>CAKJTW010000015.1:37312500-38562500 GCA_917880005.1 Nanger dama
CTTTTTACAAGTTGTATCACTCAATAAGATAATAAGAAAATAAATGATTAAAAGCCTTCTGGATCACACTACCATATACTAGCTGTGTAACTTTGGGCAACTTCCCTAGCTTCTCCAACCCTCATTTTCATTATTTGATAGTTGCTTCCTCAGAGTTGTGAAGAGTAAATAGGAAAAAAAAAAAAAAAGTCATGCTTAGCTTTAAGTTGTCTATGTGTGGATGACTAATTGATTCTTTAGAAATGTGAATTAAGCATCTAGTGAGCATTCACTCACCGCTTAGGATGCCACAACAAACAAAATACAGTCCTTGCTATTCTTGAACTCACAGACGGCTGTGGGCACATTTCCTGTCTTAACGTTCTTTCTGGATTTTGAGCCCTGAGGAACAGAAATTGTATTTCTTTATCTTTACGATTGGTTAAGAGCCTTGCACAACATCTGGTGTATGGGAGACTATCAATAAATATTTAATGAATTATCTATCCTCTTTCTCCTCCCCACTCCTTCCTCCTTTTTAACATGGATAGAATTATTTTTATTCTGATGGCACATTTTACTAGTCTTTATTGTAGTTACTTATATACATTTTTTATTCTTCCTCCCTCTCTTCCCCAAATACTCAGCAATCAATATACACTTGAGAAGAGCAACTATCTTGCTGCTTTTCATCTCCCATGCTTACTTTGAGATAATTTTCTATGAATTCAAATATCCCCTAGACGGTTGAGAATAAAACAAATAAAGTTTTCGTTTTCTTTAAAAATAGTGCTGTGAACATTGTTAAAACACATGGTATATCATTTTACATTCCCATGGATCACAATGCTCTGACATTAGAACTACAGCTTTAGCTCCTTAAGACTTGAAAAGAGAGCATATTTCATGTGTTTTTCTTTAGTTTTCCTATGTAACTGCTAACAACTGTCTGCTGTTTACCCATATAAAACTTACTTGTTGAAAGATTTTTGGTGAAATAGAGTTCTTTGCCTAGCCATGAATTTTGTTTTTCCTTCTAAATTTTATTTTACAATTTTAATTTCTATTATGTAATTGCATGGATCTTATTTGTATTGCCCACATTGAAGTCATCATTTTACTCTTTAAAATACCAAGTGATTCTGAATCATGAAACTGTGTTAAATACTTTTCCCCTAATTTATGATTAAAAATTGTTCCTGGTTTTCCATCTTGGAACACTACATAAATAAATTATGAAATACAACAACAACCAAATAATTTGTGACTGATGAACCTCTTTAAATATAAAGAGTAAATGGGAGTTAACCAAAGGTTTTAAAAAGTGAAAATTAGGCTTATAGAAATAAAAATTAAAAGTCATGTTTCTTATGCATAGGTCAGCAAAACAAAAATAGTGTGAGGCTATGAATATGATTGAAGTTATGAGTAAGCATCACTGGATGAGTTGAATGTTCTTTCTGATACTCTCTGCTATGAAAAATATACTTAAACAACAAACAAGAGTGTTTAAGAAAAATACACTTAAACCCCCAAACAAGTTCGGGGTTTGAGCAATTCTTAAATTCTTAAAATTATTTATTAATTTAATTTGTTAATTAAATTTTAACCTCAGTAGAATGTAATGAACTTTGATGTTCATCACTACTTTTGTAAAATCCAGTTAGTGGTTCATAAGGAAAGGAAAGGAAAGTGAAGTCGCTCAGTCATATCCGACTCTTTGCAACCCCATGGACTATAACCTACCAGGCTCCTCCATCCATGGGATTTTCCAGGCAAGAGTACTGGAATGGGGGTACCATTCCCTTCTCCAGGAGATCTTCCCAACCCAGGGATTGAACCCGGGTCTCCTGCACTGTAGGCAGACGCTTTACCATCAGAGCCACCAGGGAAGTCTTAGACTTACCTAACTTAGGCTTTGCACTTCTCATACGTATTCTTCACAAAAGGTAATTGTATATGGAGAAAGTCTTATCCATTTATCAGGTAACATTTGAAAGCAAATGGCTATTAGAATGCAAGGCACTTTTTGTATTTATATGATTTATGTCATGTCATAAATTTCTCAAGCTTATATTTATGCTACTCTTCAATAGATTAGATAGTTTCAGTCTCACCAACTAGGTGACCTTCCAAATCTGTTAGAATTTTTATTTTCCCTAAACCCCTACTTGTATGAAAGTGAAAGTTGCTCAGTCATGTCCAACTCTCTTCGAGCCCATGACTATACAGTCCATGGAATTCTCCAGGCCAGAATACTGGAGCAGGTAGCCTTTTCCTTCTCCAGGGGATCTTCCCAACCCAGGATCGAACCCAGATCTCCCACATTGCAGGCAGATTCTTTGCCAGCTGAGCCACAAGGGAAACCCTCTTACTTGTGAACCAGCACAAAATTAATAAAAATTTGTGACTGAGTGATCATTTGGATAAAAACTGATAGAAATTTCTGTTTTTCAGCTGCTTTTATGATTTTCAAAATGAAAATGTCTTATAGAGTGTATTTTCACTTAGAGAATGTTGAAAGAGAAATTGTTTCCTTAATATGGGAAATTAGAAATATGTAAAAGGTATCTTAAAATATTGAAATAACATTTAGCAGAGAAGTAATTTAAAAGAAAATGGATGTAATTGCATTAAACATCGCTAACTCAAAACTGCAATCTGTTCAAATCAGTTTTTACATTAAGCTGGAACCTTATTTACTTATTGAATTGATTTCTTATTGAATTATGAGTGTCCTATTTAATAATCTGAATAAGGAATAACTATAAAAAGTCAGGTTTACCAAAATAATGAAAATTTAATTTCCTTA
Source organism: Nanger dama (assembly GCA_917880005.1). Classification (NCBI taxonomy): domain Eukaryota; kingdom Metazoa; phylum Chordata; class Mammalia; order Artiodactyla; family Bovidae; genus Nanger; species Nanger dama. The sequence goes on from CAKJTW010000015.1 coordinate 37,315,292, forward strand.
AAATCTCTGATGCATACTTTTCTAAGCTTATTTTACTAAAGAGATTTAAAATGATCTCAAAGGCTTATCAAGCTTTAATGCTGAAACAGCTTACCCACTGCTATTCTCTGCTTTTCTAGAAGATAAAGCAGAGGCCCAAATAAATAAAATAACTGGGTCAAAATATAGACCATGTGTATTACTCCACTTCCTTCCAACTTTTAGAAGGTTTTAGTCCAAGTGTTTTAGCCCTCAGCTGCTGATGGTTCTAAGATTTTGAATAATCTCTCTTTTTAAAAATTTCCTCTATTCTCCTTCTCTGATTAACTTAGCTTCTGAATATACTTAACTATTCCTTTTGTATTTTTTTGTCCCGAGTAACATTATAGTCTTTCATATTTTACATTCATCTTCGACAAGTACTAACATTTTTCACAACATATTGTTTAATTCACTGATTTGGGCCAGTCCAGGTTCAATGCCATGATACAGGGTGCTCGGGGCTGGTGCACTGGGATGACCCAGAGGGATGGTGTGGGGAGAGAGGTGGCAGGAGGGTTCAGGTTGGAGAACACGTGTACACCCGTGGTGGATTCATGTTGATGTATGGCAAAACCAATACAATATTGTAAAGTAAGTAGCCTCCAATTAAAATAAATACATTTATATTAAAAAATAATAATTCACTGATTTGTCTCCAGATTTACAGGCAGAAGTTTATCAGTTTGCTGCTCACACTACATCCTGCATAAGAAAGCACTGAGTCCCAAAACTCAGTGACCTATAGCAACCAGAATGTATTTTCTGCTCACATATCTTCAAGTTGTTAGAATTTTGTTGGTCTGGACTGGGTTCCCTGTGCTGGGTGCCAAATTGTAGGATAGATCCAGATCTACTTTATGGATCTCTCATTTCTCCTGGACTGGCTACCCAAGCATTTTATTTTTGTGGAAAAAGTCAAAAGGCTACATCCAGTCTCACAAGCACATTTCAAGTCTCTTGCCAGTCATCTTACCAACATCCAATCAGCCAAAACATGTCATACAGACAAACCCATTATCTAGGGCACAGAGAAGACATTCCTCCCAAAGAGGTGGGAGCACTAGGCAGTGAGTGAACATTTGCTGACCAATCATTTAGTTTTCCACACCAGTTCTGGAACTTCTCAAAACTTTCCTGACACTGCATTCTCTTCATCAGGTATATTCAAATAATACTTTTTGGACATAAATAAATATTTGTGTGCCAGCAGTCTTCCATCCTCTGTTTCTATAATTTTCTGTGAAGACTTTGGGATCAAAGAACTCATAACAATTTATTTGAATTTCCTTCTAGCTGGATTGGATGTATATAATTGGGTGAAAAATAATGAACACTGGAACAAATCTGAGTTCATTTGGGGGAGAATTTTACAAGCAGGGTTTAAATTAACCATTAGGAAAAACAGAAATGATTGTTGCATTCTCCTTTCCAGAGTAAAGAGTTTAGGTATGAAAGAAGGATGGCCTTGCCCAGGGAAGTATGTAATCTGGCTCAGCAGTTTACAAGCCTGGAAATATCCACTGTCAATATCTTTTGTGATCAAATGCCTGCCTAAATCACACCATACTCAGCCTTATAATTTTTCTCCACTTATTTCAAATGCACATGTAATTGGGTACCCATTCAATGACAGCTGAATATTTCATTTCAGATTCTCACTATAATAACTAATGATGTGAGGAACATCCTTGTGTCTATATTGTCTGTATCTCAGATGGTTTCTTAGGCTAGCTCAGGGAAAGGATTATTGGATGACAGGATGTAATTTTTATAAGGCATTTGACACATTGCTGGGGAAGCTCTTTATGCAAAGTTTTTTTGGCATGGCTTTATTTTGCACTGTAGAAGGGGTGTGACCTATACAAATTATCTTTTCTTGTGTGCTCTACTATAGATTTGTTGACCTACTTCTATTTTAACTGACACTGATGCTTATCATCAATCTTTTATAGCATAACTTTCTCAGAAAGTTTTACATTTTAGACATCTTTCAGTTGGCTACACACATCTTCAAGTAATTTCCTTTGCATTAGTATAAGTGAGTGAAATGTTTCTGGAATCTTTGCATATTTCAAAATCTCTCTTGGTACTGTACATAAACAAGAACTGTGCTGGGTACAGCCTCTCCCTTCATGATGACGTGGATGCTGCTCTGCTCCTGTTGCCCTTCATTTTTACAAAGAGAAAACCGAAGCACGATAATTTCTTTCTTTTGCAGGTAACTTGCATCTTCTGTGTGGCTGCTTTTAAGACTATTTCCCCTTGTGGTTCAAACATTTCTCTGATAGTCTACTAAACGTTTCAGATATGAGTAGTCCTTGCATTCAACTCAAGAAAGTGACATTTAGTTATGCTTTTGGTTGTTGCTACCATTTCAGTTTGTTTTTGTTTTTGTTTTTGTCCCCCCCACTCCCCCACAGGAATAGCTGAACCAGTTTGAAGCTATTCCCACTATTCCCAACTCAACCCACTCACAGTCAAAACACAGCTGTCTATGAAGAGCCTGTGGCCACGGCCCCTGCAGCTCTCCTTTTTCCTCCATTCTGACGTGGCTTATGCGGCTCTCCCTTTCCTCACGAACATACCTGGGTCCTGACTCTCTGCTTAGGCCCTTACAAGCCATGCTTCAGAGAAGCAGGCTGCCTACATTCTGCTGGAGGGAGGGGGGCCACCTTGTTTGCTGTCTTTTTCTTGATTCCAGCACCCAAATCTAGCTGAAAGCTGGCCCCGGGAGGCAAAGCCAAGTCTACCGCCTCAGAACTTTCTTATTCAGAATAAGAATTCAGACACTCCTAAGAGTCAACTTACACGAATATATGCTTTTTATTCTTTTTCCCTTTGTGAAGGAAATAGAATCAATAGTCATTAGTTGTCTTGTGTACATGATTTTCACAGAAATTTCCAAAATATTTTGAAAAAAAATTCAGAGAAACAACTGGCTTTTTTAAAAACTGGTTGAATTCAAACAACCAGTTTTATCCACTAAACAGTTGCCAAACTTTTATTTCAAATGATTCACCTAAATACTTAATTTTCAAATTGCTTTCAGTGTAAGATCATTGGCAAAAGAACTCTAGCAACTACTCTAACTCGAAAGCATATATGTTCACTAATTATTCAAAAAGTCATGTCTCTTCAGTTACCACCCATTCAGTAATTACTTAAGCAGCCTGCTAATACATACAACACAGATGAATCTCAAAAATGCTGTGCTGAGAAAAAGAAGCCAGGCTAACTAAATAAGAATCTTAGGTGCTTATACCTCAGTTTTGTTTTACTTTGAAAGCTCTCTAGACGCTGCACAGCCAAGACAAGAACTGTGGGCTTAGAAGAATATACTAAGCCACGTGCCAGTGAATAACAAGGCCATTAGGCAGCGAGAGGCAGGAGAGTGAAGCGCTGACACTTAAGGCAGATGAAACTGTGTGTGTAAAGGCATGAGGCATGGAATTGAGGAAAACGCATTGGAGGGACTACAGATTCAGTCAGTGGATTGCACTGTGAGTTTCTGGAGAAGTCACACTGACAGATGCAGTTGGACCAGCCCAGTAGAATTTTGGTACATCCTTGTTCCCATGCTAAGAAGCTTGGCTTTTATTCCTGAGTGTCCACTGCAATATTATAATCTGGTTGCTGGGAGTTACCAAGTTGGATTTGTATGTGCAAAGGAGCATTTTGTCAGCACCTTGGAGAATGAACAGGAGAGAAAAACAGGCAAGAGTGGTGGCAGAGAGGAGTTAGTGTTCCAACCCACCCCCACCCCCTCAAAAGATAATGAGGCCATGTTCAGAGGAATGGATCAGAAAGAAGTATGTAGATAATTAGGAGGTTAAACGGACAAGATTTGGAAAGTGAGCAATGTGTAGAGTATAATGGACCAATGACCCCAGTGTCTGTCCCACCGGGTCCATCATTTTATTCATGACAAGGTCATGCTTCCCATGGGCTGCTCCCATCCAGCGTATGAGCAGGGCTTGGCCACCAGTGCAGGCCATCCCTATAGGAGGCAAGACTCCTAGTTCACAGTAACACAGTACTAATTAAATGTAGGGAAATTGGAAGAGGCAGATTCTAAAGGATTCTCAGGTCAGTGCTAGAAAAAAATAATCAGTTCTGGTGACAATTATAAGGACTATGATGAGAGTCTGGGAAATACCAGGTCAGTTTTGTATATGTTGTTTTGCAGGATTCTAGGACACTGAGGGACAGATTTCCCACACTCTCACCTGTGTGCTCAGTTGTGTATGGCTAGTTGCAACTTCATGGACTGCATCCTGCCAGGCTCCTCTGTCCATGGGATTCTCTAGGGAAAACTACTGGAGTTGATTGCCATTTCCTCCTCCAGGGGATCTTTCCGACCCAGAGATCGAACCCACGTCTCTTGCATCTCCTGCATTAGCAGGTTGGTTTTTTTTTTTTTTTTTTTTTTACCACTGGTGCCACCTGGGAAGCCCTGCGGAGAACTGCGTATTATGAATCAAGAATTCAGAAGAGAGGTCAGAGACACAGGTATAGATCTGAGAGTTATCACATGTCGGTGGTGGTCTGTGATGTAGTTATGAATGAGAATACCAAGGATATTGGTTAGTATGAGGAGTAAGTATAAAACTGAGAAAAATCATGGAGGATACAGTAAAGGATGCTGAAAAATGGCCAGAAAAATGCCAAAAACTCATGCACACACATGAAATTGTCTACATAAAGCAATGGAGGAAAAAGTGAATGAAGGTTAGTCAAATACTCCTTAGTAGCAAGTGTGTTAGAAAATAAAATGATTCTCCTAGGATCAAGTGTGCTAAGTGAGCTAAACAGAAGTTATTCATTAGAGTGACTGGAAAATGCCCAGGTGTGAAATGCTTAAGAGGATATGGGAAGTAAAGATGCTGGACAAGAACGTTTGAAAACTTAGGGTGTGAAGGAATGAGAAGAGGTGGGGAAATAGCAGGAGGATATAGAGAGGCATTTTTGTTGGGTCTTGGGTTTTTTTTTTTTTTTTTTTAAGATGCAAGAGACTTAAGAGACTTAAATGGATTGACAGGCAAACAGTAAGGATCCAGAACTAACACAGAATGAAAGGATGGAAAGAAGTGATCTGGAAATGTTCTAGACAGTGTGGATTAGATTAAAAACACAAGTGGGATCAAGATGGTGCCAGGGTCCTTTTCCTCTGAGTCAGGTAGTAGAAAGACAGAGAGCTAACTGTCGAGGTTCAGTGGAGGGAAAGTAAGGCTATTTCCACATGGTAGTTTTTGTTTCTTCTGTGAAGGATGATGCTGAGAAAGGGGGAGGTACTGCAAAGCAAAGGCTCAAGTGCCTTTTGTAAAAGAGGTTTTTAAAGGAGGATGTAGTCTGAGAGTGGTATATTGACAGGATTTCAGAGCACCTCTTGATGACACTGAAGAGACACACAGTAAAACTGAAGGCGCAGAAAGCAGGAAGCTATGATGGATGGCTCATTCACATGGACATGCCGTCTGTTGGGATTCTGACAGGATGCAGGGTAGAGGAAAATGCAGAGGCATCACCAGTCCTCAGTGACAATAGGGTTGTGATTAAGCGACAAAGATGAGGAAAACAGCGTTCGGGTCAATGGTAAGAATCTGAAAACACAAGTTTTCTCAGGAAGAAAGAAAAATAATGATCTATCAACAACAGTGGGTAGCTGGGAGAATACAATCGTTTTGTCCCCATGAGGACAGCTGAGGCATTATAGACAACAAGAAGCTTTCCTTTTTGAGAGAATTGCAAAATAGTGTGTACTCCGAGCAGAGTCAGGTTTCAGTTAATAATTATTGTGATTGTGATTAAAATGCTTATTGACACATTACATTCTAGGCACTGCTCTATGCATTTTTATATTTATTAATTTATTTATCTAGTGGGTGGAGGGGATGATCTGTGAAAAAGAAAAAGCTGAGGATGTAAAGGTGTTTGTTTTTGATAAAATAAGCAAATTAAAAATGGCAAAAGAAAAGAGTGACACGGTCAGTGGTGAAAGAACAGAAGAACATGCAGAGCATTGTGATAGTTAGAATATTAGTTGTGACGATAGTCTTGAGCATAAACAGAGTCTCTGAATTCTGTTTTCTCACAGATACCTCTGGCGGATTCCCAAAGAGGGTATATACAGATGCAAGGATTAAAAAAACACACAGCTATTAAAATGACACAATTTATAACTAGTTTAGGTTTCAGCCTTAAAGCTTACATGGAACATTTATAGTTACTTAGACATGTCCGACTCTTGACCCCATGGACTGTAGCCCGCCAGGCTCCTCTGTCCATGAAATTCTCCAGGCAAGAACACTGGAGTATGTAGCCATTCCCTTTTCCAGAGGATCTTCCTGACCCATGGATCAAACCCAGGTCTCCTGCATTGGCAGGTAGATTCTTTACCGTATGAGCCACCAGGGAAGCCCCAGGGTTAGTAAGATATTATGGATACATGAGCCACAGTGATTAATTTTTGACTCTGGTTTAAGGTACAGACTAAAAGCAAACCGAGATCATCTACTTAACTCTCCCTCCCTCAGTCCACACTCTCATCTCTTAAGCAGAGGTTACAAACGGGGAGGTTTCTGGACCAAGTTTAGTCATTGTTTTTATCCATAGGATATTGCTCAGATTTGAATTAATTCCCAACACTAGAAGATTTTACATAATGAAGAAAGGAAAATTAGAAAGAAGGAAGTTCAAATATAGTAACAGCTGGCTATGCTGAGTAGAAGCTAGAGTGGCCAACTCATGTCAGTTGCCCAGGAATTTCCAGTTTTTGTACTGAGAATCTCACATCTTGAAAACTCCCTTAATCTATAAAGCCTGTTGGAAACCCTAGAAGGAACCACTCTTTTAGATTGATGCAATGTGGTTTGGGGTTCACCAGAGTCACTACCAGAGCAGCAGGAATTATCTGGCTGGTTCCTGTAAGTCTCTAAGTTTTCTAGGTTTTAGCTCATCAAAAGTTTATGAACAGCTGAAATCCTCCCACTTCTTGGCGCTAACTCCCAATAGGAGAGTGGCTGACCTACTTAAAGAATCTTAGAGGAGCATAGAAAGAAAAGTAATCTATGTAGATGAATGCAAATAGAAGATCAACGTCCACAGTCTACACCACAACACAGTTTGTCAGTTTCTAGCCCATTCATTCATTATGCACTACGGTCTAAGCTCAATAATTGCTTACCTCAAGTCCTTAGCTTCTTGCGGATAGACTTAGTAAGGAGTAAATCTTGAGTTCCCTATTGTGGTTGGAATCAACTTCCAACAGCAGGACTGGTTGAGTTTAAGGGCAGTGAGAAAGAAAGAAATGAGAAATATAGATGCAATTAATTAGGCCATATTTTTCCTTAGAACTCTTGACCTAAAGAATCAGTTTGGACACTGGCAATCAAGGGCCACCCTTGGGTGCCAGGGCTACCATAGTATGAAGTTCAGTGTGTTGTCCTTGTGAAGCTTTGATTGCATAGTATTCTAAAACCTGCCCCAAGAGATGCCAGTCTTTGTTTATGAGTCACAAGAGAACAAAATGAAATAGTTTATTAGGGTTCCAGAATTCTCCAGCTTCAGATAGTCTGAGAGATTTATTAAACCTATAACATCTGCATCTTGACTGGTAAGTATTTTCCGCCACCTCCAATCAGTTCGACTTTTTGAAATACAAATGCTGTGCTGTGCTGTGCTAAGTCACTTCAGTCTTGTCCAACTTTTTGCAATTCTATGAACCATAGCCCGTCAGGATCCTCTGTACGTGGGATTCTCCAGGCAAGAATATTGTCATGCCCTGCTCCAGGGATAAATATTGTATAATGATCTATTATATAGTAACTATAACTTTTCTGTATCAAATAGCTGTAAAAATCTAGACTGTTTTTAAATACATTAAAGGTGACTGTATTTCAATTGAACAAGGTTCCCCAATGTTAAGAAATGTATGGTATTTTAAAGCCACCCTTAGAACTTTCTCATAAATATAAGTGTGGATGCTGCCTCTGAAAAATTAATCTTGTCAATTGTATAAGTAATAATTCAGATTAAGTAATAATTGCTTTAGGTAAAGTTTAAGAGGCTGAAGGGCATGGTAATGAAATAACAATGCATAAATGCTGGTGTGGCTGGGTAATTGTTATGATATGCCCTCCAGCTTCCCTAATTCATTGATCTCAAGAGGGAAGGGTTGACTGTGTTTATAACCCACAGATCTTCCAGCTGTCAGGGAGGCTTCCTGATCACATACCTGCCACTTTGGCACCAGTGCTATGACACTAGACTTCAGTTTTCTACCAGGAAAGAAACTGAGATCTCATAGTCTATATAGGCTTGACCAAGGCTGAATGGACCATTACTCTATTAATGGAACAAATGAGAAAGCAATTCTGAAAAACAATGCAGATAGTAAGAAACAGTCCATAAAAAGGAGTATTTTTCTTACAGCAGATTAGAACATATTGAGTGGCAGGGTATCTGTCAATATTTGTTGAATTGATATTTTCTGAATAAATTATTTGGTCAAGTTGTTTCTATAATCAATAATGGTCTTAATAATTAAACTAATTTGAAGGGTGAACAAGTTAAAGTTGGCAGAGCTATATTATTGGGACAATAATTTTTCCTGCTTTTGGCATAACAACAAATCTAATCACTTACATCTATTATTCCTATAAGTAATCTGAAGTAAATGCTCTTATCTTTAATATTAATCTGTCAGTTTAATACCTAGAAATAGTTGTGCTCTTTTAAATATTTTCTCATTTTTTACTATGCCAGTGTTGCTGATGAGCAAATAAGACTATGTAAAACAACATCAAAATGAAACTAATTAGTAGAATCATTACAGAATGGAGTAGATTAGACTCAAATTAAATAATTTTAATAGGTTTATTAAAGTATAATTCATATATAAAGAATTATACCAATTTAATATGCACAGTTTGATAAGTTTCACATAGGCAAAGACCCCTGACACCATCACCACAATCAAGGTAAAAGACATATCCAACACCTCCCAAAGTTTCCTTGTGTTCCTTTGGTTGTGTGTGTGTGTGTGTGTGTGTGTGTGTGTTAAGAACACTTGACATGAGATCTGCCCTCTTAACAAACACTTGGAAATTAAACAACATGGTTCTCACTATCCATGGGTCAGAAAAGAAATCTCAAAGGAAACTTAAAAACACATGGAACTGAAAGAAAGCGAGTATAAAACATAGCAAAATTCATGGGAATGCAGCTAAATCAGAGCTGAGAAGGACATTTACAGCATTAAATCCTTGTATTAGAAAAGAGAAAAACTACCCAGACAAAATAAACATCTAGTCCGTTTGACAGTTATACTTCTAATGATAAATTCATTTGTCTATTTTCCATCAGTCTTCCATTTTACTGTTTCTTTTTTTTCTCCATTATACTGTTTCTAATAAGTTTTACTTAGAGACATTACATCATGAGTGGTCATCTTGGTTTAATCAATACTTAGCCAGTTTCCTGCTGTAGTCATCTTCAATTTTTCTCTACAATCATACTATTGTGAAAATCATTATAGATATAACTTGAATCAGGAATTTTCCATTTAAATTCTAGATATGAAAAGTTGTTTCTTCTTATTTCAACAAATGCTTTGAAATCCTATAGTCAAAAACCTTATTAATTTCCCACGTGTGTTATTCTTGAGTTTAATAGCTTAACAGTTACCATTATCATGACAATAATAAACTTTTATTCATCTTAGAGTATGAAAGTGAAAGTGTTAGTCACTCAGTCGTGTCCCAACTCTTTGTGACCCCATGGACTGGAGCCCACTAGGCTCCTCTGTCCATGGAATTCTCCAGGAAAGAGTACTGTAGCCATTCCCTTCTCCAGGGGATATTCCCAACCCAGGGATCGACCCTGGGTCTCTCCTGCACTACAGGCAGATTCTTTATGTCTGAGCCACCAGAGAAGCCAATCTTAGAGTAATAAGCAGCAAGACTTTTCAGAGTATAAACTGCAGTTTGGATAAAAGGAAACAATTCTTTCCAAAGATTAAAAAAAAAAAAACCTGTGAACTTTCACAATACATAATCAGCCCATTGTCTACAATGGCCTCTGGAGATTTTAAGAGATATTCTAGATAATTAACATTAGCGTATTGAGACATACACTGTAGAGACAGCAGAAGAAAACAGAAAATAATGAGAACATGTCTCAATTGCTCTAGCATTTGCAAAATTTCCCCAACATCAAAGAATTTTTTCTTTTTACTTCAGTAAGTAGACTGGATATTCAAAGCCATCAGATGAAGGGTACTTAAACATGACATCTTCATATAACTTAATAAAAAGTACATTTTTCTCCCTAAATAATTCAGAAAATTGTCTTGTCTTCCTACTGTGAAAGTTTTCTTACAATGTTCTCTTATCTTCTTTTTGAAAAATGAATTTTCCACATCTAAATTCTATTTACTTAGCAAGAGGGGGTTGATTGTTGGAAATAGACCTTCTTCTGGAATTTGTTTTTTCAAAAGTGGTCATGGGCCTCCTTGGTGGTCCAGTGGTTGAGAGTCTGCCTGACAATGCAGGGGACATGGGTTGGCTCCTGCTCCAGGAAGATCCCACATGCTGTAGAGCAGCTAAGCCCATGCACCACGCTATCAAGCCTGTGCTCTAGAGCCCAGGAGCCACAGCTGCTGAGCCCAAGTGTAGCAGCTACTGAAGCCTATGTGTTAGCCACTGAAGCCCACAGGCCCTAGAGTCGCTGCTCTGCAAGAAGAGAAGCCACTGCAATGAGAAGCCCACAGACCGCAACAAAGAGTGGCCATGCTCTCTGCAAATAGAGAAAGCCCATGTGCAGCAATGAAGACTCAGCATAGCCTATATATATATATATATATCTTTAAAAAATTTTAAGGATAATTTTGTGTTAAAAAAAAAGAAAAAGCAGTCATATCTTCTGACAAAGAATTGGAGGATTAGGGAAGGTTGATGACATATCAGTGAAACTAAAAAGGCTTAAGGATTGTAAACACATTATTTGAAAGAACCAGTCAGTAATAAACAGTAACTAAAATAGAGCCCAATACTGTAAATTCAAATAAGTGTTAATAAAATCCATCATAACAAATAAAATACAAAAAATAATTTTCTGCATAATCCAGAGAATTTAGGACCCAGCTGGCAAGCATTTTAAGAAACATTTAATTAGATACTATTTCACTGTAAGTCACAAACATTTACTACATATCAAGCACCGCGCTAAAAACTTTACATGTTTTATAACATTTCATTCTCACAATGACCCTGTAGTGTAGGGTCTATTAGGGAAGAAGAAAGTAATACTCCAAGAGTTTATGTAACATGCTCAGTATCACATTACTAGTAAAATATTCAATCAAATCCAGGCAGGCCTTTTCCAGCATTTAAGTTGGTTTCTTCTCTTGTAGAGCTAACAGTCTTGACCTATAAAATAATCTACAGTTTTATTAAACGTTCATCAGCTCTTTACTATGTTATTATGTCTCACTCTAAAGGATAATAATAAAGGTGTTGCAGGAGACTTTTTCAAGGATGAATTAAAGAGACTTGTTTCAATTTGAAGAAGACAAAAATGGTAATAGAACTGGAAATCAATAAAACATTATTACCAGAATGTTGTACTACTCCCAATAAGAATTTTTAAAAGTAGAATTAATCTGCAGATTGTGGTTTATTTTTACAGGGAGAGAAGGAAAATTTTAGGTATCAAATTTTTACTCACCTTAGTCTTGGAAAGTGACTTATAGTTTATGTACCTCAGTGAGACAGGACCCAGCTCCCTGACTCCTGTCCAGGGCTGCCTACATTTTATCATACTACCATTTAGAGTCATATTACAAGATTTCTTAAGATCCTTACATTATGCTCAAATTGTATAAACTGTGATTTGCATAAACATGCAGGGATACAGTCTCTCCCAGCTTTAATAAAGAGGGAAGGAAATAATTTCTCTCTCATACACACACATGTTCACATAGCTGTTGAGAGTATGGCATCAGGCTGCTTTGCTATTCCTGTCATCTAGAAATAGCAGAGGGACCTTGGGTGCCCCTGACAGTTCTCTAAGAGGCATGCCCAAGAGTTGAACTCGGCTGCCACGCACAGTGATTCAGCAATTTACTAGAAGAATATATGACAGAGAGAAGAAGGATAATTTTTTCATCTTGGATTTAGGTAGGCAACATTTCTCATTGTGGACAAATACAGAAATAGCTGGAATTTTTAATGTGTTCTTTATTGCAAAGCTGCTAATGTGTATAACTGGTTAATTTCAGACAAGGAAAAAAAAAAAGAAAAACCTTATATGCTTTAACTGAACATTTAGAATGTGGAAACTGATTTTCATAAGTTCATGCCAAAAAGAAAAGAAAATTTAAATTAAGTAGTGATTACAGAAATGTACCTATATTATATGGCTAAAGACATGAGAGATTTTTTTTTCTTGGTTATGAGATGTGTGTTATCTTTATTCCTAACAGACATCTGGGAGACAGATTGGTAACTTTGTTAATCCTGTTTTACAGAAGAGGAAGAGGAGGCAACAAAACATTAAAGGAATACTTCTTAAGCCATGTGACAGGAGGTACCACATGTACAGCATTGCTTCCTGAAATTAGACTGTGCCTCTCCAGACAATACCCATTTTATTAAAATGAAATATCAACTCTTTCTCAAACTGTCAAGTTAAAAAAAAGCAAACTTTAATGTGAACTCTATTAATCTTTCTATTAAATGATTCATTGTCTATGTGAAATGGCTCCATGAAGGAATGAAAGGTAATGGCCTTTGAAAAACAATTCTTTTTTCCAAGAAAACATTGGCCTTCTAGAAGACAACTGTTTGTGACAGCTTGGGTGTGTGACTTGCTTAAGAGGGGAAAAAAAGTGCAGCTCTCCAAGAGGAAAATGGAAATCAGTAGTGGAGAGAGAAAAAAAAGACTTTCAAAGCTTGTCTCTAAATTCCTTTTTGAGATTCACATGAGCACTTTAGCTCTAGAACAATGTTTCCAGAAACACAATCTATCAATAATGACATTTATAGGTCAATTACTGTTACCTGGGGAATTTGGTCTACTCTTATTTTACAGCATATCTGCAAAAAAAAAAAATCATATATGGCATGTTTTGACTTGGCTCTAAGCTTTCTAAAAGCTTTTCTTTCTTCTTCAGCTGAAACTCTGAAACTTACCTGCTACCCTTCTGGCCCAAAGCCAGTTCATCATTAAATCTACACTGCGCTCCACTTCTCTGTATTCCAGCCAGCCTCCTATTTCAGATTTTGGCACAAATGACAAAGTGCTGATAGAGAAGCCACAAAATGTTAAGATGAGGTCATTTGGGAAGAGGCAGGTAGGGGAAAGTATGGAATTTCTTGGTTAAAGCCTGAGAAAGGCCAAATAAGCAAGCACACTCCATTGCCGAAGAACCAACAGACAGATTCCCTTGGAGCCACTGTGATGATGAGCCACTGTCTTCACAGTTGCTAAGACAACTTGATCAATGGATTTAGAAGGACCACTTTTCTGTCTCCTAGGAGAAAGGCAGTTAGGGAATCTTTTTATTAATCATAGGTTGCCCTAATGTTAAAGAACCTGCCTGCCAATGCAGGAGACATAAGACTGTGGGTTTGACCCTGAGACAGGAAGATCCCCTGGAGAAGAGTATGACAACTCATTCCAGTATTCTTGCCTAGAGAATCCCATGGAAGAGAAGCCTGGGAGCTACAGTCCCTAGGGTTGCAAAGAGTCAGATATGGCTGAAACAACTTAGCACACTTTTATTTCTTTATCCAGCCATCCCTTTACTAACTAATTCAACCAGTGATTTAAGATCAACTTTATTTTGAATAGTATACAACAATGCTTCCAAAATTTAATTAACTTTTAAATTTAATTTTAAAAATTACTTGGGAATCTTGTTAAAACACACTCTTGGATTCAGGAATCTGGGGTGGGCTCAAAGTTCTGCATTTCTCCTCAGCTCCCAGGTGATACCTACATTGTTTCTCCAAGGCCAGGAAAAAAATAAAGTTGACTCTTGAACAGCAAAGGGGTTGCAGGTGCCAACCCTCTGCACAGCAAAAAATCTGTGTGTATAATTTATTCTCAGTCCTTTGTTCATGAGGTTCCTCTGCATCTGTGATTCTGTGGATTTAACCAACCACAAGTTGTATAGTACAGTAGTACTTACTATTGAAAAAAACTCTCGTAGAAGTGGACCCACTTCAAAAGGTCAAAGTGTGCATTCATTTTACTTTCCATTTCCCTATACCAGTGGTTTTCAAACTTGTGAAAAATGCAAATTCTTAGGCCCAAGAATCCAAATCTGAGTTTGGATTCAGCAACCTTTCAATTTTTGAGCCCCAAGGTGATTCTGTTATATGTTCAAGTTTCAGAACCATTGTTCTTAAAACTGGGCTATGCATTAGAATCATTTGAGGAGCTTGTAGGTTGAATTGTTTCCCACCCCCACCCCCTCCAAAAAAAGAAAAAGAGAGAGAGGGAGATTGAGGTCCTAGCCCAAGATACCACTGACTGTGACCTTATTTGGAGATAGTCTTTGCAGATGGAATCAAGTTAAGCGGAGGTCAGACTTGATATGCGTGGGTCCCAAATCTCATGGGGGCTTCCCAGGTGGCTCAGTGGTAAAGAATTCACTTGCCAATGTAGGAGACTTAGACATGGGTTCCATCTCTGGGTCAGGAAGATACCCTAGTGTTGGAAATAGCAACCCACTCCAGTATTCCTGCCTGGAGAATCCCAAGGAGAGAGGAGTCTGGCGGACTACAGTCCATGGAGTTGCAAAGAGTTGGACACGACTTAGCACACACACATTCACACACAAACAATTCCCATGATCAGTGTCTGTATGAGAAGAGTGGGATTGGGAGACATGGACACAGGAGAGAAGGCTAGGCAAGGAAAGAGGCAGAAATTAGAGAGATGAAGCTATCAGCCAGGGAATGTCAACCATAACCTGCAAGCAGCAGAGGTTAGGAGAGAAGCATGCAACAGACAGACTCTTTCCCAGAGCCCTCAGAGGAAGCATGGCCCTGCCAGCCCCTTGACTGCATATTTCTAATCTTCAGGACACTGAGAGAAGGAATGTCTGTTATCTGAAGTCACCAAATCTATAGTACTCTGTTATGGCAGCCACAGGAAAGGGATTACAGAGCTTTAGAAAACAAACAAAAATATCTTCCCTTATCAGAGGCTTACCAGGTGGCATTAGTTGTGAAGCATCTTCCTGTGAATATAGGATATGGAGACTTAAGAGATGTAGGTTCAATCCCTGGGTCAGGAAGATCTCCTGGAGGAGGAAATGACAACCCTCTCCAGTAATCTTGCTTGGAGAATCCCATGGCCAGAGGAGCCTGGTGGGCTACAGTCCATGGGGTCACAAAGAGTTGTATACAACTGAGCACACAGACTGATAATGATGAGTTCCTTACCATTTAAATCAGTCTCGGGATGGGGCCTCTGAATGAAGGCTTTTAAGATCTCCTTCAAGGGATTCCAACATTGTTTATACTTAATTTCACAATAGATTAAAAAAATATTACAAGCAGTGGAATATCAGTATAAGGTTATATATAAGTTTTTAAAGTATCAAAATCAGTTATATAGCCAGGAAGTATACTAAGAACAGTGTTTCTCAGTTTGATCAGGGAAACACTTGGAATCACCTAAAGTCTGAATCAAGTGGGTTCTGGGCCTCATCTCAAATGTAAGGACTAGATTCTCCCGAAGTAGGGCCTGAGCACAGGCTTCCCTGGTGGCTTGGATGTTGGGAAAAAAAAAAAAAATCTTCCTGCAATGCAGGAGACCCAGGTTTGATCCCTGGGTCAAAAGATCCCCTGGAAAAGGGAACGGCTACCCACTCCAGTACTCTTGCCTGGGGAGTCCCATGGACAGAGGAGCCTGAAAGTCCATGGGATCACAAAGAGTCAGACTCGACTGAAGTGACCAAGTACACAGGACCTGAGTAGCACGAGTTCTTAAGCTTCCTTGAGGTGATCTCTATGCACACTGAAGTCTGAAAGCCATCTCTGTAGAGGTGATTGAGCTGGCTTGAGTCAATAGGAACAGCCCCCTAAGGATGAAGAAATTGGAGGAACCCAGGAAGGGAGCAGGAGTGAATACTGTCATCAGAAGGAACTGTTAATAAACTTAGCCCCTGGAGCAAAGAAGGGCTGTTTCTAGAACCTGATGGACATCAGGTAGAGCTGGTGAGGGAATAGAGAACTTGGAATGCAAGGTGATAAAATATGGTGGAAGGAACACCATCAGTGTCCCCTGGTAGCTGAGTTGAAATGCAGAATCATGGGATCTCTGCAGTCTTACTGAATCAAACACAGCGTTTTAATGAGATCTCCAGATAATACAAATGTGCATTTTATGTTGAGAAGCACTGTCCTGGTGGCAGTAAGAAATCCATCAGAAGTTTGTGAGCCAGGAAGTGATATGTTAAAATTATGCATGAGTATTCTTAGCTTAGTGGGGATATTTAGGGTAAACTGGGAATCTTGCAGAGCTTTCACATAAAAACTTCTGTAATGAAGGAAGTGTCCTGCATCTGCACTGTTCAATACATTAGGCATGTGTGGCTACTGAGCACTTGAAATGTAGCTGCTGTGACAGAGAAGCCAAAGTTTTTATTTTTTATGATTTTAATTAATGCCACATGTGGTAGCAGCAATTACATTAGCTAATACAAGCTTGGAGGCTAAGACTAGTTAGGAGAAATCAGTGGCCAGAGGATTCTCTGCTTGCACTTGCGAGTATGAACTGTCATACATCATGTTCATTCTCAAACCATTTTCATATATGCTCAAGGGTGGGGGGGACAGGCAATCCAATTTTCTGTTGAATAAAGAAATTTGTTAATGATTGTTTAATTGTGCCTACATTCCACTTTCAACTATAAAGGATCTAATTATCCCTTCTAACTCTTATGCCCATTGCTTGCTTTTCGTTCCTTTCCACTTTGCTATTGACATTCCTTGGCCTGTCACTATCACTTGCCAGAGTGTCAACAAAGACAAAATTTTGTTACAGGGGATCTAATTAGTAAAGGAAAAAGATATTATTTGTCTATCTGAACTTTTTGTTTGGGTTTATAAAGTCAACTACAGATGTCTCTTGCTCCCAAAATTCATTGCTTTTTCCTCTCACAAGTAATCTGTTTATACGAGGAACAGGTGAGATGGGAGTGACATACCCTTGATTATAATTAGTAGGGTTTGTATAGCTTCCCAATACTGGATGAAGAGATGGAAGAACATGGTTGTGAGCCCCAGCAGGTTATAACATTTGCTCTGGCTAATTTAGCCTGGCCTACCGCCCCCCTTTCTTATTTCATAACCCTCCCTTGTCTATTCCATGCTCATGAAGCCACAACCCATCTGAGTTACTCTGAAGCTACATCTGTACTTTAAAAAATTATTTATTTATTTATTTTAATTGGAGGCTAACTACTTTACAATATTGTAGTGGTTTTGCCATACATTGACATGAATCAGCCATGGGTGTACATGTGTTCCCCATCCTGAACCCCCCTCCCACCTCCCTCCCCATCCCATCCCTCAGGGTCATCCCAGTGCACTGGCCCTGAGCACCTTGTCTCATGCATCAAACCTGGACTGGCGATCTATTTCACATATTGTAATATACATGTTTCAATGTTGTTCTCTCAAATCATCCCACCCTCACCTTCTCCCACAGAGTCGAGTCCAAAAGTCTTTTCTTTACATCTGTGCCTCTTTTGCAGTCTCACATATAGGGTCATCGTTACCATCTTTCTAAATTCCGTATATATGCATTAATATACTGTATTGGTGTTTTTCTTTCTGACTTACTTCATTCTGTATAATAGGTTCCAGTTTCATCCACCTCATTAGAATGAATTCAAATGCATTCTTTTTAATAGCTGAGTAATATTCCATTTTGTTTATGTACCACAGCTTTCTTATCCATTTATCTGCTGATGGACATCTAGGTTGCTTCAATGTCCTCGCTATTGTAAACAGTGCTACGATGAATATTGGAGGACATGTGTTTCTTTCAATTCTGGTTTCCTGCCCAGCAGTGGGATTGCTAGGTCATATGGCAGTTCTAGTTCTAGTTTTTTAAGGAATCTCCACACTGTTCTCCATAGTGGCTGTACTAGTTTACATTCCCACCAACAGTGTGAGAGGGTTCCCTTTCTCTGCACCCTCTCCAGCATTTATTGTTTGTAGACTTTTTGATAGCAGGCATTCTGACTAGTGCATGAGATGGTACCTCACTGTGGTTTTGATTTGCATTTCTCTGATAATGAGTGATGTTGAGCATCTTTGCATGTGCTTGTCAGCCATCTATATGTCTTCTTTGGATAAATATCTGTTTAGTTCTTTGGCCCATTTTTTGATTGGGTTGTTTATTTTTCTGGAATTGAGATGCAGAAACTGCTTGCATATTTTGAGATTAATTCTTTTTCAGTTGCTTCATTTGCTATTATTTTCTCCATTTCTGAAGGCTATCTTTTCACTTGTTTATAGTTTCCTTCATTGTGCAAAAGCTTTTAAGTTTAATTAGGTCCCATTTGTTTATTTTTGCTTTTATTTCAATTACTCTGGAAAGTGGGTCATAGAGGATCCTGCTGTGATTTTTGTCAGAGAGTGTTTTGCCTATGTTTTCCTCTAGAAGTGTTATAGTTTCTGGTCTTATATTTAGATCTTTAATTCATTTTGATCTTTAATCCATTTAGTTTTGTGTATGGTGTTAGAAAGTGTTCTAGTTTCATTCTTTTACAAGTGGTTGACCAGTTTCCCCAGCACCACTTTTTAAAGAGATTGTCTTTTCTCCATTGTATATTCTTGCCTCCTTTGTCAAAGATACAGTGTCCATAGGTGCATGGATTTATCTCTGGGCTTTCTATTTTGTTCCATTGATCCATATTTCTGTCTTTGTGCCAGTACCATACTCTCCTGATGACTGTAGTTTTGTAGTATAGTCTAAGGTCAGGTAGATTGATTCCTCCAGTTCCATTTATCTTTCTTAAGACTGCTTTGGCTATTTGAGGTTTTTTTGCATTTCCATACAAACTGAAATTATTTGTTCTAGTTGTCTGAAAAATATAATTGTTAGCTTGATAGGGATTGCATTGAATCTATAGATTGTACTTTTTATGTTGCTTCTACCTCTTTCAACTCTGTTACATCCAGGTTATTCTCTAGGTGCTGCTTTCTATTTTTGTTCTCTGCTTCTTACATTTTCTTTCTCTTTCTTCTTGAGCCTTCTTCCCAACTTCTAATAGTGTGAGCAGTTATCATTTTCTAGGCATAACTGGGGCCCATTTAGAAGATTTCAAGAGTCAAGTCTGTTGGAACTCTCTCAGAAGCATCAGTATAATGAATTAAGTCCCTGAAGTTGCTATTTTGAAAGCTATTTGCTTGAAAGTATGAAACTAACTCTAAAGGTTATTATATTCTCTGCTTGCAAAGAGCTCAAAACTTGCTAGGAGGAAACAAAATTGCAAAAAGGAAACAACAAATCATAACAAAACCCTTCAGCACCTTACAAAGAGAAATAATGGTATGAGCATAAAATCATTTGGAAAGGACAGGAAAGATTTCATTGAAAGGGGAATTTTGACCAAGCTCTTGAAAGATAATTAAACGTTCTCTAGGTAATGTGAGGGTGACTATTGAGGGAAACATGTTCAAACTGGGAGGCATGGAAAAGTGTAGTAGATTTAGTAAAATTCCATATTCTTTGAACTAAGGGTATGAGAAGTTACCCTGATTGCTGAATACATAGTCAGGAATGCCAAACATGGTACTGAGGAATCCAGACTTTACCCTATTGGTGATAAGGAGCCATGAAAGTGTTAGTTGCTCAGTTGTGTCCGACTTTTGTGACCCTATGGACTTTAGCCCGCCAGGCTCCTCTCTCATGGGATTTTCCAGGCAAGAATACTGGAGTGGGTTGCCATGTCCTGTTCCAGGGGATCTTTCCAGCCCAGGGATTGAACACAGGCAGGAATATAGAAAGGTATCAATAAGAATTAATAATCAGGTCTCTGTGCTTAAAATATTAATATATATAATGTACTGGGGTGGACAAAACAATACTCAGGAAGATAAGTTAAAATGATATTATAGCAATCCAGTTAAGAGGTCTTAACTTGAGAATAGAGCAAAAGAATGGGAGAGAAACCTTTGAGATTAGTTAGTAGTTGGAAAAATTGCCTAAATATCAAGTAAAATGAGATTTTTAGTAATTTTTAAAGAGCCATTTTCTAATAAATTTCTGCACTGGCAACATAGGTCATTAGATGGGGTGGATTGAGCATGGAAATCAGAAAAGCCTACATTTGAGACCCACATCCATCACTTCCAAGATGGATTATTCATGGTCAGACACCCGTCTGAATCTCAGTGAACTGGAGGTAATTCCTTCCTTGCAAGACTGTTGGGATGTTTAAATAAATTATGGAGAGTATTTGGTGCACATGGATAGCCAATTAGCTTGCTTTCTGCCCTATTTTTCACCTCTAAAATCCATGGGAATTAATTCTTTAAAATAAAAAGACTTCTTTTTTGAATTGGCAGTCTGAGAGCCTAATTTAAAAAAAAAAAAAGCAATTTATATTTACTGGTAGGATCAAGCCCAGTGCACCACTCTATAATGAAATTTTCAAGTGACAGTTACATTGTGTTACAAAATGGTAATATGCCTAGAGCTGACATATTCCTGTCAACATACCTATTGGACAAAACATCAGATTCAATAAAGCCATTCAATGCCACTTGCATTGCCAATCAGATTGTAAATGATTTCCGATAATCACTGAAAATCCCCAATGTGGAAACAATTATTCTAAAGCCAAATGCTATTGAAAAAAGTTGCTTGCCATCTCCTGAGAAGCTTTCAGAAATAGCTTTGAATTAAATCTGTCTCACTGTGTAAGATAAGCAACTATCAAATACACCAATAGGAAAAAGCTAATATCTAAAAGGGAGATTTGGTATTCATGATTGCTATCATTAGTAAATGTCATTTTGATGAAAACTTTCTATACTAGGCCAAGACAATTTTTACATCCACAGCTGTACTTACAAGATAATACAAAGAGAAAAATTAGCATACAAAGAGACCACTGATATTGAATCAGAAATTACCAAATTATATCCAAAATTTTATGGTTTTCCCAAGTAAAGCTTCAAAATCACTGCAGATCATAACTGCAGTCATGAAATTAAAGATGCTTGCTCCTTAGTAGAAAAGCTATGACAAACATAGACAGCATATTAAAAAGCAGAAACATTACTTTGCCAACAAAGTCAGTCTAGTCAAAGCTATAGTCTTTCCAGTAGTCATGTATGGATGTGAGAGCTGGACGCAAAGAATTGATGCTTTTGAACTGTAGTGTTGGAGAAAACTCTTGAGAATCCCTTGGACTACAAGGAAATCAAACCAAAAGGAAATCAATCCTGAATATCCATTGGAAGGACAGCTGAAGCTGATGCTCCAACAGTTTGGCCACCTGATGTGAACAGCTGACATATTAGAAAATACCCTGATTCTGGGAAAGATTGAAGGCAGAAGGCGAAAAGGAAAACAGAGAATGAGATGGTTGGATAACCTCACCGACTCAATGGACACGAGGTTTGAGCAAGCTCTAGGAGATGGTGAAGGACAGGGAGACCTGGCATGCTGCAGTCCATGGTGTTCCAAAGAGTTGGACATGTCTGAATGACTGAACAACAACATGTGGTGCTAGAGGTAAAGAATCTGCCTGCCAATGCAGGAGATGTGGGTTTGATCCTTGGGTCAGAAAAATCCCCTGCAGGGAGGCAATGGCAACCCACTCCAGTATTCTTGCCTGGAAAATGTCATGGACAGAGGAGTTGCCAAAAACTATGTATGACTTGTAGGGACTTACTGGGACATGAAACTAACAATTTTTAAAATTAACCACTCTGGTTGATACTATGATAATTATTTTAAAAGCAGTATTACTTACAATACAGAAAGCCTTTGTGGTAATAGGAAACACTAAGCCTTGGAGAGTTAGATAACTTGTCCAAACTCACACAGTTAAAAATAAGTTTACATGATTTACACAGCAAAAAGAAGTTTAAGTAATTTGCTCAAATTCCCACAGTATTTGAACTCATGGCTATCTAATTTGAAATTTCTTCTGTTTTCACTATCTTGAGTATTACCTTTTAAAGGTTCAGTATCATCACCTTCAAAATGGGAATGGCACATATTTCCAGATGTATTAGTCAGAATTTCAACAAAAACTGATATACACCCAAATTAAATAATTAAAGATTCTAATAAAGGGACTATTTACTAGAGGGTGAGTTGAACTGTGACGTTGGAGAAGACTCTTGAGAGTCCCTTGGACTGCAAGGAGATCCAACCAATCCATTCTAAAGGAGATCAGTCCTGGGTGTTCTTCGGAAGGACTGATGCTGAAGCTGAAACTCCAGTACTTTGGCCACCTCATGTGAAGAGTTGACTCATTGGAAAAAGACTGTGATGCTGGGAGGGATTGGGGGCAGGAGGAAAAGGGGACAACCGAGGATGAGATGGCTGGATGGCATCACTGACTCATTGGACATGAGTTTGGGTGAACTCTGGGAGTTGGTGATGGACCGGGAGGCCTGGTGTGCTGCAGTTCATGGGGTCGCAAAGAGTTGGACATGACTGAGCAACTGAACTGAACTGAACTGGAGTACATACATAGAAAAAGGTACAGTGCTCTGGCTAGGAATAAGGGAGACCCTTTGCCACCTCATGCCCTTCAAGGGCAGAAAAGACAATGATTAATGGAAATGGAGAGTGTAGAGAGGGCTTCTGGCCCAGAGCTGAGGGTTACCACAGAAAAACTCAGCCAACGTCAACTCTATATAATGGGGGGAGGTTTCTGAGGGGGACTGATATTCTACCATCATTCTCCTTTTACCCTATGATGTCCTCTGATTGCGTTTCAACTGAGCACTATCCTCACATAGCCCATAAAGGTCAGCTGCCCAGGCCCAGAGCAGAATGAAGAATGAATCTGGAGGGGCAAACAGAGAGTATCCAGCACAATGGTATTACATGAGAAAATGTTCTGAGAACGTGTAACACACACTCTAGTGATGATGTAGCAATAGTAGTAGTTTGCATCTTGAGAGCTTATTATATACCGGGAATCAAAGTATTTTTATATGGTATTTTTTTATGTTTACAGAAATCTTATGAGCTAGGAACTGTTATCTTCATTTCCAAGGTGAAGAAATGAAACTTACAGAGCTGATATCATTTGGTCAAAGTAATAAATACTAAGGCTGGGATAAGAACCAAGTCTCTAGGACCCCAGGTCTCACACTCTTTATCACTGTTGTATCACAAAGTGTATGTAAGGTTTGAGTAATTATGGCAGATTACTAGCAGTATAAACTTACTCCTTATACTTGACTCTTTTTATTAGTCTACTAACAACCCCATGAGGGCTTCCCTGGTGGCTCAGAGGTTAAAGCGTCCGCCTCTAATGCAGGAGACCCGGGTTCGATCCCTGGGTTGGGAAGACCCCCTGGAGAAGGAAATGGTAACCCACTCCAGTATTCTTGCCTGGAGAATCCCATCCACAGGGTCGTAAAGAGTTGGACACGACTGAGCGACTTCACTCACTCACTCACTCAACAACCCCATGAAGGATTGTTATTCCCATTTTATAGATAATGAATATAAGTTTTCAGTTGTAAATGATCCAGGCCATGTTATGGCCTAGAACCTTCCCTGATTTCTTATCTTTTGTAATAAGATAAGAGCTGTGCTGTCTCCCAAAGAGCAATACATAAACCATCTGTTTCACAATCATTCAGACAATATTGATTGGGCATCTGTTGCATGTGCTAGACTCTGAAGATATAAAGAAATCATGATCCCTTTCCATACAGGTAGCACATAGCCAGCCCTGGTCCCAAAGTCCACAGACTCTTCACCTGAATTACTGTAAGAATCTCAATTGATCTCACTGCTCCTGTCCTTTCCTTCATAGTCCACTAAAAAAGCTAGAGAAATTCTTTGAAATCACTAGTCAGATCACATTACTCAGTTCTTCAATGCCTTCCCATCTCAGTCAGAATGCTGGTCAAAATCCTAAATTGGCCTAAAATGCCCCAAATAAACTACACATTAGAATTATCATGAGATCTGTTTAAAAATATCTGTGCCCACCCCCTCCAAAAGAGTGGACCTTAAATCCACCTCCTAACTATTATAAAATTAAAAGTTTATTAAACCTTGAAAAAAATGGTAAATAAACAAACAACAACAAATATCAATGCCTGGGCTCTACTCCAAGTTATTAAATTTAGACTCTCTTGGGATGAGACTGGGCTGTCCTACATTTTTAAAAGTTCACCAGTTGTCTCTAATGTACAGCTTTATTGAGGACCATTGTTCTACTTGAACATCCTATGACACTTCTCTAATGCCATCTTGTACTCCTCTCTCCCTCACAGAGTGTATGTAGGTAGCCATTCTGCCCTCCTTGCTATTCCCCCAAATGTGCCAGGAATATTTTTGTTTCACAGATTTTGCATGTATAGTTTCCTCTGTCTCTGCCTAGAACACAGCTTCATTTAAACACCGGTATTGCTTACTTTCTTGCTTACTTCAAATCTATGTAAAAAATAAACAATAAAAAAAAAACCCTGCCATCCCATTATAGGGTCTCTCAGGACAATCTTTCTAAAAATAAACCACTTTGTTTATAAAAAGCAACCACTTTCCTCACTAGGACTAACATTCCCTTTACCTTACCTTGTTTAGGTTTTGTTTTTGTTTTTTTTCCATAGCATTTAAGTTGCCTGGCATTTTATTGTATGTTTATGTGTTACTGTTTTTTTGTGTCCCCACTAGAAACTAAGTTCTAGGATAGCTGGTAGTTTTTCTGTTCATTGTTTGTCCTCGGTGCCTCAAAGAGTGATTGTCACGTGGTTAATATTCATTCAATATTTGTGCAATGCTTGAATGAGTGAATGATAAAAACTGACAAGTAGACAGTTAGGATACAATATCAATACTGCTACGATACACAGAAACATGGGGTTCTTGGGAAAGGGTTTGATGAATACTGAGTGCAGATTGGGGAAGTTCTTGGGCCTTTTAGAAGACATGCTCCTGAGACAAGTTATAAAGGTCAAAAGACTGAGGATAGAGTATCAGACAGAGAAGGCATCATAAACAAAGGCCCAAGATGCCTAGAAGTGCAAATAGCCCAGTGTGACCGGTGCTTGGAGAAATAGACGTTGGGGTGTGTGGTTCAAGCTGAGGCTCCGTTGGTAGGCAATAAAGGGGCCTGTGGACCAAGTGAAGGAATACAGACTTTATCCTGAAGGCAATGAGGAACCACCAAAGGATTTCACAACAAACTAGAAGTTACTTTCATAGGGAAATTTTATTATATTTTCTATATTATGTAGTGGTAAAATAATTATTTGTCAAATGATATCTGTATTTTATACTAAAATTTTTGTTAGAAATGAATTTTCAAGATGAATTTATATTACTAAATTTAACTGAGTTTTATTGACTGAAATTGGAGGTTATTTTAGATATTTTATCTCTGTAAGGTACTGTTTTTGAAGGACTGATGCTGAAGCTGAAGCTCCAGTGCTTTAGCCACCCGATGTGAGGAATTGACTCATTAGAAAAGACACTGACACTGGGAAAGCCTGAAGGCAGGAGGAGAAGGGGATGACAGAGGATGAGATGGTTGGATGGCATCACTGACTCAATGGACATGAACTTAGGCAAACTTCTCAAGTTGGTGAGGGACAGGGAAGCCTTGCGTGCTACAGTCCATGGGGTTGCAAAGAGTCAGACATGACATGGTGACTGAACAACAACAAGGGTAACATTTAAGATGATCCTACAAAATATTTTTTGATAATTTTTATGTCCTCCAAATAAATCTTTTAAGAGATCAAACATTGGAAAAGACATTGCCTTGAAGCCTTTTCCTGGAAGGCAGAAATTAGATTTTATTTCTTATCTGCAAATGCTTTTCCATGTGCCTTGATATGTTTCACACCTTTTGTATAGATACAGTTAACTCCTTGCTTCCATGAAAGATATTTCTGAAAATGTGGGCCTGGAAATCCCCTAAATTCACAGGTATGAAAAAAATGGCAGGTGGATTCTTTACAGCTGAGCCACAAGGGTAGCCTGAAAAATGTTTGGACAAAATTGAAAATGTGATTCAATCATGCTTCCATTACAGTGAGCATGCATTATATACAGTTTCAAATGCAACTGTCTCCTTTTCTACTTCATGACCAGATTTCATAAGTAACAGAGGTTTATTATAAACTAACTTTATTCCAGTTATTGTAAATATGTCTCAGAGGGAAGACGACCAAGGTGCCTTGACATGTGGATGCTGAGTAGTCAATTGGACTCATCCATCTGCTCACTGTTGGCTCAGTGGTAAACAATCTGCTTGCCAATGCAGGAGATGTGGGTTCAATCCCTGGGTTGGGAAGATGCCCTGGAGAAGGAAACGATAACTCATTCCAGGATTCTTGCCTGGGAAATCCCATGGATAGAGAGAGAAGACTGGAGCTACAGTCTATGATGTTGCAAAGAGTAAGACATGGCTTAGTGACTAAACAACAGCAAACAATTTGCTCACTAGCTAATCCAATCCTTCTGGCCTTGCTGCATGTTCAAGTGACACTTATACCTCAGTAGCAGTATAAAACACTGCCAGTCAGGGTCTAATAATATCACAAAAGACTAGGTAGAACCATGACTGTGAAATCCAAGAATGCCAAACTGCTTACATGTTGCTCTATGAAGTGAAGTGAAGTGAAGTCGTTCAGTCGTGTCCAACTCTTTGCAACCCCACGGACTATAGCCTATCAGGCTCTTCCGTCCACGGGATTTTCCAGGCAAGAGTACTGGAGTGGGTTGCCATTGCCTTCTCCAGGGGATCTTCCCTAGCCAGGGATCGAACCTGAGTCTCTGGCATTGTGGGCAGACTCTTTATCCTCTAAGCCACCAGGAAGCCCTTATTTACTCTTCAAGGATAAAAGAGATCTGTTCTTTCTCTTCATCCATACACAAATGAGTTGCTTTGATGCATTTCTCATAATTACAACTCGAGATATAGGGTGTGATTGAGATAACCCTAAAAGACCCTAGCTCTCCTGGTGATTTTATTTCTTATTCAGGATGTATGCGAGTGAACTATAAATCCACTTTATATCTAAGTCAGCTAGCCTGGGAGAGAATCAGATCCAGAACAGGTCTCTTTAGTATGTTTAAAACTAGAAAAGAACTCTTACCCTGGAGAATTTAGAGCTGATGTATATGTAAGAACAATTCACATGTTCAGATTCCACATGCCATAAGGAAAAATAGGACTCCTTCAAAGGTTCCCCTCTGAGGGATTATTGCACAAAGCAGCCTGTACTCTCTGTCATCTAGAGACTAGGAAGATTTATCTGAAGTACTTTCCTCAGAAGAATAATGTCATGTTAAATCTTATCGTAATGTTTAGAGTCCCTGGGTTCTTTGTTTGAGCTGGTGAGAGTGAGTCCAGGATTGTGACTGTCATTTGAGCTAGAATTTACAGTTGTGGTCCTAGTCAGTCATCTCAAGAGTAAATATGAACCATCACAAGAACAAGTGGGGATGGCTCCATCACTCATGACCACACTCTAAAAACAACAAAAAGAACACAGTCTTTGGAAATGGCTACATTAATAAGCATTTCATCCTATGTGAAGTTCACACATTTAGAATAGTGAAATACTTTTGGAGAGTTGCCATTTAGATTTGTGACATCTCTAGGTAATGATTTTCTTAATTGAATAAATCTTTGGTAATGCTACTAATCACCAACCGAAGAGCCTGTTTTCAAAATTCAGGGTTTTATTTTTAGGAAAATACATATTGTTATTTCCACAAATCTGGGGTCCCAACAGTTTTTGAAGAATTCTTTTTATTTTTCCTAAAGTTTTGACATTACAGTGAAAGAAATGAGGCTGCTATTAGTTAAACTCAATGTGTGGGCAGAAGTGGCATAAGGATGTGTTTCAGTACACAGTTGACCCTTGAACAACACTGGGTTTGAACTGTGTAGATCCACTTATGGGGCTTCCCTGGTGGCTCAGATGGTAAAGAATCTACCTGCAATGTGGGAGACCTGGGTTTAATCCTTGGGTTGGGGAAGATCCCCTGGAGAAGGGATAGGCTACCCACTCCAGTATTCTTGCCACAGTCCATGGGGTTACAGAGTCGACACGACTGAGTGACTTTCTTTCAGACACACACACACACACACACACACACACACACACACACACACACACACAGATCCACTTATATATGGATTTTTCAAGAGTAAACACTGCAGCCCTATTTGACTCATAGTTGCTTGAATCTGTAGATTTGGAGCCTTGGATACAGAGTAACCATGGATATATAAAGCCAATTGTAAGTTATCCTAGAATTTTTCCACTGGGCAGTTCAGGTGCCCTTAACCCATGCATTGTTCAAGGGTCAACTGTAGTAGTTTCCACTCTGCATTTGACAACAAAATTGTCATTATCCAGTTGGGGATCCTTTGATTTTGTGGTGAAATAATATATCAACTTTTTATTAATCTGATAAGAAAGTTGTCTGTTTTCCCCTCTCCCCCAAATTATGCCCACATGTCCTATTCCTTTGGAACCAATATAATCATTGAGCAAACAGTATCAGTTCAGTTCAGTCACTCAGTCATGTCCAACTCATTGTGACCCCATGGACTGCAGCATGCCAGGCTTCCCTGTCTATCACCAACTCCTGGAACTTGCTCAAACTCGTGTCCATTGAGTTGGTGATATCATCTAACCATCTCATCCTCTGTCGTCCCCTTCTCCTCCTACTCTCAGTCTTTCCCAGCATTAGGGTCTTTTCCAGTGAGTCAGTTCTTTGCATAAGGTGGCCAAAGTATTGGAGTTTCAGCTTCAGCATCAGTCCTTCCAATGAATATTCAGGAATTATTTCCTTTAGGGATTGACTGGTTGGAAATTCTTGCTGTCCATGGGACTCTCAAGGAGTCGTCTCTAACACCACAGTTCAAAAGCATCGATTCTTCAGCGCTCAGCTTTCTTTATGGTCCAACTTTCACATCCATAGATGACTACTGGAAAGACCACAGCTGTAACTAGATGGACCTTTGTCGGCAAAGAATGTCTCTGCTTTTTAATACTCTGTTTAGGTTGGTCATAGCTTTTCTATCAAGGAAAATTTCATGGCTGCAGTCACCATCTGCAGTGATTTTGGAGCCCCCCAAAATAAAGTCTCTCACTGTTTCTATTGTTTCTCCATCTGTTTGCCATGAAGTGATGGGACTAGATGCCATGATCTTAGTTTTCTGAATGTTGAGTTTTAAGCCAACTTTTTCAATCTCCTCTTTCACTTTTATCAAGAGGCTCTTTAGTCCTTTGCTTTCTGCCATAAGGGCGGTGCCATCTGCATATTTGAGGTTTTTGATATTTCTCCCAGCAATCTTGATTCCAGCTTGTGCTTCATCCAGCTCGGCATTTCACATGATGTACTCTGCATAGAAGTTAAATAGGCAGAGTGACAATATATAGTTGAAGTCGTCTGCCTCCAATGCGGGAGACCCGAGTACGAGCCCTGGGTTGGGAAGATCCCTTGGAGAAGGAAATGGAAATCCACTCCAGTATTCTTGCCTGGAGAATCCCATGGACAGAGAAGCCTAGTAGGTTACAGTCCATGGGGTCGCAAAGAGTCGGACACGACTGAGCGACTTCACCTTCACCTCACCATTGTTCCATGTTTAGTTCTAACTGTTTCTTCTTGACCTGCATACATATTTCTCAGGAGGCAGGTAAGGTGGTCTGGAATTCCCATGTCTTGAAGTATTTTACACAGTTTTTTGTGATCCACACAGTCAAAAGCTTTGGCATAGTCAAAAAGCAGAAATAGTTGTTTTTCTGGAGCTCTCGATTGCTCTCTCAGTGACTCAATGAATGTTGGCAGTTTGATCTCTGACAGAATATAGAGCTATAATAAAGTCATAGATCTAGAATATCAACTTATATCTCATGCTTGAAACTTCATTTTCAGCTTGCCACCAAATGAGCATCTAATCAATCCTTCCTTCTGGTGATGGGAATTTACCCTTCCTACAGTTCACCTCTCCATCTAGACAACTTGGTCTTTTAAAACTACTCAGCCCTTAAAAAGAATAAATTTGACTCAGTTCTAATGAGATGGATGAAATTGGAACCAATTATACAGAGTGAAGTAAGCCAGAAAGAAAAACACCAATACAGTATACTGACACATATATATGGAATTTAGAAGACAGTAATGATGACCCTGTATGTGAGACAACCAAGAGACACAGAGGTATAGAGTGGACTTTTGGACTCTGAGGGAGAGGGAAAGGGTGGGATGGTTTGGGAGAATGGCAATGAAACGTATATTTTCGTGTAAGAAACGAAGCGCCAATCTATGTTCAATGTAGGATGCAGGATGCATGGGGCTGATGCACAGGATGATTCAAGTAGAGGATGTCGGGTGGGAGGTGGGAGGGGGCTTTGGCATTGGGAGATTGTGTTCACCTATGGCTGATTCGTGTCAATGTATGGCAAAACAAATACAGTATTGTAATTTAAAATAAATAAATAAATAAATTTTAAAAAATGTCATCTCTATGTTGAATCAAAATCTCTTTCCCTCTTTTCTCTTCTATTTTCCTGGCCCTCATAAACACAGGATAGTTTGTCACCACTGTTCTCCTCCTCAATGCTATATTTGGCATTTATACAACGTGAAAGACATTGTACTAAGCATCATATTTAATTCTTCCCTAAACATTTTGAGGGCAGGTATTGTTATCTCCGCTCTGCTCTTGAGAAATCTGTATGCAGGTCAGGAAGGAACAGTTAGAACTGGACATGGAACAACAGACTGGTTCCAAATAGGAAAAGGAGTACGTCAAGGCTGTATACTGTCACCCTGCTTATTTAACTTCTATGCAGAGTACATCATGAGAAATGCTGGGCATGATGAAGCACAAGCTGGAATCAAGATTGCTGGGAGAAATATCAATAACCTCAGATATGCAGATGACACCACCCTTATGGCAGAAAGTGAAGAGGAGCTAAAGGGCCTCTTGATGAAGGTGAAAGAGGAGAGTGAAAAAGTTGGCTTAAAGCTCAACATTCAGAAAATGAAGATCGCAGCATCTGGTCCCATCCCTTCATGGGAAATAGATGGGAACACAGTGGAAACAGTGTCAGACTTTATTTTTGGGGGTCTCCAAAATCGCTGCAGATGGTGACTGCAGCCATGAAATTAGAAGACGCTTACTCCTTGGAAGAAAAGTTATGACCAACCTAGATAGTATATTGAAAAGCAGAGACATTAATTTGCTGACTAAGGTCCATGTAGTCAAGGCTATGGTTTTTCCAGTAGTCATGTATGGATGTGAGAGTTGGACTGTGAAGAAGGCTGAGCACCGAAGAATTGATGCTTTTGAATTGTGGTGTTGGAGAAGACTCTTGAGATTCCCTTGGACTGCAAGGAGATCCAACCAGTCCATTCTGAAGGAGATCAGCCCTGGGATTTCTTTGGAGGGAATGATGCTGAAGCTGAAACTCCAGTACTCTGGCCACCTCATGCTCATTGGAAAAGACTCTAATGCTGGGAGGGCTTGGGGGCAGGAGGAGAAGGGGACGACAGAGGATGAGATGGCTAGATGGCATCACGGACTTGATGGACGTGAGTCTGAGTGAACTCCGAGAGATGGTAATGAACATGGAGGCCTGGCGTGCTGCGATTCATGGGGTCACAAAGAGTTGGACACGACTGAGCGACTGAACTGAACTGAACTGAACTGATTGTTATCTCCACTTCACAGATGAGAAACTCTGAAGCTTTCAGATGTTCAGTAAATTTGACCAATGTCATATACTGAAGGTGACAAAGCTGGATTTGAACACAGGGCTGTCTGACATGGATTTAATTGAGTTTACACATTCTGTTTTCTAATCTTAATCTTTGAATCTACTTCCTAGATTCTCATATATATTGAATTAGAAAGTCTCAAAGCCTTTTCATTGATTATATGGCTTGATCTCTCCATGACCCTCCAACACTGTTGACTACTCCGTGACCTTCAACCATTAGTGATGTGTCAGTTATTACCAAGATGATATTTATAAGCAAGAACTCTACTTTCCACTGTAGGCACACTGTCAGTGTGCTCTGATTTAGTTACACATCAACAGCCTAAAGTCAAAACTTCCAGAAGTAATTCTTGTTCATCCCTCCCCCTGCAGCCAGCACATCTAGAAGTCTCTCTTCCTTTTGATTGTTTTCTCTCCCCTGTGTTCAGTCTCATATTCAGTTGGTCTTGAAGATGTGGCCTAGCTTACCTTAGCAAATGGCAGAAGCTCCATAAATGTTTGTTGAATGAATATAGCTGATGATCATAAGCAATAACATTTGGTTCATTTCTCACACTGAAACTGTTCATTCATACTAGTTTCTAAATATAGATCCTTTATATATCTCTCTAGATATATATCCTTCACATGAACATATTTAACAATGTAAAAATATCTTAGGTAAATAAAAGCCTTTATATATAATTTCAATGAGATTTTTATGACTTTTAACCCTTTTGTCTTCTTGTTCTTCATCATTCTTATTGTTATTCTCTTTGCATTTGCAACTGTTTTAATTAATAGATAATTTGAATTTTATTTCTGATTTCAATTTTAATATATAAAAAGGAAAAATGTGCCTTTAAGAGTAGAGACCAAAAAAGAGTAGAGAGAAACTCTTGTTCATTTTTGTGTATGACTCTACTTAGAGGTCATATCATATACTAAGTGTGAGTTGAGAATAAAAAGTAAAAATAAAAATAATTCAAAATTAAATAAATTGAAGTAACCCTTTTTAAACTTCTGAAATATATTTTGCAGGTTTCATTAATAAAAATGAAAATGATCAAAATATGAAATAAGATGCTAAACAAGTGAGGCAGGCTCTATCGTCTGTAGTTTCAGGCTTTAAATTCACTCATTTTCAGTTATTTAGTCATTCATTCTTTAGATAGATAGATAGTAATCCCTCAGGACTTTGACCAGCCACAGTGCACATGATGATGAGAAAACTTAGCATATTCCCTACCTATCTTCAGCTTATAAGTGGGAGAGCACACAGACAAATATAAAATTTCACAGTGAAAAATGTTACAAAGGGGAGTTTTACTGTCCTCAGAGAGCATATAATAGTGAGATTTGAGCCAGTCAAGGCAAGGTTCCCTGGGGAAGTGAAGAATAATATGGGATCTGAAGAAGGAGTAGGAGGGAAGCTTAGGAAAGCCAAGTATCACAGAAGCCAGGGAAACAGTAGACTAGCCAACAAGGTCAAATGATGCTAAGAGGACAAGAAAGGCAAGGACTGAAAACTTTCAATAGATTTAGTAGCATGGTGACCTTAACAAGACAGAGTCTGGTAGGGTTTTGAAATAGAAGCTAGATCAGATAATCTAAGGAATGAGTGTAGAAAAGAAACTGGAGACAGGGTGTGTATACAATTTTTCATGAAGCTTAACTATAAAAGGGAGGAAAGCTAGAGCAAGCTGGAGAAACTTGTGAGCCTGGGAGTGACCGTTTTGTTTTTCTTTCTTGTTAATGGGAGAGGCCTGGATGTGTTTTAAAACCTAGGGAAAGATTAAGATGGGGTATCTTATATATCATAGAAATATATCATAGAAAGCATATATCATAGAAATATATCATAGAAAGCATATATCATAGAAATATATCATAGAAAGCACTGAGGGTGTAAGATTCATGAGAAGCTGGAGGGAGGAGAACAGGATAGAACAGGAGAACATAGGAATTTCCCATATCCCTGAAACTAAATACAGGATCCTATCTCATAGTTTCTATTTTCTGTATAAACTATAAGATGGGGTCATCAGCTGAGAGAGGGTATAGTTGGAATTAATCATGAGGGTCAGAGATTTAACGATTGTGGAGAAGATTTGAAATGATGTCTAAGATGGATGAGGGTGAGTTGATGAAAGAAATGCAGGAGGATTGCCCACAATTGAGGGCTTATTTGAAGTTGGTACTCCTGGATTTCTAATGGGACACATCTTTATGCTGTGAAATGTTAGTTTTACTCTTTGTCCACTAAAAATATGAATTATATTGTGCAGTATCTGGTTCAAGGCTGTCTCTTCAACCTCAAGCTTTTATGAGTTTCACTCTGAGGTTCTCCTTTCCTCACTGTAGGCTACATTTTTCTTAGGAATTTCATTCATGTTTACAATTTGCACTACCATCCACAATAGAGGTATCCGTTGAATTAATGAGGCTAGGCAGCTAATTTGCTTTGGCTCACAACCTTTTATTTTAATCTTAAACTAACTCAAGATAGGGAAAGCCCATAATAAAATCCAGGTTTCTGGTTTCTTTTTTGAAAATGTTGCCAGCTCTGGCCCCCCAGAGGCCCACGTCAATAACCTATTATACCGGAGTAGCAGCTATCCCCCATAGACAGGGCATGCTCTTTCCAGCTCATGACAATCCCCACAACCCCTTATATCCACTTTACTCATTTACTTTATTTACTTAGTAACTATAACTTGTAGATATTTGATTTTTTGATTCACATCCTTGATGCCCAAAGATTTAGCTCAGATATCTCTGCTGTATTCCAGATATCAATAACCAATTGAATGGTTTTGGGGTGACTGAAACTCAGGTATGCAGAGGTAAATAATGTCCTAAACTTGCTGTGCCTCCTACTACTTACATCCTGACTTTAGTACTTCCATCTACTCTGTTTAGCAAACAAAATCTAGGAGTCTACTTTCTGAGTACTCCCTCTTTATTCTCTTCCCTTCTTCATCCCTATTGTAATGACTTCCAGTTCAGAGACTCATCATATTTCACCTGGGCTTAAAAAATAACTCTCAGTCAATGACCTTCACTTTCTCCTCTCTTCTAATATTTCCTCTGAACAGCTACAACAATGATTCTTCCAAGCACGGTATATTTGGGGGCACATTTATTTGAATCATAGCAAATTTCTCAGAATTTTCCAACATGCTGGCATACTTCACATGTGCATCTTGCCAACTGCTGTCGTATTGACCTGGAATGTCTCCTGCCTCTGTCTTCTGGGTGAATCCCCATTTATCCTTCAAGATACAGCTCAAATATCTCCTCCTTTGGGAGCCCTCACTGCCACAAAGGTAACTTGGGCAGAGCTTAATGGCATAGGCTTTATCACAGTGTTCTGGAGGTGTCTGCTTGTATTCACAATCCTCTCCCCAGCCCCACCCCAACTAGGTCATGAGCTTGAGGATAGAGACTATAGATCTATATGTATAGATCAGTTATCCACAGCCCCTAGTTCCTGGTAATAATCAGTACTCAATAAGAACTTTAATAAATATCTCTCTAAATTCAGAAATACAGTGACATTGTATTTTAAAAAAGCTCTCTTAATTTTAAAGGAAAGAAGATTATTGATCTATTGCAAACATTTCAAACTTTAGATTTACTCTGCAAGAATTAATCCCAGACTCCAATTCAGAGAATGTGACATGTTCCAAAATTATTTGTTTGTTTTTGTTGGCAGTGTGTGTTCCTAACATATGAGAAATGTGGGATCTTTATCTGCTTATTTAACTTATATGCAGAGTACATCATGAGAAACATTGGACTAGAAGAAACACGAGCTGGAATCAAGATTGCTGGGAGAAATATCAATAACCTCAGATATGCAGATGACACCACCCTTATGGCAGAAAATGAAGAGGAACTAAAAGCCTATTGATGAAAGTGAAAAAGGAGAGTGAAAAAGCTGGCTTAAAGCTCAACATTCAGAAAATGAAGATCGCAGCATCTGGTCCCATCAATTCATGGGAAATAGATGGGAAAACAGTGGAAACACTGTCAGACTTCATTTTGGGAGGCTCCAAACTCACTGCAGATGGTGACTGCAGCCATGAAATTAAAAGACACTCCTTGGAAGAAAAGTTATGACCAACCTAGATAGTGTATTCAAAAGGAGAGACATTACTTTGCCAACTAGAGTCCGTCTAGTCAAGGCTATGGTTTTTCCTGTGGTCATGTATGGATG
Source organism: Nanger dama (assembly GCA_917880005.1). Lineage (NCBI taxonomy): Eukaryota > Metazoa > Chordata > Mammalia > Artiodactyla > Bovidae > Nanger > Nanger dama. The sequence continues at coordinate 37,351,496 of CAKJTW010000015.1, forward strand.
TGAGAGTTGGACTGTGAAGAAGGCTGAGCGCCGAAGAATTGATGCTTTTGAACTGTGGTGTTGGAGAAGACTCTTGAGAGTCCCTTGGACCGCAAGGAGATCCAACCAGTCCATTCTGAAGAAGATCAGCCCTTGGATTTCTTTGGAAGGAATGATGCTAAAGCTGAAACTCCAGTACTTTGGCCACCTCATGTGAAGAGTTGACTCTTTGGAAAAGACTCTGATGCTGGGAGGGATTGGGGGCAGGAGGAGAAGGGGACGACTGAGGATGAGATGGCTGGATGGCATCACTGACTCTATGGATGTGAGTCTGAGTGAACTCCAGGAGCTGGTGATGGACAGGGAGGCCTGGCGTGCTGCAATTCATGGGGTCACAAAGATGCAGACACGATTGAGCGACTGAACTGAACTGAACTGAACTATATCATGCTAAGTACTAAAATAAATTTCAAATAAATGTAAAAGCTAAATAAACCCATAAAGAAAAGAGCAGAGTTTATTTAGAAGAATAATTGTGCAATATTGGTGAGGGAATAGCTATTCAAAGCGTTATACTCAAAGCAAAAAAATAAAGTGAAGAAAATAGATAGTTTAGACAACGTATACATAAAACTTCAGTGACTATAAAGAAACTTCCAAACAAATTAATTAACAAACAGGAAAAAATTCTTGAAACCTATATGAAAGGAAAAGATTTTATTTATATTTTATATCTCTTATTCAATATATAAAGTAGTCACAAAACAGAAAAAAAATAAAAACTTAATTAAAATGCATTAGCTTAGCTAGAGACTCCTGAGAAATATTTTTATGTACTACTTACTACTCTACTATTTTATTAACTAGTGTTTTGCCTGATATCTTATTTTATGTATAGTTAAAGAATTTGGGTATGGATATATCTTTGCTTTTGACTTAATTTCTATGTTTTAAGCAGTTTTATTGAAGACAAAGTGACTATTACATACCTTTTGAAAATTCATAAAATTCAAGTTGTGTAATCATTTCCTGCTCTGGATACTGTGTACACTACTAAAGGAAGATGAGAAGAGAATAAATCACAGTTTTCTGCTTCAGTTCTCATATGCCTATTATTCAACCCACAGAAATTTGGGGGTATTAATGATACAGTTTAATGTATTAATGATACAATTAAAAGACGCTTACTCCTTAGAAGGAAAGTTATGACCAACCTAGATAGCATATTCAAAAGCAGAGACATTACTTTGCCAACTAAGGTCCATCTAGTCAAGGCTATGGTTTTTCCCGTGGTCATGTATGGGTGTGAGAGCTGGACTGTGAAGAAGGCTGAGTGCCGAAGAATTGATGCTTTTGAACTGTGGTGCTAAAGAAGACTCTTGCGAGTCCCTTGGACTGCAGGGAGATCCAACCAGTCCATCCTAAAGGAGACCAGTCCTAGGTGTTCATTGGAAGGACTGATGCTGAGGCTGAAACTCCAATACTTTGGCCACCTCATGTGAAGAGCTGACTTATTGGAAAAGACTCTGATGCTGAGTGGGATTGTGGGCAGGAGGAGAAGGGGATGGCAGAGAATGAGATGGCTGGATGGCGTCACTGACTCTATGGACATGAATCTGAGTGAACTCTGGGAGTGGGTGATGGACAGGGAGGCCTGGCGTGCTGCAATTCATGGGGTAGCAAAGAGTTGGACATGACTGAGCAACTGAACTGAACTGAATGATACAGTTAAAAGAAACTTTCTGAACATGCTTTCTCCCAAAGAAATCTTTTCAGAGCCTCTGATCTCTTTGCAGAAAGGACTGCATATAAGGGAAAAGTATATATTTAGAACAGTTAATTATATAATAAAGTTGAAAAGAATAAGAGTGAAATAAATAAATAGAGTAGTAAGCACATATTTTAGGTGAAGGATGGAATCCTGAGATAGCCGAGTAGAAATTCAAAGGAGCTAGATCTCCTGTTGTACAGTTCTTCAGGGTAACTTCAGAGCCTTGCTTTTACTTCAGGGTTTGGATAAAATTTTTTTTTTCTTCACACAGTCTGCATTTCTCCTAGCAGAGGTTTTAATCTATGGAGACAGTTTGGAGCCTCAAGGGTCATTGCACTTGGGTATGACTGTTGCTTTTCTCTATATGGTCTTTGAAAGCATAGATTCCAGGCTAGGATTATGCAAGTGAAGGAGGAACAAGAACCCAAAACTATCTAAAATAAATTATAAAGCCTAAGTTGTGGATTTTTTTTTTTAAGTTGTGGATTTTTAAAAGAAACGTATTGTTCAGATTAATCTGTTTGAATCCTTTTGAATATTTTATAATTCAATCAAGTGCATCATGTCTAACTCACTATAGATATTAAGCCCTGCCCTCCTCATTACAATGTGATGCATACAATACTGGCTTCAGAAGGGCAGGCAAAGTTTTACCGAAAAAAATCTATCTGGGAAAGGGTGTAAAGTATGTATCCGCTGTGGTTCTACATGGTGCCCAGTAACTTGGAATATGAAATTATATTTGTTTGTTTGTGGAATATTCTAATCCAGTAGAAATACTCTAAACTTCCTCAAAGTTCTGTGGATTGAATAATAGACAGGTGAGAACTGAAGCATAAAATTGTCATTTACTCTCTTCTCATAAATAGCCATGCTTTTATTCTTGAACTTGAATTTCTACATGTTGAGCATCAAACAATACTGGTTCATCTTATTTTTCAGATTATTCACTAAAAAAGAAAAATGTATTTTTTAGATGTGAGATTTCAGAAATCCGCAACCATTTAGGACCCAGCAGCAAACTTGGAATTAAACAAAAAATACTTTTGAGTAATGAAAGCTATGGCAAAACAGTTATAATAAAGCCAGAGTAGATTACTCTAAGAGAAAAAGCCTTTAAACTGGGAAATTCCAGTTGTAAGAAGCCAACAAATTAGAAACAAGGAAATAGGAGAAGAGAAAAAATGCCAAAAGAATAAGACAAAAAATTTTTCTAAAATCTGATAAAATTACAGAAGTAGAATATGTAGGGTCCATTTGGTCTGAAGAAAATCTTTTAGTCCTTCACATTCTGGTAAAGCCCCAGGTCATTACTAAAGACAATGCATTATGATGGTTTTGAATCATCCTCTCAGGGAAAAGAATGATTATTAAATCCAAAATCCTCCATTGGCAAATCAGTGTTTTATGTATTTCAAAAAGTAGTTCTGTTGCTTCCGTTATCTGGAAATTTGATCTATGTGAACCAGTTTTCCTGGTGGTGCTAGATAAGTGGAGCATCATAGAATATAGATTTGCTGAAGAGCTAAGGATTTGACAAAACCCTTCAAGTTATCCGTTTAGAATAAATGGCTCATAAGCAGGTACCTATCCAACTTCCTCTCTTTTCTTAGTTGTATCATTGCTACAGTTTTAATTTTAGGCTTAGAAGATTCAGTTCTTAAATAAAACCCTCATAAGATCACCCTCAAAACATTTTTCAGGCTTAAAGAATAGCCCTTGAGACTGACTTTGCCTAGAGCTGGAAGATGTATCAAAGTACACACTTTCTCATCAGCTGCAGCAATAACCTGACTTTCAAAAAGTCTTACCTGGTAAATATTAAGAATCTCCTCCAGTTCAGAAAAGATAGACTGTAGTCATGTGTATTTTCAGTTTGTTAGTATAACTTGTACACAGTTTGATTACACTTTGATCAGGATATTGACACAGAGATTAGAGAAACATGCATTTTGTGTCCTGTCTTCATGACATAGGAAAATGACTGAAAGTAAGGGAAGTGATGAATCAAGCAGGAGTTACTTTAGACTCCTATTATCAAGAATTTTAATTGTTTTGCTGTTTGGTTACATGTTCCTACTGTCTGTCTGTTTCCAGAGTATCATCTGCCTCTATGAGGAAGTATTAATCACTGTGACCATTCCTAAAGCCAACATGGGACATTCCCTCTCTCACTTCTGTCCTCCTCTAAGGTTTCCTGTCTTGAAATTGCACCAACCACACTGCTAATCCATTTTTCCCTGAACTTGAACAACTGTTTCTAATATTTTAATGAAACATACACTATTGGGTATGGGGTCTGACATATGCACTATGGTCATGGAATACTTTACAATAGTTTTGCTGATGTTTGAACTAGAGAATTACACAAGACGTCATTAGCTTATAATTTCTACTCAAACTCATTACTTGAGTTACATCTCCTATTGTTTCAGGTAACATTTCCATTACTCAATATAATCATGTTTTCAGTGCGAGTAGCCATGATTCTTTTAATTTTTTTAAAGATTGTTTTATATGCACCATTTTTAAAGTCTTTATTGAATTTGTTACAATAGAGCTTCTGTTTTATGTTTTGGTTTTTTGGCTGTGAGGCATGTGGCATCTTAGTATCCCAACCAGGGATCGAACATGAACCCCCTGTATTGGAAGGTGAAGTCTTAACCACTAGACCACCAGGGAAGTGCCTGGCCATGACTTTTTACTCGCATTTTATACAACACCTTTCATATTCTTCACTAGAAATGAATTTTTATGCCATTCCTTCAGTGTCTCTTTTACTGTTACACATCCCAGGAAATTTTAACTCTAATTTATTTTTTTCAGTTTTAGCTTTTTTCACATTGCCATAAATTGTTTAAATAATAAAATTTACTTCAAATAACATCATACTTTATCAAATTATTTTTACTTAACCAATACCTTGCTTGAGTTATCTGTTTGAAAGTTTTGTTTTTCTACTTAGCAACCGTTCCCAGGTTCTGTATAACCATATAGTGTGCTTTTCCAGCTACCTTTAAGTTTTATTCATACTTTCTACTTTTTGACTTAAATTTAGAGACATTATTCTTGTTGAACAAACTTATTTTCTGGCTCCAGTGCCCATGTTCAAACATCACAGACTAGTCCCCTGCAAAATTTTGCCCAAGTGTTCCATTCATTCACTTTTTAAATTTGCACTGAGATTTATCCAATATCTGGGAACCTACTATGCTGGGCACTGGACACAGATTATTGAAAATAATAGATATAGACCTTACACCTTACAGTCCACTAAAAAGGACAGTTCAGCTCTGTTCAGTCACTCAGTCATGTCAGACTCTTTGTGACCCCATGGACTGCAGCACACCAGGCTTCCCTGTCCATCACCAACTCATGGAGCTTGCTCAAACTCATGTCCATTGAGTCGGTGATGCCATCCAACCATTTAATCCTCTGCTGCCTCCTTGTCCTCCTGCCTTCAATCTTTCCCAGCATCAGGGTATTTTCCAGTGAGTCAGTTCTTTGCATCAGGAGGCCAAATTATTAGAGTTTCAGCTTCAGTGTCAGTCCTTCCAATGAATATTCAGGAATGATTTCCTCTAGGATAGACTGGTTGAATCTCCTTGCTGTCCAAGGGCCTCTTAAGAGTCTTCTCCAACACCACAGTTCAAAAGCATCAATTCTTCAGCACTCAGCTTTCTTTATGGTCCAACTCTCACATCCATACATGACTACTAGAAAAACCATAGCTTTGACTAGAGGGACCCTTGTTGGTAAAGTAACATCTCTGCTTTTGAATATGTTATCTAGGTTAGTCATAATTTTTCTTCCAAGGAGCAAGTGTCTTTTAATTCCATGTTTGCAGTCACCATCTGCAGTGATTTTTGGGCCCCCAAAATAAAGTCTGTCACTGTTTCCATTGTTTCCCTGAAGTGATGGGACCAGAGGCCATGATCTTAGTTTTCTGAATGTTGAGTATTAAGCCAACTTTTTCACTCTCCTCTTTCACTTTCATCAAGAGGCTCTTTAGTTCTTTTCTGCCGTAAAGGTGGTGTCATCTGCATATCTGAGGTTATTAATATTTCTCCTGGCTTTGATTCCAGCTTGTGCTTCACCATGCCCAGCATTTCTCATGATGTACTCTGAATATAAGTTAAATAAACAGGGTGACAATATACAGCCTTGACATATTCCTTTCCCAATTTGGCACCAGTCTGTTGTTCCATGTCCATTTCTAACTGTTTCTTCTTGACCTGCATACAGATTTCTCAGGAGTTAGGTAAGGTGGTCTGGTATTCTCATCTTTTCTTTCTTCTTTTTTTTTTTTTTTTTACTGGCAAATCTCATTCTTTATTTTATTTTTTTTCTGTTTCTTTTTTTTTTCTTTCAGTTTGCAATATTGTATTGATTTTGCCATACATCAACATGAATCCTCCATGGGTGTACATGTGTTCCCCATCCTGAACCCACCTCCCACCTCCCTCCCCGTACCATCCCTCTGGGTCATCCATCTCTTGAAGAATTTTCCACAGTTTGTTGTGATCCACACAGTCAAAGGCTTTGGCATAGTCAATAGAACAGAAGTAGATTTTTTTTTTAATTCTCTTGCTTTTTCGATGATCCAGCGGATGTTGGCAATTTGATCTCTGGTTCTTCTTTCTGCCTTTTCTAAAACCAGCTTGAACATCTGGAAGTTCACAGTTCATACTGTTGAAGCCTGGGTTGGAGAATTTTGAGCATTACTTTGCTAGCGTGTGAGATGAGTGCAATTGTGTGGTAGTTTGAACATTCTTTGGCATTGCCTTTCTTAGGGATTGGAATGAAAACTGACCTTTTCCAGTCCTGTGGCCACTGCTGAGTTTTCCAAATTTGCTGGTATATTGAGTACAACACTTTCACAACATCATCTTTTAGGATTTGAAATAGCTTGACTGGAATCCCATCACTTCCACTAGCTTTGTTCATAGTGATGCTTCCTAAGGCCCACTTGACTTCACATTCCAGGATGTCTGGCTCTAGGTAAGTGGTCACACCATCGTGATTATCTGGGTCATGAAGAGGACAGGTCAAAAGCAAATACACAGACATATAAAATAACTGGAGAGGTGATAAAGTCTATAAAGGAAACGAGTATTAACAGCTAGGAAAGATAGAGTAGAAAGGGAGTTGAGAACTATATTTTTGACAGAGTGGCCAGAGACTTCTCTCTCATAGGGAAGAAAACCCAAGCTGTGTAAGAACATCATGGGTGAGCAAAGCACACAGAGCCATGAATGTACTTTTTCCACCCTGATTTCTGAGAGTTCAGAGCTGAGTTTTGTAATCAAATGAAAAAGGATATGGGATAAATGGGTCCTGGGTCTGTCAAGCTTCTTTTCTATATATACACATGTGTTTCACACTTATAAGTTTATTAAAAATTACATAGTCTGGATTTTATTTTTTCTTCATTTTTATTAAAATTTATGTATAATTTATGGGCTTCTCAAATGGCACTAGTGGCAAAGAATCTGCCTGCCAATACAGGAGATGTAAGAGATGTGAGTTCAATTCCTGGGCGGGGAACATCCCCTGGAGGAGGGAATGGCAACCCACTCCAGTATTCCTGCCAGGAAAATCCCATGGACAGAAGACCCTGGAAGGCTATAGTGACGGAGTCACAAAGAGTTGAATATAACTTAGCACCTGAGCACAAGCAAGCACATCATCCATAATTAGACACACACATCTATAGAATAGAGAGATAAACTGATTTATAAAAGCCGATCCAGTCAGTTAATGGTTAAATTGAGATTTCCACTTCGTCTAGTGTTCATTCCAAAAATACTAGTTAACATTCTTAATACTGAATTACAGTTGAATGGCAAATAACAACCAAAAAGTAGTTATTGATAGGGCCTACATGGAACAAAAAACAGGTTTATGGGACACTAGGTATGGCAAGCTAAAAGAGGGCATTGACCACAGAACCAGGAGATGCTTAGCACCAAAGAAAATCTATTACTATTGGCAATTTTTCCTGAGATTGGTCTGATCGTTGCACATTATAATTATTTCCAGTAATGCATTTTACTATTTAGCCATCTCTGCTTGCTTTTTCTTCATGTACCATTTCCTAAGAACTCTCTTGATTTTTTGTTTATGTAAATTCACATATAATTACATATATGTGAATATATGTTACTGGCTTCTAAAAGCTAAGTCATCTATTTCCTTTTTTAAAAAAAAAACTTTATATTTTGTATTAGGACATATAGCCAATTAACAAACCAATGTTGCGATAGTTTCAGGTGAAAGGCAAAAGGACTCAGCCATATGTATATATACATATCCATTCTCCCTCATCTATTTCCTTTTTCAAAAGATTTATAATGGGGATTCTAGAAGATAGTAACAATAGTGGGCATAGTCTGTGATACATCCCATATCCCCATATAAAAACAGAGAAAAGTGATAGCAAAACCAAAGACTGAAAGACAATATTTAGAATAACTAGAGACACGTTATCCTCTTAAGGTCAAAATACAAGTGAGCGAAGGCAATCCTCCAACATCCCTAAGACCCGCATACTAGGATGCAATGCCAAACAAGCCAGTGTCTCAGAACACAGGAACTCTAAAAGAGCTAGCATATTCACAAAGTGCATTGGGTCAATTCAGGAGCCACTGCTAAAACCTCAGTGGGTTCTATCTACTCTAGGCAGGTGGATGTTAGAGCTTGTCCTAAAGGGATGGGAGCAATCTAGTTCCTGTGACCTCTGAAACCTGGCCTTATAGGGATCTCTTTCCAAAGTGAATCTCTACACTGAGTAAAACTGCTGAGAATAGAACCAAAATGAAATGGGATAAAGGACAAGTGAGGCAATGGGAAGAATGTCGTGATAAAAGTGGGAGAGGGGAAAGAGTCAGAGAGCAGAAATATCTTACACAGATAAGTAATGAAATCAGCTCCTTCAGAGAGGAACTGCTGTTGCTTTTGCTTTACTGCTGATGTGACCAACAACCCAGGACAATGTTAGAAACTTAACTTTTGGACTGAAGGTTTTGTGGACCACATAAGTAGTTTCAATTCTGTCCCCTAATCATAAGTCCATGGCTCTGCCCAGTGCCAAGTCTATCACTATTTCCTTTCTCTTTTTTGGTTTGATTGTAACATGGTTTCTGTAGGTTTTAAATATTTTTGAAGTATAGTTAATTCACAATGCTGTGTTAGTTTCAAGTGTTTAGTAGTGATTCAGATTTATATATATATATATATTTTTTTTTTTTTCAAATTCTTTACCATTATAGCAGGGGTCCCCATCTTCCAGGATCTAATGTCTGATGATCTAAGGTGGAACTGAAGCAATAATAATAGAAATAAAGTACACAATAAATGTAATGTGATTGAATCATCCCAAAACCACATCCTCAACCTCAGTCCATGGAAAAACTGTTTTCCATGAAACTGATGCCTGGTACCAAAAGGTTGGGGACTGCTGCAGTATAGATTATTAAAGCAATTGAGTATAATTCCTACTGATTATAGGTATACAGTAGTCCTTGTTGTTTATCTATTTTATGTATAGTAGTGTGTATCTATTAATCCAAAACTCCTACTATATCTCCTCACTCCCACCACCCAGCCTATCCCCTAAAGGGGGATATTTTCTTTCCAGTGGTGGGTTGATTTATCCTAATGCACTGTGGCTTAGTGGTAAAGAATCTGCCTGTCAATCAGAATACATGGGTTCAGTCCCTGGATTGGGAAGATCCTCTGGTGGAGGAAATGACAACCCACTCCAGTATTCTTTCTTGTGAAATCCCATGGACAGAGGAGCCTGGCGAGCTACAGCCCTTGGGGTCACAAAAGAATCAGACACGACTCAGTGACTAAACAACAAATGCACTCTCTAAGAAAGTAATTTCAAGTTTTGTTTTACTAAAGTATGTCATCTGTCCACCATATTATAGGACCTTGCAGCTTGGTTTCCAGTCCTAAATACATGGGTCCAGTTAAAAGCCAGACTCTGAGCCCTCAGGAACTGAGAGATGCCCTCAGTCAAAAGAAACTCTAGATTTAGCTTACCACTGTGCAATCATTCTTCATTCTTTATCTGGCTTCTGATTGCTTTCATTACTAGAGCTCAGTCTTATTTATTTAAAATTTATTATGTTTTATCTAGATGTTTTGCGTTTTAGGTGTTCTATACCAGAAGGAATTTTTATAGATATTTAGTCTTGCAAGTTACTTAAAATAGAACCTTCATTCATCTATTTGGCATTATACATTCAGTCGCACGACTTTACATAGGTTCCCACTGCCCCCAACAAATGGACCTTTCAGTCAGAATCTCTCTGAACTCCAGATTCATCTCTAACTCCTCCCAAACTTACTCTACATACAGTCTTAATATCTCAGGAAATGACCTCTCAAAACTTGCATTACTCAGTTCAAATATCTTGTGATAATTCTTTATTCTTCATCTTCCATCCTTCATTGTCACATATTCAAATCCCTATTGGCTCTACCTTCTAAGCATATTTAGCATTACTTGTTACCACCTCCACTGTTAATACCATGATCCAAATCAGCATCAACTGTCACCCGATACTCCTGTTTCTACCTTTTCCTTCTTACAGTCTCCTCAATAGAGTCAGATTGACACTGTTAAAACACTGAATTAGGTCATGCCACTCTTCTGCTCAAAACAGTCTTAGGGCTTATTTCATGCACATTAAAAATCTAAATCCTTGGTGCAACCACTATGAAAAACAGTGTGGAGTTTCCTCAAAAAAATTAAAAATAGAACTATCATATGATCCAGCAATTCCACTTCTGGGTATCTCTCTGAAGAAAATGAAAAACACTAATTTGAAAAGATATGTGCACTGCCATGTTCATTGTAGCACTATTTAAAACAGCCAAGATATGAAAGCAACCTAAATGAGTGGCAAAGAATATGTGACTGTATACATACACACACACACACACACGCACACACACACACACATACACACAATGGAATATTATTCAGTCATAAAAAGAACAAAATCTTGATGTTTGCAACAACATGAATGAATCTAGAGGGCATTATGCTAGGTGAAATAAGTCAGATAAAGACAAATACCATATGATGCCATTTATGTGGAAAAATTGAAAACAAAACAAAACAAACAAATCCAAACTCAAAAATACAGAGAATTACCTCTGGGTGATAACCAGAGGCAGAGTGGGGGCATGGAGTGAAGGGTGAAAGGTGTCAAAAGGGACACATTTCCAGCTATAAAATAAGTCATGGGGACATAATATAGAGCATATTGACCGTAGTTAATAATACTGAATTGCATTATTTGAAAGTTTTTAAAACAGTAGATCTGAAAAATTTTCATCACAAGGAAAAAAATTCTGTAACTATGTATGGTGATGGGTGTTAACTAGACATACTATGCTGATCATTTCTTATTATACAGAAATATTGAGTCTTTACATTATACACTTGAAACTAATGTTATTTTTAATTTTTAATTTCTTAATTGAAGTGTACTTGATTTGCAATGTTTTAGGTATATCACACAGTGATTCAGTTTTATGTGTGTGTGTGTGTGTGAGTACACACACACATATATATATATTGCTTTTCATATTCTTTTCTAAGTTATTATAAGATATTGAAGAAACTAATATATTATATATCAATTATACTTCAGTTAAAAAAATCTAAATCCTTACAAGACTCCATCTCACACCTGTCTGATCTCATTATCTGTTGCTGCTGCTGCTGCTAAGTCGCTTCAGTCATATCCGACTCTGTGCGACCGATAGATGGCAACCCACCAGCCTCTGCCATCCCTGGGATTCTCCAGGCAAGAACACTGGAGTGCGTTGCCATTTCTTTCTCCAATGCATGAAAGTGAAAAGTGAAAGTGATGTCGCTCAGTCGTGCCCAACTCTTAGCGACCCCATGGACTGCAACCTTCCAGGCTCCTCTGTCCATGGAATTACTGTATCCCTTTTACTCTGCACCAGACACTTAGACTTCCTTCCTGTTCTTCAAACACACTGGGTACATTTCTTCTTCAGAATCTTTGCACTGCTGTTTCCTGTATCTGTAATAATCTTCCATCAGATATCCATGTGGTTCCCTTCCTTACTTTTTTCAAATTTTTGCTGAAGCGTCACTGTCTACCTTATTTAAATGAAACCCCTACTCCAGCAGCTCAATCCTATTTATTGTATCTTTTATAGCACTTAACATCTTCTGTCAATACTACATACTATATGCTGTGCTAAGTCACTTCGGTCATGTCCAACTCTTTGCCACCTTATGAACTGACTTCTCTGTCCATGGAATTCTCCAGGCCAAGAATACTGGAGTGGGTTGCCATTTCCTCCTCCAGGCGATCTTCCCAACCCAGGGACAGAACCCACATCTCTTATGTCTCCTACATTGGCAGGCAGGTTCTTTACCACCAGTGCCACCTGGGAAGCCTCACTATATACTATATATAATATAGTTATTTCTCAGGTTTATTTCCTGTTTCTCTGTACCAGAGAATGTAAACTTCATGAGGGCAGGGATAGTGTCCTCAAAGCTTTATTCTCTAATGTGTCTGTAATAGCTAGAAGAGCGCCTGGCCACACTGAACTCAAAGGGCCATGTCTGCCCACCTGTTATCAGAACCACACTATGTAGTCAAATTCATCTTGAAAGTTTCCCATCATATAAGACATTTCAAATTATTATTACATGTATATTGTTTTGAGTAAACCTTAAATTTGTTTCTTATCAATTAATATTTATTCTCCTTTCAGAAACTCAAGACGATTTTAACATGAATCTGAGGAAATATTTATTATTATTTGCTCTTTATTTTCTTCCATTCCATCCCAGTTTCCATGGACTGTGACCCTATGGACTGTAACCCACCAGGCTCTTCTGTCCATGGGATTTCCCAGGCAAGAATACTGGGAGAGGTGTCATTTCCTTCTCCGGGGGATCTTCCAGACTCAGGGATCGAACCCAGATCTCTTGTGTTTCCTGCATTGGCAGGCGAATTCTCTACCACTGTGCCACCTGGGAAGCCCCTCTTAACCACTGGACCACTAGGGAACTCCCTAATTTTCCATATTATCTTTATTATTACTTTTAAATTTAATTTCCTAGGTTTAATTGCTACATTTTTTAGCAGATATATTAGAAGCCTTTTTCTGTACAAGGGGTTTCCCTGGTGGCTCAGATAGTAAAGAATCAGCATGTAATTCAGGAGACCTAGGTATGAATGTTGGGTCAGGAAGATCCCCTGTTGAAGGAAATGGCACCTCGCTCCAGTATTCTTCCCTGGATAATTCCATGGACAGAGGAGCCTGGCAGCGTGCAGTCGAGGGTTGCAAAGAGTTGGACACGACTGAGCAACTAACACTTTCACTTGTACAAATATAGACTACTTTGAACAGCTGATGTAACAGCTGTACTCTCAATATTAGTTAACAGTATTGGGAGGGTTCTTTGAAATAAACTTCATATTCATGCAGTAAAACATTGCATAACTGCATCTCCTAGCCTCTGCTACTGGGACTTAACAAGGTGTCACATTTCCTCCAGTAGATTTTTCATAATGCCATTGAACATTACATGGTAAACAGCCGATCCCATCCCTTTTCTGGCATATTAGGAGCCATTTTAAGCTTGTCAGCTTTCAAACTACAATTCAATGCACATGACTGTTGCTTGCTTCTGGGCTGCAATTCTTTATCATCCAACTATATCTGAGCGCACTTGGACACAATGAGACAACTTCAGCTGCAGGGTATGAGAGGAACCAAAGTGTTTGAGCAGTACAGATGAGAAAATATGATTGTGATTCCCTCTGTTTACCTGTTTATGGCCACTAGAGGGGTCTTTATTAATCAGCATGACTTCCTCTTTCAACACTGCTTAATCCTTAAAATATTAGATCTAGATCTTCCTAAGACTTATTTCCTCATTCAAGTTACATGATTGTGCTTACATGCTTTATGGATTACTGGACACAGAATCAGCAAACCCAATCTCCTGTCGCTTAATCAAAAACACATTAATTCACCCAAAACAGCTTTGTTTTGATATACAATTATACATACACACATATATATTTAATATATATACACACACATATACATATTCACCTGGTAGCTCAGCTGGTAAAGAATCTGCCTGTGATACAGGAGACCCTGCTTCGATTCCTGGGTCAGGACAATCCCCTAGAGAAGGAATATGCTACCCACCCGGAATTCTTAGGCGTCCCTGGTGGCTCATATGGTAAAGAATCTGCCTATAGTGCAGGAGATCTGGGTTGGGAAGATCCCCTGGAGGAGGGCATGGCAAGTTACTCCAGTATTCTTGCCTGGAGAATCCCCATGGACAGAGAAGTCTGGTGGGCTACAGTCCATGGAGTCACTAAGAGTCACACATACACATGATTACATACATATATAACACAAATATCAAGAAAGATGAGATACTCATCTTTGATGTCATTGATAGCTATGGGGTCATGATTTTACTTGTCATCTTCCTTCAAATGGAGTCACAACTAAGAAGGTAAAAGTCTAAGCTGGTGCTTCAATAATAAAGTGATATGCAGCATCAGTGGAGAAGGAAATGGCAACCCACTCCAGTATTCTTGCCTGGAGAACCCCCACGGACAGAAGGAGCCCAGCGGGTGCAGTCCATGGGGTCACAAAAATTTGGACATGACTTAGCAACTGAGCACATGAAGCATTAGACAGGATTCTTTCCATAGCAAGCCACCTAAAACCCGACAAAACTGGCCTAAACATATAGGGAAGCCTGCTTAATCCTTAAAATATTAGCCACTGAGTGCTGTAATGAGAAGTCCAAGAATAAGGACTAGATGGGCCTTAATTCAAGGACTTCAGTGTATTAACTAGGCCTGATTTTCTACGTCTCTGAACTTGGCTTTTTTTTTTAATGCATTGTCTTCATTTTGAAGTAATGTAAATAGCTATTATTGCCTCAGGATTCATACTTTTTCAGCTGCATGTCCACAAAATGGAACTTTTCTCTGCTAACAGATAAACAAGTATCTGGGGCCTTCTCACTGCCCAAATTAACTTGCAAGTAAACAGCCCACCCCCTACCCCATCAATTACTCTAGTCAAAGGGGTGTGAAATGCTGATTGACTTAAACCAACCCCAAACTAATCAGTGGAGCTAAGGGTAAGGAAAACCTCAACTAAACCACACGGTTTGAAATGTAAGATAAGACGATTCCCCAAACAGGTAGGGGAGAGATGAATAAGTACGGTACTAGGGCCTGGGACCTGGTAACCACTATAGTTTCTCTTATTTCATTTAGCAAGTTCTCCCCCAGGATGGCAATGGACCACTTGCGCAGTGGCCAATCTACCACATCATTTATTACAAGGAAGGGTGAAGCCATAAAATGAGCAGAAAAACCTGGAACTGGCTGCTGTCCAGCAACACTGATTGTTGTCACAAGTGAATTAAAGAATAATGATTCGGAAAGATTTGAAATTTAAATACAAATACTAAGTTCTTGATAGTTACTAGAGGCCATCTCCCCACTTTCCCTTTCAAATTTCTTTTTAGTATCTAAATTGCCATCACACCAAATAAATTATATATATACATACATACTTGAAAGTACATCTCAGTTAAGAATTCTAAAACACCAAGATAACACATTCAGAGACCTAATTTTACCTACTGCAATCAGTTGGTGGCTGAGTTTTTGTGTCTAAACCTGTCTGGATAGAATTTATTAACTGGAAAAGGTATGTTTGTCTAAAAGTCAAAGGCACTCCTTTTTAAATGTGCTATCAGAAATATTTCTGAGAGGAATATTTTCCCCCGTTTTTGTGTATGTGTATTTGCCTATCTTTGTGTGTATATATGTGTAAGGCAGGAAAAACAAAGGTAGGAAAGAAACTGAGGATTCATATTTATGATTTTACTATTTTAAGAGCTGAACAAAAGACGATAGAAATTACGACCAGATAACAGATTTATGAATTGACAAGATATTGCTTTCACTGTAGGACTATTTATAGTTTTGACCCTCAAAGAAGGGTGAGCAAATGTGGTTAAGCTCATTTTTTCAGTAGAAACCTATCATTACAGAAAGTCCTAATGGGAGCTACAGGAAGAAGTGGTATCTCACATTCTCTTGTGTCATTTAAATCACACCAAGGCAAGGGAAAGCTAGCATTCTACCTAGTCTGGTGGGTATTTCATAAACGTAACTGCCAATGGTTAAAACTGACTCAGCCTTTTGCACTGAAGTTGATGACCTCATTGGTTCAAAATGGCTCTTTGTACCTGCCATAACCAAGTGTATTTAGCCATTTGTGCAGTTAACACTTGTGTCTAAAGCTTTTGGGTGGAATCTTATTTCTTGGAAATAGCTCTGCCTGCCTTACAAACTACATCCTTACAAACTACTGCACACGTGACACAGCTCCTTACAACTGCCAGAAAGCTCCTCATGGTGTTCCCTCATGGGGAGACCTGAAACACCATTATATGCATTTATAAACATTTTATGAGATCAGAGATAAAATGCCTTCAGAAGATTATCTCTGTCAAAATTTGACTAGAGAAATCCAGAAAATAACATTTTGGGGAAAATAAAGCACATATCCCCAACCATTCCATCTCTCTGCACAGTGGACCTTGTCAGGAAGAAAAATCACTGCAGGTATTTCCCCCAAATCTGATTCTTTATGTAGCAAATCAAGTCTCTGGGCCTGATCCCTGCTGCCTTGCCATCTTCATCTCAAATAATCTCTCCTTCTAGCACTACCCTCCAGCACACTGAACCTCGCACTGGTGATCACAATGAGACTTTGCTTTGACTGTCCCTTCTGGCTAAAATGCCCACCCTCCACAGCTCCATTTCAGCCTTTCACATGGTAACTCCTGTTCCCAAAATAAGATATGACTGAAGAGGCCCTTTCTAGTCAGGGCAGGCACTCCCATCAAACCTAAGCAATGAGCTAGTTCTACAAAAAGATTTGTACTTCTTTTTGTAAGAACAAAGCATCTTCCCTGAGATGGGTGTCAAAATCTCAACCACTGTTTAGGCTTTTTAGTGTTAATTTAATATGTTAGTTAATGATTAAAATGGTTACTTGTCTCTAGGACCCGGTTGCCAATGTCTATACATATTTGTTGGATAGGATTTTCCTTTTTTTGATTCTAACTCCCACATCTAACCATCTGGCCAACTGACTTTCAACAGTCTTATCTGTACTATCTCTTCTCTTCTAAATATTCCCCAAACCACTTCACTTCCAAATCATTCTAATTATGGAAAAAGACTGGTATTTTCTAACATTAAATTATATCACTCCACAACTCATATGAATCAATGATCTACCAACAAAAGGCAGACTTTCAAGCCTCTTTAAATTTAACTTATATGTTTCCATTGGCCCCTTGTGCATCTCCATTTCCCACATGCTGGGTATCCTGAACCTAAATCTAAAAAACTGTCCACGTGTATATAAATGGGAGTTTAAAATGGAGTTTGCTGCTGCTGCTGCTAAGTCGCTTCCAGTCGTGTCCAACTCTGTAAGACCCCATAGATGGCAGCCCACCAGGCTCCCCCATTCCTGGGATTCTCCAGGCAACACTGGAGTGGGTTACCATTTCCTTCTCCAATGCATGAAAGTGAAAAGTGAAAGTGAAGTCACTCAGTTGTGTCCGACTCTTAGCAACCCCATGGACTGCAGCCTACCAGGCTCCTCTGCCCATGGGATTTTCCAAGCAAGAGGAGTGGGGTGCCATTGCCTTCTCCAAAACGAAGTTCAAAACTCCTTTAAAGGGAGTTTAAAATAAAACAAACACAGTCATTAGCTTGGGAAATAGAAGGAAATGAATGAACTTATCATTTTGCCAAGTTCAATAAACTCAATTTGATATGTTAAAAGTACCCTGATGATTCATTCGGAAATAAACAAGCACTCAAAGAACAAATATATGCAAAAGTCATACAGTCTTCTCTCCTTTTTTTTTTTTTAAGGCAACAGACTGGTAGTCTGAAGACATTTGCACATATGAATGGTATGGATTTTAATAATTATGTTGAGAATATTCAATTTAAGTATACTATGTTCCAGGCCCTGCATTGTGAGGGTACATAAGCAAAAGAGGAGATGAACACATGCAAGATGGTGTAAAGCAAATGGCACTGGTGATGCTTCATACTGTCATCAAGCAGTGTGTCAAGTGCCATACGTAGGCAAATACCGGGGTGCAGAGAGGGGAAGAACTTAATTCTGCTCCGAGGAAGGGAGAAGAGAGTGCCAGAAAGCTATTGATTTCAGAATTGACATTGGAGTTATTGTTGCGGATTGAGTCACAGTTCACCTGAAGTGGAGGAAAGATATTTCTGGCAGAGGAAGTAGCCACCCAAAGACTCAGGGAAGGAAGTACTGGAAATGGTGACTGTAGGTGGGGATGGGATGTGGGCAAGGAGGGCATTCGGAATGGCAAGGGCAAGGTTGTAACATTTGGGTAGGGCATAATTGTGAAGCACTTGTAGACCAGGCTATAAAGAATCTGGCTCTGGAAGTATTATGGAATTGTCAAGAGAGAAATTATGCCTTCTGTTTTGGAGATTCTTACAAATAGACCTCCCTTATCAGGTAAGATTTCATTCTTCACTTTAACATTCACATGCTGGTTTTTGAGCATCTAGCTTATATTTTGAGACCTTCAAACATCTGTAGATTTAGTGTAGTGTTCTCTATGTATTTATCCGTCTGGTTTACATAAAAGTATCCAGGGAATTTCTTTTCTTTGGCTCAAGTCAAACACAGTTGGGGTCCTCTATTGTGGTGAGACTTGTATTAATCCAAAAAGACGTCCCCTTGAAAAATGTTTTATAGTCATTTATGTTCAAGAAGAAACAATTAATGAAAAAAAAAAACCTTGAATAAAATTGAGAGAGAGTGAGCCTAGAAACACAGAGCAGCTTTGGAGAAAAGGAAAAAAAAAAAAAAACCCTCTGCTCTGTTTCTGTACTTTGAGTGTCTTATTTCATGGGCCTTTCCAGATCTAGTGATGCTGCTTGATTCTTACAGAAAGTAGGTCCTGAGCAGGAAGAAGAAGCCCCAGTTGTGCAGTCATCTCTGCTATTCTCATGATGGAACGGAAGAACTGGAATTTTGACACATCCCACTTACTTATGAAATCAGAAAATAAAATATCATGTCTATACTGGTCACAGGCATTATGTCTACATAATGTCAACATCTATTCCAAAACCAATCTGTCATTTTGCCTTTGTTGAAATTAAAACACTTAATTTTTTAATTATATTTCACATATGGGTTTATTTCACCATCATTAATGGATAAATGGTTCAGATCCTGAAGTTGTTTTCATCTTATTGCATTGGGAGTAAGGATGACAATACATGGTAATTCTCACAAAATTAACACTTAAATGTGCAGGAAATTATAGGGTGACTAAGAATGTTATAAACAGAAGAGTTTGTTTTAATCACATATAAATACTCAGAACATTTATCTTTAATTATAGATTCATCAATACAAATACTGTTATCAAATTTGGTCAATACACAGGGCACATGTTGATTTACTACAATTATTTTAGAAAATTTAGAATTCCACTGTAATGATTTTTTAAGAAGGGATGCTATTGCTTGTTAGAAAGTGTTAGTTTCTCTGTCATGTCTGACTCTTTGCGATTCCATGGACCCCCCCACCCCCCCATCAGGGTCCTCTGTCCATGGGATTTCCCAGGCAAGAATACTGGAGTGGATTGCCATTCCCTTCTCCAGGGGATCTTCCCAACCCAGGGATCAAACCCTTGTCTCCTGCATTGGCATGCAGATTCTTTACCACTAAGCCACCTGGGAAGCCCAATTATATTATAGAAGACATCATATAATCCACCGTGTACTAAAAGCTGTCTATTTTAGTAGGATTCTCTACAAATTCTACCAGTAGCTGAAAAATAACATGTCCATAGGCTACAGACCTGTCAGAGAGAAAAGTATAGAACTCATATTTACTAGAAGTCAACAAAAGGTCTACCCTTGTGTTTTAAATATCTATCTTATTTTATCTTTAGCAACGTTAAGAAACATAGTGTCCCCATTTGCTATTTAAGAATGCAAGTATCTCTGCTCAATGTTACATGGCAGTCTGGATAGGAGAGGAGTTTGTGGGAGAAGGGAAACATGTGAATGCATGGTTGAGTCCCCTCCCTATTCACCTGAAACTGTCACAACATGTGAATCGACTATGAGTGAAGTCGCTCAGTAGTGTCTGACTCTTTGCGACCCCCATGGACTGTAGCCTACCAGGCTCCTCTGTCCAGGGAATTTTCCACGCAAGAATACTGGAGTGGACTGCCATTTCCTTCTCCAGGAAATCTTCCCGACCCAGGGATTGAACCCAGGTCTCCCGCATTGTAGGCAGATGCTCTACCATCTAAGCCACCAGGGAAGTCTTGTTAATCGACTATACCCCAAAACAAAATAAAAAGCTTAAACAAGAGATATTTAACAAAAAAAAGTATGTGAGTTTCAGAAAAATTAAGATTTTTACTTATAGGTACATATTTAGGCTGGTTTCCCTGGTGGTTCAGTAGGTAAAGAATTTGCCTGCAGTGCAGGAGATGCATGTTCAATTCCTGGGTCAGGAAGATCCCCTGAGGGGGACGTGGCAACCCACTACAGCATTCTTGCCTGAAGAATCTTATGGACAGAGCTTGGTGGGCTACAGTCCACAGGGGTCTCAAAGAGTCAAACATGACTGAAGCAACTGAGCATGCATGCAGGCACACATTTAGGCAGTCTACTTGCCACTGAACTTACTTGACCTAATCAGAACCTTGATAGTAATCTACCATGAAAATGTGTTCAGTTCAGTCGCTCAGTCATGTCCGACTCTTTGCAACCCCATGAGTCGCAGCACGCCAGGCCTCCCTGTCCATCACCAACTCCAGGAGTTCACTCAGATTCACGTCCATCGAGTTGGTGATGCCATCCAGCCATCTCATCCTCTGTAATCCCCTTCTCCTCTTGCCCTCAATCCCTCCCAGCATCAGAGTCCTTACCAATGAGTCAACTCTTCGCATGAGGTGGCCAAAGTACTGGAGTTCCAGCTTTAGCATCATTCCTTCCAAAGAGATCCCAGGGTTGATCTCCTTCAGAATGGACTGGTTGGATCTCCTTGCAGTCCAAGGGACTCTCAAGAGTCTTCTCCAACACCACAGTTCAAAAGCATCAATTCTTCGGTGCTCAACCTTCTTCACAGTCCAACTCTCACATCCATACATGACCACAGGAAAAATCATAGCCTTGACTAGACGGACCTTAGATGGCAAAGTAATGTCTCTGCTTTTGAATATGCTATCTAGGTTGGTCATAACTTTTCTTCCAAGGAGTAAGCGTCTTTTAATTTCATGGTTGCAGTCACGATCTGCACTGATTTTGGAGCCCCAAAAATAAAGTCTGACACTGTTTCCACTGTTTCCCCATCTATTTCCCATGAAGTGATGGGACCGGATGCCATGATCTTTGTTTTCTGAATGTTGAGCTTTAAGCCAACTTTTTCACTCTCCACTTTCACTAAAGGCCTCAGTTGTTCTCAGGCAGGGGAGGACAGTATGGAAATACATAAAATGTCTCAAAAGGTGAGATTGCTGTATACATAACTGAGGATGTTAAAGGATCCTCAGAAACTTTTGAATCCACAAAACCAAAACCAACTGAGTTAGAGAAGTCAAGTGATTTGCCAAAATAAAAAAGCTGAGAAGTAGCAAAACAGGGAACCAAGTCCAGAGATGACTAGGGTTAGAGAGTAAGATTTGATTAGGCACTTATTGCACACAAAGTGCTGGGCTGGGCTGGGCTGTCGAGATTGAAAAAAAAAATATATATATATATATAGGTAGCTCACCCCGAAGAGGTTAGAGCCTGCCTTGGGCTGGGAGTGGCCCTGGACTGCCTGCAGCTCGCCTCACTGCCACTGTAGGCACAGCTGCAAGTCTGATGATGGTTACGGGGACCTTTCACTCTCAACACAGCTGACTTCTTCCAGAGGAGCTGGTCCTGGAGAAATTGCCCGTTTGTGGACTAGAGTACTTAAATATTTACTAGATAAGGAATTTCTACAGCCCTCTAAAGCATGTGTCTTTATCCAGATTACTGACCCTAAATGTATTTTATTCATCTGCTCCTTTGCATAGCATCTTTCCGCAGGACAGGGTTTATTTCAGTGAGTCACTCTTTTGAATGTGTTTGTGCACATTTGCTACTGTCTTCTAGCGGATGGAATCACAGGCCAGCTTACTAAGTACTAGTTATCATCTCATAGCGAATCCGGGAACAAACCACAGAATATCAGACTTCTGAAGCTTGGGTGAACCTTAGAGAGCATTACAACATCATCACTACCGTCATGATTGCCTTTAGGGACTTTCCAATGTACTCGGCTATCTTTTTAAATTGTGAATTCCTTCCTTTGAAGTTTAGACTTTATGGGTGTGGGAAGTTAGAAACCATCGACAGGAATAAACAAAGTCACCAAGGACCCATCTGATGTCAGAAAACAGGTTATAGCAAAATATGGATTCAAATCTGCATATCCTCTCTCACTGCTCTCTACCCTCCACCAAGCCTCCTCTTTCCAGTCACATCATGATGTCCTTGCAACACAAACCATCTCTCTGCTTTCATCCCAGTACACCTCTAAAAATTAAACTATTTACAAATTATAAAAATAACACAAAACTGGCTTTCATGTATTCATATGGTATTTAAATCTGTTTAATTTTTCATAGGGGCTTTTGAATGGATATTCAGTTAGGAACATCATTATCAAAATGGATAGAATAAATGTTTTTCATAAAGCTACCATAAACTTGCTGCTGCCGCTGCTGCTGCTGTCGCTTCAGTCGTGTCCGACTCTGTTCGACCCATAGACGGCAGCCCACCAGGCTCACCATCTCTGGGATTCTCCAGGCAAGAACACTGGAGTGGGTTGCCATTTCTTTCTCCAATGCATGAAAGTGAAAAGTTAAAGTGAAGTCGCTCAGTCGTGCCCAACTTCTTCGCGACCCCATGGACTGCAGCCTACCAGGCTCCTCCGTCCATGGGATTTTCCAGGCAAGAGTACTGGAGTGGGGGTGCCATTGCCTTCTCCAACCATAAGTTTATTTCTATTGTTAAAATAATAACCTTATTTTAAACTTTTAACTGCATAAAGATCTTTATAGAGTTTAGGGATATATGGACCCATAGGATAGTAAGATAATTAAAAGGTGAGTTATGTTCATCCTACATATTTACTCATGCATACTTTAACTGACAATTTAATGTGTTTTTATTCAAATATAGTTAATGTACAATATTATGTTTTTGTCAGTTGAACAATATAGTCACTCGACCTTTATGCACATTACAAAATGATAGCCATGGTAAGTCTAGTAATCTGTCCCTATACAAAGTTATTACACTGTTATTGACCTTGCAACATAAGACCACTGTGTCATCTATATTTTATATCTGGAACTTTGTACCTCTTAATCCCTTGTACGTATTATCTTCAACCCTCCACAGCCCTCCCCTCTGGCAACCACTCATTTCTTTCTCTGTACCTATGAGTCTGTTTTGTTTGGTTTGTGTTAGATATCATATATAAGTGATATTACATGGTATTAGCCTTTCTCTGTCTAACTTATTCCACTTAGCATTATAACATACCCTCTAAATCCATCCATATTATTGCAAAAGGCAAGATTTCATTTTTCTTTATGGCTGAGTAATATTCCATGTATATATATACACACATATATGTATATAGAATCTTTATCTATTCATCTATTGCTGGGTACTAACATTACTTCCATAGCTTGGCTATTATAAATAATTCTGCTATGAACTTTGGAGCATATATATCTTTTTGTATTAGTGTTTTTGTTTTCTTTGGGTAAATATACTAAAATGAAATTCTGGATCATACTCTATTTCTATTTTTTTGAAAAACCACCATACTTTTCTTCCCAGAAAACATTCCCAGCAACACTGCACAAGGGTTCCCTTTTCTCCATATCCTTGCCAATATTTGCTATTTGTTGTCTTTGATGATTGGCATTCTGACAGGAATGAAATACTGTCTCATTGTGGTTTTAATCTGTATTTCCCTAATGATTATTGATGTTGAGCATCTTTTCACATGCCTGTTGACCATCTGTATGTCTTCTTCAGAAAAAAGTTTATTCAGGTCTTCTGCTCATTTTTTAAATGGATTGCTTGTTTCTTTGATGTTGAATTACATGAGATTTTGCATACTTGTGCTATTAACCCCTTATCAGATAGGTCATTTGCACATATCCTCTCCCATTCAGTAGGCTGTATTTCATTTTGTTAATGGTTTCCTTCACTGTGAAGTTTTTAGTTTGATGTAGCCTCATTTGTTTATTTTTGTTTTTGTTTCCTTTGTCTGAAGAGATATATAAAAATATATTGCTAAGACCAAAGTCAGAAAATATTTTCTTCTAAAATTAGGTTTTTTTCTAAGACTCTTCTTACATTTAAGTCTTTAATACATTTTGAACTGATTTTTTTAGCATGGTATAAGAGAGTAGTCCAGTCTAATTCTTTTGCATGTAGTTGTCTGGTTTTCCCAATAGCATTTATTGTACAGTTTGTCTTTTTCCCCATTGTTTATCCTTGCTTCCTTTGTCCTAGATTAATTGCCCATTCAAGTTTGGGTTCATTTCTGAGTTCTCTCATTCTGTTCCATTGATCTGTGTGTCTGTTTGTGCCAGTACCATATTGCTTTGATTACTGTAGCTTTGCTGTGTAGCCTGGAAGCAGTCAGTTTGATACCTCAAGCTTTGTTCTTCTCCCTCAAGATTGCTTTGACTATTCAAGCTTTTTTATATTTCCATGTAAATTTCATTTAATTTTTTTGGCCATGCCAGACACTATGCAAGATCTTAGTTCCCTGATTAAGGATTGAACCCATGCCTCCTGCATGGGAGCAGGGAGTATTAACCACTGGACCACAAGTACAGTTCAGTTCAGTCGCTCAGTCGTGTCCGACTCTTCGCGATCCCATGAACTGAAGCACACCAGGCCTCCCTGTCCATCACCATCTCCCGGAGTTCACTCACACTTACCTTCATCGAGTCAGTGATGCCATTCAGCCATCTCATCCTCTGTCATCCCCTTCTACTCCTGCCCCCAATCTTTTCCAGCATCAGAGTCTTTTCCAATGAGTCAACTCTTCGCATGAGGTGGCCAAAGTACTGGAGTTTCAGCTTTAGCATCATTCCTTCCAAAGAGATCCCAGGGTTGATCTCCTTCAGAATGGACTGGTTGGATCTCCTTGCAGTCCAAGGGACTCTCAAGAGTCTTCTCTGACACCACAGTTCAAAAGCATCACTTCTTTGGTGCTCAGCCTTCTTCACAGTCCAACTCTCACATCCATACATGACCACAGGAAAAACCATAGCCTTGACTAGACAGACCTTAGTTGGCAAAGTAATGTCTCTGCTTTTGAATATACTATCTAGGTTGGTCATAACTTTTCTTCCAAGGAGTAAGCGTCTTTTAATTTCATGGCTGCAGTCACCATCTGCAGCGATTTTGGAGTCCCAAAAATTAAATCTGACACTGTTTCCACTGTTTCTCCATCTATTTCCCATGAAGTGATGGGACTGGATGCCATGATCTTGGTTTTCTGAATGTTGAGCTTTAAACCAACTTTTTCGCTTTCCTCTTTCACTTTCATCAAGAGGCTCTTTGTTCTTCTTTACTGCCATAAAGGTGGTATCATCTGCATATCTGAGGTTACTGATATTTCTCCCGGCAATCTTGATTCCAGCTTGTGTTTCTTCTAGTCCAGCATTTCTCATGATGTACTCTGCATAGAAGTTAAATAAGCAGGGTGACAGTATACAGCCTTGACGTATTCCTTTTCCTATTTGGAACCAGTCTGTTGTTCTATGTCCAGTTCTAACTGTTGCTTCCTGACCTGCATACAGATTTCTCAAGAGGCAGGTTAGGTGGTCTGGTATTCCCATCTCTTTCAGAATTTTCCAGACTTTATTGTGATCCACACAGTCAAAGGCTTTGGCATAGTCAATAAAGCAGAAATAGATGTTTTTCTGGAACTCTCTTGCTTTTTCCATGATCCAACGGATGTTGGCAATTTGATCTCTGGTTCCTCTGCCTTTTCTGAAACCAGCTTGAACATCAGGGAGTTCACTGTTCATGTATTGCTGAAGCCTGGATTGGAGAATTTTTAGCATGACTTTACTAGCATGTGATATGAGTGGAATTGTGCAGTAGTTTGAGCATTCTTTGGCATTGCCTTTCTTTGGAATTGGAATGAAAACTGACCTTTTCCATTCCTGTGGCCACTGCTGAGTTTTCCAAATTTGCTGGCATATTGAGTGCAGCACTTGCACGGCATCATCTTTCAGGATTTGAAACAGCTCAACTGGAATTCCATCACTTTCACTAGCTTTGTTTGTAGTGATGCTTTCTAAGGCCCACTTGACTTCACATTCCAAGATCTCTGGCTCTAGATCACATCATCATGATTATCTGGGTCGTGAAGATCTTTTTGTACAGTTCTTCCGTGTATTCTTGCCATCTCTTCTTAATATCTTCTGCTGTTAGGTCCAGACCATTTCTGTCCTTTATCGAGCCCATCTTTGCATGAAATGTTCCCTTGGTATCTCTAATTTTATTGAAGAGATCTCTAGTCTTTCTCATTCTGTTGTTTTCCTCTATTTCTTTGCATTGATCGCTGAAGAAGACTTTCTTATCTCTTCTTGCTCTTCTTTGGAACTCTGCATTCAGATGCTTATATCTTTCCTTTTCTCCTTTGCTTTTCGCCTCTCTTCTTTTCACAGCTATTTGTAAGGCCTCCCCAGACAGCCATTTTGCTTTTTTGCATTTCTTTTCCATGGGGATGGTCTTGATCCCTGTCTCCTGTACAATGTCACGAACCTCCATCCATAGTTCATCAGGCACTCTACCTATCAGATCTAGGCCCTTAAATCTATTTCTCACTTCCACTGTATAATCATAAGGGATTTGATTTAGGTCATACCTGAATGGTTTAATGGTTTTCCGGAGCTGACTGTGGCTCAGATCATGAACTCCTTATTACCACAAGGGAACCCTGAATATAAATTTTAAAATTATTTTTTCTAGTTGTGTGGAATTGCCATTGGTATTTGATAGGGATTACACTGAATATATAAGCTTTACTGACTATGCCAAAGCCTTTGACTATGTGGGTCACAATAAACTATGGAAAATTCTGAAAGAGACAGGAATACCAGACCACCTAACCTGCCTCTTGAGAAATCTGTATGCAGGTCAGGAAGCAACAGTTAGAATTGGACATGAAACAACAGACTGGTTCCAAATAGGAAAAGGAGTACATCAAGGCTGTATATTGTCACTCTGCTTATTTAACTTCTATGCAGAGTACATCATGAGAAATGCTGGACTGGAAGAAACACAAGCTGGAATCAAGATTGCTGGGAGAAATATCAGTAACCTCAGATATGCAGATGACACCACCCTTATGGCAGAAAGTGAAGAGGAGCTAAAGGGCCTCTTGATGAAGGTGAAAGAGGAGAGTGAAAAAGTTGGCTTAAAGCTCAACATTCAGAAAATGAAGATCATGGCATCTGGTCCCATCTTTTCATGGGAAATAGATGGGGAAATGGTGTAAACTGTGTCAGAGTTTATTTTTGGGGCTCCAAAGTCGCTGTAGATGTTGACGGCAGCCATGAAATTAAAAGACGCTTACTCCTTGGAAGAAAAGTTATGACCAACCTAGATAGCATATTCAAAAGCACAGACATTACTTTGCCGAATAAGGTCCGTCTAGTCAAGGCTATGGTTTTTCCTGTGGTCATATATGGATGTGAGAGTTGGATCGTGAAGAAAGCTGAGTGCCAAAGAATTGATGCTTTTGAACTGTGGTGTTGGAGAAGACTCTTGAGAGTCCCTTGGACTGCAAGGAGATCCAAATAGTCCATTCTGAAGGAGATCAGCCCTGGGATTTCTTTGGAAGGAATGATGCTAAAGCTGAAACTCCAGTACTTTGGCCACCTCATGCGAAGGGTTGACTCATTGGAAAAGACTCTGATGCTGGGAGGGATTGAGGGCAAGAGGAGAAGGGGATTACAGAGGATGAGATGGCTGGATGGCATCACCGACTCTATGGACAAGAGTCTGAATGAACTCCAAGAGATGGTAATGAACAGGGAGGCCTGGTGTGCTCCAATTCATGGGTCGCAAAGAGTCGGACACGACTGAGCAACTGGACTGAACTGAACTGGGGAATACAGTAATTTTAATAATATTTTCATTAGTTTATATCATTTTCAACTTTCATCAATATCTTATAGTTATAAGAGTACAGGTTTTTTGCCTTCTTTGTTATGTTAGACAGACATTCCTAGGTATATTATTCTTTTGATGTGATTGTAAATGAGATTCCTTTTTAAATTTCTCTTTCCAACAGTTTGTTATTAGGGTATAGAAATGTAACAGATATCTGTATATTCATTTTGTATCCTGCAATTTTACTGAATTCATCTGTTAGTTCTAATAGCTTTTAGTGGTGTCTTTAAGAAACTGCATCTGTGCTGGGGCTCAGAGCATGTGAGATTTTGTGCATGCCCTTTAAAAGGAGAGTCTCTGCACAGATACAGAGAACACACTAGTGGTTACCAGAGGGAGGGGACTGGCTGAGGGAAAAGGTAAGGGGATTCAGGGAAAAAAACATTCGGTATAAAATAAATATGTTACAAGGATGGAATATACAACACAGGGAATATAGTCAATATTTTACAATAACTTTTTTATGGATTATAATCTATAAAAATATGTAATCACTATTTTGTTTACCTGAAAGTAATCAACTATACTTCAATTAAAACAAAAAAGAGCAGAATCTGTTTCCTGTAGTCCTGCAGCTCTCTCAATCACAAATCTGCTGGTTTTCGAAGCCAGATGTTGGAGGCTTATCTTCCTAGTGCAAGTCCCCTGGGCCTGGGAAGCCCAATGTGGGGCTTACAGCCTGGCTCCTTGGAGAGCACCTCTACAACTGTGATATTCCTCCCACCTGTGGGTTGCCAACCGGGGGTGTGGGTCTTGTCTATAATGTGTCTCTGCTCCTCCAACTTATGTCATTGTGGCTTCTTCTTTATATTTTTAGTTTTGGAAAATATTTTCTGCTAGTGTTCAGGTCATTCTTATAGATAGCTGTTCTGTAAATAGTTGTGATTTGGTGTACCTGTGGGAGGAGGTGAGCTCAGGGTCTTCCTACACCACCAACTTGGAGCTCCTTCTGTCTTTAATATTTTTAAAACACAGGTATACCTTAGACTTGAAATACTTAGTTGCAATCTTCAGCAATGACATTTCAATACTTTAATTCTCTGGTTTCTCATATATAAAGCTGGCCCCTCATATTTTTGTAAAGTTTAATAGAAATGAGCTTTCTGCAGCACCTGTCTCCCTCTATGGTTGTTATTGTTCTTGAGTCACTGAGTTGTGTCCAACTCTTTGCAACCCCATGGACTGCAGTGCTCTTGGCTCTTCTGTCCTCCATTATTTCCCAGAATTTGCTCAAATCATGTCCATTGAGCCAGCAATTTTATTTAACCATCTGATCCTCTGCCTTCCTCCCAAAATGCCTTTACTCTTTCCAGGGTATAGCATAGAAGAAAAACAATAGTTTTCTTCCACCCATTAGTCCCAGTACCATAAAAATTTCATTCTAAAATTCAAAGTGATATTTAATTAGCTTGTCATAATTTTCAAGATACTTTGGTAAAAGAAAATCATAAAATGCCCTTAATATGTTATCAGCTGCATGTAAGTATGAAAGCTGCTAAGAAGCTTATGATCTTGGTTCTATCCAAACATCAAAAGTACTGTGCATAAAATTTAAGTGTATGCTTTTATGGACTTTTGGGTTTCCCTTTCATCTGTCATCTCTTTATAATAGTGTTAATTAACAAAGAGGAGGACTTACTTGGTGTTACAGTGTATAACAATCCTCCTGCCAGGGGACAAGGGTTTGATCCTTGGTCTGGGAAGATTCCACATGCCTTGGAGCAACTAAGCTTGTCCATAACAGTTACTGAGCCCACACTCTGGGGCCCAGGAGCTGCAACTACTGAAACTTGTGCACCCTAGATCCTATGCTCCACAAGAAGAGAAGTCACCACAATGAGAAGTCCACGTGCTGCAACTAGAGAGTAGCCACCATTCCCAAAACTAGAGAAAGCCAGTGTACAGCAATGAAGACTCAACTCAACCAAAAATAATTAAATTAATAAATAGAAATTAAAGAGAGAGGAGATATGATCTTTTTATGCATTCTCTTGTATTTGCTACTGTTGTTTAGCTGCTAAGTCATGTCTGACTCTTTCTGCAACCCCATGGACTACAGCTCACCAGGCTTGTCTGTCAACGGGATTTTCCAGGCAAGAATAATGCTAGAGTGGGTTGCCATTTTCTTCTCCAGTGGATCTTCCCAACCCATGAACCACATCTCCTGCTTGGCAGGTGATTCTTTACCACTGAGCCAGCTGGGAAGCCCCAGCATTTACTATACTTATCTGTTTAGGACAGTGCTTTCCCTATCTAGATAGTGTCTTCAGTAATGACAGAAGTTGATACAAATCTCAACTATTTTGAATTTCTACTTAGTTACATCATTTATTGTGAAACTTTAGGTCATTTGTAATACAACAACCAAGGGCATCAGATGTTAACATTTGTGAATGATTTTCATAAAAATTTTTCTACCTTAGTGTTTAGGAGGTCTACTAGAAGATAAAATGTGCTAAAGGTCAGAGTATAATGCACTATACACTGCCTTTCCGTTTCAAATAGAAGTTTAGAAATGTTTTAAGAAAAGCCTACATGGTACAAATCAATTTTTATCACTTTAATATCTTTTTATTGAATTATAGTTGATTTACATAAATCCTTTTTAAACAGATGGATCTTTACCCTTTTACTTTCTCTTCCCATTGTATCAGTCCATCAGAAATGAATGATTTACTTTAAAACCTAAATTTTATAATCTAGTGAATGAGCAAATTATTGTCAAAAATAGCCTCCTATACATGCCACTGTGTGATTTAATTCATTCATACATGTTATCCCTGAAACATTTACTCCTACCTACAGGTAACCCCCAAAACTGGAAGCCTGGATTGACCCAGCATTCCCCTGGTCCCTTAGCAGTTATCTGCTCTTGCTTAGGCTCTTATCATTTCTTGCCAGAACCATTGCAATAGCTTACCAAACTCTCTGCTGCTGCTGCTAAGTCGCTTCAGTCATGTCCGACTCTGCGACCCCAGAGATGGCAGCCCACCAGGCTCCCCTGTCCCTGGGATTCTCCAGGCAAGAACACTGGAGTGGGTTGCCATTTCCTTCTCCAACGCGTGAAAGTGAAACGTGAAAGTGAAGTTGCTCAGTCGTGTCCGATTCTTCGTGACCCCATGGACTGCAGCCTGCCAGGCTCCTCCGTCCATGGGATTTTCCAGGCAAGAGTACTGGAGTGGGTTGCCATTGCCTTCTCTGACCAAACTCTCTACCTCTAGTCAAAAGCACTTCTTTTTTAAGCTTTAAACTTTTTATTTTGTGTTGGGTATATCCAATTAACAATGTTGTGGTAGTTTCAGGTGAACAGCGAAGGGACTCAATGATACATATACATATATCCATTCTCTTCCAAACTCCCTTATGTGGGATGGCACATAACTCTGAGCAAAGTTCTATGCGCTATACAGTAGGTCCTTCTTGGTAAAAGCACTTCTTACTGATTCTCCTCAGAAGCAACAAAATAATCTTTCTGTAACACAATTTTTATAATCAAATTTATAAAATTTTCTTTAGCTATCATATATATATAGTGGATAAACAACAAAGTCCTACTGTATAGCACAGGAACTATATTCAATATCTTGTGTTAAACATAATGAAAAAGAATGTATATATAGGTGTATAACTGAATCACTTTGCTGTATATCAGTCCTCATGGACTGCAGCATGCCAGGCCTCTTTGTCTATGGTATTTTAATACTACAGTTAGCTAGTCATATAAACTGTTTTGTTGCCCAAGGTATTTAAAAGTTACGTTTATACTAAACTGAAGTGTACTAAGACTGCAATAGCATTATGTCTGAAAAATAAGAAATATAGATCAATGGAACAGAATAGAAAGTCCAGAGATAAACCCATGCAACTATGGTCACCTAATCTATAACAGAGGAGACAAGAATAGACAATGGAGAAAAGACAGTCTGCTCAATAAGAAGTACAGGGAAAACTGGACAGCTACATCTAAATAAATGAAATTAGAATACTTCCTAATACTATATACAAAAATTAACTCAAAATGGATTAAAGACCTAAAAGAAGGCCTGATACTATAAAACTCTGAGAGAAAAACACAGGTAGAATGGTCTTTGAAATAATTATAGCAAGATCTCTTTCAATCTATCACTTAAGAGTAATGGAAATAAAAACAAAAATAAACAAATGGTACCTAATTAAACTTAAAGCTTTTGCACAACAAAAGAAACCATTAAAAAAGAGAGAGAATACTCAGAAGGAGAGAAAAATCTTTGCAAACAAAGCAACCAACAGGTATTAATCTCCAATCTATGCAAACAGCTAATTCAGCTCAATATCAAAAAACAAAAACCCAATCCAGGACAGATCAAAATACACAGTTCTCCAAAGAAGAAATATAGATGGCCTAAAAGCACACAAAAAGAAGCTCAACATCACTAATTATTAGAGAAAGGCAAATCAAAACTACAATGAGGTATCACCTCACACTGGTCAGAATGGCTATCATCAAAAGTTCTACAAACAGCAAATGCTGGAGTGGGTGTGAAGTAAAGGGAACACTCTTGGTGGGAATGTAAATTGGTGTAGCCATTATGGAGAAAAGCATGGAGGTTCCTTAAAAACTAAAAATAGAGCTACCATATGATCCAGTAATCCCACTCCTAGGCAGTTATCTGGAGAAAACATAATTTGAAAAGATACAGGCACCTTAATGTTCACTGCAGCATTATTTACAATAGCCAGAACATGGAAACAACCTAAATGTCCATCAATGGAGGAATGGATAAAGAAGATGTGGTACATATGTACAATGGAGTATTACTCAACCATAAAAAAGAATGGAATACTGCCATTTGCAGCAACATGGATGGACCCAGAGATTACCAAACTAAGTGAAGTCAGTCAGACAAAGACAAATATCGTATTGTATCACTTATACATGGAATCCCGGGTGGCTCAGACAGTAAAGAATCTGCCTATGACGCAGGAGGCCTGGGTTGGGAAGATCCCCTAGAGAAGGGAATGGCAACCTACTCCAGTATTCTTGCCTGGAGAATTCTATGGATAGAGGAGCCTGGAAGGCTACAGACTATGGGGGCGCAAAGAGTTGGACATGACTGAGTGACTAACACTTTGACTTTGATACATGGAATCTAATAAATATATATTAATGCACTTATTTACAAAACAGAAATAGACTCACAGACATAGAAAACAAGCATATGGTTACCAAATAGGAAACACTGGGGGAAAGGATAAATTAGAAGTTGGGATTAACATTATTATATATAAAACAGATAATCAACAAGGATCTACTGTATAGTACAGGGAACTCTTCTCAATATTCTATAATAACCTATATGGGAAAAGAATATGAAAAAGAATAGACATATGTACATGTATAACTGAATCACTTTGCTGTACCTAAAACTAACACAAAACATTATAAATCAACAATAATCCAATATAAAATAAAATCTTTTTAATAAATTAGTTTCTTATTTAACTAGCTTCATTTAAATGTTCCATAAACACATATGGCTGGTGGCTATCATGTTAGATAATGCAATTCTAGAAGTTCTTTAGCATAAGCCAAAATGCCCTCATTTTCTATTTTACTCATTATTTCTACTATTATACTCTGGGACAAAATACATTAAGTGTATTATCAGGAAATTTGTAAAGACCTGAGGAGAAATTTTCTAACTATGCTTATCAAATATATTTGATTAGAATATCATTTGGAAAACTTAGACATTTACTGGTGGCTCAGACAGTAAAGAATCTGCCTGCAATGAGGGAAACCTGGGTTCAGTCCCTGAGTTGAGAAGATCCCCTGGAGGAAGAAATGGCAACCCACTCCAGTATTCTTGCCTGGAAAATTTCATGGACAGAGGAGCCTAGGGGCTACAGTCAACGGGTCACCAAGAGTCTGACACAACTGAGCGACAAACACTTTCACTTTTTCACTTCAATTATTGAGATATTTGGAAAACTGTTCAAGAACTCCAGATAGTTTACATGGTATCAAAAGTTAGTCTTAATGCCGAAGCCCCCTCCCACCTCCCACCCCACATCCTCTACCTGAATCATCCTGTGCATCAGCCCCATGCATCCTGCATCCTACACCAAACATAGATTAGCGCTTCGTTTCTTACAGGAAAATACACATGCTTCACTGCCATTCTCCCAAACCATCCCACCCCTTCCCTCTCCCTCAGAGTCCAAAAGTCCACTCTATACCTCTGTGTCTCTTGTTGTCTCACATATAGGGTCATCATTACTGTCTTCTAAATTCCATATATATGTGTCAGTATACTGTATTGGTGTTTTTCTTTCTGGCTTGCTTCACTCTGTATAATCGGTTCCAATTTCATCCATCTCATTAGAACTGAGTCAAATTTATTCTTTTAAGGGCTGAGCATCTAATAAACTCACAATGTTATGCAACAACAACAACAACAAAAAAGTTAGTCTTAGAAAATGTAAATTCTACAAGTCACTCTATCAAAATTTGCATATACTTGTTAAAGATAACTCATTTAGGAAATTAACCGTGCATAGCTTTACTGATAGAGTGGCCTCAAATAAGCTACAAACCACATGCTATAAGGAAGCCTGGTGTGCAAGTGAGCCCCTGCAGACCTATAGCTGAAATGCCTGTGGCTATCTTGGAAAAGACTGTGGATTCATTTATTATCACAACAGCTTTTAGCTAGTCCTCTGAGACTAAAGCAAACTGTCCTTGTGTGAGCCTGACCTGAATTGAAGAGGAAACTCTGAGAGGCTGAAAAAGAGTTCAGTGTAAAAGTAGGCAGGTTTGGGGGAGAGGTGGCTGAAGCAATAAGTGGCCTTAAATTGACCACTGCTTTCTCCTTCCTTCCTTCAATCTTTCCTGCCTGCCTGCCTTCTTTTCTTGAGTCAATTGAAAAGTTGTTTTAGGAATTTTCTAGGTTTGATAAATCCCAAGTTGGGACCAACTAGGTAAGGAAAACTAACAAGAGTGTCATTTAAAAAGCCACTAGCCTCCCTCCATGCAAACAATTTGCATAATAGATAAATAACTTACCAGCTCTGGATTTGCTATCTACAGTAATGATTAAAAGAAATGGTACAGTTTGAAACAGAGATACATATATTTGACAAGCAGCATGCTACCACAAAGAAGGCAAAAATAAATTTCATAAATGGATTAACTCCAAAAGAAGGAGAGCTCACAGAACAAACTTGGGTTTTTAACTCTGTGCTTAATTCTTTAATCCAGTAAGTTTAAAATACAAAAGATAAACTTAAAGTACTTTCTTCTGTATAGGACAGGAGTGGGCAACCTTTTTCTATAAAGGGCCAGATAGCAAATATTTAGACCATGTGGGCCCCCACTCATCTCTACCATCTAGTTTTGGGTATTTTGTTTTGTTTTACAACCTTTTAAAAATGTAAAAATCATTTTAAGCTTGAGAACCACATAAAAACAGGCAAGGAGCTACATCTGCTCACAGGCCCTACTTTGCAGACAACTGACCTAGAAAACTGTCTTGTCCAGATAGCCATAGGACATGAAAACTTGGAACTTCATTAATTGCTCCATACCTTGCCCCCACCCAGGCTTCCCAGGTGGCTCAATGGTAAAGAATCCACCTGCCAAGCTGGAGATGTGTGTTCGAACCCTGGGTCAGGAAGATCCCTGGTGAAGGAAACGGCAACCCAATCCAGTATTCTTGCTTGGAAAATTCCATGGAGAGAGGAGCCTGGCAGGTTATAGTCCGTGGGGCCGCAAAGAGTCAGACATGACTTAGCAGCTAAACAATGACCTCTGTCCCACCCAACAGCTACATTAAAATTCATGGCAAATCTCTAAAAAGCATTGTCTGTAGACTAGTTGACAAATACCAGTTGACTTTTTAAATGAATTTTTCATTAAGGCTTCTTTCACTATTAAAGTTACACATTCTTGTGTGTGTGTGCATGTGCTCAGTCGTGTCCACCTCTTTGCAACCCCATGGACTGCCAGGCTCCTCTGTCCATGGAATTTTCCAGGCAAGCATACTGGAATGGGTTGCCATTTCCTACTCCAGGGGATCTTCCTGACCCAGGAATCGAACCTGTGTCTCTTGGGTCTTCTGCATTGGTGGCTGGATTCTTTACCACTATGTCACCTGGGAAGTTCTCCAATCACTGCTCCATCTAAGCAGGCTGTCAAGTCATAAGGATACTCAAGACTGATGGAAGGCTCCAGGTGGTAGGAACTAAACTGTATATCAAGTGAGAAATAACAACACCTAATATTTATTAAATGTTTATTAAATGTTTTACATATGCCAGACAATTTTCTAGAGTTATATTATTTCTCTTTATAAGAGCCATCTTACAAGG
This sequence comes from Nanger dama, assembly GCA_917880005.1. NCBI lineage: Eukaryota > Metazoa > Chordata > Mammalia > Artiodactyla > Bovidae > Nanger > Nanger dama. The sequence goes on from CAKJTW010000015.1 coordinate 37,387,997, forward strand.
TAAGTATTGATACTGCCTTCATTTTAGAAATGAAACTAAGGCACAGATCAGTTACATAATTGTTGACTGATAAACATCTAGTAAATACAAGAGCTAGTAATCAGTCCATAGTGCATTGAAATCTATGCACTATACCAGGGTTGGCAAACTTTTTATATAAAAGACCAAATAAATAATATTGCAGTTTTTGCAGGCCATAGAGCCTCTGTCTTAACTACACACCTTCAAGTGGAATGATTCACCCTGTTGTTCAAGTCAGAAACCAGGCTACCATTCTTTAGACCTAACTCTGAGTCATCTATCAAATTCTCACATACTATCCACCACTTAATTCTACTTCCAAAACATATTTCAAACCCATTCTTTACTTTTAGACTCTACCACTACCACCCAAATATAAATCATGACTCTTCACCTGAATTTCTGCAATAGACTTATTCTCTTTGGTACCAAATATGATACACCTCAATCGATTTTCCATACAGCAGTCAGGATGGAGATTTTAAGAGGTAAATTGGATCACATCACTCCCTTGCTTGAAATCCTTAAGTGGCTTCAATGGCACTTAGAATAAAAGCCAAACTGTAAACATGGCATGGAAATGATATACAAGACTGGCCTCTGCTGAGCTCTTCGTTTTCCATTCACTCACTCATTCAGTCACTCACTCACTCAGACACACCTGCCATTTTTCAGGTCCTGAAATGCATCAAGTTTGTTCTTAATTTAGGAGCCTTTAAACATGTTCTTTCTTCTGCTATAAATCATTTCCTTCCCCTTTTTCAATGTCTTGATCTGATATTTTAATGAATTAGGCTAAATTAGACCTTAGAAAAGTCATTCCTTACCACTCAAATGAAATTAGCTCTCCCCTTGTTTTCTTATTTTTCTTCCAAAGATCCTGTTTTTTCTTTCTTCGCACTATTCCATAAGCATGCAGGTTTCTTTGAGTATTGTGTGCCTCCCAAGAAAACACCACAAAAGCAGAGGCAGAGTTCTTGAACCATAATATACATTTAATGCTGCTGCTGCTGCTGCTGCTGCTGCTGCTGCTAAGTCGCTTCAGTCTTGTCCGACTCTGTGCGACCCCATAGATGGCAGCCCACCAGGTTCCCCCATCCCTGGGATTCTCCAGGCAAGAACACTGGAGTGGGTTGCCATTTCCTTCTCCTACATTTAATGAATGTTTGCCAAATGAATAGAATGGTTAATGAAATTCCCACTTGAATCTGCTCTCCGCAACGGCAAGATTTTCCCTTATCGGTGTTGGTGTTTTACATAGTTCTCAAAAGAGTATCTTGCATATAGCAGAGATTCAATAACTATTCATTGTATTAAATATCTATTTTAATATACATACACTGTAGGATTTTGAGTATATGTCATTTACTTGCTTGTAATTATGTCTTTAATTATATTTCCATAATCCAAGGCATATATTTTATATACTCAATAATACCATAAACACCTTGAGGGTATCTTTTATAAAACCCACATGAGGTTCCGAGTAAGCCATTAGGTAAAACATGTTGTCGCATCTCCTTATACTCTGCTTTTTATTATCACTGTGATTTGCTTACATGTTGGTGTGCTTTCTGAGTACTTTTTCCTCAAACTGTCTCATTCTTGAAGAAAAGTAGCCTCTTGATATGTTCTACTTTAGCTGCTGGAAAACAAAGACAATCTTTGAACTAGGGATCGAGTGGTTTGAACATATGTGTATTTACTAAGCTCAATGAAATTGAAATGGAATCTTTTTATTTTATCAGGTGATGGTAGTTTAGTTGCTAAGCTGTGTTCACCTCTTGCGACCCCATGGACTGTAGCCCACCAGGCTCATCTGTCCGTTGGGATTCTCCAGGCAAAAATACTGGAGTGGGTTGCTATTTCCTTCTCCAGGGGATCTTCCTGACCCAGGAACCAAATCTGGGTCTCCTGCATTGCAGGCAGTCTCTTGCATTTAAGGAAGATTCTCTACCAAATGAACCACATATAAATTCCTTTATTTTATCAGAAAGAATCCTAACTCTTTGGCACCTGTATATTGCAACAACTTTGCTTCTGAAGCACCATTTAATACACTCAGAGAGCATTTGGTCCTTAAAGATACTAAAAAAATACTAAATGCTATTTAAAGTTTTGTGGTTTAAAAAAATATATATATATAGAGAGAGAGAAAAGAATGAGGTTTGGGGGACATTAGCCCTGTTGAGAAGAAAATGGTATGTGAAGTACATCACGCTGAGATTCTTTACGACAAAATCACATGACTAAATTAAGTCATGGAGGGCTCTCCTCAATGAGAGAGTGGTGAATACAATGTCACCATCATTATAAATTCTTGCCCCACTCCAGTCTGATGGCAGAACAAGAAGAGGGACCAAAGATTGTTCATATAATTTAAATGGGGTGTAAAATATCAAGCCAATGATAATAATTTCTTTCCCAAGAGTTTATGCAATTAAATTTTCCATCCAAATCGTTATGTTCAGTGTGATTCATGAAGCAGTGAAGGCAGCAGGGAGGGCTAGCCTGTGGCATATGTGCGCCATGGCTGCTTGCTTCCGTGCCTAAAGCAGTTATCATTTATTGATTACACTGCACTTTGCTACCAAGCCCAGAGGAGGCCTCAGAATTCTTTTCAGCATGACTTTAAAGCCAGTCAATTCCAAAATTAGAACTGGAAGCAAAGGTCAACACAGAGCTATAGAATCATTAACTACAAACAGGAGGTGGAAGGAACATTGTTAAACATGTGCATAGCACAGCACTGAGCAGAACGAAGCAATCAGATCAATCCACTAATACCTCTCCTTCTGCTCTGTGATTAACAAATCTGATAAACTATACTGAGCCCACCTGAATCTGAACCCGGTTCAGATGCTGGCAATCTGAAACACTAGTAATTTATATCCCTTCCTTCACATGAAAAAAAAAAATCACAATTGCTGAATTTATGTAGAAAACTCTGTATATCAATGTGTATTTAAAGTGAAAATGCAACTGATGTAATTATGAATAGGAAAAACAGGTGATGTGAAAAACAACGTCAAGAAATGGAGAAGCTGGGCATCACAGTAGCAAAATAACAGTTACCATATGACATCTACATTTTCCCTCAAATAATGTATTTGTGAGTAATTTAAGTGATTGGCGATAACATTAACATATTGCTCAGATCATATTCTCCTTACAGGATGAATTGCACTTATAGCCAGAGATTTGTGGAAGGAGATCTTTAAGTTGCACTTTTACCAGCTTCATTTCATTGATAAAGTAACCAATTAGTTCTCCAGCTATATATAACTAGTGGGTCATGACTTTGGAGCTAAGATTCAGATCTTCAGCATTTCTAACCACTTTTCTTTCACTATGCCACACTTCCCATTTGTCTACACAGATTCCTGCGTATATGACATGAATTGTTATTCACCTGACCTCTGCTTTAATCAAATGTCAGAAATGCCTTCTAATAACACCAAAGAGCCTTCCTATTTGGGAGGAGATATACATTGGCTGTCATTACTAATTTTTACTTCATGCAGATTGAAAGAATTTATCCACTGTTATAAAATACCGCAGGTTTCTTATTTATAACCGAGAGGCATGCCTCAGTGTAATAATGTACCTCAACTCAATTAAAGATAATTACATTCATTCCCCAACTGAAAATGACACTGTAGAAAGGAAGTCTGTGCTGTCATTTACTTCCCCTAGTACATGCGTAGCTGTAGGTACCGGAGCATGAAATGGCTAAGTATGTTCACTATTGTTTTGGGTTCTGTAGGCTTCTGTTCACAGTTTCCACCACAGCTACATTACCAGAATAACTATAAAATGTATTACTAAACACCACCTTATTATATTTCCAATACAGTAAGTAGCTCACAATATAGAAATTTGGAGATAGAGCATATGGGTGTATATTAATCACATGGGATACATATTGCCTTTAGTATGAAAACTCATTCTCTGAATATTTCTATACATTATAACAATACTGGGGCTTCCCTCATGGCTCAGGGGGTAAAGCGTCTGCCTGCAGTGCAGGAGACCCAGGTTCAATTCCTGGGTCGGGAAGATCCCCTGGAGAAGGAAAGGGCAACCCACTCCAGTATTCCTGCCTGGAGAATCCCATGGACAGAGGAGCCTGGTGGGCTACAGTCCACGGGGTCGCAAAGAGTCAGACGCGACTGAGCGACTTCCCTCCCTCCCTTTATAACAATACTATGAAAGTTTGCAAAATATTCACCATGCAAGCCAAACCTGGCTGTAATGAATCTGCTAATGCAAGCCAATGAGAAAATGTAAGTTTGTGATAGAGGTTAGAGTGCACAATATCTCAGCTCTTTGCCTGGTGCAGTCCAGCTCATTATGTTCATCAACTTCACATCCTTCATGACGGACTGCCTTTCTAGGCACTAGCTCCTGGCAACAAGTACTGCTACAATTCACAGAGTGATGCAAAAACTTAAAAATAGCCAAGGCAATATTGAAGAAGTATAAAACTGCAGACTTTATCAGAATCCAAGACTTATTGTCAAGCTATATTCACACATTGTATATTACACAGCATAACCTTGGTAATGTGTCTCTGAGATGTAACACCAAGATCCAGCTTCCAAAACGTAATTTTTATATACAGAAGAACTTGGAAGAGAAACTTTCTCTCATCTCACTGTAATGAGATATTAATCCAACTTGCAGATAACTTATTTTCAGCCTTTTTTAAAAAAAAATCCTGTCATAGGATTTAGTGACCAGTCATGAGCAACGCAGTCAAGTCCACCAGTCCACCTCTTTCAGAATCTGCCTCTGGATGGCTCTTCCCAGGGCAGCCCACACCTAAGAAATGAACGAGGAGGGATGTAAATACTGAGCCATTTTAGCTCAGGACACCCTGATGGCAGTACTGACTTGAGGTGTTGTCAGGTCAACATCACAGTTCAATTTCTTTCTCTGCCCATTCCTATTTCTGCCCGCTTCCTTCCCTTCACAGGTGTAGAGCACTCACTTACATCTTGCAATCCAAACTCCTCAGCACCTGTCTTTGAAGAACACAACCTCTAATGAATGAATAGTAAATGAATCACTCATATATTAAGTTTGCACAGAAGAAGCTAGGCACTAAAAGGTATATATTATGTGCTTAAAGAAATTTGATTTTTAAAATAAAACCAAACCAGGATGGTAGAAATCAGAACAATGATTATCTTTGAATAGCTATTCACTGAGAGGTGACATGAGAAGGCCTTCTTGTATGGTAATAATAATCTATACTTTCATCTTTGTCATAATTGAATATATACTCAACTGGATATACATATGCATATATATATAAAATGCATAAGATAAAATACATAGAATTACAAAGAAAACCATTTATATTGAAATAGATCATCAAAGTATTTAAAATATGCCATGTAGTAATATATATATTTCTTCTTGGAGCATCAAATAACAAGATTGAGTGGTGGTTCTAAGAACTACAATTATTTGGAATTAGGCGTATACATGACTTCAGTATATGTACAACAACTATAATTTGATACAAAAATATCTGTGAATTCTATTAACAGTTTATTACCTACTTGCATAACTGAAGGAAGTGCTGTACTTCCAGGAGGACTAAGTTAAAACAGACACAATTATTTTCCTCCCAAGATCTCAGATTACCCCTCACAAATTCTATCCACAGTCCCCATACATTTAGTGGACTCTAAGTATAGAATCCTTGGTCTATAGCAATTTTATAAAAGAGAACTTCAGAGAGGGCATTTCAACTACCTCAATGTAGAATACAGTAATCCCATTTTTAGATATTTCCATCTTACATATTTCTCTTCAGTCCTGCTTGGGAGATTCATAATTACTAATCACTTACTAACTTCCAACAAACTGGTAGGTGCTTTACATGGAAAAGATACTAGCTTTAGGAATTTGTTTATATCCATGTTGAAACAGCATCTCCAATAGCTTCAGCTTCACCAATAACTTAGCTGTGCATTCTTGGATAAGTAAAGATATCAACTTTCTCATTTAAAAATTTGGGTGGGGGAGAGTAATGTTATTCTGTGAGACTGCTAAGAGAATTCTAAAAATTTTGTGGACAGTTATCTTATTTGGGGTTCTCTTTCTTGCATTTTTAAGCTCTATACAGTCAACAAAAACAAGACTGGGAGCTGACAATGGCTCAGAATATGAACTCCTTCTTGCAAAATTCAAACTTAAATTGAAGAAAGTAGGGAAAAACATTAGAACATTCAGGTATGACCTAAATCAAATCCCATATGATTATACAGTAGAAATGACAAACAGATTCAAGGGATTAGGACTGACAGACAGAGTGCCTAAAGAAATATGGACAGAGGTTCATGACATTGTACCAGAGATGGTGATCAAGACCATCCCCAACAAAAAAGAAAGGCAAAATGGTTGTCTGAGGAGGCCTTACAAATAGCTATGAAAAGAAGAGAAGCTAAAGGGAAAGGAGAAAAGGCAAGATACACCCATGTGAATGCTGAGTATCAAAGAATAGCAAGGAGAGATAAGAAAGCCTTCTTCACTGATCAATGTGAAGAAATGGAGTAAAATAATATGGCTTAAAACTCAACATTCAGAAAACGAAGATCATGGCATCCGGTCCCATCCCTTCATGGGAAATAGATGGGGAAACAGTGGAAACAGTGTCAGACTTTATTTTGGGGGCTCCAAAATCACTGCAGATGGTGACTGCAGCCATGAAATTAGAAGACGCTTACTCCTTGGAAGAAAAGTTATGACCAACCTAGATAGCATATTCAAAAGCAGAGACATTACTTTGCTGACTAAGGTCTGCCTAGTCAAGGCTATGGTTTTCCCTGTGGTCATGTATGGATGTGAGAGTTGGACTGTGAAGAAGGTTGAGCGCCGAAGAATTGATGCTTTTTAACTGTGGTGTTGGAGAAGACTCTTGAGAGTCCCTTGACTGCAAGGAGATCCAACCAGTCCATTCTGAAGGGGATTAGCCCTGGGGTTTCTTTGGAAGGAACGATGCTAAAGCTGAAACTCCAGTACTTTGGCCACCTCATGTGAAGAGTTGACTCATTGGAAAAGACTCTGATGCTGGGAGGGATTGGGGGCAGGAGGAGAAGGGGACGACAGAGGATGAGATAGCTGGATGCATCACTGACTCGATGGACATGAGTTTGAGTGAACTCTGGGAGTTGGTGATGGACAGGGAGGTCTGGTGTGCTGTGATTCATGGGGTTGCAAAGAGTCGGACACAACTGAGTGACTTAGCTGAACTGAACTGAATAGAATGGTAAAGACTAGAGATTTCTTAAAAAAAAAAAAAATTAAGGCTACCAAAGGAACATTTCATGCAAAGATGGGCACGATAAAGTACAGAAATGGTATGGACCTAACAGAAGCAAAAGATATTAAGAAGAGGTGGCAAGAATACACAGAAACTATACAAAAAAGGTCTCAATGACCCAGATAACTGCAATAGTGTGATCACTCACCTAGAACCAGACATCCTGGGATGCGAGGCCAAGTGGGCTTTAGATCACTATGAACAAAGCTGGTGAAGGTGATGCAATTCCAGCTGAGCTATTTCAAATCCTAAAAGATGACGCTGTGAAAGTGCTGAACGCATTTGGAAAACTTAGCAGTGGCCACAGGATTGGGAAAATGTCAGTTTTCATTCTATTCCCAACGAAAGGCAATGCCAAAGAATGTTCAAACTACCGCACAATTGCATTGCATTCATCTCACATGCTAGCAAAGTAATGCTCAAAATTCTCCAAGTGAGGCTTAACAATATGTGAACTGTGAACTTCCAGATGTTCAACCTGAATTTATAAAAGGCAGAGGAACCAGAGATCAAGTTGCCAATATCCGTTGGATCATTGAAAAGGCAAGAGATTTCCAGAAAAACATCTACTTCTACTTTATTGATTATACGAAAGCCTTTGACTGTATGGATCACAATAAACTGTGGAAAATTCTTCAGGACATGGGAATACCAGACCACCTTGCCTGCCTCCTAAGAAATCTGTATGTAGTCAAAAGAAACAATTAGAACCAGAAATAGAACAACAGACTGGTTCCAAATTGGGAAAAGAGTATGTGAAGGCTTTATATTGTCCTCTGCTTATTAACATATATGCAGAGTGCATAATGAGAAATGCTGGACTGGATGAAGAATAAGCTGGAATCAAGATTGCTGGGATAAATATCAATAACTTCAGATATTCAGATGACACCACCCTTATGGCAGAAAGTGAAGAGGAACTGAAGAGTCTCTTGATGAAAGTGAAAGAGGAGAGTGAAAAAGCTGGCTTAAAACTCAACATTCAAAAACTAAAACCGTGGCATCCAGTCCCATTATTTCATGGCAAATATATGGAGAAACAATGGAAACAGAGACAGATTTTATTTTCTTGGCATCCAAAATCACTGCAGATGGTGATTGCAGCCATGAAATTAAAAGATGCTTGCTCCTTGGAAGAAAAAGTATGACCAACCTAGACAGCATATTAAAAAAGCAGAGTCATTACTTTGTCAACAAATGTCCGTCTAGTCAAAGCTATGGTTTTTCCAGTAATCGTGTATAGATTTGAGAGTTGAACCATTAAGAAAGCTGAGCACTGAAGAACTGATGCTTTTGAACTGTGGTGTTGGAGAATACTCTTGAAAGTGCCTTGGACTGCAAGGAGATCCAACCAGTCAATCCTAAAGGAAATCAGTCCTGAATGTTCATTGGAAAGACCAATGCTAAAGCTGAAACTCCAATACTTTGGTCACCTGATGTGAAGAACTGACACACTGGAAAAGCTCCTGATTCTGGGAAAGACTGAAGGCGGGAGGACAGAGGATAAGATGGTTGGATGACATCACCGACTTGATGGACATGACTCAGACAGCAACTGAATCGAACTGAGTTGCGTCACATCTTATTAATGTTTAAGATTACGTTATGAAACTTAGAAAATTTAAACATCTTGCCCCAAAGATCACACAGCTAAAAAGGGGGAAAATTGCTCTTATATCCAAAGAACTGTTTTGTTGCTCCATTTACCCAGATGGCTCAGTGGTAAAGAATCCATTGGCCAATGCAGAAGACACTAGAGACCCGAGTTGGATCCATGGCTGGGAAAATCCCCTGGAGTGGAAAATGGCAACTGACTCCAGTATTCTTGCCTGGAAAATCCCAGGGACAGAGAAGACTGGAGCGCTGCAGACCTACAGGGTTACAAAGACCAGACAGGACTAAGCATGTACATGCTCTACTTTATACTTATAATACCCATGCCATTCAATTCCAGTTTTGTTTTTCCTTGGCTCTTTTCTCTTGACCTGAGGCTAGAACTTTGGAATAAGCAGTTTTGATATTTTTTTTTTTATTTTTTTAATGAATGTGGACACAAGTATAAATTGTTGAGAAATGTTTACCTAATGAAAATGGAAATGAATTTATGCTACTGCCTTCTTTGAGAATTCCTAAATTTGAAGTCCATATAAAGAAATTGCCTTTAAATGTTATTTTAAAAATTCTTATTCTAACAGGGGTACCTGCCTTTTGGAATCAGTTAAACTATTTTACTCACTGGCAGAGCATAGCATATTGAAAATTATCAGTGGTGTCTTTTTAAAGTGATATTTAAACTTCAATAATGCCCTCCAAGAAGACTTCTATCAGGTTTTCCCTCTTCTAGGTACCAAGCAGGTAAAAAACAAGGGACTTCTGTCACTCACAGTGAATTACAAACACAATGGGATTAACAAACACAAAGCTTAATATGGACAATCCCTAGGTTTAACTCTTCTGTCCATTTAAGTCTTTTCAAATTAAAACAAACAAAACCGACTGCTCATTGCCTTCTGTCCTTTGATTTATCAGTTTTCCACGTATTACCAAAGTCCTCTGATCAAACAACTGCCAATCAACAACATTACTATAAAACTATCCTTCTTCTACCCAGGCCCAAGAAGTCCATCGTAAATAAAAGCAATTCTTGCCGACTAAAACTTTGAGTCTGAAATTCTGAAATGTCTGGCAGAATTCCTTACTTAAATTTAACTGTCCAACTTGGGCTACAAAGAGCATGCATAAATGAATCCTCTCATTTGACTACTAACAATAAAAAAAAACTCAACAGTTACAACTGAATCACATTAGTCAAAAGGAAAAATCTAAGTGATGGCTTCCCTGGTGGCTCAGAGGGTAAAGAATCTATCTACAATTCCTGGGTCAGGAAGATCCCTGGGAGAAGGGAATAGCTACCCACCCAGTGTTCTTGCCTGCCAAATTCTATGGACAGAGGAGGCTGGCAGACTACAGTCCATAGGGTCTCAAAGAGTTAGACATGATTGAGTGACTAACATTTCATTGCAGTGAAAGAGGAGGCATTATTAGAGCCAGTTAGTAGAAATAAATGGCAACCCACTCCAGTGTTCTTGCCTGGAGAATCCCAGGGATGGGGGAGCCTGGTGGGCTGCCATCTATGCAGTTGCACAGAGTCGGACATGATTGAAGTGACTCAGCAGCAGCAGTAGAAATAAAATATGTTAAAATCAGAGAATTCAGGAAAAAAAAATTCAGCAAAATATTATGGATAAGTAGAAAAAAATATAAATGAGAAAATTGGGGGATATTTACAAACTGTGACAAATCATTGTGGGGGAAAGCTTAAATGGAAGTTGACTCAGAGGGAACAGAGAATCCAACCAAAGCTGGCTGTGTAGGGCTCTCTTCCCCAAGGAGAAAACAATGCCAACCCTCCAGAAGTATAAAATTTAGAAGATTGATAGCAATGTGGAGCAACAGAACTCTCATACAGTGTTATTGGGAGTGTAAAATGGTACGAATTTTTGCAAAAGGTTTTGGCAGTTTCTTATTAAATTAAACCTTCTGGAGGAAGGCATGGAAACCCACTCCAGCATTCTTGCCAAGAGAATCCCCTGGACAGAAGAGCCTGGTAAGCTACAGTCCATGAGGTCGCAAAGAGTCAGACACAACTGAGCAACTAAGCAGAGCACATACTCACCCTGTGACCAGTAGTTACTCCAAAAGAAATTAAAAATTGCTATAATAATATTCAGAGCTGCTTTATTTCATAACAGATTAAAAATCAAAACAGTCCAGCTGTCCATTAGCAGAATAAGGAATAAACTACTGACACATAGAATAAAATGAATTATTCTCAAAATATTTTATGCTGCTGTGACAGAAACCGGATACAAAAAAGTGCATACTGTTTCCTTCCATTTATATGAAATTCTAAACAGGCAACGTTCATTTATGGTTAAACAAACTAACAACAAACCAGAAAACTGAAAGACGGTGCCCTAAAGAGGGTGGAGGGGATGGAACGTGACTAGAAAAGGACATATGAGAACTTTCTGGTCTGAGAGCAATGTTGTGTATCAGGAGAGAAATTCAGGCTGCACAACTGTATGCATTTGTCTGAAATTATTGAGTAACACACTTTAGATCAGTGTGTTTGACGACCCAATCAAAAAAATGGGCCAAAGAACTAAATAGACATTTCTCCAAAGAAGACATACAGATGGCTAACAAACACATGAAAAGATGCTCAACATCACTCATTATCAGAGAAATGCAAATCAAAACCACAATGAGGTATCATTCCAAACCAGTCAGAATGGCTGTGATCCAAAAGTCTACAAGCAATAAATGCTGGAGAGGGTGTGGAGAAAAGGGAACCCTCTTACACTATTGGTGGGAATGCAAACTAGTACTATGGAGAACAGTCTGGAGATTCCTTAAAAACTGGAAAAAGAACTGCCTTATGACCCAGGAATCCCACTGCTGGGCATATACACCAAGGAAACCAGAGTTGAAAGAGATATGTGTACCTCAATGCTCATCACAGCACTGTTTATAATAGCCAGGACACAGAAGCAACCTAGATGTCCATCAGCAGATGAATGGATAAGAAAGCTGTGGTATATATACACAATGGAGTATTAGCCATTAAAAAGAATACATTTGAATCAGTTCTAATGAGGTGGATGGAACTGGAGCCTATTATACAGAGTGAAGCAAGCCAGAAAGAAAAACATCAATACAGCATACTAACACATATATATATGGAATTTAGAAAGATGGTAACGATAACCTTATATGTGAGACAGCAAAAGAGACACAGATGTATAGAACAGTCTTTTGGACTCTGTGGGAAAGGGAGAGGGTGGAATGATTTGGGAGAATGACATTAAAACATGTATAGTATCATATAAGAAATGAATCGCCAGTCCAGGTTCGATACAGGATACAGGATGCTTGGGGCTGGTGCACTGAGATGACCCAGAGGGATGGTTTAGGGAGGTGGGAGGGGGGGTTTAGGATGGGGAACACTTGTACACCCATGGCAGATTCATGTTGATGTATGGCAACACCAATACAATATTGTAAAGTAATTAGCCTCCAATTAAAATAAATAAATTTAAATTAGATCAGTGTATTTCACTGTATTTTTATTTCAAATTTTTAATAAATCTATAAACCAGTATTGAACTTCAGTTAATAATATGCATGCTGAAGTAATGAGTTAAAGACTACTGATGTCTTCAATCAACTGTGAAATGCACTTAAAATTGAGATAATGATAAAATTATGGGATGACTATACGGACAGAGATACAATAAAGCAAGTAGTGTGTGCTAAGTTGCTTCAATTGTGTCTGACTCTTTGTGACCCTATAAACTGTAGCCCACTAGTTTCCTCTGTCCATGGGATTCTCCAGACAAGAATACTGGAGTGAGTTGCCATGTTCTCCTCCAGGGGACCTTCTCCACACAGGAATCGAACCCATATCTCTTATGTCTCTAGCATTGGCAGGCAGGTTCTTTATCACTAGCACCACCTGGGAAGTCCAAAGAAAGTAGGGTAAAATGGAAATTGTAGACTCTAACTTGTAGCTATACGAAGGGCATCCTGTGAAATGCTTTTGACTTTTGTATGCGGGAATTTTTTAATAATGAAATGTTGGGGAAGTACAATGGTTAATTAACCAGTATTTTAAAATTATTATCTCACTCCTTTCCTGCTTTGATGAGGGCAAAGGCCAGCAGGTTTCTGAAGGAAGTTGATCATGTATCTCTTGAGTACTGAGAAGAAACGGCACTGAAAGTGAAACCAGATGAGCGTTCAAATTCCAGGTCTGTTACTTGTGTTGATGAATTAGCTAATCACTTAGCTTTCTGAGCCACAGTCTTATTACATTTAAATGGAGATAGTAGTTTCTATTTCATAAGGCTGTTGAGAGGATTAAATTAGATGATAAAAGGAGAAGACATTAGCTGTGTTTTGGAGTCAGATTTGCCTATGATCTGAAGCCCCTTAGATTCTGCTCACTATCCATGAAAAATCCAAATTTGGGCCTCTCTCTAGTCTCTCTCAATCTTAATTAACCCATTTTCTAGCCTCACTCTTTCAACCACAAGGCTTTCAGATAAACATATATTTTCTAATTTGTTTGAAATAATATTTGAATAGCAATTTTCAACCATCTCATTGAATTAGCATATATCCCTGTACCAGTCAATCCTAAGGGAAATCAATCCTGAATATTCATTGGAAGGACTGATCCTGAAGTTGAGCTTCAGTACTCTGGCCACCCGATGTGAATAGTCGACTCACTGGAAAAGACCCTGATGCTGGGAAAGATTGAGGTCAGAATGAGAAGGAGGCAACAAAGAAAGAGTTGGTTGGATGGTTTCACTGACACAATGGACAAGAATTTCACCAAACTCTGGGAGATAGTGAAGGACAAGGCATCCTGGTGTGCTGTAGCCCATGAGGTCACAAAGGGTCGAACACAACTTAGTGACTGAACTACAATAAATATACATTCTCCTTCTAAGAATAAAATGTCTCACCAAGAAACAAGCTGTACTGTTTCTGAAAACAGGGATGCAGCTGTACTGTTAGCAATAAATTATTTTACATAAATATGGTAATTAATGACGCAATTATCATTATACAGACAAACCTATACACACATGAGGTCTTTGCATAACCAGGAGTTCTGAACTGGCTCTCACACATATTTTTCTGGCTTATATCAAGTCATCTGGACTAAGAAATCAGCCTGCTATCATCTGGGGTAGTTTATCCAAATTCTGACTTAACTTTTCTTGTCTTTGAATAAATACCTTGATCAATACAACTCTCAATCTATAAATCTAAAGCATGGTGCCAACTCAAAACACTTAGACTAGTACATTTCTAGGTTGGGGGCATCTGTCCAGATGCTTCATTTACTTTTCTTCACACAGTAAATCATTCTCAAAAGGAAGATCTTTAATGCTTTCATCTAGTATTATTCAAGCTTTACTTCTCATTGCTTCCATTCACACAATGTACACTCCAACAAAATTATCTACTTGCTGCATTTTATGCATAGTCTGTGATTCTCTCCAAAGCTAGGATGCCCCCACTCATGCCCATCTCTACACACACATCAAGTACGCTACTGCCACCTCCTCCAATGATTTTTTTTCACTTTGCCAAGCTGCCCAGCTGGATATACACTTTTTCTTCTCTTATCTCCTACAGCAGTTCATTGTACCACCTGTTCTCATAATATGTAACACTTTGTAGCGTACTATAGTCACTCACACACTTCATCCAGCTTCCAGGGAAGCACAAAATATAAATGTGCCCACTGTTGTTGCTGCTGCTAAGTTGCTTCAGTCGTGTCTGACTCTGTGCGACCCCATAGATTGCAGCCCACCAGGTTCCCCCATCCCTGGGATTCTCCAGGCCAGAACACTGGAGTCGGTTGCCATTTCCTTCTCCAATGAATGAAAGTGAAAAGTGAAAGCGAAGTTCCTCAGTCGTGTCTGACTCAGTGATCCCATGGACTGCAGCCTAGCAGGCTACTCCATCCATGGAATTTTCTAGGCAAGAGTACTGGAGTGAGGCACCAGTGCCTTCTCCGAAATGTGCCCACTAGTGTTATACAAAACTATTACTATGACTCTTAACAAACACATCATTTTCATACATACCAATAGACAATTTAGAATCAATGGTTAGGCTCTGGGGTCACACTGCTTCAGTTCATAGCCCAGATCTGTCAGTAAGTGTCTCTGTATTTTTTAAATTAATTTTTATTGGAGTAGCACAGTAGTAAAGAATCTGCCTGTCAATGCAGGAGATGCAAGAGATGCAGGTTTGATCCCTGGGTCAGGAAGACCCCCTGGAAGAAGGCATGGCAATACACTTCAGTATTCTTGCCTGGAGAATCCCACAGAGGAGCCTGGTGGGCTACAATTCACGGGGTTGAAAAGAGACATGACTGAAGCAACTTTGTATGCACACAACACATATTTATTTATTTCTTATAATGTGCATTGACTGTAGAAGAAATAGAGGGCTAGTAATACATCATCTCTATCCTCAATAATCAGCACTCGAAAGAGAGATGGTGGTTATGAGAATAAGTGTATTCACAAATAACTCCAATATAAGGCAAAAAGTGGAGAGCAATGTGAAAGGGCTGCAAATGGTTATATCTATAGGTTCAGAGGAGACTGATATATCCTGCTGGAGTAATTCAAGAAGAAAACTTCCTTTTAAAGGTGACTGTTGAAATTTGAACACCAAAATAAATATAGTATTAGATTGTCATTCATAAAATAAATATCCGTAAGTTCATGCTTGCTGTTGTTCTGTTGTTAAGTCATGTCTGACTCCTTGTGACCCCATGGACTGCAGCACACCAGCTTCCCTGCCCTTCACTATCACCTAAAGTTTGCTCAAATTCATGCTCATTGAATCGGTGATACCATCCAACAATTTCATCCTCTGTAACCCTCTTCTCCTTTTGCCTTCAATCTTCCTCAGCATCAGGGTCTTTCCCAGTGAGTCAACTCTTCGCATGAGGTGGCCAAAGTACTGGAGTTTCAGCTTTAGCATCATTCCTTCCAAAGAAATCCCAGGGCTGATCTTCAGAATGGACTGGTTGGATCTCCTTACAGTCCAAGAGACTCTCAAGAGTCTTCTCCAACACCACAGTTCAAAAGCATTAATTCTTTGGTGCTCAGCCTTCTTCACAGTCCAACTCTCACATCCATATATGACCACAGGAAAAACCATAGCCTTGACTAGATGGACCTTAGTCAGCAAAGTCAGCAAAGTAATGTCTAGCCCACGTGCCTAGAGTCTATGCTCTGCAACAAGAGAAGCTATCACAATGAGAGGCCCATGAGTTGCAACTAGAGACTAGCCCCCACTCTTCACAACTAGACGAAGCCCACACAGTGACAAAGACCAACCATAGTGAAAAATAAATAATCAGTAAATAAAATAACTGATACCTGGTATTGCCATAACAAAAGCCTAAAACATCGACTTTAGGGCTAGTAGCCAGCAGAAGCCAGAACAAGCTCAAGGAGATTATAAATAGTGGCTGGACACTGAGGACATTATTAAAGACTGAAAAAAAAAAAAAAAAAGGATCCCAGATTCACATAAAGTTATGTAGTGACAAAGACTTTGGCAACATTCTTAATAAAATTGTAAATATGGCTAAGAACATTTCCAGGCAGTATTTTGAAAATGACAAATGTTTTAACTGTGTTCTCAGTTGCTAAGTCATGTCCAACTCTTTGTAACCCCATAGACTATAGCCTTCCAGGCTCTTCCTTCATGGGATTTACCAGGCAAGAATACTGGAGTGGGTTGCCATTTCCTTCTCCAGAGGTTTAACTGTGGAGAGGTTTAACTATGGCAAGATAAAAATAGATGAAACATTTCCAAACCCAGAATTACTGGTTTGGATAATAAAACTCTTTGTTAATCCTAAAATCCCAGTTCACAGAATAAAATATATTCAAAGTAAATTAAAACCTGGAGGCACTGCCAGGGCACTGCCAGTAAAATGTAGCCCGAGGGTCAAAATCAGTTCAGGGGTATGGTTGTTCCTTCATGTTGGAACCTCAGAAAAATGTAGTACAGCACTTTCTATACCCTCTGAGCTAGAATATGGAACATCTAAGAAGGTTAAAAACCTGTCTTATAGACCAGGGGTCCCCAGCTTCCGGGCCATGGACTGATACTGGTGAGGAACTAGGCCACACAGCTGGAGGTGAGCAGCGCGCTCGTGAGTGAATGCAGCTTCATCTGTACCTACAGCTGCTCCCCATCGCTCTCCTATCGCCCCTAGACGGGACTGTCTAGTTGCAGAAAACAAGCTCAGGACTCCTACTGATTCTGCATGATGGTGAGCTGTTTAATTATCTCATGACATATCACAATGCAATAATAAAGAAATAAAGTGCATAACAAATGTAATGCACCTGAATCATCCTGAAACCATCCCCCACCCCCATCAGGCCCATGAAAAACTGTCTTCTACAAAACCGCTTTCTGGTGCCAAAAATATAGGGGACTGCTGTTATAGACCCTCTCAGTTTAAAAACTGGGACTGCAGGGACCACAAATATATGACTCTTATACCCTTTATATTACACTACAAGGGATTTTAAGAATATTTAATGTGCTTTCCCTTAGACCAAGATAGAGAGGAGCATCTCTGAAAGAAATGTACAGGTGTTATTTTTGTCTAATGGAGTAGATTATAATTTGATGCATGGAAACCCACATAAGTTGAAAAAGAAATATACAGGCTTGGACCAACTACTAGAGTAAAAGTGAAAGTCACGCAGTTGTGTCAGACTCTTTGTATTATCCATGGAATTCTCTAGGCCAGAATACTGGAGTAGATAGCTGTTCCCTTCTCCAGGGGATCTTCCCAACCCAGGTATTGAACCCAGGTCTCTTGCATTGCAGGAGGATTCTTCACCAGTTTAGCCACTAGCCAAGGCCAAGAATACTGGAGTGGACAGCCTAGCCCTTCTGCAGGAGATCTTCTCGACCCAGTAATCCAACCGTGATCTCCTGCATTGCAGGCAGATTATTTACCAGCTAAATGATCAGGGAAGCCCTGGAGTACTATAGAGGCAGTTTAAAATTAGAAAAGGTTTCTGGACCCCTAGCTCCTATGGGTAGGAAACAGGCTGAGAAAGCTATTCAATTCTAAATGTGGGCAATTTCTTACAGAAAAGGAAGGATGATTCAGAGGGCAGAGTGAAGAGTCCATGACCCTGCATGGGAAGCAGTGGGGCGGGGGGGAGAGCTGAGAACCACAGAACTAAAAATTCACACCCAGGGAACAGAACACCCTGGTGTCAGGGAAATGGCAACGTCTGCAGAACCATGGACTGATGACTTCTAGGATTCACCTACTTTCTCCCTTTTTGAACAGGGGTGTCTATTGCAATTATGGCATCCTACTTGCAGCAGCAGCAGCATATCATCACTGTAGGTTAGGAATTTGGGTGATAGATACTTTGTCTTTCAAAGGTCTCTGTACCTGAGAAACTGCACCTGAGGAGCCCCATCCATGCCATGGACCTGATTTAGATAACAGGACTAAATCATCCTGGCCTTTGAGCTGAGGCCTTGGGGGTTTTAGCGAAGAGTGAAGATATTCTGCACATGGTAGGCTCATGAACAGTTGGGGTCAGAGGACAAAATACGTAACTAATCTCCAAAGATGGTCCTCTACCATTTCTTTCCTTCTTGGATGTATATACCACTCTTTATATCAAGTAAAAGTGAAAGTGAAGTTGCTCAGTCGTGTCCAACTCTTTGCAACCCCATGGACAGAGTAGCCTACTCCGTCCATGGGATTTTCCAGGCAGGAGTACTGGAGTGGGTTTCCATTTCCTTCTCCAAGAGGTGGAGCTAATTTCCTGTCTCCTTGAAAGTGAAAGTTAATTCTCCAGTTGTGTCTGACTCTGCAACCCCATGGACTGTAACCCTCCAGGCTCCTCTGTCCATGGAATTCTCCAGGCAAGAATACTGGAATAGTAGCCATTCCCTTCTGCAGGGGATCTTCCCAACCCAGGGATCAAACCTGGGTCTCCTACATTGTAGGCAGATTCTTTCCCATCTGAGACACCAGGGAAGCCCTATCCCCTTGAATCTGAGCTAACTTTGTACCTAGATTTGACCAATAGAATGCAGTGGAAATGCCATTCTTATGTTTCCAAACCTAAGTCTTAATGGCACTGACTTTTTAGTTTCTTCCTCTTGGAGTCCCACAGCACTTGGAGAGGAACCAAGGCATTCTACAACCTCAGCTGAGCTCCCAGCAAAAGCCCGCAGCATTGCCAGCCAAGTGAGTAAGCCAACTGGTACTTCAGCCCAGCCAAGAGTCCTGCTGACTCTGGCCCTAGTGGACATCACATGGAGCAGAAGAACCAATCAGCTGAATGCAGTCGACCTCCCAGTGTCACCTAGTTAACCAAAAGATAGGTAAAAGTTAAAAAGAAAAATTGTAGCTATAGGCCTTTAAAGTTGGGGGTAATTTCCTATATAGCAATAGATAAATGAAAACACAAATTTGTATTCTGATTATTAGATCTTCAGTATACAGTATATTTGTGAAATTCAAACATGCTTATTAAAATTTATTTATTTTATTCCTTTTCCCTTATGAAAATCCTACACAAAGTAAACCCCGCATTAGAAAATATTTCTACACAAAAGAAGAATAGAACAATTTGTGACCTGCATCTCACAAATTCCAGCCAAAATATATATAAGTCTTCTCTATATCAGTCTACAAACTATTTATTGCATTTTGATTATCTGATGTCTGTACTGTGAGGAAAACAGCATTTTATTTTCCTGAGGGAATTTTACTGTTAAAGTACTAATTGCTTTATATCTTTAAAGTGCATTTTAACCATAGTTTACATGTTTTTATCATTCTGAGAAAGAAGAGATATTCCAGTATCTGATTTATCAGCTAGAAGATGAGACTGAGTGTTGAGATACCTATATCATAATAAATGATGTGCAAAATTATGATTTAAATTCCAAGTCTGTGACACATTTTATTCATCTTTTCCAGCTTTTCCTATTTCTTGAATAAATAACCCATGGGCCACCTACTCTGTTGCTCTTGAAGTGTAATGACTCAGGTCCTGTATATTCCCTGGGAGTCTGCATACTAAGTAAACCACAATGAAAACGCTCTGGGAGAATGGGATTCAATTCTTCTGGGCGACTTCTCTGCTACCACCCACCAGACAGACAGAGGTTTGGCTCAGGGCTATCAGATAGGTCGGCAGCTTTAGAAGTTGAAGAGGCAGGGGAAAAGGCACATGACCTGGCCTCAGGCCAGATTTTGCAAGCTCTTTTTCCAGGGTGAGTCAGACCTGGCTTCAGAAAGCAAGACACCCCACTGAAACGCACGTTGAGCCAAAGCCAAAGAAAAAGAAACTTTGGCTCTAACCCCAAAAGTAAACTCACAATGCAGAACCCAGTGCTCAGGGGCCATTTCACTTAACCTATCAGAAGCATTTCCAAAGCCCACCCCTCTTCTCCCTCAAAGCACTTTCCTCATCTGGCCTCTAGGACACCACCCTCATGTTCCCTCCCTCCTTCACTGTCCTTTCATTGTTCTGTCTCAGGGTAAAGAACTGGTTCTGTTCTTATGTCCGGCTTCTTAATATCAGAGTGTCTTAGGGCTCAGGACTTGGTCCTGGGTCTTCTCTCTCCCTCACCTCAGTTCAATCCTGAATATTCATTGGAAAGGCTGATGGTGAAGCTGAAGCGGCAACACTTTGGCCACCTGATGCCAAGAGCCTACTCATTGGAAAAGACCCTGATACTGGGAAAGATTGAAGGCAGGAGGAGAAGGGAACAATGGAGGGTGAGATGTTTGGATGGCATCACTGACTCAATGGACATGAGTTTGAGCAAACTTCAGGAGATGGTGAAGGACAGGGAACGCGGTCCATAGGGTTGCAAAGAATCAGACATGACTTAGTGGCGGAACAACTTTTCTCTCACTCTCTGTGCTCTCATCCACTTGTGTTGTTTTAAATACTTCCTGATAGGTAGGCGATCCCCAAATATGCCCCAACTCCCCAGGATCGACATCTTCCTCGACATACAATTCCCACCTCCTGGAGGTCTACACTAGGATATCTAACAGGCCTCTCAACTTGAGGGGTCCAAGCTGCACCCTTGATCTCACCATGATCCTGTCCTTCCCATGTGGGTATATGGACACTATTCCCTTCTAGTTGCTCAGACCCAAACCTCAGAGTCATCCTGGATTGTACTAGTTACTTCCTGAGCAAATTTTGTTGCTTCTCTCCTCAGAATGTATCCAGAATCTGACCACTTCTTCCTATTTTCAAACCAGGATCACTGCCTCCCTAGATTATCGCAGTGACGTCTGAATTTGGTCTCCCTGCTCCCATACAGTCTATTCTCAACATAGAGCCAGAGTGGAGTGGTTAAACCTTAAGTAAAGGCACTGTCAGGGCTCTTTTCAAAATGCTTAATGGTTTACCCTTTCATTCAGTAGAAAAACTTTGCAATGGCATTGAGGGCCCCATGTTGTCTGAGATTATCTTCTACCCCATCCCTGGATCATGCCACTTCACCTACACAGGTTGCCTTGCTGTTCCTGGAAGTCGCCTGGCATTCTCTTGCCTCATTCTTTGTACCAGCTCTTTCATTTTTTTGGAAACCTTCTCTGCTAGATTCCCACATAATTGTTCCTTTATCTCTTTTAAGTGTGCTCTGCCACTCAGTTGTGTCCTACTCATTGCAACCCCATGGACTGGAGATCACCAGGCTCCACTGTCCCTGGGATTCTCCAGGCAAGAATACTGGAGTGGGTTGCCATTTCCTCCTCCAGGGTATCTTTCCAACCCAGGGACTGAACCTGCATCTGCAGTGTCTCCTGCATTAGAAAACAGAGTCTTTACCACTGAGCCATCTAGGAAATCGCTTTTAAGTCTTTGCTCAAATATGCCTTTCTCAATGTGGTTTTCCCTGATAGTCCTAGTCATAACTGCAACCTACACCATACATTTACACTCCCTAATGTCTTTCAAGTTTTATTTTTCTCCCTAGCATTTACCACCTTCTAGCATTCTGTGTAATTTGCTTATTCATTCCTTGACTCTCTGTCTCTACCCCAGATAGAAAGCAAGACCCACAAGGGTGGAGATTTCTGCTTTGAGTTTTGTCTTTTTTCCACTAATATATCGTTACCTCTTAGAACAGTCTGACATACTGAAGGTGCTAAATATTTGTTAAATGAATGTTAATTTCATGTTCCAGACAGCTCTCCATCCTATACACTTCCTCATTAACTAAATTTACCTTCTATTAGTTGCTCTAGAAAATGTGTAGGGGAAAAAGTTTCAAACTGAAAAATCAAATAAAGTCTCTGTCTTCAAACAAATTAGCCTTAGTATCTTAGAAAATGCCAAGTTACTGCTGGAAATTTGGTGAGCTACACTGAAAATTGGCTTAAAGAGAAATAAAAATCCACAGCTAGAATTAAGACACAAACACTGTTTTGTTTTGTTTTTAATCAGGCAAGCCTTGAAAACACTTTATATATATAAAAGGCATTTCATTTAACAACTTCAGCCTCCCTTCACTAAGTAGTTTATACTTTCTGTCTCAAGAGAGTTTCCTGAAAAGAACACAAGAAAACCAAGAAAGCCTGACATGACCTTAGATTTTCTTTTGACAAAACCTAATCTGGGCTTTTATCAACTGCTAGCATCTTAATGGAAAAAGGTTTTGATATCAAGCCACAAAATGAAGGTACAATGACTATGTAGAAAGCACTAAACTTTAGCTCTTTATTTCACTTTTCTGAACAAGTACTTGGCTGCTTGAGGTGAAGGATTCCTGTGTTAACTTTGAGTCTCAGATCCCTTTTTCAGGCACTCCTGGGCATGGACTACAACACTTTCTACTATGTCCAAATCCATAAATATAAGGCTCCACTATGGAGCCCTCAGTGGGCATGTGAAGGCCTCAGGCATGGAAGGAGTGCAGCTGTGGGTTTTTCCGGAGGTATAAATACACCATTCATGTCCAGACCTGCGTATGTTTTAAAGAACAGAGGACATGGAGGTATGATGTTCTTTCCTTTTCATTCCTTAATGCATGATTTTGGTGAAAGTGTCCAATTATCTAGCAAATAATAATTTAAGTTTAAAAAATGTACGACATGTGAAAATTAGAATTTTAGACAACTTTTTTTTTACTGCCTATAGAGAAGATATCTATTTCAAAGCCAATCACTTGTCTTGATAAAAATACATGTGAGTTAAATTTTTATCAAAAACAAGCATGTGTTGACTTAGAGAACAAACAGTGGTTACCAGGAGGCGAAGGTTGTGGGTAAAGGATAGTTAAGGAGTTTGGGATGGTCATGTACACACCACTATATTTAAACTGGATAATCAACAAGGTCCTACTGTATAGCATAGGTAACTCTGCTCAACATTATGTGGCTGCCTGGATGGGAGGAGTTTGGGGGAGAATGGATACCGCTGTGTGTATGTATATATATATATATGTGTGTGTGTGTGTGTGTGTGTGTGTGTGTGTGTGTGTGTAGCTGAGTCCCTTCACTGTTCACCTGGAACTATCACAACATTGTTAATTGGCTATAATCAATACAAAACAAAAAGTTAATAAAAACAAACAAACAAGTATGTGTTGTGTTTCTGTCCAGCCTCAGCCAGACCCAATCCTTCCTCAAATCTTATTTCTTCTCCAGTCCCTTCAGCTCCTAGGGATAGTCCTCAGTGGTTTTCTGCTTTCTAGATCTATGTGGCAGTGTTACCTGGCTGGTCCAGATTTCTCCAACAGCACTGCTCTATTTGTAAACTTTCCAATTTAGAAAAAAAACACCTACTTTTTCAAAATTGGCCTATTTTGCATCTTATACCATTAGTCTTAAGATTTTTCTTTCTAAAGGTTAATGCTTCTCTTTCGGTTTATTTCATTACACATCTCTCAAGAAGCTTAAACTCTAACAAGGATTGATCTTGAAACACTGCTGTGTCCCTAATACAGAATGTTTAGGTGCCAAGAGTGACCATGTCATGGTGAAAGGAATATTAGATTATGAGTAAGAAGGCTTAGGCTCAGGCCCTGGGGCCATTATTTATTAGCTATATGGCCTTGAGCAAGTCAACTGTGAATATTCACTGGAAGGACTGATGCTGAAGCTCTAATACTTGGGCCACCTGATTTGAAGAGCAAACTCATTGGAAAAGACCTGATGCTGGGAAAGACTGAGGGCAAGAGAAGAAAGTGACAGAGGATGAGATAGGATAGCATCACTGACTCAATGGACATAAATTTGAGCAATCTGGGAGATACTGAAGAACAGGGGAGCCTAGCATGCTGCAGTGCATGCGGTCACAAAGAGTCAGACAAGACTTTGAAGCTTGTCTGCAAAGAGTTGGACAAGCGAGTGAACAACAACAACTTGAGCAAGTTATTTAAATTGTTCAAGCGTCTGTTGCTATATACTTAACCTATTTTATTTTGCCGGAGAGAAGACTAACAGAATAATATATTCAAATAATATTAATAAATTCTCCTCAAACTTAATATCATATTACTGACAGTATGGATGGATTCTGGGGACACAGCCCTTTTGGTGACCTTCAGTTCACACTGTCTGTGTGCGACCTACGCCACCCACATTTAGAGCTGTACCACTCTATGGGTATTAAAAAAATAGATTTTTAATAACACAAGTGATTACCATGATCACAGAGGAACTATTATTAAAAATATTACTTTGATTAAAAATGTCAGTTTTGAGAAGCTTTTAATATCTTCTGCCAGTGTTAAACTGACATCAATGACATTTTAATATTAGTTTCTAAAAGTTGGTTTTCTTTTATATCTTTATTTAACTAAGATTTCCATCCTGTCAGTTTGTAAAAGGAAGTGGTTTTCAGTAATCCTTTTATTCACAGAGAATATGTTTGAAAGTTAACACAACAACCCCTATATATTCTGAGTGGATAGAAACATTTTCTCAATAGTGGAATGCTCTGACATTCTATCAAATAGATTATAATAAAGCTATACCCTACTTATACGAGTAAAAATATTATTAATATTTTCCTCTCAATATAGTAAATGTTTATTTTTCATTATTCCCAGAGAAGTTCAAAGTTAGGCCTTCCATTATGAAATTGGAATTTTGATGATCATCTTAGAAAATCAGAGGATTTGCTGTGAAACCAAGGATGAATGGCATTCACTCATTCAGCCAATATCTATAGGGCATCTTTTATTTACAAGATTATTTGTCTGGCATTGGGCATATATCAGTGAACAAAGCAATCTGTTTCTATGCCACAGAGCTTGCATTCTCCATTGTTAAAAAATATGTAATCCTAGATAAGTATGTAACCTCAATGAACTCTGAAATCTTGGATGAATATGTGTGTATATGCTTGTATGTATGTGTGCATATATGTGTGTATATATGTTTTATACACTTTTTGAAGCTGAGATAAAGTGTATTTTAGGACAAAGTTGAAGAAAGAAATAGGATGTCAGTTCTTCTCATGCAGAAAATGTATCCTTAGGGATTTACAATGCCAACAAGTTATTGAGTCATAACATTTAATTCCCCCAAATCTCTCAAACCTTAAAGCTGACACTTCCTGTGCATACCGTAACTACGAGGTTTTATGGGAAGGCTCCGAGAGATGAATCATCATTCATATTATTTATGATGCAACAACACTTCCAGGCTCTTTGTTAATCATGTAATTTCGATTTCAGTTTTGAAATTTATATGTTAGCTTCACCTTACCATGTTTGTCTACCTGTCATCCTGATCTGCCCCTTTCGCTGTTTCTCAGCACCATGGACTTTTTTTCAATCTGGTTCATCAGTCCTTTTCATAGGCTCTCTACTCCTGATTTATATAAAATCAATTCTCATCTCTTTTCTTCTGTCCTTGCCTCCAGTACCCCCATCCCTTTGTCAAAGACCTAAAATTAAATTGAAACTTGCAGTTCATTCTCTTGACACAAGTGTAACCTGAACAAAGCAACTCAGCAACCATTCTCAAAAGGCATCACTGACCAGTCTGTAAGCACCGCTGCTCTCCCGGGCTGTCTTTTTTCTGGCTCTCTTCCAGGTACAGATAACAAATGGTTCCATGAATGCCATTTCTACTGTAAATAATGCTTGTAAATCTTAGTGACTGTGAGAAAATAACATTGTCAAGAGGAAAGTTGCAATCTTTGAAAACAAATAGTTTTAAGACTCTGTTTCTTTATTCAATCATATTCTCTTTCACATTATCTTTCTTGGGGCCTATGTTTCTTCATAAAAATTACACATTAATTTTAAAATCATAATCTAGTATTTTACACTTAAAGAATATTTTTTCATATAAGAAACACAGATGATGAACTACATCTGTTTGATACACCAGCAACTGGTGAATCTGTCTTACTTGCCCTCAGCTACCCACATCAGGTGGCAGGATGAAGAATGAAATCTAAGCCTTCTGAGGCAAGAGCATGAGATTGTTTTCACTATGTAGCACATGGAGGTGCACAAATTATTTATAAACCTTTCAGGTTATATTATCTTAAATACAAAATGGTTTATTAAAATCCACCCTTTTGTCTAGCAAATAGAACATGCCTTTATTGATATACTTTATCTGGTAAAGGTGGTAATGACCAAGAGAAGAGTTGAAGGGGTTAAGCTACTCAAGTTCATATGTGCCACTCATCTACTTACAAGCTGCCTAACTTTGTAAAATTTAGACAATTTACTGAGTCTTTCTGGAATTTGCTTATCTCAACTACATAATGGGAATCAGAGTACCAGTCTCCTACATTGTTTTAGGGATTAAATATGTTTGTGGCTCAAGGATGTTTGTCCTACTCTTTGTGACCCCATGGACTGTAGCTCACCAGGCTCTGTCCATGGAATTCTTCAGGCAAGAATACTGGAATGGGTTGCCATGCCTTCCTCCAGGGGATCTTCCCAACTAATTAATATTAAATATTCAGTAAAAACTAGCTGATATTATTTATTACTATTCTAAAATTTGGTAGCATTTCTTTGCCAGCTTTCTTTAAAATTTAGCACTCCATATATCCTTCTCTTAGTAAATCCAGAATTATCACAATGTGAAGTAATTAGAGTCCACTGATTATTTAATTGATATATACTAATCTATAATATATAATTCAATATAATAATATACAAATCCATTTTAAAATTTCAGTTAATAATTTTTAAAATCATTTCTCCCTTAAAAAACAATTCAATACTTTTTTGTTTAATACTTTTTTGTTGTTGTTGTTTTGAAAACAGACAAATAGTGGCAGTCCAGCAAGGATACTATACAATTTTACCAAATCATTCTTTCTATAATTTTCCCTTTTTTAATATATGCTCATGAATTCCTTTTATTTATTTTATTGGCCACAGGGCATGTGGAATCTTAACTCACCAATCAGAGATCAAACCCACAGACCCCTGCATTGGAACTGCAGAGCCCTAACCACTGGGCCACTAGAGAAGTCCCTCTTTCTATAAATTTCTACCTATGGAGATAATATTAACTTTACTGAAATCTTGGAGAGTTGCTTTATATTTCAGATTTGACTGTAGATATAAAAATGAAACATAAATATATGGCTTTTATGGGTCTAAATGTGTACAATTATGAGACATTTCTAACATGCAGGTCAAGTTTATTTGTAACTTCCAGTGAAAGCTACAAAGAACATTTCTTCCCCCTCTTAAATAAATGCCTTCTGGTAGCATTTCTCTTAAGAGTAAAGAACTAAGGTGCCCAGGGCTGCCGGAAAAAAAGATACTGTCATCTTTTTACTGGTTTTCTTTATCTTTTCCACCCAGAAGGCTAACAAGAAAACCGGGTGCTCATGCTTCATCATGCTTCCATTTCTGCACACTTTAGATGACTTGCTATCGCTTCTGGCTTTTAAAGCCCAAAGTCTACCCTGAAACTCTGACAGAGAAAGAGAACTAGAAATATCCTGAGCTTGTGAGTAGAGTCCCCCAAGTGTTTTCATTTCTTGGTCACCAGATTGGAAATGATTGGACCAATTCAATGTTTTATTCTCTTTGGCAATTAGCTCTGTAACCCCAAGGTTCTAGGGAGAGTTTCTAAAATAGTGCTTAGACATTGCATCTAATTTACTTTGCTTGACCTAGAAATTAGTTCTACTTATCCCTATCCCTCAGCCCAAATTTCCATTCTTCAACTTTGGCAAGATGGACAGCAAGAAATCATTTGCTGTTTCAAGATTCAGTAAAATAGAGCTACTCTAAGAAATAATTCCCTTCCACAAGGGCTTTCCTTGTGGCTCAGCTGGTAAAGACTTTCCCTGTAATGCAGGAGACCTGGGTTCAATCCCTTGGTTGGGAAGATCCCCTGGAGAAGGGAAAGGCTACCCACTCCAGTATTCTGGCCTGGAGAATTCCATGGACTATGTTCACAGGGTTGCAAAGAGTCAGATATGACTGAGTGACTTTCACTTTCAAGAAATAATTGGACATTAAGCAGTGCTTGTCTTCCACCTATTCTTGAGTCACTAAATGGTTTCATGCAGAAAACTATCCATTCTACAATGCATGTGAGACATGGATGGTAACCATTTGAAATACATATACATTTAGCCTTTGAGTGTCTGATATAATCCTTTGAAGTTTTCCAGTTATGAAACCTATAGCAACCAGAACACTTTTTTGGTCTCGTAAGCAGAAAATATTTTTATAAGAAGTTTAGCAAAAGTTCATGCAATCAATGGTAAGTAGGAGACAAAGACTTGGGAACTGAATAAAAGTTAGGATAGTAACAGAGAATCATAAAGAACAAGCAAAATAACTGTCTTTTTCAGGAAGCCACCAGCTTCATTTGCTTCAGACAGAAGTATCTGATTGACTGAGGCTTTGTCCTGTTCCCATATCACCTTGGGTGGTAAAGTGTACCTAAAACATATCTGGTTCTTAAATGTTGAATGAGTGCATGAATAAATGAACAAATGAAGTTGTTGAATTTGTAGTCATAAAAATATCTTTTGCTTAAGTCACTTCTAGTGTCAAAACCACATTTTGAATTTCATTTGATTTTCTGACAACTTCAGAGGGCTAATGTGAGTCATAGACCATTATTTTCAGTCTTCAACTCAATGGGTCATTATAACTAACTCCAAATTTTGTTTCAGCCCCTGTTTATCCTCCTCCAAAATGGAGGAAACAGGACTGGGATGGATAATATTAAAATGAGGCAGGATGTACTTTAATGTACTGGGTCTGACTTCCATTTTCCTTACAGATCTCTTGAAATTTCATGTGAGGGATGGACACAATAAGCAGGAGGAAAGTATTAAGAAGAGAGTTCTGAGTATACTGAGATAATTTGGATTAAAAATATATATGAAGAAATAAGTGCCCTAAGTTGATTTTTTCAATGGGTGTTTTGCTACATCTCAGTGAGAATCTGGGAGTAGATCCCGATGGAGAAGATGTCCTTCTACCTAGGTCAGACATGTTGTGCATAGAAGCCCTAAAACCATCTATTTTGAAAAATATATTAAAGCCTACCCTGAGTTCTGTCCACAGTGACCATTCTAGATGACTACCTCTTGGTGAGAAATG
This sequence comes from Nanger dama, assembly GCA_917880005.1. Lineage (NCBI taxonomy): Eukaryota > Metazoa > Chordata > Mammalia > Artiodactyla > Bovidae > Nanger > Nanger dama. The sequence continues at coordinate 37,417,536 of CAKJTW010000015.1, forward strand.
ACATTTTTTCTTCTCTATTATGCACTCTTTCTGGGTGAGTGCTTTCAGTCTCTGGGTTATAAATATCATATCTATACAATTGACTTCCAACTTTGTATGACCAGCCCTGACACACTCAGGAAGTTCAGACCCATATTTCCAGGTGCCAAATTGAGATCTCCAAAAAATAACATAGCTAAAGTAGAATTCTTGATTTTCCCTCCAAATTTACTCTGTCTTGATCCTTCCCAAGCTCACCACCAAGTTATTTAACCCAAAACTTACTGATCCTTCTCTTCCACTCACAGTTACAGACTGGCAGTAAGAACTGTGGCCTCTGACTAGAAACATACACTTGTCCATCTGTACAGCAATCAACCAACCAGCACAAACTACCCAGTCTCTAGCCTAGACAACCAGGAGAGCCATCTAACTGGCTTCCCTTCATTTGCTCTTGACCCCTAAATCTATCCTTCACGTAGCAACCAATGTTATCTCTTATTTAACATTTATTTATTTATTTGGCAGCACTGGATCTTAGGGATACTCACTGTGGCATGAGGGATCCAGTTCCTTGATCAGGGATTATAACCCCCTGCACTGGGAGCACAGAAGCACATAGAGTCATAACTATGAATACTAGGCCACCAGAGAAGTCCTACAAACCAACATTATCTTTTTAAAATGAGTATCCAATAATATCACTTCTATGAGTCACACTCTCCCATGACCATCCATTGCACTTAAAATCAAATCAAACTCCTCTTCCTGCTATCTAAGTCTTACATCATCTGAGGTTGGCTTAGGAATCCAACCTCATTTTCTATTAGATCTAATTCATATCTGCTTTCTTATGGTTCTTTGATCCATAGAAACTAGCTCTGTTTATCCCCCTTGCTGGATGCTCTCTTCTCCAAGCACCATACGACTGACTCCTTCCTATTACTGGGATCTTGGTTTAAATATCTCCTCCTTAGAGAAACATTCTCTGGGTAGCCAATCTAAGGTAACACCTCCATCACTCTCTAGCCTATCAGATTCCATTTGATCTTACAGTACTTGCTTAGTATGCTAGATTGCTAGGGCTGCAATAACAAAGTAGCATAGACTGAACAGCTTAAAAATAAGTTGTTTCCTCACAGTTTTGCAGGCCAGAAGTTGGAGGTGAAGGTATGAGTGGGATTAGTTTCTTCTGAAGCCTCTCTCCTTGGTTTGTATATGGCTACATTCTCACGTGTTTTTCCTTCTGTATTCACCTGTGTCCCACTCTTTCCTTCTTGTAAGGATATCAGTCAGATTGGGTTAAGGCCCAATCTTGTGACTTCACTTTAACTTAATCATATACTTAAAAACTCTATCTCCAAATATAGTCACATGCTGAGTTACTGGGGATTAAGAGTTTAACAAATGAATTTTAGAGAAACACAATTCAGTCAATAACATTTATATATTTGTTTATTAATAAATACCAGACATCCCTATACCCCTACTTCAAGCAGAAAATAAGTTTCATAAAAGCAGGGACATTACCTGTCTTGAAAACTATAGTATCTCCTGCACTGAAATGTGCCTAGAGTAGAGCAGATATAATGTATATAAAGTCTACCATAACTTGCAATTTATTAATTTATTAATATAAGAATTATTTCTGGATGAGTATTAACTATCAACAAAGGTCATGATTGCTTATTTTTCTATTATCTACCCAAACTTCTTTTTTAGAATATGTTAATAAAACAATTATTTAAACTTAGAATTTTTAGTTCCAAATTCCTGAAAATTTCACAATATGTACACATTAAGCAATATTTAAATTCAAATTGCTCCTAGAAATATTATTTGACATGGGGGAAAGGAAAGGGACAGATTCCATTTTACTTCAGTGAAATCAGTTCATGCCAAAGTTTATATTCAAATTCTACATAGAAATCTTTCCCATTTTAGTTTTGTCAATCCTTTGCATAAATCTGTTTGAAAAAAAAAGAAAACAGTAATTTTATAACCAAAAGGAAGAGTAATTCATTCAATAGTGAATAATTTAATAATTTAAGTGAAATAGAATCGTTTCACTGTTATTACAGTAAATATACCATGTGCAAAAAAATAATGTGAATCAAAATACTATATATGCATGCATGCCTGCTTAGTTATGTCTGACTCTGCCACCTCATGGACTGTAGATTGTCCAGGAACGACTACTGGAGTAGGTAACTATTTCCTCCTCCAAGGGATCTTCCTGACCCAGAGATAGAACTCATGTCTCTAGCATCTCCTATACTGTAGGTAGATTCTTTACTCCTGAGCCATTGGAGAGGCCCAAAATACTATATCTGCAGTTACCTAACTGGTCCCAGTGACTTTACTTTGAATTGATTATACTTTCTACTTTGGTTCACAGAAAAATGAACACTGTAAAGTACCAAATTCAGAAATAAGAAAGTTCATAAGCTAAAGATACTCTACAGTCTAATGAAGACAAAATATGTGCAACTTCTTCACAGTCAGGATTGTTAGATGAGTGGATTGCAGGCCCCAGAGCCAGTCTGACTAGGCCTGCTCCATCAGCTGATAAATGCAAGAGAGCTTGGGAGGCAGCTATGCTCACCACTGTACCACCAATGTATAAATGTGAGAAGTCTTTCTAACCTCTTTCTAACAAGCTTTCTAACCTCTCTGCAAATTAAATGCTAGATATTATGTGGTTATGAAATATAATCAAAATTATATAGGGCAAAGTTTAGCACAGAATCCTGAATATGGTAAATACTTACTAAATATGTTATTAACAGACAAATTATCTTGAAGTTATTTCATTAAAAAATTAGCTTCAAATATAAAAGACAAACTAGATATTGTCAGTTCATGTTGAAAATAAGATATTTGGACATCTGCAGTATGAAAGTATGTTATTAACAAGAAAAAATAAAGGAGTTTCAAGGTGTGACTTTAAGCCCATGGTCCTTTGTCAATCTTCACCCTGAAATGAAATTAATTGGGTTCCATCAATCAAACAAAAAAAATAATTAGTTTTATACTAACTGGTATTAATTTTATATTTTAAATTGTTTCTTAGGTGTTTTTTTCAATTAACCTATAATTTTATGCTATCAGAAACAACCAAAATGGGATTTCCTGGTGGTCCAGTGGTTAAGAAGCTGCTTTGCAGTACAGGGGACGCAGGTTTAATCCTTGGTCAAGGAACTAAGATTCCACACGCCATGGAGCAAGTAAGCCTGTGTGCTACAACTACTGAGCCTGCACACCACAACTAGAGTTCATGTGCCTCCAGTGAAAGATTCTACATGACAGAATAACGATTCTACATGCTGCAACTAAGACTTAATGAAGCATCCAAGTAAATCAAATAAATAAGTATTTTTTAAAAAGGAATAATAAAAACAAAACCTCAACATTACCAAGAAGAGAAGAAAAATGTCGTAATAGCATTGAAACATCAATCAGGAAATATGGGACAATGAGACTGAAAGCTACATAGAAGTAGTCACCCCTCTGACTTAGTCTTGGTAATATGCTATTTTTATCAGGACGGCTAATTATTAATATGTCTTCATATAAATTAGAATGACAAATTATAAAACATAATAAATGCATGCTAAAGAGTAATCAAATGCAGCAATCAAGAGAGAGTGGTACTGGCAAATCAATATGAATAGACAAATCAAGAAATGGAACAAAACAGATAGTCTAAAAATAGACCCCTACTCAACTGAAGCAAAGGGAAGGCAATGAAGCAAAGAAAGAGTTTTCAACAACTAATGCTGGAATCACTAGACATCTGCATGCTGGAAAAGGTAAAAAAAAAAAAAAGAATCTAGATACAGGTATAACACCCTTCACAAAATTTACTCAAAGTAGATCATGAATTTAATGTAAAGTGTTGTTCTTTAGTCACTAAATTGTGTCCAACTCTTTTGTGACCCCATGGACTATAGTCTGCCAGGCTCCTCTGTCCATGGTATTTTCCAAGCAAGAACACTGAAGGCTGTTGCCATTTCCTTCTCTAGGAATCTTCCTGACCCAGGAATCGAACCCACATCTCTTGCATCTCCTGCATTGGCAGATGGATTCTTTACCACTGAGCCACCAGGGAAATGCAAAACTATAAAGTTAGGAGAAAATCTAGATGATATTGGATTTGGCAATGCCTCTTCCTGGTGCTCAGACGGTAAACCGTCTGCCTGCAATGCTGGAGACCTGGGTTCGATTCCTGGGTTGGGAAGATCCCCTGGAGAAGGAAATGGCAATCCACTCCAGCACTCTTGTCTGGAAAATCCCATGGATGGAGGAGCCTGATAGGCTACAGTCCATGGAGTTGCAAGAGTCGGACATGACTGAGCGACTCACTTTCACTTTCACTTTTGATAGAACACCAAAAGCACAATCCATGAAAAAAAGAAGCTGGATTTCATTAAAATTAAATATTTCTGCTCTATGAAAGAAAATGTTAAGAGAATGAAAAAACAACAAAATGCAAAATGATAAAGCTACTCTGAAGGCAGTTTGGTGGTTTCTTACAAATTAAACACACTCTTAATAACTTGATACAACTCAAATGTCCATACAAAAACCTGCATGCAGATATCTACAGCAGTTTTTATTCATAATTGCCAAAGCTTGGAAGCAACCAAAATGTTCTTCAGAAACTGAACGAGTAAATAAACTGGTCCACTCAGACAATGAAATATTATTCACTGCTAAGAAGAAATGAGCTATCAAACCATGAAAAGACATGCATGGCTTAAATGCATGTTACTAAGGGGAAGAAGTCAATCTGAAAAGCCTACACAGCATGTGATTCTAACCGTATGACATTCTACAAAAGGCAAAACCATAGAGACAATAAAAAGATTAGAGATTTTCAGGGATTAGGATAGAGGGCAGAATGAATAACAGGAGCACAGAGACTTTTAGGTCAGTGAAAATACTCTATATTGTACTATAAAGATAGATACATGTCATTATAGATTTGTTCAAATTCACAAAATGTACGAAACCAAGAGTGAATCCTAATGTAAACCATAGTCCTTGTATGCCTACAACATGCTGATGTAGGCTCATCAATTGTAACAAATGAACCAGTTTTGATGGGGGGTGCAGGTGTTTATAACAGGGAAGTCTATGTACATTGTGTTGAGGTAGGGGGTATGTGGGAAGTCTGTTTATCCATTCCATTTTTTCTATGAACCTAAAACTACCATAAAAAATAGTCTATTGAAAAATAATACAAGCAAAAATAATTTCTTAAGAAAGAGTGGCCAAGCGAAAAATTATGAAAGATGGTCATGAGTGTGCATGCCGTTGCTTCTTAGTCATGTCCTGCTCTTTGTGACCCTATTGACTGTAGCCTGCCAGTCTCCTGCCGTCCATGGGATTCTCTAGGAAAGAATACTGGAGTGGGTTGCCATACTTATAACTCAACGCCAATTTTGACAGTGATATAACCTGACATAATAGTATTATAAAACATCATAATGGAAAAAATTTAAATGATATTGTGCTCCAAATATAAGCATTTTCATTTCTTTTTTCTTAAAATTTTGGGCCACACCATGTGGCTTCCAGGATCTTAGTTCCCCAACCTGGAATTAAACCTGCTACCTACATGGTGAAAGCACAGAGTTCTAACCACTGAACTGTCAGGGAATCCCCTAAACATAAGCATTTCTTATATTCATTATTGTTATTATTATTGTTATTATCTTGTTCTATTCCTGAGCACATTACTTTTTCATTAAAAATAATCTTAATGACAGGAAATATTAGATTTATAGAGAAATGCATATAGCAGATTGCAAAAGGGCATTAATTAAAGGTTGTGAATGCTCGGGCACTCAGTTGAGTTTGACTCTTTGCGACCACATGGATTGTAGCCTGCCAGGTTCTTCTATCCATAGAATTTTTCCAGGCAAGAACACTGGAGTGGGTTTGCCATTTCCTCCTCCAGGGGATCTTCCTGATCCAAGGATTGAACCTGTATCTCCTGCAACTTCTGCTTGGCAGGTGGATTCTTTACCACTGAGTTACCTGGGAAACCAGTTAAAGGTTTCCCAAACTAAAACTAAAACAACTGGTGTTCAAGACTTAGGTTAGGCTTTGTTACTTAATATTCAGTCTTTCTGTCACAAATAGAAACAAAAATAGACCCCCAAAATTTTATTGAGCATTTATTATGGGCTGTGTATGTTAGTCACTCAGTCATGTCGGACTCCTTGCAACCCCATAGACTGTAGTCCAGCAGGTTCTCTGTCTATGGAATTTTCCAGGCAAGAATACTGGAGTGGGTTACCATTTCCTAATCCAGGGGATCTTCCCAATCCAGGGATCACACTCAGGTCTCCTGCATTGAAAGAAGATTGTATATCATCTGAGCCACCAGGAAAGTATTGTTTTAAAATTCAGGGAAGAATTTTAAAAATCTAGGATTCTTATGAGACAAAAAAATGAATGTATGAAATATGAAACATAATCATACTATACAGACTCTCTAGAAAAGAAATCTTCATGGAGGAAGTAAGATCTCAGCTAAATTTCCAAAGGGTGGTCAGGATAATCAGAAGAGAATTATTCTTGATTCAGAATTGTCACACTATGTGAGTGTTTGCAAGAAAGAGGGTTTCTAGATAGCAGACAGCTTGGTCACATTCCAGACTTTGCATTGTTAGTTGTGTGTCTGGTGAGCTCCATGAAGTACTAAAACTTTTATAACCCTTCTTCCAATTGACCCTTACCAGAGCTTTAGCAGGCTGAAGTTATTAGCCTCATGACAGCAAAAGAGACACAGATGTATAGAACAGACTTTTGGACTCTGTGGGGGCAGATGATTTGGGAGAATGGCATTGAAACATGTATAATATCATGTAGGAAACGAATTGCCAGTCTAGGTTCGATGCAGGATACAGGATGCTTGGGGCTGGTGCACTGGGATGACCCAGAGAGATGGTATAGGGAGGTGGAAGGGGGGGTTCAGGATTGGGAACTCATGTACACCTGTGGTGGATTCAAGTTGATGTATGGCAAAACCAATACAGTATTGTGAAGTAAAATAAAGTAAAATTTAAAAAAAAAAAGAAAATAATGAAAGAAACCAAGATCAAATCCTTAATTATATAATAGAGTTATAATTTGAAAATCTTGATCTCTCTGGTTCTAAAGTTGTGTTTTATTCACTATATCAAACTCTCTTCTTTGCATACTCATATATTGTGACATTTATTTCTGCATATATAACTGTTCAGTTCAGTTCAGTCGCTCAGGCATGTCTGACCCTTTGAGACCCCATGAATTGCAGCACACCAGGCCTCCTGTCCATTACCAACTTCCAGAGCTTACCCAAACTCATGTCCATTGAGTTGGTGATCCTATCCAGCCATCTTGTCCTCTGTCAACCCCCTTCTCCTCCTGCCCTCAATCTTTCCCAGCATCAGGGTCTTTTCCAATGAGTCAACTCTTCGCATGAGGTGGCCAAAGTATTGGATTTTCACCTTCAGCATCAATCCTTCCAATGAACATCCAGGACTGATCTCCTTTAGGATGGACTGTTTGGACCTCCTTGCAGTCCAAGGGACTCTCAAGAGTCTTCTCCAGCACCACAGTTCAAAAGCATCAATTTTTCGGCGCTCAGCTTTCGTCACAGTCCAACTCTCACATCCATACATGGCCACTAGAAAACCATAGCCTGTAATCTTATCTGAATAAAAATAAATATCAGGTGTATACACAAAGCTAATATACATAGCCTTGTTATTTTTCAAAAAACAGTTAAAAACACAATTTTTAATAGTTGTATTTACATGAAGAATTCACAAATCAAAACAATAAAGTACAAAATAAGAAGTCTGCCTCTACCCCTGCCTTTTTTTCTCATTCTTTCCTCTACTCATTTTAGGTAATGATTCTGTTAGCTTCTTGTTTGTTTTTCCACAATTCTTTAACACAAGAAAACATGAATATATAGCCATTTCCTTCCTCTTACTCTCTTTACACTCATACCCTACTCTTTTCATTAGCATTTTATCCTGAAGACCATACTGTATCAGTCACTGCTGCAGCTGCTGCTAAGTCGCTTCTGTCGTGTCCGACTCTGTGCGACCCCATAGCAGCCCACTAGGCTCCCCTCGTCCCTGGGATTCTCCAGGCAAGAACACTGGAGTGGGTTGACATTTCCTTCTCCAATGCATGAAAGTGAAAAGTGAAAGTGAAGTCGCTCAGTCTTGTCCGACTCTTCCCGACTCCATGGACTGCAGCCTACCAGGCTCCTCCGTCCATGGGATTTTCCAGGCAAGAGTACTGGAGTGGGGTGCCACTGCCTTCTCCGTATCAGTCACTAGGGGTCTTCATCATTCTTTCTTGTGGCTACATAATAGTCCACTGTGTGGACATGCTATAATTTGTGTAACTGGTTCCACACATGTATAGGTATATTTATTGAATAAACTCCCAGAAGTGAGATGATTGAGTCAAAGGTAGATACATCTTCAGATCTAGTAAATACAGCCACTTTTCTTGATGTAGACAATGTACCATTTTTCATATCTACCAGGAAATACATAAGACAGTTTTCTCTAGCAACTTGACAAAAGAGTATGTGCTCAGATTTCTGGGTTTTTGCCAATCTGATAGGTAAGAAATGACACTGAAGTGTGAATTTCATATTTGTTTTTTATTGGTAAGTGCTCTTTTGAAGATCTTTTCATAAGATTGGGGGCCATTTGAATTCTATATTCTGTGAATTGCGCATGTCTTTTGCCTATTCTCTATTGTATTCATTGACCTTTCTCTTTTCATCTTCTAAGACTGTTTCATAAACTAGAGAAATTCATTTTTTGTCTGCAGTGTGAGATGCAACTATTTTCCCCAGGGTCTTAACATTTATTTTCCTTTTGCTTATGATGTTCTACTGTAATGTAAAAATCAGTCATGTGTGTGTGTGTGTGTGTGTGTGTGTGTGTGTAATATAAAACTCATCAGTCTTTTCTTCCTGGCTTCTAAAATTTGAGCCATACTTAAGATCAGCCTTCCCTACTCATTGGTTTTAGAAGAATTCTCCTAGTTTTTCACTAGGGTGTCTGAGTGAACACACATTCTCTTCAGACATAAAAATAGACATTGTATTGCTAGCTGACTGAAAGTAGTTTGTTTCAAGTTATCATGTACTAGGCTCCTACCAGGCATAAGGACAAAAATACTCTGGCCATGCCTTTGAAGTGCTTACAACCTTATCTGGATATATTCTGATAAGGGATTAGGGGAAGGGCTTTGTGCAGAGGGGCTGAGAGAGCTCAGATATGAGACACTTAACCCATCTCATGGTCCAGAAAGGTTTCCTAGAAGAAATGATGCTGCTTTATAATTCTAGGGGGAGATGATGAAAAATATTGTTTATAAAAAAGAAAGGCAAACAATATATGTAGAAGGAAAAATATGTTAGAAACAAAATCTTAACAAACTCATGAAAATACTGGGTCAGACAAGAATTAACAACAGGTATTAAAATCATTAGACATATGATTTATGAAGAACAAGATTTTTTTATATTCCTTAGAAATCACACTGATTACTTCAGAATTTCATAACTTAGGCAAGTGGTCAAATTTAACAACACAGATGTTGGGATCTACAGAATGTTGGACTCACAACAAATACCAAGTCCATCTGAAATTTTTTAAAATGTTTATCAAGCTTTAAGATATGACTTACACTTTATATGAAATGAAGGAACAATTTTTTTAAAAGGCAAAAAAAAGAAAAAAAAAACACCCTAAATTAACCATGTATGAACTGCATCAGTTCAGTTCAGTTCAGTTGCTCAGCCGTGTCTGACTTTTTGTGACACCATGCACTGCAGCACACCAGGCTTCCCTGTTCATCACCAACTTCTGGAGCTTGCTCAAACTCATGTCCATCGAGTCAGTGATGTCATCCCACCATCTCATCCTCTGTCATCCTCTTGTCCTCCCACCTTCAATCTTTCCCAGCATCAGGGTCTTTTCAAACAAGTCAGTTCTTCCCATAGGGTGGCCAGAGTATTGGAGCTTTAGTTTCAGCATCAGTCTTTCCAGTGAATATTCAGGACTGATCTCCCTTTGGGATGGACTGGTTGGATCTCCTTGCAGTCCAAGGGACTCTCAAGAGTCTTCTCCAACACCACAGTTCAAAAGCATCAATTCTTCAGTGCTCTGCTTTCTTTGCAGTTGAACTCTCACATCCATACAGGACTACTGGAAAAGCCATAGCCTTAACTAGACAGACCTTTGTTGGCAAAGTAATGCCTCTGCTTTTTAATATGCTCTCAAGGTTTATCATAGCTTTTCTTCCAAGGAGCAAGCATCTTTCAATTTCATGGCTGAAGTCACCATCTGCAGTGATTTTGGAGCCCCCAAAACATAGTCTCTCACTGTCTCCATTGTTTACCCATCTTTTTGCTAGGAAGTGATGAGACCAGATGCCATGATCTTAGTTTTCTGAACGTCAAGTTTTAAGCTAGCTTTTTCACTCTCCTCTTTCACTTTCATCAGGACGCTTTTGAGTTCTTCTTTGCTTTCTGCCATAAGAGTGGTGTCATCTGCCTATCTGAGGTTACTGATATTTCTCCTGGCAGTCTTGATTCCAGCTTGTGCTTCATCCAGTCCAGCATTTCACATGAGTATTCTGCATATAAGGTAAATAAACAGGGTGATATACACAGCCTTGATGTACTCCTTTCCCAAGTTGTAACAGTCTATTGTTTCATGTACACTTTTAACTGTTGCTTTTGACCTGCATACAGATTTCTCAAGAAGCAGGTAAGGTGGTCTGGTATTCCCATCTCTTTAAGAATTATCCAGTTATTTTTGACTTGCATACAGATTCCATAATGGATAATTTCTTTTGTATATTAATTCAACAATTACTAATTTAACTAATTTCTCCCATCAGGGAGCTTCCATAACCCCCTTATCTCTATCCATCAGATGGCAGACAGAATGAAAATCAAATTACAGAAAAATAATCAAACTGATCACATGGATCACAGCCTTGTCTAATTCAATGAAACTAGGAGCCATGCCGTGTAAGGCCAACCAAGATGGACAGGTCGTAGTGGAGAGTTTTTCTGACAAAACGTGGTCCATTGAAGAAAGGCATGGCAAACCACTTCAGTATTCTTGCCTTGAATACATGAACAGTATGAAAAGGCAAAAAGATAGGAAACTGAAAGATGAACTCTCCAGGTCAGTAGGTCCTCAATATGCTACCAGAGATCAGTGAAGAAATAACTCCAGAAAGAATGAAGAGATGGAGCTAAAGCAAAAAAAAACAAAAATAAAAACACCCAGTTGTGCATGTGACTGGTGATAGAAGTAAAGTCTGATGCTGTAAGGAACAATATTGCATAGGAACCTGGAATGTCAGGTTCATGAATCAAATTAATTGGAAATGGTCAAGCAGGACATGACAAGAGTGAACACTGACATTGTAGGAATTAGTAACCTAAAATACACTGCAACGGGTGAATTTAATTAAGATGACCATTATATACACTACTTGGGCAAGGATCACTTAGAACAAATGGAGTCACCATCATAGTCAACAATAGATTCCAAAATACCATCAGTTCAGTTCAGTTCAGTCGCTCAGTCGTGTCCGACTCTGCGACCCCATGAATCGCAGCACGCCAGGCCTCCCTGTCCATCACCAACTCCTGGAGTTCACTCAGACTCACATCCATCAAGTCAGTGATGCCATCCAGCCATCTCATCCTCTGTTGTCCCCTTCTCCTCCTGCCTCCAATCCCTCCCAGCATCAGAGTCTCTTTCCAATGAGTCAACTCTTTGCATGAGGTGGCCAAAGTACTGGAGTTTCAGCTTTAGCATCTTTCCTTCCAAAGGAATCCCAGGTCTGATCTCCTTTAGAATGGACTGGTTGGATCTCCTTGCAGTCCAAGGGACTCTCAAGAGTCTTCTCCAACACCACAGTTCAAAAGCATCAATTCTCTGGCGCTCAGCCTTCTTCACAGTCCAACTCTCACATCCATACATGACTACTGGGAACACCATAGCCTTGACTAGACGGACCTTAGTCGGCCAAGTAATGTCTCTGCTTTTGAATATGCTATCTAGGTTGGTCATAACTTTTCTTCCAAGGAGTAAGCGTCTTTAATTTCATGGCTGCAGTCACCATCTGCAGCGATTTTGGAGCCCCCAAAAAATAAAGTCTGACACTGTTTCCACTGTTTCCCCATCTATTTCCCATGAAGGGATGGGACCGCATGCCATGATCTTAGTTTTCTGAATGTTGAGCTTTAAGCCAACTTTTTCACTCTCCTCTTTCACTTTCATCAAGAGGCTTTTTAGTTCCTCTTCACTTCCTGCCATAAGGGTGGTATCCTCTGCATATCTGAGGTTATTGATATTTTTCCCGGCAGTCTTGATTCCAGCTTATGTTTCTTCCAGCCCAGCGTTTCTCATGATGTACTCTGCATATAAGTTAAATAAGCAGGGTGACAATATACAGCCTTGACGTACTCCTTTTCCTATTTGGAACCAGTCTGTTGTTCCATGTCCAGTTCTAACTGTTGCTTCCTGGCCTGCATACAGATTTCTCAAGAGGCGAGTTAGGTGGTCTGGTATTCCCATCTCTTTCAGAATCTTCCACGGTTTATTGTGATCCACACAGTCAAAGTTTTTGGCATAGTCAATAAAGCAGAAATAGATGTTTTTCTGGAACTCTAGGATGCAATCTCAAAATGACAGAATGATCTCTGTTCATTTCCAAGGCAAACCATTCAATATCACAGTAATCCAAGTCTATGCCCCAACCAATAATGCTGAAAAAGCTGAAGTTGAATGGTTTTATGAAGACCCACACAACCTTCTAGAATGAGCACTCAAAAAGATGTCCTCTTCATTTTAGAGGACTGGAATGCAAAAGTAGGGAAGTCAAGAGTTACCTATAGTAACAGGGAAATTTGACCTTGGAGTATAAAACAAAGCAGGTCAAATGCTAACAAAATTTTGCCAAGAGAACACACTCGTTGTAGCAAACACCCTCTTCCAACAACATAAGAGAAGAGTCTATACAGGGACACCACCAGATGGTCAATACTGGATCAGATTGATTATATCCTTTGCAGCCAAAGATGGAGAAGCTCTATACAGCCAGTAAAACAAGACCGGGAGCTGACTATGGCTCAGGTAATGAATTCCTTATTGCCAAATTCAGACTTAAATTGAAGAAAGTAGGGAAAACCACTAGAACATTCAGGTATGACCTAAATCAAACCCCTTGCAATTACACAGTAAATGTAACAAACATATTCAAGGGATTAGATCTGATGGACAGAGTGCCTGAAGAATGATGGCTGAAGGTTCATGACATTGTATAGGAGGCGGTGATCAAGATCATCCCCAAGAAAAACAAACAAAAAAAGCAAAATGTTTGTCTTAGGAGGCCTTACAAATGGCTGAGAAAAGAAGAAAAACTAAAGGCAAAGAAGAAAAGGAAAGATATAAGCATCTGAATGCAGAGTTCCAAAAATTAGCAAGGAGAGATAAGAAATCCTTCCTCAGGGATCAATGCAAAGAAACAGAGGAAAACAACAGAATGAGAAAGACTAGAGATCTCTTCAAGAAAATTAGAGATACAAAGGGAACATTTCATGCAAAGATGAATACAATAAAGGGACCTAACAGAAGCAAAAGTTATTAAGAAGAGGTGGCAAGAATACACAGAAGAACTATAGAAAAGACTTTCATGACCCAGATGACCACAATGGTGTGATCACTCACCTAGAGCCAGACATCCTGGGATGGGAACTCAAATGGGCCTTAGGGAAGCATCACTACAACAAAGCTAGTAGACGTGATGGAATTCCAGTTGAGCCATCTCAAGTCCTAAAAGATGATGCTACATGAAAGTGCTGCACTCAATATGCCAGCAAAGTTGGAAAATTCAACAGTGGCCACAGGACCGGAAAAGGTCAGTTTTCATTCCAATCTCAAAGAAAGGCAATGCCAAAGAGTGTTCAAACTACCACACAATTGCACTCATCTCACATGCTAGCAAAGTAATTCTCAAAATTCTCTAATCCAAGCTTCAATTATATGAGAACCAAGAAATTCCAGATGTTAAAGCTGGATTTAGAAAAGGCAGAAGAACTAGAGATCAAATTGCCAACATCCAAATTGCTTTTAGATAATCAAATTGTTTTTTGGATAATCAAAGAAAGCAAGAGATTTCCAGAAAAGTGTCTATTTCTGCTTTATTGACTATGCCAAACCTTTGACTATATGGATCAGCAACAAACTGTGGAAAATTCTTCAAGTGATAGGATTAACAGACCACCTGACCTGCCTCTTGGAGAAATCCATATGCAGGTCAAGAAACACCAGTTAGAACTGGACATGGAACAACAGGCAGGTTTCAATTTGGAAAAGGAGTACGTCAAGGCTATATATTGTTACCCTGCATATGAGTACATCATGTGAAATGCTGGACTGGATGAAGCCCAAGCTGGAATCAAAATAACCAGGAAAAATATCAATAACCTCAGATATGCAGATGACACCACCCTTAGGGCAGAAAGTGAAGAACTGAAGAATCTCTTTTTGAAAGTGAAAGAGGAGAGTGAAAATGTTGGCTTAAAACTAGACATTCAGAAAACTAAGATCATGGCATCTTGTCACATCACTTCATGGCAAATAGATGGGGAAACAATGGAAACAGTGTCAGACTTTATTTTTAGGGGATCCAGAATTACTGCAGATGTGATTTCAGTCATGAAATTAAAAGGTGCTTGCTCCTTGGAGGAAAAGCTATGACCAACCTAGACAGCATATTAAAAAGCAGATACATTACTTTGCCAACATAGGTTTGTCTAGTCAAAGCTATGGTTTTTGCAGTGGTCATTTATGGATGTGAGAGTTGGACCATAAATAAAGCAGAGCACCAAAGAATTGATGCTTTTAAACTGTGGTGTTGGAGAAGACTCTTGAGAGTCCCTTGGACTGCAAGGAGATCCAACCAGTCCATCCTAATGGAAATCAGTCCAGAATATTCATTGGAAGGACTGATGCAGAAGCTGAAGCTCCAATACTTTGGCCACCTGATGTGAAGAACTGACTCATTTGAAAAGACCCTGATGCTGGGAAAGATTGAAGGTGGGAGGAGAAGGGGATGACAGAGGATGACATGGTTGGATGGCATCACTGACTCGATGGACATGAGACTGGGCAAGTTCTGGGAGCTGGTGATGAACAGGGAAGCCTGGTGAGCTGCAGTCCATAGCGTTGCAAAGAGTCACACACGACCATTCTACTGAATTGAAATGAACTGAATTTCACATAATACATGTAAATATAACTAGAAATACATATGACAACATAGACCTAATACATATGGGTCTAAGATTATTCTAACATGCTTTATTTGTTAATAATACATTTAATCTTCTTGGACATCGTAATTCTGTCTCTGATTTAGATTATCTTTCTCTTGAGTGCCAATCTGATCAGTTCCTTCTATAACAGTAGCCAGAAAGTCTATCCTATCAACAATTTTCTCTGTAGTTCCTTTATGCTTTTTACACGGGAAAATTAATTCTCAGTAACCAGATTTACCCTGAGATAACCAGCAAACCAGGGCAGCTTGGCTGCCATTGGTATGTCGACCAATGCTTTCTGTTCTTCTATAAGTGAATTAAAAGTTTGCTGACAGAAAATGAGATACTTGGCAAAGAAAACTAGCTTCTGAAAAACAGAGAAAACAGTGTATTCAAATTTAAAGATGTGGACTCTGTGGTGATGATGGAACATTTGTCCAATATAAGTTCTGGATTATCTCTGCCTGCATGTACGCCGCTACACTTTTGGGGCTGGGGTTTACTTTCCTTTAGAACATTGTGCTTTCAGAGAGGTCTTCCCCAATCTACCCACATCCAAGTCCTTCCCTCCCTTTGCCATCACTCTATTTTCTGACTAATATTTATTCATATCCATAATTACCAGACTATCTATGATTATCATGTTTATTGATTTGTGTGTCTCCTCTTTTCCCTTCATTGGGATGTAAGTTACATGAGAGCTGAGGCTAGGATCCAGTTTGTCCCATGCTGCACCCTCAGTGCCTGTAACAGTGCCTTTCATGTAATAGGTACTTGATAAAAGTTACCTAACTGAACAAGTACAATACACCACGGTCCAGTGTTTTCCCCTGCAAGAGAGCACGCACTCTTAACTAAGAATAAGGCCTCTGTTCCTTTAAGAGATGCCCTAAGAGCTGGTAAGATTATAGTAATCACATCAAGTTTTAGTTGTGATAAAAATGTCATTCTAGCAATTTTTTTCTTTTTATATTACCTATGGGAAAACCTGAAGTATAAGTTTATGAGTTAAATTACAACAGAAGTTATTTGTGACAAAACATGAATTTGGGTGATCCATCAATAGTCTCTTATCTCTTTTTGGAAAACAGTTCAATAGGGCACAGCTTCTACCCTGTGAGTAACAAGCAGCATTTAATTACAACAGACAGAATGGGAGCTATGTTATGTACACTGCAGTTACCTGAGTTCTCCAATGATAACTTTTACTTAATTGCTCTCAGCTCAGCAATGCAGTCTTGGGAGAGTAATGAGGCTTGGGTTCTCGCCATTTCTACTTTCTATCTACATATTGTGAAGATTTGCTTAAATTTTTGAGGCCGTATTTTATCATGTAAAATGACTGTGCTCATTTCTTTGAAATAAATTCTTTAGAAAATTTAAGATGAATATGAAGACATAATTTATATTTTAAAATATTATCAAACTTACTGCGAAACAAATCTGAAAAAAATCATTCTGTTGATTTGAACATTAGCAAAGAGATAAGACTCAGTTCCACCTTCAAAGATGACACTTAATTTTATGGATTATAAAGTATGTAATTCTGAAATAAACTTTTCAGATTTATTCTAACTATCTGTAATGTCTTTTTTATTGGTGAATATTAAAGGGTGATGCAAAAAATGATTCCTGAATTTTCCCACAGTGAACAACAAATTTGGCAGGTGTCTTCCTGGGTACCAGGTAGGAATAAAAATAACAAATTGGAAAATATTTCATGGAGGAGGTGGGAGTTAGTGGATTAGAAGACTTTTCTCTGTTAAAATCATTTCTATTGTTTGAACTTTTAAAATATGTTTTTGGAGTTTTTTAAAAGAAAACAAAATTTTACAAAAGAATATAATGTAAATTACTTATATAATTGACACAAATTGGTATGTTTTTAAATTCAGTAATGTTACAAAGCTAGTGGAGGTGACAGAATTCCAGTAGAGCTCTTTCAAATCCTGAAAGATGATGCTGTGAAAGTGCTGCACTCAATATGCCAGCAAAGTTGGAAAACTCAGCAGTGGCCACAGGAAGAGAAAAGGTCAGTTTTCATTCCAATTCCAAAGAAAGGCAATGCCAAAGAATGCTCAAACTACCACACAGTTCCACTCATCTCACATGCTAGTAAAGTCATGCTCAAAATTCTCCAAGCCAGGCTTCAGCAATACATGAACAGTGAACTTCCTGATGTTCAAGCTGGTTTTAGAAAAGGCAGAGGAACCAGAGATCAAATTGCCAACATCCACTGGATCACCAAAAAAGCAAGAGAGTTCCAGAAAAACATCTATTTCTGCTTTATTGACTATGCCAAAAACTTTGACTGTGTGGATCACAATAAACTGTGGAAAATTCTGAAAGAGATGGGAATACCAGACCACCTGACCTGCCTCCTGAGAAATCTGTATGCAGGTCAGGAAGCAACAGTTAGAACTGGACATGGAACAACAGACTGGTTCCAAATAGGAAAAGGAGTACGTCAAGGCTGTATATTGTCACCTTGCTTATTTAACTTCTATGCAGAGTACATCATGAGAAACGCTGGGCTAGAAGAAACACAAGCTGGAATCAAGATTGCTGGGAGAAATATCAATAACCTCAGATATGCAGATGACACCACCCTTATGGCAGAAAGTGAAGAGGAGCTAAAAAGACTCTTGATGAAGGTGAAAGAGGAAAGTGAAAAAGTTGGCTTAAAGCTCAACATTCAGAAAATGAAGATCATGGCATCCGGTCCCATCACTTCATGGGAAATAGATGGGGAAACAGTGGAAACAGTGTCAGACTTTATTTTGGGGGCTCCAAAATCGCTGCAGATGGTGACTGCAGCCATGAAATTAAAAGACGCTTACTCCTTGGAAGGAAAGTTATGACCACCCTAGATAGCATATTCAAAAGCAGAGACATTATTTTGCCGACTAAGGTCCATCTAGTCAAGGCTATGGTTTTTCCTGTGGTCATGTATGGATGTGAGAGTTGGACTGTGAAGAAGGCTGAGCACTGAAGTATTGATGCTTTTGAACTGTGGTGTGGAGAAGACTCTTGAGAGTCCCTTGGACTGCAAGGAGATCCAACCAGTCCATTCTGAAGGAGATCAGCCCTGGGATTTCTTTGGAAGGAATGATGCTAAAGCTGAAACTCCAGTACTCTGACCACCTCATGCGAAGAGTTGACTCATTGGAAAAGACTCTGATGCTGGGAGGGACTGGGGGCAGGAGAAGAAGGGGACGACCGAGGATGAGATGGCTGGATGGCGTCTTGGACTCGATGGACGTGAGTCTGAGTGAACTCTGAGAGATGGTGATAAACAGGGAGGCCTGGCGTGCTGCGGTTCATGGGGTCCCAAAGAGTCAGACACGACTGAGCGACTGAACTGAACTGAACTGAATGTTACAAACATCTAAACATAATAAATGCCATGCTCACTTCAGTAGCACATGCGCTAAGACTGGAACTATACGGAGAAGACTGGCATGGCTCCTGCACATAAACTTGTGAAGTTTTCCATATATTTTGGTGTTGGGAAAGTTGGCTGCATGTAAATCAATGTAGTTAGAGCATGCTCTCATACCATGGACAAAAATAAGCTCAGAAATGGCTTAAAGATTTAAGTATAAGATACTATAAAACTTTTATTTTTTATTTTTTATTATTATTATTTTTTAATACTTTATTCTACATTACAGTACTGTATTTGTTTTGCCATACATTGACATGAATCAGCCACAGGTGTACACGATCTCCCAATGCCGAAGCCCCCTCCCACCTCCCACCCCATATCATCTCCCATAGGCAAAACATTTTTGGACATAAATCATACCAATGTTTTCTTAGGTCAGTCTTCCAAGGTAACAGAAATAAAATCAAAATAAGAAAATGGCACCTAATTAAACTTATAATCTTTTGTACAGCAAAGAAAACCATAAATAAAATGAAAAGAGAACCTACAGACTGGGAGAAAATATTTGCAAGTGATGTGACTGACAAGGGCTTAATTTCCAAAATATACAAACAATTCATATAAGTCGATGATGACAACAACAACGACAAGACACCTCAGTCAAAAACTGGGCAGAAGACCTAGATAGACATTTCTCCAAAGAACACATACAGATGGCCAGTAGGTGAGAGATACTCCTCATCACTAATTATTGGAGAAACACCAATAAAAACCACAGTGAGTTACTATTTCAGAATGACCATCATTAATTAGTCTACAAATAACAAATGCTGCAGAGGGTGTGGAGAAAAAGGAACGCTCCTACACTGTTAGTACGAATGTAAATTGGTGCAAGCCACTATAGAAAATAGCACAAGTGTTCCCCAAAAACCTAAAAGTAGAGTTACTATATGATTCTGCAATTCCACTCCTGGGCATAGATCTGGACAAAACTATAATTTGAAATGATATATGCACACCTATGTTCATAGCAACACTAGTCACAATAGCCAAGACATGCAAACAACCTAAACGTCCATCAATAGATAAATGGATAAAGATGTGTGTGCGTGTGTGTGTGTGTGTGTGTGTATAAGTTAAAATATTGTAACACACACATACACAAAGGAATACTAATCAGCTATAAAAAGAATGAAATAGTGACATTTGCAGCAACAAGGATGATGAATCTAGAGATTATGATACTAAGTGAAATAAGTCAGAGAAAGGCAAATACCATATGATATCACTTATATGTGGAATCTAAACTATGACACAAATGAACTTATCTATGAAACAGAAACAGATTCACCGATACAGGAAACTGATTTGTGGTTGCCAAGGGGATTAGGGGGTGGGAGAGAGATGAACTGGGAGTTTGGGATTAGCAGATGCAAACTATTATGCATAGAATGGATAAACAAGAAGCTCCTTCTGTATAGCACATGGATCTGTATTCAATATCATGTAATAAACCATAAATGAAAATACTATGAAAAAGTATATATATATATGTATAACTGAATCATTTTGCTGTATAGCAGAAACTAACAACATTGTAAATCAACTATACTTCAATAAAATAAAGTTTAAAAATAAAATTAAAGTTAAAAACATAAACATCAAGAGTGAAAATAATTCCATATAGACTCACATATTCAATTTTTTCTTCTAAGGACAATAAGTAGTTAGCTGAAAACGGAAATGTTTACTGGTTTTCTTTCAGTTTTTTAGAATTTTCTGTACAAAGGAGGTTAGAACTTGTCATAATAAATATACCTTGATGGTTTTATCTGCTTTCATTAATTAGGCCTTGATTGTAACATTTTTTTATTTCTGTAAGTCCAAGAAAATGACAAACAGAAAAAAGTAAACACAGAAAAGGTGTTGCAAAGATCCCCTGGGGGGGAAATGGCAAGATTCTAGTAAAACCTTTATCTTCCTAATAATTAACAATCTTTGCTAAATTAAATGATTTCACCTAATCAACTTTGGCATCAAGCCAGAAATGAGTGCTGACTGGGAACCAACAATGCAGACAGAGTTACATGCATGCAAGACAAGCATATGTTTTAGAGGTGGGATGTGAAGGAAGATAGGAAATAACGGTGATGGAATCTGAAGAAAACCAGAGGTTGGCAAAGCAGCAGCCTGTCTAAAACAACAGTGTAGGCACTAAGGCCAAGGTGGGTGTGCAGGGAGGTGATGAGCGAATGAAACGTTTCTCTCTGGGAAAGAAAGAGAAAGATGGTTGTAGGATGGCTGAAAATCTGAAAATCCTTAGATTCTCTTCAGGTCAGCTCAATGGTCACAAAAAGCATTTTAGATATTTTCGCACTCAGTTGAACTTAAGCATGTCACTCAGTTATGTCTGACTCTTTGCAACCCCTTGGACTGTAGCCTGCCAGGTTTCTCTGTCCATGGCAAGGTTTCTCTTGTCCATGGCAAGAATACTGGAGTGGGTAGTCACTTCCCCCCTCCAGGGGATCTTCATGACTCAGGAATGGAACCCTCACCTCTTGAGTCTTCTGCATTAGCAGGTAGATTCTCTACCATTAGCACCACCTGGGAAGCCCATCTTAAGTATGTTAATTCCAAAAAGGCTTCAGTTAACCAAACTTGAAATTTATTAATCTAAAAGGAAATTTACAGCCTCTTTCAGTTTGTATCCTGAAAGACATAGAGCAAAATTTTTCTCACTCAAAATTCTAATATCTTCAAACAGGAGCTATGCCAGGAGAGATTTTCATAGCCATCAAGATTCTGGAGTTGTGCTCTGATTATCTATTGCTGTGGAACAAACTACCCCAAAGTCACTGGACAAAAACAACAATTATTCATGTTGCTCATGAACCTGCAGCTTGGAGAGAGCTCGTAAACTGCCAGCTTGGTGGCTGAAAGGTTAGAGTGACTCAGTGGCTAGGGGCTGGAATCATCTGAAGTCTCTTTCACTCATAAGTCTGGGGGTTGATGCCGGCTGTTGGCCAGGACCTCATCTGGGATTGTAAGCTAGAACATGTGCACCTGCCCTCTCCCCTGGGACTTGTCGGCTTCCTCAGAGGATGGTGGCTGGGCATGAAGAGTCACTCCTAGCCCAAAAGACAGGTAACAGGAGCTACCAGCTTCTTGAGTCTTTGGAGTGAGGAGCTGGCACAGTGTCACTTAAGCTGTTTTCTATTAATCAAACAGTCACAGAGCACATGACCAAAAGAGAGAGATACCGTCCACACCTCTCAATGGGAGATCACCAACACAGATAGCAACCCCATTGGCATTCTCTCAAGGATTAAGTTGACAATTTTCCAGAGCAATCTAAAATTATATCCTGTTACTCAATAAATTGTCCAGATATGGGCCGATGAGGGTTCCCCTGATAGCTCAGTAGGTAAAGAATCTGCCTGCAATGCAGGAGATCCTAGTTTGATCCGTGGGTCAGGTAAAGCTGCTAGAGAAGGGATAGGCTAATCACTCCAGTATTCTTGGGCCTCTCTTGTAGCTCAGCTGGTAAAGAATCCACCTGCAATGCAGGAGACCTGGGTTTGATCCCTGGGTTGGGGAAGATTCTGTGGAGAAGGGAAAGGCTACCCACTATAGTATTCTGGCCTGGAGAATTCCATGGACTGTATAGTCCATAAGGTCACAAAGAGTTGGACATGACTGAGTGACTTTCACTTTCATGGGCTGAGAAGACAATGTGCAAATTATTTTAGTACTTAAAAGCTCTAAAGACCAGAGTTCAAAGTCACTGGATACATTTCACCTCATTAAGGCCTCATGAAAGTGAAAGTGTTAATCTCAGTTGCGTCCAGCTCTTTGCAATCCCATGTACTGTAGCCCACCAATCTCCACTATCCATGGAATTCTCCAGGCAAGAATACTGGAACAGGTAGCCATTCCCTTTGCCAAGGGATCTTCCTGATCCAGGGATCAAACCCAGATCTCTTGCAACAATCTCTTTACCTTCTGAGTCACCAGGGAAGCCATTAAGGTCTCGTGCAGGTCAGTTTATTAAGGTGTTAAGCAAAATATTTCATTGTAATATTAAGTGAAGCCATGCTTCAAGCTACATAATCTTATTTTCATGGGATCTGAGAGTTTAGAATAGTAACTACGAAGCTCACATCATAAGGGGTTTGGACATCATCCACCCTCAGGATGGGAATTGATGTTACAGACATCTTTCATGCAGGAGACATAGGAAACTTGGGTTTGATCTCTGGGTTGCAAAGATCCCCTGGAGAAGGAAATGACAACCCATTTCAGTATTCTTGCCTGGGAAACCCCAGGGACAGAGGAGCCTGGACAGCTACAGTCCACAAGGTTGCAAAGACTCAGACACAACTGAGCACACACATCCTCGAAACTAATTCTTGGTGGTTTCTATTTCCTCAGAACTTGGAAGATTATTAGAGATGAATGTTGACTAGCTGAAAAAGGAAGAGAAATGAGAGGTGGCCAGTGAACTGATAGGATATTGTCAGCTGACCTCAGGGTATGGAAGAATCATCCTGAAGTATTTTCCTGCAGTGTTATCCTTTCGGAGAAGACAAGATCTTTTGGATTTAGTCACTGTGATTGCTGGAATCATTGGCGGGCATTTTCTCCAATGACTGTTCTTTACATAGAGTTGTTGGCTGAAGACAAGATCTAGATATGCAGGTTACTCATCCCCTCACATGTCTGTAGCTGTAAGATGGAGGTACAGAGTTATTCATCTCAAATCTTAATTTGTTAACTCTACTTATATTGTATCTGACTAGAAAATATGGAAACTAATTGATTCAATCCAAAAATTTTCCCCATAATTATAAAAATGACTATTTTTTGATATCACAGGATACTCTGGTACCCTGATTTACCCAAAGCTAAGCATCTTTTCTTCTTATATCTCAGGTTTCAAGATGTATATTAATCATAATTCTTGATTGAAAGTGAAGTGAAGTCGCTCAGTCGTGTCCGACTCTTAGCGACCCCATGGACTGCAGCCTACCAGGCTCCTCCGTCCATGGGATTTTCCAGGCAAGAGTACTGGAGTGGGGTGCCACTGACATACCATTCATTTGAAAATTATGTATTGATTACATATAGATATCTGGCACTCTTGTAGATGCTTAGGATACATCAGTGAGTAAAGCAATGAAACTGCCTCTTGTAACTTATATTCTGGCAGGGAGAGACAGATAATAAATAATAAATGTATAATATAAATATGTTTATTTTAAATTTATTATTATTTATTTTTATTAATTATATTTGTATATGATATATACTGGTTATTATCTGTTTTCTCCTCTCCTCAAATCTATTCTCTTCAGGAGCTGCAGATTATTTTAAAATATGTAATGTGGATCAATGGTTTATATTCATCATTACCAGAGACCTCCACATTGCATGAAACAATACATCCTGGAGGAATCCTATAGCAAGTTTTTTCTTTTTGAATCTCATGATATATTTCAGTCTAAAGCAGTTTTAAAGCAATGTTTATAGCAATCAGTAACAACCACCTACTTAAGTATCTTTAATGTTGGCATTTAAAAGGGAAGTAAGTCATTGGCTTGTCAGCCCAGTGATGCTTGAGTAATGAAGATGATTTAGGCAAACACAAATCATGCTTCTTATTGGATTGTCAGATATACAAAAAAATGAAATTAAATAATCTTTCATGATGTTAATTTATTGTTTTTCTTCCTATGTACCCCTCTCCTCCCTCTCATTTCAAGCAGTTTGCCATCATGTCTTCCTTGCATCTGGAGAACAGCCAAAACCCATTCAGGAAATTATGCTGTTTACTACTCTAGAACAACTGTTAAGAAGATTAGCAGTGACCTGGAAAAATATGGCAGGGTTGAGGTGGGAAAAAGGAGGGGGTGAGATATGAGTTTGATTGCTCTTCAGGCCAAACATGTCTGGTGCCCTTTGAT
The DNA here is from genome assembly GCA_917880005.1 of Nanger dama. Lineage (NCBI taxonomy): Eukaryota > Metazoa > Chordata > Mammalia > Artiodactyla > Bovidae > Nanger > Nanger dama. Next base: position 37,442,242 of record CAKJTW010000015.1, read on the forward strand.
GCCATGCCAACAGAAAATAATCTGACTTGACAGAGAAGTGGTTGAGCATTGCCAAGGCAGGTAGGACCATAAGCAGCCTTGGCAAAGATGCCTGTGCCCCCTGGAATGGCACAGAAATGGCAGGGGACTGAGGATGTGAAGGTCTCTGTGAGGGAATAAACCAATGATGAAGCAAGGTAATCAAGGATAAAGCAAGGTAACCAAGAATGGGATGAGACACAAGTCAACTGGGGCAAAGAAACAAAGGACATGGATAATCAATGGCTGAATGAACTTGCTGCATCTCATCCACCTAGGCATTGCAAATATCACAGATTTGTGGGTAAATGAGAGTGAAGGACATCTTGCAAGATTTAGATTATAGTCTGCGTTTTATTCCTTTCTCCCCTTGCCAGTCAGACAAAAGAGGTCATTGAAATGAAATTAAGTGGAGCTTTGGAAAAGAATATTATATTTATTATACTCCTGAGACTGTAAAGTAAGACATACTCATACTTGATGACAGGAACCATTGCGTTGATATTCCTCAAGAGTCTGAGTTATGTGATGGAAAGTCCAGTGCTTCACTGAACTTGAAGATCCCAAGCAATCTCCAAAGAGATGCTAAAATGGAGAGTTGCCACTTCTACCCATTAGAACATGACTGGAAGAAAGTAGGCTGAAAATGCAACAACTGTTAATTATGTGAAAGACACAGAAAACCGGAAACTCCCTTCAGCTCTGCAATGTTTGAATGCTGGGGCCAAGGCTCTGCTCTTCGTGACCTGCAGTCAGTACTGTGATCCTCTTCTCTCAGCTCTCCAAATTCTTTGGTCAGTAATTCCTAAACATTCAGAGCCTTACACTTGACCTCCTTGGCTCTGAGTTTTCCTTCCTCTGGTACTCTAAGACCAGCAATTGTAATTTCTGTAGACCAGGAAGGTGAGGTTTTCATTCAACTTTTTCTTTCCAAGTCCTCCTCTTTCTACCATGAGAAACACTTTCCATTCTGAACCGTCAATATATTCCCCGAAAGCATTAACAAATTCCCTCTCTGGAATTCTGTCACAAAATTCCTCTTACACGATCAGCTTATCATTTCTGCCTAAGCCTGATGTGAATGCATACAGATACTCTAATAACCATGAATTGTACGAGTGCCGTATGGTACAGTTTTTCTTGTATTAAGTATCTTTGCATGATATATACTTGATAGTAATATTACTGTTCCTCTTGGATCGGTCCTTTTAGTTTTCTTTCCACCCAGATTTCGGTTTACTTGTGAACTCTAACCAGCTTTTGCTTTTGTTTGGCTTTATCTTTTTTTTTCACTACCCAGGGAGGCAGATCCTGGCAGATTTTCCAGATACCACTCACTCATTTTATCTTTCACTAATGGCGTGCTGTGGTTCATGGGGTGCAAAGAGTCAGACATGACTGAGCGACTGAACTGAACTGACCTGAACTGAATCAATAAGCTATGCAACCTCTTCACCTTAAGCACTCAGAATATAGACACAAATGGTTGATAAGATTGGCCATCTGAAAACAAAGCAGCTAATACAGTTTTATTTTTCACTGAGGAAAGAAAATAGCCTAGAAACATAAATAGTGACGATGAAAAAGAGTCAAGAAAGGGCTGAAAGTGATTATAGTCTTGTAGGAAGTCTTGTAGGAAGATGGGTGGGTGATGCAAAGAGACAACGGAAACTCAGCTTCTGTCCCTCCCCCTCTGTAGATACAGTCTCCCACTGGATGCCGTCTATCACGTGACTATTCTAGGTTTTACTCGTAGAAACAAACACCAGGAGTTGTCCAGATCATCATTCCTCTTTATAGAATTTCCTCCTTAGTGATGTTCTGTGAGTGTGGCCCAAACTCAACTGGCCAGAATAGTTCCACTGTGACTTTTTTTTTTCCAGCAACTTCTCTCTCTTTCCATTTTCCATAGTTTAATATCATTGGTTACTTTGTAAATAGTTTATTTGGTTGATAATATTGATATTTCAGATAAATGTTTGCTCTTTTCCAATATTTATAGGTTTTAGCATAGTAACAGCAAATGCAAGGTTTTTCATTAATGAACCAGAGAGTCTGGAATACCAAAACCAGTTATATTATTAGAACTTTAGGTGTCTTATTTCCCTGCATTTGATTTGATTCCATATCATTTTCTGCCTTTGGGCAGTAGGAGGGTAATATATCTGCTCTGGAGAGGGAGCAGTGGAACCCAGTGTGGGGGAAGCATGTGATAGCAACACAAATGACAGAGGTTTAGTGAAAATTTCTTCCGCTAAAGGACAGAGCAAAGAAACTGGCAGGTGCTTACAATTAATTCCAAAGCTTTTGTACAAGCTAGAATTGAAGTTTAAGTCTCTTACTTAGAAGAGTCAACAACAGGACACCATCAATAATTCATCTTTTTAAAAACGTCTTAAAATATCCAATGGAGCACCAGTTTGGAAATAGAGAAATATGGATTCTTTTCCTATTTTAATATTGGCTAACTGTGATTTTGTTTTCTATCCTTCAGTTTCCTGATATTTAAAGAAGAGTCATTTACTATTTTATGAGACTAATGCTTATATTAAATATGCCAAAGACTTTGACTGTGTGGATCACAACAAACTGTGGAAAATTCTTCAAAAGATGGGAATACTAGACTACCTGATCTGCTCCTGAGAAATCTGTATGCAGGTCAAGAAGCAACAGTTAGAACCAGACATGGAACAATAGGCTGATTTCAAATAGGGAAAGGAGTACATCAAGTCTGTATATTGTCACCCTGCTTATTTAACTTGTATGCAGAATACATCATGAGAAATGCTGGACTTGGATAAAATACACATTGGAATCAAGACTGCTGGGAGAAATATCAATAACCTCAGATATGCAGGGGACACCACCCTTATGGCAGAAAGTGAAAAGAACTAAAGAGCCTCTTGATGAAAGTGAAAGAGGACAGTGAAAAACTGGCTTAAAACTAGACATTCAGAAAACGAAGATCATGACATCTGGTCCCATCACATCATGGCAAATAGATAGGGAAACAAGGAAAACAGTGAGAGACTTTATTTTGGGGAGGTTCCAAAATCACAGCAGATGGTGACTGCAGCCATGAAGTTAAAAGACGCTTGCTGCTTGGAAGAAAAGCTATGACAAACCTAGACAGCATATTAAGAGCAGAGACATTACCTTGCCAACAGAGGTCTGTCTACTCAAAGCTATGGCTTTTCCAGTAGTCATGTATGGATGTGAGAGTTGGGCAGTAAAGAAAGCAGAGTGCTGAAGAATTGATGCGTTTGAACTGTGGTGTTGGAGAAGACTCTTGAAAGTCCCTTAGACTACAAGAAAATCCAACCAGTCCATCCTAAAGGAAATCAGTTCAGAATATTCATTAGAAGAACTTATGCTGAAGCTGACACTCCAATACTTTGGCCACATGATGCAAAGAACTGACTCGTTTGAAAAGACCCTGATGCTGGAAAGATTGAAGGCAGGAAGAGAAGGGGACAACAGAGGATGAGATGGTTCGATGGCATCACTGAGTCAATGGACATGAGTTTGAGTAAGCTCTGGGAGTTGGTGATGGACAGGGAAGCCTGGCATGCTACAGTCCACGGGGTCCTAAAGAGTTGGACTCGACTGAGCGACTAAACTGAACTGAATGTTTATATTTTGTGTTAATTGTAGGGCAGTTATTTTAATATGTTTATAAACAATTTGTACTTTGATTTTAATTTACTATTTCTTTTGAAAAATTGCTGGGCATTTTTCTACATGTGTTTTTTCTGTCTTATTTTGCATAATGGGCCTAAACATCTTTCCACCTAGCCAATTTGTGAATATTCACAGTTAACAAAAATTTAAAATTATGATATAGTCAGTGAAGGTGTTTTACTTGCAGAGGCACAACCATACTATACCACTTATAGAAGACATACTCTGAGATGATTAAATAGCTGTTCTATTCTTTGATAGATGTTAATTAGTGCCATCTGACAAGTGCTATTGAAAATGAACAAGATACAAATAAAACAGGAAACAATTTTTCTTTCAAAAGAATATAAGCCACATATTTTCAAAAGAGTTCCCTTACTTTCTATAATAAATGTGGTTTGTGCTAAAGAAAGGTACCTGGAAGATGTTTATTTTTGCTTCATTGACATAAGATCTCTGACTGGCTAATGAGTTCTGCCCAAGACCAGATGCAATATTGGAACTTCAAGTTGTTTGTTACAATAGTCTAGAGAAGGTTTTGTATCCTAGTAATCACATATATGTGTAATTATATATATATATATATAAGAGAGAGAGAGAGAGCCTTGTCATTACATGTGTGTATGAAATATATGTGTGTGTATGTGTGTATATATATATATATTTGCACACATAAATTCTACAATAATTTATTTAGTGGTAGGTATGATGTGTTTGTGGAGAAGGCAATGGCAACCCACTCCAGTACTGTTGCCTGGAAAATCCCATGGATGGAGGAGCCTGGTAGGCTGCAGTCCGTGGGGTCGCTAAGAGTCAGACACGACTGAGCGACTTGACTTTCACTTTTCACTTTCATGCACTGGAGAAGGAAATGGCAACCCACTCTAGTGTTCTTGCCTGGAGAATCCCAGGGACGGGGGGACCTGGTGGGCTGTCGTCTCTGGGGTCACACAGAGTCAGACACGACTGAAGCGACTTAGCAGCAGCAGCATGATGTGTTTGAGGGCTTCCCTGATGGCTCAGCAGGTAAAGAACTGCCTGCAGTGCAGGAGACACAGGAGATGCAGGTTCAATTCCTGGGTCAGGAAGATACCCTGGAGGAGGAAAATAGCAACCTACTCCAGTATTTTTGCCAGAAGAACTCCATGAACAGAGGACACTGGCAGGCTATAGCCCAGGGATCTCAAGAGTCAAACACAACTGAGTGATTGATGCATGCACGCACACACAGATAATGTGTTTTATGACAATTTCAAGATGAAAATATACATTTTCATGATCCTTGGTATAGAATCAATAAGCTCCTCCATTTTTTAATAAACAGATGTTTCCCTTTTATCGTGAACAAGTGAAATCTGTTTATATCTATATTAGAAACATTGTATTCCATTTTCTATGGCAGAAAATAAAACAAACAGTAACTAAAACAAGATATTTCCATCTCACATTAAATAAGTCTAGAAGAGATAGTATAGATATCACGGAAACTTTCAAAACATCAGAAACTCAGGCACCTTGTAATTCCGTGAACTCCTTCTCTTTGGTATAAGCCTCATCCTCATGCTTCAATATGCCTGCTAGAGCTCTAGCCATCTATATCATTATTCCAGGGAGCAAGATGGAGGGAAAAAGAGAAGAAAGATACAGCCATTCTCTCACAGGAGATCACCTGGAAATCCTCACTCAAATTTTTTGCAACCATACCACCGATGATAACTTAGTCCCATAGTCATATCTAGCTGCAAGGGAAGCATCTAGCGATGTGTTAAGGTAAAAGTAAGGATTCTGTTACTAACGAAAAGGGAGATAATAGATATTGGAAAGGCACTAGCCATCACAGCTACTATAGAAAGTCATGTTAATATATATATGTAAGTATGTGTGTGTGTGTGTGTGTATACACACACATATACACATACAGATTTATGTATATATAAAATCTGTGTGGAGAAATATGTATATGAAGACAGAGATTGTCCTGAGATACTCAATAACCCTATATCACCCAATACATCTGCACAAATATTCATTGACATGTTCCCTTAAATATACACTTCATAAAGATGTTTCTCAGTTGAGAATAGTGTGCCTGATAATTGGGCTTATTTACATTGTAAGTAACAATTTGATGTAAAGATTCTTTTAGTGCAGAAAACAGACAACCAAGTCTAAGTCATAAAATTTGTCATGTCTAAAATTAGCTAATAGAAAGGACATAAGGAAAATGGTACAGGTTAACCTGAGTGGAAAAAAAGAATCAACTCCTTACTGTATATTACACTATGGGATTTATTATTTTTGGTACAACTTGGAGTTAAATCTATGAATGTGTTTATTCAATGTTCTGACCTCAGATTCAGAGTCCACTGACAACTGCTGCAAGTTTATTCAGTAGAAACTGAGCAAGATGCTTTTAATTATGATTTCTTATTTAAAAGTCACATAATTCTGGAAGGTGCCATTAGATTGTACGGCTAATGTATAAATCACAGCTGAGAGACCTTAGCTACACCAGGCAAGGTGACACATATCAGCAGAAAGCTGGAGTACAAATCAGACCCTCTAACACCATGTAGTTTTTTTAATCCTGGGTCAAACTGCTGCTCCAGTAAATGACTGATTCTAATTTTAAGCATCTAAAGAAAAGATATACATACAAATCTCAGGGTCCAAACTATGAGACACAATGACGAGTGTCTAAAGTCTTAAAATAGTTGATGTTACAACGAGCTGCCTTTATTCTTTAACAAACATAGCATTCTTGAGGCATGGGTGGCTATAACCCTAGCTGCAAATATTGAAAAGTTAGAGGAGAGAAAAGTAATTTACAATAGAGACTTGAAACAATAAAGAATAAAAATACCTTATTCAGTATGTCTCATTCAAGGATATTAGAAAGCTGTATAAGCCCACAGAGCATAGATTAACAAACTTTGTAAAGAGTCAGATAGTAAACATTTTAGGGTTTGCAAGCCTATATAGTTTTGGTGGCATATTCTTTGTTTGCTTTGTTTGTTTGCAATTCTTTAAATTTAAAACAGATTTAGACCAGCTCTGACCCCCTTGAATGTAGTTTTCCAATTCCTACATAGTGAAATAACTACTTTTAGGCTCAAAACAACAGCAAAAATCAGACTTCTTGGCTTTGGTGAAAAGGTTGATTAGAAAGTTAATGCTTTCCACCTAACCCATAGCAAAACTAAATTATGAACCATAAAACTGATATCAAGAGTGGCAAGAGACCATTTGCTTCTGCACTGTGCTGTGTGCTAAGTCACTCCAGTCATACCCAACCCTCTGTGACCCCATGGGCTGCAGCCCACCAGGTTCCCCTGTCCATGGGATTCTCCAAGCAAGAATATTGGAGTGGGTTGCCATTTCCTCCAGGTTTCCAAACTCTAACCTTTAGCTCATGTTTTAGTGCAATTGCAAGAGCCGTCCTCTGAGCTGCCCACTATTTCACAGCTCTTTCTGCATGAAGAGAGATGCAGACTTGGAAAATTAAACTAATCAATCAAGGTGAGAGAGATTTCCAACAAATGGGGGTGTAATAGAGAATTAAAGGGAATCATGTGGCTTTCATTATTCTTCCTACTCAGAACTTAACCCCTTAGAGTAGTATATGATTTTCTTAGTAATTATGAGGACTTGTGAAAGGTGTATTTGACCAAAGCTATGGTTTTTCCAGTGGTCATGTATGGATGTGAGAGTTGGACTGTGAAGAAGGCTGAGTGCCGAAGAATTGATCTTTTTGAACTGTGGTGTTGGAAAAGACTCTTGACAGTCCCTTGGACTGCAAGGAGATCCAACCAGTCCATTCTGAAGGAGATCAGCCCTGGGATTTCTTTGGAAGGAATGATGCTAAAGCTGAAACTCCAGTACTTTGGCCACCTCATGAGAAGAGTTGACTCACTGGAAAAGACTCTGATGCTGGGAGGGATTGGGGGCAGGAGGAGAAGGGGACGACAGAGGATGAGATGGCTGGGTGGCATCACTGACTCGATGGACGTGAGTCTGAGTGAACTCCGGGAGTCGGTGATGGACAGGGAGGCCTGGTGTGCTGCAATTCATGGGGTCGCGAAGAGTCGGACACAACTGAGCGACTGAACTGAACTGAACTGAAAGATGGTACTAAACTCTCGTGATGTATGATGATGCATATTTCCATATCTTTTCTTTTATATATAAATTTTGTTATTTATTTATTTGTGGCTGCACTGGGTGTTCATTGCTGTGCACAGGCTTTCTCTACTCGTGGCGAGCAGAGGCTACGCTCTAGATGCAGTATGCAGGCTTCTCCTTGCAGTGGCTTCTCCTGTTGCAGAGCACAGGCTCCAGGCCATGTAGGCTCAGTAGTTGTGGTTCCCAGGCTTCTAGAGCACAGGCTCAGTGGTTGTGACACACGGGCTTAGTTGTCCCATGGCATGGCATGTGGGATCTTCCAGGATCTTCCACTTCCCTTGCATTGGAAGGCAGATTCTTAACTGCTGAACAACCAGGCAAGTCCCTCCAGATCAGTGAGGGATCCACTACAGCAAGCAGCTGTTAGGGAACCATCTAATTTACATACCAAATGACTTAAATGGTCTGGATGAAGATAATATAGTCAGTACCTTCTGTTTTCCCTTATTTAATTTACTGAGAAATCAATAACTTAAATGGTGTTCACATTTTCAGGCTTATCAAACTGTAAAAATACTACACTTACTTTCAGTTTAGGTGTTGTCTAAACTATATACTCTCTGAATCCTCAATATTTTGATCTTTCAGTGACAGTTATATTTCTTAGCAGCGCTTGAAAAGTTTTTTACTTAGAGCATGTCTGTGACGAAAATCAAATGGATTATGGGCTTTCATCAGTTCTCAAAGGTAATGGTTCAATTGTTATGCAAAGTAATTGTAATTACCGCTAAATTCACTGTGGCTGGAATTACTACATATCTCCCACCATTAGCAAATTGCAAATGCAGTTCATCAAAAACCTTCTAACTATGGGCATTATTTTCATTACTTTTGAACTGTAACAATTCTGGTGCCCAGTAATTAGTAGCGAATGTTAAAAACCCAATTGTGATGTAATTATACTTCTTATGGTCACTCTATCATCTCAACTGTGCATTCTGCTTTCTGGCTGTTTGACTTCAAGCCAACCACACCAAGCAAGCCTAAAGCAATAATAAAATCAGAAACATAAGGCCATTGAATGTATTTTTTCCTCTTTATTCTAATTTGCCTTTAATTCAAATGAGACAACACAAGGAGCTAATTAACTAGTCCCCAGAGGTAAATGCCAAGATCTTTAAAGTGAATTGTTCATGGGTTTTCCCCCTCTGGAAGCCAACTGCTTAGCTTCAGAAAACAGGTAGTGGGCATACAAGGCATAAATCTGACTATTTATAAAGGACAAAGCAGCAGGAAGCTTATTGATGTTCTCTTTTATTTTCTTCAGGCTTATACAAAAGATGAACTTGAAATATATTCAGCTGTTAATGGGAGAAAAAATGATAAAACATGGCAGACTGCACTTACATGCTTTTACTGAATGAAACCCAAAGCAAAGAGTTTGATTATTAAATTATAGGTGTTGATTTTATGCCTGCATAAAATACTCATTTGTTTTAGATTGCTATTTCCTTTCAAAAGGTTGGCCATGGAAGGAGTGACCTGTGGACAAATGTCTTAAGAGTGGAAGCCATATATATGACATGGTCCGTTCAGTTCAGTTCCGTCGAATAGTCATGCCCAACTCTTAGCGATCTAATGGATTGCGGCATGCCAGGTTTCCCTGTCCATCACCAACTCCTGGAGCTTGCTCAAACTTGTCCATCGAGTTGGTGACATCATGCAGCCATCTCATACTCTGTCGTCCCCTTCTCTTCCTGCCTTCAATCTTTCCCAGCATCAGGTCTTTTCCAAGGAGTCAATTCTTCACATCAGGTGGCAAAACTATTGAAGCTTCAGCCTCAGCATCAGTCCTTCCAATGAATATTCAGGACTGATTTCCTTTAGGATGGACTCTTTGGATCTCCTTGCAGTCCAAGGGACTCTCAAGAGTCTTTCTCCAACACCACAGTTCAAAAGCATTAATTCTTCAGCATTCAGCTTTCTTTATAGTCCAACTCTCACAGCCATACATGACTACTGGAAAAACCATAGCTTGGACTAGACAGACCTCTGTTGGCAAGGTAATGTCTCTGCTCTTTAATATGCTGTCTAGGTTGGGGTCCCACAGAGTCGGACATGACTAAAGCGACTTAGCAGCAGAAGCAGCAGCAGGTTGGTCATAGCTTTTCTTCCAAGGAGCAAGCGTCTTTTAATTTCATGGCTGAAGTCACCATCTGCAGTGATTTTGGAGCCCATAAAAATAAAGTCTCTCACTGTTTCCATTGTTTTCCCATCTATTTGCCATGAAGTGATGGGACCAGATGCCATGGTTTCAGTTTTCTGAATGCTGAGTTTTAAGTTAACTTTTTCATTCTCCTCTTTCACTTTCATCAAGAGGCTCTTTAGTTCTTCTTTGCTTTCTGCCATAATGGTGGTGTCATCTGCATACCTGGGGTTATTGGGAAATTAGGAAAATTCCCAGTTTGTTGTTTGATGTCCGGATCTAACTGTTGCTTCTTGACCTCCATACAGATTTCTCAAGAGACAGGTAAGGAGGTCTAGTATTCCCTTCTCTTTAAAAATTTTCCAGTTTGTTGTCATCCACACAGTCAAAGGCTTTGGCATAATCAATAAAGCAGAAATAGATGTTTTTGGAATCTCTAGCATTTTTTGATTATCCGATGGATGTTTGCCTTTTGATCTCTAGATCTTCTACCTTTTCTATCCAGCTTGAACATCTGGAATTTCACAGATCATATACTGTTGAAGCCTGGCTTGGAGTATTTTGAGCATTGCTTTGCTAGTATGTGAAATTGAGTGCAATTGTGTAGTAGTTTGAACATTTTTGGAATTGACTTTCTTTAGGATTGAAATAAAACTGACTTTTTCCAGTACCATGACCACTGCTGAGTTTTCCAAATTTGCTGGCATATTGAGTGCAGCACTTTCACAGCATCATCTTTCAGTATTTGAAATAGCTCTACTGGAATTCCATCACCTCCACTAGCTTTGTCTGTAGTGATGCTTTCTAAGGCCCACTTGACTTCACATTCCAGGATGTCTGGCTCTAGGTGAGTGATCACACCATCATGGTTATCTGGGTCATGAAGATCTTTTTGTATAGTTCTGTGTATTCTTGCCACCTCTTCTTAACATCTTCTGCTTCTGTTGGGTCCATACCATTTCTGTCCTTTATTGTGCCCATCTTGCATGAAATGTTCCCTTGGTATCTCTAATTTTATTGAAGAGATCTCTAGTCTTTCTCATTCTATTTTTTCCTCTATTTCTTTGCATTGATCTCTGAGGAAGGCTTTCTTTATCTCTCCTTGCTATTGTTTGGAACACTGCATTCAGATGGATATATCTTTCCTTTTCTGCTTTGCCTTTAGCTTCTCTTCATTTCTCAGCTATTTCTAAGGCCTTCTCAGAAAAACATTTTACCTTCTTGCCTTTGTTTTTCTTAGGGATGGTCTTGATCACTGCCTCCTGTTCAATCTCACGAACCTCTGTCCATAGTTGTTCAGGCACTCTGTCTATCAGATCTAATCCCTTGAATCTATTTGACATGGTCAGGGTAACTCAAGAGGGCAAAACTGAATCACCATATTAGATGGACAGTCTTGATTCTGTTATTCATGTCAATGTCCCACACAGCAAATATAGACATAAATACTTCTATTATCATGTACATCCATACAGTTTCTTAAACCAGGATAGAAAGCAATCTAGCAAACATGCCATCTACCCAGGGCATTCTTAGGGCTGAAAATGGAATTGAGGTATGCTTTCCATATGATAACCCAGATTTTACTTGATTCCTTTATCTATCACCTCTTCTCTCCAATATATCCTAATTACACATCTAATAATCCCAGATCCTTTCCATATTCCTTCCCTAGCATTCAAAGACTACTTCATTTTGATACTGTCTACAGCAATACGTGAACCATGAACTTCCAGATGTTCAAGCTGGTTTTAGAAAAGGCAGAGGAACCAGAGATCAAATTGCCAACATCTGGTGGATCATCAAAAAAGCAAAAGTTCCAGAAAAACATCTATTTCTGCTTTATTGACCATGCCAAAGCCTTTGACTGCATGGATCACAATAAACTATGGAAAATTCTGGAAAAAGATGAGAATACCAGACCACCTGACCTGCCTCTTGAGAAACCTATGTGCAGGTCAGAAAGCAACAGTTAGAACTGGACATGGAATAACAGACTGGTTCCAAGTAAGAAAAGGGTACGTCAAGGCTGTATATTGTCACCCTGCTTATTTAACTTCTATGCAGAGTGCAGCATGAGAAATGCTGGACTGGAAGAAACACAAGCTGGAATCAAGATTGCTGGGAGAAATATCAATAACCTCAGATGTGCAGATGACACCACCCTTATGGCAGAAAGTGAAGAGGAGCTAAAGGGCCTCTTGATGAAGGTGAAAGAGGAGAGTGAAAAAGTTGGCTTAAAGCTCAACATTCAGAAAATGAAGATCATGGCATCCGGTCCCATCACTTCATGGGAAATAGATGGGGAAACAGTGGAAACAGTGTTAGACTTTATTTTTGGGGGTTCCTAAAATCACTGCAGATGGTGACTGCAGCCATGAAATTAGAAGACGCTTACTCCTTGGAAGAAAAGTTATGACCAACATAGATAGCATATTGAAAAGCAGAGACAGTACTTTGCCGACTAAGGTCCATCTAGTCAAGGCTATGGTTTTTCCTGTGGTCATGTATGGATGTGAGAGTTGGACTGTGAAGAAGGCTGAGCACCAAAGAATTGATGCTTTGAACAGTGGTGTTGGAGAAGACTCTTGAGAGTCCCTTGGACTACAAGGAGATCTAACCAGTCCATTCTGAAGGAGATCAACCTTGGTATTTCTTTGGAAAGAATGACGCTAAAGCTGAAACTCCAGTACTTTGGTCACCTCATGTGAAGAATTGACTCACTGGAAAAGACTCTGATGCTGAGAGGGATTGGGGGCAGGAGGAGAAAGGGATGACAGAGGATGAGATGGCTGGATGGCATCACGGACTAGATGGACGTGAGTCTGAGTGAACTCCGGGGGATAGTGATGGACAGGGAGGCCTGGCATGCTGCGATTCAGGGGGGTTGCAAAGAGGCGAACACAACTGAGCAACTGAACTGAACTGAACTGAACTGAGTACATCATGAGAAACACTGGGCTGGAGGAAGCACAAGCTGGAATTTTGCCAGGAGAAATATCAATAACCTCATATATGCAGATGACACCACCCTTATGGCAGAAAGTGAAGAAGAACTAAAGTCCCTCCTGATGAAAGTGAAAGAGGAGAGTGAAAAAGTTGGCTTAATGCTCAACATTCAGAAAACTAAGATCATGGCACCCAGTCCCATCACTTCATAGCAAACAGATGGGGAAACAGTACAAATAGTGGCTGACTTTATTTCTCTGGGCTCCAAAATCACTGCAGATGGTGACTGCAGCCATGAAATTAGAAGACGCTTACTCCTTGGAAGGAAAGTTATGACCAATATGATCAATATGACAGCATATTAAAAAGCAGAGACATTACTTTGTCAACAAAGGTCCATCTAGTCAAGGCTATGGTTTTTCCAGTGGTCATTTATGGATGTGAGAGTTGGACTGGGAAGAAAGCTGAGTGCCAAAGAATTGATGCTTTTGAACTGTGGTGTTGGAGAAGACTCTTGAGAGTTCCTTGGACTGCAGAAGAGATCCAACCAGTCTTGGGTAGGACTGATTGGAAGGACTGATGTTGAAGCTGAAACTCCAATACTTTGGCCACCTGATGTGAAGAGCTGACTCATTTGAAAAGACCCTGATGCTGGGGAAGACTGAAGGCAGGAGGAGAAGGGGACTACAGAAGATGAGATGGTTGGATGGCATCATCGACACAATGAACATGGGTTTGGGTAGACTCCAGGAGTTGGTGATGGACAGGGAGGCCTAGCATGCTGCTAGGGGTCTCAAAGAGTCGGACACAACTGAGCGACTGAACTGAACTGAACTGAGAGGGGTGTGTGTATTGGAAAAAAACACTGAACAGAAGTTTATGGTTTCACTCCCAGCACAGTCTCTGATAATTCTGAGATATTAAGGGGATCCATTCATTTCTCTTGCCCTTAGTTTCTTCATTTGCAAAATAACCTAATAAGCATTATGATCATTCAAAGTTCAAAGATTCTTAGTTTACTTATCAAGATGTACCCTGTACTATAGATCATCATCTGAAAACATGCTCTTTGAGCATATGGTGTGTTCACAGGACCCCCAGCAGATTCCAAACCAAGGATCAAACTTAAGATCTTTCTAAGTCTACTTTGCAAATCCCATCTTCCCTTCCCACATTTCACAACACTAGTCTTCTCTGATTCCCTTGTCAGGATTAATTTCTCCTTCACCCATATCCACCTTTCATCCAAGTTATTTTTAGATTATATTTCATGGGTTTTAGCAAGTTGTGAGGTTAAGAAGAAAGTATACTATACTTATACATTTGTGATTATAAGCCACTCCATACAATGTTTTATAATTAACATAATCTCAGGTAAAATTAGTTGACTCAAATAGGATTGTCTGTTATGCATTAGTCAAAAATTTGCATTATATTTTAAAAGCTTTTGTTTTGAGTAACATTTTCTTTGTTTTGGCTTCCTAGTGAAACCTAATGAGAAAAAATTTAGTTGGAACAACTAGTCTTAAAATCAAATAATATAGTCATCACTACCTAGGTCAGAAATAATAAATCTACTCTATATCTCTTTAGTCACATGTAATTGTGCTCTTGTGAGTACTCTACATTTGAATACTTTACATCTCAGTGTGCCCATCTCAAGTGTTGCAACCACTGACATATGGGATATGGGGGTGGATAAATGTTTGTCTGGCATTACCTTTGCCTCTGTGGTCTTTCAGTTCCAGTCAGTAATTTATTGGTTTCATTCTAATTGGTAAAGAGGATTAATCAACAAAATTGGCACAGTTCTTTGCATTGTCCTGCTACTACATGCTGAAATGTATGAGTGCACACACACACATACACATATAGCCACATTCACACCCACACACGCTTTTGTGTGTATCGCACAGACACCAAACATGTTTTTCCACACTTTAAGACATACTGAGAAAGCAGAGGAAGGACTAACAAATGAATTTTCAAATTTTTGTCCTTAGCGAACCGTAACAATTTCTTGCCTTAGCACTGAGCACTGAAGGTCAGTTGTTAACACAAATCATGGCAATAGTGCATCACAGAAGCTCTGTGCTCTCATACCCATCTTACATAGAAGATTATGCATTCTCCTCTCTACATCCTCAAAGCACACTCAGCAGATCCAGGGAGAACCCCTGCTACTGACTGAATGTGTCCCTTTGAAACAGGAAGGAAGGAATCAGGGAACAAACTTTAGAACAATTTCATAGCCCAAGGACATGACAGAAATTGACTGGAACCAAATAAGTCCAAGATGGCAGATGAGATGACTTCCACTACACCCGGAGCCTCAGTATATGCTCATCGTAACACATTAGCAAGCTAAATGACGCACCCACCAGCATCATGGCAGTTCCAAGGCCAACCATCAAAGGCCAAAAAATGGGCCATGGCCCAAATTCTGGAAATCCCTGCTGCTGCTCCTGCTAAGTTGCTTCAGTCTTGTCCGACTCTGTATGACCCCAAAGACAGCAGCCCACCAGGCTCCCCAGTTCCTGGGATTCTCCAGGCAAGAACACTGGAGTGGGTTGCCATTTCCTTCTCCAATGCATGAAAGTGAAGTTGCTCAGTTGTGTCCAACTCCTAGCAACCCCATGGACTGCAGCCCACTGGGCTCCTCCATCCAGGGGATTTCCCAGGCAAGAGTACTGGAGTGGAGTGACATTGCCTTCTCCATGTAAATCCCTACTTTTTCCCAAAAATAGTTGGAATAATCTTTCTAATCACTAACCTATAAAATTACCCAGTTAATAAAAACTAACCACGCCATACTTCAAGGTCACTTTTGCCTTCTGAGATGACCCATACTGTCTGTGGAGTGTCTCTCTCTCTCTCTTAATAAATCCACTTCTTACCTGTCACTTTTTCTCTCACTGAATTCTTTCTATGACAAGACATTAGGAACCTCAGCTTCACTAAGTACTGAACCAGGTGTGTGATCTCACTTAAAAGACCATGGATACAAGTTCCAATCTGGGTCTTACTGTAGGAGATAGATGGGCTTCATGCTAGATATTTACAACTAGTCTTCTGTTTGCATTTCCTGAGCCAGAAGACAGGTGGGCCCCAGTTGAGGCATTTACAATCAGCCTTCAGTTTGCCCTCTGAAATGGAAGTAACAACAGAAACAGGATAAATAGTCAGTGCCTGTCTCCTGTAAACACCTTAAGGTAATAGTCATGGCAAGGACAACGAGGGGCAAATCCTGTTTGAGTAAAGGATTAAGAGATCTCGGCTGCCCCCTCTTTGGGGACAAGGAAGAGACTACGCATGCACGTAAGGGCTCTTTGTGGGTCAAGGGATAATGCCAGGCCGTGATGAGTCTTGCTTCTCCCAGAAGCCTTCACTTCAAGATCCATCTTGGTGAGGGAGTGTGTGCGCAACCCAGGAGAGGGTCCCAGGGAAGGTCAGGTATGGGGAAAGAAACCAGATAACTGGCTTGTAGGAAGACAAAGTCCCAGAAGAACTGACTTATAGAAATGGTGTGACAGTCTTCTTACTGCGCTCCTCCTCACTAGGCCGGATCCCCACACCCTCTCTCTGGATGTGCATCTCTGCCTTGCTTCCATCTGACCTTAAAATAACCATTTCTCTCTGTGCTCTCCAACTTGCTGTTGTGCTAGATCTCTAATAATAAACTTTGTACCTGCATTTACAATTTCTGCCTCCGGCATAAATGTATTTTTTCACTAGGAGCAAAGGTCCAGGGAAAGACAGCTTCTAGCCTCTAGCCTTTGCTGGTTTGGTGGCTAGGATTTTTGGTTTTCATCCAGACTACCCAGGTTCAATTCCTAGGTAAGGAATTAAGGTCTCGTTTCATGCCGCTACTCACTGCTGCCTTGCAGAAATCAGTTTTGGCTGAGTTCAAGTCTTGCCTGTGTGGGTTCAAATCTCAATCAGAAGTACACAGTTTCACCTCCACAATACATATGTAGAAATCCTACCCCCAAAAGTGGTGGTAATAGGAGGTGAAGCCTTTGGGATCTTAGGTCACGAGGGCAGAGTCTTCATGAATGGCATACTCTCACTTGAAAGAAACTCCACAGAGCTCCCTCATACTTTCCACCATGGGAGGTTATAGCAAAAAGACAGCTGTCTATGAAGCAGTCCTCACCAGATCTCAACTTCCAGCACATTGATCTTAGCTTTGCCAGCCTCTAGAAATCAATATCTTTCATTTATAAGCCATATTTTTGTTCCAGCAGCCTGAACAGACCAAGACAACCCGATTAATTCAGTGATGGGTGAATTAAAAGAAACTAACAAAAAAATTGGCAAAATAATCTAAGGCAGAGAGGATGGAAATGGCAGCAACATTTGGTAATAAAGAAAGCATTTACCAAAAGCAGTAACAACAAAGCAGATGAAAATTATGATCATATATTTCACCAATAATTGTATTAGAAACTTAACACATTAATTCTTTAATGGGAAAACGCTTTAGGGAAAAATATAAAAGAGCTACAAGAAGATTATAAATATAATCTGACAGATTTAAGAAAAGAAACAGAAGAAAAAATTTTAACTGAAATGAAAGCAAAATTAGAAGGAAAGTAAAAATTGAAAAATGTATGGAAAACAAAGCAAGGAACAAAAAGGTAGAAATGGAAAAAAATGACCAGAATAAAATGGAAATAGAGAGCTAAAAGGAATTAAAAAGAAAATAATGGAAGACAGAAGACAGCAAGAGATCCAACATTCATGTGAACATATTTCTCAAAGTAGAAGAACAAAATAATAAAACAGAGCCAAATTAAAAGATATACTTTAAGCCAAGTTTCCCAGTGTGAGATTGTAAGAGTGAGATGCCAGAGAATACTGAGCCAAAATGGTTGAATGGGAGGATGAAATCTTTTTCCCTCTACCCTTTTAAGTTCTAGGCTGGGGCCCTGTAACAAAAGACAAATTAACAAGAAAAATCAGAGAGAAGGGTATTAGCATCTATATACATACAGGAAAACTCAGAGAATGAGTATCTCAAAGAGATAATTTAGAATTGGGGCTTAAACACCATCTCAGCATATACAAAGAAAGAAGAGTGTGGGGGAGACCAGTCAAGGGAAGGTAACCAGGAAAAGTATGGAAAACAAGAAAAATGTTTACTATGCAGATTTAAGTCCTTGCCTTCTCCACTGACAAGAGTCTCTTGTGATTTAAAGTCATCCTTCTCTTCCTGGTACTAAGAAAGATACTGTTACAAATGGAGAATATAAATTTATAGATGTAAATTCCCTTTACAAATATCGTAGCTTACTATGTTTTCAGAGCTCCTCTTGTGTCTGGTCTTTTTCAAAATAATCAGCTCAAAATTATCCTTAGGCCAAAGAGGCATATTCTGGTTTCCTAGAGTCATATTTTTGGTGTGGCATAGTCTGATCTTCTACATGGTCACCACTGAAACACATCCTACTCAGTAAATTTACTAAACTTGAAATTTTAAAAAAATTTGGTTAAACTATCTTGTTTGGAAATATTCTAAATACTTATTTTGGTGGTACTGATGCAAGAATGTTCATTTTGAAATAATTCATCAAACAATACACATGTGATTAATAACACTTTCCTATAAATATGTTATTTTTAAAATAGATAAAAATCAATATGAACCAAATAATGTTGCATCAATATGTATAGAAAAAATAATAGTGGATGCAAAGAGAAACAGAAATAAATATTACTGTGAGAATTAAGTTTTACTCACTCAGAACAGAACAAATGAACAAACAAAAACAAGTACACAGATTGTTAAGGTATGTCCTACCCATACATCTTTTCAGTAAAATCCATCGTCTAAGAGATGCATGCACACACTTGGTAGGATCCTAAGATACATCAAATATGGATTGTAAACCAGGCAAATCAAAATGATTGGCCACCGGAAACCCAGAAGAAAAATCCCATAAAAGTAATTCAAACTGCCACAAGGGTGAGACTCAGGGACCCTCCCCTGGGTCTGGCCATGTACCTGTCCACATGTACTGTACTCCTTTTCCTCCTAATAAACACTTAACTTGCATCACTACTTTCTGTCTTTGTGGAAATTCTTTTCTGTAAAGCTGAAGCTCAGGGCCCTTGTCACTGACCACTGGTCTCATGGCTAGGACCTGGCGCTTTCACCACCATGACCCGGCCCACTCTCTGGCTGGGAACCCAAACCCCGCTTCAAGCCATTGCAGGTCAAGGCTAACCAAAATCAAGATGATCTAAACAGCATAATTAATAAAGCACATATAAATATTATATTTGAACTCTGCAAAAAATAGAGAATGTATCTTCCTTTGAAGTGCTCGGGAAACTTTCAGGGACATTGGTTACAAACTTGCTTCCAAAAAAAAAAAAAAAAAAAATCTATAAATTTCAGAAAGTAAAAATGATCCAGGATACAGGCAACACTTTCTGAACTCACTATACAAAAATTTTTATAAACAGTAACATTAAAATGTCTTCTTAAAATAATTCTAGGTAAAAAGAAATAAAAAGCAAAACTAAAGATGGGCTAAAAGAAATTATAAGGGACTTCCTTGGTGGCCCAATGGTTAATAATTCACTTTCTAATGAGGAAGTGCATCTGTGATCCCTGATTGGGGAGCTAAGACCCCACATGTGCCTCGTGGCCAAAAAAAACCCTGAAACACAAAACAGAAACAATATTGTAACAAATTCAATAAAGACCTTAAAAATGGTCAATGTCAAAAAAAAACCCACCACTGAAAAATTAATTAAACTTTTTAAATAAGAGAAATTGTAATAAAAACACTGCATATCTAATAATATACTGAAGCAGGGTTGAGAAGAAAATTATAAAAGCATATCATTGACATAAAAAACTAGTAAAAGATATGAGTGCATGTACATACACACACACACACCAATAAATAAGAAGGAATAAAACAAACAGCGTGTAATTCAAGAACTTGAAGAAAGAATAAGTAAGATAAAAGGAAGAAATTTTTTCAGAAGATAAATACAATTATAAAATTAATAAGTAAATCACAAAATTGTATCTGAACAAAGGATAAAAATAATAAGACATATAAATTATTAGCTAACCTAAAATAGGAAAAATGAGAACAAAAATATGCTGCCCATAAATAACCAGTTAAACAGAGGAAATTTAAAAACCATAAGAGAAATTTGGTCCAATACACGGAAATAAAGTTCACAAATTTTGGTTAAAAGATAATTTTCTAAGAAAAAAAAATCTAAAACTGATTCCAGAATATATATATCATGAACTCCTTATACCAAATTCAGACGTTAATGAAGAAAGTAGGGAAAACCACTAGATCATTCAGGTATGACCTAAATCAAATCCCTTATGATTATACAGTGGAAGTGAGAAACAGATTTAAGGGCCTAGATCTGATAGATAGAGTGCCAGATGAACTATGCATTGAGGTTCCTGACATTGTACAGGAGACAGGGATCAAGACCATCCCCATGGAAAAGAAATGCAAAAGGGCAAAATGGCTGTTTGGGGAGGCCTTACAAATAGCTGTGAAAAGAAGAGAAGCAAAAAGTAAAGGGAAAAAAGGAAAGATATACACATCTGAATGCAGAGTTCCAAAGAAGAGCAAGAAGAGATAAGAAAGCCCTCCTCAGCGATCAGTGCAAAGAAATAGAGGAAAACAACAGAATGGGAAAGACTAGAGATCTCTTCAAGAAAATTAGAGATACCAAGGGAACATTTCATGCAAAGATGGGCTTGATAAAGGAGAGAAATGGTATGGACCTAACAGAAGCAGAAGATATTAAGAAGAGGTGGCAAGAATACACAGAACTGTACAAAAAAGATCTTTACGACCTGGATAATCACGATGGTGTGATCACTCATCTAGAGCCAGACATCCTGGAATGTGAAGTCAAGTGGGCCTTAGAAAGCATCACTATGAACAAAGCTAGTGGAGGTGATGGAATTCCAGTGGAGCTGTTTCAAATCCTGAAAGGTGATGCTGTGAAAGTGCTGCACTCAATATGCCAGCAAAGTTGGAAAACTCAGCAGTGGCCACAGGACTGGAAAAGGTCAGTTTTCATTCCAATCTCAAAGAAAGGCAATGCCAAAGAATGCTCAAACTACCACAATTGCACTCATCCCACATGCTAGTAAAGTCATGCTCAAAATTCTCCAAGCCAGGCTCCAGCAATACGTGAACCGTGAACTTCCGATGTTCAAGCTGGTTTTAGAAAAGGCAGAGGAACCAGAGATCAAATTGCCAACATCCTCTGGATCATGGAAAAAGCAAGGAGTTCCAGAAAAACATCTACTTCTGCTTTATTGACTATGCCAAAGCCTTTGACTGTGTGGATCACAATAAACTCTGGAAGATTCTGAAAGAGATGGGAATACCAGACCACCCGACCTGCCTCCTGAGAAATCTGTATGCAGGTCAGGAAGCAACAGTTAGAACTGGACATGGAACAACAGACTGGTTCCTTTCCATACCAGAAAAGGAGTACGTCAAGGCTGTATATTGTCACCTTGCTTATTTAATGTCTATGCAGAGTACATCATGAGAAACGCTGGGCTGGAAGAAATACAAGCTGGAATCAAGATTGCTGGGAGAAATATCAATAACCTCAGATATGCAGATGACACCACCTTTATGGCAGAAAGTGAAAAGGAACTCAAAAGCCTCTTGATGAAAGTGAAAGAGGAGAGTGAAAAAGTTGGCTTAAAGCTCAACAGAAGATCATGGCATCCGGTCCCATCACTTCATGGGAAATAGATGGGGAAACAGTGGAAACAGTGTCAGACTTTATTTTGGGGGCTCCAAAATCACTGCAGATGGTGACTACAGCCATGAAATTAAAAGACACTCCTTGGAAGAAAAGTTATGACCAACGTAGAGAGTATATTCAAAAGCAGAGACATTACCTTGCCGACTAAGGTCTGTCTAGTCAAGGCTATGGTTTTTCCAGTAGTCATGTATGGATGTGAGAGTTGGACTGTGAAGAAGGCTGAGTGCCGAAGAATTGATGCTTTTGAACTGTGGTGTTGGAGAAGACTCTTGAGAGTCCCTTGGACTGCAAGGAGATCCAACCAGTCCATTCTGAAGGAGATCAGTCCTGGGATTTCTTTGGAGGGAAAGATGCTAAAGCTGAAACTCCAGTACTTTGGCCACCTCATGCGAATAGTTGACTCATTGGAAAAGACTTTGATGTTGGGAGGGATTAGGGGCAAGAGGAGAACGGGACGACAGAGAATGAGATGGCTGGATGGCATCACTGACTCAATGGACGTGAATCTGAGTGAACTCCGGGAGTTGGTGATGGACAGGGGGGCTTGGCGTGCGCAATTCAAGGAATTGGAGAGTCGGGCACGACTGAGCGACTGAACTGAACTGAACTGAATGTGTAACGTGGCATGACAGACAGGGGGAGGATGTAATTATTCTCTGAGAAAACACAAAAGAGCTGGCTTTTAGCTGAGTCCTGAAGGATAAATATGGGTCTATCAAACAGAGAAGGAGGTAGGGGACAGCATATGGTAGCTTGGTTTGGCAAAAGAGACAAACACTGAAAAAGCTATTTGGGAAATCTCTATTTGAGTTGGAGGTGAAGCACCTTGTCAGCTGGCAGGCTATTCTACTAGGTGATTGGCCATCAAGCTATCTGCTTTATTTTGAGACCTCTAATTGTCATTATGAGTAAGTTCTTCTCTTTAAGGCTTCCCTGGTGGCTCAGAGGTTTAAGCGTCTGCCTCCAGTGCAGGAGACCCGGGTTTGCTCCTGGGTCAGGAAGATCCCCTGGAAAATGAAATGGCAATCTACTCCAGTATTCTTGCCTGAAGAATCCCATGGACGGAGAAGCCTGGTAGACTACAGTCCGTGGGGTCGCAAAGAGTCGGACATGACTGAGTGACTTCACTTCACTTCTTCTCTTTAAAGAATACATAATTTTCTCCAGGTAGGAATACTCCAGTCTCACATGTAGTAGAGGTTAGTTTGGTATATTGTCATATGTCAAATTATATGATCCAGGGAGGTGAAAGGAGTCCTCATTAATTGTACTTACTCTCCTCCCTTTCAAGCACTGTGGCTACCCTTACCCCTGCCCCCTTTCCTAAGCCTTTTCAGGTTTATCGTGAATAGAGTTGCTTCTCTTTGACTTTTTGCTTTATACTATCACAAACTTATCTTTCACTTTCTGTAGACTTCTAGATCAGTAACTATGTGTGTATTACATTTTTGCTTCAAAAAATATGGATCCCTTGCATAAACTGTCATACAAATTCAGATTTATGCATTTTAAAATTCTTTATTGTGATTCTTGAGCCTTAAGAAATAAATGGAAATAAACATCTATCTTCAGTCTGCCATTTATATTTAGATGGCCCAGTTCCATTTCTAAGTGCTAATAAACTGTGCTTTGGTTAAACGGTGCTTTTGGTAACTACTTTTGATCTTGCTCATCATCAAAAGTTGCCTCTTCAGGCTTCAGAGTAAAATTTTATTCATTTATTTATGGAATTGCACTTTTCCCCCAACTACATTTGCCAGTCCCTAGGCTTCAGAAATAGTTCTCATTGTCTGGATCACTGTCACGGCTTCATCAGCCTGAAATCAGTCACTGCTTCTCTCAGTTCCCAGCATTTAATCTGTCTTGGCTGAAGGACATGACTGTGTGTGATATTGGCATTGTGATAGCCTGAGATTCTCCCTTTGTGTCTCTCCCCTTCAATCTACAACTAGTAAAATACCCATAATTCAGCAAAGATTTCCCTGCCCAACACATCCAGATGCCAGAGAGAGTCACACACCTGTGCAGCTGAAGGTGGGCAACTGGAACAGAGAGGAGGTAGTGGATGGTGGAAGCAGTGCCTGAGATCGAGGCCCTGGTCTTGGTGGCTTAGCCTGCAGCTCCAGAGAATCTGTCGCAGCAGAGAAAGTGTAGCACACGATGCCGACCCCCAGCTTCAGTGGCCACAAGGAACTGGGCAGCAGCAGCAGCAGAATCTGTGACTCAGGTCCATCGCAGTACCCTCGACCCCCTGGGCCCACAGCCACAATACCCACGAACCCAACAACCCCACGGAGCCGAGGCACCCACCATCCTGGTGCCCCTGGTGGCAACACCAGCAAGATCAGGAACACCAGCAGCAACAAGCCACCAGCAACCCTAGAGGCATGTGCGGCTACAACGAGGGCATCAGCAACACGCACCGCAGAGGCAGAGTTGGTGGAGGGTGCAAACTGCAGATTCTCAAATATAGCCAGAGGCAGCGCAGGTAAAAGAAACCCAAAACTTGTGCTATAGCACCACCTAGCGGAAAACAAAAGGAATACCTCTAGTTATCAACAAGCTATATTGTTAGAAATAATTTACAAATCTTTACATGATAAGAAAGGTGTTTACAAATAAAGAAATTATACAAAAACTTCATTAGGAAAGGCAACTTAAGTATAACGAGTATTCCAGAGAAAAGTAGTAGGAGATGGGAACAGAGAGTTTATTTAGAGAATTAATAGCTGTGTTTGTGTGTTAGTCACTTAGTTTTGTCCAATTCTTTGTAACCCCATGGACTATAGCCCACCGGCTCCTCTGCCCATGGGAATGGGGCAAGAATCTTGGAGTGGATTGCCATTTCCTTCTCCAGGGGATCTTCCTGACCCAGGGATCAAACCCAGATCTCCTGGGTTTGATTGCAGGCAGATTCTGAGCCTTTCCTTGTGGCTCAGCTGGTAAAGAATCTGCTTGCAATGTGGGAGACCTGGGTTCTGTCCCTAGGTTGGGAAGATCCCCTAGGCAATGGAAAGGCTACCCACTCCAGTATTCTGGCCTAGAGAATTTCATGGACTGTATAGGCCATAGGGTCGCAAAGAATCGGACAGGACAGAGCGACTTTCACTTTAAATAATAGCTGAGAGCTTCCCAAATCTGGTAAGGAACTGGATATGTCAATTCACAAAGCCAAGAGAACACCTGATTATCTCAACACAAAAATACGTTCTCTAAGACACATTATATTAAAAGTATGAATGATAAATAAAGAATTTTAAAGGCAGCCAGGGGTAAAAAGACAGTTACCTACAAAGGTACCCTCATCTCATTATCAACTGATTTCTTCACAGAAATTGTACAGATTAGGAGAGAATGGAATATCACCCAAAAATATTTAAAGATAAAAAACTGTCAGCCAAAAATATATTGAGCAAAGCTATCGGGGTTGCACAGAGTCAGACACGACTGAAGTGACTTAGTAGCAGCAGCATCATTTAGATATGAGAGAGAAATAAAGGCTTTTCCAGATAAACTAAAGCTGAGGGAGTTTATTACCACTCAATTCTCCTTACAATAAATTCTGAGAGCTCTTTTATCTGAAACAAAAGGAAAAAGTACATGAAACTTTGAGTATGGTGATAAACAGAAAAAATAAGAAAACTGCAACTCTATATCAGAATAGATTGTTTAACACTTAATTCTAATTTGATTATTAATGGGAAAACAGCAGTGAAAATAACTATAGCTACTTCAATTTGTTAACAAACTCACAACAGTAAAAAAATAAAATAAAATTTGAGACCAAAATTTAAAAAAAAAGAGGAAAAGGACAAAACACATGTAGGTGAATGAAGATAGGATACTATCATCAGAAAAAGGAATATTTTTATCTATGAAACATCTTATACAAAACTCATGGCAACCACACATAAATAAAAAAAATCAAGAGCCAAGACACAAAACATTAAAGAGAAACTGAGAAAAACATTGTCAGTTCAGTCACTCAGTTGTATCCAACTCTTTGCAACCCCATGGACTGCAGCACACCAGGCTTCCCTGTCCATCACCAACTCCTGGAGCTTGCTCAAACTCATCAAATCAATGATGCCATCCAACCATTTCATCCTCTGTCATCCCCTTCTCCTCCCACCTTCAATCTTTCCCAGCATCAGGGTCTTTTTCAATGAGTCAGTTCTTTGCATCAGGTGCCCAAAGTACTGGAGTTTCAACTTCAGCATCAGTCCTTCCAATGAACATTCAGGACTGATTTCCTTTAGGATTGACTGGTTGGATCTCCCTGCAGTCCAAGGGACTCTCAAGAGTCTTCTCCACACCACAGTTCAAAAGCATCAATTCTTTGGCACTTAGCTTCCTCCATAGTCCAACTCTTACATTCATACATGACCACTGGAAAAAGCATAGCCTTGACTAGATGGACTTTTGTTGACAAAGTAATGTCTCTGCTTTTTAATATGCTGGCTAGGCTGATCAAAGCTTTTCTTCCAAGGAGCAAGCGTTTTTAATTTTCTGGCTGAAGTCACCATCTGCAGTGATTTTGGAGCCTCCCAAAATAAAGTCTGACACTGTTTCCACTGTTTCCCCATCTAGTTCCCATGAAATGGTGAGACCAGATGCCATGATCTTCGTTTTCTGAATGTTGAGCTTTAAGCCAACTTTTTCACTCTCCTCTTTCACTTTCATCAAGAGGCTCTTTAGTTCTTCTTCGCTTTCTGCCATAAAGGTGGTGTCATCTGCATATCTGAGGTTATGAAATTTCTCCCGGCAATCTTGATTCCAGCTTGTGCTTCATCCAGCTCAGCATTTCTCATGATGTACTCTGCATAGAAGTTAAATAAGCAGGGTGACAATATACAGCCTTGATGTATTCCTTTCCCAATTTGGAACCAGTCTGTTGTTCCATGTCCAGTTCTAACTATTGCTTCTTGATCTGCATACAGATTTCTCAGGAGATAGGTAAGGTGCTCTGGTATTCCTGTCTCTTGAAGAATTTTCCACAGTTCGTTGTGATCTACACAGTCAAAGGCTTTGGTGACATCATGGGAAACCACCAAACTAAAATGGCAGAATGAAATATAAGGATAAAGAAATCAAGGAGATAAAGAGCATCTAGAAAACAAAAGATAAAATATCACTATAAAATCTTATTTATACAATCACTCTTAATGTAAATTGATTGAATCATCAATCAAAAGACATATATTGGTTATATGGATTTTTTAAAAAGACCCAAATATATGCTGCCTCCAGGAGATTCATCTCAGCTCTAAAGACAAACATACTTTCAAGATGAAAGGATGCAGGATGATAATTCAGGCAAATGGTAGTTAAAAAAAAACTGGGTGCAGCCATACCCACATCAGACAAAACATAGTTTAAGCCAGAAAAGGTAACAAGAGACAAAGATGAACTTATATCATGATAAATGGGACAATCCATCAAGAAGGCATAGTTATAATATTAATATATGAGCATGTAACATAGGAACTCAGAGAAGGTGATGGCACCCCACTCCAGTACTCTTGCCTGGAAAATCCCATGGACAGAGGAGCCTGGTAGGCTGCGGTCCATGGGGTCGCAAAGAGTCGGACACGACTGAGCAACTTCCCTTTCACTTTTCACTTTCATGCATTGGAGAAGGAAATGGCAACCCACTCCAGTGTTCTTACCTGGACAATCCCAGGGATGGCGGAGCCTGGTGGGCTGCCGTCTATGGGGTCACACAGAGTTGGACACCACTGAAGTGACTTAGCAGCAGCAGCAACATAGGAACTAACATGTTTAAAACATTTATTAACAGATTTAAAGTGAGAAATTGAAAGCAACACAGTAATAGTAGGGGACTTTAATACTTCAATTACATCAATGGATAAATCATCCAGAAAGAAAGTACACAAGGAAACAGTGGCCTTAAATGAAACATATGCCAGATGAACTTAGATCTGTACAGAGCATTCCATCCAAATGCAGAATACACATTTCTCAAGTGCACATGGAACATTCTCAAGGATGGAGTATATGCGGAGACGCAGAACAAGTTTCAACAAATTTAAGATTGAAATCATAGCAAGCATTTTTCCAATTACAGTGGTACAAACTAGAAATCAACTACAATAAGAAAACTGGAGAAATCACAAATATGTGGTGACCAAACAACATGCTCCTGAACAACTATTGTGTCGAGGAAGAAGTCAAAGAAGAAATTTAAAAGACATGAAGACAAATGAAAATGAAGATGCAACATACCAAAATTCAGGATGCAGCAAAAGTACTACTAAGTGAGAATTTTATAGCAATACAGGCCTACCTCAAGAAAAACTTTAAGCAATAATCTAACTTACACATAAAGAAACTAGAAAAGAAGAACAAACAAAGCTCAGAGGAAGTAGAAGAAAATAAATAATAAGGATCAGATCAGAAATAAATTCAAATAGAGACTTAAAAGACAACAGAGAAGATCAGTGAAACTAAGTACTAGTACTTTGAAATGAGAAACAAAATTGACAAACCTTAAACTAGACTAAGAAAAAAAAAGAAGGCGCAGACAAAATCATAAATGAAAGAGGAAAGCTTACAATGGATACCATCAAAATACAAGGAATCATAAGCAAATACTATAAGTAGTTAAATGCCAACAAATTAAACAACCTAAAAGAAGTGGGTAAGTTCTTAGAATCATGCAACCTTTCCAGACTGAATCATAAAGGGAAAGAAAGCCTTAATAGATTGAAGACTAGCAAGGAAATTTAAACAGTAATCAACACTCCCCAAAAGCAAACATTTAGGACCAGATGCCTTCACAGATGAATTCCACAAACATTCAAAGATTGAAGAGCTAGCCTTCCTCAGTTCAGTTCAGTTCAGTCGCTCAGTCGTGTCTGACTCTGCGACCCCATGAATCGCAGCACACCAGGCCTTCCTGTCCATCACCAACTTTCAGAGTTCACTCAGATTCACATCCATCGCTAGCCTTCCTAAGCCCTTCCAAAAAACTAAAGAGGCAAGAATACTTCCTATTTTTTTTTTTTTTGAGGCCAACCTGACTCTAATACCAAATCAGAGAAAGACAATACACACACACACACACACACACACACACACACAAACACACACAAATACAGGCTATTATCACTAATGAACACAGATGCACAATTCCTCATAAAAAGAGGATCAAACCAAATTCAGCAATATGTTAAAAGAATCATATACTATAAGCAAATGAGATTTATCCCAGGGATGCAAGGGTGTCTAATACCCACAAAGCAATCAAATATCATAGACACATTAACAAAACGAAGGATTAAAAATTGTATGATCATCTCATTACATGCAGAAAAAGCATTTGACAAGATTCAATCCCCACTTATAAGAACCTATTATAATAAAATATATGGGGCTTCCCTAATAGCTCAGTCGGTAAAAAAATCAGCCCGCAATGAAGGAGACCCAGGTTCGCTCCTGGGTTGGGAAGATCCACTGGAGAAGGGGTAGACTACCCACCCAGTATTCTTGGGCTTCACTTGTGGCTCAGCTGGTAAATAATCTGCCTATAATGTGGGAGACCTGGTTTCGATCCCTCAGTTGGGAAGATCCTCTGGAGAAGGGTAAGGCTACCCACTCCAGTATTCTGGCCTGGAAAATTCCATGGACTGTATAGCCCATGGCGTCACAAGAGTCAGACATGACTGAGTGACTTTCACTTCATAATAAAATATATAGAGAAGGAATGTACTCCAACGTAATATGGTTACATACGACATACCCACAGATAACATCATACTCAATGGCGAAAAACTGAAAGCTATACCTCTAATACTAGGACTAATATAAGGATATCTACTCTTGCCAGCTCTTATTCAATTTAAGTATTAGAAGTCCTAGAAAGAGCAAATTGCAAGAGAAAAAAAAAGTCATCCAGATCAAAAAGGAAGAAGGAAAACAATAGTAATTTTCAGATGACATGATTTTATATATAGAAAAGCCTAAAGACTTCACCAAAAACTACTAGAAAAAATTGTAAAAACCCATAACATTGCAGAGTACAAAATCAATATATAAAAACCTGTTGCATTTTTATACACAAATAACAAACTAGCTGAGAAATTAAGAAAACAACCTAATTTGCAATTGCAACAAAAAGGATAAAAAAGTAGGAGTAAATTTAACCATGGAAGTAAAAGACCTGTGCACTGAAAACTGTAAGGCATTGTAAATAATGCAAGTCAGCAAGAACAAAAAGCAAACCAACTGATTAAAAAATGGGCAGACCATTTGAAGAAACATTTTTCCAAAGAAGACCTACAGATGGCTGACGGGCACATGTAAATATATTCATCACTAATTATTACAGAAATACAAATCAAAACCACAATGAGATAGTACCTCATGTCCCTTAAAATGGGTATTATCAAAAAAAAAAAAGAAAAGAAATAACAAGTGTCAGCAAGGATGTAGAGGAAAGCGGCAAGAAACAGATAATAACTTCCTTATTCTCTTGATTTTTCTGACTGTAACTGAAATAGTGCATGTTGCTGTCCTAGGACATTTGTTAAGTCTGAGCTCATTAGGGGAACTATAGTTGGCATGACATAATACTTAAGGTCCTAGGTTTAGAGATAGATTGCCTCCAGTTAAATCCTGAGTCTATTGTTTACAATTGTGAGACACTGAACAAACTAGTTCACTTTGTTTCCTCATCTACAAAATGATGCTGATGGTGTCTGCTGCACAGGGCTTCTGTGAAATTCTAATATGTAAACATGGAAAGCACTTGGCTTGGGATCTAGTCATTCACACAGGAAAATAGTTGAGAAAGGATCCAGGAAGACTGCTTATGGCCTCAGACATTTGTGTACAGCCAAGTACAGAGCATGGGAAATATACAGAGTGCATTTGAAACAAGAGCTACCAAAATTGATAAGTAAAATTCTATGGATTTCCTTGAATATTAGCTGGCTTATATTTGTGATAGAAATGTGGTATTTACAGGTCTGTTTCTGGATCCAAGAACCACCTCCTCCTGGGGAAAGTATCTACCTCAATCCGGTCCCTGTACTTGGCAAAAGCTAATCCCACCCCCACCTCTAGGCATGGAGTCCTTATTAGTTTAAGCCAGTCAGCATGTAACATCTACTAGTCAAAACTGATTGCCTATAGATGAACATGTGGCCCAGCTGGACACTGAAATACAAGAAAATGTGTCTTGGGAATTTTGCAGAAAGACTATTTTTGTTTTTACCAGAAATCCATAGAGGATCTCTGCCTTACTGCTCAGTATGTATATGGCCACTAGAAGTAGTTGAAAGTCATCTGTAATGCTTTAGGATAACAAAGCAGTCAAGTCACAGGTTACTTTGCTGAGCTGCTAGATCAGGCTTTATCTCAGGCTTACACTAATTCTTTTTTTTTTTTAATACTAATTCTTGATTTGATTTTACATGAGTCAGTAAATCATTTTTATGTCTTAACCTAGTCTGAATTAGCTTTTCTTTTAGTGGACACCCAAAGCCTCTTAGCTAATACAATGATAGTTAGTATTACCTCTTCAAAATAAAGGGTATTATTTTCTAAGAGGAAATGTATCTGTGTGTGCAGAAATCCATAAATGCTGGATTGTATCCATGAAGAAGCACACAGAGAAGTAACTCATGTTGGTAAGGACAAAGATGGGGCTGAATGGACATGCTATGTTGCAAATAAGTTAAGCTATAGGCTGCCCAGTCGGAGGAAGAAAACGAGGCTTCATTTCTGAAACACATCACTATTTTTGTTCAGTCGACTGCTGACTATTTCTGTAGATGGAGAATCCAAGCTGAGCTTATAATGACATCCAAACTGCCAGCTATATGAGACAGATGACATCATGGAGCACATTGTCACAGCTCTATTTGGACTGAATGAAGAAGGGCTTTCAGGAGGAGTTCTAAAGGAATAGAGGAGGGGGTTTTGTAATATCAATCAAGGAGAGGAGAGGAAACTGATTTTTAAGCAATGAGATACAGGAGCAATATGCTGAAATTACATACTGAAAAATCACTGTTTTGATATTCATAGTGCCTTGCTCCATCTGAATTACATCATCACATAGATCAGAGGTAAGAAATGTTCTACTGTAATGATCAAACACAGCTGTGGAGTAGGAGAGCTCTGTGTGAATGGGAAAGGTGCTCTGGGCACCCTTTGGGATGGGGAGATGAGGCAGAGGCATCCAGGGTTACAGCTGAGTCAACATTCAGCATCCAGGACCAGGCTAATTGTGGGACCAGTCTAGACCCTAGTTGTCCTAAGAGACTACCAAGGAAAACAACCGATGGAGATGTTAGCCTATAGACTTTGACACAAGAGTTAAAACAACAACAAAAAAGCTGAATTGCTTTTCTGGGACATCCTTGGCAGTCCACTGGTTAAGACTCTGTGCTCCCAATGCAGGGGCTGTGGGTTCAGTCCCTGGTGGGGGAACTAAGATCCCAGATGCTGCAAATCATAGCCTAAAAAATAATAATGAATAAATTAAAAAGAAAAGTTGAATTGTTTTTCAAATGATGTATGGGTGAGATTACGGAGTTGGAGTTTCTCTCCTTCATCAATCTGTCTTTGGTGTTGGGCTAAGAGGACTGAGTTCATGTACATGAAAAATTTAGAACAGAACCAGCCCAGGGTAAGAACTCTATTCGTTATTAATATTCTTCTTGTAGGACATAGCATGTCAAATGCCAGAGAAGGAAGTCCTCTGGGCCATAGGCCTAGGCATCACTGGGCTCCAGCCTGCATGAGTTCTCCAGGTTTCTCCCTTGAGAATAGCTACTCATGAGCACCAGCCCACTTCCTCCAAAGCCATCAGTCCACAGGCAGAGAGGAGAGTACAGACATATGGAGAGCCACGTCAGGGGTGACAGAAGGTCATTTTTTCCCCCACTCCATGAAAGACACTGTCCATACACCCTTACAAGGCCCAGGAGCTTGGGCCTCTTTATCTTGCATGCTGGGATTGCCCAGCAGGTACAGTGCTTTGTGTCAAGGCTGGAGGAGGCTGTGGGTAGAGAGGTCACGGACTCCGTTCGTAGAATCAGTTCAACCTTAAATGTCCAACTGGAATGGCCTTATCAGTCAGTATTACCTCAGTTCCCTCTAAGCATTAAAATCCTCCACAGCAAACTCCTGTAAAGTTCCCATGGTGAGGGGTCTCCCTCAGAGAGAAAATGGAAGCAAGGCAAGGTGGTAGCTGACTCACCTTGGCCAATCAGACGGAGGATGAGGAAAGATAGAACCAAGTGTTGTAAGCAAGGAGAAGGGCTGGAGGAAAGAAAGCAGCACAGAGTGGGACTGAATGGTGGTGAGGGGGTGTGGCTCAAGAGCTGTGACCTTTACAGAGACACGCCAGAGGGTGGCTTTCTCAAGAGAATTTTATGATTCACATGATCACAATTAAACATTTATTTTTGTCACTGACAACATATTTGCATTTCACACAATTTGTCGTGCTGGTAGGGATCTAGAAAAGAAGAAAATGTATACACTATTACCCATGGAAAAGAAATGCAAAAAAGCAAAATGGCTGTCTGGGGAGGCCTTACAAATAGCTGTGAAAAAAAGAGAGGCGAAAAGCAAAGGAGAAAAGGAAAGATATAACCATCTGAATGCAGAGTTCCAAAAATAGCAAGAAGAGATAAGAAAGCCTTCTTCAGCGATCAATGCAAAGAAATAGAAGAAAAGAACAGAATGGAAAAGACTAGAGATCTCTTCAAGAAAATTAGAGATATCAAGGGAAAATTTCATGCAAAGATGGGCTCGACAAAGGACAGAAATGGTCTGGACCTAACAAAAGCAGAAGATATTAAGAAGAGCTGGCAAGAATACACGGAAGAACTGTACAAAAAGATCTTCAAGACCCAGATAATCATGATGATGTGATCACTCATCTAGAGCCAGACATCTTGGAATGTGAGGTCAAGTAGGCCTTAGAAAGCATCACTACGAACAAAGCTAGTGGAGGTGATGGAATTCCAGTTGAGCTGTTTCAAATCCTGAAAGATGATGCTATGAAAGTGCTGCACTCCATATGCCAGCAAAGTTGGAAAACTCAGCAGTGGCCGCAGGACTGGAAAAGGTCAGTTTTCATTCATTCCAATTCCAAAGAAAGGCAATGCCAAAGAATGCTCAAACTACTGCACAGTTACACTCATATCACATGCTAATAAAGTCATGCTCAAAATTCTCCAAGCCAGGCTTCAGCAATACGTGAACCATGAACTTCCTGATGTTCAAGCTGGTTTTAGAAAAGGCAGAGGAACCAGAGATCAAATTGCCAACATCTGCTGGATCATGGAAAAAGCAAGAGAGTTCCAGAAAAACATCTCTTTCTGCTTTATTGACTATGCCAAAGCCTTTGACTGTGTGGATCACAATAAACTATGGAAGATTCTGAAAGAGATGGGAATACCAGACCACCTGACCTGCCTCCTGAGAAATCTGTATGCAGGTCAGGAAGCAACAGTTAGAACTGGACATGGAACAACAGACCGGTTCCAAATAGGAAAAGGAGTACATCAAGGCTGTATATTGTCACCCTGCTTATTTAACTTCTATGCAGAGTACATCATGAGAAACGCTGGGCTGGAAGAAACACAAGCTGGAATCAAGATTGCCGGGAGAAATATCAATAACCTCAGATGTGCAGATGACACCACCCTTATGGCAGAAAGTGAAGAGGAGCTAAAGGGCCTCTTGATGAAGGTGAAAGAGGAAAGTGAAAAAGTTGCTTAAAGCTCAACATTCAGAAAACGAAGATCATGGCATCCGGTCCCATCACTTCATGGGACTAGATGGGGAAACAGTGGAAACAGTGTCAGACTGGAGGGCTCCAAAATCACTGCAGATGGTGACTTCAGCCATGAAATTAAAAGACGCTTGCTCCTTGGAAGAAAAGTTATGACCAACCTAGATAGCATATTCAAAAGCAGAGACATTACTTTGCTGACTAAGGTCCATCTGGTCAAGGCTATGGTTTTTCCTGTGGTCATGTATGGATGTGAGAGTTGGACTGTGAAGAAGGCTGAGCGCTGAAGAATTGATGCTTTTGAACTGTGGTGTGGAGAAGACTCTTGAGAGTCCCTTGGACTGCAAGGAGATCCAACCAGTCCATTCTGAAGGAGATCAGCCCTGGGATTTCTTTGGAAGGAATGATGCTAAAGCTGAAATTTCAGTACTTTGGCCACCTCATGCGAAGACTTGACTCATTGATGCTGAGAGGGATTAGGGGCAGGAGGAGAAGGGGACGACCGAGGATGAGATGGCTGGATGGCATCACGGCCTCTATGGATGTGAGTCTGAGTGAACTCCGGGAGATGGTGATGGACAGGGAGGCCTGGAGTGCTGCGATTCATGGCGTCACAAAGAGTTGGACATGACTGAGTGACTGAACTGAACTGATTACACACTAAACATGAAGTCAGGATGCCTTACTTAGCCAGTAGGTTCAGGGTCATATTTCAGGAGTGAGAACTCCTACCCTCACGCTTTCCATATCACCTCCCACTGCTGAGGGTACTTAGGGGCAAAACTTGCCTGCAGTGGTGGCCTGGCAGAAGTTGATAGAAGCCAGCAAACCTCTATTCTAATTTATCAGATTCTATCCTGAAGCAGAATAGAACCAGAAGCCTCCATCTAAACAACCTGTCTGTGGTGACCGCTCCCTTCAGAATTCCCAGGGCTTCCATCTTGAGCCCATTCCCATATCTTGGGACCTGCCTGGTTTCTCTTAGATATGTTTCAGTTAGGGAACAAAGGATCCTATTATTCCCAAGGGAACTCGCTATTAAAGAGGTTTAGTAGAACTTTCTAGGGACTTTAAACCCAGAGCTGAAAGATAATGGAGCTAAGAGAATAGACAGATTTACAGCCATTACAATAACAAGTTACTCTTCACTCCCTCTTTTGACTGCAGAAGGAGCCTCTGCTGCTTTTATGTTTTGGTTACAAGGAAGCAAAAATAGCCACCTCCCTCCATGTAAAACTATATTGGAAAAAAACCCAGAAGTGGGTTTTCCTTCTGGTTACTGCATGATTTTGACATAATACCTTGAGATATTATAGTCTCTGTTGAAAAACAGAGACTATGTATGTAGGACCAGGATCTGGGGTCCAGTCATCAGGCCTTGCTGGAGAACGTAGGTGTTATAGAAAGTCATGAGAGAATGGTACAGAGGAGCCAGAATTGGTGGTGAATTGGGTCTCTAAAGGGACTTGAGGTGAGCATTATTTATGTGAAGACAGTACACTCCACTCCCAGATGCTGACACCAACACACAGAGACAAGAACAGCAAGCAGCTATTCAAGGAGGGTTCCGGTGAGTCCCACTGACCTGGGCTGAATTAGGAGATGCAGCTCTGGGTACATGGGAAAGGGGTTAACAGAACCAAGGGGACAGTGAAGAAAGAAAGAGCAGTTTTGAGGGCGAGAGTCCAGGAGGGATGCTCCTTGCTGGCGTGAAGGTGAAGAATACTCCACAAGAGATGTGCGGAGATTACAGGGCACCAGAGCCCAGGACAAATTGAATAGAATAAAGGAACCAGTGACACATATATAAAATAGATAGCCTACAAAGACCTAGTCTATAGGCCAGGGAAATCTACTGAGTAGTCTGTACTAAGGGAAATGAACCTGGGACTTCCCTGGTGATACAGTGGTTAAGAATCCAACTGCAAACACAGGGGACACAGATTCAACCCGTGTTCCAGAAAGATCCCACATGCCGAAGAACAGCTAAGCCCCTGTGGCACAACAACTTGGCTAAACAGAATGAGTGTGAGGGGTAAGGAAGATTTTAGGAGGAGATTCTCAAGTCTGTAATCCTTAAACTCTGCTAACCACACAAAATCCCAGTTTTCCAAATGCCTTATTCCTATAAACTTCTAGCGCCCCAGGTACAAGAGGAAAGGGCATAAGGGATACTGATAGAAATCTTAAGTATCTTCACATACAGGAAAGAGGACCCCCAAAATTGATGTCCAAGCATGCGCCCTACTATGTCCAGCTGGCACAGTGACCCTGGGAAACTAAACGCGTAGGTGAGGTCCAGGCAGACATGCATGCCCTCTGCATGGAGTTCTGAGCTGGAAGATCTGGCATAACTTTGAGCGCTTCCTTCTCCACCAGTAATGAGCAATAAAGGAGATTCAAGTAAGTCCAAGGCTGAAGGCCACTGTGAAATATTTCTCATGCTTTTAAATTGGTAGGCCATGTCAAGCACTTTATGAATTAATTGAAACTATAGCAGTAAAACAAAGCCCCACAGCTAAAGAGAAGTTAACATAAACCTAACATATACAAGAAATCTAACATAAAGCTATAATTTTAAAAAACAATTAAAACTCATATAGTCCTTACATTGTGCAGTGTTAATATGTTTAATCCTCACAATGCCCCTATATAGCAGGCATTTCTATTACCCTCATTTTATAGATGAGGAAACTGAGGTATACGGAGTTTAGGACTTGCCCAAGGATATGCAGCCAGTTAGCGAAAAGCAATTTAAACCCACAGAGCCTAGAACTATACTTAACTGCCTTGCTACTCTACCAGGCATGATGCAGAGAAATCACACATACAAATAGGCAGTAGATGTGTGTCATAGTATTACATATAAACCAACCAATGAGATGACTTGGGGAAAGAGTACATCAACATAAAACTGTCATTGTTAGAAAACGCAAACTAAAGAGATCATCATAAAACATTTATGGAACTCAAGAATATGTCTGGGAACTTGGAAGGGTCTGAAAAACACTGCTCAGGTTCATGGAGGCTGTACATGGAGGAGAAATTTGGTGGATGGCCCACGTTTTGTCTCTCTCCCATGAATTCCATACCTTACAGTGAAGTCAAATCATATCCAATCAAACCACTTCCCTCCTTATAAATCATCAGTGGCTCCATCGTAATTACTACAGAATAAAATCTAAATTTCTTGGTGTGATCACCAGGTGCCCCCTAATCCAGTCTCCACTAAGGGAGGCCTTCAACATTCCTCCTCTGCATCACAGATCTCTAGCCACAGAAAACTTCTGCCCTGGCCTCAAACACACCATGCTTTTCCATTTCTCCCAGATGAGGTCAGAAAACCATCAGTGCTAGAATCAACTGAAGGCCTTTTTTAGAAACATTGACTCCAGGATTCTAATGAAATGTAATGCTTTGGCATTTGGCTGAGGAAATGGTATTTTAACAAATTCTGCATGCAGTTTATTTTTCACATACATTAATATTTGAAGTCCACATTTCATTCCTTATGATGATTTCCTCTTCCCATCTGTCACTCCACATTTCAAATATCATCTCCTTAAGATAAGTCTTTTTAACCCTCTCCTTCCCCAGACACAACTGACCCCTTTCCCTTTCTGTGCTGCCACTTTACCTTTTCATACTTCTATTCTGCACCTGTGGGGCCTTATATTTTTAATTCATGTATTTTTATTGGAATATAACTGCTTTACAATGTGTTCATTTCTGCTGTACAACAACATGAATCAGCTATATGTATAGCTCCCTCTTGAATTTCCTCCCACTGCCCACCCCTTCAGGTCATCTCAGAGCACCGAGCTGAGCTCCCTGGGCTATACAGCAGCTCCCCACTAGCTGTGTTTTACCCATGGTAGTGCTTATTTTTGTGATCTAGGCTGATCTGTGATCTAGATCTGAGATTTCTTTCAGGACCTTAATTCATTTGCCAACAAGTTTGCATTGAATTCTGGAGTTTAGCTGATGGAGGAGGCTGATCTGTGATCTAGGTCTGAGATTTTTTTCAGGACCTTAATTCATTTGCCAACAAGTTTGCATTGAATTCTGGAGTTCGGCTGATGGAGGAGGCTGATCTGTGATCTAGGTCTGAGATTTCTTTCAGGACCTTAATTCATTTGCCAACAAGTTTGCATTGAATTCCGGAGTTCGGCTGATGGAGGGGCAGCCTGGATGGAGCTTGGAGTCTGATGGAGTACAGAGAAGCACCATCTAAAGAAATGTGCCAAGTGCTCTGAGAGGCAGACAGTGGGCTGCGTGAGGCTACAGGGGCACTCAGACAGGGGATGCAGACCAGGAAGCTTCTCAGGGAACTGATGTCTCAGTGGATACCTGTGAAAGGAATGATTTACCCAAGGAAAGGAGGAGACGGTATGCCAGCTGGGGGAAAAATGTCCCAAGGCCCAGGGTGTATTTGTGTGAGAGAGAGAGAGAGGAAGAGATATTCAGGGTATCCTCCATAAAAACCGGATGTATATTTCTACGTGGGCTTTTTCCCTCAGTTTTCCTCCTCACAATTAGTTTAAAGCCATATTCAACAGATATGTCTGTTTTTGAGAAAACGGATTCTTCCCAGACTCTGTCAGATGGACTCTTGAGCCTTAAACCCAAAAGTGTCTTTAATCTCTTTCTCTTTCTCATCTTCCCACCTCTGTGTACATATATGTGTGTTATCATGAATGAATGAATGATGGATACCTACATTATATAATTAATTAGAACATCATGATATAGTTGATATAGTAGGAAAAAGCATAGTATTTCTAAAGAGCATGATCTTTAATAATCCTAGTTTCAAATTCCAGCTTTGTCAGTTCCAGGTGAGTGACTCAGGACAGGCTATTTATCTTTCTGAATATCTTTTCTTATATAATGGATATAGTAGTGAAAGAAAGTGAAAGTGAAGTCGCTCAGTCGTGTCCGACTCTTTGTGACCCCGTGAACGGTAGCCCACCAGCCTCTTCCGTCCATGGGATTCTCCAGGCAAGAATACTGGAGTGGGTTGCCATTTCCTTCTCCAGGGGATCTTCCTGACCCAGGGATCGAACCCAGGTCTCCCACATCGCAGGCAGACGCTTTAACCTTCTGAGCCACCAGGGAAGCCCGGATATAGTAGTATTTATCTCATAAGAATATTATCACAACTAGATAACCAATGAGCTTCCCAGGTGTTGCTAGTGGTAAAGAACCTGACTGCCAATTCAGGAGACATAAGAGACACAAGTTCAATCCCTGGGTCAGGAAGATCTCCCTGGAGGAGGAAATGGTGACCCACTCCAGTATTCTTGCCTGGAAATCTCATGGACAAAGGAGCCTGGGAGGCTACAGTCCATAGGGTGGCAAAGAGTGAGACAGGACTGCAGCAACTTATGTGTGTGTTAGATGACAAATAGAAAGTACCTAGTATGATGCCTGGTATATAGTAGGCTTTTTTAGAAAAGAGTAACAGGTAATAAGAGTATGACTTTAAAATCCCAGATTCACCCCATAACTAAACCTGTATGACCTTGGGGAACAAGCTGATTTAGTCTTCCTTGGTCTCCCCAGAGGCTCCCTCATGCGGTGAACAAATGTACACAGGAAACACGGTACAAATGATTGTTATGGTAATTTAATTATTACTTCCTATTACAAATATCATTTTGTCTGGCACTTTTGCCACATAACTACGTTATTTATGTTTCAAAGGTTAGCATTTTGAAAGAAATCAGATGATTTTTCCTATGTAAAACATCTTTGTTGTACACTATGCTGCTGCTGCTGAGTCGCTTCAGTCGTGTCCGACTCTGTGCGACCCCACAGACGGCAGCCCACCAGGCTCCCCCGTCCCTGGGATTCTCCAGGCAAGAACACTGGCGTGGGCTGCCATTTCCTTCTCCAGTGCATGAAAGTGAAAAGTGAAAGTGAAGTCGCTCAGTCGTGTCCGACTCTTCGCGACTCCATGCACTGCAGCCCACCAGGCTCTTCTGTCCATGGGATTTTCCAGGCAAGAGTACTGGAGTGGGGTGCCATTGCCTTAGATAAACCATTTTAAAACCACTTCCAATTACCGGTGACTGCCACAAGGTGGCGACAGATCATTTCTATTATTTGGACTTCCCTGGTGCAAATAATTAAATAATAATTTTCTGGTCCAAATAATAAATAAATAATAATTATGCAAATAATAATTTCTATTATTTCAGTTCAGTTCAGTTCAGTCGCTCAGTCGTGTCCGACTCTTTGCGGCCCCATGAATCGCAGCACGCCAGGTCTCCCTGTCCATCACCAATTCCCGGAGTTCACCCAGACTCACGTCCATCGAGTCGGTGATGCCATCCAGCCATCTCTTCCTCTGTCGTCCCCTTCTCCTCCTGCCCCCACTCCCTCTCAGCATCAGTCTTTTCCAGTGAGTCAACTCTTCACATGAGGTGGCCAAAGTACTGGAGTTTCAGCTTCAGCATCATTCCCTCCAAAGAAATCCCAGTAATTCTCTTTTCTGAAAGTTGTTTTTCAAGAAATACCGTGAAAACAATCGTGTTTTTGTTTTATAAAAAAAAATAAAGCATATAAAACAAACATCATTTTCTGTTTGTCTTCCTTGCTAAAGGTCTAATTTTAATTGAGGAATATATATGTTACATATAAGAACATATATTCAGATAATTTCATCATGGTTGATAGTCACTCATTTGTATCATTTTATATATTATTATTATTGTCTGAAATTACATTTCTATTCCTTGTTCATTTAAGCTTGAATACTAGAGAATTTTTATAAATAATGCCCCTAAATCTAGTTATTAGGGAGTATCAGAATAAAGAACGGACTTTTTTTTCTGTAAGTTTTTTTACTTAGAAGATTGATTTCAGGATACTTCAGCTTTTGAGTTTAACTTTTCAAAATAAATGAAACTTATAGGGCTTTTAATGATGTTTTTGTGGCATTCACTTTTGTAGTTCAAGATTCCAAGTGCTTCAGATAAATTGATTTAAGAATTAATGTGGAAAGATACAGGTGTGGTCAAATCATTAATGCATTCACTCTTAGTTCTGCCTCGGTGCTGCCTTTGTTGACTCTGGAGCTTTTTCAGTTTGAAATGTTTAAACTATTAATTGTGAGATAAGATGTTTGCTTTCTCATTGATCTCCCTGGAAAGCGTGAGTGAGAGTCAGACACAGTTGTTAAATCTTTCTCCCAGCTGACTGCTGGGAGTTTAATTTTAGCATTTTGTTTCTGCTCGAAATCGGGAGTGGTGCTGTTTTCCTCTTCCTGGGAAAACTGCTGGCTTACAGTTCTTAGCTTTCCTCCGGCATAGACTTCTAGATAAGCTGTTAAAAGGTTCCTTTCTGGACCCCGATTTTCATTTCTTAGGAGACTATGTTTTACATGCAAATTTTGTAATACATAATACTTTTACAGAAGCAGAGTCCCGTCTCGAGTAGTAGGCAGAACATCTGGGCTTCTCTGACAGCTCAGATGGTAAAGAATCTGCCTACAATGCAGGAGACCTGGGTTTAATCCCTGGGTCGGGAAGATCCCCTAGCGAAGGGAATGGCAACCCACTCCAGTATTCTTGCCT
The DNA here is from genome assembly GCA_917880005.1 of Nanger dama. Taxonomy (NCBI): domain Eukaryota; kingdom Metazoa; phylum Chordata; class Mammalia; order Artiodactyla; family Bovidae; genus Nanger; species Nanger dama. The sequence goes on from CAKJTW010000015.1 coordinate 37,484,354, forward strand.
GGAGAATCCCGTGGAGAGAGGAGCCTGGCGGGCTACAGTTCATGGGGGTTGCAGAGTTGGACACGACTGAGCGACTAACAACTTTTGGAACATAGCCCAGACTCAGATGCACATGCCTAAGCACCATGTATTTAGAAAGTGTATTTCATATCTATGGAATATATCATCTTATTTACATCTGGATTTGAACCTGGGATTGATGCGGGACCTCTGATGAAGACTCATAAACAGGTTTACCACAGTCCTACCTTCTTTTCTGTTGTCAGCTTTGTTCATTCACACAGTCTGACTAGACGCAACGTGTTTGAATTTGTGACCCCTGCCTTCGGTGTTCTGAATCAGGGCAGGAAACACAGACACTTCTAGAGGAAGAGGGGGTGGGAGAAAGCTGTCTTGTAGCTGGATAATTTATAAATGGGGGCTAACTGGGCCGTAACAGCATTAAACAGGACCTTAGAGTCTCATGTTCAGAAGCATAAATGAGCTAAAGGATTCTTCCACCTGCATACTTCTGTGACTCACTCATCTTTTTCAATTGAAGACTGGTTCCAAATAGGAAAAGGAGTACGTCAAGGCTGTATATTGTCACCCTGCTTATTGAACTTATATGCAGAGTACATCATGAGAAACGCTGGGCTGGAAGAAACACAAGCTGGAATCAAGATTGCTGGGAGAAATATCAATAACCTCAGATATGCAGATGACACCACCCTTATGGCAGAAAGTGAAGACAAGCTAAAAAGCCTCTTGATGAAAGTGAAAGAGGAGAGTGAAAAAGTTGGTTTAAAGCTCAGCATTCAGAGAACTAAGATCATGGCATCTGGTCCCATCACTTTATGGGAACTAGATGGGGAAACAGTGGAAACAGTGTCAGACTTTATTTTTGGGGGCTCCAAAATCACTGCAGATGGTGACTGCAGCCATGAAATTAAAAGACGCTTACTCCTTGGAAGAAAAGTTATGATCAACCTAGACAGTATATTCAAAAGCAGAGACATTACTTTGCCGACTAAGGTCCATCTAGTCAAGGCTATGGTTTTTCCTGTGGTCATGTATGGATGTGAGAGTTGGACTGTGAAGAAGGCTGAGCGCCGAAGAATTGATGCTTTTGAACTGTGGTGCTGGAGAAGACTCTTTTTTTTTTTTTAATTTAATTAAATTTATTTATTTTTTTAATTACAATACTGTATTTGTTTTGCCATACATTGACACGAATCAGCCATAGGTGAACACAATCGCCCAATGCCGAAGCCCTCTCCCACCTCCCACCCCACATCCTCTACCTGAATCATCCTGTGCATCAGCCCCATGCATCCTGCATCCTACACCAAACATAGATTAGCGCTTCGTTTCTCTTGAGAGTCCCTTGGACTGCAAGGAGATACAACCAGTCCTTTCTGAAGGAGATCAACCCTGGGATTTCTTTGGATGGAGTGATGCTAAAGCTGGAACTCCAGTACTTTGGCCACGTCATGCGAAGAGTTGACTCATTGGAAAAGACTGATGCTGGGAGGGATTGGGGGCAGAAGGAGAAGGGGATGACCGAGGATGGCATCACAGACTCGATGGACATGAGTCTGAATGAACTTTGAGAGATGATAATGAACAGGGAGGCCTGGTGTGCTGAGATTCATGGGGTCGCAAAGAGTCGGAAATGACTGAGCAACTGAACTGAACTAATAGTCGTTTTACAATATTATGCAAGTTACAGGTGTACAATATAGTGATTCACAATTTTTATGTTATACTCCAATTATAATATTATTATAATATACTCCAATATAATATTATTATAAAATATTGGCTATATTCCCTGCATTGTACAATATATCCTTGTAGCTTATTTTATACCTAATAGTCTATACCTCTTCATTTCCTAACCCTATACTGTTCCTCCCTTTTCCTTCTCCCCATGGTAGACATTAGTTTGTTTTCTGCACCTGTGAGTTCACTTCTTCTTTGTTATATTCACTAGTTTGTTGTATCTTTTAGATTCCATATATAAATGATATCATAAAGCAAAGGAAATAAAACTGAAAATAAACAAATGGGACCTAATTAAACTTAAAAGCTTTTGCACAGCAAAGAAAGGTGAGGTGAAGTCGCTCAGTCATGTCTGACTCTTTGCAACCCCGTGGACTGTAACCTACCAGGCTCCTCTGTCCATGGGATTCTCCAGGCAAGAATACTGGAGTGGGTTGCCATTTCCTTCTCCAGGGGATCTTCCCGACCCAGGTTGGAGGCAGATGCTTTAACCTCTGAGCCACCAGGGAAGCCCAAAGAAAACCACTGGCCAAATGAAAAAAACCTACTGCATGGGAGAAAATAGTTGCAAATGATATGACCAATAAGGAATTAATATGCAACATACATAAACAACTCATGCAACTCAGTGTCAAACAAAAACAAGCAACCAATGACTGAAAACCTAAATGTTTTTCCAACTAGGAAATGCAGATATCCAACAGGCACATGAAAAGATGCTCAGCATGGCTAATCATCAGGGAAGTGCAAATCTCACTCATTTTTCACAGAACTTAGAACAGAAAAAGGGCATATAATATGGAAAGCCTGTGTGATAATGAACATGAAATAGCTAAATATTTGACCCTAACTATGTGTTTCTCTGTAGTACAACTAAGGAAGCAACAGGGAGTACAACTGTCTCCTCAATGGAGGAGTTACTCAGGTTACAGCAAATCCAGAAGTCGTTCAGCCAAAATCGAGAACAGGACTGACCATTCTCAATGGAGGGCCAACCCAAGTTCTAGAATACTGCACAAACCCAGAAGCATCATTTCAGAAGAGTAAGTAGCTAGGGTGAGTGCTTTGTTAATAATGCCACGGGGAGAAAGAACTTCCCTAAGCTTTGCATAATTCTGAGCACAGGCTGTAACCACGGACAGAAATTACTTAGAGCCTAACTCAGTGACTGCAGACGGAGAGAGAAATCTCTATAACTAAGCAATTAAGTCAATGATATCAAAAAGCAGCCTAGTGGGGATGAGTTGAGGATATAAATCCACAAAGAACAAACAAGAGGGTAGAATATATCAAGCTAGACATTTCTGTTCATAAAGGTGAGTTTGTGTATAGTTAAAATATATGTTTAAAGCACACTCTTGCCTGGAAAATCCCAGGGACAGAGGAGCCTGATAGGCTACAGTCCATGGGGTCACAAAGAGTCAGACACGACTGAGCAACTTCAGTTTCACTTTCAGTTAATTAACCTACAAGAGCCGTGGTATTCAGAACTCTCAATTAGGTTCTTATTTTAAGTCCATTAGCAAAGATCTCCCAGTTACATCAGTGGAAGAAAGCTACACCCGCTGTGGGTTTTTCTTGTCACCTGACTTATACCAGGTTACAGGTGACTTATAGAGACACGAACAACTATGGAACAAAGTTGGCAGACTAGGGTGAGACAGTGCAGGCACAAACCTTGGGGTGACACTCACTCCCAATTTTAAGGTACAAAAATTTGAAGGTGCAAAATTTAAGATACAGGGTCATCACCCACCTTAAATTTTGCATCCTAGGTACCCCCTTAGTCCCAGTTCAACATTTAGTTATCGTCTCATATTCATCTTTTTCATACAGTTCAAGGGGGCGTATTTGGTGTTGTTGCCACTGTTTTGAGGAGAAAGCTTGGCAGGAAGGACTGGATTCTTTACCTGCATCATTGCCAACATGTCTCCCTCCACCACCGGCTGTTCTGTGAGACAGACAGGCAACGTCAGCTGTCTTAATTCCACCCACCCCAGCAGCTGCCTGGACCTGCTCCAGGCAGTACACAACAGGGGGTGTGTGTGTGTGTGTGTGTGTGTGTGTGTGTGTGGTGTGTATTAGAGAGATGCTTTTGAGACGTGTCATGACCTAAACTGTTCTTCAGACATTTTTCTGTAAATCTCTTTATAACGTATCCTAGTTAGATGATGTAACACATACAATTTTCAAAGCAATTAAAAAAGTCTATCAGCTGTTTGATGCTGTTACAATCTGATATCCCAATCTTGAAAAAAAATTAAGACCTAAAAAGATTATTTTACTAAATTATACACTTTCGGAGTTAAAAGAAAACTTAAAACTTCCTTTTCACACCTTTAACGTTAGATACTTTAAAAAGGTGTATTCTACGGCAGAATAAAATTTTACTCTATGTACTATGTGAAATTTTCAAATGTCCTTAATAATTCAATTAAACATAAATATGTAGGTGTCTACAATGTACCCAGACAAATGAAATTAGAGTTACGGGATATACTATATATGTCTTTTGAGGCTCATAGTGTTTGAAAAAAATGACAACCCTAAAGACTAATGTGATTTGATTGTACAGAAGCTATTGAGAAATTAATGAGTCAATACCAGTTACAACAGAAAAATGGTACAAGCAAAAGACATTTTGACCTTATAAAGAATGAAAATTACTCTGAGTGTCTCTATTATCTGAAACAAGATAATGTGAGCACAGGGAAGTAAAGCAAAGATTTTTATCTGGGATGATTACAAATCTATTACCTAGTAGCATTTTCAATAGGATTCTTTCAAGTACTCAAAAGCAATAAAGTTAGAAGGGTAATATATATTTTCTACATTAAATGAGTTTCAGGAAGGGGTGAGTGTCTCTTCAAGACATAGATATTATCTCATAGCATTAGTAATTCAACATCCTATAAGCAACCTGATAATATAAAATAGACGAGGCAGTAGCTCAGGGTAAATGGCTTGCATGTTCATTCACTCAGTCGTGTCTGACTCTTTACAACCCCATGGACTGTAGCCCTCTGTCCATGGGATTGTCCAGGCCAGAATACTGGAGTGGCTTGCTATTTCCTACCCCAGAGAATTATCCTGACCCAAGGATTGAGCCTGTGTTTCCTTAGCCTCCTGCATTAGTAGACGAATGCATCTACTACTTTACCACCGAGCCACCTGGAAGCTAAATGGCTTGCTTGGGTTTCACTCAGTTGAATGTATTGAAAATAATGAATAGAATACACTTTACCTACTTAGGAAACTTTTGCAAATAGGCAAACCATTCGTCTCTCAGAAGCCATGTAAAATCAGTGTTTTAAGCTTTATTTAAAATGTGCTTAGTCACTCAGTCATGTCCGACTCTTTGTGACCCAATGGACTATAGCCCACCAGGCTCCTCTGTCCATGGGGATTCTCCAGGCAAGAATACTGCATTGTGTTGCCATGCCCTCCTCCAGGGGATCTTCCCAACCCAAGGATCAAACCCAGGTCTCCAGAATTGCAGGTGCTTTACCGTCAGCCACTAGGGAAGCCAAAGAATATTCCTGACCTAGAAATCAAACCAAGGTCTCCTGCATTGCAAGTGGATTCTTTACCAGCTGAGCTACCAGAGAAGCCCCTCAAATATATACTAATTGAGATAAACTCAACACAGCAACATACCCATTAGAATATATTTATAGAAGTTTCAGATTTAAGGTTTAAAAGTCTTAATTCAATCACTTCAAATTAAAAAAGAAAGAAATACCTAAAATAAGTTGAAAGCTAATGGTTCCAACTTAAAGGATGTTTTTCCCCAGATTAAATAAGCAATACATCTCATTTTAGAAAATACAGAAATTTAGGAAGAAAGAAAAGAAGGAAAGAAAATAGGCAAACAAAAGTACACATATCCTCCCATAGGGCAGGTTTCTAGTGGCCAAAAATTCTAAACATGACCAAAACTCATGCATATACAGATAATCATGCCTTTCTGCATACCAGTGAATCAGAGGGTTTTTTGTTTTGTTTACTTTTGATTTTCTACAATTGTCTTCTCTTTTTCTAGCTTTATAACATCTTCCTATATATTTTTTTATGTGAGGTCAAAATTTTTTAAACAAAAAGATGAATGGTCTAAAGGTAAATTAGTGGATTTAGTCTCTGGATATGGGAATTCTAGACCTGGATTGGTCCACTGAATCTTAAGGTCTACATGGTCTCAAAGACCCTTCAGTCAGGTATTCAGAATTCTTCAAAGCCTTCTAAACCCTTACAAACTTCAAACAATTTCTTGACTTTTTCCAAAAAAAAGCTATATATCATTCACTTCTCCTGATATTTTTCTGTTTTCTTATTGCTTATATAACCAAACTGGAATGTGTACTCCAGGAGATTACAACCATTATGTATCTTGTTCACTGCTACATACAAAACAGCAATACCTGATATAGAATAAGAGGTCAATAAAAGCTTTATATAACCCAAATATAAGCTAAAGTTTTCCCCCAAAAAAATTCTAGAATAGAAAATAACTATATATATATATATATACATATATGTATATGTATATATGAGTCTTTATACAGTCTACCGTGTTATGGACACTTTCATAAGCCATATAATACTGCTTAAAACGTTAGACAAAAATGAGCCAACAATTTATTTTCTAAAACTAGTGCTAGTTTTCATGTTATTAAAGATTATCTGTTGAAATTAGTATAAAAGAAGGCAAAGAAGGTTAACATTTTCAGTGTTTATTCCTGCATTTTAACATTATGTTTGCAAGAGTTGGAAGCCATTATAAACAATAGTTTTAAACCTTAAAAAGCAGTAAAAGTTATTGCATTACAAAGATTAGGAAGATGAACCTAGAGGAAGAATAAAAATGAAAATGAAATTGTATTAATGTTTGTGAATGGGGACTTTCAGCATCCACATCACACACACAGTCACTTTGTGCTATATCTCAAAAGAACTGATAAGTGATGCTGCTACAGTGATTTTAAAATACTCTGGAGATGACAAAAACACTAATGTCAAAGATGCATCTGAAGAAGTTAGCTATTTTTAAGTAACTAAGGGAAAAATAATATTTCTAAATTACTCTATTTGGATACAATGTAATTGAAATGTATGTGTGGCTAAAGTAATACATTTAATTCTATAAGTAGACAAGTTACTGTTTCATCAGCATCCTTTACAATTTACATTTTCCCAGAGGACAACAGACTTACTCGGGGGAATCTTCTCACTAGAGTAAATAACAAGTCTATTTTAAAATGCATCCTGTTGGACATAGATAATAGACTAGTGGTTGCCAAGGGGTAGGAGGGTGGGAGAGGGACGAACTGGGAGTTTGGGATTAGCAGATGCAAGCTGGTATATACAGGATGGATAAACAGCAAAATCCTGCTGTATAGTACAGGGAACTATGTTCAGTATCCTATGATAAAAGAGTACTGAGCCACTCTGCTGTACAGCAATAATTAATACATTATAAATCAATTACATTTCAATAAAAAAATTAGAATAAAACACACTGTTATATACTGTGTGCTATTTCAATAAGAAATTTTGTTTCTTTTAGTTCTATAAAATACTAAACTATCTTTAACTATTGCTTCTCACCTATTTCTTCCATTGTCTTTTTCTAAAATTCCTAGTAAACAGCTTTGGAGTCTTTCTATAGCGCATCGTGGCTGACTGCTGTCTCATAGATATTTTCCAATGTTTTACCTCCTAGGACTAGATTCTTTGTATATTTTTCAGTACCTTCTTCCTATTATTTTAAAATTTCCTCTTTAACTGCATTAGTCTTGAGTTAATCCTGTTTATTTTTTTCTATAATAGAATTTTTGTTTCCAAGGTTTTTACTTAATATTTTTTCATAAGCTACTGCTTTAGTTTTTCATTATTTTTATATTCTCAAGATTGTTATTTTTTTCATCTCGTTAAAAATCTCAAACATACTTGTCTTAATTTTTCAGATTCCTCTTATTTTCATTTCATCCAGAGTGATCATACACCAATCTTACATTTTCTTGGTTATCTTTTCAATTATAATCATTCTGATATACTTTGAAATTTGGCTTTCAAGCTCATTTTTATGGGGTGGTGGTGGTGAGGTGGGTTCTGTCATATTCTTTGCTTGTTTTTTATGCTCTTGCTTTATTATTATTTCTCCAGGAGATGCATCACCTGGACCACTAGGGACCACAATCCAGAACAAGGTCTTGCATAGGTGACTAAGCTTACTTTGGGATGAACAGAGGCAAAGACAGATCCAGGCACTGTGCTAGTGAGCACCTTAACACAAGTCCTGGATACGAGGAAGTTTTTATGCCTTCCCTACATTCTTGTTTAGCAATGTTATATAAGCTAAAACCCTAGCTGTTGGTCAAAAACTTTTTTTTTTTTTTTAACTTCCTTTCACAGGCTGGAGCTCCCAATCCCTGCCCTTTATTTCAAGCAATGGCCCAGGTTCTGTTCCCCTGTTCTTCTTAGACTGCAGGACCTGAAATATAGCCATCTTTCCAGCTTACTCCCAGAGCTCAGTGAGCCAACTCCCACCCCACTACCTTACCACCAAACTCACTGATACTGAGTGAGATGCTACCGTATCTCCAGTTCCTAGAATGTACTATGCACACAGTTAAGAGTTTAATGAACATGTGTCAATGGGATGATTTGCTGTCCATCCCTAAGTTACTGAGGCGAAGAAGAGGGAAAGGAGAAGAATGTCAGGTTAGCAAAGGAGAGTCTAGAGGAAGTGACAGGATGAAAATACGTGACACAACAAACAGTGTAAGACAGTATACAAGGGAACTTTCACACACTGTGGGTGGGGTTGTACCTTGGTGCAGCCACTGTGGAAAACAGGATGGAGGCTTCTCAAAAAACTAACAGCAGAGCTATCATATGACCCAAGTATTTCACTTCTGGATACACACACCCCAGTGTTCATAGCAGCATTATTTATAATTGCCGAGATATGGAAGCAACTTAAGTGTCCATCAACAGGTGAATGGATAAAGAAGATATGGTACAGAGACACAATGGGATACCATTTGGCCATAAAAAAGAATAAAATTTTCCCATTTGCAGCAATATGGATGAACTCGGAGGGCATTAAGTGAAATGAGTCAGACAGAGAAGACAAATACTGTATGAGAGCACTTGTATGTGGAATCTAGAAAATACAATGAAGTAGTGAATATAACAAAAGGAGCAGAGTCACAGACAGAACGAACTAGAGGGTGCCAGTGAGGGGAGGGAGTGGCAATATAGGCATGGGAGTGGGAAGCACAAACTACTGGCTGTAAGTTTGGCTCAGGGATGGACAACACGGACAATACAGCCAATATTTTGTAGTAACTGTCAATGGTGGTAACTTTCAAAAATTGTATAAGAAATGAAAAAAATTTTTTAATTTCAAAAGGCAGTCTATGTTTCTCAACTGGCCAGTGCCAACTACAAGCCATGGTATTTGTAAATTTACAAAGTATATCGAACCATAAGTCTGAATGGAGGATAAAGCTGTGAGAGATGTAACTAACTGTCACAGATTTTAAAACTGAGAGGGAAGTGGTAAAGGAAAGGGGAGAATCATAACCTGTTTTGTTTCTTATATTTAGTTCCCTGTGACCAGTAGGATGTGGTCACCACTTAGGGAAAATTAGTGGATATCTTGTGAAACAGTACAAGGTAACTTATGTAAACAGTAAATGCCAGAGGCCAATTTTGCAGAGCTACTTAGGTCATTTTAGAATGTAGAAAACTGGCTTACAGACCTGGGTGAACACAGAACATCACAGGTACTCTCTTTCAGAAAAGAAAGACTCTTTTTTAATAAGCAGTATCTCCATGGCAACCATAAAGGCAAATCTTGCTTTGTGTGTATGATAGCAACACCAGTAACAGCTGGAGCAGGTTGAACAAAAATGGCAGGGGAGCAGAAGCTGGGGGATTTGGAAAGAAGGTGAGTAAAGAAAACAACAGCCCAACAGGAAGGAGTCTGACTTAAGACTGCCTTGGTCCATTAGCATTGCGTTGGAAGAAATCAGACTTTAAAATCTGTTGTTTTCAAAAGCACTTTCCCTCATCCTGTTCAAATCAAAGGTGAGACAAACTATTATGCTATTTGTTAAAGAAAAATAAATGACTTGAATTGTGTATGTTTTTAAAATCTGTAGGTGTTGACAAATTAATACATATTTTAAAAATATATGTCTTTGACAAGAGTCACACAGAGAAAATGAAAACAGACATGCACGTCCAGCCCCAGATAATGAATTAATGCAAGAGGAAAGCTCTGTTGTTAAGGGATTTCTTGTCACATTTTCAAAAAAAAGAGCACCATATAATGCAGGTCTATATAGCAAAGAAATGAGGTATCACAGAATTACTTGTTAGTGTAGTCTCACAATAAAAGCAGGGCACCAATAGAGGGCAGGTGCTTTATTCACTGAACTTTAAAATATCTACTTTGTGGCTACAAATATATATAAAAATTTAGCTCACTTTTTTAGACATGTGGAAAATAACTCTAAGATAATAGGATTATCTACAATAATTTTTAAATATTTTTTGAATTTTGAAATCATCTAAATTGGCAATAGATGTAAAAAATAATAGTGATCCCATGTACCCATTACTCAGTTTCCTCCAGTGATAACATCTTGCAAAAATATAAAGCATTTCACAAGCAGACACTGACCTTGATGCAACCCACAGATCATACTCAGATTTTCCTTGGTTTTACACATGTGTGTAGGTCTATGTGTCCTCAGCTCTATGTAATTTTATTACTAGGTGTAGACAGTGTATCTACCATCACAGCAGTCAGACAAAACAGCCCTATCATCACAAGGATCCCTGGCATTGCCCTTTTATAACCACTTCTATTACCTTCATACCCAGCAGTCCTATTGCTCACCAATACAAACACTAAGCTGCTCTCCATAATTTTGCCGTTTCAAAAATGTTATGTAACAAAAATCTGTGCTTAACTTTTTAGAAATGGTAACCTTTTCTCCACTCAGCATAATTTATTTGAGATCTACATAAATTGTTACATATATGAACAGTTCATTCCTTTTTATTGCTGAATAATATTCCATGGTATGGATGTACCACAGTTTGTTTAACCATCTACTCTTCTGAAAGACATCTGGGTTGTTTCCAGATATATACAGGTTTTTGCATGAGCACAAGTTTTCATTTCTCTGGGCTACACATCCAAGACTGCAGTAGTCTGGCCATACAGTAACTGCATGTTTAGCTTTATAAGTTATTGCCAGAATGCTTGCAAGAGTGTTGCCATTCTACATTCCCAACAGCAAGGTACTCATAATCCTTTTTGACATCATTTTAACAAGCTAATTAAAGTAACTACTGTCTCATCAGAGCAATGGAATTGAGAGTGTTTCCTGTTGTCAGGGTTTTTACACTCAGTCGGCCTGGGTTCAAACCCTGGCTCTGCCACTTGATATCAGATAAGTTATTCTTCTACTCAGCCTCAGTTTCTCCATCTAGAGAATGGGAATAACAATATACCAATCAAACAGGCATGTTATGAAAGTATAATAATAATTATTGTTTTATTTATTATTTATAGTTGATATAATTGTAAAGAGGTCATGCTCAGTCATTGTCTGACTCTTTTGCAACCTATAGACTGTAGCTCACCAGATTCCTATGTCCATGGAATTTTCCAGGCAAGAATAATGGAGTGGTTATCTTTTACTTCTCTAGGCGATCTCCTGACCCAGGGATTGAACCCACGTCTCTTGTGTCTCCTGCATTGGCAGGCAGATCTTTACCACTGAACCACCAGAGAAGCCTGCAAAAAAGAAAAGAAAGAAAAAGACATAGACCTGTTTAAAAAAAAAAAAAAACTTTAAGGCATACATATGGTTAACAGAAAACACCACCTATTTTATTATGATAGTGTGACAATGCCCATATAATGAAAATATTCTGAGAATATCTCAAGTGATATGATAATGAATTTACACAGAAATACTTTCAGACTTAAAATTTATTACATTGCTGATCCACAGTGAAACAGTGGCAAAATAACTATGTTTTGAAATGTAGGTAAGGAACAGAGCTGTTCCTCCAAATTATACAGAATGCTTTCATAAACCTGTGGTAAGGAGAAGTCTGATTTTCCTGAAAGTTGATTGGATGGGAAATAAGATGGCTCTTAGAAACAAATGGAAGCTATAAAAGATGGCACCTCCTGTCACCAATTACTACTTCTAAAGAGAGGCAAAGAATTACTACTTCTAAAGAGAGGCATTACTTTGCCGACTAAGGTCCGTCTGGTCAAGGCTATGGTTTTTCTAGTAATCATGTATGGATGTGAGAGTTGGACTGTGAAGAAGGCTGAGCGCCGAAGAATTGATGCTTTTGCACTGTGGTGTTGGAGAAGACTCTTGAGAGTCCCTTGGACTGCAAGGAGATCCAACCAGTCCATTCTGAAGGAGATCACCCCTGGGATTTCTTTGAAAGGAATGATGCTGAAGCTGAAACTCCAGTACTTTGGCCACCTCATGAGAAGAGTTGACTCATTGGAAAAGACTCTGATGCTGGGAGGGATTGGGGGCTGGAGGAAAAGGGGACGACAGAGGATGAGATGGCTGGATGGCATCACTGACTCGATGAACGTGAGTCTGAGTGAACTCCGGGAGTTGGTGATGGACAGGGAGGCCTGGTGTGCTGCGATTCATGGGGTCGCAAAGAGTGGGACACGACTGAGTGACTGAACTGAACTGAACTGAAAGAGAGGCAAAGAGAATAAAGTGTTGACTTTGTAAATCTTTTGTCAAAAAAATCCTTTCAAAGGAAATGATACTGATAAGAATCTTACTCTAAACAAGCTGTCATTTCAGTTTTTGTGTGTGTGTCTCCTTGTGTGTGTACGGTTGCCAAAACAGAGTACAATGCAAATAGCTAATTTTTACATCTTGCTATGTAAATGTAACACAAATAATTTTATATTTATTAAAATCACTACTCCAATTAACTTTGAAAATGTTTCTATTTTCATCTTTTGTTTGAACATTTTTAAATAAATTGATTTTATTTTGAATTTCCACTTCAATTTGAAGTATTCTTTGGGGGCATTTTGTTATTTTTGTTGTTTTATGTTTTCCTTAATTTAGTTTGGCTTCCAAGGAAGTTAAGACATTATCTCTCATATTAAAAGTATGAGAGTACCACTTTAAGAGGATGGCAAAGCTCAGTACAACATGGATCATGGGCTCTGAAGTCTGGTTTACCCGGTTTTCCACTGGCATGCTAAAGCATTTGAGAAAGTTAAGTTGTGGCACCCATAAAGTAGTAAGCAGACTTCCAGTTTTCTTGTCTTTTTTATCGTTCATTCTATGGAATTTAGCTCTCCCTTGTCTCAACTTAAGTTCACCAACACATTTTGTTAGACATATTTTTTTCAATATGCCATTTGTTGATTTTTCTAAATGCATAATTATTTCTCTGTTTTATTAAAATAAGACTCATTTTCATATTAATTCTCTTTCTCAATAGAGTTTAAACAAACTATTTCTGATTATTTCTTTCTTATATTTCACTTATGTTTTCAATTAAGATGTTTTCAACTGTAAGTAACAGAAAACTCATTTCTACATTACTTTCAAAATGAAGCTCTTTATTATTCATGTAACACAAAGTTCAAGGCAAGGCAGCCCCTGGTGGGTTACCTTAGTGACTCCAAAGTGTCATCAACGCCCATCCTCCCATTTGTTCACTTTGTCATTTTTGAGGTGTGAACTCATTCCCCTCATGGTTACAAGATGACGGCAATAGTGCCAGGCATAACATTTTCAGAAACCACTGTCAAAAGCCAGAAAAGGAACATTTCTCTCTTGTGTTTCTTTTTTATCCAGAATGAGAAACTTTTCTAGAAGACTTCGCTGTCTCCTTGGCCATAAATGGGTTACCATGTCCAATCCTAAACCAATTCCTTGGTCCCAGGCAAGGTATCAAAATTATAAGCTTAGGTAATTATGAAAGAGTGACAGAGAACATCAGGTTAGAGAAAAGCCACCAAAAACCCCTAAAAAGAAACAAATAAAAACCACTTCTGTCTAACATATTATTATTGGCTTGAAAGCCAAAAAACTTGGGTGAGCTTTTGACCATATAAACTAAATCTCTGAGGTTCAATTTTTTTTTGTTTTCAACACATCCAATTGCTTTCTTTGTATTACATAAATTAAAATATAAATAAAACAGTGCGTCAGAGAGATATAATATATGTTAATCTCCTTTCCCTGCAAATGTGTAAAATAATAATTAATTAACAGTTAAGGCTAAATAGTAGAAATTTTAGAAATTTTGAATAATGTAGATTTTCTGATATTCCATTTCAAACTCAGCAAAGAACTCCTAACATGATTTTGAGGAATCTACAGCAGTAACAATGATTTAGAGAATTCTGCTGCTGCTGCTGCTAAGTTGTTTCAGTCGTGTCCGACTCTGTGCAACCCATCAGACGGCAGCCCACCAGGCTCCATCATCCCTGGGATTCTCCAGGCAAGAACACTGGAGTGGGTTGCCATTTCCTTCTCCAATGCATGAAAGTGAAAAGTGAAAGTGAAGTCGCTCAGTCGTGTCTGACTCTTTGCGACCCCATGGACTGCAGCCTACCAGGGTCCTCCGTCCATGGGATTTTCCAGGCAAGAGTACTGGAGCGGGGTGCCATTGCCTTCTCCGTAGAGAATTCTAATTTTGTTATTTAAAATCACTTATAAAAGTAGAATAATCTTTTTTAAAAATGTAAGTAGATGCAATATTATATATTTGTAGAACAAGAGAAGTATAGTCTCTGAAATCCTATAATTTTGTCACCCTTTACTCATTTGTTTCTAACGCATTCACATAAGGTTTATACAGTATGCCACATACCATTCTAGATGCTGGCATGTGCTAGTATTGTCTGACTCTGTGATAAGCTGAGCAAAACCTGAAGTAAATGTCCTTGCTTTTTCCAAACCACCTCTAAATTCTTGCTTTTACCAATGAGTACTGATTTTGCTATCAAGTTTCAAACTAATGCCTTATCCCTGAAAACTCAACTAATTCATTACACTAATTTTTCCCATGTATGAAATACCAAAAAAAAAAAAAAAAAAATCAACCCTTTTGGAACAGGAAATGGCAACCCACTCCAGTAATCTTGCCTGGAGAATTCCATGGACAGAGCAGCCTGGCAGACTACAGTCCACAGAGTCGCAAAGAGGCGACACGGCTGAGCGACTTAGCACCAACCTTTCAGATGCTTTTCTCCATTACATCACTAGATGGCGACCAAAGAATCTATTTCCCTACAACGGACTGGAGAAAAGGTACAGCTCAAACAGCAACTCTTCACAGAGTAGAAGGGACAAGTTCTCTGCTGTCTCTTCAGTTTCTATTTTATTTATCTATTATTTCGCCAAAGATGCACAGATGTTTTTCATGATCACTTGGCACTCACAGTAAATTTTTAAAATAGTCTTTTCAAGTTCACTACAATTCAGTAAAGCTCTACTTGACAGTAAGTCATTTCTATTCCTCTATCTTATAAACAGCAATTATTTATTTTGCCCTTTTCTTACTCTGATACACACACTGCTCCACTTCTTTAGAAACATGTGGGTCATTCTCTCGAGAATTAGAGTTACCGAATGTCATTCTTGCATTCACTACTTAACATTCTGCCACAACTTTCTTCAAAGTGTATCCTGGAAAATTCCCCCACTGCACTTCTGCCTTCCAGTTATTTTGGAGTTTTCACAACATTTATATCTTTCTTAGGTGTTTATACCATGATAAAATCTAGGGAACTAAAATAGGTATGCTTGCTCTCATAAAAAGATATTATCATTTCCCAAGCCCTAAGAAAAGAAAAACCATACATACACACACACTCGAAAGAGAAATTAGTTCGGCAGTGAATCAAATTCCAACCAAAGAATTATGAAACCTTTTTCCCTCCTCTGTATTCTGTACTAAAACTAGGGGAAATTATGCTGTCAAATAATTAGTCAAGGAGTGACTGCCTAATTTATTGAAATTATTTTTGTAGGTAAAATTTGAAATATATGTGCATTTATTTCTGTGTGTATGAATGCACATATATTTACACACACACATACACACACACCCGCACATATAAAATCTTTCTCCGTCACTTCCACCCAGTGTCTGCTGCTACTGCTAAGTCACTTCAATCGTGTCCCCTCAGACGGCAGCCCACCAGGCTCCCTCGTCCCTGGGATTCTCCAGGCAAGAACACTGGAGTGGGTTGCCATTTCCTTCTCCAATGCATGAAAGTGAAAAGTGAAAGTGAAGTCGCTCAGTCGTGTCCGACTCCTAGCGACCCCATGGATTGCAGCCCACCAGGCTCCTCCGCCCATGGGATTTTCCAGGCAGGAGTACTGGAGTGGGGTGCCCTCGTCACTTCCAGCCAGTGTCAGAGCCACTCAAATGTAGGAACAGAGCTCTTCATGGGACTTCACTTTACAGACTTGAATTGGGATCTTGGATCCATTGTCCTAACTGTCTGGTTTTCTTTCCTATGGATTATGCCTGCAACTGAAATTTCACCATTTTCCCTGTTGTATATGGACCATAATTAAGGATGTTTTTCACAGACAAAATCTTCCTAGAACCCAGATGCTTATCCTTTGGCTCCTTACAAATTGCACATCCTTGCATGCCTGAGGTGGAGGTAGAGTTTCTGCATCCATTTTATTTTACAAAGTCTATGTGTCCTATGGGTTTCCCTGGTGGCTCAGAGGTTAAAGCGTCTGCCTCCAATGCCTAAGACCCGGGTTCAACCCCTGGGTTGGGAAGATCCCTTGGAGAAGGAAATGGTAACCCACTCCAGTATTCTTGCCTGGAGAATCCCATGGACAGAGGAGCCTGGCAGGCTGTAGTCCATGAGGTCGCAAAGAGTCGGACATGACTGAGCCACTTCACTTCACTTCATGTGTCCTACAGTTTTGCTGTTTATTTATTTATGTTATCCATAACATCTCCTGGATACTGAGGAACTGGCTTGTACTCAGGTTTTGAACTTATTCATTTGGTTTCTTCATCTCCGTTTATTGAAAAAGGTATTAAGTGACCAGGCAGGTGACTGCAGTGTTATTAAGACACACTCTTGCTCATTTAGGTTATTACAGAATAGTGAACAAAATCCCTTGTTCTGTTCCTTGTCGTAAATACAGCAGCTTGTACATGTCAATCGTAAACTCCCAATCTCCTCTCCCTTCAGAAAAAGACACCCTTTTAGAAACAGAGTGAAACTTTTCTTCAGAGAAAACACAATGAATTCTGTGACTTTATGTCTTTTTCCATAATCAATTAGAAGAAATGCCCTGACTATAAACTGGAAAATTTAAGATCAAACAATCAAAGGCTTGTTTCTATTCTGAAACCTGAGAGGACTGTAGAAACTCCTAGTTGGCAGATATGTGGAGTCATACAATCTGACACTAGTTTGTGAATTGGCATTCAAGAAAGGTAAGTCTGGACTCTTGAACTGCTGCCTCTGGCAAGCCTGAATCTTTGTTTTGCTGTCACTGTGAGGCTGTGGTGGCCAAGTGCTCCTCTCATGTACGGAAGGAATAAGAAAATGTTCAGTGTGAAACACTGTGTTTGAAACGCTCAACATGGTCCCAGGACCCAGACATCTTGTACTCACAAGTCCTCTTCTGCCCCTTATTAACTAAGTGACCTTGGGCAAAGGACTTAATTTTGTCTGTCTCAGTTTCCTTATCTGTAAAATGGGGATAATAGTAATAACCTCCTCCTAGTTTTGTTGTAAGGATTGAGTAATTCAATGCATGGAAAGCATTTAGAATAGTACCTGGCACTGAGTATAGACCGTTCCTGACTGAATGATGGTTCAGCTTGCAATTTTTGACTTAGATGGTGTAAAAGTGATATGCATTCAGTAGAAACTGTTCTTTGAATTTTGGTGTTTTCCTAGGCTAGTGATAATGCAGTAAGATACTCATGATGTTGGCCAGTGGCAGTGAGCTGTGGCTCCCCGTGAACCACACAATCAGGAGGGTAAATAATTGATACACTTAGAGCCATTCTGCATTCATACAGCCATTTTGTTTTTCACTTTCAGTATCGTATTCAATAAATTACATAAGACATTCAACACTTTATTATAGTATAGATTTTGGGTTAGATGATGTTGCCCAATATAAGTGTTCTGAGCACACTCAGGGTAGGGTAGACTGTATTAAACAGTCTAGACTGCTAGACTGTTTGGCAGGTTAGATGTGTTAAATGTATTTTTGACTTAATGGTATTTTCAATTTATGGTGGGTTTTATGGGTCATAACCACATCATAAGTTCAGGAACATCTGTAATAGTAAAAAAAAAAAAGTAACTTTGTTCTTATTATGTTATTATTCAGAAAAAAACCAAATGCATGAACAATATATTATCCTAATTTAAGAAAAGAAAGATGAGGCTCAAACAAATTAAATATCATGTCCAAGTTGAACAGAGCTGGTGAGTGTTAGAACCGAAATTCAAATCCAGACCTGATGACTTCAAGCTTATATTCCTTACACCTTAAGAAGCTGCTTGAACACCTCAGCTAATGGCTGGAATGACTACTTACAAAGGCAAGAATTTTTATCACTGCATACTTCTGACAAATAATGGTTAAGTGTGATGATCATTTATAAAGCAACTGTTGAAAGACCATTTGTTGAATCCTTTTTTTTAATTTTTATTTTTACTTTATTTTGCTTTACAATACTGTATTGGTTTTGCCATACATTGACATGAATCAGTCATGGGTGTACATGAGTTCCCAATCCTGAACCCCTCCCACCTCCCACCCCATGCCAGTTGCTACCTGTAACACTGAATACATTGTTGACTCATTTGATCATTATGATAACTCTGCAAGTTAGTTGTTATTTTCCCCTATTTATCAGACAAGGAAACTGAGGCTCAGAGTGGTTAAATATGCTGCCAAACTTTTACAATTAGTGTGTGCTGGAACAGATAGCTGAACCCCTGACTTTCCAACTGCATCATTTGTGTGCTTAACCACTTTCTTGAGCTTCTGTTCACTGCTTCTGGTTTTCCTTAAGATGCTAATGAATCAAACAGTTTTCTAGGTCAAGTTAATTTTTGAGTTATTTGGAAAAAGACATGAAGTTGCTATTTTGGATGCTAGATTAAGTTAATTTTTGAGTTATTTGGAAAAAGACTTGAAGTTGCTATTTTGGATGCTAGATTAAGCATCCAAATTCCTTCAACAAATCCAGAGAGTGGATATGATCTTATCTTAAGGCCTTTCAGCAACAAAGTCACTCTTCTCTGAATGCACCATTGACATCTTGGTTACTCAAAGTGTGATGTATTAGAGAAAGACAGAGAGACAAAAAAAAAAAGAGAGAGAGAGAGAGACAGAGAGAGAGAGAGAGGACATCCTACAGCAGGAGGCCTACTTTGACTTCCACCCAGAGGTAATAAGAGCTTCTAAACAGGTCCACACGGATGACTGCCATCTTAGTGTTGCAGTCTGTTTCTGTTTTAAGAGCTAACATTATAGGGACTTCCTGGTGGCCCAGTGGTTAAGAATCCACCTTGCAATGCAAGGAACACTGGTTTGATCCTGGCTTGGAAGATTCCACATGCCGCGGAGGAGCTAGGCCCGTGTACCACAACTACTGAGCCTGTGCTCTAGAGTCCGGGAGCTGCGCCTCCTGAGCCCACGTGCCGCAGCTGCTGAAGCCCACGCACCCTGGAGCCTGTGCTCTACAACAAGAGGAGCCGCAGCAACAAGAAGGCCACGCACTGCAACTAGAGAGGAGCCCCTGCTCAGGGCAATTAGAGAAAAGCCTGTGAAGCAACAACCTAGCACAATTAAAAAAAAAAAAAAAAAAAGCATAAATCTTAAAAAAAAAAAAGTAACATAGAGGAGGTTTTGTTTTGGTTTGTTTTTCAATTATTTCTACCTTTGTGGGTTCATGGTAGCCTGTGAAATGTGAAAGTCGCTCAGTCGTGTCCGACTCTCTGCGACCCCACAGACCATACAGTTCATGGAATTCTCCAGGCCAGAATACTGGAGTGGGTAGCCTTTCCCTTCTCCAGGGGATCTTCCCAACCCAGGGACTGAACCCAGGTCTCCCACATTGCAGGTGGATTCTTTACCAGCTGAGCCATAAAGGAGCCCAAGAATACTGGAGTGGCTAGCCTGTCCCTTTTCCAGTGGATCTTCCCAACCCAGGAATTGAACCAGGTCTCCTGCATTGCAGGTGAATTTTTTTTTACCAACTGAGCTATCAGAGAAGCCCCTTTCATAGTAGCCTGAGCTAGAAGAAAAAAAATTAATGTTTGAAATTTTTGTGCTAATTTCTTAAAAAGCAATATTTTGTTCAAACCTAGGTTCCTGAACTAGAAAAAAAGTGTAATTTTTTTTAAAAGAGGGGATACATTTTCCATCCATATGGAATGTTAATCAAAGGCTACTTTGGTATATCATTACTAGGTGATAGATCAGAAACCTGTTTGCAGTCTTACCTGATATCCACCTGTACAGTGAAACGACACAGTATCCAAATATGAATACTATTATTTCAGGTTAAATTTTATTAGTAGTAGTGAGTGAAGTCACTCAGTCGTGTCCAACTCTTTGAGACCCCATGGACTGTAACCTACCAGGCTCCTCCATCCATGGGATTCTCCAGGCAAGAGTATTGCAGTGGGGTGCCATTTCCCCCTCCCTTCTCCAGGAGATCTTCCCAACCCAGGGATCAAGCCCAGGTCTCCCATATTGCAGGTAAATTCTTTACCAGCCGAGCCACCAGGGAAGCCCTAAATTTTATTAAGTTCCTTTTATTTCTTTAGGACAAAGAAGTTTTATGTCCACATTTCATGATCTTTGTTTCTATGGGATAAGCAGTTGCTTCCCAGTTTCCCTCAACCCATGTAAATGTACTTCATTAAAGATGCTTGTGTTTTAGACTGGGCTTCCCAGGTAGTGGTAAGGAACCTGCCTGCCAATGCAAGTAGAAGAAAGAGATGAGGGTTCAGTCCCTGGGTCAGGAAGATCCTCTGGAGGAGGGCACAGCAACTCACTCCAGTATTCTTGCCTGAAAAATTCCATGGAAAGAAAAACCTCATTAATAGGTATAATAATATAGTCTTCTTTTTAAAGTTTTAGCTTCATTATTTTTAAATCATATGAAGTTGGCTCAAGTCTCTAGAAACTATCATATTATTAATGATGAAGAAATACTTCACAACTAAAAACAAATGCTGTCTTTCTTTGGAAATTGGTGAGGTGTTTGAAAGGAGAAAAAGACACTTGTATGAATCCAGAGATCTTTCCAATGGTCCTATTCCAAAATGACCAGAAGGGTTGGATACAGAAAATCAATCTGTTCTGATTACTTTTTCATGAGATTGCCACTGATTAGTGAGAATAATGTGTCCAGTAATATGAATGTTGAAAGCCAACATAGTTAGTGGGGCTGTTTAGTTGCCATGACTTATCTTGACCAGCTTCAAAATATCATTGCATAATAAATTCTAAATTACTCATATAAAATCTCCACAATTTCTAGAATTTGCTTGGAAATTAAAATCAGTAGCCCAGACTCTGACATTAATCTTTTTGTTTCTTTGCCATTTAAATTTAAAGTTTGTTTTAGACTTATTTAAAAATTACTTTTGTAGTAGAAATTTCAGGCACTCTTATCATTTCCTAACCTACCGGTAAATTTTGAGTTACCACCTCAATATCTAGTCCTTCAAATTTTCTCACCAACAGTACCCAAATATTCCTTTCAGGAATTCAGCCAATTTCTGACTTATACTTTTGACCTAGCAGCACCAGGTATGGGGCAACTGATCAACACTTCCCAGCACCAACTCACCCCCATCATCACACGTGGATAGTTCAGGGAAAAATATATGACTCAACAAGAGCTGGTGAGAGAATGAATCCCATGGCTTGGGTGGGGAACACAGACTACTCTAAAGCAAAGAGAGATGAGGTCCTAAGGAAGAGCCAAGAGTTTCTGGGAGGCGCAGTGTGGCCTAAAGCCAAAACCAACACTGCAGAAAACAGAAAAGAGAAATAGAAATTGGGAAAATGTTGACATGTGTTAAGGTTTTGGACCAAGCTTGACTTCTACATCTATCTCCAGACTTCTCAGTTGTGTGACCCATTAAATTTATTATATTATTTAAATCTCTTTTTCATAACATTTTCCATAGACAATGGAAATGGACATAACTTTTCTGAGCATCAGTTTTTTTTTTTAATTAGTAAAGCAATGTTAGTATTACCCACCTCATCAGATATTTGTGATGGTTAAATCAGATAACATCTGTAAAGCATGTGTTATGTGCTGAGTATCAGCATTACATAGTTCTTGAACTATTAATTTAACTATTTAATCCTGTTTCCTTTTCTTCTCTCCTCACAGACTTCTGGATACTGCTGTATCAGACCAATGAACGCTCCATTGATCCAGGATGTTTTCAGAGAAGGAGTGGTGTAGAATAAAGAATGAAGTCATTACCACGGTCACAAAATTCCCAGTGGCTCTCCTGAGACCTGACCCTACACTAGTGTCTTTCCCAGGAAGCATTAGCGGTCAGCCAGCTTGATGTAAGTCTGGTAGAAAAGCACTGCCAGCTCTTCAAGGTAAGTGGTAAGACAAGTAGCAAGACAACCTGGAATTTTCCAAGAAGAACATCCTGGAGGGGTCACATTTAACACCAATGGATACTCTGTTTTCCTGGGATCTCAAGCTTACTCAAGACAATACACTTCAAATACAGACATTTAAAGATGGCTCTTGCTTTTGATGAGAAAAATCTTAGGGACCTACTGATGAAAAAGATGCCCTATTTAACCCATGTCAAAGAGTTACACTTAACTGTGAGGGAATTTTTTCATTCATTACACAACTCTGGAACAGGAAGGGATGAGTTCATTCAAATTCTTATTTGACAGAGGAGAGAAGGAGGCCCAGAGTGGTGAGGGGACTTGCTTAAGCCCCACAATCTGCTGAGGGCAGAGTCAGGGTTGCCGGTGCCCAGGTAGTCCTCTTTAAATAGACTGCTCCACCCTGGCCCCTGCCTAGCAGATTTCACTTTCTCTTACAAACCAAGTGTCTGGCAGACACATAAACACCCATCAGGTCTAACAAGCATAGCTAGTTTTCACAAAGGTGGCACAATTGTCATCTGTGAGTCAGCACTGAGTCTCACGGATACGTTTCCCTGCTGCTGTGCATGCACCAAGCAACTCACATAACAAGGCACGTCTGATGTCTCGGATAGGGCTAGCTTCACAACCTCAGTACCACTCAATTTTGGCTGAATAATCCTTTTTCAGTGGCAGAGGGCAAAAATGGGGGAATCATGGGTGTGCTGCAGGATATTTAGAATGATCCTCTATCCACTAGATGCCAGTAGCACCCCTTCAGTTTCAAAGGCTAAAAATGTATCCAGATAACTGTCAAATGTCCTGGGGAAAGGGGTGCCAAATCAACTCACTGAGAACCACTGCTGCAGACAGGGGCCTTTGTGCACTGGGTGGTCCTGAAACCATTTTCTCTTGCAGCCCCCCACGCAGGGAGGGGAAGGACTGGACACAAAGGTGATGTGCACTGGGATGTGGCGCATTTCTTTTCAGGCAGGTTAAAAAAATGTCAGTCTTCTACAGAACAGACCCTATTTCTTTATCTGATGGGTATTCTAGGTGGACAGCAAAGACCAAATCTAAAAGGGTCTGATATCTTATTGCTATAACAATAATAAGAAATTATACATTAAATAAGAAAAATTAATAAATGGGATGATAGCATCTATAATGCAAGGGGATAACTATACAGAGTCTTTGGAAAATAAGGGGTTGAATACTCACGCATGCTGGGTCCCGTCAAATTCCCAGGCCTTCCTGTTTCTTGGATATCCTTACCGAAGGAGCAAACAGTGTTGTCACTCCTAAGGGCCTCTGCGAAGCTCTTCAGGGCCATGAATGTGGAACCCTAAGGCAGAAGCTGGGCTAGACAATAGAAGAGAAGGATAACAATGAGATGTAGAAATACAGGAAAAAGAAACAGGAGGAAAAAGTAAAAATGAAAAGGGAGTAGGTATAAAATAAAACTTGCCAGAGAATTCTAGCCCCAGTCCTAAAGAAAACATTTTTTTTTTAATTAGATTTTCTCAGCATGGATTCTTTTTGGAGGAACTAACATGAATATTTCTCATTCAGAAAGTCTTGCATCAAAGCAGCAATTGTGTTGCTGTTGTTTAGAATACTTAATTATGTCAAATTCACATTATTAAACCTGATAGAACAAGAAATAATACCAAATACTGTATCAATCCTGCATAATCAGTCCTTCTGAATATTATGCTCTGCTGCTATTCCAAGCTGTCCTTGGAGATAGCCCCAGCCTAGCAATACAAAAGGCTTCCCTTCGGCCTTCACAACTGCCTAGGACAACACATTCTTATATCTCATTTTTAATCATCTAAACCTTTTCAGATATACCAGAGTGTGCTTTCAACAGGACAATAAAAGAGACCCAAGACTTCTAAGTGCCTTATGTTTCTTTCTTCTCATGGTTGATAACGTGCTGTTTCTGCCTGGTACTAGGTGCCAGATGTGGAGCTGACAGCATAAGGAGGAGAAAGTAAGAGGGAGGCCAGATTCATCTGAGAGTAAAAATAATTTCCTCAAGCCAGCAAGCCTCTTCAAAGAAAAGGGCGGGGGGTGGGGAGGAGTGTATCCATTCATTTCAAATGCTAAGATAACACAATTTAGAATGATTGGCACAAAAAATCTTCAGTAGAAACACTCTTAGGAGAGGACAGAATGACAGTTCTTGGTAAGGAGAGTGAGAAAAAGAGGTACTGACAAAAAAAAAAAAAAGAAAAAGAAAACCCTTCTAACTCAAAAATTCTCCAGAATTATAAGTCGAGTTATGAATATGTTCCCACATATACTGGGAAAATACAGCATTAGTGATGTCATGCTATTTTAAGAGCAAGCTCCTGGCTCAGTTTTTCTGCACAACTAATAGACATGAGTGCACTAAGCAACTTCAGTTGTGTCCGACTCTTAGTGACTCTGTGGACTGTAGCCCAACAGGCTCCTCTATCCTAGGGCTTCTCCAAGCAAGAATACTGGAGTGGGTTGCCATTTCCTTCTCCAGGGGATCTTCCTGGATCCAGGGATCACATAAAAGCAAGATGATGGAAAGCAGAAGTAAATGCATTTACTGCAAGTAAGGAAGCTGAAACTCCAGTACTTTGGCCACCTCATGCGAAGAGTTGACTCACTGGAAAAGACTCTGATGCTGGGAGGGATTGGGGGCAGGAGGAGAAGGGGATGACAGAGGATGAGTTGGCTGGATGGCATCACCAACTCGATGGACATGAGTTTGAGTGAACTCCAGGAGATGGTGATGGACAGGGAGGCTTGGCGTGCTGCGATTCATGGGGTCACAAAGAGTCGGACACGATTGAGCGACTGAACTGAACTGAATTGAACAAGTTTCTCAGTGGTCCCCAAGCCCTACCGACAACTACAATCAATTTGATCCTCCCCTATACATTCTGATTTAACAGTGTTAGGTTGAGGTCTGGAACTCTACTTGTCACAATCTCCCTAGATCATTCTGATGCTTTGTCAGGCTTAGAAGCCACCAGAGAATTTGAGTTATGGGGCAGTTTTTAAAAATATCCTTGTATTTTTTAGAGCTGTATCAAAAATGACTTAATTTCCAAATATGCCACTAAAGTTCATTTATTGCAAGGCCTTATGGGCCAGTGACCTTTAGAGGTCATACATCATTTTGTGGAGCTGATGAAAAATGCAGACCCCTACCGTAGAAAAATACATGTCTCTAGAAAGTTAAAAAATTTACACACAATTTTAGGGTGTCTATAGATTGCTGAAATCTATCATCATCCACGTGGACAGGAGAAGTCTGTTTGAATGTGTGCCTTTATGGTTTGTGAATGTTAATAGTTCAGCAAAGCCCCCTCAAGTTTTAGCACTTGAAGATAGCCTGAAACTTGAAAGTTGCTACATTTAAGAGACCAGGTTTAAGAAACAGGAACTCCAGAGGCAATAAGGCAGATTCTACAAGAACCTCTTACATGGTCCCTCTGCCTCCAGTTTTCTCCTTTCAATCCATTCTCCAGTAGTCAGCCAGAGGAATAATTACAAAGTGAGTCTGACTATAACCTGCTCATGCATAAAATACTTCAAGATTATCATTTTGCCCTAGGTCTAGGTCTAGGTTATCTTCCCTCATAGCTCAGTGGGTAAAGTATCTGCCTGAAAGGCAGGAGATCTGGGTTCGATTCCTGGGTTGGGAAGATCACCTGGAGAAGGAAATGGCAACCCTTTTCCAACCAGTATTCATGCCTGGAGAATCCCATGGACAGAGGAGCCTGGCAGGCTACAGTCCATGGGGTCTCAAGGGTCTGACACAACTTAGCGACTAAACCATGCAGCCACCTAGGTTACAGGCTGTTGTCGGTGAAGGGTGAAGTACCACCTTCAGTTGTTTTCACTGCCTTGCCCTTCAGCATCTCTAGGGCTTCCCTGATACCTCAGTTGGCGAAAAAACTGCCAGAGCCTAGTGCTAAATCTAACATATTAAGTAGCCACTTGTAAGTAGTTAATGTATAAGAAAAAATTCAGGATCTGCATATTAGTTTATGCAGATTATACCCAAGTTTACTGGTTCTACTCTTGGAAGGCTATATGATACCTCAACGGGGAACCTCAGTGGTGCACATGAGAACTTTTCTGTTTGCTCAGATCTCTTAAAAGATAGTAGCCAGAAAGGGTGATCAAACAAATCTCAGTTTGGTATTCAAGCTCTTCATCTGTTAAAATTATCTTTCTAAGTCTTCTTCCTAGCATCTAAAGGTAGCTGGAAATACTGTAGTTTTATCAACCAATAAACACTTCAGTTAAGTGACTGAAAGAGTGAAAAGGTTTCAGTCTGTGAAACTTGGTTCTATGGGGCTATAGCTTATGAACCTGCAATGTATGATAAAAGCATATCTCCCAAGTACACTTGGTCTGAAGTTTCTGTATGGAGATAACTTGATATTTGTTATGGCAAGTAATTTTGTACTAATAATATCACTTTGGACAGTTTTCTTAGAATAGATAATAACAGAGAATATTTTTGACTCCCTTCTATAAGTCACATACTTTTCCAAGGTCTTCAGATATACTGACTGTCTTTTTTTTTTAATGAAGTATAGTTGCTTTACAAAATTTTGTTAGTTACAGGTATATAGCAGTGATTCTTTTTTTTTAAGGTTATATCCCATTATAGGTTAATATATTGGGTAAAATTCCCTTTGCTATACAATCATTAATTCTTTACAACCTAAAAAGAAGCTTCCGTTATAATTCCCACTTTACAGATGAGGAAATTTAAGCATAAAGAGGTTATTTAACTTCCCTAAAATTATATAGCTATTAAATAGAAGAGTCAGAAGTCAAATTCTGGTATCCTGGCTCCAGAGACCATGTTTTTAGCCATTCCACTGCCATTCAAAAGACAGCATCAAGGCACAACACTGTTTATTTTATGAAATGTATATTTAATCAGAATCCGTACCTGTAGTGGATTTTAAATTTTTAAAGAAGAAACTAAACTGTTCGTCTCTGGCCTGGATAATTTTTTTTTCTAGAGAGAATTTATCAATATGCATCTTTTATAGGCTCTAAAATCTATAATAAAAGCGCATGTTTCTACGCCCTTATTCTAAAATTTTTAGGCCAGGAAATACTTTTTATGTGTCATTCAGAACAAAATGCTTCTCTTTCTTCCCAAATAGACAGCAGGAATAAGAGAGAAGTTTAAAAAAAAAAGAATGGAATCTATAAAACAGAGATTTATAGAGATCTAGAAAACAGAAATCTAACAGAAGTCTCCCCTAATTTTTTAAATTATAATTTTAAAGTTATAATACTTTTGAGAATCTATTTTAAGTTAATGTGCTAGGTGCTGGTAATTTCTAAACATAGCTGAGCAAGTCAGTTGCTAATTAATAGGTAAAGATATCACAGAGATAATTTCCAGATAGTGATGCGTGCTATGAAAAAAATAAAATAGAGTGTTTTAGTACAGGGTGACTAGATCACAGGGCTATTTTCATTTCATTTCATAAAATGCAGGATGTAAAATTAATCATTTACAGTTGACATTAGTTAAGGGGTTTGGTTACAAAAGCAAGCCTATCTCACTCTCTGAGTTGTTTTTATGTTTTACCTGAAACTAACTTTTTATCAATATTTAAAATTCTCTTTTTGCTTTTCCTATTCTGTACTTGTAATATAAAAATGTCAATCAATATTATCTTTCTCCTTAAAATTATGTCAGACCTGAAATTTGGGGGAAATTTTATCCCTGTAATGTTTTCTATCAATTTGTGATTTTTCTCACAGAAGTGTTTCTGAATAGTGGTATTCCCTACCTTATCAATTTAATTGAAGACTAATTAATTGCAAGTTAAATAAAGGAATGGGTGCCTTTGTGTAGATATTGCTTAATTTTATTAGTAGGTCTGAACTAATTCTGGCATATCACTATAATCCTACCAGAAAACAGAAAGTGAAAATGAAACTAGTGATGTTAATTTTAATAACTCAGAAATTTACAACTTGTAGAATTAAAACATGGAAGAGTAGATTTACACAATTCCATAGTTCAGTTAAAAGTTTTTAAACTATTTATGGCAGAGCTTAAATTTGCAGAGTACATCATGAGAAATACTTGGCTGGAGGAAGAGCAAGCTGGAATCATGATTGCCAGGAGAAATATCAATAACCTCAGATATGCAGATGACACCACCCTTACGGCAGAAAGTGAGGAGGAACTAAAGAGCCTCTTGATGAAAGTGAAAGAGGAGAGTGAAAAAGTTGGCTTAAAGCTCAACATTCAGAAAATGAAGATCATGGCATCTGGTCCCATCACTCATGGCAAATAGATGGGGAAACAGTGGAAAACAGTGACTGACTTTATTTTGGGGGCTCCAAAATCACCGCAAATGGTGATTGCAGCCATGAAATTAAAAGACGCTTACTCCTTGGAAGGAAAGTTATGACCAACCTAGACAGCATATTAAAAAGCAGAGACATTACTTTTTCAACAAAAGTCCGTCTAGTCAAGGCTATGGTTTTTCCAATGGTCATGTATGGATGTGAGAGTTGGACTATAAAGAAAGCTAAGGACCGAAGAATTGATGCTTTTGAAGTGTGGTGTTGGAAAAGACTCTTGAGAGTTCCTTGAACTGCAAGGAGATCCAACCAGTCCATCCTAAAGGAGATCAGTCCTGGGTGTCCATTAAAAAGACTGATGTTGAAGCTGAAACTCCAATACTTTGGCCACCTAATGCGAAGAGCTGACTCACTGGAAAAGACCCTAATGCTGGGAAAGATTGGGGGCAGGAGGAGAAGGAGATGCCAGAGGATGAGATGGTTGGATGGCATCACCGACTCAATGGACATGGGTTTGGGTGGACTCCTGGATTTGGTGGTGGACAGGAAGGCCTGGCCATGCTGTGGTTCATGGGGTCACACAGAGTCAGACACAACTGAGTGACTGAACTGAACTGAACTGAAACTTGAAAAACTGAAAATAAATCCACTGTGATATTTTTTATCTTCAGTTGTTTTATATTAGTATTTCATCAAACCGTGTTTTCAAATCAAAACTACACCTTGGTTAAACATTTGACTCTTGATTCACTCCCTGAAACAGAATTTCTTGCTTGTGTTGTTCGCTATTAATTCTGAATGGTATTAGGCATTTTGACTACTTACAAACCCACAGCTTTTATGTTGGTCCCTTTTGAAAGATATTGTATTATGCATACTCCTGTCTTTAAAATAAACGGCAGTAATAGAAACAACAGCCCCCACCATGTCATATCAGAAAAGAATTGTTCTCTGCAGCTGGGTGATTACAGTGTGTATTTTGTGAGACAGTCCTTGAACATGGCTCATAATGCTTCCATTTTTCCTTTGGACTGCAATATATTGTTGGTAATGAAATCTATGACTTCTGCCAAACACGAAATTGCAAATCGAGACTGTACAGGGACTGTCATCCAGCCTGTCACTGTTTATAGTTACCATCATTAGTTTTAGTCCATAACTAAGGCTGAGACTCTCTATTAGGCTTCTGACAGGCTGAATACATATTTG
Organism: Nanger dama; assembly: GCA_917880005.1. NCBI lineage: Eukaryota > Metazoa > Chordata > Mammalia > Artiodactyla > Bovidae > Nanger > Nanger dama. The sequence continues at coordinate 37,514,350 of CAKJTW010000015.1, forward strand.
TTTGGTAATTACATTGAAGGATGTACAGCCACCATGTGGTATTTTTGCTGAATATGTATTATTGATAAATAGAAATGACAGGAACTATAATACCTGACATGCCAAAGGTCTACATGAGAGCACCTTTCCAAGGTTTCTGTTTTGGAGATTAACTAGTATTAGTTACTAAGAACTCAAGGTTGTAAAGTACAACAACAAAAACTAACTCTTATCCAGTACTTTGCAATTTAGAATGTTTCCCTTCTCACCTAATTATTTGAATCTTGCTACTTGGAGAGAGGTATAAATAATTCAGTACCCAATCAGGAAGAGAGAAAAACCATGACTTGGATCCAGGAACATTGACTTCAAGTTAGAATATGCTCAGGTGAGGTGAGGTGAAGTCGCTCAGTCGTGTCCAACTCTTTGCGACCCCGTGGACTGTAACCTACTAGGCTTCTCCGTCCATGGGATTCTCCAGGCAAGAATGAATACTGGAGTGGGTTGCCTTTTCCTTCTCCAGGGGATCTTCCCAACCCAGGGATCGAACCCGGGTCTCCCACATTGGAGGCAGACGCTTTAACCTCTGAGCCACCAGGGAAGCCCAGAATATGCTGAGGCCCAGATATTTATCCTCAGTGTTCAAAGTTCAGAAGTGTATATTACCTCAAGGCCATTCGAGAAGTGAAAATCAGTACAGTTAAGCTTAGAGACCAATGCGATCCTGAAATAAATAGTTGGCTATTTCTCCAGCAAAACTGGGTTCTTTTGTGGAATCAACAGAAAATTATAATTCAGGGTCTGCAATCATGATGAGCCCCATACAAGCCCCTGCAAGGAAAGAAGAGCTCTTTTATAGAGAGGAAAAGTTAGTTGAGACGGCTGTAGTGAACATGAGTCCATGAGTTTTCACTGTCTAAGTCCTTGCCAAGGAAGGAGTCTGTTTTCTTCCTGTTGGGCTCTACTATTGCTACATGAGAGCTCCCCCTTCTGGTAATTCCACTCTATTTAATTGAGATATCTATTTATTAATTTTAAACACCAAAAGGCTTCCCTGGTGGCTCAGACAGTAAAGAATCCGCGAGCAATATGGGAGACCTGGGTTCGATCCCTGGGTTGGAAAGATCCCCTGGAGGAGGGTATGGCAACCCACTCCAGTATTCTTGCCTGGAGAATCCTCATGGACAGAGGAGCCTGGTGGGCTACCAGGGTATACCACTGTGGTGTACGGTGGCAGGGAGCTCTGAATAGTAGGCTTTAAAGTTTAAATTATCATCTATTTAAAGAACAAAGAAAAAGAGAGAGGCAGGTGGAAGTAGGGGAGAAAGAGAGAAGCAGGGAGAGAAGGATGGAGAGAGAAAGGAAAAGAAAGAAAAAGGAAAAGAGAGAGAGAGCTCTTTATTGCCTGTGTAATGTACAGTTGTTCCAACCACTCAGCATTTTGCGTTCTACAAGGTCATGATCATATTTTCAAGACTTCTAGTGAGTTCTCAGTATGATTTTTAACCCTGCCCTGACTCTAAACTCTCTGTGCTCCAGTTTTCTCAGCTATAAAACTCTACCTGAACATAAACACACACATGTAATACATTTCAACATTAAACGGATCAACTGAGATAAGCCATTTTAAAAAGGTGGGAGGGGGCTATTTCCTTCCCTTTGTTTTCTTTCTTGATGTGTGCATTTTAAGACTATCCAAACTGAAGTATATCTGAGCATTGTTTTCGTAACAGCAACCTGATTACAGAGTTATACTTAATTGGGAAAACAGATTTTGACAGTCTGACCAGGACCACTGTCCTCTTGCTGGGTGTCTCCCAGACCAAAAAGAGTTCTCCACGTCAAGGGCCAACTGGATGAATGCCAAATACCTTATGCAGCAATCCTTCTCCAGCTTTTCTGTTTTAAATATGACCTATATCAGTGAATTAAAACTTATTATTCTAAGGGCCTAAGGATAGTTTCTGTTTTTATAATAGGCAAATCAAATTCCACTAAGATATTACATATCAGAAAGTTAGCTAGATTGGCTGTTTTGAAAGTATGGTGACTAAGGGATTACATATTTTATTACTGAATCCCTGGGTAAATGGTAGTTATACTCTTAATTATAATTTTCCAGGCCACAATACTAGAGTGGGTTGCACTGCCCTCCTCCAGGGGATCTTCCCAACCAAGGGATTGAACCCAGGTCTCCTGCAGTGCAGGCAGATTCCTGCTTACTACAGCCCTCTCAACTTCCTTTTCCTCTCTATAAAAAGTTCTCCTTGCCTTGACTTGCAGGGACTTTTGTGTGGCTCACCATGATTGCTGAAGGGGGTCTGTGTGCAGACTTCTCTATAGCTCAGATGGTAAAGAATCTCCCAGAAATGCAGACTTGGGTTTGATCCCTGGAAGATTCCCTGGAGAAGGAAATGGAAATCCACTCCAGTATTCTTGCCTGGAGAATCCTATGGACAAAGAGGCCTGGCAGGCTACAGTCCATGGGGTCACAAAGAGTAGGACACAATTAAGTGGCTAACACACACAAGATATTAAGAAGAGGTGGCAAGAATACACGGAAGAACTATACAAAGAATATCTTCATGACCCAGATGACCACAATGGTGTAATCACTCACCTAAAGCCAGACATCCTGGAATGTGAAGTCAAGTGGGCCTTAATTAAGAAGCATCACTAGGAAAAAAGCTAGTGGAGGTGATGGAGCTATTGAGCTCCATAGTAATAGCAGCATAGCATAGCTCAATAGCAGTTGAGCTATTTCAAATTCTAAAAGATGATGCTGTGAAGGTACTGCACTCAACATGCCAGCAAATTTGGAAAGCTCAGCAGTGGCCTCAGGACTGGAAAAGGTCAGTTTTCACTCCAATCCCAAAGAAAGGCGATGCCAATGTTCAAATGACTGCACAATTGCACTCATCTCACATGCTAGTTCAAGACAGGCTTCAATAGTACACGAACTGTGAACTTCCAGATGCTCAAGCTGGATTTAGAAGAGGCAGAGGAACCAGAGATCAAATTGCCAATATCCACTGGATCATAAAAAAAAGCAAGAGGGTTCCTGAAAAACATCTACTTCTGCTTTATTGACTATGCCAAAGCCTTTGACGTGTGGATCATGACAAACTGTGGAAAATTTTTCAAGAGAGGGGAATACCAGACCACCTTACCTGCCTCCTGAGAGACCTGTATGTAGGTCAAGAAGCAACAGTTGGAACTGGACATGGAAAAACAGACTGGTTTCAACTTGGGAAAGGAGTACGTCAGTGTTGTATATTGTCACCCTGCTTGTTTAATTTCTGTGCAGAGTACATCATGAGAAATGGCTAGATGAAGCACAAGCTGGAATCAAGACTGCCAGGAGAAATATCAATAACCTCAGATATGCAGATGATATCACCCTTATGGCAGAAAGTGAAGAGGAACTAAAAAGCCTCTTGATGAAAGTGAAAGAGGAGAGTGGAAAAGTTGGCTTAAAATTCAACATTCAAAAACTAAAATCATGGCATCTGGTCCCATCACTTTATGGGAAATAGATGGGGAAACAAGGGAAACAGTGACAGACTTTATTTTGGGGGCTCCAAAATCACTGCAGACGGTGACTGCTGCCATGAAATTAAAAGACACTTGCTCCTTGGAAGAAAAGCTATAATCAATTTAGATAGCATATTAAAAAGCAGAGACATCATTTTGCCATCTAGTCAAAGCTATGGTTTTTCCAGTAGTCATGTATAGATGTGAGAGTTAGACTATAAAGAAAGCTGAATGCAGAATTGATACTTTTGAACTGTGGTGTTGCAGAAGACTCTTGAGAGTCCCTCGGACTGCAAGGAGATCCAGCCAGTCCATCCTAAAGTAAATCAGTCCTGAATGTTCAATGGAAGGACTGATGTCAAAGCTGAAACTCCAATACTTTGGCCACCTGATGCAAAGAGCTGACTCATTGGAAAAGCCCATGATACTGGGAAAGACTGAAGGCAGGAGGAGCAGGGGACAACAGAGGATGAGATGGTTGGATGGCATCACCGACTCGGTTGACCTGAGTTTGAGTATGCTCTAGGGGTTGGTGATGGACAGGGAAGCCTGGAGTGCTGCAGTCCATGGGTTCGAGTCAGATACTACTGAGCAACTGAACTGAACAGGTAAGAAAAAGGCAACAATGTCCATTAACATGAAAACTTTTCTATTACTAACCTGCTCACAAATCTTAGTTGATCTGTTTGTACTGGCTTCAGCATTATGTAGTTAATTTAACCTGAAAACAGAATAACAATTACAGTTAAAAAATAATAATTTAGCTAAAGTTCCTCTGAGTGCTTGCTAAGCACTAGCCACTGTCCTAAGCAATTCATATGTATTAACTCATTAATCTTCACAACTATCCTGCTGTGCCTTCTTATAGGTGATAAAATTGAGATTCAGAGCAATTAACTATTCCAAAGCCTTCTATATTTGTGACTTTCTGAAGTTAATTCAGCTTAAAAATATAAAGCTGTTACCTCTGGGTGTGTGTGTGTGTGTGTGTGGTCTGGGTGTGTGTATGTGTGTGTGTGTGTGTGTGTATAGTTGCTCAGTCATGTGTGTGCGTGTGTGTGATCTGGGGGGTGTGTGTGTGTGTAGTTGCTCAGTCATATACAATTCTTTGTGACCCTGTGGACTATGGCCTGCCAGGCTCCTCTGTGTTGCTCTGGTTGTCCCTTTTCTGGTTTTACCTCGTACTTCCTTTGTAAAGATCAGTTCTATAATAGGTAAACTGAGCTTACTTTAGAGAAAAGGCCTTTTATTACCCTAGGGATTTTGGTATTAATATGTACTTAGTACTTTACAATGAATTCTGTTTTGAACGGCTACTTTTATTTTTCCAAAATGTATACCCAAGGATTGTTTGTCCATATCCACTTTGCCCAGAGGACGAAACAATATCCATAGCACTCATTCAATGCAGCGGTCCACTGAAATGGATCTCCTTGGACGTGCAAAATCTCTCTTACACAGATAGATGTGATTAGACTGAGAAATTGAACGGGGAACTGATGATTCCACAGTAAAGATCTCTTGTTCTTCAGGGGTTTCTTGTTTTTGAGTCTTACTTCAAGACCAGGATGATTTACTGACGGAAGCAAGACCAATATCCTGGTTTTCAGTCTCAGTTTTGCATACAGAAAGGCTTTGAAAGGCAAGGTAGCAACCATCTCTACTGTAATTAACATTGGAGGAAATTTCAGATGATGCAAAAAGCTACGGCAATTTCTAAGAGTGCTTTCTACTTCCCCTCTGATTTTACTTTCTTGTCTATAAATTAGGAATATTTCTAATCTACTATAGAGCTGGCCTGAAAACGGTCAAATGCTGCAAAGTTGCTAGTGCTGCCATTTGTTTTCTATGACAACAACTGTCTTGAGATTTCAACGCTGTTTTCAAAGTAAATCCATGTGTACTGGTTATTTTCATAGGTCCCTTAAAGGAGCATACTGTGCTTCTAGAACACTCACCTATGGTCTCTCTAGGGCAGTGATCCCTAACCTTTTTGGCACTAGGGACAAGTTTTGCAGAAGACAATTTTTCCAGAGAGCGGGGGGTAGGGGTAAGGGTTGGTTTCCAGATGATTCAAGCACATTACATGTACTGTTCACTTTATTTCTATCATTATTATATCAGCTCCACCTCAGATCATCAGGTGTTAGATCCCAGAGACTGGGGCCCCCTGCCCTAGAACAGCAGTTATCAAACTTTTGCATGCATCACCCAGAGAGCTTATTAAAATACTGATCACTGGGCAGCATCTCTAGACTTTATGATTCAGTCAGTAAATCTAGAGCAGGGGCCAGTAATTTGCAAGTCTAACGAGTTCTCAGATGATGCTGATGCTACTGGACCAAGGAACCTTTAGCACTGCTAATCTAGGAAATGCTACAGAGATCTATTTGCTGGAGTTAGGATGACCAACTAGTGAGGTCTATTTCAAACTGCCACTGCACTGAATGAATGCTGTGGATATGGCTTTGTCCTCCAGATAAAGTGGATATAGACAAACAATCCTCAGATACACTTCTTGGAAAAATAAAAGTACTAGTTCTAAACAGAATTTGTTGTAAACTATTCAGAGTTCAGGTCAGTTGCTCAGTCATGTCCGACTCTTTGCGACCCCATGAATCGCAGCACGCCAGGCCTCCCTGTCCATCACCAACTCCCAGAGTTCACTCAAACTCACGTCCATCGGGTCGGTGATGCCATCCAGCCATCTCATCCTCTGTCATCCCCTTTTCCTCCTGCCCCCAATCCCTCCCAGCATCAAACATTACATGCATATTAATGCCAAGTCCCTAATGTAATAAAATAAAAATCATAGAATATGGACAGGGTAGAGGTGGCAGATGGAGAAGAATATTTGTAGTCTTAAGACTGTTTTCACTGTCAACTCTTCAGTATTTATTTAACCAATCCCAGAAGACCATGCCACTGAAACGATTGTCTTCTGGCAATTGACAGGGAGGACATACACAGAATTCCTAACACGAGCTGAGGCAAACGTGTTTTCTGGGGTGAAGGACTCAATTCTTTGACTCTCCCTAGTGGGAAATTTCAGTAAATTGCAAGAATTATAGATTAGGGCTATCATTCAGTTTTCAAAAATAATTTGAATCTAGACCATTGTTCTATTTTTCTCAAGGTGAAAACAGAAATTTATCTTCTTAATTTTATCTTTATAAAAATGTTCTTGTATAAAAGTCTGAAAAACTGAAAACTGTTATCCCAAAATCTAAATATATATGTATGCTTCTTAAGTGTATAGTCTCACAAAATTTTCAAGTAACATCCAATTTTTAATTTTTTCACAAGCTGTCCTTGTAATAATACGTTAAACCAACATCTCTTAAAAGTTCAAAGCTTCTATATCTTTATATCACTTATTCTCAAAATACCTCTGGGAGGATGCAGGCAAGGTATCATTAAACCCATTCTACAGACTGTACAGCTGAGGTCCAGACTGCTTGCATCACCTAGGAAACTAGTGGGGCAGAGTCTGTTATTACACACTTGTTCTAGAATTTCAACATCCTACCTTCATTTTAAAGCCGCATGTTATATAGTATTAAAATGAAAACTGTTTAAAGTTTTTTTAATAATTTTAAATTTAGTTCTTACTTCCTTTTAATTTTTTTACTTATTAAATTTGGCCTTGTCATGTGACATGTTGGATCCTCTATTCCCAACCAGAGATTGAACCTGCAATCCCTGTATTTTAAGTGTGGAGTCTTAATCACTGGACGGCCAGGGAAATCCCAAAAGTGTTCTATTGTTGAATCAAGGCTTTTTAAAATGCCATGTTATTTAATCCTAACTGATCTTGGTCAACTCTCTCACTACTAGCATATTCTCATTAACTCTATTTAAAATATATATATTTATTTTTGGCTATTCTGGGTCTTCACTGCTGTCTAGGCTTTTTCTCTGGTTGCAGTGAGCAAGGGCTCCTCTTCATTGTGATGCGCGGGCTTCTCCCTGCAACGGCTTCTCTCTGCAGAGCACAGGCCCCAGGGAGTGTGGCTTTCAGAGGTTGCGGCGCATGGACTTAGGGCTCCACGGCATGTGGGATCTTCCTGGACCAGGAATCAAATCTGTGTATCCTGTATTGGCAGGCAGATTTTCTTTATCACTGAGCCATCACGGAAGCCCTCTTACTAACTCTTTTCTCTGTTTTAACAAACTTACATATATACCTTTCTCATTTTTTAAATGATATTATTTTGACTTTTTTCTTCTGACAAAAGTAATACATACTTACGGTAATATTTTTAAAATATTTAAAATAAAAACTACCTATCATTCTATTACCCAGAGATGTCACCAGCGCCACTTTGTGAACATCATCCACTTATTTTTCCATAAAAATAGAAATATTTTTCTATTTAAGATGATTTTCTAAGAAGAGTTTTCTCTTTCTATTCCATCCTTTAAGATGGAAAAGGATTTTTTATATTAAAATATACGCTGAACGTCTTTCTATGTTATGAATCCTTCTGACGACTTTTCGTCTGGTAAATGGTATCAAGTAATTGAAATCAACAGACGTTCAGGAAAGTAAACAATCATCAGTGTGCAGTCTGATGAACATTTACAAAGTGAACATCCCCACGTATCTGTCTGAGACCAAGAAAAGAAGACTGACAGAACTCCGGAAGCCCTGTGCCCACCACCAGTCATGAGGTACTTTCAGAGTTAGCCATTAGTTATTTTTGCCTTATATCTGGCTGTATCAGATATAAATGACACCGAGCATATATTCTTTTTTGTCTGGCTTCCTTTGTTCAACACTGTGTTTATTAGATGCATTCATGCAAAAATTCTTTCTAGTAGCTGCACAGTATACTATGGATTTGGTGGATTCCTATGATTTACTCAAGCATAAAAGCGGAAAAACACTCTTCTCTGGGACATTCAAGGCATTGTGTATTTCTCACTGTCATAAACAATATTGCTATGAACACCCTCGTTGATGTGTTCATGTTCTTATATGTTCCATTGGATAAGTTTCTAAAAATGGAAATACTGAATTGTGAAGCTATCCATGACGTTAAGAGTTTTGGTGAATATTACCTGATTGCCATTTAGAGTGATGAAAATACATTTCCACCGGTAACATAGGAGACAGCCTGTTTCCTGTTATCTTCTCCATCACTACATGTTTCCATTTTCTTTAGTCCTTAAGGTGCTGATGGTTTCTGGTCTCAGCATATTAAAATTCTTAACAGCAATATTTCTCAGTTCAAATCTTGAATTATTTTAGAGGACCAGTTTTTCTTTTTTCTAATTGAAGGATAATTGCTTTACAGAATTTTGTTGTTTTCTGTCAAACCTCAACCTATGAATCAGCCAAAGGTATACATATATCCCCTCCCCTTTGAACCTCCCTCCCATCTCCCTCCCTGTCCCACCCTCTAGGTTGATACAGACCCCCTGTTTGAGGTTCCTGAGCCATACTGCAAATTCCCACTGGCTATTTTACATATGGTAATGTAAGTGTCCATGTTACTCTTTCCACACATCTCACTCTCTCCTCCCTTCCCCTCATGTCCATAAGTCTGTTCTCTATGTCTGTTTCTCTACTGTTGCTCTATAAATAAATTTTTCAGTGCCATTTTTCTAGATTCTATATATGTACGTTAGAATATGATATTTATCTTTCTGACTCACTTCACTCTATATAATGGGTTCTACATTCATCCACCTCATCAGAATGGACTCAAACGGGTTCCTTTTCATGGCTGAGTAATATTCCATTGTGTATATGTACCACAACTTCTTTATCCATTCTCTGTCGATGGACATCTAGGTTGCTTCCATGTTCTAGCTATTGTAAATAGTGCTGCAGTGAACAATGGGATACATGTCTTTTCAGTTTTAGTTTCCACAGGGTATATGCCTCGGAGTGGGATTGCTGGGTCATATGGCGGTTTTTTCCTAGCGTTTTTAAGCAATCTCCATACTGTCTTCCATAGTGGCTGTATCAGTTTACATTCCCACCAACAGTGCAAGAGCAGTCTTTTCTCCACACCCTCTTCAGCACTTATTGTTTGTAGACTTTTTGATGATGGCCATACTGACTGGTGTGAGGTGATATCTCATTGTAGCTTTGATTTGCATTTCTCTAATAATGAGCAACATTGAGCATCTTTTCATGTTTGTTATCCATCTGTACATCTTCTTTGGAGAAGTGTCTCTTTAGGTTTTTTTTCCCACTTTCTGTGTTTTTTTGTTTGTTTGTTTTTCTGCCATTGAGTTGTATGAGCTGCTTGCCTATTTTGGAAATTAATCCTTTGAAAGTTGTTTCATTTGCTTTTATTTTCTCCCATTTTGATGGTTGTCTTTTTACCTTGCTTATAGTTTCCTTCACTGTGCAAAAGCTTTTAAGTTTAATCAGGTCCCTCTTGTTTACTTTTGTTTCTATTTCCATTACTCTAGGAGATGGGTCATAGAGGAGCTTGCTTTATGTCACTGAGTGTTCTGCCTATGTTTTCCTCTAAGGTTATAGTTTCTGGTCTTACATTAAGTCTTTGATCCATTTTGAGTTTATCTTTGTATATGGTGTTAGGAAGTGTTCTAATTTCATTCTTTTACATGTAGCTGTCCAGTTTTCCCAGCACCATTTATTGAAGAGGCTGTCTTTTCCCCATTGTATATTCTTGCCTCCTTTGTCAAAAATAAGGTACCCATAGGTGCATGGGTTTATTTCTGGGCTTTCTATTTTGTTCCATTGGTCTATATTTCTGTTTTTGTGCCAGTACCATACTGTCTTGATGACTGTAGCTTTATAGTATAATCTCAAGTCAGGAAGGTTGATTCCTCCAGCTCCATTTTTCTTTCTCAAGACTTCTTTGGCTATTCAAGGACTTTTGTGTTTCCATAGGAATTGTGAAATTTTTGTTCTAGTTCTGTGAAAAATCCAATTGGTAATTTGACAGGGATCATACTGAATCTGTAGATTGCATTTGGTAGTATAGTCATTTTCACAATATTGATTCTTCCTACTCAGGAACATGGAATATTTCTCCATCTGTTCATGCCATCTTTGGTTTCTTTCATTGGTGTCTTGTAATTTTTTGTGTACAGTTCTTTTGTCTCCTTAGGTAAGTTTATTCCTAGATATTTTATCCTTTTGTTGCAATGGTGAATTAGATTGATTCCTTAATTTCTCTGATTTTTAATTGTCAGTATATAGAAACGCAAGTGATTTTTGTGTATTGATTTTGTACCCTTCAACTTCGCTAAATTCACTGATTAGCTCTAGTTAATAATTGCTAATTAGTTTTTCTTTTTTAAAACTAAGTTATTCTTTTATAATATGCATTTGTATGAGTCAGATTATTTTTTTGTTTAGTGCACTCTTCAGTTACTAACTCTTAAATGCTAACAGGCATCATGATATAGGATTCCTTGAATGTGAACAGCCTGACCTAGCTAAATATTTCATTTCTCAAATATGCATTGTTCTAGTGTGTGAAAGAAATATAAATTCTGTGTTTTTTATGTCTGTATTTTAATTGCTTTCTGTTCCCTTAAGTCTAGAGATTTACTAGTCTAAGTAATAATTATTGCCCCATGTTTTATGACTTGAATGTTTCCTTCCCTAAAGCCTTTTTTAGAACTTTGTCTTAAAAGTAACATTATTGTGTGAAAACATAAGTCAGAAGAAAGCAAAAATCATCTGTATTCCCTCTACTTCACTCCTTGTTTGTTTGCTATGTCTCACTGCAGTCTTCGTGTTGCACATTTATAGAATTATTTTCACACACACACAAAAACTGTACTGCACATGCTGTTTTGTAAACTGCCTTTTCCCCCTTACTATATCATAGCCAGTTGTCCATCCAATCATTTCTTGATCCAAATAACACCCCTCAATCAATTAGTGTTATAGACTTACATATATTCTCTCCAGAGTGCTTTGTAAACACCACAGTGTAAAGAAGGTGAAAGTTCCTTCATGTGGAATTATCTGGCAACAACTGTGTTTGGTATTGAAATCGAGTCTTGGTGTCCTGGGACCCAGTCAACCCAGGTGAAAATGTATTTATTGATGTGATTCTCTAGGCTCCAGCCCATGTCCCCAACCATCCTCATTTTGCTCCTAGCACTTTTGTCTGACCAAAAGGAAAAGTAGCAATCCACGTTCTTATCTTTCACATACATTTCAGTTTCCAGTAATGAATGCTGAATGCAGAGATCTGCAATTTTCTTGGATTTTTGCTAAACAAGCTATCCCTGGGAAGCAGGCAAATGGTTACATTTTTTTTCCCAAAGTGTCACTGTTGTTTTAACTTCATTTATAAGCATGCAGTGCTTATCAATTAGGAGTGCTGTCTCCATTCATAAAATGTATGAGCTGATGGTACAATGGCTAGTTAACTAAAAAAATATGCAATTACTGTGTAAACACATGGTCTTAAACTAGTAAGGAATTGGAATGGGACCAGTATTTTTCTCATTAAATGTGGGTTTGGGGGCAGGGAGCTTATTACTATAGTTCCCCAGCAGCATAATTATTTTCAGAACGACTCCTTTCTAGTTACCTAACACAAACTGTTGTGTATTTTTAGTTGTTTGTACTTTGTATCCTTGAACAGACAATCCAGTGAGAGACATAGATTCCCTGATTTAACTTTTAGGCAAGGATAAGAGAGGTTACTTAGTTATAAAACTTGATTTTATCCAGGGATGAAAAAAAAAAATCTCTCTGAAGATCAACTATGATTTATTTACCGGGCCCAGCCAATGTTTGAGTATCTTAAAGGGTATTAGGCGTGACAATATGTGTTTGAAAAGTGTGTTGTCTTCATCCTTTGACAGAGCTAAATCCACAAATCATTAGGTCCAGAACTAAACTTGAGATGAAAGCTCACTGCTTTTTTCTACCAAGCCATCTATCTAACCTCTAGTTTAAGCACAAGTAAAAAACCATCTGCTTACCAGGAGGTTGAGGCCGCTCAAAATCCATTAACACCATATGTATCAACAGAAGTGTGACTTCAGAGCCTCAAATGTTTTTCTTTTTTTCCCTTTCCTTCATTATTGTCTGCCAGAAACTTAGCTGGGATGCTTTCCTTTCCTTAAAATGCACTGCATTTCAGTTTAATTATGCAAGTCCCCCTCTTATTAAGTAATTACACACATTTTCTCATCTGTGTGTCTGTAGTTCAGAAGTAACCACTTCATTTAGTTGAAAATTAAGCCAAAAAGAGGAATAAAAGATTTTATTTTCAATTTCCCTTCTTCCTCCCTAGGGGAACTAACACATCTTTCAATGCATCATAAGATAAAGATGCTGACTCAGTCTCTTAAATCACCCCTGGAGTCTCTAGCACAGTCCTTAATGAGACAGAGTTTGCTGTACAAGAAGTTGTTTTATTAAGTGAGTGAAAATAACTTTTCCTCCCCCAAAGGTGCCCTTGGGTGAAATAATTTATGTCTGAACCCAAACCTCCTATGCTTATCCCAAAACACAGGGAAGGGCAAACAACACAATTTCAAAATGACAAAATGGCTACTTGGTTGGAAGTCATACTTTGGAAATATCACCCAAAATGAGAGGTTAACTGTGGTCAATGTATGGAAGTAAAGTGCCTGCCAACTGGGTGGGGGCGGGTGGGAGGGGGAGGTGGGGGATTTGAGGGGCAGAAGACAACTCATGCAGATCTTCAGAGAGCAAGGAAGGAAACAAAGCGGGAACATTTCTACTGTAGTTCATAATGATTTTGCCTTATTTATGTGGATAGAGATTTTCTCTAATCTTTGGCATTTGTGGCTTATAAAAATAAGCATTTTTCTATCAGTTACCTCATTCAATCCTCATAACAGCCTTAAGAATGAGGCAAAAATAGATTACCCTTCCACCAAGTCACAGACATGTGATCTGCATTCAAGATTATTAAATGACTTGTCCAAGGTTCTATACGGTTGGTCAGTGCTTCATGACAACCGATCCTGAATGAGTCGTGTCCTACTGCTTTTTAAATTAACTGATAGAAAATTATTTATAGTATAGAAGTTCTTTGCAGGCTATAGTGACTCAGCAGTACTGGTGGAACAAAGGGAAGTTAAGAATTATTGGTGCATATAATCCACATAAAATGCTAAATTCAAGTGGTTAATTTCAGTTTTGTCCACCGAAATCTTTCAAAGATGCTTACATTCACATAGTAATCACAGATATTTAAGTTCCCCTTTTGTTTATGATGACACTGGTTGATGGAAGTTTCACTGAATTTCTTTTGCCTTCTGGCAGAACAATCCAATGGCAAAACAGCAGGAGGGAAAAGGAAGGAAAAAAACCCCTGCATATTCTGAAAAGTCCAAAATAAAAAGTTGATATTATTGATTGACTATGAAGTAACATCACCCTGAGGATTCGACCCCATGGATTGTAGCCCACCAGGCTCCTCTGTTCATGGAATTCTCCAGGTGAGGGGTAGGCATTTCCTACTACAGGGGATCTTCTCAACCCAGGGATTGAACCTGGGTCCCTGCATTTCAGGTAGATTCTTTACTGTCTGAGCCACCAGAGAAGCCCACTGATCTACTAGCTTACTACAAAATAGCCTCCTAACTTGTCTCCCTGTCTCCCTCTCCCCCACCCCACTTCCCTCTAGCCTTATAAATTGCTGAAGGATTATTCCAGTTGTAGTTACCTTGTGCAAACCCTTCCATAAACTGGCTTGTATTCTTCACCCTTGTATTCAAGACCTCTGCAAAATAATAATACCTATTAAACACCTACTATAGAACGAATGGGCTTCCCTGGTGACTCAGTGGTAAAGAAACCGCCTGCAGTGCTGTAGAGGCAGGAGACCAGGTTTCAGTTCCTGGATCAGGAAGATCCCCTGGATGATGTCATGGCAACCTTCTCCCGTATTTATGCCTGGAGAATTCCACAGACAGAGGAGCCTGGCGGGCTACAGTCCATAGGTCACAAACAGTGGACATAACTGAAGTGACTTACTAGGCACACACACAGAACGGATATCTCAGATGATCCTGAGAAACGTATGATTAGGTTCGTTTTAGAAGTAAGAAAACTAGAAGCTAAATAACTCTGCCTACGTTGGGTATTTATTCAGTGGTGCCACCAGTGTCCAAACTCAGGCCCACTTAACTCCAAAGTCCAGCTTGTCTGTCTAGATTTGTTTCTGACCACTAGGACATGTGTCTGTGCATGCCTCCACTCCCTGACCATAGCCTGCCAGGCTCCTCTGTCCATAGGATTCTTCAGGCAAGAACATTGGAGTAGGTTGTCATGCCCCTCCTCCAGGGGATCTTCCAGACCCACGGACTGAACCAGTGTTTCTTAAGCCTCCTGCTGGCAGGCAGGTTCTCTGCCACTAGGGCCACCTGGGACGCCCCACTACCATACACATAGCCTAAATTAACAGGAGCCTGCCCTGTTACTTTGCACCATTCCTGGCCCCATCATAGTCTCGTGCTATTGTGGGGAGTTTTTCCATCTGGAATATTCTCCTCAATCCTACTGCCTTATAGAAATATTAGTTCTGGAACTTCCCTAGTGATCCAATGGCTATGACTGTGTGCTCCCAACATAGGGGCCCTGAGTTCAGGTCCTGTTTGGCAAACTAGATCCACATACAGCAACAAAGACCCAGTGCAGTGAAATAAATAAATTTTAAAAATAAAATGATGTTAGTTCTTCAGGACAAATCTCAAACATCACCTCTTCCTTGAAGTCTTTGCTGAATTTTATTTCCAGCGACCTCTAACACTTGAAAAAAAAGTCTCTCTCTTCTTGAATTTCCCTGGTGGCTCAGATGGTAAGGCGTCTTGCTTACAATGCGGGAGACCTGGATTCGATTCCTGGATCAGGAAGATCCTCTGGAGAAGGAAAGGGCAACCCACTCCCATACTCTTGCCTGGAAAAATCCCACGGACAGAGGAGCGTGGTAGGCTACAGTCCACGGGGTCGCAAAGAATCGGACACGACTGAGCGACTTCACTTCACTACTGCGCTCTTTGCACAGTTCTTATGGCACTTACCTTCTTCCTTTATTGTAGCTGTTTTCCTGTCCCCATGACAAATTTGCAAATGTCTTGAAAACGGGAAACTCGGATTTATTCATTACTAATGTCCTTATAGCCCTAGTACGGATTAAATGTAGCAGGAATTCAGAGCTTCAAAATAGAATTGCAATATTGTAGTAAGAAACAGCCCCACCAGCAGCCCAACCAATGAGAAGCCTCCATACTTTGGAATCCCAAATTCCACCAATGAACTCCTTTATTATTATAGCCTCTTTCAATTCTCCCTTCCGCCTCAAACTTTCCCCTATTTAAAAGCAAGTCCTGACTTTGCTTAATGTCAGGCATAGTTCACAAATTCAGGATGATGCCTTCACTGGGTACTCTTGAATAATTGCTTTTGCTGGTAGAAAAAGAAAAAGAAAAGGGACAAAGAAATACTACGTAGATTATACCATATGAGAAAACACAATTTCTCACTCCACCTCGTGTCCTGCAGCCTCCCTGCAGACTCTCTCATAACACTCTGTGCTCCGTGCGAACTAAGAACCCCTAGGAAGCCCCAGGATTGGGGCAAAGCAGGCTGGTTCCCCCGAGGCCTAGGGGATCTGCTCTGTGCAGGCGATGGGGTTGCCCTGAGGGACGGCATGGAGCAGGAGTAGTAGGTTGGGTCCTCCCAAGCTTGGATTCTGCAGCAGACTGGAGCGGGACCTCCCTGGCCGAAGCCCCGCAGGCCCAGTTGCAAGTCCTCATCATACACTGGACATTTTCTGGGTCCATGAAGAAGAGGGCCTGTCAATACCTGCTACAGAGGTACCCGGGCTTCTTCCTGCACGAGGAGCTGAGCCTGGAGCTGCTCAAGCTGGACCAGATCCTCGAGTCCCTCGCCCAGGTCCTCTGACAGAAAGGTAAGAGCAGCCGGCAGCCAGCCGGGCGGGACTCTTACGGGTGATTTGAAGGCGTGTGATCCAGGAATGATGACGTATAGCAGGACTCAGATAAATGTATTCAAGTGTTGTTTAATCTGTTTCTAGCTGTTTTGCAACCCCCAGTCTCCATGTTCTAGAAACTTAACAGAGGTAATGGCATCTACACTGTGGCAGTCAATTAAGCCAGTGGTTTGAGGGAGTCCATGAAGCTGGCTTAAAGGGGTGCATCCATGGAAGGAAGTGAGCGGTGCTGCACCTTTTAGGAGTCGCCACGGAGTTCTGTGCAGACAAACCGTATTTCATGGGAGAGAAATTAAGGAGAGAAATTAATCTCCCGAGAGATTAAGGATGAAGATCTTTGAGAATATCGGAATGCCTAGTTATTCCTGTATTTATTTGGGGTTGGTTACTTGCTTGTGGCAACCTATGTACAGCATTTGCCATCTGGAAGAAAATAAGCGAAGGCCTCCTCTGCCTGGCTTTTACTTGATGATGTTTATGAGATCAGCCTGTGGGTGGAATGGTTGTGGGCCTCTAATTGTGCTATTTGGTTATACCTGTTTGCTTCACGTGACAAATCCTAAAAGCAAGTGTTGCAAATGGCGCTGGTGTTGCGGTCTTCAGACATTCAAAAACATGTTTTCTACTTGTCCAGAGGTGATGAATTGACTTGCCTTAACAGGTGCTTCTTGCATAGTTCATCCAGTCGTGCCTGTATGATCAGTGCATCATATTTGCTTCATGTGTATTCAGCATTGAGTTTGGCCAAGAATGGAGTGCCTTTCCCACTTCCCCCGCAGCTCTATGTACTGCTAGAATTTGCTGCTTACCATTTGAATTGGTTGTGCCACTCTAATATATTACTATCCTAAAAGCGTTCCTACACAGTTTACATGTTCAGTTCAGTTCAGTCGCTCAGTCGTGTCTGACTCTTTGCGACCCCATGAATCACAGCACGCCAGGCCTCCCTGTTCATGACCATCTCTCAAAGTTCACTCAGACTCACGTCCATAGAGTCTGTGATGCCATCCAGCCATCTCATCCTCTGTCATCCCCTTCTCCTCCTGCCCCCAATCCCTCCCAGCATCAGAGTCTTTTCCAAAGAGTCAACTCTTTGCATGAGGTGGCCAAAGTACTGGAGTTTCAGCTTTAGCATCATTCCTTCCAAAGAAATCCCAGGGTTGATCTCCTTCAGAATGGACTGGTTGGATCTCCTTGCAGTCCAAGAGACTCTCAAGAGTCTTCTCCAACACCACAGTTCAAAGGCATCAATTCTTCGCCTTCTTCACAGTCCAACTCTCACATCCATACATGACCACAGGAAAAACCATAGCCTTGACTAGACGGACCTTAGTCGGCAAAGTAATGTCTCTGCTTTTGAATATACTAGGAAATCATAAACACAGGTGAGTTTCCTGTGGTAGTTAGGCAAAAGAAAACTTTTGTCTTAATTTAAGCTGTATAAAAACCTTAAGTGCTTATTTTTAAAATTTATTTTATGGAAAAGTATTTTAACTTATTAAAAACTTCCTTAGCCATAGAAACCTGAAAAACTCAAATTATTATTAACATCTTATTACAACCCTAACATTAATTTGTACTACTCTAAATAAGCATATAATTGTATCAACAAGTATATAACTTAACCTATGCAGAGTACACAGGATAGTGGAAAGAGCCCTTGAGTAGCAGAAATACCCAGGCTAGATCATCCTGCCACAGTCAACTGAGAGTGGACATAGTAATTCACCTGAATTCATGAAACATTAGTAGAGGGTCCACCTCATGCCAGATACTGTGTCAAGGTACTGGTAATTCTTATCAGACGACGGTGATTCTGATTGATATTTTTAAATTCATTGACCCATGGGTCTATACTTTTGGTACAGTTATGAATATGGTGTCTTCAAGGAGGAAGGTTGGAAAGGTTGGATATTTATTAACCATCTTTTTTGTGTCAAATGACTTTGTACCCATTATTCTTTCTTACTTTTCACATTAACCCTATTAGTTGGGTATTGTTATTTCCATTTTACAGCTGGAGTTAAATAATTTGCCTGAAGTCACACTGCTATTTAATTCCTAAGCCTATTATTTACGCATTAATCACATGACTTCAAGCAAGGAAAGAGCAAGTTAATGTTATTGAGCATCTGTTTACTTCAGGCACTGTGCTAGGCACTCTCATTTGTGTGGTTTTATTTAATCAGGGGAAATCAGAGGTGATAATATTTGAATTTTACAGTTTGACTTAAGAATCATTGGAAGAATAACTTGGGAGTGGACTTAATCTGAAGGTTATGTTTTGTTCTGCTCCTTAAAGATGAGGGATATACCCAGTTACAATGATAATGTTAAATAAAGCATCCAGTAAAAAACAAACAGAAATAACAGAATTTCTCCTTTCTCTTTGAAATCTACTTTCTTGTCTAGTTCAGTGAAGGCACCACCAGCTGCCCTTGAGTCAGAAAATCTGTGGATATCATTCTTGACTCCTCCCTTTACCTTACCCTTACCTCACATCCAGCTACAAAGTTTACAAGTGCACCTTGTGAATATCTCTCCAATTCATCTGTGTTGTCTCATCAGCTGTGTCACCTATGTACTCTTGATAACACAGGTTAATCAAGAGGCTCAGAGAAAGTAGGCAGTTTGCTCAATGTACTTCTTTACTGGGCTTTCCTGTCACCTTTAAAATAATGTCAATCTTCCTTCAAATATGTAAAACAAATCATAAACAAGATCCTTAATTTTAATTCACTTATAATTCACTAGCTCCCTATCTATCTTCTCCTTTCAGAGTCAGTCTTCATTTCCTCTTGCTTTCTTCTTCTTAACCCATTTTATCTTGCGTCTTCCCCTACCATTCAGGTTACTCTTATACCTCCTCAGCTGCAAGGATTTTGGTGTGATTCACTGAGAGGATGGAGTTGCCACTCACTTTGGAACTTGAGGTTTGGTTGCTTTTGGATATGGAGATGTTCATTCTATTTAAATTGAACCTGTAAAGTTGGTAGCTTATCAGAGTATACATAGGCTATGTAAACCCCACCCCCAGCTCCAGATAAATTCTCTCAAAGCTGTAGATCTCAACCCTGGTTGCACTTTAGAAACACCTGATGAGCTTAAAAACCCCAAAGTCGGGCCCTATTCTTGGCTCATTTAACCAGAATATTCAGGGAAGGACACAGGCATCAGTAATGTTTCAGAAATTCCCTGGATTATGCTTCTCTGAGGATGGAAAGAGTAAAAAATTTTTTTTTAATTTAAAAAGAAAGAGAATTAATTCTTTCCAAACAGTATTTAGCATAGCCAGGACTTGACTTAAATGTAGTTCGTCATAATCAGCAGAAAGAATTTTTCATTGAATTTTCCCAGAGAATTTGTCCCACTGTGAATAAACTTTTCTGAAAATTAGTTGGACTTTGAGTTTCCAAAATCCTTCCATCCATTCTCCTACATTTCCTCACTGCTTAGAAAACTGAAACTTTGGGTTGGTCTATCCAGGAGAATAGATAGAGCAGAGGACTTTGATCATTATTCATTCAACAAGCATGCTTAAGTGCTGGGGCTCTGTGTTTGCTTCAGCAGACTGCAAGACAGGACAGACTCCACTCCAGGGATGTTCACAGTCTAGCTAGAGATGATAGACTTGTAAACAAATACCTACAATCAAGTGAGCTATATAGGTGTGTAAAAGTAAAATGATCAGTTTTATTGGGGTGGGGGTGGCCAGTTTAGGCTTTACACAGAAGGTGAAGCTTGAGCTGCTTTTTGAAAAGATAATTTGCAGGCAAACTTCCCTGGTGGCTCAAACGGTAAAGCATCTTGCTTACAATGCGGGAGACCTGGGTTCGATCCCTGGATCGGGAAGATCCTCTGGAGAAGGAAGTGGCACCCCACTCCAGTACTCTTGCCTGGAAAATCCCATGGACGGCGGAGCATGGTAGGCTACAGTCCACAGGGTCGCAAAAAGTCGGACGCAACTGAGCCACTTCACTTCACTTCAAGGAGAGACTACGGAAGATAACCCCAGAAAGAAACGGGTGTAGTAAGTAAAGAGGGGAGGGGCTTGCGGGTTTGGGAAACTGCCGATAATTTGTAATGGATTGTGTCTTTGAGTGTGCAGGAGGTGAGGGTCACGGGTGGCAAAGTGTTGATTAGAGAAACACCTAAAGAGGGAAGGGGATGGACTTAATAAATCCTGTTAAGGTTTTAAACTTTCTTCAGGTGGTTTCTTTCTGTAGACACTGTGTGGCAACAGGCAGGAATCTAGTCATTGCCTTTCTGTTTAGGTATTCAGTTCCAAGGTGGAAAAATGGGATTATCCACACACACACACACACACACACACACACACACACACACACACACACACACACACACACACACACACACACACACACACACACACACACACACACACACACACACACACACACACACACACACACACACACACACACACACACACACACACACACACACACACACACACACACACACACACACACACGTGCTTCAGTTGTTTGTCCCTTTCAGCACCTTTCTTCGCTCCTCATTGTCCTCTATTCTCTTTCTCTTGTAGAGCAACTGTTTGCCCCAGGTGGTCTATCACAGCAAGCTTCAGTGCCCTAGTGACCTATTGAATGCCCCTGACTCACTGAGTGTACAGGGCCTGCAGGGCTGTACCTGCCTGAGGATATCTGTGCTGGAAATAAACTCCAGCCCCCTTCCCCACCCTTCCAGGGCTGCCTAGTGGGGGTTGGTTGGTTTCACGCATCTCTCATAAATTCTGTTGCATACTAGGTCACCAGTGCCATAAAAGCAAGGAGCCTGGTGAGAAGTTTCTGTGTTTTAGTATTCAGTCTGCAAGGAGGAGAGAAGGCAGCAAGTTCAGTTCAGTTCACTCAGTCATCACTCAGTCATGTCCGACTGTTTGTGACCCCATGGACTGCAGCACTCCAGGCTTCCCGTCCATCACCAATTCCCGGTGCTTACTCAGACTCTTGTCCACTGAGTTGGTGATGCCATGCAACCATCTCATCCTCTCTTGTCCCCTTCTCCTCCTGCCTTCAATCTTTCCCAGCATCAGGGTCTTTTCAGATGAGTCAGTTCTTCCCATAAGGTGGCCAAAGTATTGGAGTTTCAGCTTCAAGCATCAGTCCTTCCAATGAATATTCAGGACTGATTTCCTTTAGAATTGACTGGTTGGATCTCCTTGCAGTTTAAGGAGCTCTCAAGAGTCTTCTCCAACACCACAGTTCAGAAGTATCAGTTCTTTGGTGTTCAGCTTTTTTCAGTCCAACTCTCACATCCATACATGACTACTAGAAAACCAAAGCTTTGACTAGATGGACCTTTGTTGGCAAAGTAATGTCTCCACTTTTTAATATGCTATCTAGGTTGGTCATAGCTTTTCTTCCAAGGAACAAGTGTCTTTAATTTCATGGCTGCAGTCACCATCTGCAGTGATTTTGGTGCTCAAGAAAAAGGTCTCCTGTTTCTCCACCTGTCCTTCAGTCGCTGAGCTTTACAGACAGCACTGCAGAGGCAGCAGAAGCTGGTGTGGGTAGTGCTATCTAAGAAGTAAATCACAGGCCATTTCCCCACAAGAGGCCTTACTGTTTAATTCAGAAGTCTCCCTGTCATCTTGGACCCAGACAAACCTATAAGCTTCAGCTGCCCTGTGAACAGGGGTTGCCAGGGGGTCTACCCTCCTTCTGTTTAGAAACACCTGATATATAGGTCATCTTCTGCTCTACTGCCATCTGAAAGGCAGGAAACCTATGGTTTTATCCTCAGTCCCACTGCTTGATTTTGTGAACTTGGCAAGCTGCTTAACATTTAGATGCCATGATAGTTTTTGGTTTTTTCCCCCACCACCTACCAGGAGTAGTAATAAGTATCCCTTCCTAACTTCCTAATATGCTAGATGCATTTGACTGGGGCTTTTGGAACAAGTGGTTAAAATACATGCCCCTATCATAATCAGCTAATTTGTATCAAAATTATTTTTTAGCATTCTTTTGAGATGGAAAAATATATATCTTTCCAAAGGAGAAATGGTCTTTGATTATCTGTTGAAAATGAACACACAATAAATTGGGTTAAGTTTTAAAATATTATTTCCAAAGTAAATGCTTTATTAAAAATGACTGCGTCAAGATATTTACTACTCTATTAGCTTCCCAAAAGATAAGGCAAAATGAAATTCTGGAACTACTTCTAACATCCTGACCAAAAGATTTGATCAATATCTTGCTGTATTTTAAACTATAAATGAAGTCATAGAATATAATATTCCACTAGTATGATGTAAATAAGTGACTGTTATCTTATAACTCAAAGTGTTAAGTCTATTTCTTAGTGATAAAGACAGATTCATTTTTGAAAGTCCTTCTTTACCTCTCAGAACATTGTAGTAATGTTCCTAGAGGTATATAATTAATCTTCTTTTGCTCAGACTAAACCAAAGCTGTACTTAATGACAAGAAAAGGGGTGGAAGGGAGCCTGTCAGATAGGATCATTCATAGGAAAGAAAACTAAAGAGATTTAAAATTGCAACCTGTCATTACCTTCTGCATCATATCGGAAGGACTGAAAAATAAAATAGCACTTTATCAAAAATATAAGTCTAGAAAGGAGAAACAACGTCTTTTTTTTTAAGTGTTATTTCAACTATCGTGATTATCTGGTAGCTTACATAGCTCAATATGAAGGTATTATAAAACAGCATTAGTGGCAGGGGCTGGGGGTGGGATGTACTTCTTGACAGCTCTATTCACTATCAGGTATTAAAGGTCAAGGGTAGCATACCACTGAGGGTGTCAGAAATTCTTAGTTAGGTGACTGATACCTTTTGTCTCAAATTTTTGCTTAGGCACAGTATAAACCATTAGCCGACAAATCCTCAAATAATTATGTAGATTCAGGAACCTTCTTCTGTATTTTAGTTTTAAGAAACTGAAAAAGGACAGTTTGTCTTCAGTGTCCCAAATAACCCCTTTTTATGCATTTGTCTTCTCACCTTCCCTGACTTACTCATGTGCCTAATCCTAAGCCTCCATCTGTGTGAAAGTGAAATCTCTCAGTCGTGTCCCACTCTTTGTGACCCTATGCACTGTAGCCTGCTGGGCTCCCCTGTCCATGGAATTTTCCAGGCAAGGATCCTAGAGTGGGTTGTAGTTTCCTTCCTCAGGGGATCTTCCCAACCGGGGATCAAACTTGGATCTCCTGCATTGCAGGCAGACTCTACCGTCTGAGCCACCAGGGGTCCATCTGCGTATGTATATGTAAACACATTGCTGTCACAAGGCTAAGGGCCTGGTGATACAGTAAGCTGATTATTAAGTCATAGCATGTTATTAGAGTCTTAATGTAGTATGTCCCTCTGCTTTTTGAAAGAGAAGAAAAGTCTTAAACGCAAATGACTTGACCTTCAATAATAGAACATCATGTAATACAGCATTTTCTGTGAAAATAGTACTCATACCCCCACAAAATTACACTTTGTAAGTCTCCATCCTCTCCTTATGAATAGGGATGACTTGGTTGCCTTAAGTCAAAAGATCAATCAACAGTAAACCAGAAATTTAAATTTTGTCTTCTAATACCTGATTCTGAGTTCTTACTGTCAGACAGATTCACACAGCCTCCTAAGTAATAGTTAGTGATGGGACAAGCAGATGGAATTATGAAATTACTATAAAGCAGAGGAAATCCTAAGGTCATCAATACCTCCATGCTAGAGTTGTACCTGTAATTACTAGCTGGTGCTCCAGCTGTTGGCAGCACATTTTGAACCAAATTTTAAAATTTAGCATTAAAGGACTTCCCTGGTGGCTCAGGGTAAAGAATTCTCCTGCCAGTGCAGGAGACATAGGCTTGATCCCAGATTCGGGAAGATACCACTTGCCATGGGGCAACTAAGCCCATGCAACACAGCTATTGAGCCTGTGTTCTAGAGCCCGGAAGCCACAACTGCTGAAGCCCGTGCACCTACAGCCTGTGCTCCACAACAAGAGAAGTCACCACAATGGGAACCCCATGCACCATAACTGGAGAGGATCCCCTGCTCTTTGCAACTAGAGAAAAGCCTGCACAGCAAAGACGACTCAGGACAACCCAAAATAAAATAAATGTAAAAAAATTTTTTTTAATTTGGCATTAAAAAGTTTATTTATATACTCAGTAACATGAATCTGGCAGATTTAGCCTCTCTGTGCTTGTACTTAGTCGTATCTGATTAATAATATATCATATAGACTTATCTATTTAAATATGAGGGAAAATAAAGAGCTGATCTTTTAAAATCTAACTTTCTCAAGTGGTAAATGCTGAAGAAGAGGGCAAAATAAGCCATGGAGGAGTTGGAGCAGGAGGAAAGAAGAGCAGGAAATGTACTATGTATCTCTGAAGCAGACTGCTGCAGAAATTTAGTTATTATGGTTTTATGGGGAGAACAAATTAATTTGGAAACCCCAAGTTAGAAGAAATCAAGCAGATCTACGAATCTTAGTTAAGTAACATACATAATAAATGGGATGCTACAGAGCTCAATATCATCTCTTTGTATTGAAATGCCCCTTAGGATAGGATATAACTTCAACAAAAATTGAATTAAGGGGATAGATAGCTTAAGAAATACCATAGGGTACATGCAGACTTTTATTTTTAGACTGTTCATTTACATGAAGTTCCAATCTGTATGTGCTGCTTGCGATTAGCCCACCAAGTAGCCAGCCATGGAATGATAGGAAATAGCTTTATTTAAGAGATGGGGATGGGGTGGGGGATGGGCCTTAATTTTTTTTATTATCTGTTAATGGGCAGAAATAGAGACCTGAGTGATCAGGGAGTCAAAAACTAGATGCAAAAGTGAGATGATTGCTAAAGTGTTAAGTTTCACAGCTCTTTGTCACCCCGCACCTCCAAGGACACTTCTAGGTAGAAAGGAAAATCTTAATTGAGGAAAGGAAATATGGTGCTTTAAAACTATACAGTGGGGAGCACTGTGTTGAAGAAACTGAATTTCATGAAATGAAACCAAATTTTTAGTCCCCTCCAACATCATTTTCCAAGATGAAGTGCTCTTAGAACACCATTTGAGGCTATCCTGATGGTAGATACCATGTCCATCAAGTGCTTTTCTACTAGTATCATGGTGGCATGGTTTGAGGTTTATTATTATACCAGTCTCTCCAACTACTTGCTTTAATATGAGACTTAGAATATTTCTTTAGTAGCAAAACATGCCCTGGAAACTCCCATGGATGGAGGCGCCTGATAGGCTGCAGTCCATGGGGTCGCTGAGTCAGACACAACTGAGTGACTTCACTTTCACTTTGCACTTTCATGCACTGGAGAAGGAAATGGCAACCCACTCCAGTGTTCTTGCCTGGAGAATCCCAGGGATGGCGGAGCCCAAAGGGCTGCCATCTGTGGGGTCACACAGAGTCGTACATGACTGAAGCAACTTAGCAGCAGCAGCAAATCATGCATATTCATTCACTCATTCATTCATTTGTCCTTTTATTCCATAACCTCTGTACACATGGGTGGACACTTTATATACCATGTTCCCTAAAAATGAAAATGACACTTCCTGTCCCCCAAAGTTCCTTATCTTAGAAAAAATTATTTACATGTGAAATAACACAGTGAGATACAAAATTTGATTTTATACAAGTGCAACAGGCCTCTGTCTCTCCATGTGTGTATTTAAATATTCAACTGTGTTCTGTTGTTGAGAAGCAGTACTAGAGTTTACATAATTAAACTAGCATGCAGGTCCTGACACCATCACTAACTAGTCTTGTGACCTTGAGATCTGGGTAGAATTTAGCCTCTCTAAGTCATTTCACCTCTCAGAGCCCCAGTTTCCTCATAATAGATAATAGTTAATGATTGGGCTTCTTTGGTGGCTCAGATGCTAAAGAATCTGCGTGCAGGGCAGCCTGCAACGCAAGAGACCTGGATCCAATCTCTGGGGTGGGAAGATCCCCTAGAGAAGGAAATGGCCACCCACTCAGTATTCTTGCTTAGGAAATCGCATGGACAGTGGAGCCTAGTGGTCTACAGTCCATGGGGTCACGAGTCTGACATGACTGAGTGATTAACATTTTCACTGATAGTTTAGTATGAGCTTTGCTGTTGTTTAGTCACCAAGTCGTGTCTGACTCTTTGTGACCCTATGGACTGTAGCAAACCAGGCCCCTCTGTCCATGGGTTTTTCCAGGTAAGAATACTGGGATGGGTTGCCATTTCCTTTTCCAAGGGATCTTCCCAACCCAGGAATTGAACTGGAGTCTCCTGCATAGGCAGGCGGGTTCTTTACCACTGAGCCATCAGGGAAGCCCTTAATATGAGCTAGGCACCATTATATGTTTTATGTGTATTAATTTATATAGTCCTGTCAATCAACCTATCAAAAGGTTGCTAATGCAGTCCTTGTTTTGTGCATAAGAAAACTTTGGTATACATAGGCTGTATACCCCGACGTACTCCCCAAGGGTGAGAAAGCTTAACAATCTTTGAACTCTGGTCACAGCATCTGTGCTGTTAATCAGTGCTCTATATAGCCTTTTCACATAGAGTGATAATAGTTATAATAATGTGCTTAAAATTAGAGAACCTGTGGGAAAGGATTTTGAGAAGTTTGTAGTATATGAAAGTAAAAATGTCATTTTTAAAGGCTTTTAAATCCAGAACTGCACTGGAGGAAATCAACTAACAACTGTAGTGTCCTGCTGTATTTCCTTAGCACCTGAACCATCTTCCTTAGGGAATAGCATTTTGATTTCCTTCCTTAACCCTCAGTCTCTTTAGGTTGGGTAGGAATAGCCCCATTCCTGTCTCCAGCGATGAGAAAATTGAAAACTGGTTGTGCACGTCTTTGTTCAGTCATTCAGTAGTGTCCTACTCTTTGCGACCCCGTGGACTGCAGCATGCCAGACTTCCCTGTCCTTCACTCTCTCGCAGAATTTGCTTAAACTCACAGCCATTGAGTTGGTCGTACACGTGTTCTGGACCAAAAGCTTAAGGGAGAGTTAAAGTCAAATCCCTCTATATCCTTCAAACTCTGAAATCCTGGGCATGCCTAGCCTTGGAAACCGCTATCAAAAGCCTTTGCTTTTCCTCCTGAAATCTCTTAGGAAGCAGCTGTGAGGCTTCAATTTTCTCATCTATACTAGCCACTGAGATTCTTTGTTAAGTTATTGCCAGGAGTCAGCAAAATTATACATCTATATGAGGCTCTTGACCTATAGGTTGTATCCAAAAACTAGGAACACATGAACATACTTCTAGGCAAGCAAGTTTTCCTCTCATCATCACCAGGCATGACAGGGAGCAAAGGAGGGATTCTTAGCTAGACGGCATAGCCCAGAATCACACCAATCTCATACCCCACTGGAGCTAATTGACACAGTACTTCTGAGGCTGGTCCAGTAAATGAAGCCATTTTGCTAATGGTCATAAAATTGTAGAAACCAGGTCCCTAAGGCTACCTACAGAGAAGACCGAAAGCCACCATTTTTTGAGGCTCAGTCATGGCCCTCAGCATAGGGTGGCGGCACAAACATTATTCTTCCATATAATTTAAAGTTGGCATTCATAGCTATGTGTTGTAATAGAATTGACGACCATTTTAGCCCTGTAGACTTTTACTAATTTAACCATATAAAGAGAGAGCCATTTAAATAGTGCTTTGAACTGAGACACGTCAGAGCGAACAAAGATTTCCTTCCAGCCGTGGGTTCCTTCAGGTTTATATTTCTGATGCAATTACCACTGCCCTCCATTTGCTCTCACTGCCATCTTTGTCTGTCTCAGCCCCTTCTTTTCCTCTACACGCTTCAACTGGAATCCAGTAGTCTCCTCCTGATCTGCAGGGATAAGACTCCCCAGTGGATTTCTGAAACTGCTGACAGTACTTGGACCCTGTATATACTATGTTTTTTTCCTTAGACGTACATACCTGTGATAAATTAGGCTAGGCACAGTTAGAAGTTAATCAACAATATCTAATAATAAAATAGAACAGTTATAAAAAAATTCTTTAATAAAAGTTATGTGGATGTAGTCTCTTTCAAAATATCTTGTTATACAAATTTAATGCCTTTCATGTGCTGTGGCCAAAAGATTTTCACTTAGAGGTGCAACAGCAAAACTAGCAGAAATTTCTTTTTCCTTTTTCATAATTTCATGCATATAAGATTCCTTCTTACCATAGGTTTTAGGAACCTCAGTATACGACTTTTTTCTTTCCTCGTTAAGTCTAGAACCATTCACATTTTTATTTTACAAAAGCGCTCTACAACTGCTCTTTGCCATATCCAGATTTTCAGCATCACCACTATAGCGGTGCTGGTAGTAAAGAACCCGCCTGCCGATGCACAAGATGCGAAAGATGAAGATTCAATCCCTGGGTCAGGAAGATCTCCAGGAATAGGAACCCCCACTCCAGTGTTCTTGCTTGGAAAATTCCATGGGCAGAGGGGCCTGGCAGGCTACTGTTCATGGGGCCGCAAATAGTTGGACACTACTGGGCCACTGAGCATGCATATTGAGTAAAATAAATGTAATTTGAACACAGTGAAAATATGATACTGTGACAGTCCATCTGATAGCCATTGAGTGATTAACAGACAGGATATGCTAGACAAAGGGATGATTCACCTCCTGGGGATGGGGTGGGACAGGGTGAGGTTTCATCATGCCAGTCCGAATGGCACACAGTTTAAAACCTAGGAAGTTTATTCCTGGAATTCTAAATTTTAATATATTTGGACCTTGTTTTACTGTGAAAATTGAAACTGTGGGTAAGGAAGGACTAATGTAATAGATTTCTCAGTCTCTGTGAAAAGAGCAAGGTTTAAAGACAACAGCAGGATAGAAAGGTATTGCCCAATAGAAGGATACTGTCGACTCTGGAATCCGCTATTGCAACAAGTATACTTGTCTCTCAAGTTGATTACAACACTAGCTGCAGCGTGAAAGCCCATCAGCGGAATTACAGGCCGGAATCCAGTGAGTCTAGGAATACAGTATATCTTCTATTGTTGCTTTTAACTTATAAGAGTCCCAAGGCATTCTGCTACATTCCAGTCAGCTGACTAAAACAACATTTTCTTCACTGCATTTAGTAGAATTTCAAGAAGTATGACCTCAAAGATCTCAGACATGGTTTTCTATACTTTATAACAAATAAATTCAGTATTATGAGACTTTTTTTTTCCTGTTTTTCCTATTATTTTAGGCAAATTGTTCCTAAATAATTCCTTCACTGAGGTTCTATCTTTGTTTAGGCAAGGCTTCCCTCTGTCCCAGCCCATACTGAACATCTGTATGCATCCTGAATGTTCTTGGTGCTGACAATCCTGCTTCTTCGCAAACTGTCACCATCTGGCTATCAGCTGTGCACTTCTGAGAACCCACGCATGCGAATGCCAGTCTTCTCCCTGGAAGGCTGTGAGCTTAGCATTTCTCTAGGATTCTAGCCCAGTGACTCAAGTGAATCTAAAGTTATTTTTCCCCTCAGTACTCTCATTTGCCTAGCCTTTAATGTAATAGTGTACATCCATCAAGAAAACAATAAAATGTCCCTTTAATTCGAGGAAATATTTTCAGATTGAAGGTGAAATATGTATTTTTCAATGTGATTTGTTATGCCGCATCATGGAAATATACATTCTTCTAAGAATGATGACATACATATGTGGAGAGCAGCCAATTTCAACTGTCTCTTTAACAATAGAAAGCATTAATATTTCTTTCTTTAAGAGACCCTTTACTTTCCTCACTTATTTCAAAAGAATCAGTTCAGTTCAGTCACTCAGTCGTGTCCGACTCTTTATGACCCCGTGAATCACAGCATGCCAGGCCTCAAAAGAATATGCCTTCTAAAAACACACCTTCCGCAGCTTTATAAAATTACTTTTTAAATTCTACATGGAAATTAAAAAGTTACTTTTATCGCGCCTTTGTTATTTCAGCAAGTAACTTTAAATACGTAACAAGCATTTTGCTCCATTAATTACTTAGTTACTTTCAGAAACATTTATCAGTGTTTACATTAGATCAGTGTCAGAAATATATAGATATCCAAGACATGGCAAATGTTCTGGAGCTTGCAAGCAAGTGAGTAAGGCAGAAGGAAAAGCAATACTTTCAATTCAGCTCAAAAAGTAGAAGCATAGAGACACAAAAGCCCTTCAGAGGACAGTACTTGATTCAACCATTTTAGTTTTCTTTTAAGTTAGAGCTAGATGATTTTTAATTCAGATTTAATTATCAAGACAAACAAGGCCTTTTGCCCATAAATAAAAATGTTTTAAAACACTCATACTTCCCTGATACATTTTTTTTTAATGTATTTTGTTTTTCTTTAATTAAAGGTGGTTTTCATCTCTGCAGTGGTTCTTAACCTTTTAGGAAAAGTCGACACAAATATGTCAGAATTAGAATCCCAGGGGAAGGTTTTTCAATCTTCACGTGCTCTCTCTGTTCCTATACTTACATACTTTATAGTGGAGGCTTTGTAAAAACAGATTGCCATACCCAGCCTCAGAGTTTCTGACTAAGCCTGGAATAGGACCTGAGATTGCATTCCTAACTAGTTCCTGAGTGATGCTGATGGTCTGGGGATCCAGCTTTGAGCACTACTACACTGTCCCATCAATGGCTCGGTGGTAAAGAATCTGTCTGCAGTGAAGGAAACATGAGTTTGATCCTTGAGTGGGAAAGATCCTCTGGAGGAGGAAATGGAAACCCACTCCAGTATTCTTGCCTGAAAAGTCCCATGGACAGGGGAGCCTGACAGGCTAGAGTCCACAGGGTCACAAAGTAGCAGACACGACTACACGCACGCACGCTCACACATACACTGTCCCTCTCTTACTCTTTCTCTTTCTCCCATCAGACTCCAAAGTAGGGGTTACATCTGGGGTGAAATCTCCCAGATAATTGCAATACCATTTCTTAACCACTAATTACTTCTAAACTTTCTCTACCAGCCACAGCAGATCCTTTTATTTATTTATTTTTTTAGCGCATCAGATCGTGCAGACACAAACCTACCGATTAGCCTTGTCCCTAACTTCCTATTGGTGATTTCTCAGTCTGTCTATAAAATAGGATCAACGAAGTTTTCTGTCTACATGTCTTATCAGGGATTTATAAGAATATATTTGGAATAACACTAACACTACTATAGAAGTAACACATACCAGACATGGTTAAGAACTTCATATATGTTAACTCATTTAAATTCTCACAACAACCCAGTGAAGTAGGCATTATTATTATCCCCATTCTAGAAAGCTCAAAACTAAATGGCTGCCCCTTAAAGTTAAGAAACTTGCCCTATATCATCACTTAGTGAGTGATGGGGCACAAGCAGTCTGACTTCCAATCCATGCAGCTAACCATTCTCTTTCCTGTTGCAATCTGGAAAAGTTAAAAGCTATTAGTATATCTATTAGTGATTTTTAAAAATTAAAAAAAAACACCTTTCTAAATTTCCATAATATTTTCAACAGTTGTTATGTGCATATCCTAAATTTAAATGGTATCACCATTAAGCAAATAATACCTCAAATATTTCTAAATCTCCTCTTTTACTATCTCTTTAATCACCGTACGTCAAGAAGCATCTACTATGTGGTTTATCATATGATAGATGATTTAATGATTAGTGAAAGAAAGGTAAGTTTTCCATGAGTTCTGAAAAAGCAAAAGGTAAGAGAAAAAAATCCTGATACTTTTCAAGAGAGATTATCAAAACTTCATCATGGATAGCTGATAGGTTTCCCAGGTGGCTCAGCTGTAAAGAATCCATCTGCCAAATTGGGAACCGCAAGAGATGCGGATTCAATTAGAGTATGCATATGACTCTCCTGTGATATATTCAAATATGTCCCAAAGTAGAATAGGCTCTTTTCTCCCATTTCTCTGAATAGCTCCTTGCGGAAGAAGATTGGGAAGAATAGAAATAGCATATTTGCTATTTGGAAGTTTTCATTCAAGATGTCTGAGAAAAAAATCATATCAAATCAATTTATAAGAAAAATGTCCCATAATTTCATTCTAGATGAATATAAACTCTGGGTAAGTTTAAAAAGGTTGAAGACCAGTAACACTGAATTTCACCCCAGATTCTGAAACTCAAACTTATCTTTTCTCTTCTGGTTCTCTTGGGTTGGCCAAAAGTTCATTTGAATTTTCTCATAAGATGTGATAGAAAAAGCAAAGGAACTTTTGGTGAACCCAATAGTGTGTGGGCCTGAAGACTCTCTTCCTGCCCCTCATCCCAGGTACCATCATGGAAGTTCAATATATTGGACCTTGTAACTTAGGTCACATGGTATTAAGTCTTCAAAACATTTCAACAAATGAAACCTTTTGGTTGAATTGTACCAGTTGCGCTGTTCTAAAGTGACAGTGTCTTGAAGTTTCAGTTTAATTTTGGTCTCCAGACTAAAAAGATTTACTTAAAATTAATAGAAAATAGCATATTTTTTTAAAATATCCTTTTAAAACCCATTAGTTTTCCTGAGGCAGAGACAGTTGCTTTCAACAGTTAGCATTTCTATTCAATCATGTTACAGTATCTTAGAGTTTAAAGACAAAGCTCAAATTGGATTGGATTATAAAATCATAAACGGTTACAACTACAAAATATTATCCTTAAGTGTCCAAAATAATAATAATAAAACCAACTCAAGAGCCCAGATACTAGAATGCTTTCTCCTACTAGATCTAGCCTTGCCTTTGGCTTTAACATCTCTGTTCTCTTTGATAGTTACTTGATACTTATAATTTTTCAACCACTTAATGCAAGTACAACACAAAAATCAACTGCCAATCAACTGTACTTCAATAAAAATATATGTGACAAAAAATCAACTGCAAACTGAAGTCAAAGATCAGACACAATGATGATGGGGCTGCAAAAGAGAATAATTTGCTTATCAAAGGATGAAAGAGTTCTTTGGGCCTAGACTATTTTGCACTCTGCTATGTACTCTCACGCCATGATCTTTCTTGCAAGCTGCGGGAAAGTTAAATGTGAGGTGAAAGCTCCTTGAAAAAAATTTTACATCAAAACAAGACAAACCACATTCCTATCACTCTCATTATTCTAATATATCTTTAGATACTTTTATACCCTTCACTGCAAGATAAGAAAAATAAACCTATTTTCATAATTTTAAGCTTCAGCTTTCAAAGCAGAGTGACCTGTTTTACATGGACTCACTTTAAATGACCCTTTTCTGGAAACAATTATCTTCGTATAATCGGCACTGCCTATATTTTAAAATGTCCGATGGAAATAATAAATTTTACCATAGTCAACCCGTCCAGGTAAACTAAAAATATCAAATTCATTTGGCTCTGACCAATAGTATATGTACCCCATGTGGTAATCCTGGATATCTTACACTAATCAGAGGCAGTGATTAATATTCTTCATTAATAAAAATCTGAGAAAGAATTTATTAGTCATCAGATTCAGTTTGGTTAGCAAATTTTCAAAGTATAGGCCCTATGGTGAGTGAGTGAATAATAAAAGAGGTCCTTAATATGAATATATTGGGATTTGACAACATATACCAACTCTTAAATTTTACAGAAGCAGAAACCGAGGCCAAGAAAGGTTGCAATTTGCCAAAATCCTCTTCCAACTCTGAATTTTTATTTGTCTACTGAATCAATGGTACATTCCTAAGCTTTTCCTATACTACAAGGCTTAATAAATCTCACTGGTGATTAAATATATTCAACCTCAGTTCTTCATGGTTCAACTAAAATCCATTTCCTCTGTAGGTAAATTCCATTCCATCATACCTTACAAAAGTGACTGATTAATTAAAACAATCCCATCGCTTGTGTCATAATAGGCTAATGTTAGGCTTGGTTACCTTAGTTCAGTAATCCCTACTAGTAAAACATATTTATAAAAACATTTGTACCATATGCATTAAATCCCCTTCATAGAACATGTGGCTTTAAATAATGAGGGGAAAATTTGGCAAAAGCATTTTGTGTTCTGCCAAACCCAGAACAAAATGATTTATGAAATTTAACTAAGGCTTAAAACCCTGGTTCCTACTTTTTTTCCTCTCTGAATTCTTTGTCCTCTTTGAGGACAAAGCTTTTCTTAATTTTTAATATTTAAATTCTCAAGGCAACTTTTTGTCGTTCTAAAAAGACGTAAAAGAATGTTAATTGAAAACTAAGAAATGAAACACTCATTTAAATTATCTCATGTTTAGTATTATTAAAAATCTATTTTAAATTGCATGATGAAAAAGCTTAATATATTTTATTTCTATGAATCATCTTAACATTCCTATAGAAAATTAAAGATTAGAATTCAATAAAAAGAATTCTGTAAAATGCTACTCTGATTGATCTAAACCATTTTGATTATACACAACTCTTGAATCCTATCTGACCCTGAGAGACCTTGGGTGGGAAAGTTATAACCAGCAAACTGGTTACCATCTTATAATGAAAATAAATCTCAGACCCAATTTTGCCATATATAGACCTTTATTTAACACTTACTAACAAGCAGATTCAGAAACAGTTCTTACAACCTGGTCTGGAAGCCTGAAGACGTGCTCTTTGTTCTTTAGGCATTCTGCATGAAAGTTTACTCGAGATAGAGAAAACAACAATCCACAGGCAGAATTCTGCCTTGAACAGCCAGTGAACCTCAGATCCAAAGAATGAACACAGAAGAATGTGGGGGTCCAGCCTCAAGTCCCCTCCCTGCTGGTCCAAATTTTAAGGTTAACTAGATTCACTCAAAAGTAAAAGGTGTTTCTAAAATATCTCAAAGATCCATGAATACCTTTAATGTCACCAATAACGGCCTGTTACTAACATTCATCTTGCCTATAAATAAACCATGAATTTCCCAGATAAAAACCACTTCTGACATTTAGTATGCTAATTAGCCAAGTCTCAGGTGTTGAGATGCAGAGAGCTGAAGTGCTTATACTAGTTACTTCTGAAAAATGGCATTTTCTGATAAATTGCTTGCTGCCCATCTCTGGAATCTCCATTAAGGCAACTGACTGACCCTTGGGTTAAAACTGAAACTAATAGACACATATGTAATATTATACTATCTAAGAGCATTTTTAAATGGATCACAAATCTTATAACCAAGCCTTGATGATAATTATTAGGTATTTTGAGATAGCATTTGTAGTAACAGGCGAAATAACAAAAGGAGTAATTCTGTTTAGAATTCTCTTTGATAGCGTTTCTAAATGGTAGTTTTCTTAGTTCAGAGAGTTAATTTTCTTTTCACCATATATACTCAATTTTACCATGGACCTTTACCTCTGTGAATTGGTAAATACTATTCATGGTAGAGATCTTGAGTAGTTAATTTACTGCTATGTTAAACTTGGAGTTCATTATATTTTGCCTTAATTCTCACTGATTTAAAGCAGTCACAGCTAGAGATGGCTTTATAAACAGAATGGTCTTTAAAGGAAAAGGAATGTTACTGTGCTTTTCTTTCCCTTTTAATGCTAGTTGCTAAGCATTTGAATTGTGAAAACTATTTTTAAATTTAAAAGCATTTTCATTATCTAGCTCTTTTGAATTCATATGTACACAGAGGCATCTACCAAAATAGTGAACAAGCTTTGACACTCAGTCAAGAGAAATAACCATTATGGCCAATCTTTTAGTGAAGCATATTCCAACTTGGCATTCCAGAAGAACTAGGAGAGCCAGAAAGGGGTGATTTAAATGCTATTGTCCTTTAAGCCTGTGGTGTTAGAGGAAGTAAACTGACATTTGTTGAGTCATTATGTGTCAGGCAGTGCACCAAGTGCTTTACATGCACTGTTTTATTAAATATATTCACAATCATTCAATTAGGGATGACAGTGGTATAGAGTTAAAAGAACAGGCCTTGAAGTCATGAAGATCTTGGATTTCTGCCACATTGTCCTCTCTGAGCCTCAGTTTCTCCATCAGTGAATAGGACTACTTACCTTATAGGGCTAACACATATTTGCTTGTGTGTCTGTGTCTGTTTCAATGGCTGAAATATAGTCATCGCTGCAAAATGTCTCCTTTCTTATTGTTACTGAATTAGCATTTCTAACAAATATGTTTAGGGTAAGTTGAGTTCACCCCAAAGTCCCAGCCCCCAGAATGCTAAAATCTAACTCTTTGGAGACAGGACCCTTTTAAAGAGATGATTAAATCAAATGATGCCTTTGGGGTGGGCCCTAACCCAATCTAACTGGTGTTCTTATAAAAAGAGGAAATTTGGACACAGATACCAAGGAAGTGTGTGCACAGGGGAAAGGCAACGTGAGGACACAGGGAGAAGACTTGAGGTCTGCAAGGGAGAGACCTCAGGAGAAGCCAAACCGGCTGACACTGCTCTTGGACTTCAGACTTAGCCTCCAGAATTATGAGAAAATACATGTCTATTGTTTAAACCACCCATTACACAGTATTTATTATGGCAGCCCTAGAAAAATAATATCAAATATAAACATAACTATCTGTGTGTTACTACTGACACCAATTTTCTAAATATTTCTAAAATAAAATTTTACATCATCAAATAACCCCAGTGTAGGAAGTAACATGAATTATCCTGAACTTAAAGTATTTTCCAAGTGACAGAATAGCAAATAGGATACATTTTAGGGAGCCCTTATGAAGTTTATGTAAGTGGAAAAAGGAAATAAAATTTCACATGTCAGCATTTATTCATTTATTCATTTCATATGTATTATCAGGAACCTAATACGCATTCCTAGGTGATAAAAAGATAAATTCAACACAGTCCTTGTCCTTAGAGAGCTCAGAGGCAACAGTAAGTCATGCACTTGGTAAAGATGTTTCAAACTGTTCAGAAAGGTGGTAGCTTATGAGTTGTTTCATTTCCCAGAGTCATAGGGCTAAGGACCTTTAGGAGTCTTCATAGACTGTTCCATGAAGACATTGATGCTATTACCTAGTTTGGTCCATAAAAGTCAACAGAATTCTAATAATATTAATTGTGGCATTAGAAATAGGCAAACACATCCTTATGAAAAAGCTATTGACTCTTTACATTTGTAGGTGTCTCTATTGCCTTTACTTCCAAGTAAAAAAAAAAAAAAAAATCCACTTCATTCTATGTCTGCTCCTACCACAATGTCCAAGTCCTTCCCATTCCCTGTCTGGACTGTAATAGCCATTGGCTTCCAACCTTGCCTCTCTATAGTCTATCCTTCACAGAACAGCAAAGGGGATCTTTTTAAGTCTTAACTCTGGTCACATCATTCTTATGTTTAAAATGTATCAAGGATTTTTTGTTTTCAATTAGGAAAAAAAAATTAAGGCTCCTGTCCACTGTCTCAAAGACCCTGTGTGGCCTAGTTCCTGCCTACCACTCTGACCTCATTTCCCATCACTATCTTCCCTGCCCACTCTTCTCTATTTTGTAAGTATGTGCAGCTTCTCCTCATTTTAGGGTTTTTGTATTCCATGTTCTCTCCCTGCCTAGAATGTCCTTACCCCCAAAACTTAGACGCTAGCCACCTTTGCATTTCTGCTTAAATGTTGACATAATCTCCTTAGAGAAACCCCTTCTGCAAACACAGTTATGCACCAGGTACTATATAGCGGTTTATTTTGTTGTTATCACAGCACTTCTCATTAACTGGCATCTCCTTATTTGTTTCTTGATTGCCTCTGTGGAATGTACATTCTCTGACAGGGAGGGGATCTTGCCTGTCTTGTTCACAGCTATATCTCAGCTTCTAAAGTGCCTATCTCACAATAGACATTCAATAAACATGTTTTAATTAGTGTATAGATAAAAAAATTCTCAGGCACAGTCACAGAGGTATAGTGATCTGCTCTGGAAAGGTATACCTGCAGTGGAATCTAAACAGCTTGTATAAAGTGTGCTTAGTGTGAATGTGACTGTAATTTTGTTCACACAATTGCAGTATATTGGATTTAAGAGGAGCACTTCTCAAAAGTGGTAGCTATAAGACACACACACAAACAATAATGACTAATAAAAAAATGGGGAGTACTTTCACTCAAAAAGCAATCTGAGCTTATAGATTTAGTTGTTTCATTTCTTGGAGATGTAGCCTTTATGTGGTGACCTGTGCTGCCATAAAAGTAAACACCAGGCTTCCTGGTGGTTCAGTGGTTAAGAATCTGCCTTGCAGTGCAAGGGACACCAGTTCCGTCCCTGGTTCTGAAAGATGCAAGGTGCCTGAGGCAATGAGGCCGGTGCTCCGTAACTCCTGAGCTCATGTACTCTGAGGGCCATGCTCTGGAACTAGAGAAGCGACCAAGGTGACAAAGAGTAACCCCTGCTCTCCCAAACTAGAGACAGTCCAAACACACACCACAGCCAAAACATTAACAAAATCTAAAAATATACATATCTCCCCATCATGCTAACCACTGTTAAAAAAAAAAAAAAAACAGAAAAGTAAACACTGTAGGTGCTGGATTCTTTTTTGCAGACAAATGCTTACTATATACAGATAAGTGAAGGGTAAACTCCAATCTTCAATTCAGTTTTAGGAAAAGTCAACCTGAAAGGTTCCTTTGTCCTTAGATATTTGTTACAGTTGAATTATGTTGTTTTTCCACCATTCATTAAATGGAATAACTTGACAGATTTCTCAGTTGATCTGAATTGGATTAAAATGAGAAGTTTATGAAAATTTTCACGTTTCAAACATTTGATTTTCTATGGGAGAATAATTTAATAGAATTATTTAAAAGTCTTGTGTTATGACATAGAACTCTAAAGTTAACTTTGTCTTAAAATTTAATTCTGCAGCTACATCTTGGAGAATATGACTTAGAACAAAGTATCTAAAATACATATTCATCAGCAAATTGGTTTTATTATCTTGTAGTTTTAGAGAGAGAATTTTTGACAGCATGGATGGCAGTACTCCACAAATGAGTTACTTTCTGCTTTTGAAGGTCTTCAAAGAAAATTAATTCATTTTACAAACTTTATTTCCTTTGTTCATAAAAACTAAACAAATGTTTAGTCATTAAAATTTTTTTAACTTTTTATCCTAATGATGTAAAACATGCAATTTTAATTTAGCATATATTTGCTGGTCATCCTGACTCATAGTCTTCTATTGATATTAACTAAATAATTATTTGATTTAGTGCATTCTTATATGTTTTTGTTTACTTGACAAGTATGTTCTTCAGTTCAGTTCAGTTCAGTCGCTCAGTTGTGTCTGACTCTTTGCGACCCCATGAATCGCAGCATGCCAGGCCTCCCTATTCATCACCGTCCCCCAGAGTTCACTCAGACTCACGTCCATCGAGTCAGTGATGCCATCCAGCCATCTCATCCTCGGTCGTCCCCTTCTCCTCCTGCCCCTGATCCCTCCCAGCATCAGAGTCTTTTCCAGTGAGTCAACTCTTCGCATGAGGTGGCCAAAGTACTGGAGTTTCAGCTTTAGCATCATTCCCTCCAAAGAAATCCCAGGGTTGATCTCCTTCAGAATGGACTGGTTGGATCTCCTTGCAGTCCAAGGAACTCTCAAGAGTCTTCTCCAACACCACAGTTCAAAAGCATCAATTCTTCGGTGCTCAGCCTTCTTCACATTCCAACTCTCACATCCATACATGACCACAGGAAAAACCATAGCCTTGACTAGACAGACCTTAGTTGGCAAAGTAATGTCTCTGCTTTTGAATATGCTATCTAGGTTGGTCATAACTTTTCTTTTAAGGAGTAAGCATCTTTTAATTTCATGGCTGCAGTCACCATCTTAGAACCTACTTTAAACAAGGCTTTGTAGTGGTTATTAATTCACTTATTCATTAATTCATTCACAACCTAATGAGACTTTTCTTTTTCTAGACATCCTTCTGGATGCTAGGGATAGATGAATAAGATTTCTTGTTTGTTTAGATATTTGATTTTTCTCTCACTGTCACAGATATCTAAATTTGGAAATTCTAGTATTAATTAACTCTTTATAGATCACGAAAATTCAGTTTGTTTTCTGAACTCAGTATAAGCCTTTTCTGTGGATAACTGAAGACAACTCAAATGCATAAGAGAATTGTGCTCTAATTGCTTATTTGTAAGTTGTTAAAGTTGGAACACATTTCCCTATGGGTGCTGTATTGCATGACTTGGTTTGACTCTTAAGCTAGATTCAAAGCCTACTTAACCATATGTAATTAAAGTACATTAGTAACAGCACAGGCTTGAGGCCTGGCTATTAGAAGCAACAGTCATTTGGAGCAGGAGGAACAGAGGCATTTCTCGGCTTTCTTAGTCATAGAGCCTCCTTTAGGGTAATTATTTGAAATAAGAAATAAAAATTCAGAGCAGATTTCTCAAGCTCTGATTAGCATCAAAACACTTGAGGTTTTGTTAAAATGCAGATTCAGCTCCTATAGCCTGGAGGAGGACCTTGAGGTTCTGTATTTCTAACAAGCTTCCAGGTAATACCATGGTCCTCAGACCATGCTTTGAGTGACAAGATCTTTGATTACCTGAACTATTCATAAGACTATTCATAAGACTTCTGTATTTGCCATTCCACTGCCCTGTCCCCATCTTTTTAGGTGGTTCTCTCAATTTACTGTGACAACCTGCCATCTCCTCTTAAAATATTTCCTACTCCCAACCTAGCCACAAAATTCCCCATCTCTGCAAGTAAAGCTGATTTAAGTTAATGTGTAGGGGAAAGCAACCTAATTTAAATTGCTTTATCTTTGTGAGACTAATGTCACTTTAACCCTAAAACTTCCCTGCTGGCTCAGACGGTAAAGTGTCTGCCTGCAGTGTGGGAGACCTGGGTTCGATCCCTGGGTCGGGAAGATCCCCTGGAGGAGGGAATGGCAACCCACTCCAGTATTCTTGCCTAGAGAATCCCACGGACAGAGGAGCCTGGTGGGCTACATTCCCTGGGGTCACAGAGAGTCGGACACGACTGAGCCGACTTCACTTAGCTAAATTAAGTCTTCAGTTGTCATCGACTTAATGGACATGTATTTGAGCAAACTCTGGGAGATGGTGAAGGACAGGGAAGCCTGATGTGCTGCAGTCCATGGGGTTGGAAAGAGTCAGACATGACTTAGTGACTGAACAATGACAATTAAAAAAATAAAAAATAAAAACACAGATGCTGAGGAAGGGATATTTTTCAGTCAAGGCCAGCCATGGAGCCCTGTGCTACCTCAGAGTTCAGTGTCCCAGAGTTATTCTAACACCTTGCAGATGCTTCCCTTCCTCTACTCTTGGACGAGGATGGCTTTGAGACAGCAGGCTGACTACTTATTCATTATCAAGTTGTGAAGCCCCAATCAAAACTACAGAAATTGGAGCCAATTATACAGAGTGAAGTAAGCCAGAAAGAAAAACACCAATACAGTATACTGACACATATATATGGAATTTAGATGGATAGTAATGATGACCCTCTATGTGAGACAACAAAAGAGACTCAGAGGTATAGAACGGACTTTTGGACTCTGAGGGAGAGGGAGAGGGTGGGATGGTTTGGGAGAATGGCATTGAAACATGTATACTATCTTGTAAGAATGAAGCGCCAGTCTATGTTCAATACAGGATGCAGGATGCATGGGGCTGGTGCACGGGATGATTCAGGGAGAGGATGTGGGGTGGGAGGTGGGAGGGGGCTTCGGCACTGGGAGATCATGGACACCTGTGGCTGATTCATGTCAATGTATGGCAAAACAAATACAGTACTGTAATGTAGAATAAAGTATTTTAAAAAAAAGCATGGGAAAATGCAACAATTAAAGAAAAAACAAACTACAGACAACTGTTAACTTGGGAATTTAAATTTAAGAATGGTAATTGAAATTAAGCTCGAACTAGAAGGATCACAGATTGTTTTTTGACATACTCTCTGGGACTTTTCAAAATAAGATAATTTGGGTATAAAAAGTCATTACTTATGGGCTTCCCTGGTGGCTCAGAGGTTAAAGCGTCTGCCTCCGAGGCGGGAGACCCGGGTTCGATCCCTGGGTCGGGAAGATCCCCTGGAGAAGGAAATGGCAACCCACTCCAGTATTCTTGCCTAGAGAATCCCATGGACAGAGAAGCCTGGTGGGCTACAGTCCACGGGGTCGCAAAGAGCAGGACACGACTGAGAGACTTCACTCACTCACTAAGTCATTACTTTGTTCACATATCAGTTTATAGGAAATAGTTAATCACAAAGCTAACATTCAGTTTTTTAAATGTAGAACTATTAGACTGTAGACAATTAAAATCTATCTTCATCATGTTTTTTAGTGAGATCAAACCTGATCCATGAAGTAATTAGGAAGTCTGTGCCTCATATTCCAGCTTAAGGAGAGATTATTATCCTATTAACAATAGCTCTTCTTTTGAGTGGTGGTTTTATATCCTCTTTCTGAGTTCCAGCAGTTTCCTCTATAGCACTGCTGTAGTTTTGCGCAGAGAAGTTACTGTTTCTGTTTTGACTGATTCATTCGTAAACACATCAAGTTCACACCCTTTGGAAGGAGAGGGCACGGGATAGTGGCAAGAGGGGAGAAGTCTTTAAAAAAAGCCGTCAAGAAATGAGCACAGCACATGAAGATGATATGACTACCAGTATTTTAAAAAAAAATGCTCTACCTAGGAATAACCTTCTCTTTCTGCCTCCCTCCCTCACCCTGAAACACTCTAATTCTATTTAATCTTGTGTTAAACCTTGATTATTTGCCTGCACATTACATTGTAGAAATCAATGCTAATATACATAGAAATATGCGCATTTAACAGAAGTTTTATGTTAACAAATGGTGCCAAAAAATTTTTGCGTATTTATTGCCAAGTTAAAAAAAGCTTGGCTCCTTTTAAATCTTTATTAAAGACATATTGCAGAGTAATGGGATATTCAAATCTCTACTTTCCTACTTGACTGTAAACTCCTGGAAGGAAGGGATAAACCTTATTCATCTTTGTTGGTAGAAGAACTAGCACTAGTGCAGTGCCTGGCACACAGAGCATGGTTCAGTGAGAAGAGCTGAATGCAGCACCGCGTCAGTTCAGTTCAGTCCCTCAGTCGTGTCCGACATTTTGCGACCCCATGGACTACAGCACACTGGGC
This sequence comes from Nanger dama, assembly GCA_917880005.1. Lineage (NCBI taxonomy): Eukaryota > Metazoa > Chordata > Mammalia > Artiodactyla > Bovidae > Nanger > Nanger dama. Next base: position 37,557,918 of record CAKJTW010000015.1, read on the forward strand.
CTCCCTGTCCATCACCAACTCCTGGAGTTGACCCAAACTCACGTCGATTGAGTCGGGTGATGCCATCCAACCATCCCATCCTTTGTTGTCCCCTTCTCCTCCTGCCCTCATTCTTTCCCAGCATCAAGGTCTTTTCAAATGAGTCAGCTCTTTGCATCAGGTGGCCAAAGTATTGCAGTTTTAGCTTCAATATCAGTCCTTCCAGTGAACACCCAGGACTGATCTCCTTTAGGATGGACTGATTAGATCTCCTTGCAGTCCAAGGGACTCTCAGGAGTCTTCTCCAACACCACAGTTCAAAAGCATCACTTCTTCGGTGCTCAGCTTTCTTCACAGTCCAACTCTCACATCCATACATGACCACAGGAAAAACCATAGCCTTGACTAGATGGACCTTAGTTGGCAAAGTAATGTCTCTGCTTTTTAATATGCTATCTAGTTTGGTCATAACTTTCCTTCCAAAGAGTAAGTGTCTTTTAATTTCATGGCTGCAGTCACCATCTGCAGTGATTTTGGAGCCCCCAAAAGTAAACTCTGCCTCTATTGCCCTGTTTCCCCATCTATTTGCCATGAAATGACAAGGACCAGAAGCCATGATCTTAGTTTTCTGAATGTTGAACTTTAAGTCACTTTTTCACTCTCCTCTTTCACTTTCATCAAGAGGCTCTTTATTTCTTCTTCACTTTCTGTCATAAAGGTGGTGTCATCTGCATATCTGAGGTTATGATATTTCTCCCAGCAATCTTGATTCCAGCTTGTGCGTCTTCTAGTCCAGCATGTACTACTTATATGTAGTCTGCATATAAGTTAAATAAGCAGGGTAACAATATACAGCCTTGACGTACTCCTTTTCCTATTTGGAACCAGTCTGTTGTTCCATGTCCAGTTCTAACTATTGCTTCCTGACCTGCATACAGATTTCTCAGGAGGCAGGTCAGGTAGTCTGGTATGCCCATCTCTTTCAGAATTTTCTACAGTTTATTGTGATCCACACAGTCAAAGGCTTTGGGATGCATAGTCAATAAAGCAGAAATAGATGTTTTTCTGGAACTCTCTTGCTTTTTCCATGATCCAGAGGATGTTGGCAATTTGATTTCTGGTTCCTCTGCTTTTTCTAAATCCAGCTTGAATATCTGGAAGTTCACGGTTCACATACTGTTGAAGCCTGGCTTGGAGAATTTTGAGTATTACTTTGTTAGCGTGTGAGATGAGTGCAATTGTGCGGTAGTTTGAGCATTCTTTGGCATTGCCTTTCTTTGAGATTGGAATGAAAAATGACCTTTTCCAGTCCTGTGGCCACTGCTGAGTTCTCCAAATTTGCTGGCATATTGAGTGCAGCACTTTCACAGTATCATCTTTCAGGATTTGAAACAGCTCCACTGGAATTCCATCACCTCCACTAGCTCTGTTTGTAGTGATGCTTTCTAAGGGCCACTTGACTTCACATTCCAGGATGTCTGGCTCTAGGTGAGTGATCACACCATCATGGTTATCTGGGTCATGAAGGTCTTTTTGTACAGTTCTTCTGTGTATTCTTGCCACCTCTTCTTAATATCTTTTGCTTCTGTTAGGTGTCATTTCTGTCCTTCATTGTATGACACTAGCTTAAGTAATTGTTGATAAATGGATGAATAATAAATGAGTATAGATGCAGCATATTGGGCTTCCCTGGTGCCTCACAGGTAAAGAATCTGCCTGCCAATGCAGGAGACACAGGTTAGACCTCTGATCCCAGAAGATCTCACAGGCAAGGAGCTAATAAGCCCGTGTGCCACAGTTACTGAGCCTGTGCTCTAGAGCCCCAGATCCGCCAATGATGAGGCTATGTGCCACAACTACTGAAGCCTGAGCACCCTAGAGCCTGTGTTCTTCAGTAAGAAAAGCCACTGCAATGAGAAGCCTGAGCACTGCACCTAGAGAGTAGCCCCCACTCTCCTCAACTAGAGAAAGCCTGCATGCAGCAACAAAGTCCCAGTATAGCCAAAAATAAATAAATAAAATTATATATATATATAAAGACACAGCATGCCAAACTCATGCTCAGCTTTTCTGATTAGTTTTCACTAATAGCACATGACTAAGAAATTGTTCTGTTTATGTTAACTGGCAAAATAGTGGTTTTGACTTTAAAGGCAAATTCTGTTTATTCTCTTTGGAGTAAAATTTGAAAACTTCAAATAACATTTTGAAAAAGAAGTATCTTCATAGACATCATACATGGTTTAAACCACATATTACAGAGCATAGTAAGTAATTAAACCTGATAAGTAGAGACATAGAAATTATACCCATTTTAAAAATAATAATTAAGTTTTATCTTCAGAGCATCCTTTCTACCCCATATCTTTTGACTCCAGTTTATATAAAGTCCATTAAGTAAAATTATTTTTCCCACACTAAGATGGTAGAAAATTTTGTCTTGTTTTCTGTTAGGCTAAGTGTGTGCTGATTACTGTGTAAACACAGAAGCAGAAATATTAATGTATTTGCAGTGATAATATTTAATAATAATACTCTAACGCATTCCTTATGATAAGGCTTTGATTATATTAAAGTTCTCTTTTCTCAATGTAGCTATCACTTGTTAAATTCCATAGCACTTGACAGATTTTATAGAGTGAATGCTTTGGTTTTACCTGCTCAGCCATCTCCTTAAAAAAAAAAAAATTAAAGCACAGTTAATAATAATAATAAAAATAATAATGGCTTACACTTACAAAGGACTAGCCATATGCTAGCCCTAATTAAAGTGCTTTTCAGGCATCTACTCATTTATTGCTCAAAACATTCTATGCGGTAGGTATTATTTTTGTCCCTCTCTTACTTATGAGGTCTTTGAGGCATGGAGAAGTTAAATAACTTTTTCAAAGTCACACACAGTAAGTAGCAAAGCTGAAATCTGAACCCAAGCAATTTGTCTCTGAAGTCTGTCTTATTAAGCACCAGGAAATATAAATTTTAAAGTAAAATATGTATTATGAATATCAGCCCTGTATTGACAAGGATTGTGTCTGTTTGATTTACCTTTGGATACACTGTCTTATACAATATCTGGCACATAGCTCCATAAATTGTTATAAAATGAATATCAAAGTAATGCAGATTCATTGCAGGATGTCTAGAAAATCCTGATAAGAAAAAAAAAATAACCTGTAACCCCAACATACAGAGTTTTGTATGTGTCATTTCAGTCTTTAATAAACATAGATACTTTTTTTGCATATACACACACAAAATATCTTCCTTTATTATTATTGTAAATATTATTAATATCATTCTCTTATTATTATTTTTTTCATTTTGAATTTTCCCAGGTAGAAAAGTACTGTCTGCAACAGTAATTCTTCCCTTCTACAACACTGTACATTCTTCCATGATCAATTTTAATGTACATTTGTAAATAAAATCCATGTTGATCCCAAAGTGGTACTCTATATAGATATTTGGGGTTATTGTTGTTAAAATATAACAACATTGTTAAAATGTAAAGTAGTCTCATGTTTCTCTATCTGTAATAAAGTTATCATTTGAAATTCTAAAATTAGTAATATTTGAAAAATAATCTTGTTTTTAGCTGACGTAAGAATGAGTAAATTAAATGAATATACATGTGAAAGTTTGTCAGCCAGTGAGAAAGTGATATCTCTTCACCTATCTTTGTTTAAATGTTAGAGGACTATCTATTTTGTTTTGATTCTTTGAATCATTTTGTTTTAATTATGTTGTTTTCAGTTTACAAATTGCATCATCTTAGATCGTTCGAGATCTGAATTTTAAAATGCTATTAAAAATATGACAGCAAAAAAAAAAAAAGACAGCAAATTTATCCTCATCCTAACACCACATAATTTCAAAGCTTGGCACTTCTATTCTAGGAGCCAGTGGGCTATTTCTGTTAACAAGAACGATAAGGGAAGCCAAAGTAGATGTGCCTTTTGATTAAATGTTAAAACTTTCAAGTTTCAATACACTGCGTTATCCAGGGATGATGGGTTTTCAGGTCTTCCTTTAATTAGTTTAAAATGGAAAATTTAATTACATATAATTATAACTTTGCTTGAGTTTAGGACTTCCATAACACTGACAGTATGTCAAGAGCAGCTCTTTTACTAATAGGTATACTGACTTAGTTTGTGATATCCCAGGAGGGATTTTGTGGTACTGTTTTAGATGACATTAACTTAGTGCTATAGACTTGCAACCAAAACATATAAAGAATAATGAAATGTTTTTAAACTTAAAATAAATCTTTTTCTTTATGATTCACGTCTTATTCTGTCAGTGCCTTCTGATAAACCAAAATCTCTTACAATATCATGGCTCTGTCTTTTTGTAAGCACTGATTTCACAGAAATCTTCAAGAGATACTGGTACTGTAGATAGACTTTTGTACTATTGTACAGAAAATTTAGAACAAATGAGAATTATCAAAATGGGGCTGGCACTGGGCACACAGAAAGTTTGCTCCGTAAGTATACAGAATAATTGCAAAAGTTGTCCAAAAACTTCATTAGTTAAAACAGATGTTAGAAATACAAAAGACATTTTTTCACATTGAAATAATATAATAAATCAACAAAGTCAATGGCTTTTTCCTTGGTCCTCATACATCCAAAGCTATTACATTTCATCTCATTATTCATCTGCTTTGTGTGTGTGTGTGTGTGTGTGTGTGTGTGTGTGTGTGTGTGTGTGTGTGTGTAGGCAATTCCCGCATCACAGATGGTCAATGACACTGCACTTCTGGATTCTCCTACTTCCCTTTTTCCTTCACTGGCTCCTCTTCCAGGTCACTTAATTGGGAGCCATTTTCAAGGCAGGCCTTCCTTCTTGCACATGACTTCTCTTAGTCACCACACACTTCCTGTGTGTATCTACATGTTAGTGGTTTCCAAATTTTTCTTTTCTTTGTTTAGACTCTTACAGCATAATTCTGTCTCTCACACTTGGCTACTCAGGTATTATCTAAAATGTTAAAGTGGCCTGAAATGACATATGAGCCCAGATCTCAGCAAATCTGGAGGGAGAGTTCCAGAGAGGGGAACAAAGTTGGTGTTTTCACAGAACAGCCAATAGTCAGTTTGTCTGCAGCATGGTGAGAGAGGAGGGAGGGTGGAAGAGTGGAAGACTGGAACCATATTATTTAGAGTTTGGGGGCTATAGATTTTATGAAGCCTTTGGAATTCTCAATGTGGTACCTTTGGAGGGTTGAGTGGCAAGTTCTGGTTATACTTTTAAATAATCACAATCACTCTGATTGCTGGGTTAAAAATACCAGGAAAGGCAAAGATAGAAGCAGAGAGAACACCTAGGTTGGATATAATTGGATATTGTATATTATTTTGCCTGGACACTTCCAGGCAAAATGTTAGGGATGAATAGATAGTAAGAGTCAAGGTGAGCTCACAGATGCCTATTTAAACCATAATGTGACTGAGGTTCTTTAAATTACAGTGAAAATTAAAGTCGTATTTCTATAATAGTAATGATACAAAATGGAAAAGCTGTACCACTTAATATGTTTTCTTACCGATCCTCCATCTTGATGTTGGTATATGAAGGGAAAGCTGGTTTTATTAAAAAAGTTTTGGAGTTAGATGGAGATTTGTATGTCTGTTGGGAACTTCTGGATACTTTCAAGAGGTATAGAAGTCAAAGGAAATTGATCTGTGTTATATTTAAACTTACTTTAAAACTCATGACTTCCCTTTTTACTATGAGTATGGGGCGGTTAAAGCGTCTGCGTCCAGTGCGGGAGATCTGGGTTCAATCCCTGGGTGGGGAAGATCCCCTGGAGAAGGAAATAGCAACCCACTCCAGTATTCTTGCCTGGAGAATCCCATGAACGGAGAAACCTGGTAGGCTACAGTCCATGGGGTCACAAAGAGTCTGGCACGACTGAGCGGCTTCACTTATGGGGCTTATCACCTAAGATAAACTTTATCTAGATTACAGATGGAAGGAGAGAACATGAGAGAAAAAATGAGAGTTTATTCCTGAAGTAAAAAGAGAAAGAGTTGGAACAAAGCTGAGGGAGAAATGGAATTAAATAGGATATTGTATACATGATAAACACCAGCTAAAGTGAAATTAGGGGCTTTCCAATTGGCTCAGCAGTAAAGAGTCGGCCTGCAATGCAGGCTTGTGGATTCATCCCTGGGTCGGGAGGAGGGAATAGCCACTCTGGTGTTCTTGCCTGGGAAATGCCATGGACAGAGAGGCCGGGCGGGTTATAGTCCATGGGGTCAAAAAAGAGTGGGATATGACTGAGCAACTAAACAATAAAAAGTGGAATTAACTGAGCTGTGAAAGGTGGAAGATAAAGAAATGGAAGACCACAACTTGGGCATGGCCCACCTCAGTAAAAAGAAAGAATCAATGTGAAAAAGGAAAAAAAAATAATAATGATTGGGTGATAAGTTCTTGGTAGCTTTGGAAATGAGAAACAGAAAATCATACAATATAATGTTAAAATGGCAGTTTTAAGTCTGTTTATTTAGAAAAATCTTACAGTGTGAATTGATTAACAAGAGATTGCCCATACTGTCTCAAAGCTAATAAAGAGTTCTAAAAAAATCCTTTCTGAAAGTTAATAGGAAACAAAAATTATAGACACATTTATTTAGACTTATATCCACGGAGTTAAGGAATTTCCCATTCCAAATTATGTTGCAATATTAGCTATATATATATATATTCTAGCAAAGGATAGTTTTCTGAGATCTGTTAACACTGTCATGCTTTAAACTTGAACAGCGTTTAGCATCATGAAACAGGCTATTCAGTTCAGTTCAGTTGCTCAGTCGTGTCTGACTCTTTGAGACCCTGTAAACTGCAGCACACGAGGCCTCCCTGTCCATCACCAACTCCTGGAGCTTACCCAAACTCATCTCCATTGAGTCGGTGATGCCATCCAACCATCCCATCCTCCGTTGTCCCCTACTCCTCCTGCCCTCAATCTTTCCCAGCATCAGGGCCTTTTCCAATGAGTCAGCTCTTCGCATCAGGTGACCAAAGGATTGGAGTTTCAGCTTCAACATCAGTCCTTCCAACGAACACCCGGGACTGGTCTCCTTTAGGATGGACTGATTGGATCTCTTTGCAGTCCAAGGGACTCTTAAGGGTCTTCTCCAACACCACAGTTCAAAAGCATCCATTCTTCAGTGCTCAGCTTTCTTTATAGTCCAACTCTCACCTCCATACACGACTACTGGAAAAAGCATAGCCTTGACTAGACGGACTTTTGTTGCCAAAGTAATGTCTCTGCTTTTTAATATGCTGACTCGGTTGGTCATAACTTTCTTTCCAAGGAGTAAGCGTCTTTTAATTTCATGGCTGCAATCACCATCTGCAGTGATTTTGGAGCCCCCAAAATAAAGTCAGCCACTGTTTCCACTGTTTCCCCATCTCTGTGAGGATTATAATTCTTTGTTATATGTTCTTAAGAAGTAGTCTCCTTTATTGTTTAATAATATATTTTATTTATACTTGCTTATATGTGTGTATGAGACAGGGCTGTGCTGTTTTTTTTGGACAAAGTATTATAATTTAAACAAGCCTATGTTAATGATTTCACTGGAATTGTACTTCATACTTAATTGTAAAACTGATAATTATATTTGAGTTCAAACACTCTGATAGAAGGTTATCCTCTATGAAAATATTGCATATATTTTAAATGTCACCACTTCATACTTTGTTCAACATAATTCATTATAAAGCACAAAATAAATATATGCTAAAGTTTAAATACATCAGATCTATAATAGTAAAAAAAAGTACATTTTTGAAATAATAAACTAAAAAAAAACTATATATTTTTCTTTGCTGGTCAGAGAAATTGTGTTAACAGCATGCTAGCAAGAATCATCCTAATTTCTGCAAAACATGATTTTTACTGCAGTGTAGGCAGGGCCTTAAATACATTTCTCACTACTGCATCTATTTTTAATTTCTAATTCAACATGGAATTCTTAATTCACTGTCTCTAAGTTGCAGGCTATTTACAAAGGCTTAGGTGAAACACTAAGCTTTTACTGAGTATTTTATTTATAACTTTTCTCTTCCCTAGGAATAACATGAAATAGACCTCTTTTGAAAATGTGATAAGGATATATCTGGTGCATTTTTCCTCGGCAGTTTTTAAAATAGATTTCCTACATCAGCAATGACAGTATTCTCTCAACCAAGCAAGTATCAGCTATAGTACCTTCTGGACAGAAATTGCGCAGGATTAACCAACCTTAACATATGAAGATAAGCTAAGTGAAGTCATTTTAAAACAAAAAAAATAATAATTAGTATTTAGATTTTTTTAAAAATGCCTTGGTTTGTCTCTGTCTCTCTAGAAAGTTTGCATGTCTAGGTTTTGGATTTGTTGTTGATAAAAAGTAATGTATGTCTAGTCAGGCTTGTACAGTGAAGTTCTGTTTTTACATTAATTTATCCTAATTTTGAACAAATGATTATATCTCCTTACAAGGTTCAGATACCACCCATGGGATAAGGGCCAACTGTCTTTTAAAGCGCACAAGATGTGTATTTTTACTTCTCCCTATACACAGGTATAGACTTTTTTTTAAAGATTGATTGATTGATTTATTTTGGGCCATGGTGGGTATTCACTGCTGCACACGGGCTCTCTCTAGTTGCGGCCAGTGGGACGCCTCTTCACTGAGATGCTTCAGTAATTGCAGCATGTGGGCTCCATAGTTGTGGCGCATGGGCTTAGTTGCACTGCAGCGTGTGAGATCTTCCTGGGCCAGGGACTGAACCAATGTCCCTTGCATTGCAAGGCGGATTCTTAGCTACTGGACCATCAGGGAAGCCCCAGGTATAGACTGTTGGGAGTCTTCTTTGCTCTCTTTGTATCCTCAGAATGAAAAGGAAGCAGAATCTTGCAAGAAAATTTAATCGTAAATGTTTTCTCACAGGCTTTATGGTAGTTTAGTCGATGATTGGATGGTGTCACCAACTCGATGGACACGAGTCTGAGTAAGCTCTATGAGCTGGTGATGGACAGGGAAGCCTGGCATGCTGCAGTCCATGGGGTCTCAGAGTCAGACAGGACTGAGTGATTGAACTGAGCTGAACTTACGGTAGTCATTTCCAATTCATTTAAGCCATGAAACAAATTTATTATAATGCAGTTTTGAGATTTATTTTTAAAAATGGCCATGGGAAACTAATCTTTGGTGATAGTGGCAAGAACAGTTATTACCTTGGGGTGGAGGTTCCCATTATCTTGTTCTGGGTGCTGATTGCATGGGTGGAATCATACATGGGCTTCCCTGGAGGCTCAGTGGTAGAGAATTCACCTGCCAGTGCAGGAGAACTGGTAAGCCAGCCCAGTATTCTTGCCTGGGAAATCCCATGGAGAGAGGAGCCTGGAAAGCTACAGTCCGTGATATCACAGAAGAGTCAGACATGACTTATCTACTAAACAACAACCCCAAAACAAAATGAATCCAGCCATACCAGTGTCAGTAATCTTCCCTGAAGATTTTAGAATCTTGATTTCAGGGACAATTAAGCCTTTTTAAAAGGAAAAGTTCTCCAGAAATGGGATTTTAAAAATTTATGATTCTAAGGAGTGGATACTGCTCTGAATTTTCACAAATAGAGGCGATTGGGAAGAGGCAAGCATGAAAACTAAAAAAAAAAAAAAGCTAGTTGTTAACTTACCAGATTTAACTTTATCTCTAAAAATTTTGTGGAAAAGGATGAGATTTCTTTAATAACCTCTCTTAAGAACAAAAGAGTAAAAAGAAGTAAATTTTGCCCAGAAGCCCCTGGAAAGAATTTGAGCACAGAAGTTATTTTCAATCTCTTTACAGATATGTTTTTGTTCCTTATAAGTCCCATTGTTTGCAGAGTTTTCAGTAGTTAAGTAGCATCTTCAATGTCACTTCAGGAGAAATTGGTAGGAAGAAAAAGAAGTTAAGGACATCTAGATATACAGTAATTTTAAAAAGTTTAATAGTGATTTTTAATGGTTTGGACATCCTAAAATTATGGTTGACAAATAATCTCTGAAGTCAGTTAATGGTTGAGATAATCATGTTTCATATTCTGCTGCTTCTATTCCTCTATAACAGATTACCCTCAGAGTCTAACAGCTTGAAACAAGAGCAACAATTTATTATGTCATATAGAGTCAAGAATTCAAGAATGGGTCAGCTGGATGGTTCTGGCTCAGAGTCTCTCATAAAGTTGCAATAAGATATTGGCTGAGGCTGTAGACATCTGAAGGTTTCATGGGGCCTGGAGTTTCTTTTACAAGGAGGATTCATTCACATTGTTGACAAATTAATGCTGGTTGTTGGTGGAAAGTCTTAGTTCTTCTCTCCATAGGGTTGCTTGAGTGTCGTTAGGACATGTCCACTGGCTTCTCCTAGAGCAAGTCATCCAGTATAAGGCAAAGAGGAAACTGCAATGACTTTCATGATCTAGTCTCAAAAGTTAGTGTGTGCCACCTGCAGAATAAGCACTTGATTTTAGAGGTCAGCATAGAAATGGGCCTCACAACGGCATGAATAATAGGAGGTGAGAATCAGTCGGAGAATCACCATGGAACCTGGCTACCATAGTCCTCTCAGTCCCCAGTGATTTCCATTCCTCCCATTCACTCTTGCCCAAGGCCCCAGAGAAGTCTCATCCCAGTGCAAAGTCCAGAATCTTGTCTTCTCAGTCAGGTTTAGGTGCTGATGAGACCTCACAGGTGTAGTCTGTCAGGTCCAACTTCTTAAGTATGTTTCTTTGACCTACAGGCCTAGAGACAGGCTATCCTCTTCTCCCCCAACACACACCTGTCACACATAGGATAACTACTATTAATACCACTTTGGAAGTGGGGAGCACCAGAGGCTCAAAACGGGCATTAGTCCATAGTTGTGAAAATCATTCAGGCTCATACTGGAACTGGAAACTTTCATATATGTTGAATTTAAAAAGAAATCGTACTCCATTATTTCTGTACTATCTTCTTGGTTACAGAGGTTAGACTTACTTGGTATGGGATGCTAACTACTACCTCTGCAAATGGCAGAGCATAAGAAACTCTTCTGTTATTAAACTTCCCATTTGCAGGTGCATACATTTCATGTTAGAGAGCTTATAGATTGTAAATAAGTATGCCAGTATTGATTGTATACTACAGAAACAATTAATGATACCCAGGCAGTAGTTTTAGAATACCAAAGGGAAAGATATCCAAGATAGTGGTTAACTTTTAGGAAATATGTATCTCTCTCCTATATTTGAGACTAGATCCCTTGTGTAGTCTCTTACATGTGGACTTGCTCTTCTCTTAGCTGTCTATTGCTGAGTAGCTTCTCTCAAAACAAAGTTTCGTTTTCATATTTATTAGCCACCCTGGAAAAAGAGTCACAACTATGACAGTATATTGATGCTGCATGTCCAACTCTTTGCAGTCCCATGGACTGCAGACTGCCAGGCTCCTCTGTCCATGGAATTTTCCAGGCAAGAATACTGGAGTGGGTTGCCATTTCCTTCTCCAGGGGATCTTCCCGACCTAGGGTTCGAACCCACATCTCCTGCATTGCAGGCAGATTGGTTACTACTGAACCACCTGGGAAGCACATGACAGTATAGTAAGGTGGTTAAAAGCATTGACTTTGGCATCAAAAACTTCACATGGTATCACAGCCCTGCCAGTTACTAGTTGTGTGATCTTGGGAAGGTGAGTTACCTGAGTCTTGCACCCACCTAATGAGATTGAGGAGATTAAATGAGATAATGTATATAAAGCATTTAGCACATTCTCTGGCCCAGAATAAGCCCCCTAATTATTATAATTATCTAGAATTATAAGAATTATCTGTGAATTTCACTACTCTTGAGGTCAAAGTTTTCCCATCTGCAAAATTAGGGGTTGGACTCAATTTCTCAATTTCCTTTGCAGCTCCACCAGCCTACAGTTTTTCTGGCTGAGTTGGCCACTGAAGCCTTTTTTCCCCCTAATAATCATTTGCATTTACACAGCATTTTTAATTTCAAATTCTTTCATATCTATTATCTCCTTTGATTCTTATCATCACTCTGTGAAGCAAGTGGGTAGGGTAGGCAATATTATTCTCATTTGACTGGTGAAGAAAATGACATACTGAGAGGTTGTAACTTGCCTAATGTTGATTAGAGAATCAAAACTAGAGAAACCTGGCACTTTGGTTATCACCCTAGGATTCTTTCTTCTAGGCAATATATCCTGTCTTAGTGTTTCATACACTTTATTTCATCTGAGAAACATAAAAATCAGTTAAAAGATGGCCCATAGGACACCACAGGAATTAAATATAAAGAAAATGGGCAGTTCTGATCAAAACCAATGGGAGATAGGATGTATATTACATCTGATTTGCTCACACCAATCTGAAAAGATCAATTTACTATGCCCCTTGACTTCCTTGTGACACACTAGGATGTCATAATATGTATTAGTAGGGAGCTGTCATTTCTATGAGCTGTGTGTAACTATAAAAACAGGATGTGAGTAATTACTCAGTTCATCAGTTTTCTTCCTTTGCTGTTGATTGTTTCCAGTTTGAGCAAGGGTTTTTCCATTAAAGTGATTAGCTTCTCTACTATTTTAATCAGTAGCTCTGTTTGAAAATCAATGACTAGAAAACATGTCAGAGGAAATAAAGGGCATGTTGTTGGTAAGCCCAAATAGATAATTAAGGAGTGGAATAGACTGAAGCCTGAAGTAGATAAAGGAGCTGGAGGGAATGTTCTCAGCAGCCTCTCTCTTGCCATGCTTCTTTCCTGCAGTGGGACTCATGCAAATATATTGGAGCATGAAGCCAAAGCGTTGGTCAAATATTGACTTTTCATTGGCGAGACTCTCTGACCACACCCTAGTTCAGAGTACCAAAGATTCGCTAAAACCACTGACAGTATATTAAGCCCTATTACTCTGTATTTAGTCAGGAGATTTAGTATTATTCTTTTTTTTTTTTAGTTACTAAACCAGAATGCCATACCCGATTTTATGACATTTATTTGGCATGATCTTCAATTGTAGAATTCCTGTGGATAACAAGACAGCCTTCTCTCTAATCTTAGAAATATGGTGCAGAAGATTCCAGCTGAAATTTCCTGCTAGCTGGGAGACAGTGTGCTCAGTTCCTAATGAGAATCTTAAAAGTTTTAATTAAGAAACCTTACCAAAAAAAAAAAACACCTTACCAAATTCCTTCAACCTTCTGAGTTTTTAGCTTCATTCTCTGTAGAACTCTTGGAGGCACAACTTTTTAAGAATTACAGATATGTTACATATACTATACATATTTATATAATATATAAATAATGTAGAAAATAATATATGTATGTTTATATAATATATAAATATATATGTTTACCTAAAACAATAAAATCTGTCAGCAACATAGTATTCTCTCAAGGATCCTGAGTCAGGAAATGAAATCTTGTTAAGGAATGGGAAAAAATTTTTAACCGATTGTTATTAAAGTGTGTCTTGACTAAAAATTTGTTTTACGTAGTAAGATTCTTCTAAAAAATTTATATAGAGTTAAATGCCTAAGTTGGATGGCATCACTGACTCAGTGAACATGAGTTTGAATAAACTCCAGGAGTTGATGATGGACAGGGAGGCCTGGTGTGCTGCAGTCCATGGGGTCACAAAGAGTTGGACACGACTGAACCACTGAACGGAACTAAACTGAGTGAAATGCCTAAGTATTTGTACAGAGCTGTTGACTGGGCTTTAATAACCCACTTGGAGGTGTGGATGGGAACAGCTCTGACACAACTGTGCGTTCTTAAAGTCTTAAAATCAACATTTCCTTAGTCTCAGCTGAAACATACTAAATTCATTTTGAAGATCTGTCTGGTTTGTTTTGTTTTCCTAAAAGAAAATTTTGGACTGTTTCGACACATGGCAAACTTTCACTGTTACTGTTGAAAAAGCATTACAAATGGCAAGGTCTGCTCTCACCTTAAATGTTAGTCCATGATATCAAAACCCTCTTACAACATAGTTCCCTATTAGTAACTTTACTGGGAGAACTCTGTAAATAGCTGCTATATACTCTGCCACTTTGCTAAGGAATAGCTAAATACTTCAAAATGAGCACCCATCAAATAGTTTGGAGGCTTTCACCAAATATTAACTACCAAGAAGTTATAAAAGCAAGCTTCCAGTTAGTTCCCCACTTGGGCTTTCTGCCTTGTCTGTAAGCTTCTTGAGGTTGTGACTCATGCTGTTTTGACTTCTTGTTAGTATTTTGCATTGTATCGTCCTGAGGACTGCAAAATTGAAGTTTGATAAACGCTCACAAAATTAAATTGGTTCACTAAACTGATGAGAGAGGGAAGTGAGAGAGATCCCAGCCCCCAAATCAGAGTCCAGAAATAGAGAAAGCCTCAGCACAGTACTAGCTTTTATTTGCCCTGTGACTTCATGGGTGAATTTTACCAGACATAAAGCTGTAACATACTTAAAAATGATCAGAAACTTTATTTCAGTTTTTCTAGAGCTCTGGCTTTCCTCAGTGCTCTGGCAGCACTGAAGAATTCTCTACTCTTTTTCTATCTCAAATATAATTTCCTGCTGTTGCATGATATCAATGATCTCTGTGTTATTACAATTTAGCAAAGCTATGAAAGTGCTAGAAATAATATTGTATGATGACTTTTATGTCTCTTTTACTTTTGAGATGCAAGATTATAAAATACAAATTTTTTTCATCAATTTTTTTATTTCTCAAAAGATATTGTTTAAATGACAAGTATTTGTTTTTCACACTCATGACATACAGGCTTCTCTAGAGACTATGCAATTTTTGAGAGGTATTCTCTCAAATCTCCATCACCTTCTTACACATAAATGAGTGTCAAGGCCATGTATGAATGAGTGTTTTCCATTTCCTGTGTATGTTAGAATATTGTTCAGAAGTGAGTTTCCCTTTTAGCCAGTCAGCAAATGTGTAAGTGTCTGTACACATACTTTTTCTAGGAAGTAAATGATTGGAACACATTTCTCTTGACATTTTCTGAAAAGTGTTACAAGTTCATACCAGCCAACAAAATACATTGAGGCAGAAAGCAAAGAGATCTAAAATATTGTCATTCATTGCTAATAAAAACCATGCATGGTAATAAAGCATGTCAGCAGAAGGGAATGCAATTTTGCATTGATCTAACAACGTTCAGAAAACTAAGATCATGGCATCCAGTCCCATCACTTCATGGCAAATAGATGGGAAACAGTGGCTGACTTTATTTTGGGAGGCTCCAAAATCACTGCAGATGGTGACTGCAGCCATGAAATTAAAAGATGCTTACTCCTGGAAAGTTATGACCAACCTAGACAGCATATTAAAAAGCAGAGACATTACTTTGTCAACAAAGGTCCATCTAGTCAAGGCTGTTGTTTTTCCAGTGGTCATATATGGAGGTGAGAGTTGGACTATAAAGAAAGCTGAGCACAGAAGAATTAATGCTTTTGAACTGTGGTGTTGGAGAAGGCTCTTGAGAATTACTTAGACTGTGAGGAGATCCAACCAGTCCATCCTAAAGGAGACCAGTCCTGGGTGTTCATTGGAAGGATTGATGTTGAAGCTGAAACTTCCAATCCTTTGGCCACCTGATGCGAAGAGCTGACTCATTTGAAAAGACCCTGATGCTGGGAAAGATTGAGGGCAGGAGGAGAAGGGAATGATGAAGAATGGGATAATTGGATGGCATCACCAACTCAATGGACATGGGTTTGGGTGGACTCCAGGAGTTGGTGATGGACAAGGAGGCCTGGCGTGCTGCAATTCATGGGGTCACAAAGAGTTAGACATGACTGAGAAACTGAGCTGAAATGAACTGTACTTTATTTCCTGAGACCTCCTATTAGTGGCTTCTTATTATGTTTTCATTTGTTTTGTTTTGTTCTAGAAAGTTTTATATTATTTTTGGCATCAGATATATACTTAAAATGTATTTTCATTAATTTGTAATTGAAATAGTTACAGAAAATTGGTCAGAGAAAATTCTTAAAAAAATTATTGAGTGAATTCACAGTCCTTTAAAAGATACTATTTTCAGAAATGCATGAAAACTTACATCTGGTAGCCATTGCATTTTTAAACATAATGAAGTGAAGTCCATCTTCACATATTTTCAGACACTTTTATTTCTTTTAATGGACAACACCAATCTACCAAATTTTGTACAGTAAGTGTTTTGAAACACATTTAGTGTTGGTAGTAATATTACTTCACAAAGGAAAAATATGAATTTAGACAGTTAACAATTTAATTTTTAAGACCAATTTAATTAGTTTTATCTTTTTCTCCCCTTGTAAAAGAGAAAGATGTGACATTCCACATAATCCATCACTCACCCCACCCCTATTCTTCCCAACTCCTCAGCCAGAGGGTTTCTGCCCTTAACATTTATATTGCGAAGGCTAATCAGACTCTAGAACTTACAGGTTGGTGGAGCCACTCTGGGTCTAGGAATTATAATTAGCCAGCTCTTTGAAGACTGCCTCATGAGTAGGAAGCAAACTCAGAAAACCTACTTATGAAGCTATTCACACTCAAGGCATCTCTACCAGAAAAAAAAATTTATTAATTTAGAATGAGGAGCTAATATTTTTTTTTGTTTACTGTATTTAATATTTTCAGATTTGGGTCATGATACAGAAATTTGAGTTCCCCAAATTCTACTTTATGATGTACAGTTTAAAATCTTTAAGAAAGCTTTAGTTTATTCTACCATTTTCACTTCCCTGGCAGGAGATAGAGATATATAACTATATATCTATATCTATGCCCATCTGAAAAGAATAAACACATTGTTTAGCACTGTTTTCCTTATTTAAGACATTTATAAGCAACTTTTAGTTAGCTTCAGAAGTATCCCAGGCTAGTTGGCTGGTCTTGGTCTTCCTTAGGAAACTGCTTTAACCTCATTTGAGTCCTAACTCTATTATGGAATTTTCCTAGAAAAGATAAACCTGACCATATATATGTAGATTCTACCTAAAGTAGAGAAGTGAATGTCTTAAATTTCTCCTTCTGACTTTTTCTTGCTGTTTATCTGTCCCTGATTTTAATATCCAGTTCCCTGGATCCCTCCTGCCCCCCTTGTCTTATAGTTATCATGTTATCTCTCAAGTGCTGTAATACAGTCTCAGGAGAGAAGGATTGGGCCTAGAGGGGGAGATGGCAGAAAATCAAGTGTAGTTTAGAGGAATGTGGGGGAAGAGTCTATTTGGGAAAGTAACAGATGATAACATGGATTAAGGAAGTAGAGGAGTTGAATATCTCTAGTGAAAGGATAATTATGTAAGGAAATATGGAGTTCACCAGTCTCAATGAGCCAGTTCACTCACTGGTCAACACTTGCATATGAACAAATTTTCATTGATCATAGGATCAGTTAAGTGCTGCCATATCATATTGATGTGACAAACCATTCAGCATGGTTCTTCTCAGAATTGTTTTCCTATGGCATCAAAGCAAGTTTTACCTTTCAGTGTGGAACATACTACTTGAAAGTTACTATAGAAACTGATTTCTGGCTAATCTGTTTGCCTAAGTTAGGTTGATTGATGCCAGAAACCATTTAGAAGTCCCTCAGACAAAACTACCCTAATGGGGAGGATCTGGGGCCTCTTTCTTTTAAACCAATAAATAAATACAATGTTCAGCACTTCATAGTAACATTTTAAACGATGTACATATTGAATATCTATGGATCAGAGGATTGTAGCAGACTGTTAACAGGTAAGGGGAAATATTTTGAAAACAAAACTATTTGCTGAATGGGTTTTCCTTTGTGTTGCTTTCCTTTTTATAGTGTTAATATTTCTAAGTTCTGCTTTCTCAGTAGAAAATTTGTCCCTAAAATTTAAAAAATGAAAGTAAAGCAGATAATTCTTTCTAATTGTTTCACACAGCAAAACTCTAACTTCAGAGTTGGTAGAGTATTCTAGAAATACTGCAGATAAAATTGATACCACAGTTCAGTTCAATCACTCAGTCGTGTCTGACTCTTTGCAACTCCATGGACTGCAGCATGCCAGGCCTCCCTGTCCACCACCAACTCCTGGAGTTTACTCAAACTCATGTCCGTTGAGTTGGTGATGCCATCCAACTATCTCACCCTCTGTCATCCCCTTCTCCTCCCACTTTCAATATTTCCCAATAAGGGTCTTTTCAAATGAGTCAATTCTTTGCATCAGGTGGCCAAAGTATTCGAATTTCAGCTTCAGAATCAGTCCTTCTAATGAATATTCAGGCCTCATTTCCTTTAGGATGGACTGGTTAGATCTCTTTGTTGTCCAAGGGACTCTCAGGAGTCTTCTCCAACATCACAGTTCAAAAGCACCAGTTCTTTGGTGCTCAACTTTCTTTATAGTCCAACTCTCACATCCATACATGACCACTGGAAAAACCATAGCTTTGACTAGATGGACCTTTGTTGGCAAAGTAATGTCTCTGATTTTAATATGCTATCTAGGTTGGTCAACAGAGGTTAAAGCATCTGCCTGCAAGGCAGGAGACTCGGGTTCACTCCCTGAGTTGGGAAGATCCCCTGGAGAAGGAAATGGCAACCCACTCCAATATTCTTGCCTGGAGAATCCCATGGATGGAGAAGCCTGGTAGGTTACAGTCCATGGAGTCGCAAAGAGTCAGACACGACTGAGCGACTTCACTTTCACTTTCTTTCAGATTGGTCAAAGCTTTTCTTCCAAGGAGCAAGCGTCTTTAATTTCATGGCTGCAGTCACCATCTGCAGTGATTTTAGATCCCAAAAAATAAAGTCTGACACTTTTTCCATTGTTTCCCCATCTATTTGCCATGAAGTGATGGGGACCAGATGCTATCTTAGTTTTCTGAATGTTGAGTTTTAAGCCAGCTTTTTCACTCTCCTCTTTCTCTTTCAAGAGGCTCTTACCCCACAGAGCAATGTAATATCTACAATTAGATTATTTTCAATGTCCTGAGTATCCAAAGCCAGTTTTGGGAAAGTAACACTTTGCAGGTAAATCAATCCGATAATTTTCCTTTTTTAAATGAAAAGTAGGTTCAATGGAAAACTCATTAAACTTGATCGAACAACTGGGTTAAATGAACACCTTCAAGAACAATCTTAAAAGGGGAAAAAATGTCACAGAGGCTAAACATGACCATCCAGAGCCTGTGAATATATAGTTCAGTTCAGTCGCTCAGTCGTGTCCGACTCTTTGCGACCCCATGAATCGTAGCATGCCAGGCCTTCCTGTCCATCACCAACTCCCAGAGTTCACTCAGACTCAGTTTTCATTCCAATCCCAAAGAAAGGCAATGCCAAAGAATGCTCAAACTACCACACAATTACACTCATCTCACACGCTAGTAAAGTAATGCTCAAAATTCTCCAAGCCAGACTTCAGCAATACATGAACAGTGAACTTCCAGATGTTCAAGCATATATAGAAGAGGGAGAAATTATTCTATTATATGGTGATTAATGTTTACGGTTCCTCTGGGCTACTTCTCCCCCAGTGGTCACCTCTGTAATTACTGCTTAGACTCCAAATATCCATAAAAGTACTCCCTACCCAATTGCAACGGGATGAATCTGACTGTAATATTTATAACAGTATTATAAAGGGATTCTTTTATGTGATGATGGGACTAACAGAAGAGTGGTAGATTTGATATGGCATTGATAGCAAGAAAATGGAGGAAAAGTTACATGCAAAAACAGTGCACAGAATGGGCTGAAGGGGAGAAAGGAAATACAGATAAAGCTAAGAAACTCTTCTTAAAACAAACCTTTAAAGGACAGATCCTAACTCAAACACATTTAGAAAGAACTTCAAAGACTCTGACAAACCAAATGCCATCAGGTGTAGGGATCTGAGTGGAGTTCTTTTCGTCACCAAGTCGTGTCTGACTCTTTGCAACCCCATGAACTGTCTGCCAGGCTCCTCTGTTCATGGAATTCTCCAGGCAAGAATAATGGAGTGGGTTGCTGTTTTCTTCTCCAGGGTATCTTCCCAAGCCAGGAATTGAACCCATGTCTCCTGCTCATGTCTCTTGCATTGCTAGCAGGTTCTCTACCCCTGAGCCACCCAGAAAGCCCTAGATAATAACCAATAGGAGCAATTGGTAGAAGACCCTTCATTCTGAAGCATGACGTCTTTTCTGAGCCAGTGTATACCTATTGCATGCCTTTGGGTTCTCTTGAGAATCCTGAGTCAATAGGCTTCCCTTTAAGCCTTTAGAGTCCACTGAGGCCAAAATATCCCCTTCTTTTGGTGGTAATGGCACTAGAATATATGGAGCTGTGAGAAAGTCAAGGTATGCATACAATGTGGCATAAGCTTAAAAAATTTTTTTTTTAAGTTTACTTTTTGGGATTTAGTTGCTTTACAATGTTAAAGCTATAACATTGTAATGTTATTAGTTTCTCCTGTACAACAAAGTGTATCAGCTATCAGTTCAGTTCAGTTCAGTCGCTCAGTCACGTCCGACTCTTCGCAACCCCATGAATCGCAGCACGCCAGGCCTCCCTGTCCATCACCATCTTCCGGAGTTCGCTCAGACTCACGTTCATCGAGTCAGTGATGCCATCCAGCCATCTCATCCTCTGTCGTCTCCTTCTCCTCCTGCCCCCAATCCCTCCCAGCATCAGAGTCTTTTCCAATGAGTCAAGTCTTCACATGAGGTGGCCAAAGTACTGGAGTTTCAGCTTTAGCATCATTCCTTCCAAAGAAATCCCAGGGCTGATCTCCTTTAGAATGGACTGGTTGGATCAGCTCTATGTATACATATATCTCCTCCCTCTTAGATCTCCCTCCTCCATCCCGCCCATCTAGGTCACCACAGAGCACTGAGTTGAGCTCTCTGCGCTTATACAGAAGGTTCCCGCTAGCCATCTGTCTTATACATGGTAGTGTGTGTATGTCAGTCCCAATCTCCCAGTTCATCCCACCCTCCCTTCCCCCTACCCTGTGTCCACACATCTGTTTTCTGCATCTGTGTTTCTATTTCTGCCCTGCAAATAGATTCATCTGTACCATTTTTCTAGATTACACATATATGTGTTAATATACGATATTTTTCTCTTTCTAATTTACTTCTGTGTGAAGGACTCTAGGTCCATCCACATCTCTGAAAAATGACCTAATTTCATTTATTTTTATGACTGATTAATATTCCATTGTATATATGTACATCTTCTTTATCCATTCATCTGTTAATGGACATTTAGATTGCTTCCATGTCCTGATCATTGTAAATAGTGCTGCAGTGAACATTAGGGTGCATGTGTCTTTCTGATTTATAGTTTTTTTAGGGTGTATGTCCAGTAGTAGCATTGTGGGTCGTATGGTAGTTCTGTTTAGTTTTTAAGGAACTTCCATACTGTTCTGCATAGTGGCTGTATCAACTTACATTCCCACCAACAGTACAAGAAGGTTCCCTTTTCTCCACATTTCTCCAGCATTTACTGTTTGTCGATTTTTTTCGATGATGGCTATTCTGACCAGTGTGAGGGGAAAACCTCGTGTAGTTTTGATCTGCATTTCTCTAGCAATTTGTAACGTTGAGCATCTTTTCATGTGCCTCTTGGCCATCTATATGTCTTTCTGGAGAAGTGTCTCTTTAGGTCTTCTGCTCATTTTTTGATTGGGTTGTTCATTTTTTTGATGTTGACCTACATGAGCTGTTTTTATATTTTGGAGATTAATCCCTTGTCAGTTGCTTAATTTGCAAATGTTATAACCTTTTGATACCATGTCGTAATTTACAAGAATATTGCCCCAAGGATACAGTACATGAAGTTCATTAAAGGAAACTCTTGCTAAGAAGTCTGGTGAAACTGCCCTGCCCATTCCCTATGACACACACAGCAAGGTGTGTAACAGAAACTGACGCAGTTAGGGAAAGCATGACCAAGCATCACTGAGGCGGAAGCTGGCAGAGAGGAAAACCCAACATGTTCTGTCAGGTCAGCTGTCAGCGTGGCTGTAGGCAAGTAAGGTTGCAGCGTTTTGAGGTAATCTTAGTCTGACTCAGTCCTTTATCAGTAACTTTCAGCTCATGTTCATGAACGTTCTGTTGAGCAAATAAAAGTTTCACAATGATGCCATAGTTAAATGTTATGTCTCTGCTTATCCAATCCTCTACTTGTTCTTTCTTTTATTTACTTTTCTTGAAATAATCCCATCACAATAGAGAGCAATGGGAGAGAAAATGAGGGAGGAAACGTGTCATCGTCTTCTCTGTTACTATGAGGCCACATTCTAAAGGCTTTAGATACTTGGGAAATCAGGAGAGAGAAAGGAGATAAAGCATTTTAAAGCAGAAGCAGCCTTCAAAGTCACTGCATTTAATTCCCTTAAATTTATAGATGAAAAACATAAAAGGCCCAAGAAAGAAGAGTCACTTGCTTAAGTGATATAGCAAGTTAGTGAAAGAACCTGAATTAGAATTCCAGTCTTTTGATCTCCAATCTTAATCTAAAAATTTATTTATAAATTTTGTTTTAGTTTAACTATAGTTGATTTACAGATTGTGTTAATTTCAGGTGTACATCTTCAGATTCTTTTTCATTGTAGGTTATTACAAGATACTGAATATAGTTCTCTGTGCTATACAGTAAATCCTTGTTAATCATCGATTTTGTAGATAGTGGTCTATGTTTGTTAGTCTCATATTCCTAATTTATCCCTCCCCTACTCCCTTTTCTCTTTGTTTTCTATGTCTGTGAGTCTGTTTCTGATTTGATAAGTTCATTTGTGGCATATTTTAGATTCTACATGTAAATATCTTATGATATTTGTCTTTGGCTTACTTCACTTAATATGATAATCTCTAGGTCCATCCATGTTGATGCAAATGGTATTATTTCATTCTTTTCATAGCTGAGTAGTATTTCATTGTATATATGTACTATATTTTCTTTATCCATTCACAGAAGAGTGGATCCAAGCTGAGCTGCTGAGACACAGTACTGTGATTCCAGAATAGCAAGCAAGTTTCCTTGGCATCAAGTTTTCTCTTCTCTCTGGACTCTATAGCAAAATAAGGGGCAGGTCATTGTGCAACTCAAGTGTGGGGCATGCAAGGGCACTTGAGCACACTGATTAGCAGGTGTGAAAGTTTAAACTCCATTTAAAATTGGGAGAAAACAGGGCTCTGGAGACTCAAATCTATGTAGGAAATCTTGGGTGTTAGAGTTAAAAGACACATATATGTACCACTGACTATAGCTAAATTTTAGGGTTAAAGTGCTGGTAGGTAAGAACCCAAGACCTCTGATGTTGCTGGGAAAAAGATCAGCTCCATATAATAGAGAAGATGTGGGAGTCAGGCCTCCAAGTGAGAAAAGGGTCTAGAAATCAATAAAGGGGCTTCCCCAGTGGCTCAGCAGTAAAAAAAAAAAAAAAAAAAAAAAAATGTGCTTGCCAATGCAGGAGACATGGGTTTAATCCCTTGGTCAGGGAAGATTCCCCTGGAGGATGAAGTGGCAGCCCACTCCAGTATTCTTGACTAAGAAATCCTGTGGATAGAGTGCCCGGTGGGCTATAGTCCATGGGGTTCCAAAAGAGTTAGACACAACCTTGTAACTAAACAACAAAACAACAATCAGTGAAAGGAATTGCTGGAAGGGAAGACATTTTCCTGCATGGAGCCTGAGGAGAGTTCTACTCTTCTCTAGGAGCTTGCATGTGATCCAGAAGTGAAACCACAGTGGAATCACCCAACTTCCACATGGGCCTGGTATTCGTCATCCTCTGGAAACCATCCAGAAATTAGCTCAAGGAAAAGTTAATGTCCATAAATAGGGCTGTTGATCTTCTATAAATGTGCCTTTCTGTGTATGATCTAAAATCTTGTAAATAGCTTTTTCAATTATAATAAGAAATGAGTGTCCTCTGATCTGCCTCATCTATATAAAGGGATATGGAAATAAGGTAAGGGGCTTCACCCCAAAGGCCATAGTCCCATTTATTTTTTTTAATATAAGCATACAGTCATTTATCGAATATTTATTATGTCCCTCTTATTACATTCACATACTTTCTGACTGAGTATGGGAGAGAAAGATAATATCTCCATCTTCTTTAGGCTTCTAAACAAACAGGTGAATCAATTAAAACAGCATGGTTATGGATTTGATAAGTGATATCAAGGTGGTTGCTGAAATAACCTACATCAGGGGGTGACTAACTTTTCCCATGAAGGGACACACAGACAATGTGTGGGCTATCTGGTCTCTGTGACAACCACTTCATCCTGTTATCCCTGTAGTTCTTGAATAGCTCAGCTGTACCCCACTCTAGTACTCTTGCCTGGAAAATCCCATGGATGTAGGAGCCTGGTAGGCTGCAGTCCATGGGGTCAGTGAGAGTTGGACACGACTCAGTGACTTCACTTTCACTTTTCATTTTCGTGTATTGGAGAAGGAAATGGCAACCCACTCCAGTGTTCTTGCCGGGAGAATCCCAGGGATAGCAGAGCCTGGTGGGCTGCCGTCTATGGGTTCACACAGAGTCAGACATGACTGAAGCGACTTAGTAGCAGCAGTTACAATAAAACTTTATTTATAGATACTAAAACTTGAATTTCTTATAATTTTTATATCATGAAATATTATTTAACAACAAAAAAGTTAAAATCATTCTCAGCTCATGGGCTGTACCCACCCCCCCAAAAAAGAAAAAGCGTCAGATTTGACCTGTAGCCAAGCCCCATTATGGTCTGAATGTTTGTGTCCCTACCCAAATTCATGTGTTGAAATCCTATTGCCCAGTATGACAGTATTAGGAAGTGGGACCTTTGGGAGGTGCTTCAGTCCTGAGGGTGGAGCCCTCCTAGATGGGATTGTTGCCTTGTTGAAGAGACTGCACAGATCTCCCTAGCTCATTCCATCATTTGAGGACACAATGAGAAATCAGCAGTCTGCAGCCTGGAAGAGTATCTTCTCCAGAGTCTGACTGTGCTGTTAGCTGTTACCCTGATCCTGGACTTCGAGCCTGCAAATCTGTGAAAAAATAAATTTCAGCTGTTTCCAAGCTACCCAGTCTGTGGTGTTTTGGTATAGAAGCCTGAACGGGATAAAATATTTCCACAGTGTTAACTACTGGCTGTGTGGTTTAGGGAGAAGGGAGTATAGTTAACTTCACTAGAACTTGAGAAGGCTTCTCTGAGGAGGTGACAGCGTAGTGGACGAGGGGAAGCCAGTTGTGGAAAGAGCCAGGAAAAGAATACCAGAGGCCGAGGAAAAAACAAGCAAACCCAAAGCAGCGGGAGCTCCCCAAACCCTTTACTGCCCATTGAAGTTTATTAAGGAATTAAATACTGAAGCAAAATCCTTTGAAAGTATGTCTCAATGCATTAGCAGCATTGATCTCCAGTCATTAGGTGATAAATGTTATAAAAGGGATGGCAAAAACATGGCATAAATAATCCTTTAAAGAAAATTTCACATCCTCTTACTGCTGTCTCTGGCAAAGAATGACAGGTTGATTTTTTTTCTTTCTTGTGTGTGATAACTTGGCAGAGGAAGAGAATAATCATTTCAGATCTTTGTATCAATTTAAATGAATTATCATGAAGAAATGGTAGACATTTTTCATTGAATGTTTTTACTGTACGTTTGTGTCACAAAACCATATGTTTGCCAGCCAAATATTCTAATTCTTTTAGGCATTCTGCAATGAAATTATGTATAAAGGTGAATAAAATATATTTATTTGTATGTACATTTAGAAGTCTATCCATCAATATTTTACTTCTGTATAAAAGACTTTTATGTTACCACAGACTTGTAACCTGGCCATCTGGTAGTATGGTTGGAGAACATCCATAAAAATGAATGATGAAAAGAAATGTCCAAATACAGTTTTATACAGTGTTTTTTTTCTGAACCCATACTCCATTTGTGATTTCAAAGCTTGGCATAAAAAATACAAAAAAATTACTTGCAGAGTCACCTTATGTGGGAGAGAGATGATTACTTCTGTCTACATTTTAAATCTGCAACAGAACTCCAAATCTTACTCAGATGCTGGTAAAGGGGAACATTTTCTTCATTTTAGAAATAATACTCGGAAAACACACCCATCTGTCTGTTGTAAGAAAATGTCCAAGTCACATTCACATGTTTATCAAAAGAACCCAAAGTGTTAGCGAGAGCTAAAATATGCCAGGAACAGGAAAAAAAAAAAAATCAAAGAAAATAGTGGGCAATAGTGTTTTAAAATGTGTCTCTGGTAAAAATGTATCTAGGGTGTCTGTTATATAAAAAGTACCTCACAGTATATTAAATTCATGATGTTAAAACAGTCTTAAGAAAGATGGCTGTGAGATTCATGTCAGATGTGAGGCAGAAAAATAATGAAATGATATCATTGGTACCTAGTTCAGATTTTTACCGGGTAAATAAGTATATCTTAGTTTGCAGAAGAATTTTACTTTTGCTACCCTGTATCACTGCATACTCTAAGGACTTGCATTGTGTAGGTATATTGAGTGTTTTAGGTTTTATAATGTATTGAAATAATCTTTGGATATAAGTTCAGTTAAATTCAGCATCACTTATCTAACTCCCTGAGGGTCCCAAATACAAAGATGAGTAAGACTGGAATATTTTCTAAAGTCTTTATGTTCATCAGTTTAAAAAAAAATCTCAAAGATCTCTGATTTGAGGCAGAAATTTGCATTAATCCAGGGAGAAAGTGTGAAGGGAGCAAAGGGAAGGAACTGGTTGATTTCAGTGGAAAAAAATCTAGGATGTTTCCTCAATGAGCTGGCACTTGAGCTAGGCCTGGAACAAATGAGAATACATGAGAAGGCATCCAGCCACTGACATTTGCATCCATGGAAAGCCACCTCATTGAAGTTTTTGAGCAGGAAGTGCTCTGATCAGTTCTAATTTGTTTTTGTTTTTCACATTTTAAAAAAGCTGTAAGATAGAATAAACTTACAGAGAAGCACTTACATCATAAATGTTTGATTTGGGGATTTTTCTAAAAAAATACCTGCATGACTCTCCTCCTATCAAGGATAAATCAAGCAAGCAAGAACTGCAGAAATTCTCAGATCAGGACCAGCTTCCTGAAGGTGCACCTGGGTGGTAGCACAAACCCCAGCACTGAGCAGGGTCCTTCCTCTGCTTTTGCGTCTTGAAATTCTTAATAAATTTTGAACAAGGGACCCTGTGTTTGTATTTGGCATTGAGCCTCACAATTTCTGTAGCCTTTCCTGTCCTAACCATCATTCTCCAACACATCCAAATGTGCAGTTCTCCTCACTAGGGCAAACCATTATTTTTTATTTTCTTTATGGTTTATTCCCTAATTACACATGCATGAATACAGTAGTTTAATTTTTTCTGTTATGAACATTATAGAAATAGATTTTTAAGTCTGTATTCTGTTGTGTCTGGCTTTTCCCCTTAGTGTTATGATTTTAAGAGTCATCACGATGTGATTCATTCATTTTCTCAGTGGTATCTTTAATGAGCTCTATCTGCTAGATTATGCAAGATTGGTTGGTGCATGGCAGAGAGGAAGACTGGAAGCAGAGAGACCAGTTTAGAGACTAAGCTTATGCACAGTTACAGTGGGAGAGCCTGAGACCTGTAAATAATACTACTGGAGAATTTCTGCTCTCTATAAACCAGTATTTCAGAGCCCTCAGACTTTTGCAGCTACTGTAGATGCAGAACAAACTTAAAAGCCCAAAACAACAGCAGCAACAGCAACAAAACTCTGGTTTGGGAGCTAAGAAGCAGGCTCTGAGCATCCAGCAACAAATGAGAGTGAAGACAGTTCAGGAGCCAAAAATGACTCCCAGCATGCTGGGTTAGCCAAGGGGGGGTGGGGGAAAAGGAATGCTAGGATAGAAAACACACACACATATTTTTATGTATTGATATAAATCCACACATAATATGTGTAGATAAATACATTTATACATATGCACACTTTATTTTATCACAGATGAATTAAGGTATAGAAGTATCATGAGACAAGGAAATAACATAATTTTTTTTTAAGGGAAAAGGAAAAATAGAGATGATTAGAGGCTGTGGAACGAGTTCGAAGTGGCTGGGCTGTGGTCGTGGAGTCTATGTTAGAAATAGATCAGGCACTGGAAGGTGGCGAGGGTTAGCGACAATGTGAAACACAGCTAGACCGCTCTGCAGAGCGCGGCGCTGGTGTGCCTCACACCCTGCTTCAGCAATGAGGCTGCTGCGTTCCCTGAGTGCAGCCCATTAAAGTCACCACAAGCCTTCTGCTGTAGGACAGGACCTATATATAGCAATAGGGCGATATTTTATTTATTTGGTAGTCCACTAAAGACCCATCAGACACCACAGTTCAGCATTCTGGGAAAGGCATTCATTATTAAAAACAAATGACCTTAACTAAAGAAACCATCCCAGTGCGGCACAGGGTCGAGGCCAGGCAACTGAGCCAGCTGTGTTTAACAAACATTCCTGTACTAGTGAAAAGCAAAGGGCAAGGAGGTTTTTTAAAAACTGTTCATCTAAAATAAAAAGGAGTTCTGAAAAGGATGAACATGTAAAGATGACCAGAAACAAATAATATTTGTTGAATTAAACTTCTGTGTCCTCATTATGCTGCAGGAATGTATTGGGCGGTTTCATGTATGTGATCTTTCTGAATGCTGAAGGATTAACTTCCAAATTTGCCTTCACTGTTACCTGTAGTCCTGTTACTCACAGCTGTTGGAGTCAAGACCTCAGTTCCCAGACACAGTTTCCAGGAACTCCACCGGGTTCCCTGATTTTCCTGATGATACGCAGCTGGCTTCTCACTGAGTAAGGAATTCAAGAGACACATACAGCCCCGGATCAAAGTTCTAGTCTTTTATGACTTAACCTTGGAAGCAACATATCATCACTTCTGGTCTATTGGTCATATAAGCCAACCCTAGTACACTATGGGAGAGGCTGTTCAAGTGTGAATGCCAGGATGTAGGAATAGTGGAAGCCGTTTTGGAGATTGCCCTACCTCTGAAATTAAATTGACCAACTGTACAGCTAGAAAGTGACAGCCAAAATTTAAAAGTAAGTCTATCAGACTATGACTTTAGAGCATCAGGAATCAATAAGTGTAAAAGATTATTTTTTTGCAGATTTTTGTGTTAAAAATGTTGAAATAACTATAACGTCATATTGAAGACAGATAAAGCTTTTTATTTATAATTTTCAATGAAAAGATAAGATTATGCTTATCTCTCATCTAGTATTTATTGAGCAGGAATGAAAAATTATAATTTTAATTGCCAAAAATTCTGAGTTTCTAAAGGATATTTCAGTATTTGAGGTAGACACTATAGGCTGGCTTCCTAAAATCATTCTGTATTTATTTCTCGCTTGTCTCCCTCTGCCCTAAAAGGTAGGTTAGTTTATTATGAATTACCCCAGCCTCTTTTGCAGCTATAAGGACATTCAATGCAGTACTGGCCAAAGAAATATAACTGGAAGATTCCTGGAGCTTTTGTTTCCTGATGGAATGTAAAATCCTCCTGGTGTATCCTTGGTCAACCCTCTCACTCCCACCTTCTTCTAGCCTCAAAAACAGATTTGAAGTCTGGGACTCCATTTCTCTTCACGGAACTATTGAACAAAGCCTTGAAGAATTCCAGAATCAGACTTATTAAATAAGAAATAAAGCTCTATTTGTTTACACCCAAAACCCTTACTTGGGTTTCCAATTAAGTGCAGCCTTAAGTATTCCTAATTCTTTTAGAGTGAGGCAGCATGACTTTACAGATAAAGTTAGAAAATCCTGAGGGAAAGAGGGCATTAAAAAGTTTCATGGCTCGTTTAGAAAACTTGTGAGTGTGCTGGGCCATGTCCAGCTACTTAGGACACCATGGACTGTAGCCAAGTCTCCTCTGTCCATGGAATTTTCCAGGCAAGAATACTGAAGTGAGTTGCCATTTCTTACTCCAAAGGATCTTCCTGACCCAAGGATTGAACCAAAGTCTCCTGTGTCTCCTGTGTTGGCACACAGATTCTTTACTGCTGGTCAACTTGGGAAGCCCTAAGAAACCTTACTTCTAAACAATTTCCATGCAACCTAAATTTCTACATACCTGAGAAGTAAGACCGCAAGCATTTATCTTATTAGTATTATTTTGCCTCAGTCTCTACAACAGTACAGGAAGTGCAGTTCAGTTTGTTCAGTCACTCAGCTGAGTCCTACTCTTTGCCACCTCATGGATGGCAGCATGCCAGGCTTCCCTGTCCATCACGAACTTCTGAAGCATGTTCAGATTCATGTCCATCAAGTCAGTGATGCCATCTAACCATCGCATCCTCTATCATCCCCTTCTCCTCATGCCTTCAATCTTTCCCAGCATCAGGGGCGTTTCCAAGGAGTCAGTTCTTTGCATCAGGTGGCCAAAATATTGGAGCTTCAGCATCAGTCCTTCCAATGAATATTCAGGCCTCATTTCCTTTAGGATGGGCTGGTTTGATCTCCTTGCAGTTCAAGGGACTCTCAAGAGTCTTCTCCCACATCACAGTTCAAAAGCATCAATTCTTTCGGCACTCAGTTTTCTTTATGGTCCAACTCTCATATCCATTCATGACTACTAGAAAACTATAATTTTGACTAGACAGACCTTTGTTGGCAAAGTAATGTATCTGCTTTTTAATATGCTGTCTAGGTTGGTCATAACTTTTCTTCCAAGAAGCAAGCATCTTTTAATTTCATGGCTGCAATCACCATCTACACTGATTTTGGAGCCCAAGAAAACAGTCTCTCATTGTTTCCATTGTTTCCCCATCTATTTCCCATGAAGTGATGGGACTGGATGCCATGATCTTAGTTTTCTGAATGTCGAGTTTTAAGCCAGCTTTTTCACTCTCCTCTTTCACTTTCATCAAGACATTTTTTTTGTTCTTTTTTGCTTTCTGCCACAAGGGTGGTGTCATCTGCATATCTGAGGTTATTGATATTTCTCCCAACAATCTTGATTCCAGCTTGTGCTTCATCCAGCCTGGCATTTCTCATGATATACTCTGAATATAAGTTAAATAAGCAGGGTGACAATATTCAGCCTTGACGTACTCCTTTGCCAGTTTGGAACCAGTTCATTGTTCCATGTCCAGTTCTAACTGTTGCTTCCTGACCTGCATACAGATTTCTTAGGAGGCGAGTCAGGTGGCCTGGTATTCCCATCTCTTGAAGAATTTTCCATTTTCTTGTGATCCACACAGTCAGAAGCTCTGGCGTAGTCAATAAAACACAACTAGATGTTTTTCTGGAACTCTCTTGCTTTTTTGATGATCCAACGGATGTTGACAATTTGATCTCTGGTTCCTCCACCTTTTCTAAATCCAGCTTGAACATCTGGAAGTTCTCAGTTCATATACTATTAAGCATCACTTGGAGAATTTTGTGCATTATTTTGCTAGTGTGAGATGAGTGTGATGTGTGGTACTTTGAACATTCTTTGGCATTGCCTTTCTTTAGGATTGGAATGAAAACTGACATTTTCCAGTCCCATGGTCACTGCTGAGTTTTCCAAATTTGCTGGCATATTGAATGGAGCATTTTCACAGCATCATCTTTTAGGATTTGAAATAGCTCAGCTGGAATTCTATCACCTCCATTAGGTTTGTTTGTAGTGATGCTTCCTAAGGCCCACTTGACTTCACATTCCAGGATGTCTGGCTCTAGGTGAGTGATCACACCGTCGTGGTTGTCTGGGTCATGAAGATCTTTTTGTGTAGTTCTTCTGTGTATTCTTGCCACCTCTTCTTAATATCTTCTGCTTCTGTTAGGTCCATATCATTTCTGTCGTTTATTGAGCCCATCTTTGCATGAAATGTTTTCTTGGTATCTCTGATTTTCTTGAAGACATCTCTAGTCTCCCTTTCTATTATTTTCCTCTATTCCTTTGCATGATCACTGAGGAAGGCTTTCTTATCTCTCATTGCTATTGTTTGGAACTCTGCATTCAAATGGGTATATCTTTCCTTTTCTCCTTTGCCTTTTGCTTCTTTTTTTTCTCAGCTATTTGTAAGCCTTCCTCTGGAAGTCCAGACCTCCTTAATTCCTCTCCAGTAGCCCTGGGACCACTTAGAGGTCCCTCCCCTACCCTTTCCCAGACCAGCCTCCTTGACTGCTTTATGGACTGTAACATTCATTTTGCTCCTGTGTCAGCTCATTATATGGGACTTCCTAGGTGGGGCTAGTGGTAAAGAACTTGCCTGTCAATGCAGGAGACCTAAGAGATGTGGGTTCAAACCCTGGGTCAGGAAGTTCCCCAGAGGATGGCATGACAACCCACTCCAATATTCTTGCCTAGAGAATCCTATGGACAGAAGAGCCTGGGGGCTACAGTCATAGGGTCGCAAAGAGTTGGACACAACGGAAGGCACTTTAGCACGCACGTACAGCTCATTATATGGAGGCGTTTGTGGCAGCTTCTGATGCCCAGAATGACTATAATTCTGCTGGAGTCTGCTGAAGAGGCTACATGCTACTGTGAAAGTTTACCATAGACCCTCTGAGGCTGCTGCAGCACCACAGCTGCAGGCCCTGGTAACAAAATGTTACAGACACTTAAGCCCAAAAGCTATTGGCACCCTGCCAGCTAAGTGGCCCAGAGATTGCTCCTCTAGGTACCTTCACTGAGGTAATTGCAAGGGTAACCTAAGAGGTCCAGCCTACACTGGTAGATGCCACACCCCCTTTCTCTTTGGTGACCTTTGCCATCTTTGAATAACGTTTATAATCCTCAGCCATTTCTCCTCTTACCTCTGCAGTGGTGACTTGGTCCCTCACAGAACTGTGCATTTGCTGACCTGACTTACTGGTTCTGGGACGTCCTTTCTGGCTCTCCTGCATCTTAGAATTAAGCAGCTTTGGCTCAAGCTATGATTCTTGATAAATAAAAGTCATATAAATTTGGCCTAATTTAATATGTAGTTGTATACACTGATAAAAGCTTATTTGAATTAAATAGAATAAGAATAGCCTGATACTTTAGTATTTGGAAGATTACATGGGATGGTTCTAAAGCATCTGAGAATGTCCTCTGTTGCTTACATTGTACAAATGGCCCTCAGAAAATCTGAAATAGCCTTTTCTGTCATACCCAACCTCCTCCCATTATTTTTATTTACATTAAACAAGAGATCTTTTCAAAACCGTAGGCTGTACCTCAGAATAACAAAATATTCTGTTTTCACGCAATTATTCAGCTGACCCAGTGGAAATACAGTGGTATCTCTGAACATTATTTCTATCTCCCAGCTACAAAAATATTAAATAACTCCCTGGGTCAACCTATAGAAAACATGTTATTCAAGACAGGGAATTTTACTACATATAAGTTTTAATGAGAAAGATTTATCAGGCATGTAATAGTCAGGAATTTCCATTTCACAGTTACATACACTTTAAAAATATTGCCTATGCCTAGTATTCTATTCATATCAAATACTGAGAACAGTTTAGAGAAAATCTCAGCCTGAAACTAAGTCAATAAAATAATCTTTTTTCTTCTTCTTCTTCTGATAAAGAATTTGCAGCCTTGAGGATCAGTCATTTCCCAAACATTCTGGGACACACTTTGGAGTATTGAGTGGCAGATTTCTTTTTAAACCTCAGGAAAAGCTTAGGGCAAGAGAGATGGAAGCCTGGGTCCAGTTTGACAAAGGCAGCACAAATGTGTTAACGATGCAGAAGTCACAGCCTGGCTTTGAATGGTGCTGACACATCAAAGGGCACTGTTTGCCACAGAAAGGAAGATCATTTCTGGACAGGGACAAACTGTTGGGGAGAAAGCGGCTGAAGCCTTTGATTCCCTGGTTAATGATGCAGGCCAGCAGCCTCTCTGTTCTACTGCCCCAGGATCATGAATTTGAACCTACTTCATGCCACCTTCAGAACCAACAGGCAAACAGCCCCAAGCCAGACTGTCATTTGGGGCTTTGTCAATTAAATCACTTCCTGGGCAACATTAGCATACGTGAGAAATAGTCTCATCAGAATCCATTAAATAAAGAAGGGGACAACTCTTTGATAAATAAGTACTTAAGATAACTGTCTTATTTGACCAGTAGGTTATAGAATACCTGAGGTCTACATTAAGCTGTGTGTTAAAATAGTGAAAAAAACTAGAATTAGTTTTCTATTTTTCAGATGTGAAAGTCACTCAGTCATGTACAACTCTTGGCAACCCCATGGACTGTACAGTCCATGGAATTCTCCAAGACAGAATATTGGACTGGGTAGCCTTTCCCTTCTGCAGAGGATCTTCCCAACCCAGGGGTTGAACCCAGGTCTCCCACATTGCAAGTAGATTCTTTACCAGCTGAGCCACAAGGGAAGCCCATTTTTCGAATAATTCCATGGTAAAAAGATAAGACTGCTGCTAAGTCACTTCAGTCGTGTCCGACTCTGTGCGACTCCATAGAAGGCAGCCACCAGGCTCCGCCGTCCCTGGGATTCTCCGGGTAAGAACACTGGAGTGTGTTGCCATTTCCTTCTCCAACGCATTAAAGTGAAAAGTAAAGTGAAGTCACTGAGTCGTTTCCAACTCTCAGCGACCCCATGGACTGCAGCCCACCAGGCTCCTCCGTCCATGGGATTTTCCAGGCAAGAGGACTGGAGTGGGCTGCCATTGCTATTAACCAAAATGTTAAGTTTTTGTTTGGCGGTAATTTATTATTATTTTTTCCTTTCTGCTTTATTATACATTTAAAATCTATTATGGTAAACAGTTTATCTAAAGAACAGAATATAAATATTTTTCTTATGGTAACAGGACATCCTGTACAACAGTGACATTTTCTAGACAGATATTTCACTACTCAGAATGATTCTCTGAGGTTAGGTACCCAAGGTTTTATTATAATTTAGCATGAAATAGAGAAATTCAAGAGATTACATCATTAAGAAAGTTTCATGAGTTTATTTAATTTCCCATTAGTAATGGAACTTTTAACCACGTTAAGTCACAGTTGTTGTTTTTTTTTAATATTTTCACTAAAGGTATGGGCATGTAGGAGATGGGAAGATAACTTTATAATTATTTATTTGTATGTATTGAGAAAAAGCCTTCAGAAATTTTAACAGAATCTGGTTGGACGGACTCAAGAGGAATTATCAGTGTCCTTCTTAATTAAAAACAAAATGAACTGGCATCTTCACGTAACCCAAATCAACAGCTTCATGCTGTGTGCTGCACAGTTGCTGTTAGAAAACAGTTTGATTTCTACTCCTATTCCCAAACCCACACTTGGCCTCCCTTCCATCAGCAGGTGCCTTATCATTTTTATTTACAGAGAGAAGGTTATTTGCAGTTTGAATGCTTATATTTTCACCTTCTCGGTTCCAGTTTTTAGGTCTTTTGGCTTTTCTTCTTTCCTGTACAAGAAGAAAGATGTTTTGCCAGCATCACCACCAGAGTTTTCAGACACCTCCTCTGCCCTCTCCCCAGAAACTTCTATTAAATGGATATCCTATTGCTTGGATTTCAGTCTCTACATCTTTACTGACATTAAATTACTACTGAATAGTTTACTGATTTATTCTTCAATTGAAAAGCAAGCCAAAATGTAACCATAAAAGAAAAACTTAAAATGCCAGAGGAAAACAAGTATTTATAAATACTTACATATATCCTGAGAAGTGACACAAATTTCTACTTGTGGTATGAAATTCAAAAAGAAAACCCGAAAAGAAAAAGGTCAATAAATTCAAATATATTTTAAAATATTAATTAAAAATTACAAACAAGGACTAATAACAAATTAATAGTTATTTGCAGTTAAGTACAATTCAGTCGCTCAGACATGTCCGACTCTTTGCGACTCCACTGACTGCAGCACCCTCTCCATCACCAACTCCTGGAGCTTACTCAAACTCATGTCCGTCAAGTCGGTGACCCATACAACCAGTCTCATCCTCTGTCATCCCCTTCTCCTGCCTTCAGTCTTTCCCAGCATCAAGGTCTTTTCCAATGAGTCAGTTCTTTGCATCAGGTACCCAAACTATTGGAGCTTCAGCATCAGTCCTTCTAATGAATATTCAGGCCTGATTTCCTTTAGGATGGGCTGGTTTGATCTTGCAGTCCAAGGGACTCACAAGAGTCTTCTCCAATATTACAGTTCAAAAACATCAATTCTTCGGTGCTCAACTTTCTTTATGGTCCAACTCTCACATCCATTCATGACTAGTAGAAAAACCACAGCTTTGAGTAGATGGACTTTTGTCGGCAAAGTAACATCCCTGCTTTTTAATATGCGGTTTAGGTTTGTCATAGCTTTTCTTCCAAAGAGTAAGCATCTTTTAATTTCATGGCTGCAGTCACCATCTGCAGTGATTTTGGAGCCCAAGAAAATAAAGTCTGACACTTGTTTCCATTGTTTTTCCAACTATTTGTCATGAAGTGCTGGGGCCAAATGCCATAATCTTACTTTTTTGAATGTTGAGTTTTAACCCAGCCTTTTCACTCTTCTCTTTCACTTTCATCAAGAGGCTCTTTAGTTCCTCTTCACTTTCTGCCATAAGGGTGGTGTCATCTGCATATCTAAGATTATTTATATTTCTCCTAGGAATCTTTTTTCCAGCTTGTGCTTCATCCAGCCTGGCACTTCATATGATGTACTCTGAATATAAGTTAAATAAGCAGGGTGACAATATTCAGCCTTGACGTACTCCTTTGCCAGTTTGGAACCAGTTCATTGTTCCATGTCCAGTTCTAACTGTTGCTTCCTGACCTGCATACAGATTTCTTAGGAGGTGAGTCAGGTGGTCTGGTATTCCCATCTCTTGAAGAATTTTCCACAGTTTGTTGTGATCCATATAGTCAAAGGCTTTGGCATAGTCAATAAAGCAGAACTAGATGTTTCTCTGGAACTCTTGCTTTTTGATGATCAAATGGATATAGGCAATTTGATCTCTGGTTCCTCTGCCTTTTCTAAATCCAGCTCGAACATCTGGAAGTTCATGGTTCACGTACTGTTGAAGCCTGGCTTGGAGAATTTTGAGCACTGTTTTGCTAGCGTGTGAGATGAGTGTAATTGTGAGGCAGTCTGAGCATTCCTTGGCATTGCCTTTCTTTGGGATTGGAATGAAAACTGACCTTTTCCAGTCCCGTGGTCACTGCTGAGTTTTTCAAATTTTCTGACATATTGAGTGGAGCACTTTCACAGCATCATCTTTCAGGATTTGAAATAGCTCAGCTGGAATTTCATCACCTCCATTAGATTTGTTCGTAGTGATGGTTCCCAAGGCCCACTTGACTTCACATTCCAGGATGTCTGGCTCGAGGTGAGTGATCGCACCATCGTGGTTATCTGGGTCGTGAAGAGCTTTTTGTGTAGTTCTTCTGTGTATTCTTGCCACCTCTTAATATCTTCTGCTTCTGTTAGGTCCCTACCATTTCTGTCCTTTATTGAGCCCATCTTTGCATGAAATGTTCCCTTGGTATCTCTAATTTTCTTGAAGAGATCTCTAGTCTTTCCCATTCTATTGTCTTCCTCTGTTTCTTTGCATTGATTGCTGAGGAAGGCTTTCTTATCTCTCCTTGCTATTTTTGGAACTCTGTATTCAGATGAATATATCTTTCCTTTTCTCCTTTGACTTTCACTTCTCTTATTTTCTCAGCTATTTGTAAGGCCTCCTCAGACAACCATTTTGCCTTTTTGCATTCCTTTCCTTGGGGATGGTCTTGATCACCACCTCGTGTACAATGTCACGAACCTCCATCCATCATTCTTCCTGCACTCTGTCTATCAGATCTAATCCCTTGAATATATTTGTTACTTCTACTGTATAATCATAAGGGATTTGATTTAGGTCATACTTGAATCGTCTTGGCAGTGGCACCCCACTCCAGTACTCTTGCCTGGAAAATCCCATGGACAGAGGAGCCTGATAGGCTGCAGTCCATGGGGTCACGAAGAGTCAAACACGACTGAGTGACTTCCCTTTCACTTTACACTTTCATGCATTGGAGAAGGAAATGGCAACCCACTCCACTGTTCTTGCCTGGAGAATCCCAGGGACGGAGGAGCTTGGTGGGCTTCCCTCTATCGGTTCACACAGAGTTGGACACGACTGAAATGACTTGGCATTTAGCAGTGAATCATCTTGTGGTTTTCCCTACTTTCTTCAATTTAAGCCTGAATTTGGCAATAAGTTGATGATCTGAGCCACAGTCAGCTCCTGGTCTTGTTTTCACTGACTGTATAGAGCCTCTCCATCCTTGGCTGCAAATAATATAATCAGTCTGGTTTTGGGACATCTGGCTTGGCTTGACCATCTGGTGATGTCCACATGTAGCGTCATCTCTTGTATTGTTGGAAGGAGGTATGTGCTGTGACCAGTAAATTCTCTTGGCAAAACTCTGTAAGCTTTTGCCCTGCTTCATTTTGTACTCCATCCCCAATCTTGCCCTTTACTCCAGGTATCTCTTAACTTCCTACGTTTACATTCTAGTCCCCTATGATGAAAAGGACATCTTTTTTGGGTGTTAGTTCTAAAAGATCTCATAGATCATCATACAATTATCCAACTTCAACTTCTTCAGCGTTAGTGGTAGGGGCATAGACTTGGATTACTGTGATAATGAATAGTTTGCCTTGGAAATGAACAAAAGGCCATTCTGTTATTTTTGAGATTACACTCAAGTACTGCATTTTGGACTCTTGTTGACTATGAGGGCTACTCCATTTATTCTAGGGATTCTTGCCCACAGTAGTAGATATAATAGTCATCTGAATTAAATTCACCCATTCCTGTCCATTTTAGTTCACTGTTTCCTAATATGTTGATGTTCACTCTTTCTATCTCCTGTTTGACCACTTCAAATTTACCTTGATTCATGGACCTAACATTCCCAGGTGCCTATGCAACATTGTTCTTTCCAGCATTGGACTTCCATCACTAGTCACAACTGGGTGTTGTTTTCGCTTTGGCTCCGTCTCTTTATTCTTTCTGCTCTTCTCCAGTAGCATATTGGGCACCTACCAACCTGGAAGGTTCATCTTTCAGTGTCCTATCTTTTTCCTTTTCGTACTGTTCATGGGGTTCTCAAGATAAGAATACTGAAGTGGTTTCCCATTTCCTTTTCTAGTGGACCACGTTTTGTCAGAACTCTCCATGACCCATCCATCTTACATGGCCCTACACTACGTGGCTCCTAATTTCATTGAGTTAGACAAGGCTGTCATCCATGTGGTCACATTTATAAATACTTACATAACACTAGTTTTATAAATATCCTGGAGTGTAAGACAGCTTTATACTTGTGGCATGAAATTCTGAAAGAAAACCCAAAAGAAAAAGTCAATAAATTAAAATAGAATATTTTTAAAAATATTAATGATAAAGTATAAACACAGGCTAATAACAAACTAACAGGTATTTTCAAAGTATGTGATTATCAGAGGTTAATATCCTTATTATATAACAACTATAATACATAGTCAACAATTATAAATCAATAAGAAAAAGTTGAGAAAAGATAGGTGCTACTTTATTGAAAACAAATTTAAAGTACATGTGTAAAAATATAAATCTGAGTATTTCATAAGTTATAAAGAATTTCCTAAAGTTATATAGAATTGTGTCTGTGTATTCACTATTTGAGTAGTATTTCAGTATAGATTAAAAGGCTTACCTTGTGGCTCAGCTGGTAAAATAAAGAATCTGCCTGCAATGCAGGAGACCTGGGTTTGATCCCTGGGTTGGGAGGATCCCTTGGAGAAGGGAAAGACTACCTGCTCCAGTATTCTGGCCTGGAGAATTCCAAAGGGGGTTGCAAAGAGTCAGACAGGACTGAGCAACTTTCACTTTCACTATAGATTGAAGTCAAGAGTTATGGCTATATGCAATGACAGATTAGTACTTCATTTTGATTATGTGTTTGGCCTCCAGCAACAAGTGAGGATATTTCGTTAATACATAGTTTAGAGATTGGCAAACCATGAGCCTGTGGGCCAAATGCAGCCCACCGCCTGTTTCTGTAAAGAAAGTGTTTTGGAACTCAGTCATGTGCATTTATTTACATATTGTCTATGACTGCTTTTATACTGCAGGGGCAGATTTGAGTAGTCGTAATGGAGATGTATGGCTTGCAAAATCAGAAATATTTACTCTCTGGCTCTTTACTAAAAATGTTTGCCAACTGCTTGTTTAAAACTTTTAGCATACATGAAACATGGAAATGTTTGATAAGTTTCCTAGGATCACTCCTTTTTAATAATTTTATATAATTATATTCTACACAGCAATAAGGTTTTTTTAAGGACATAAATTCCTTAAGAGAAAGGATTTGGTTTTTATACTTCAGGGGTAATATGTTCATGTTGCCATAGTTTAATAATAGGCCAGTAAGGAGTACATCAAGGCTGTATATTGTCACCCTGTTTATTTAACTTATATGCAGAGTACATCATGAGGAACACTGGGCTGGAAGAAACACAAGTTGGAATCAAGATTGCCAGGAGAAATATCAATAACCTCAGATATGCAGATGACACCACCCTTATGGCAGAAAGTGAAGAAGAACTAAAAAGCCTCTTGATGAAAATGAAAGTGGAGAGTGAAAAAGTTGGCTTAAAGCTCAACACTCAGAAAACGAAGATCATGGCATCTGGTCCCATCACTTCACGGCAAATAGATGGGGAAACAGTGTCAGACTTTATTTTGGGGGCTCCAAAATCACTGCAGATGGTGACTGCAGCCATGAAATTAAAAGACACTTACTCCTTGGAAGAAAAGTTATGACCAACTTAGATAGCATATTCAAAAGCAGAGACATTACTTTGCCAACAAAGGTTCATCTAGTCAAGGCTATAGTTTTTCCAGTGGTCATGTATGGATGTTGAGAGTTGGACTGTGAAGAAAGCTGAGCGCCGAAGAATTGATGCTTTTGAACTATGGTGTTGGAGAAGACTCTTGAGAGTCCCTTGGACTGCAAGGAGATCCAACCAGTCCATTCTGAAGGAGATCAGCCCTGGGATTTCTTTGGAGGGAATGATGCTAAAGCTGAAACTCCAGTACTTTGGCCACCTCATGCGAAGAGTTGACTCATTGGAAAAGACTCTGATGCTGGGAGGGATTGGGAGCAGGAGGAGAACGGGACGGCAGAGGATGAGATGGCTGGATGGCATCACTGACTCGATGGACGTGAGTCCGAGTGAACTCCCAAAGATGGTGATGAACAGGGAAGCCTGGCGTGCTGCGATTCATGGGGTCGCAAAGAGTCGGACATGACTGAGCGACTGAACTGAACTGAATCTTTCTTTTAAATGTAAGTTTTAAAACAAAGAAAGAAAAAAATCTTCAGAAGAGTAACAAACTTCTACAACAGAACTAAATACAATAATCATAAAATTATTTAAATAGCCTGAATTCTGCAGTTCTAGTGTTATCTTCCTAAGATATCACCACAGATCCTTTTCTGAAAACTTCTTCCACAAGATAGTTTAACTGCAAGTAAAATAGAAACCCCTTTGGCAGATTACTTAAACCAAGCCTGACGGCTAATGGTAATTTACAGAGGAAGCTTCCTCTCCCTCAATATAGACCCTCATTGTCTCCATCAAAACCATAAAGTTTGAAGGATTTATTGGAGCCCCTGCTGCGGAAAGAATGATAGGCTTCCTCCAGCATCAGGGGAAGTGATGGATTTTTGTCTCTGCAGCAGAAAAGAAGACTCCTTTAATTTTGTGGTTGATGACAAAAAAGCAAGTGAAAGTTCTTTTGTTTTTAACTTTATTATTTTATTGAACTTTAGTTGATGTACAGTGTTAGTTACTGATGTATAGCAAATTATTCAGTTATATAGAGAGATTTTTTTATAATGTTTTCCATTATGGTTTATCATAGGCTATTAAATACAGTTATCTATGCTATACAGTAGGACCTCGTTGTTTTATCTATTCTGTATATAAAAGCATACATCTGCTAACCCCAGCCTCCCACTCATTCTTTCCCCATGGCAACCACCAGTCTGTTCTCTATGTCCCTGATGCTGTTTCCTGGATTGGTTCTTTTGCGTCTCATTTTAGACTCCACATATAAGTGATGTCATATGGTATTTGTCTTCCTCTGACTTATTTCACTTAGTGTGATAGTCTCTTGTTGCAGTCATATTGCTGCAAATAGGATTGTTTTGTTCTTTTTTTATGGCTGAGTTGTATTTCATTGTATATATGTACCATATATCTTTATCTATTCATCTGTTGTTGGACATTTAGGTTGTTTCCATGTCTGGATTATGTGAATAGTGCTGCTGTGAACATGGGTGCATGTATCTTTTTTAATTATAGTTTTGACTGAAATCAAGGAAAACAACAGAATGGGAAAGACCTAGAGATCTCTGCAAGAAAATCAGAGATACCAAGGGAACATTTCAGGCAAAGATGGGCTCAATAAAGGACAGAAATGGTAGGGACCTAACAGAAGCAGAAGATATTAAGAGGTGGCAAGAATACACAGAAGAACTACACAAAA
Organism: Nanger dama; assembly: GCA_917880005.1. NCBI lineage: Eukaryota > Metazoa > Chordata > Mammalia > Artiodactyla > Bovidae > Nanger > Nanger dama. Next base: position 37,600,417 of record CAKJTW010000015.1, read on the forward strand.
AAGCTCTTCACGACCCAGATAACCACGATGGTGCAATCACTCACCTCAAGCCAGACATCCTGGAATGTGAAGTCAGGTGGGCCTTAGAAAGCATCATACAAACAAAGCTAGTGGAAGTGATGGAATTCCAGTTGAGCTATTTCAAATCCTGAAAGATGATGTTGTGAAAGTGCTGCATTCAATATGCCAGCAAATTTGGAAAACTCAGCAGTGGCCATAGGACTGGGAAAGGTCAGTTTTCATTCCAATCCCTAAGAAAGGCAATGCCAAAGAATGCTCTAACTACTGCACAACTTCACTCATCTCACACACTAGTAAAGTAATGCTTAAAATTCTCCAAGCCAGGCTTTAGCAATACATGAACCATGAACTTCCAGATGTTCTAGCTGGTTTTAGAAAAGGCAGAGGAACCAGAGATCAAATTGCCAACATCCATTGGATCATTGAAAAAGTAAGAGCGTTCCAGAAAAAAAAAAATATTTCTGCTTTATTGACTATGCTAAAGCCTTTGACTGTGTGGATCACATTAAATTGTGGAAAATTCTTAAAGAGATGGGAATACCAGACCACCTGACCTGCCTCCTGAGAAATCTGTATGCAGGTCATGAAGCAACAGTTAGAACAGGACATGGAACAACAGACTGGTTTCAAATAGGAAAAGGAGTACATCAAGACTGTGTATTATCACCTTGCTTATTTAACTTCTATGCAGAGTACATCATGAGAAATGCTGGGCTGGAGGAAGCACAAGCTAGAATCAAGATTGCCAGGAGAAATATCAATAACCTCAGATATGTAGATGACACCACCCTTATGGCAGAAAGTGAAGAAGAACTAAAAAGCCTCTTGATGAAAGTGAAATGAGAGTGAAAAAGCTCAACATTCAGAAAATGAAGATCATGGCACCCAGTCCCATCACTTCATGGGAAATAGATGGGGAAACAGTGGAAACAGTGTCAGACTTTATTTTGGGGGCTCCAAAATCACTGCAGATGGTGACTGCAGCCATGAAATTTAAAGATGCTTACTCCTTGGAAGGAAAGTTATGACCAACCAAGACAACATATTAAAAAGCAGAGACAGTACTTTTCCAACAAAGATCTAGTCAAGGCTGTGGTTTTTCCAGTGGTCTTGTATGGATGTGAGAGTTGGACTATGAAGAAAGCTGAGCACAGAAGAATTGATGCTTTTGAACTGTGATATTGGAGAAGACTCTTGAGAGTCCCTTGGACTGCAAGGAGATCCAACCAATCCATCCTAAAGATTGGTCCTAGGTGTTCATTGGAAGGACAGATGCTGAAGCTGAAACTCCAATACTTTGGCCACCTGATGCGAAGAGCTGACTCATTGGAAAAGACCCTGACACTAGGAAAGATTGATGGCAGGAGGAGAAGGGGATGACAGAGGATGAGATGGTTGGATGGCATCACTGACTCAATGGACGTGGGTTTGGGTGGACTACAGGAGTTTGTGATGGACAGGGAGGCCTGGCGTTCTGTGGTTCATGGGGTTGCAAAGAGTTGGACACAACTGAGCAACTGAACTGAACTGGACTGGATATATGCCCAGGATTGGGATTATTGTATCTTATGTTAATTCTATTTTTGATTTTCTGAGGATGCTCCAACTTCCACAGTGGCTGAACCAGCTTACATTCCCACCAACAGTGTAGCGAGGGTCCATTTTCTCCATACCCTCTTGGGTATTTGTTATCTGTAGTCTTTTTCATGATTGCCATCCTGACCAGTGTGAAGTGGTACCTTGTTGTAGTCTTGATTTGCATTTTTTTAATAATTAGTGGTATTGAGCATCTATTCATGTGCCTATTGGCCATCTATATTTCTTCTTTGGAAAAATGTTTAAGTCTTCTGCTATTTTTGGATTGGGTTGTTTTGTTGTTGTTGTGTGAGTTGTTGGTATATTTTGGAAATTAAACCCTTATCTGTTGCATAATTTGCAAATATGTTCTCCCATTTATGGTTTCCTTTGCTGTGAAAAAGCTTGTAAGTTTGATTAGGTCCCATTTATTTTTCTTTTTATTTCTATTGCCTTGAGGGACTAACAAATTGGTATGATTTATATCAGTTAATATTTTGCCTGTGATCTCTTCCAGCAGTTTGATGATGTCGTGTCTTAGGTTTAAGTCTTTAAGCCATTTTGAGCTTGTTTTTGTATATGGTGAGAGGGTGTGGTCTGACTTCATTGATTTATATCTGGCTGTCCAACTTTCCCAATACCACTTGCTAAAGAGACTGTCCTTTTCCTATTGTATATTCTTGCCTCTTTGGTGAGGATTAATTGACTGTAGGTTCAGTTTGTTTTAGTCACTCAGTTGTTTGGCACTCTTTGTGACCACATGGAATTCAGCACTCTAGGCTTCTCTGTCCATCACCAATTCCTGGAGCTTGCTCAAACTCATGCCCATTAAGTTGGTGATGCCATCCAACAATCTCATCCTCTGTTGTCCCCTTCTCCTGCCTTCAATCTCCAAGCATCAGGGTCTTTCCCAATGAGTCAGTTCTTCACATCAGGTGCCCAAAGTATTGGAGTTTTAGCTTTACCATCAGTCCTTCCAGTGAATATTCAGGACTGATTTCCTTTAGGATTGAATGGTTTTATCTCCTTGCAATCCAAGGAATTCTCAAAAGTCTTCTCTAACCCCACAGTTCAAAAGCATCAGTTCTTCGGCACTCAGCCTTCCTTATAGTCCAACTCTCACGTCCATTCATGACTACTGGAAAAACCATAGCTTTGACTAAACAGACCTTTGTTGGCAAAGTAATGCCTCTGCTTTTTAATATGCTGTCTAGCTTTTCTTCCAAGGAGCAAGCGTCTTTTAATTTCATGGCTGCAGTCACCATTGGCAGTGATTTTGGAGCCCTCTCCAAAAAAGTCTGTCAGTGTTTCATTTCCCCATCTATTTGCCATGAAGTGATGGTACTGGATGCCATGATCTTAGTTTTTTGAATGTTTAGTTTTAGCCTACCTTTTTACTATCCTGTCTCATTTTCATCAAGAGGCTTTTTAGTTCCTCTTCACTTTCTGCATATCTGAAGTTACTGATATTTCTCCCGGCCATCTTGATTCCAGTTTGTGCTTCATCCAGCCCAGCATTTCTCATGATGTACTCTGCATATAAGTTAAATAAGCAGGGTGACAATATACAGCCTTGACGTATTCCTTTTCCTATTTGGAACCAGTCTGTTATTCCATGTCCAGTTCTAACTGTTGCTTCCTGACCTGCATACAGATTTCTCAGGAGGCAGGTAAGGTGGTCTGGTATTCCCATTTCTTGAACAATTTTCCAGTTTGTTGTGATCCACACAGTCAAAGGCTTTGGCACAATCCGTAAAGCAGATGTTTTTCTGGAACTCTCTTGCTTTTTTTGATGATCCAGTGGATGCTGGCAATTTCATCTCTGGTTTCTGTGCCTTTTCTAAATCCAGCTTGAATATTTGGAAGTTCATGGTTCCCGTAGTGTTGACACCTGGCTTGGAGTATGAACCCTTGCCTGTAGGTGTCTGGGTTTATTTCAGTCTCTCTATTCTGTTCTGTAGATCCATGTATCTGTTTTTGTGCCAGTACTACAATGTTTTGATTACTGTAGCTTTGTAGTATTGTGTGAAGCCTGGAAAGTTTATGCTTCTTGCTTTCTTGTTCTTCTTTACTAAACTTGGCAGCCTGGGTCTTTCATGTTCATAGGAATAGAATTATTTGTTCTATCACTGTGAAAAATGTCATGTGTAATTTGATAGGGATTATATTACATTTGTAGATTGCCTTGGATAGAATGGCTATTTTAACTGTATCAATTCTTCCAATCCAAGAGCATGGACTATCTTTCCATTTCTTTGAATAATATTTAGTTTCCTTTATACATGTTTTATAGTTGTCAACATATAAATCTTTCACATCCTTGGTCAGGTTTATTCCTGTGTTTCATTTCTGGGGATATAATTTTAAAGTAAGTAAGTAAGTGAAGTTGCTCAGTCATGTCCCACTCTTTGTGACCCCATGGACTGTAGCCCACCATGTTTCTCTGCACGTGGGATTCTCCAGGCAAGAATCCTGGAGTGGGTTGCCATTTCCTTGTCCAGGGAATCTTTCAGATCGAACCAGGTCTCCTTGCAGGCAGACACTTTAACCTCTGAGTCACCAGGGAAGCTTTTTTTTTTTTGCCTTCCATTGGATATTTCATTGTGGTGTAAAGAAATGCAGTTAATTCCTATATGTTAACCTTGTATCCTGCTCCCTTGCTGAATTCATTTATTAGTTCGAATAGTTTTTGTGTGGAGTCTTTAGGGTTTTCTGTATATAGTATCATATCATCTTCATATAAAGACAATTTTACAAGAAGAAAGCACTTTTTAATGGATCTAAGGCATTGCTTCTATTATTGCTGTATTTGTTTCTCTGGAATGCCAGAATATTGTGTAACTGTGCTCTCAACTATGAAAAATAGGATCAATGAAATCAATTTAAAATTTCCCTTGAGTGAGAATATATTCATCACATAAAAGTGGTGCTCTAAGCCCATTTTGTTCTTTTCTCTACAGATCAGCATCTCAAGCAAATTTCAGACTCTATGGAGAAGGTCAGGTCATTTAGCTTAGAAAAGATTTTTCTTTCAAAAAAAATCACGTAAAATAACGATAGTAGGCCAAACCATTAGTAAGATTCTATGACAGAACTCAAGTTGTATGGTAGTTGCCTATATGTGTGTGACACTTTAGCCCAGGATAACATTTTTATGGAGTTATGAGTGGTTTTTATTATAAAAATAACAGCACATTAGTGTATATGGTGAAATCATATTTAATTCTAATCTGATAGCCTTGAGACAACAGTTATTTCAATTTTTCTACGTCTTTATTTGGGCCTATCAAAAAGTTTGTAAAAAGCTTGACTGATTTTAAGAGGTTATTTAATTTAAAATTTAACTCACCTACATTTTCCTTTGAAAAATAATTTTAAAAGGAGAAAAATCCAATCAGAATACACATAAGGGGCAAACAGTGAAATTATAAAATCAGGCATACATTTGTCTCTCTTTAATTTACATGCTAGAATTTTAGAACGTTTTATATAAAATCTCATTGCAAGGAGTACAAGCCATTGTTCTTACAAGTTGGCTGCCTAGAGTGCAATATGAAGAGTATGAAATGATGATGGTTTGGCCAACTAATGAATATTTTTAGGGGCATAACAAGAGATTATTTTTTAAAGGCCACTGATAAAGCATCTAAAGCCTGCTTGTGGATGCCTGGTTATAACATGTTCAGGTACTTAACAAATATTTACTGAGAACTCTGAAAGGCACAGTTAGTCTTTCAGCAACATCCCTTTAAAATAATGATACATGGTCACTCTCAACTCAACTCCTGATATTTTGAAAATTAGATTTTTTTTATAATTATTTATCTACAGGTTAAGCCAGCTGAAACTATGAACATGATGAAATAAACCTCCACTTTGTATAAATGAAGAGGACAAATGGGTACTTATTTTCTGGAGGACTTAAAAGATTCATGTTGTAGCAAACCCTCTAATTCTTTGAAGGCCCAAAACCAGTGTCACAGAAGCTCACTGTGTAAGCAAGGCCAGGCAGGGATCACTGGGTATGTAATAGTCAATACCAAAGATTAAGTAGTTCTTAATCTGTTAGCTTTTACTTCAGATCGTTTTCTAGAGGTGTCTTTTGTGTGTTATCTGCACAAACATTTAAAATCTTCAGAGTAACAGTTTATCTACTGGGTGCTTTGGTATTTTTTCCCAAATACTCAGAACCACACCAGAACAGCGTTGGCAGTGTTTCCATCCATATAAGGGTAGACTTTCTCATTCCAGCATTTTTAAGACTCAGGGAGACTGAAACATTAGTATTTTACAGTTTTCTAAGGATACAGGAAGTGTTTTGTCTCACCAAGAATTAGTATATCTTTTACCACAAAGAGTTTGGGAAAGGGATAAAATGCCATTCATATACCCATAAATAGTTAATTGAGGGACTCCTATGGAGGCACTCTTACTGGGGGAAGGACAGAGGAGGCTCCAAAGATAAGCCACATATGGACTCTGACCTCAAGGAATTCACACAGTGACACAATACAGACATGTAAACGATTATGGTACAGGATAATTGGATATGACACAGGATTATACCATAAGGAAGGTACATAAAGACTCCTAACAAATTTCACAGGAAAAAGTGATCAACTTTAAAACTTTGTGCATCAGTAATTTCATTCATTACTTCGTTTTGAATTCCAAAGCCCCAGTGGAAGTCTTTCTAAGGGAGACTATCTGAGTGTAATAAAAATTGTTATCAAACAATCCTTAATGGGAAAGATTCAAAGTGTGGCAACTCTTGGTACCAGAGAGGCCACCAAGATTCAAAAATACCCATCTGCATGACTACCCAGAGTCCTGAGATGGTCTCTTCTAGATACGGCTGTCAAGACACCTGGGTTGTAATTGTCATGAAAATATGGTGCACTGTAGCTTTAAAAGCATGTTTCCATCCATTATTTGCTAATTATTATCCGTGAGCTGGCACCTTGAAAAGGGGCAGCCAGTTCACCAGGGTTCTAATTCTGCTCACTGGTTGTGATGTAAAATGAAGCATTTGGTCATCAGATACTCTCCAAGGTTCCTTGGGTAGCTAGGTGGGTGGGGCAAACTTTATTATCACCACTTTAGAGAGAGAAGCTAAGGTCAGGAGCAACTTGAGGGGCTTGCCAAAGGTCTGAGATAATTGATAAGTAATACTTGAGATTATACACCTGGCCCACAAGGACAAAGTATTTTCTACTATCGTACTCAGAAACACACCTAACTTCTGTGGGCTAGAGGACAGAGGCCCAGGTAGCATTACTCTAGTTATTTCAGTTATAAATCAAGATAAGTCACTCAGTCGTGACCAACTCTTTGTGACCCGTGACTGACTGTTTGTGATCCCATGGACTGTAGCCTACCAGCCTCCTCCATTAATGGGATTTTCCAGGCAAGAGTACTAGAGTGGGCTGCCATTTCCTTTTCCAGGGGATCTTCCTGACCCAGGGATCGAACCCGAGTCTCCTGCATTGCAGGCAGATGCTTTACCAGGGAAGCCCTAAAATCAAGATAACACAAGGGTTAAAATATGATATGTCCTCCCACCTTGACAGATACCTCTTTGAAAGACCTGGATGGTCGGGTGTGAATCCCAAATTCTTAGACTTCTCCAAAAGCCAGGCTGGAAAGCGGCAGGGAAGAGAAAGCTGACTAGAAGGCACCCTTCTTCTTGCCGTTAAGTGGGGGCCCATAGTGCCTGGGAGGGCATTCCTTAGTTCATGGGTCCAAGCACCACCCGCACTCCAGCAAAGACCCATTCCTGCACACAGGGGTGAGTTCAGAGATCCAAGCAGATCCGAGGGGAGGGTTTGGTACCATCTGGGGAGGGGATTCCAGAATTCTGACCACCTGGGGCATGGTCTGGACGTGAGTTCTAGCTCCTTAACTCTGTGGGAAGGGGCACTGTCAGAAGAGTCAAAAGGTGGACAACAGGTCCCTCTAGCTTGGGCTTAAAAGCCAGTCTGTTCATACTACCTCAAAAGTCAACCTAAAAAAGGGTACAATCTGGAAACTTTCTTGTGAGAAAGTAGTATTCCTAATAGTTACAAGACCAAGTTCTGCACCCAAACACCTGGGATCCCAGCGTGACCACTTATGCTGTGAAATTTCATGCCAGTTATGCCAGTTAGACAACATCTTAAGATCTGTTTCCTCATTTTTAAAATAGGTATAATTACTATTTTTATGAGGAGTAAGATAGCACATGTAAAACGCCTGGCAAACATTAAACTGGGTAAACGCGAGGTTCGCTCCAGCTACATTAGGTGAGTTTGCCTTGAAAGGTTTCTGGAGAATTATATAAGGTTAACTAGCGAAGCACTCTGATAACCCCTCTCTCCACTAAATAGCAGAGCCAGGCACAGGGAATGGGCTCCGCCCACCCAAGGCATTGGCTGCTGCCCAGGACCCATTGGGTCCCATGGCCCGCGCTTCAAGTTGCAGCTGTGCATTCTAGGAGCTATATAGCTAGAGGTTCAAAGAAGGTTAACTGGCAACGCGGCCCTGAGTCACAACGGTACTAAGGCACTGAAACCAAGCATTATAGCACACCATTTCTTTTATCCCTCCAATGCAGATGGTTAAACCAGTGAGAAGTGGCGTCGACAGGTTACCAAGCCAGGGTTGATGCAGCTCGGTCCCCTCCCACCCCTTCACCCTGGGGCTCACGCTATCATTGCTTAGTCTTTTGACAGGTCTTGACATCTCTCCTCCGCGAGAAAGGAGAGACCTGGAACAAGCCAAGGCACCTCGCTGGTAGCTCCTATGAGTAGGAGCCAAGCCCCGTTTAGCGAATGCCCGCCCCAAAGCCAAGATGTTTACCAAAGGCAAGCCTGGGCATTCCCCCACCCCACCGGGTGAGCTGAATTCAGTGTGGCCCATTTCCACATCCTATCCCCTCCCCTCCCTGGGGAAAAATTAAAAAACCACCTTGGAAACTTTGCCATTTCTTGAGGACCAAGAACTGTAACCAGCTCCCTTTAACGGACAGTCGTGACTGGGCACGGAGAAGTCAGACTTGAAAACACCAACAAAGGACTATATTTAGCTCTGAGCTCTCCGCCTAAATTCCTTTTATTTTTTTCACTCTTAGCTTCAAAACGACTAGGTTGGGGAAGTGGGAGGAAGGGGGCGGGGGAGAGCAGAGAAAGAACAGCTGTGCCTCCGCCTCTCAACTCAATCTCTATAAATAACCAATCACCAGCGGAGGCTACTTTTTAGCCAATGAAGCAGCCCAAACTGATAGAACCTTGGCAGTAGCCAATGGAAGAACATTCGAGGGTGTGAGATTTGCGCCCCAGGACCAATGGGTCCTAAGTCTGGGAGAGGTAATTTGAGCTGGAGCGTGGGTGTGCAGTGCACAAGCTTCCTACTTCCAAACCCCCAAACCTGCTCCGCCCACTGAGCATGCCCTGACTAGCTACCGGCAACCCGGGCTGATTGTGGATCGGGCTGATTCACTCTCCGGGTTTTGGCCCTAGCCGAGTGTGGGAGGTGGGTGGGGCCTTCTGAGTCCCAGCCTGGAGACCGCCCTGATTACTAGAGGCTGCCCATTCCCTCTTCCGGACAGGTTTCAGGCCGAATGTTCCTGTTTTCTTTGTTTGAGGGATGAAGTGCGAGGAGAGTCCGCCAGGGAAGGCTGGGTAGGAAGGGCCACGCCACGTGTGGGAAAATGCTCCGCCCATAGAAGAAAATATTTCTGTCATACACCCAAATGTTCTTTGGGTCTCGGCCTTCGGGACGCACAACCGCCGGGGTTCGGGGAGTGGAGTCCACAAGCTTTGGATAAAAGGAGCTGCATGAGATCAGCCTGTTCCCGGGGTGACCCACGGCGCCCGCCCTTTTCTCACAGAGCCGGGATTCCTATGCACTAAAGCCAGGTCACCGAAGGAAGGTGGCCTCCGTCCTCCCTCGAGCTGTCCCAACCAGCCTCTTAACACCCATACACCCCCACACATTTCTCCGGCTCCTATACTAATGCCTATCCCGAATCCGCTAGTCTTGAATCAAATCGCTAGCTCCGCCTACAGCCCCACCCCCGTCCAGCCCCCCGGAAAACCAGGAGCCGGGGATCCGGCGGGCGGGGCCGGGCAGCGGCGCACTGGGCATGCTCGCCAGGGCGGGGCGGGCAGGGCTGCGCGCGGCGAGTAGGAAGCCCTCGCCCCGCGGAGGCTGCGGGAGAGAGCTCGAAGGGCCGCGGCGGTGGGCGCACGCTCTGCGGGGACTCATGCCACGCGCGTCCCGGCCCGGCGCGCAATTAGCAGCCGCCTCCGCAGCCCGCCGCCGCCACCTCCTCCCTCGCCTTCCTGGGCTGCTGCGGAGAGAAGCTGCAGCCCTCGCCTAGCACCGGCTGCCGGCATTGTCCTTCCGATCCGCCTCCCAGGCTGCTGCTGCCGCCGCCGTGGGCTGCCCTCGGGGCCCCGTACCAGCGCTGCAGGGACTCGCCTCCGCGCCGGCCGGCCCGGCGCCCGGCCCCCGCTTGGTGATTTCCGCGTCCTGCGTTCCTTGGTCATCTCCTGAGGTTTTCCTGCAGAGCTGAGGACAGCGAAGTCTAGCCACCAAGCCCAGCTTTCCTCCAGTGCGCAGCCCCGACGGGGCCGTGGCAGGCGCAGCGAGAACGCCGACGGAGCCATGAGAGAGTACAAAGTGGTGGTGCTGGGCTCGGGCGGCGTGGGCAAGTCCGCGCTCACGGTGCAGTTCGTGACCGGCTCCTTCATCGAGAAGTATGACCCCACCATCGAGGACTTCTACCGCAAAGAGATTGAGGTGGACTCATCGCCGTCGGTGCTGGAGATCTTGGACACGGCGGGCACCGAGCAGTTCGCATCCATGCGGGACCTGTATATCAAAAATGGCCAGGGCTTCATCCTCGTGTACAGCCTTGTTAACCAGCAGAGCTTCCAGGACATCAAGCCCATGCGGGACCAGATCATCCGCGTGAAGCGGTACGAGCGCGTGCCCATGATTCTGGTGGGCAACAAGGTGGACCTGGAGGGCGAGCGTGAGGTTTCATTCGGCGAGGGCAAGGCCCTGGCGGAAGAGTGGAGCTGCCCCTTCATGGAGACTTCGGCCAAAAACAAAGCCTCGGTGGACGAGCTGTTCGCCGAGATCGTGCGGCAGATGAACTACGCGGCACAGCCCAACGGTGATGAGGGCTGCTGCTCGGCCTGCGTGATCCTCTGAGGCGCCCGCGGCTGCCGCGCGACAGCCGCGGTCTGCGCACAAAAGCCAAACGCACCCGACTCTTCTAAATGTGATTTCTCTTCTTGCTTTGAGATTGGAGATGACTTTGCATCGTCTGGGGGTTTTGGCGCCCGTCTGGCCGCAGTGGCCGCGTCCCCCGCCTCTCCCGGGTTTCCGAGGGGCTGTCCCGTCAGGACCATCCGAGTCCCGGTGGAAATGTGGATCTTTGCAGCATGTACGTTTCTCATTGATTTTGGTTGACGCATATTTCCCCATTGAAGCAGCCCGTGGGGCCCTATATTGGCGGCTTGACACCGGCAGGAGAAAGTTTCAGTCTGGAAAAAGAAAAGAAATGGGGTGGGGGCGGAAGAGGACGGGGAGAAGGTGGAAAAGGGGGAGTTTTTTGTTTTTTGTTTTTCTGTCAACAACCGTTTTTCTAGTTCCAAGTTTCAAAAACACGGAAGGAAGTCCGGGAGAACCAAATGAAGGAGCAGGAGGAGAGGAAGAAACTTTTGTTTTTCCTTGTTTTCCAGGAGTAGCTGGAAATTAAGATCGGGTTCCTTTTCTGCCAGCTTGGAAAGGCAACCCCGTGACTGATTTCGATTCTGAGGATGTCTATGCAAAGTTGGATTCTTGTTACAGTGTATCCAATCTGAAGTATTGCACATCTGAACTGGGACTGTTAACACTGATGCCAATACAGTGTGGGGTGCCAGAAAGTGTCTGCTGATAATTTGTGGGGGAAAAAAAATCTATTTTGTTTACCTACTGTATCAAAGGGGAGTCTGGGGGAGAACGGTAGTATTTTTTTTTATCAGCTGTGAAAAAAAAAATGTTACAGATCTGCACATTTTTGTGTGTACTGTTGTGTGTGTGTTTTTTTAGATTTAGCTTTTTGTTCGTATTGGTTGGCCATACATGGTTTTGATGGCTAGCTCTTTAAACTACAGTACAGAAACTTCACAAATGTGATTCAGGGCCCCCAGCACCCCTGTGTCTGCAGAGTGCCTTCAAAACTCAGCTGTTCCAGCCGGTGCCAACCTGTGAACTTCCCACCAGTTCCCAGAATCTGTTATTCCTCCCCAAACTACTTCCCAGTTTACTTCTAATAATCTTCCTGAAGGAGCCAGGACAATAGGGCCTGTTGTTCGTTGAATTTCTTTATTCTTTCCAGCCTTTAAAATGTAATTTACTTGTAATGCAATGGGTTATTTTCTTTTTCTTTTTAAAAATTTTTGCTTCATTTTGTTCCAATGTTCAGGTATTTAGCTCCCTTTTATATAATTTTTTTTTTTTTTTAATTTTTGGTTTTCTGTTTTAGGGTGTTCCTCCAGAAGCACAGAGCAAAATTTTACTGTTGTGATGTACCAAGAGAATTCTAACAATTTGTAATTTCTAATTCCATACACATGGTTAATCATTGTCTCTTCATTTTAAGATTTTTAATACAAATGTCATTTTTAAAGAAACAAATCCAAACTATTGTTTGTGTTTCTGTGTTTCATATTCAGTGATTTAATACAGTGTCATCGCTGAGGTGGACAGGGGCAGGTGCCTGATGCCCCCAAGAGTGGTTTGTCAGATTTTGAAGAGAGAAGTGTCAGTGACAAGTTGGGAGACATTACTCCCAACTCTTTAAACATGAAAAATAATCATCAAGGTCTAGGAATCCCTGGGGGTGTGGCTTTACCCTCTGACTGTAAAGATGAACTGGATATTGAATCCGTTCTGCTGACTTGGAGCAGGAAAGGGAGAAGCCAGCTGCTAAGACTGCCTTAGATCTGGGAGAGTAACCATCCACTGGTCAGGCAGGGTGGTGTTTTTAGTGTTCTTTTTCTTTTTCTTTCTTTCTTTGTATCTTGTTCTGCTTTGTTTAAAACACCTATCCAGTTTAAAGCTTGTTTGGAGGATATGATTTTCAATTCTGAAGTCATGCCTTGTAGTGTTTTCTACAGTACATTTGGATAGTGTCTCAGCCCTTTTGTGGCTTTAATTAGGAAACAGATCATTAGGATAAAAAGAGAAAACTTAAGTCTCTTGCTTTATTACACTGTGCAGTTTGTGGACCATTTTGACCTCATGAAATTTTCCTTCTAACAGCAGGAGGCAGTGTGAGCTTTTTATTTTGTATTTTGTTTTCCTTAAGGGCCATTTTACTGATATCTTTATGGTGTGGAAGGTGTATGACTGTATATCAAAAGCACTTGATATACCTTAGGTCCATAAAGGGTAGGGTGAAGAGTTTTGACTTTCCAAAAGATTTATTGTGTTGAGGGAGCCAAAAGAAGTTAAAGGCCACAGGTTTCTTAAAGCTGTATTAACATATTTTGCCTTAAAATGTGTCTTTGGCCCAGGTGACCTCTCAGAATTGCAGCATGGAGGAGGAATAGAGAATTCTGCCTGGGTTTGGTTCTAAAGCTTTTTTTTTCTTTTTTTACACTTGATCTCATTGAAGTTTAGTACCAAACTTAATTAGAAGGTAATGTATATATGCTAAATAAGAAATTAGGAAAAAATATTCACACTTAGACTTTGCAAAGTTTCATTCTTGCATTTGTATAAATTTAGTTAATAGATCTACAGTGTTGAAAGCTCTGAAGACATATAACAAGTACTGTATAAAAGATTTTTTTAATGCATTCAGTGACTTTTTTAGGAGTTTGGTTTAGTTTTTGGAAGCTTTTTGATGTGAAATACTGGCAAGTATCTAATTTAAGAGATGTATATACTCCTGACAGGGAATTTTTGAAAATGGGAAATTGGAAATGAAATAGGTTGCTGGGTGCATTAATCATCTTCACATAGGATTTAGTCACTTACATGACTGAATTTTTTATAGGTCTGGGATGGCAGGGCAGGAGATTTTAATATGCTCTTACTGAGTACTGTAAAATAAATGCTTTTAGATTCTCAATGAAAGAAATTTTGCGTGTGTGCCTGGAGCAGGAAAATAGTATTAAGTTTTGTAGCCTTCTCCAATTATTTTCTTCACGAAATTGAGAAAAATTAGAGAGATTGTTTTTAAGACTGTGTCAGTTTATTTGGCTAGTAAGAACCCCTTAGAATTATGGTGTGAAGAGATAAGGGCATTTGTTTCCCTGAAAAGGGGGCTGACTTAAGGGTGTCAGAGGAAGGGAGGGAGTTTGTTGTAAGGCAGTCACCTGTCAAAACAGAAACTGGGTGGAAAAGGAACCTTTATCTTGGAAAGCCAAAGTTAACTTTTAAACTTGACCCCTGCTGGTTTTTAACAGCTTTTCCTTTGGTCCCTGACAGTCATCCAAGCTTTATGTTATTTCAAAGGATTATTTTTGTCCTCCTTTTGTAGTAGCCTCAGAAAAGTTGAAGATAGCATTGGAAGTCTCACATTTTCATATTTGGGCGTTATGATTCTTAGGTAAAACATTGTGCACCTTCTTAACTGCTGAAATAGACTCCATTGCATCACATTTTAGGACCAGCTCTATTTAGGGATTAGAATTTTTTCAGCATATGAGGCCTCATGCTTCCTGATTTATTACCCTTTCCTGTAGGTGGGAATCCAAAAATGCTCTTGATGTGAACTATTTGGGTTGTTTTAACATGTTTTTATCAGCATGTTGTTGCACCTACTTTTGAGTTATTTTCCAGTATTTCTCACAGATGGGATGGGAGAGTGAGAGAACACTATAGGGGTAGCAGCTGGTCTTGAGAAATAGATACAAAATGCCTGTACCTTTACTGGCATAAAAGAATAAGTCCCCTACTTACAAACATTAGGGTTTAATTGTAGATCACCACCATGAATTAAAAATGATATCAAACATTTGACAGTGTCTGCTTAATTGGGAAAAGCTTGCTAATACAATTTTGTCCTGGTGAAAATGTGAAGTTTTAAGTACTATATAATAGAATATGGTAATTTTGATTGTGATATTTTACTCAGACTACTATGAATAATCAAGTGCATTTAATTGAACAGAGTGCTAGTTCTAGAAGATACGTTTGCTCTAATGACAGTAGGATTTTGATCCTTGGAGAAGGCTTTTATCTATTTCAGAGGATCTCGCACTTGACCATGTATCAGTTGCCTAGAGGTGAAAACAAGTCTTGTAGTCTCTTCTTACAGTTTCTTAATTCAGGCTATCCATCTATTACCTCATAATTTTCATTTCTGACAAGTTTCCAGGTGATGCTGATAGAACTGCTTCAGGGACCACATTTTGAGAACCAATGATCTTTTCCAAACTCTAAATGAAGACTTCACTGGGAACTACCTGGTGATGCAGACTTGAGACCCATTTCACACACTGAGAGTGCTGCCTTCCACAAAATCATGGAATGATCTTGACTGGGTTCTGTGTCTATTGAGGACACATGCCAGTTACACTAGTGTTCTCTTACTTCGAGATTTAAAGGCAAGAATTGTAGTTTTTTATGATTCCTAGTAAGGATTTTTAAAAAGCTGTACTTGAGAATTGAAATCTTAAGGTCATAGTAAGCACATGCATATGTCTATATGTAATGTCTGTGTGTTTTAATACATATATTTAGTTTCTTACCAGACTTTCTAGGAATCAGTTCAGTGTCAGGCAGTTCTATAGTTAACCATCCTGGGACAATGCACAGCATAAAATGGTGCCATGCGTCTTGTTTCATTGGAACTAAGTGTTGATTGATTTTGTTAATTGAGGGGGCAGCTGTTTATATTTTTCCTTTATTATTAAATGGAAATCTCTTTGGAAATGTTTTTCTTAAGAGTAGGAAACGCATCGTATTTTGTGCAGTTGACTAAACTTGCTATTTTCTTTTGAATGAATTACCTAGCACAATTACGTGTACCTAAGTTTATCAGAGGTTTGAAGATGTGTGGTGTGTTTTTGTGTGTGTATGTGTGGTAATTGTGCAAATACAGCAAAAATATTTTTTAAAAGTAGAAAAGAGAATATTGATGCATTGAGAATACAGGTGCCCAAAAGGGCCCGAGATTGTTCGTTGTTAAGAATATAGTTACAGTGGATAGTGGTAAACATGACAGAAATAAACTCATTTCATTATTCAGCAAGCATTTATTAATATATATTAGTTGTGGTGTAAGGGCTAATCCTTAAATACAATACGCAAAAAGCCAGACAAGGGAGCAATGGCTTTGTGCTCATCTTATCATCATAAATTCTGACAATAGTGTATATTAAACAATAGGAATACGTCGAAAAGTAGTTACCATCAATTATAGAATCCTATGGGTCTGTCTGGCAGGCAATAGAGTAAGTCAGTTGTTACAAATTGGAACTTTACTTTGAAAGGTATGTGAATATTGCAAATAAAAATGGATCCGATGAGGTTTACATAACAGTTGTGTTGCATGCGGAACTCTGTAATTTTGTGCATTGCTTCCAACTAACTTTTTGAGATTAGCTGAAATTGCATATTTGGAAATAAAAAGTCAGTTTGCTTTTATATTTTCATGTCAAAGGAAAGAAGGGAAATAGGCTTATGAAAATTGCTCACTGTCTTTATTTTTATATGAGGAAACAGAAAAGGGAAGGGCAGTTAATTTTCTATTCTTAAAGAAAGAAGCAGTTGTTGGCATAAGGTTTTCTGGGGTTCCTCATGTAAATAAGATTCAATGGAGTATTTCTTCTGAAAAAGATAATCTAAAAATGAGTGTACCAAAGAATAAGGTTGACGTTTTAAGTTTGCTAAGCCTATAGTTTTTTCATACAGAAGCTCTTGTTCTCAAGCCTTGTGTACTTTCTGAAGAAGGCAACCAGCTCAGAGAAAGAAATGTTAGGCAACAAACCATAGGAGTAACAATAATAGCGATTATTGTAAAACCATATGAACTAAAGAGAGTTGTGATTATTAACCTCCTGCAGTTTGTAAAATGATTTCTAGTGACTCTCTTGTGTAGAATATCTCATGAATTTAACAGCATGCTTTTTAAATGTAAAAGTTTTACAATTACAGATAGAATAGTTCATCTGAAAGTACTTCATTATTTTTTTAATCTTATTATTGTAAGACCATTTATGAGATTAAAATTTGTTACTTACACTTTTGTGGCTAAAGTAGAGGTCTTTATGTTTTACATCTGACCAGTTACAAAAAGTTTTCAAAAAATCTGGGTTGAGTCATGAACTCAGAATATTTTAATGTTATTTAATATTTGCATATTAATATATTTCAAAAATATTCTCTTTTAAGACTAACATTATACTGAATTATCTCTTTCAAGAAAAGAGCCTCTAGAGATCTGTACTAGTACCAGCATAATTCTGTAAGAACATTTATGTCAATAAGATATTTAAAAATATATTTTAGATAGTTTTGCATTTATATTCTAAGTAGGTAAGAGAATTGCAAGTATATCTCTTAAGTTGGATTTCAGCATCATTTCGCATTGAGTTTGAAAAAGGCTTGGGTTGGAAGTTCTTCACGCTGAGTTTGGTTATCTTAGCTTTATCACATCACCTGTTTTTTCTTTTTGTGTATCATTTCATTCATCTACCTCAGCTTTATGCAAATAGTGTCTCTCATATATGTAATCCATGTTAGTAGATTAAAAAACCTAAGACCTTAATTAATGGCTATATAAATGTGTTTTACATATAATAATGTAAAGGGAAAAGTATTTTTCACACTACGTTTGAGATCCAGACTGAAACAACCAACTAGTTAGAGAAGATGGCCTACTAAAAATAGATAACTACCTTTTGATATGGGCATAGCCTTTGCATTTCCTTTCTAGAACTGGTAAAGGAATCTTTAAAAAAGAATTCAATTGTAGGAGTATATATTTTCATATATTTACAAAGGCCTATAAATAGTTCCAGACCAACTCTTCTTCCTTACTAATCTGCTAAGGTCAAAAAATGAGAAATAAGCCGTGCACTCTCTCTACCTGAGAGAATACCTTATAACCTAAAAGGGCCAACAACAATCCAATCTAAAGAGCAGAATTTTTCCTGCATTTCTGTATAAACCAGCTTTTAATTTGTCACAGAAGAATCATAAATAGTGGTAAGGGCAAGAGAGTATTTTCCTTAATCATTTTGGCAACATCAAGCAAGCAGGCTGGGTACTCTGGTTGCTGAGGAAGAAGAGTATGATAGAGCTGAGAGCAATTGTGGAGAAGGCAGGCTGAGTTGAAATCATTCCTTAGCCCCCATCCTCATTCCTGCATTCCTACAATCCTAGAGGATTTCCTTGTGTGCAGGCTTGTGATTCATTGTGATGCAAGATCTACTGAGGCTTAGGGCTGCTGCCTATGGCCAAAAATGAAGGAGCCTTATAGGATGGTGTGATAACGCTACTGTAAGAAATTCCACTCTAACTCAGACTTGGTTAACCTCAGTACTACTAGTATTTGTGGCTGGATAATTTTCCGTGGAGCAATGTCCTGTGTTTCAGGATGTTTAGCAGCATCCCTGGCCTCTACCCACTAGATGCCAGTAGCACCCCTTCCCATGCCCGTTTGACAACCAAAAATGTCTGCAGACATTGCTGACTAATCCGAGGGGAGTGGGGGTGGAGGTTGCTGCTTAACAGCGCCTGCTTGAGAGCTATTACTGAGTTTAGCCTACCTGTGGAGTTGGAGGAGGCATAAGTCAGAGGAGAGAGGGGTTGACCCTAGGGGCCCTTGAAACATTTTTTACTCCAGGAAATGCTGCAGTCATGTAAAGTATCAGTGTTCTCTATTGTGCTTGGGACAATATCACTTTGATCAATTCATTAAAATCCACACCTCAGAGTAAATCTCAGGGACTGGGGTTTTTGGTGATTTAATTCAAAAGGTGGTTGTGCGGGTGACTGGGGTGATGAACTAAACTCATGGTCAGAGAGTAAGTACATCAGGTCATGCTGATAATTAAGTAGAGGGACCTAGATGGGAAATCAAGGGCAACAGTGTTGCAGTTTTGTTCAGAGCCTCTGAAAGCTCCACCAGAAGACATCTGGAAGGATTTCAGTCTCACCCAGCCTCCTCCACTCACCTTAGTCCCTTTCCAGTTAATCCAGGCCCCTGTTCCCCACTGGCCCTCCTCACTTTGGGGGTGGAAAGGATGCATTTTATGCATCTGTCCCTCCTTATTTTCACTCTTGCAATTCCTCCCACCCTCCCCCTTTCTTCCTTCTACTCTGCCTTCAGAACAAATGACTGAATGTGTCCAGGGCAGACCTCAGCTAGTTAACTGCTCACACTTATCTGTGTGCAAACCCCGCTGCCAGGCTGTCAAGAAGAGAGCCGTGGAGGCAATAGAGATTGCCTGTTAATGAAGTGATTGTGGGAGCTGGCAGTCTCTAGCCAGCAGCACACAGGCTGTGGCTGCTAACCCCTGAAAGGCAGCATTAAGGACTATCCTGTCAGCAAATTCATGAATGTGAAGTTAACTCAGTGGCCATGGACTTCTAACTTACTTGGTCACGATTGTTTTTGTCCTTAAGCTTTACATGAAACATACCTTAAAATCCATGTAAGATACCTCTAAAAACTTGAAGCAACCAGAGACTCTACCTGGTGGGACACTTGTGATTCTGCATTTCACATTCCTAGTAAGTGGAAGGCATAACAGCTTTGTAACTGAGAGAGACCCATCTCCAAGCCCATCAAAAGATTCTAAACAGCTACAAATCTAACAAAGGTAGGCAGTAAATAAAATAATTCTTTACAATAAAAAGAACCATTTGGTGAAAGTGGATGAGTGATTTATGTAGCTGAAACTTGCTTCTTAAGTTTGAAAACAGTCACGCATTAGGATGGATGGTGTTCATGGAGATATTCTCTGTAGTATCTTTGTATTAAATAAAAAATGGAAACATCTGATTGAACTGCTAATGTGATCACAAGATACAGAAAACAGATTTTGTGTATATAGATTTCCTGTTTTTCTTATATTCTGTTTTCCTCTTTTATAAATTATCTGTACTGTTTTGCAACAATTTTTCTTATGTCTGAGTTTTATTGGCTTTGAGTGATATGTTTTCTTCCTAATTAAAGAGTCTATAATGAGGGAAATATTTAGTTATGAATCATTGTAGCCAGTAGCCAAGAAAATATATGTATTCATGTATTTAAACAAATAAATTAATTGTGTAGGATGTTTTGCAATGTCATTATTTGCATTTACCTTTGATGGCTTTGAAATTATTTTCAATGCAACATTTTCAGAGGAAATGAAATTCACCTTTATCTTTGGTTAATTACCATTTGACTTATTTGAAAAAAAAAGTAATCTTTTTTTAAAGTACTATGGTGAAAGCTCTCTAGCTTATATTTTTAGCAAAATTACTAACAATTTCCCTTTTTAACTCTTTCCTCAGAAGAGTAGCACTTCATGAATAGAAAAAAATGCATCTATGTGAGTTATCCAAAAGTCATACCATAGTTGTTTGGATTTATCATGATGGTGGTGATTTGGCAAAAATATTTACCCACTTAATTGCAAATAATATAATTGATTTGTGTTAACCTATAGGGAAATATAAAAATGCATGCACAGTGGGACTAGTGTGCTTTCTTGGTGTTAACAGTTTTGGAGAATGCGCAAAGTAGATACACATCAGAAGTAAATATACAAAGAGTTCATTTCCTAGAAAGTATTTTGGTTTAGTCATTTTTAACATGTAGTTTTAAAGATTATGTGATGAAAATTATCAGAATGATAACAGTCTTATTCAGTGAGAATCGCCAATTTTCATGTTAAAAAAATTTCAGACCACCTAAATTATCTTACTTCCCAAGCCTGGCTCACTTCCACTATTGAGAACACAGTCTTTTATTTGCCCAAGAATGCAAACAGATTTTGTTGTATATAGTGAATTCAAAATGGACTTTAAAGTATTACATACCAGAAATTAAACAAATTGCTTCTTAAACTTGAGAACAGTCTTGTATTAGGATGGATGGTGTTCATCGAGATATTTTATTCTCTGTAGAACCTTTGTATTAAGTAAAAAATGGAGACATCTGATTAAATTGGTCAAGTGATCGCAATTAAGATAGAGAAAACATTTGATATATCTAAATTTCCTGTTTTTTTAATGCTCCATTTTCCTCTTATAATTGTACTGGGTTTTTTTGTTTTTTGTTTTTTTCATTTTTAGTATCAGAATACAAACTTTGTATAGAGTGGGTTTTATTAAGCAATAAAACATTTAATCATAAATAATAATGACCGTTGTAGAGAAGTGAGTGAATCTTATAATTGCTGTCAGTGTCAATGTCATTGGAACGTCATTCCCTTAGTCAAGTTTGTGAAATAGGTATTTTCTTGGCTATTCTTTATGTTCATTTTAGAGCAGAAATGAAATCTCTATAATTTGCTGTTTAAAAAATTTACCTTTTGGAGTATTTTTCTCTTGGTATTATTCTTAAAAATACTATAGTTAACCTGACTAGAGTTAAAGCCTCAAATACTAAATTATAGTTCCCATAGCAATCATAATTTACTCTCTTATATAACTCCCTGCTTCATGCCATGGATAATATATGCAATATAACTCTAATTAACTTTCATCTTTCCTTAGATTAAGTGTTTGGATTCCAGGAATAGAAGGTAGAGGAAGGTGGGGAGTGATGCTGTGTTTATAGAACCTGCAGATTGAGAACAGGAGGTTTGCTAAGTAATAGAAAAGGATTTACTTAAGATTTCAGTCTTAATACTTTATTGTTTTTTAAAAAATAAAAAACATTAAATTGAACATTTAAATTCATGATATATAGTATACATGAATGAAGTTTTTAACTGACATTATAGATCTTGAATTAGAATCTCCAAAAATAATTATTAGAACATTGTTTAACTTATTTGATTAGAATACTGTTTTAGGAGATGATATATCCTTATTTTATTTTAAGGACATAGCCATCTGCAAACTGTGAAGAATGCATTTATGTAGTCAATTAAATACTGAGCACCAAATAAGCACTGTACTGAGAATAAGATACCATCTGTGCCTTCAATATATTTAATATTTTCTTACATTGAATTTTATTATTGATTTCCTCCACTAGAAGTTAAGTCTATACGGGCACGGGCTCATCCTTTTATCCTCAGTACCAAGAACAATATGTCATGAATCAACACTCAGTATTAGTTGAATCAATGAATGAACAATTAGTCACAAGGGGAAAGGAAGTACATTTGACTACAGTGCTAAAAATAGGTCACAGTTACTAGAAAAGTTGGAATATTTCAAAGTCCTGCATCAGTGGCAGGCAAATATTATAAAATGAAATTTGTGGCCTGTTCTTTTATTCATCAGTTCTTAAAATGTATAGCTTGGAATGGCAATGCTACTATATAGTACTAAAGGGACTTAATTTTTTCTGTGCAGTTATCAGAAACAAAAGTTCTAAAACTTTTAGGAAATCAGTATATTGTGTTGTAAACCTTTGCATTGCTCTGCACTGTTTTCCAGATGCAGGCATGCCTTGATCTATGCAGTGGATATGATTCAGGGAAAAACTGTGTATGAAAATTGAATCATATTTAAGGTACTTGGTAATCTAATGGGTCCACTTTTGAATACTTCAAAAACAGATAAATTATTTTATAGTACAAATAACCTCTAGCTAACAAGTTGAATTTATGTTATCACACTGGATTTTTATGTTAAGCATTTGTTTCTTAATTTTTAAAAATTTGAACACTTAGAATTCTGTTTCTTCCAATGGCAGACTCATTAAATTTAGTAGTGCTGACCTGAGTTCTGTTTGTCTAGATTGTTCCTACTTTGATTTGACTGCTTATCTCTGTCTTTCCAGCTTATTTGCTGTAACTCAGAGGTCTACCAGGACTTAAAGTATTTTTGAATAACCAGTCCTAAGTTAGAATTGCTTTCTAAGCAATACTTTTAACTTTGCAAGAAACTCATAAAATTGTTTGAGAGAGAATCTAGAAAGATGGAAACTAGTTTTTCATATTATAATATTTTCCAAAAATATAATTTATTATCATTAAGATTTTTAAGAAGTTTGTGATAAGAGGAGGATAAATTGTATTGTGCCTAAGAAGAGGATAAATTGTATTGTGCCTAGCAAAGACTGTTAGTAATAAATGTTCCTATTTAGAAAAATAGGCTGTATGCGTGTGAGCATGCTGTCACTCAGTCGAGTCTGACTGTTTGCGATCCTATGGACTATAGCCAGCAAGGCTCCTCTGTCCATGGGATTTTACAGGCACAAGTACTGGAGTGGGTTGCCATTTCTTTCTGCAGGAGATTTTCCCAACCCAAAGACTGAACCTGTGTCTCCTGCATCTCTTGCACTGGCAAGCAGATTCTTTACCACTGAGCCACCAAATATTATATGTTATAAATATGTAAGTGTATCTACTCTATCCTTGTTTCAAACTTGTTACATTTTGAAGAATCTTATAATTTATCTAATTCAATTTCTTATGCTCTGCAAACACTGTAAGCTTTACGGTAACTCCACAAGCAGGCATCCATATGCCCAGTGGGATTTGCTCTGTGATAGTGGTTTTAAAAGTAAGGGCCCCAAACCAGCAGCATCAGCAAAATGCAGATTCTCAGATCCTAGCTCAGATCTCCTCTATCAGAACTCTAAGGGTGGGGCTGAACAATGTGTTTTCATGTACATTCCACATGCTTTTGTCCATGGTAAAGTTTGAGAAGCGCTGCTGCTGCTGCTGCTGCTGCTAAGTCACTTCAGTCACGTCCAACTCTGTGCGACCCCATAGACGGCAGCCCAACAGGCTCCCCATCCCTGGGATTCTCTAGGCAAGAACACTGGAGTGGGTTGCCATTCCTTCTCCAATGCATGAAAGTGAGAAGTGAAAGTGAAGTCGCTCAGTCGTGTCTGACTCTTCGCGACCCCATGGACTGCAGCCTACCAGGCCCCTCCGTCCATGGGATTTTCCAGGCAAGAGTCCTGGAGTGGGGTGCCATCGCCTTCTCCATTGAGAAGCACGGTTCTATGCAATATAGGAAGGAAAACTCATGGATAAATGCCTGTTTTGTTGGAAAGATAAGACATGTATACAGTGACCGTAATGACAGGGTGACAATGAGAAATGGGTGGCATTCAGTGTAAAATAGTCATAGATAAATTGGAATTAGAATTTGTGGAGAAGAGATTAAGATGGAACTGATATCCTTAATCATTCATTCATTTATTGAAATATTCTAGGTGCTGGGACTCAGTAAAACATGATCCTTAACTTGTTAAATATTTGGTTTAAGTTGATAAACAGGTGGTTCCACTTGCTAATTACTTCACAACTAGAATAAACTTAAGAGATCACATAATCCATCTTGAGAGTGCATCAAAATCATCTGGATGGCTTGTTAAAATACATATTGCTGAAGCCCTGCTGTTCTAATTCAGTAAGTACAGGGTGGGGCCTGGGAAGTAATATTTCTAACAAATTCCCAGGTCTTCAACTTGAGAATCACTGACATTAGTCAATAACTTCAAGTTAAAACTGGTAATGCTAGAACCCAGAAATGTGACTTGCCCAACAAAGTTAGCTAATGCCTGAGATGGACATAAAACCAGATTGCCAACTCCCAATTCAATAGAACCTCCACTGCAGACTGTCCTTGGGACACCCCTGGAAGAGAGGTTGCTTGCTTAAGATCACAGTTGATTCTAAGAACAACTCTAGGAGTAAGGAATAAACTGGATACTATTTCATCTGACTTTTGTTTATATTGTAATTTCTTATTTCACAATCAGCCCATGTTTGTGACATCTGCAGTCTCAATTCTGAACTACCAAGTATTCTGTATTGTGTATGGGGATCTGGTCTGCATATAAAAGTGACATTTGAATCTCAATATCATTTCAAAAGGCAATTCTAAAACTCACTAATATTATCCTCCTGATAATAGGGGGCTCTCAGGACAAAGATCTTTTATTACAAAAGCATTCTCTATGTAGAAGCTCTCTGTTAGATGACTAGTTGTGGAGCTAACAAAAAAATGATGCATTTTCATTGAGAGTAAAGAGTGAAAATATGTACTGGAAGACAGTTAATGGAGATAATACACTGTGCATTCTTTGCTGATAATTCACTTTTCTTTCAGTAGCATGAGTGCTTTATCCATAAATCCACAAATCATTAATTTCTCTAATTCTGTAAATTAGGGAAAATATATTCATCTCCTTTTATTTGGTGATAAAGATAGATTTTCCCCAAATTTAATTAATCTACTTTGCATTCTTGAATGATTATGTGAAAAACCCAGGCCCCTCAGCACAAATCATGTAATTGTACTTTAAGAGATAATGTGGGAAAAATTAGGCATGGATGAAACTGATATAATCTGAATTGTACTATGACTTCCTCTGAAAAATTCAAAATCCATATTTAATTGCCTTCATTTTAATTGAGTCTTGGTAACCTGAGGGTTAGCACTAAAGAAGAACTAGAAATGAAGAAGAGGCAAAACTTCCAGATGGTGTCTTAGCATCAGCAGATGAATCTTGTGGATATTGGAGGGATGATTTGCTAAATTCCATTGTGATGACCCTGGAAAAGACCCTGATGCTGGGAAAGACGGAAAGCAGTAGGAGAAGGGGGTGGCAGAGGATGAGATAGTTAGATAGCATCACCAAACCAATGGACATGAATTTGAGCAAACTCCGGGACATAGTGAAGGACAGGGAAGCTTGGCATGTTGCAGTCCAGGTCACAAAAAGTTGGACTTGGTGACTCAACAACAATGTTGTGATGAATGGCCTCTAAAGGGATGAGAGCATGTTTTAGACACATTTCACACCCCCACCCCACCCCCACACAAATTAACTACCACTGAATCAATGTTAGCACATAAAGGATGGTGGAACATTGTTTCCACTTCCCTGTAATTAATCTCTTCTTCCTCCCATTTTGTCAGATAAGGTACAAAAAATGTTTAAACTCCAACATAGTTAAATCTTAGACACTGACTTGTCACAGTCATTATCAGTCTCCCAGATTAAAGAACAGCTGTTCAGATTCTCTTGGGTAGGACATGATGAGCCTTATTTCCTGCTTCCTCTGGAGCTCAGTTTGAACTCTTTCTGATTCTCTAGAACTTTAAGTAATCATCTACTCTTTAAAAGGAGACCAAAACTCAACACTGTTTTCTTGAGGACTTTGGATGACCATTTACTGCTTTCATCTTGAAAACAACTTTTATTTTGTTCCTAAATGTATCATTCTTACTATTACATGAAAAAGTTTACTTAATATACCTGTATTGGGTTGTTAGAAATAGCACAAAGTTGTTACTTCCCACATGAAACAAAGCCAAGTGAGAGTGTCACCTCTTTCTTAATTAAGAGTTTAATGCCTTCAATAATCCCATTTAGGTAGAAATCTATTTTCTAATGTAATTGACTCAGATTTCTGAAACTGGTTGCTTGGGCTCAAAAGAGAAAAAGTAAAGATTGGGTGAAAGAGGAGATAGCGTAAATTAACGGTGAAACATCTTGAATAGATTTTTATTTTCTCCTACCTAGAAGCAGAGGTTTATGGGAAATTACAGGTCTAAAGCAACTTTCAGCTCTGAATTCCTAGTTTTAAGTATGTATATCATTATTAATAAGATCTAAGAATCAGTTGTTTCTAATATCAGTGTACTAGATTGTTTTACCATCACAGCTCAATTTAATATGCATATAAATCACCCTCTGCTGCTGCTGCTAAGTCGCTTGAGTCGTGTCTGACTCTGTGCAACCCCATAGACGGCAGCCTACCAGGCTCCTCCATCCATGAGATTTTCCAGGCAAGAGTACTGGAGCAGGTTGCCATTGCCTTCTCCCTTAGATGTTACTAAAATGCAGGCTCTTACTGAGTAGGTCTGAGATTCTGACAAACTGGGTGATAAGGCAGATGCTGCTGTCCTTGGACCTCACTTTGAGCATCTGGGGTGTATACAATGCAACACAGTAATTGAATTTTATGACTTTGTATCTTTTCCCTATCATCTTTGATTCATGTGCAAACAACTTCTCAAGGTAAAATAGTGACTCCAGAGGTCAGGGGTTTCATTATAGGAACAAAGCACACGAAAATTTTTCAAAGTAAAGAATTTGGACTTAGGATGGGATTTAATTATTTTTTCAATAATGGAAACAAGATAGTAAAATTGAAAACCTGGCATCTCTTTTAAATTAAGAAGTTTGAAAATGTGTCTAATTCCTAATGATTCATTTTGACTATACTGGATTCTTCAGTTCTCCTTGAGAAATGAATGTCAGCACTTAGAAATTCAGTGTCACTCAAAATCATTTTCCACTTTATGAATATTAGAGTGATTTAAAAACTAAATTTAATTTTAGAATATGTTTTAAGAGTTTGAATATCAACTAAATATGCCACAATTCAATGCCAGTTAAATTAAGTCAATATACTTTTTTCCCCTTTTAATAAAATAAACATTTGAGCAAATAATAGGAACTCAAAATTTGGAATTTCAATGAAAGAATGACATATTATACATCCAATTTATAATTAAAGTGTAGGCCAAAAAGCCTTTCAGATACAGTTAAGTCATTTAGGTACACTGTATGTATCCATGTGGAAATACATATAACAATAATAAAAATGAAAATTTACAGTTCTTTTAAAGCTGCAAATAGGATATTGTGCATTACTAACAACATAATTTAGTAGTTTTCATTAATTTACATAAACTCTAAAATTTAGAATCTAAATTTTAAGTGTTTTTGTAATAGAGAAAATTATATTTAAAAACAACTTTTCCATAATAGCTTAGTTTTTATTGCCTGACCCATATACCTCCTTATATTCCCATGAAAAAAAATGTTTGCTTTTTGAGAGAGTACTTAAAAATTAATTTTGTGTTTAATTTGAGGGTACATTTAAAAAGATTTTGATTGTTTCAATATTCAGAATCAGTTAATGTGGATGTTTGTGATTAAATTAAATCACTCTTAACATTATAGGTATATATATATTTTTAATAAGCTGTGTAAATCTGTGCTCATTCCTCCTAACATTTATTCTCAGTTTTTTATTGGGAGAAATGTTAGTTTTTACGTTATTAAATTCTGGGTGGCTCCCCTGCTTCTGCGGTATTTCTGATAGCTACCTCAGATTATTAACTGCAGTGATTAATTGCAGAAGTTTATTTAGGGCTTCCCGGGTGGCTCAGACAGGAAAGAATCTACCTGCAGTGCAGGAGACCAGAGTTTGATCCCTGGGTCGGGAAGATCCCCTGGAGAAGGGAATGGCAGCCCACTCCAGTATTCTTGCCTGAAGAATTTCATGGACAGAGGAGCCTGGTGGACTACACTCCACGGCGTCACAAAGAGTTAGACACAACTCTGGGCCACTAACACTTTCACTTTCTCTTCTTGTGCCATGTAATTTACATACATAATTTCATATACACCTCAGAATAATCCTACATTTCAATCACATTCCTTCTTTCACAAACCCAGAGAAGTTAAGTAATTTATGGGGCTGTCACAGCAAGAACAATCACATAAAAAGACATTGAGTTTTCTAATTGTGTCTGCTCTGTCTTCAAAGAACATATTCTTACTCTTATGTGCCTCCTATACTGCTGCTCCTGAAATGCCTTTAAATGTTTATCTGTAAAGAATACAACTGTGACTCAGGTTGTTAACCACCGAAGGACACAAAAAGGATTCTTTTACAGTCTAACACTGAATAGTTGGTATGTTGTGATTATTGTACTTGTGATTTTCCCATTCTGTTAATCTAACAGTATTTTGTCCTTTTTTTTTCATCCTGTGACCATCATAATCATTATTTAAAAAATTATACTCCAATGTCTATAGATCATTAGAGGCAGTTGTGACTGCTGTTTCTGAGTCTCTGCCTTGGATATAAGTACTAGCAATTCTTCATGGCTTTATTGTCTAGGTTTTTTTCTTTTCAATAGTAAGAGTAACAAATGTTCAGTGTGAAAACAACTCAAACATTATAAGTATATAGATTCATCTCAAGTCTAATTTCTCAAATGAAACTACCCTACTACAACTACAACTCTACAGTTTCTACTTCAATATGTTCTAAGGGTAAAGTACTTTGTTCTGCTCATTTGTAAAACCAAGTGTAAGCAGAGTGGCAAGGAGAAAGAATACAGACCGTCCGCTAGCCTGCTGTGTCCACGGATTCTATATCTGATCTAATCACAGAAAATTTTTTTAAAATTCTAGAAAGTTCCAAAACAAAATTTGAATTTGCTGTGCTAGAAACTGTTTACATAGCATTTGCATTGGAGAAGGAAATGGCAACCCACACCAGTGTTCTTGCCTGGAGAATCCCAGGGACAGGGGAGCCTGGTAGGCTGCCATATACTGGAGTTTCAGCTTTAGCATCATTCCTTCCAAAGAAATCCCAGGCCTGATCTCCTTTAGAATGGACTGGTTGGATCTCCTTGCAGTCCAAGGGACTCTCAAGAGTCTTCTCCAACACCACAGTTCAAAAGTATCAATTCTTCGGTGCTCAGCTTTCTTCACAGTCCAACTCTCACATCTATACATGGCCATTGGATAAACCATAGCCTTGACTAGATGGAACTTTGTTGGCAAAGTAATGTCTTTGCTTTTGAATATGCTATCTAGGTTGGTCATAACTTTTCTTCCAAGGAGTAAGCGTCTTTTAATTTCATGGCTGCAGTCACCATCTGCAGTGATTTTGGCCCTCCATAAAGGTGATTTCTCCATATCCTTGGTTCTACATCATTTGATTCAACCAAGGATCATTTAGTGCTGCAGTATCTGCTGTTGAAAAAAATCTGTGTATAAGTGAACCTGCTGTAATTCAAAGCTGTGTTGTTCAAGTCATCTGTGTCCAGAAGGATATGCATCAAGCATATGAAATACTACGCCATTTTATGTATAAGACTTGGGTATTCAAGGATTTTGTATTCAGTGGGGTCATGGAGCCATTTCCCCCAGGATATACCCAGGGACAACGTTACAGATAACATTTAGTGAGGCGACTTACATTTTGTCGACTCCTGCAATCTGTTCATTTCCGTTTAAAATCTAGCTTCTCACACACTAAACTAAACAAACCCTTTTGCAAAATCCTTCCACCATTTTGGGGTAGTAGCAAAAAAAAAAAAAAAAGATGAATCAGTAAATTTTACTTACACACTAATATATAAGTGAATAATTTGAACTTTAACATAGCTTCTGAAAGCATACACCTCACTTGTCCAGGAAGGCAGCTGTCTACTTATTTTTTCCAAGAAACTTTTCCACACTCATAGAACTCTTATTCAAATAATCATGGTTAAAATCGTGGCTAGAATATTTCCCCGGAAGTTATGTCTGCTTTGCAAATACAAAACAATCACCTATTGTCGTATGGCTGTGAAGGAGAGAAAGGAGAATGCAATCTAATAAACATTGCTCAGCAAATTGTGTTTGTTTACTCACTATCAGACACATTAATCTGATAAGCCTTTATTCCCTCATTAGTTTGATTGTCCATTGGTGTCCCTATTTTCATTGAAGAATAACGTCTGTCTCATCTTCACTTAGGCAAAGTGACCCTAGACTGGCTCTTTGTTTAAAGTTGCTTCACTGCTTAGAGACATCTTTTGCATTTATTTGCAGGGCTTTATATTTTTAGAATTTATTTTACTGTATGATTAGGGAGGTTGCTGTTAGTTTGCAACAATTATTTCAGTGCAGAAGTTTCTGATTGTAAATGGTAAAAGCACAAACTTCTATGAAAGGAAAATTTGAGTGCTTAACCGTTATTAACAAAAGTGCTTCCTTAACTAGAGTCAAAAATATGTCTTTTTTTTTTTTAATTCAATACCTTAGTAAATGTGACTGAGACATTTTATTGAAGGAAGGTTTTCATTGTTTTCCTCCATTGAGTCAAACTATGTGGAGTGTTTTAATTAGAGCAGAGCATCAGTCAGCTATGCTTTAGACTGGAAAGAGTAACAAGAAGTAACTTATAAAATATTAATCTTAAGAATTCAATTCATTCAAGCATTTCAGATTTTTAAATAATTGGTGTCAAAGTCAGGTAATTTTGAAAGATTGTTGTGCAAATGGTAGACACCTAAAATATGACAATGAGATCAATGAATGTTGCAGTCTCTGATACAGGGAATGCAACTGACTATATTTACTTAGTCATTTTTTTTCTTTTTTGCATAAGTATAATTGTTTTTAGAAGTTTTAAAATACAAGTCTGAAAAAGGAATAGTGGGGGCTATTTCTTTAACTGGATATACACAGGAGAATCTTTCTTTTAAAAAATCTGAACAGAATTCCCCACAGAAGGGTTGCAATACATTAAAGTACCATATGTAATTATTTACCAGTCCTAATTATCTTATGAATGTTTGAGGAATGACTACTTTGTTTTCTTTACAAAGCAGAGTATATTCAAGATTAGTCCTTCTTATTCTTTTACCTGCCTTCTGATGGATTGTCTTTAGTAGAGAAAAGAAGGAATGAGGTTAGCGCATTCTAACTTGAAAGGTCCTATTGTGTAGAAAACAATAAGTGGGATAAGTTTTATATCGAAAAAATAAACGCTTACCTTTTCCTTTTGATTTACTTTAGTTAAACCGAAAATAGGCTTGAACCATCCTCATTTGGCTTCAGATGAATAAGGAATGAATCTTGAATAAAAGAAAGCCTCAAATTCATTATGTACTTCTTAGGTGAAAATCGGCAAAATTCCATAAGGATAAGGATGCTCTTTAAATATGCCAAATCATGATGTTGAAAGACAATGAGAAATACTGCTCTGTATTCCCTTATTTCAAATATATTTTAGAATTTGAAAACTTGGGGAAAATTGTATTTCAGAAATAGAAAAAAAAATCTGGAGCAAAAGACAAATAAAGGGGTTTTTTTACTGAGTGTTTATGAGCATATGTGTCCACTCACACACAAGTACAGCATCTGAATTAGATTTCTGAAAAAATGGAATGTGTGGGAGGGAGTTACACAGCACAGTGACATTACCTGTTGATTTCTTTTGTGAGAAATGAAATGTCACTTTAGCCTAATTTACGGAGTTGAGAGTATCATCTTGAGTTGTTTTACTGATGGCGACTTAATTAGTTTCTCCCTCTCCCATTGTTCCTCAACTTCTCATATTCGCTTAGTATCTGGTGTGCACAGCACACCACTTGGACTCCACAGGGAGTGCCCCGGCAGATATATATCAAATCTGGAAAAAACAAACCAACTCCAACAACTGATAGTAGGGTTTTTAGAAAAGCAGCACACATTATTTAATTAACTGAAGATGGTTTATTCATAAGCATTAGGCATATAAAATAAATTCAATTTATGAAGATTGGTTTCTACTCTGTGCTGTTATATGTAATAAGATATAAGGTTAAGTGGCTTATCCTCAGTGACTTGACCTTTCTCTTTATTTTCATTATCTTAACAATTTGATTTCATTAAAGAAACATTAAACAAGGCATTTTATGAATAACTCAGGCCTGGGCCTTCAGAATTCATCTCTTTGGCTATTAGTTGCAAACAGATTAAACTATACCTTAGTAATTATTACATTTGAAAGTTTTGTTCAGAAATTTTTGTTCTTCAAACTTTGCATCATATTAGAGTCACTCTGCTTTAAAAATTATGGACTTTTATCAATTAATTTTTGTTGTGACAGAGAGTAAAGTGGTTAGGAAAATCTCATTTTTATATCTTGTATTAATCACTAAAATAAGAAAATGCATAACAGATAATCTTTGTCCTTTAGTGCTATAGGACAAATGATATAGTAGGAGAGCAGGTGGTACTTCAGACTATTTTTATTTTAAAATGATTTCCTACCCAATAACTTATTGAGTATATAGCTCCTACACAAATTCATTTAACCCTGGATAAATCCTGTTCCAAAGTTTATAATACCTTCTTTGATTCATTTTTTTTTCCTTCAAACATTTACACTAAAAAATTAAATAATAAAATAAAAAATCTGGCTGGAATCTAGGCGTGAAATATATAACCTTTAACATTTTAATAGTTACTTGCATTCTGTTATTTCCCAGGTGTGCACTGATATGGAAATAGATTCAAGGACCAGTCCACCTGCAGTTGGTAGATGATAATAGCAAGATGAAAATCCTGATTTAGGGTTTATAAAATAATGATGTTAATTTTTTATAAAAACTGAAATTTTATTAAACTAACCAATACTTTAAATTTGAATTGATGTCCTTAGTACCATCAAATTTTTGTACTGCATTTTCAAATTGTATTAATTTGAAGTTACTGCTATTTAAAAGAACTTTTAAAATAAAATATTCATTTCACTCTAATTTTTTGTTTGTGTTTTGGCATTTGGCCATATCTTCACTGAGAGTTCGCAAATGAACTCTTTCTAAAAGAAATAACATTTCTCTATGTGGAATAGAAAGATCATTATAAAGGATTCACTCACTTATATATTCTATTTTTTATCATCATTGTTAAGCTATAACTTGAGATTCTGCTATATTTAATTTGAGGAAGTCCTCTTTTAACACAGATTTAGGTATAAACAATTGTCTTTTTCCAAAATTGCTGATTCATTAGACTATGACTCATAATTATAATAGGGTTCATATATTTAGGTATCAATAATTTATGTCAGCTGTACAGAAAAGTAGTTAGAAATTAGTGATGTAGCATTGTTAGAGGCTGAACTGTGTTCCCACAAATTCACATGTTTAAGTCTTAACTCCCAGTACCTCAAAATGTTGCTTTATTTGAAGATAAGGTCTTTAAAAAGGTAATTAAGTTAAAGTGAGGTCATTTGGATGGGCCTTGATGTAATTTGATTGATATTATTATGCTGCTACTGCTGCTGCTAGGTCACTTCAGTCGTATCTGACTCTCTGCGACCCCATAGATGGTAGCCCACCAGGCTCCCCCATCCCTGGGATTCTCCAGGCAAGAACACTGGAATGGGTTGCCATTCCCTCCTCCAATGCATGAAAGTGAAAAGTGAAAGTGAAGTCGCTCAGTCGTGTCTGACTCTTAGCGACCCAATGGACTGCAGCCCACCAGGCTCCTCCACCCATGGGATTTTCCAGGCAAGGGTACTAGAGTGGGGTGCCATTGCCTTCTCCAGTATTATTATGAGACAGGAAATTCAGACACACAGGTTCAGAAGAAAGACCGTGTGAAGACACAGGAAAAAGATTGCCATCTACAAGCCAAGAAGAATATGAGGAGGTGAACTTTGACAGACTCTGGAGGGAAGTACCAGCGGATGAATCATGCAGAGACCTGGGGTCGAAGAAATTCAGGAAGGAGAAGCCAGAGAAAAGCCCTAGGGTTAGGACAGATTTTGTACCTGTGAGGAACAATAAGCAGCTTGTGAGCCTGGGGCTCAGTGAGTCATGAGAGAGCAAGAGAAAGGAAGTCAAGAGAGTTCGATCCCAGATCACTCAAAGCCTGGTCAACGGGGATAAAGACATTAGTTTTATTTTGTGATAGAAAGCTATTAGAGGCTTATAAACTAGGGAAAGAAATGATTGACCTAATTTACTCAGGTAAGAATAAAAGCAAAATGGCTATTAGATCCTGATGACTTAGAATAAGTTAAAATTGATAGGATGTGAATCAAGCCCAAGATAATAAGTATTGCCAAAGGGATTGGCTGAATTGGATATGGCTTGAGACTGAGAATCAAGGAATACTGAGGGTTAATCTGAGGGTAGGTTCAGATAGTTAGATGAGTGGTGAGAAGGGGAGCACCAACCAGAATCACTGCAGATGGTGACTGCATCCATGAAATTAAAAGATGCTTGCTCCTTGGAAGACAGGCTATGATAAACCTAGACAGTGTATTATAAAGCAGAGACATTACTTTGCAGACAAAGGTCTGTCTAGTCAAAGCTATGATTTTTTCCAGTAGTCATGTATGGATGTGAGAATAGGACCATAAAGAAATCTGAGTGCTGAAGAATTGATGCTTTTGAACTGTGGTGTTGGATAAGGTTCTTGAAAGTCCCTTGGAGTGCAAGGAGATCCAAGCAGTCAATCCTAAAGAAAATCAGTCCTGAATATTCACTGGAAGGACTGATGCTGAAGCTGAAGCTCTAATACACTGACTACCTGATGGGAAGAACTGACTCCTTGGAAAAGACCCTGATTCTGGGAAAGACTGAAGGCATGAGAAAGGGGTGACAGAGAATGAGACTGTTGGATTGCATCACTGATTCAATAGATATGAGTTTGAGCAAGCTCTGGGAGTTGGTGGTGGAACGGGAAGCCTGGTATGCTGCAGTCCATGGAGTTGCAAAGAGTTGGACACGACTGACCAACTGAACTGAACTGAGAAGGGGAGCATTGGAAGAGAATCAGTTTTAGGGTGCAAAAACTAAGAGTTTCATTTTCGTATAAGTTAAGATGTTTATTAGACATTCAAGTGGAGATTTTGAGGAGGCAATTGAATATATGCAGTTCAGGAAAGAGGTCAGGCCTAGAGACAGTTGATAGCCACAGTCATATTTGCATAGATAAGCTAGGCGTGTGTGTGTGTGTGTGTGTGTGTGTGTGGGTGGGTGGGTGTGGGTGTAGAGTTGAGGCCTGAACCCTGGGTTTCTCCAACATTTAAAGGGGAAGGGTCCAACAAAAGAGTGAGGTAGGAGGTTATCCATGTGTATATAGGACACACACTATAAATTGCCTACTGGAAACAATTTAAGTTGCATATGTAATAGCAGAATTATTAAAATTTCTAAAACAGGAGTACAGGATATTTCAGATTTTGGTATATATATGAATTCATATCTGAAAGTGAAAGTGAAGTTGCTCAGTCGTGTCCGACTATTTGCGGCAATGCCAAAGAATGCTCAAACTACCGCACAATTGCACTCATCTCACATGCTAGTAAAGTAATCCTCAAAATTCTCCAAGCCAGGCTTCAGCAATACGTGAGCCGTGAACTTCCTGATGTTCAAGCTGGTTTTAGAAAAGGCAGAGGAACCAGTGAACAAATTGCCAACATCCGCTGGATCATGGAAAAGCGAGAGAGTTTCAGAAAAATATCTATTTCTGCTTTATTGACTATGCCAAAGCCTTTGACTGTGTGGATAACACCAAGCTGTGGAAAATTCTTCAAGAGATGGGAATAGCAGACCACCTGACCTGCCTCTTGAGAAATCTGTATGCAGGTCAGGGAAGCAACAGTTAGAACTGGACATGGAACAACAGACTGGTTCCAAATAGGAAAAGGAGTATGTCAAGGCTGTATATTGTCACCCTGCTTATTTAACTTCTATGCAGAGTACATCATGAGAAACGCTGGACTGGAAGAAACACAAGCTGGAATCAAGATTGCCAGGAGAAATATCAATAACCTCAGATATGCAGATGACACCACCCTTATGACAGAAAGTGAAGAGGAACTAAAAAGCCTCTTGATGAAAGTGAAAGAGGAGAGCAAAAAAGTTGGTTTAAAACTCAACATTCAGAAAATGAAGATCATGGCATCTGGTCTCAT
Organism: Nanger dama; assembly: GCA_917880005.1. Lineage (NCBI taxonomy): Eukaryota > Metazoa > Chordata > Mammalia > Artiodactyla > Bovidae > Nanger > Nanger dama. The sequence continues at coordinate 37,636,629 of CAKJTW010000015.1, forward strand.
CACTTCATGGGAAATAGATGGGGAAACAGTGGAAAGTGTCAGACTTTATTTTTTGGGGTCTCTAGAATCACTGCAGATGGTGACTGCAGCCATGAAATTAAAAGACGCTTACTCTTTAGAAGAAAAGTTATGACCAACCTAGATAGCATATTCAAAAGCAGAGACATTACTTTGCTGACTAAGGTCTGTCTAGTCAAGGCTATGGTTTTTCCTGTGGTCATGTTTGGATGTGAGAGTTGGACTGTGAAGAAGGCTGAGCACCGAAGAATTGATGCATTTGAACTGTGGTATTGGAAAAGACTCTTGAGAGTCCCTTGGAGTGTAAGGAGATCCAATCAGTCCATTCTGAAGGAGATCAGGCCTGGGATTTCTTTGGAAGGAATGATGCTGAAGCTGAAAACTCCAGTACTTTGGCCACCTCATTCGAAGAGTTGACTCACTGGAAAAGACTCTGATGCTAGGAGGGATTAGGGGCAGGAGGAGAAGGGGATGACCGAAGATGAGATGGCTGGATGGCATCACTGACTCGATGGACGTGAGTCTGAGTGAACTCCAGGAGTTGGTGATGGACAGGGAGGCCTGGCGTGCTGCGATTCATGGGGTCGCAAAGAGTCGGACACAACTGAGTGACTGAACTGGACTGTAGCCTACTAGGCTCCTCCGTCCATGGGATTTTCCAGGCAAGCATACTGGAGTGGGTTGCTATTTCCTTCTCCAGGGGATCTTCTCCTTCTCCAGGGGATCTTCCCAACCCAGGGATCGAACCCAGGTCTCTTGCATTGTAGGCAGACACTTTACCGTCTGAGCCACCAGGGAAGTCTCCTCCTATTCTTCTGTGTTCTATTCCAGGGCATGATTAAGCTACTGTTTTGTTTGAACCACAAGAAAAACTATCAAAACTTGAACTGCTTTGAGTTTTAACCATGGATGAGAAATGCCAACACAAAGAAGGAGCAATGAGTATATAAATATTTCAATTTGTGATTAAGTGAATGTATAAAAATGAGATATTTCTTGACTTATTTTAAGTGGGCTTATTGTTTTTTTCTTTTTTCTGCCCTCAAGTTTCTGATAATGGTTGCCCTTCAGAATCATCTAGGGCAGAACTTGAGGAAAATACCAAAATCTAGGATCTACCCCAGACCAATTAAATCAGAAATTCTGAGGCATCAGCATGTTTTACATTTTTAACATTTCTCAAGGAGATTCTGACATGCACCCAGGGTGGAGAGTTGCTTGTCTCCATGTACATACCACTTTACATAGCTGTAATTATTATAATGCTCAGTGGTAAAGAATTCAGCTGCCAATTCAGGAAACATGGGTTCAATCCCTGGATCAGGAAGATCCCCTGAAGGAAGAAATAACAACCCACTTCTATATTCTTGCCTGGGAAATCCCATGGACAGAGGAGCCTGGCAGGCTATAGTCCATGAGGTCACAAAGAGTTGGACACAACTGAATTGACTGGGCACAATTATTACAATAAGTATAATGCTTTTTTATTCCTTCACTTAATATTATCTCATAATTTTTCTTTTTACATAATAGTTAAAATTTACATGATATATTGCTATACTATTATGTACTTATCTATTGTTTTATAGTTAAATGAAACCTAAACCTTAATATTTTGAGGTCATATCAAACTTTATAATTAACCAATGATTTACAGTCCCCTTGTGTATTGGGGAAATAAGATTTATTACAATCTCATCCATGTTAAATATAAGGATTTTTTTCCTTTGAATTGCTAGAGTAATGGATTGTATTAATGAAAATGTTTTTCCTTGCAAGCCTGAAGTTACTTAGAGACTAATTCATGGCCCCTTAAAACAAAAAAGATTTTCTTATATGACTACAAAAATTTCAGAGGTTATTTGAACTTGCTTACTGAAGGATTTGAGGCTTCAAATAATGACACAGGATTTAGTTTCTCTTTCTCCAGTGGCCAGCACTGTGTGCTTCTTGGTGGGCTTTATTCTTGGGCAGCGTAGTATTACTATATCCTACTGCTTTAGATTCTTTCGTAACCCCAGCCTTTGATGAGGATTCATTCTGACTGGCTCAGTCTGAATTATTCATTGTGGTTACTACTACTTGGATCTAGAATTCCCATACACTTCCTCTGGATTCAGGTATGAGGTTACCAAACTAGAAAGACAGATTCAGAATTGGAAGGGAGTGGTGCTTTAGAGAGATGGCAGGCAAGCAAAAAAAAAAAAAAAAGGTTTGCAGTATAGATTTAATGTGATGTTTAACTTTGAACACATGTTCACTATAGTGTTCTAATACTGTTTTGGTAGAATGTTTAGGATGTTGAGGTAGCAATACATACTACATTATTTGAAAAAATACATTTATGTAAAGAGAGTCAATAGAGTATTTGTGAAAAGAAAAATATATGGTTTTAAGAATAAGAATTTTGGTTTTTAAGAGTTTTTCTCTCTGTATTCCTTTTCTTGACATCTGCAGGTCAGGGTTTGGCTCATATGTTTATTTATGAAATTAGAAGTGGAGAATGTCCTACTGTACATTCAGTATTCTGTGTGAACATACTGTGCTCCCACAAGTCAGGCCTCTGTTGAATTTTAGGAGGATGGACTATGCAGCAGCTCCCAGAAATGTGTATTTTTGATCTGTTGGTTGTTTATTGCAAAGCTGAACCATAACTTTAACTAGTTCATCACCATAATGTTAACGTTTGCAGACCAAACCAGCAGTCGATAATTGAAGCTGTTTTAATAATGTTGAAAAAATTAGTAAACATTTATTCAAGGTCATGGAACATAACACTCGAACCAACAGTATTCCCTTCTGAAGAGAGGATGAGAAAGCAATCTAACAGTTTCTCACCAGAACCAGCTTATTGATATGGTACAAGTATAGGAACAGAAAGATGGTTTTTGCTCACTTCTGAAAGCTGCACTGGTTATATTAGAATCTAAAATGTGATAAAGTCAAGATTATGTCAAATTGTATCTGATAACATTGAAACATTTGATTACATGGCAAAAATATTGTATACCAGGTATGCATTTGCTTCTTTCTTTTTGTTGTCACTTAATAAAATTAATGTGATTTCTAATAGCAGCAAGTCACATTCCTATGATACATAATATGCATTTTTATTGTGCTATATTGACAAGAATGTTACCTAGGAAAAGATTTTCTTTTAATGTTTTTCTTTAGTGTTGACAAATTGAGGTCATTTGGGAAAACAAACAGTGGAAATATAGAAAGGTAGAAAACATTTACAAAATTATCACAATGTATATTTTGAGAATTTTTATGAAATTTTTATATAGGCTAAAAACTAATAAAAATATAACTGCTACAGATAATACACAATATATATATATTAATAGTCTTTAAAGTTGAGGATCATAATACTTTGGTTTTTAACTTTGTCTTAACTTGTTCAGTTTACTTGTAATCACCAATTCAATGGATATGAGTTTGAGCAAGCTCTGGGAGTTGGTGATGGACAAGGGAGCCTGGCATGCTGCAGTCCATGGGGTTGCAAAGAGTCAGAGATGACTGAGCAACTGAATCGAAAGGGTATAAAAACAACATTGAAATTAATCTACCTAAGAATGAAGACATTCTTTACACTTAGAATTTTAAATGTTTTTGCAACTTGATTAGATACAAACTTCTCATATATTAATTTCTAGAACTTCAGGTCTGTCAGATTACTAAGCCCTATCACACATTCAGTCCTTGTAAATGTCCCAGTAATGACCATTATGTTTATAGATAATCTCCACATTTCTATAATTCTAATCTGAGTTCATTCTTACAAGTTGACTTTTCCTTAATCCATTCTTAAAATAAAAGCTAACAATTACTGAATACTTGTCTAGGCCACTATTATTCTAAAAACTTTTCCTGAATGTTGGTACTGTTTTTACAAATGAGTAAACTAACTCAAGAAAGTTGTGTTATGCCTCTGAACACAGTGAGTAAATGAAGCCATCCTCGCTTGGGTGTGCAAAACTGGATGATCTCACATGAAGCCTTACTGTCTGGAGGGTAGAACTTCTGTCCTCTGAAAGAGCAGAAGTCCCCACAAAACAGTTAAAGAGCTGTAAGATCTAGTTGAGGCTTTTGTCTAAGACACCCACCAATTAATTTTGGAGAAGATGCTAGGAATCAGTTAAGGTTTAAATTGTCCCATAAAGCATGACATTTCTTAGGAATTCATCAAAGACTGTGTCTTTCAAGAAGTGAGTATTTAAAACTAATTGGCTCAATGGAACTGAGTTGTTCTTGTTCAGTCGCTAAATCGTGTCTGCGACCACATGGACTGCAGCACGCCAGGCTTTCTTGTCCTTCACCACCTCCCAGAGTTTGCTGAAACTTTGTCCTTTGAGGCAGTAATGCCATCCAACCATCTCATCCTCTGTCACCCCTTTCTCCTCTTGCCCTCAGTCTTTCCCAGTCTCAGGGTCTTTTCCAGTGAGTCAGTTCTTCCCATCAGATGGCAAAAGTATTAGAGTTTCAGCTTCAACATCAGTCCTTCCAATGAATATTCAGGACTGGTTTCCTTATGATTGACTGATTTGTTCTCCTTGCAGTCCAAAGGACTCTCAAGAGCCTTCTCTAACACCACAGATCAAAAGCAACAATTATTTGGTGCAGTTTTCTAGTCCAACTCTCACATCCATACATGACTACTGGAAAACCACAGCTTTGACTAGATGGACCTTTGTTAGCAAAGTAGTGTCTCTGCTTTTTAATATGTTGTCTAGGTTGGTCATAGCTTTTCCAAGGAGCAAGCGTTTTTAAATTTCATGGCTGCAGTCACCATATGAGGTGATTTTGGAGCTCCAAAAATAAAATCTGTCACTGTTTAAAATCTGTCCATTGTTTCCCCATCTATTTGCCATGAAGTAATGGGACCGGATGCCATGATCTTAGTTTTCTGAATGCTGAGTTTTAAGCCAACCATTTCACTCTCCTCTTTCACTTTCAATAAGAGGCTCTTTCGTTCCTCTTCTCTTTCTGCCATTAAAGTGGTTTTATCTGCTATCTGTGGTTGTTGATATTTCTCCCAGCAGTTTTGATTCTTGTGAGTCATTCAGCCCAGCATTTCATTTGATGTAATCTGCATACAAGTTAAATAAGCAGGGTGAAAATATACAGCTTTGACATACTCTTTTCCTTTCCCAATTTTGAACCAGTCCATTGTTCCATGTCTGTTTTTCACTGTTGCTTCTTATCCTACATACATGTTTCTCAGGAAGCGTCACAGCCATGGAACTTAGTAGAATCTTATAAAAACTTCTCCTAGCATGGTTCTTACTGTGTTGAAGAATTGCGCAGATGTTATCATATTAAAGATTGAATCTCCTTTCTTCCTTTTTTGTGGGGGACAATCTTAATCACTATTACAGTCCAAGGTCCCTTGAAATTCTTTTTTATAATAAAGCTGATTTTCAAAATTAAAACTAAAAATCCCTGGAACTACAATGTTACTATTCCAAGAGATTAATATTTTGGAAATAATGGAATTTGATAAAAGTCACAGCATTAATCACCTACCATGGCAGTTCTACTTCTGCTTTATTGATTATGCCAAAGCCTTTGACTGTATGGATCACAATAAACTGTGGAAAATTCTGAGAGAGATGGGAATACCAGCCCACCTGACCTGCCTCTTGAGAAATCTGTATGCAGGTCAGGAAGCAACAGTTAGAACTAGACATGGAACAACAGACTGGTTCCAAATAGGAAAAGGAGTCTGTCAAGGCTGTATATTGTCACCCTGCTTATTTAACTTCTATGCGGAGTACATCATGAGAAACGCTAGGCTGGAAGAAACACAAGCTGGAATCAAGATTGTCAGGAGAAATATCAATAACCTCAGATATGCAGATGACACCAACCTTATGGCAGAAAGAGGAACTAAAAAGCCTCTTAATGAAAGTGAAAGAGGAGAGCGAAAAAGTTGGCTTAAAGCTCAATATTCAGAAAACGAAGATCCTGGCATCCGGTCCCATCACTTCATGGGAAATAGATGGGGAAACAGTGTCAGACTTTATTTTGGGGGGCTCCAAAATCACTGCAGATGGGGACTGCAGCCATGAAATTAAAAGATGCTTACTCCTTGGAAGACAAGTTATGACCAACCTAGACAGCATATTCAAAATCAGAGACATTACTTTGCCGACTAAGGTCCATCTAGTCAAGGCTATGGTTTTTCTAGTAGTCATGTATGGATGTGAGAGTTGGACTGTGAAGAAAGCTGAGTGCCGAAGTACTGATGCTTTTGAACTGTGGTGTTGGAGAAGACTCTTGAGAGTCCCTTGGACTGCAAGGAGATCCAACCAGTCCATTCTGAAGGAGATCAGCCCTGGGGATTCCTTTGGAAGGAATGATGCTAAAGCTGAAACTCCAGTACTTTGGCCACTTCATGTGAAGAGTTGACTCATTGGAAAAGACTATGATGCTGGGAAGGATTGGGGGCAGGAGGAGAAGGGGATAACCGAGGATGAGATGGCTAGATGGCATCACGGACTCAATGGACGTGAGTTTGAGTGAACTCCGGGAGTTGGTGATGGACAGGGAGGCCTGGCGTGCTGCGATCATGGGGTTGCAAAGAGTTGGACACGACTGAGCGACTGAACTGAACTGAACTGAACTGATGGCAGTTCTTGGGCTTCCCTGGTGGCTTAGTCAGTAAAGAATCTGCCTGCAATGCAGGACTCCTGGGTTTGATTCCTGAGTTGGGAAGATCCCTTGGAGAAGAGAATGACTACCCACTCTGGTTTTCTTCCCTGGAGAATTCCATGGACAGAGGAGCCTGGCAGGCTACTGTCAATGGGGTCACAGAGTCGGACACTACAGAGTGAACTGCACTTTCACTTTTCATGACAGTTCTCAAATATTCAATCTTAAAACACGTTTTTGTTCTTAAGAATTACTGAGAATCACAAAAAAGCTCTTGTTTTTGTCAGTTTCCTGGTGGCTCAGAGGTTAAAGCATCTGCCTGCAATGTGGGAGACCTGGGGTTGATCCCTGGGTTGGGAAGATCCCCTGGAGAAGAAAATGGCAATCCACTCCAGTATTCTTGCCTGGTGAATCCCATGGACGGAGCAGCCTGGTGGGCTACAGTCCACAGGGTCGCAAAGACTCAGACATGACTGAGCGGCTTCACTTCACTTTACTTATTGATAACCTACCACAAAACTAGAAAATTTTAAGAAATATTTAGTTAAATAAGTCATTTCATACTAACAGCGAATGTTTAATATTAATAAAATGTTAAATAAAATCTAAATTAAAATTTTGTTAAAATTTAAATAAAAATAAAAACATGCTAATGTTTTAATAAAGAAATATTTTCTTAAACACAATATTAATAATTAGATGAATGACACTGTTTCATATTTTTGCACATCTCCTTAATGTCTGGTTAGTGAAAGATATTTGGATTCTCATATATGTTTCTAGATTTGATATGCTGTTTCTAGATTTGATATGCTTTGATAATGTAGTTTTGATTGAAATATGAGAAGAGAATTTGTCCTCATCTAGATGTGTAAATATGCTGATGGAGATATCTTTTTCTTTTTTCTCTATTCTTTTATGTAATTCTGGATATTCTCATTTGATATTGTTGTTGTACATTCAAACTTTTCAAGTAGCAGTTTCTTAAAATTTGGTTGCAACGTGGATCTGAAACTGTATCAATGAACTTCTGGTTTATTTATTATGTTAAAAATCCATTGGCTATCATGTACTTTGAATGAATTCTGTAACATCATGCATTGGTTATTTGGAAAACACTGATTTGCTAATTTTGAAAATTTTAATTTTGCAAATGTAAGTATATTTCATTATATAATATCAAAAAAAATCACATTAGTATTTAGTAGCACCTCCAATTTTATCCAAAATGTTTTTAGCTACCAGGAAACTGATAAGCTCAGAGTAGAGGATACAAGTTTTCCTACATTTTAGCTTTTGCTTAAAAATTTGAATTCATCATCTTTGGTAACACATACTACTAACTGTTTCACTGAAGTGACAACAAAGTGACCAACCTGCTCCACTATGCCCTGTACTTTCGCCATTTTCACAATGAGAATAGCTGTGTCCCCACACCCTTTAATCCCAGGCAAACAAAAATGATTGATAACCTAAGTTCCAATCTTACATTTGTAAAATAATATTTCTAAATACTCAAGTCTGAATAACCATAGTATGTCAGTCATTTGTTCAAGTAGAACAGTGATATGTTAACAAGGCTAGTTTAACTCATCGCCCAAACAATTACACAAGAGCTTTTGCTGGAGAAAGTGTTAGTCATTCAGTCATATCCGACTCTGTGACCCCACGGACAGTAGCCTACCAGGCTCCTCTGTCCATGGAATTCTCTAGGCAAGAATATTGGAGTGGGTTGCCATTCCCTGCTCCAGGGTTCCTGGAGAAAACCATTTGTATTTCTGGATGCAGAAGTGCTTTAATGCTTATTTCAGTTTCTGTCGCACAGAATATTTTTCAAGTGTATTCCTAAGTTGATATTACTTTTTTTTCACTTTTCTTAAGTGCAAGTGCCTAGTGGTGTGGCAGACAATTACTAGTAAGTACAATTTGTTTTCATTGCTTGAATTTATGCTAAGACACTAGCACAGATTTTTTCCTGATTTTTTTTGCATTGCAGGTTTAAATGTTGATATAATGAAAAGACAAATAATTTTTTAGAGTTATTATAAAAATAGTTTGGGCTTCATGGAGGCCCTGAGAAGGGGTCTTAAATATCTCTAAGGTGTGCATATCTCACTTTGAGAACCACTGATCACACAGAATATTGTTTATAGTGTGCACATCACAAATATTTGATATTAATTCTTTTAAGTAAACAGTATAGCAGGGGTTACTACTCTGCCTTTGTCATTGTCATAGAAACTAATCTCCAATTGCATAGAAGTTAATATCCACATTCAAAACCATATGTACTTCTGGAAAAAGTACTTCAAATAACAGTGTATGGTTATATATCAGAAAGGTTTTCTCTATATGTAGGATACATTTTAAGAGTTACTCATTAACTGTATCATCTTGAGTATCACTCTGTGGCTCAGTTTCCTATGTAGTAAATGAGACAGGTGACTTAAATTAGTGATTAACAGGGAAGTACTTCCTCCCTAGAGACAGGTATATGTATACCTATATAGGGATAGGTATATGTAGTTTTGTTTTATTGAATTTGTTGTTGTTGCAATTAGGAAGGAGGTTCACTGGCATTCAGTACCCTCAGGATCAGGGTTGCTAAATTTCTTCCCAGGCAATAAGTCCTACACCTATAACACTACCACTTTCAAGACATACTATAGCTTTCTATAGTCAGATAACAAATACTTTGTTCTTCCAATAAGAGTATATTTCAAGGAACAGGAAGATTTATGTCAAAGGAGAAGAAAAAATGACATGTTGCTGGAGAGATGTGCTAAAGTGACAGAACAGAACTATCTATTGGTTGTGGTAGAATAGTTAAGGAAAGAGAGAGGAGAGGCTGATGGGTGTATGAGATCTGCTGGTCTTCCTTGTCACTCACCTTCATCTCATACCTTCAGCTCTCCTTTGCTCTGGTTAATATCATTACAATTAAGTCAATTAAAAATTTTCACATATATATACATATTTATATTGCATATTCCAAAAGATATTTTACCTATATGTTTTATCATGCAATAGGAAGCAGTGTAAACAAAAGTTCTGAAACAAAAATAAAATTCTTCCATTTTCATACAACCTACATAAAACATTGGAATAAAACCGATATTCACTGTTTTCAGATTCGTTGAATTTATAGCTACCCAGTCCCTATTGTTTTAAAATAGGAAACTTACACTGCAAAGAAGGAATGGATTTAGTCAAAGTCACATAAGTAGTGGCCAAGTGAAACTGCTTCCCAATAACTGGAGATAACTGAATTTAAAAGATTATGTCTGGACCAGGTATTTGGAATTTTATTTTAAAATTTGACTCAATACTTTTAAATTATAGCAAACTTGTATAAGTGAAGCACAAGTTTTTTTTTAAGTTTCAGTGTCTTATAAAGATTAGCTTCTTAAGCTACAGTGTATATCAGAAGGAATTATTAATAAAACAAGAGGTGTTTATAGTACCTGATACAGTTTTAAAGAGGCCATTCACAATTTTTCACAGGTTTATTTTTTTATGAATTAACTGGGAGTTTTGGCTTCTTTGTGTTTTCTGCTCCAGTATCTTGTCTGTTTTAAGACTCCTAAGACAGTATCTACCCGTAGGCAGAGAAAGACCAGTATTAATCATCCATTTGTCTTCTTTTTCTTTGGTTGCCTTGGTAGAATAAGTGATTGAGAAAAATGTTTTTCAAAGAAACTTTTACTTAATTATCAGTTGTTTTTATACAGTATTTGGTACTTCACCTCAAGCCCCGCCCCGCCCCCCCGCTTCCCTAGTAATTGTAAGAAATTGATAGATTGTTTGTCTTTGAAATTAGAACAAGTAGATTATAATTTTAGCTCTGCTTTCTTAAGCTTGGTGATATGGATAAGTTTCTCCATTTGAAAAATAAGGACTGATATATTATTATTGTGTTGATTAAATTATAGTTATCTTATAAATTACAATGCTTAATGCCTAGTGAAAAATTGGTACTTAATATAATATAGAGGAGTCCCTTTTCTTTTGTTCTTTATTAAATAATAAAATCTAATAAACAGGGACTTCCCTGGTGATCCAGTAGCTGAGACTCTGAGCTCCCAATGCAGGGAGGCTGGGTTCAACCCTTGGTCAGGGAAATAGATCCCATATGCCACAACTAAAGATTATGCATGCTGAAACTAAAAAAAAAAAAAATAAAATAAAAAGTCCTTTGTGCCCTAAATCCCAGCTCAACTGAAAAATAAACATATATAGCAATTATGGATATATACTTAGTTTAGATTAATTTTACTTTGCTTTACCTTCGGTTTAATTCAGGATTCAGTTCATTTTGAAGTCTTATGTTAAATTTTGATATTGCTTTCGTGGATTTGAAATTTGGGTCCAGCTAATGGTTATCCATGTTGTTTCTCTTCTGATGGGGATAAGGTATGGAGTAAGACTGTTTTAGAAAGAGGAGATGGGCTCCAGGGATCATGGAGGCTCCATAACTATCCAGGACATACCATGGCATCTAATGTATATTAGGCTCTCAATAAACACTAGTTGTGTAATGAATATATTCCATCTCTTCTCTTTTACTGCATGGGCATATCTGGGTGTGCTGGTGGGCAGGTGAAAGCCTCTTTTTAGGGTTTGGCTCTGCCTTAATGTATTTTTGTCTGATTGTAAAAATTATAAACATATAGAAATTAGAAAACACAAGTGAAAGCAAACAAGAAATTAAAAGAAAAAAAAAAACAACCCAGAGTCATAGTTCTCAGTTTTATAACTACCTTAGCAGACATTTTTAAAACAAAATTAGGACCTTAAATTTAATATTATATTTCTACCTGACTCCTTTTAGGACAAATATTTGTGAGCTGGCTACATTAAATCCACACTTTGAAAATCAGTCTTTAGCATTAATAAGGCAAAATGAAGGTTAGTAGAAAATTCACAATGAAATTTTAGGCAATTTTAAGACATGATCTTATAAATAGTAACATTTAATAGATTCATATTTATAATTTCTTCAAATCTTTATAATACTATTTATTGAACTATTTTATTAATGGATTATTAAGTTGCCTAATATTTAATCCTATTCATCTTGAGAGCTGAATTCAGTTTTCAGTCATTTCTAAGCTTATGTTGAAGCCTAGATTTTCACTCCATAGGAAGAAAACAGGTCATAGAAAGCAGCTGTGAGACGTCACTTGTTTGATTCCTAGCTTTTAGCACAAAATTGCTGTCTACACAAGTGGTGTGAGCTCCTCCTTTCACCTGGGTGCAAAAGTGAAGAGAGGCAGGGCCACAATCAGCCAGTCTGTTTATTAACTCCAGGCATCTCACTTCAAAGACTGAGACTCACCAACTGTCCCAGGCATGTGTGAAAACTTTGCTCTGGGGGAACTCTCTGGCCATTAGTATGTTGGACTTGAGAACTTTGCTTTGAAAGTTTATGAAGACTTCTCAGGACCATAAGAATATGAGCTGTGAATCTAGTCCCTTCAACTGGCATTTGTACTATTCTTTTAAATGCTACTGTCCGATTTTAAATGTCATATATTAATTTTTCTAGTAATAGTAAACTGTAAGAAAGGAGATCTTGCCTTGACTTTTAAATAATTAAATATTCACCTCTAAAATTCTCAATTTGCTTCTACCATGGTAAGGTTTGCTTGATTTGATCAGCAAAAACTTTTACTTTTTCACCTACTAAACACCAGAATAGCTTAAAGTCTTTTTTGGTATTAAGTGCCTATAGATACACAAGATTCACAGAAGAGGTTAAAATTTGAATTATTCCGTATTGTACCAATTTTGTAATTTAAAATTTTCTTGGAGGATTTCTGCTTCCCTGGTGGCAGTGGCTCAGATGATAAAGAATCTGCCTGCAGTACAGGAGACCTGGGTTTGATCTGGGTTGGGAAAATCCCTTAGAGAAGAGAATGGCAGCCCACTCCAGTATTCTTGCCTGGAAAACTCCATAGACAGAGGAGCCTGGCTGGCTACAGTCTATGGAGTCATAAAGAATCAGACATGACTGAGCAACTAACACTTTCACTGGAGGGTCTCTGAAAATTTTCATGCAATTGGTAGCTCAGTGTATTTTAGGAAATGTCAAGTACTTAACTCTGTGTATTAGGCTTAGTGTTAAAATGTCATTGCGTTCCAATACTAGTACCTATCTTTATGACTAAATCCAGTTTTTATCTATCATCCAGATCAGGCGATCAAACAAGGCAATCTTAGCTTTCTTTTCACTTCCCTTTAAAAGAATATTCTGTAGGCAAGACATGGAATGGTGAATAGATGAAGATGTGGTACATATATACATGGAATCCTGCTTGGCCATAAGAAAAAGAATTAAATAATGCCATGTGTAACAACATGGATAGACTTAGAGATTATTATACTAAGTAAAATAAGGTAGAAAGAGAAAGACAAATACCATATGATATCATTTAAGTTAGGTCGCCCAGTCATGTCTGACTCTTTGTGACCCCATTTATATGTGTAATCTACAATATGACACAGGACTTTCCTCGTGGTCCAGTGGTCCAGGGGCCAAGACTTGGCATTCCCAGTGCAGTGGACCTAGGTTCAATCCCCGGTGGGGGAACTAGATCCTACAGGCTGCAACTAAGAGTTCACATGCTGCAGCTAAAGATCCTGCATGCCACAGCCAAGACCCAGCACAGCCAAATAGATAAATAAATATATATTTTTTAATGTGACACACATCAACCTATTTGTGAAACAGAAATATACTCACAGACATAGAAAACAGACTTGTGGTTGCTAAGAGGGAGGGTGGGCAGGGAGGGATGGCTGGGAATTTGGGGTTAGCAGATGCAAACAAGTACATATAGGATGGATAAACAACAAGGTCCTACTGTATAGCACAGGGAACTATATTCAATATCCTATGATAAACCATAATGGAAAACAATATACATAGAATATATGTGTGTGTGTGTATGTAAAACTGAAGCACTATGCTGTATAGCAGAAATTAATATAACATTTTAAAACAACTATACTTCAAAAAAGAAAAATTTATTTGAGGACCCCCTTGTTAACTCATCTATCTTTAAATGTCACAATTCATTCTTCAACAATAGAATGTATACAAAAGTGATCAATGGCAGAAAACAATTGAGGTTTATTTTAATAGAGAATACTGATGCTTATAATAGTATTTTTAAAATGATTATTCTTTACAATTAAAGATTCAAATCCAGAATGAGAATTTTGCCCTTGCTTTTCAGCCCGTCTACTCTGCACTCATCCTGTTTGTAAAAACAACCTTCCCAAAGGAATCCCAGGCCATTATTCTCCCCTGTTCCTGTCAGTATCTGATTCAGGAAGCATCCATGAAGAATGGGGAGGAATGGGGTTTTCTACTTTATTATCACCACTGCCGAATATGCTACACATGGATTGTTGAAAATCTGAATGCAATAAAAGGAATAGCAATCCATCTATATAATGAATATAATTTAGTCCTTTAGGATGTAGAATTTGCAGTTGTGCAGACCTCCATTATGAACATCAATGATAATTATGCTGTCGCTATAAAAATATAGGAAATGGACTGAAACAGCTTTCCTTCTGTAATACTCTGCTAGTTGTCTGATAAAAGGAACACTTTCTATAACTTGCTTACGCGTCTCTTTCTTATAGAGTGGAAGGGAAGAAGGGGGTAGGGAGAGGGAGATGATAAGAGGATGGTCTATGGGTGTGTGAGGGACAGAGTTCTTTATTGTGTAAACATATTACAGTATATAAAAAATGGGGATGTTAGCCAGCCTCCACAAGGATCTGCCATAAATGTAATCAGAGGCAGGAACAGAGGGAGGGACACTGAGACAGGTTACACAGTCTCAGTGATGGGGCAGTGCAAACCCATTCTCTTCTTTCTTGAAACTCCAGTCGAACAGTAAGTGGAAGGCTCCCAAGCTTAGTCACCAGGTCATGACTTGATGGGCAATTGATCTCTCTCTTTCCTTCCTTCCACCCCATGGGGAGTCCTCACACCACCTGGTACTCTATGACAGTGCTGGGTCTTCTGTCCTCCTGAGTCATTCCCGCTCCCCCGCGGGCCAGCTGATTCACCTCCCTAGGAATGTGGCAGGCGGTGAGCCAGTGTGGCCAGGCTTCCCTCCTCCACATCAGCAGGCAGAGAGGAGAGAGCCAGCTCCTGGCTCCGCAACTCCTGGTCCCACTTTCCTCTGGGTTAATTCCTTCTCATTCTGATTCAAAAGGTAACTAGAATTTATCCACTCTGCTCCCAGCATTACCACTTTTTTGAGCAGGTAAATCAGGTAATTCTCCTCACCAGCTGCTGCTTCCTGCTGAGTCAAGTCCTCCTGGAAGGCGGCATTTCCTGTTGAATGCCTGATGAGAGATGCTGCTTATCATGAGTCCAGTTAATGAGTAGCTCTTCCAGCTGAGGCCATTTGTCTGAGGAATATGTCCATCAGTTACAATTGGAATCTGAAATATTTCCACTGTAGTATGCTGTAATCTCCTAGAACACTAGGAGTATATATGTGTAAATCTATAATGTGTATGTGGTGTGTATTTTCTTTCCAAATCTCTGTAGTCTTACCAAGAGGTGGTAGCCTCCCTCGAAATGAGCAAGACTCAGCAGGTCTGGCACAACTAACACTGATCCTTCCTAGCTGATGTCTTATTGCTGTTTCTTGCCCAGCTTCCCTTCTGTTTTTAACCTGGCCTCCTCTTATTTCATTAGTTGAAAGAAAACAGCAGGGCCTGGAAACTCTAGTCCAGTCCTGCTCCTGGACTCCTGTCTTGCCCTGCAATCTCTTTTGATCTAAATTTCTTTTTCACTATTACAAATGTGGCAGCCGAGAAACCTGGGGAATCTGAAATAAACCAAAGAATTGTGTGAAGATGTGTTTGTAAGAGGGTGAAGCCAGGTATGTCTGATCATACCCCCACATCAGTGTCTGATCTCAGGTTGGCTACAACTGTGGATGGTGCAGGCTCCCACCCAAACAGAGGTTTTATGGCCACCCGGAAGTGTGAGTTCCCACGTTTAATTACAACATCTGGTGAGTTACAACGTGCTCTGGTGCTGGTTTTAACACTTGTGAAGCAATTGGAGGACTGTCCATATTCTTAGATATTTAATTGCCTTATGGCTGGAGAAGAGGTATTGTCACAAGCTGGTTTCACAATGAATGGCCACTATGGGGACATTCTGGTTTAGGCTGGCCTGCTTTTCTTGGGCAAAAACATGCATTCCAGCCTGCCTTTGTAATACAATGTTTGATATAATATCAAGTCTTTCTTCTGTATTTGCTTTCTCAGCTAGCTCTTTAAAAAAAAAAAAAGTCAAATTTTAAAAGAAATACAGTTTGAACTGGAAAATGGTTGTACACTATTCAAGTAGAGTGGGCATTGTGGCATTGTATTACATATACTTTTATAGTTTTATGTGTTTCATATACATCTTTTTTATTTGAGTTCTTATGAGTGTCTACTTTTTTGTTAAATCTCCTTAATTCAGTTCATAAAATGTTAGCACTTTTTTATGCCAAACATGAAGGTTTTAAAATTTTGTATTTCATAATTAGTTTTCTCATATTATGTATTTCATATTGTGTGCTTAAAAACATATTTTGAGTTTGTGTTTGTATACTATTTCAAGCTGAGCTTTTTTGAAGAACTCCAAGAAAGAACTTGTATTTTCATTTGGAATTATAATGATTTTCAACTCACTTAAAATACTAGATTTTCAATTGATTTGTTTTGTAGACTAATTTCATGTGGTAATTAAAATCTTTACACACACTTCAGCCCATTTTGTTGCTATGGATTCATTTCTCACATCTACTACCTAATCCTGGAAAAAGAAAAAAAAAGAAAATCAAGCGTAAAGTATTTCCATTCTGGATGAGACCTATTATATTTTCAGTTCTGATTCTGTTTCTTACTAAACTAAGAGGCGTGTTTTAGGACATGATTGACCTCCATGATGTCAACTTCAAAACTCAATCTACCATTCCTGGATAAAAGGAATGAGGACTCTTTGAAAATGGCTGATTCCTGGGTAACAGCAGTGAGAGTTCACCATGAGCCTGAGAGAGAGAGAGAGAGATGCCCCCAAAAGGGCAGTACTCAAAAAATGAAGAGAACCTATCAAAAGTACACAGAAGCCAGTTTGAATGAGTTCCCACAGGCCAAATATAAGACAGTTGTGCATGAAAGAGAGAAAAATAGAGAGGTACAGTAATAAATACAGGAATTAAATGAGAATTCATGGGTCCAAATTGTTAATAAATAAGGAATTAAAGAAAGCAGTCCCTTACTGCCTGGTAGATATAGAAGGCGAACAAGTAATAAATAAAATGTAAATTACCATTTTGCAACCATCCCATTGAAATTGATTCAACTTAGAATGATCAATAAGCTAAACCATAGGGAGGAAAACTTGATTAGGAACATGATATTTACATAGTTTTAAGTTCTCTCTTCATGAATTACTTAATTTTTAAAAAGAAAAAAACAGTTTACAGTGGAGAAATGGGATGACATCTTAAATAAGTAGACTTACATTAACCTCACCAAAAAGAGGCAAGGTTACATCCAGCACCTTCAAATGTGAAACCATGAGAAAGAAGCATCAGTCATGTAGCAATCAAACCAAATAATGGGTAGTCTGAGTTTAATTACCAGAAACAACAGAGAAATCTGAGTTTTAATCAGTATATTCAGTGAAATAACTGGCCTGTACTCATCAGAAATGCCAATGGTATGAAAGATGAAGGCTGAGGAACAGTTAGTTCTAAATTAAATAAGACTAAAGAGACATGGTAACAAAATGTAGTATGCCATCCTAGACAATATCCTGAATTAGGGGAAGAAACGGAAAAGGATACTATTGGCACAATTGGTAAAGTTGAAATGTATATTTTAAAGTGTTATATCAATGTTAAGTATCCTAAGTTTGTTAATTTTATGCTCAGTTCAGTCGCTCAGTCATATTCCACTCTTTGTGACCCTTTGTACTGCAGCACACCAGGCTTCCTTGTCCATCACCAACTCCCGGCACTTACTCAAACTCATGTCCATCAAATCAGTGATGCCATCCAACCATCTCTTCCTCTGTCATCCCCTTCTTCCACGTTCAGTCTTTCCCAGCATCAGAGTCTTTTCAAATGAGTTAGTTCTTCGCATCAGATGGCCAAAATATTGGAGTTTTAGCTTCAACATCAGTCCTTCCAATGAATATTCAGGATTGATTTCCTTTAGGATTGACTGGTTGGCTCTCCTTGCTGTCCAAGGGACTCTCAAGAGTCTTCTCCAACACCACAGTTCAAAAGCAGCAATTCTTCGACGCTCAACTTTCTTTATATTCCAACTCTCATATCCATACATGACTACTGGAAAAACCATAGCTTTGACTAGATGGAACTTTGTTGGCAAAGTAATGTTTCTGCTTTGCAATATGCTGTCTAGGTTGCTCATAACTTTTATTCCAAGGAGCAATTTCTTTTAATTTCATGGCTGCAGTCACCATCTGCAGTGATTTTAGAGCCCCCAAAATGAAGTCTGTCACTGTTTCCATTGTTTCCCCATCTATTTCCCATGAAGTGATGGGACTAGAGGCATGATCTTCGTTTTCTGAATGTTGAGCTTTAAGCCAACTTTTTCACTCTCTTTCACTTTCTTCAAGAGGCTCTTTAGTTCCTCTTCACTTTCTGCCATAAGGATTGTGTCATCTGCATATCTGAGGTTATTGATATTTCTCCTGGCCATCTTGATTCCAGCTTGTGCTTCACCCAGCCTGCATTTCACATGATGTGCTCTGCATATAAGTTTAATAAGCACGGTGACAAAATACAGCCTGATATACTCCTTTCCCGATTTGGAACCAGTCTGTTGTTCCGTGTCCAGTTCTAACTGTTGCTTCTTGACCTGAATAGAGATTTCTCAAGAGGCAGGTCAGGTGGTCTGGTATTCCCATCTCTTGAATTTTCCACAGTTTGTTGTGACCCACACAGTCAAAGGTTTTGGCGTAGTTAATTATACTGTTACTATGTAAAAGAAAATTCTTGTTCTTAGAAAAGAAACTCAAGTATGGAGGGATATAGGGATATGGTATGTGCAACCTACTCTCACATGGATAAGAAAAATACATATATTTAAAAATGTATAACATATAATAGACTGATGATAGATATTGACAGATAAGAGAAAATGTTAAATTTTGCTAAATCTTGGTAAACAGTAATCAGGTTTCCTTTGAACAACTTTTCTGTAAGTTTGAAATGGCTCCAAATAGAGACTTAAAAAAAACAGAAGAGAAACAATAAACCAATTCTTTTTTGTAGGAAGCTTGCTATAGCCCAATTCATCTGAAAAAAGCAAAGAGGAGCTGGGACTTCCCTGGTGATCCAATGTCTAAGATTTCATGCTCCCAATGCAGGGGACCTGGGTTTGATTCCTGGTTGGGAACTAAATCCCACATGCTTCAACTAAGAGTTCACATCAACTAAAGATCCCACATGCTACAACAGAGATTAAAGATCCCACCTACTTGTAGCTAAGACCTGGAGCAATCAATTAAATATTTTTTAAAAACACACCTCATTTAAAAAATAAAACAAAGCAGAGAGGAGCTAAGAGACGTGAGACTTCACAAAGAATTTATAAATCTACTTGAGATCATATTAGCATATAAAAAAACAAATTTTATGTAATAAAATACTTATGACTATATACGAGTAATGGAATATACTACTTTAAAGCTGGAAATGTGCATGTGCATTTATTTATACAATGGACATTCCCTAATTATATGAAACATTGCCCAAGGACTTACAATACTTACTTCTAGGACTAATTTGTCATTTAATCGCTGTTGCACTTTATCAAGTCAGTTGACTTTGTGTGGTCTCAGTTTCCTCACCTATGAAAAACAGAAGGTGAACTTAAGAGTTTGTGATATCCTTTTCAACTTTAAAGGCTTATACTTCTACATGCGATGGAAACAATGAGAACCACACAGATGAAAGCTGATGGAAGTATGTGGATATATTAAATATGCTTGGGTGATTTGCAGTTAGGATGCATAAGAAAATGGCCAAACTTCTGTAGAAGCCACACACTTTGATGATAGACACTTTTATTTCCCCCAGTACTCCCATACCTTTCATTGTTTTGACATTCATGGCCAAGCCTCTGTGAGACAGAGTGTATATAATCGAGTTAGGTTTTCAAGAAACAAAACAGATCCTGAGAGGTGACCTTTATATCTGTTAATAATACTAGTATTTCTTTCTTGGTCTATAAACTTCAGAAATTTGTAGTCACAATCATATAAAATGAGGAAATTAATGCCCCATGTACTTTCTTCCATCTCTGCCCTGTTTACATGTTCCAACTTTTTATAATATCAATGTTTCTGTCTCTTGAGGTGTTCTGAATGGTTGATTATTCTACACTTTGCCAATAGGTTGAGTCAAAAAAATTTTTTAAGTAGAAAACTTTTTTACTATTATATATATAACGTGAGTATTATTACTTAAGGTACAAAGTAGTATGATTAGACCTATAAAGAGGGAAATATAACCTTGTGTTAATTAACCTGTACTAGCTGAAGAAGAATATTTCAAAAATATTTCAAGGTATCAAGGTCAAATTGATTCCTCTTTTTCAATGTATTAAATACCACGCGGTTTAGTCTGTTTTATGTTTAGACCGTGATTTCTTTATACATCATGTTTGTTTGAAAATTCTGATTTTTTTTTTCCTTGTGAGCAGAATTATAGTATGCAATCATCTTGTCAAAGATCATCCAGTTTATTATTAAGATTTCCTTCAGGAGTATTTCAACATGATTTTCTAAGCCAGCTAAACAACTTATATCTAATTATTTTTCATAGATTTTTTTCTTGGCTATCATGTTGACTTGTTTCTTGGCTTCCATGACCTTATTTTTCTTGGATTATTTTTTCTTTTTGCTCTAGTACATCCCCCAATATTTTTTTCCATAAAATATGCATGGGAGATAAAATTTTCTAAGGTCTTACATCTCTAAAATTATCTTTTGAACTTGAAAAATAATTTAGATAGGTATATAATTCTAATTTCAAAGGAATTCCCACTCAGAACTTTTAACGCATTTTTCCATTATCTTCTGCCAACTAGTTTTGCTGGGGAGGAGATGGACACCAGGCTGATTCTCATTTCTTTGTAGATAACCTGTTTCTTCTCTGAAAAATGTTTAGGCTCTTATCTTCGACATAGTGAACTTTCAGAAAAGTTGCCTAGGTTGTGAATTCCTTTTTCCCCCTCATGTATTATTTTGTGATCCTTTAAAGTTAAATCATTTATTTAGTCAATAAAAATAGAGATACTACTTAATTTATCAGGCATCCATAACAGGAGCCTTAGCCCTTCACAGAGAAGTTATTCAACTTCTTTAGAGAAGACTTCTCTGGTTTTAGTTTAACTGGGGAACACATCACCCCTGCATGTAGGTGTAAGAGTAAAAATGGGGTGAAGATGGACTCTCAAGCTTTTATTGTAAACATAAAACTAATACCCCTGATTTTTCATTCACTTTTCCCTGGAATTCTTGCCAGTTTCAAGCTTTGAACTTCCAGCTTTCTTCTCTGTAATTTCTTAGTTGTAAACTCTTTGTCTTCTGTTTATAACAGTGAAACCTAACTTTTGTTGAACTGTCTTCCAGGAAGTATCCTAGTGCTTCATATAACTTGGCCAACCCACACAACAACCCAAGACAACAGGTCCTATAATTTTTCACATGTTATATAAGGAAACAGAGTTGTCCAAAGTCATATAGCTTATGACTGACAGAGATGACATTTGAATCCAGACAACCTATGATCCCATCCTCTGCATATCTTGGAGAAATATATAGAAGTCTTTCATTCTCTTATGCTTGGATTTATTATGAATTTATTTCTTTTTAAACAGGCATTTCAATGAAATGTGAAGTGGGAAAGTAGTGAAAGAGAGTCATGTGTTCTGTCTACAGACTTTGAGTGAAATCTCTCCATACCTCCTCAATGCATAAATGATGTTGCCAAATCTGGGGCTAGGTAGTCATTTTCTGCTGTAGGTTTCTGCAAAACCAAAATGGCAGACAATGAGTAGCAAGAGGCTTAGTTTAGAGGTAAGATGAACTGTGGTCACTCTTTCCCATTACTTGCTACTGACACAGCTGGAATGACATGTTGCTAAAGTGGGGAAAGGTGAATTTTCACACTTCCTGCCATCCTCATTTCTCTGATTGGGCTGATCAAAGGCAGGCAGGTGGAAGAAGACAGACCACCAAGGGAAAGTGGCACTAGGGCTGAGGGAAGGAAGGAGTAAATAATGGCATTTGTGTGGGAAGCTAGACTTGGCTTCTGCTCCCTGTTAATTACTAAATATCTCTTATGTGTCATGTGTTGGTTTAGGTATTCTGTGTTTATCATTCTGTTTAATTTTTATAATGACCCTGTAGCAAAGGCATTATTATGCCCATTTGATAGATGAGGGCACTAAGGTTTAGAGAGGTTACTAATTTTGCTCAAGGTTACACAGGTAGTATGTTCAGCAGGCTTTTAAGCCCATGTCTGTTGCACACTGCTGTTGTCTCTTGACCCCACGGTGGGCAGGGGGTGGTATATTTGGAAGAGAGCTGATGTTTTTACTTGCCCAAATTCCTCCTTCTATCTTGATACACTATTAGGCTCACATATATACTTACACTCATGTACACATAAATTAACTAATTCACAGTATTGAGCAAATTATTGAGCAGCTATGTACGAGGTATTTGGTAAGGTCAAGTCATTGATACACACTCCTTTCCATTTGTCAAGCATGATTTGCTTTATCTATGATCCAGTCAATGTTGGCAATTTGATCTCTGGCTCCTCTGCCTTTCCTTAACCCAGCTTGTACATCTGGAAGTCCTCAGTATCACTGCAGTGTGAATTAAATTTAAGGTATTTCGCCAAAATGATAGTGTAATGGATCACAACGTCCTCACAATTTACTTCTATATCTCCATATGCATATCCCTTTACAATGGAGTTTTTGCTGTGACTCACATCAAAAAGTTGAGTTTATTTCTCTATTCTTTGAATCTGGGCTTGGACAGCTAACTTTCTTTGGCTAATGGGGCATTAGAAAATGTGGTGCAGGGGCTTTAAAACTGCACCACTGAACTGTGGTGCAGTTCAGTTCAGTTGCTCAGTTGTGTCCAACTCTTTGTGACCCCATGAATTGCAGTATGCCAGGCCTCCCTGTCCATCACCAACTCCCAGAGTTCACTCAAACTCATGTCCATCGAGTCGGTGATGCCATCCAGCCATCTCATCCTCTCTCGTCCCCTTCTCCTCCTGCCTCCAATCCCCTCCAGCATCAGAATCTTTTCCAGTGAGTCAACTCTTCGCATGAAGTGGCCAAAGTATTGGAGTTTCAGCTTTAGCAGCATTCCTTTCGATGAACACCCAGGACTAATCTCCTTTAGAATGGACTGGTTGGATCTCCTTCTCTTGTTACTGGGACCTTTTTGTCATCATGTGGACAGACATTCTTGAAGATGAGAGACCACATGAAGAAGGGCCTTAAGCATCCTAGGTGATCTGGCGGTTGCCCCAGACATTGAGGAAGGAAGGTGAAGTCGCTTAGTCGTGTCCGACTCTTTGTGACCCCATGGACTGTAACCTATTAGGCTTCTCTGTCCATGGGATTCTCCCAGGCAAGAATACTGGAGTGGATTGCCATTTCCTTCTCCAGGGGATCTGAGGGAGCTATTTTAGTTCATTCAGCCCTAGATGAGCTGGCCTAATGCAGAAGAGCTAGGCAGATCACTCACAGAGCTGAAGTGAAGTGAAAGTCGCTCAGTTCTGTCTAATTCTTTGAGACTCCATGGACTGTAGCCTGCCTGGCTCCTCTGTCCACAGAATTCTCCAGGCCAGAATACTGGATTGTGAGACATTATAAATAGTTTAAGTCAAATATTGTGGTGTTTTGTTAGGAGGCAAAAACTAACTGATGATAAATAGATAGATGGATAGTTGAGGTAGATTGAGAAGGGAGAGTGAAAACAGAAAGGGAAAGGAGTGAAAGGGAAAAGGCATGTAGTTGTGCAACTTGAAGGCTCTGAATGCTTTGGTGGAGATAAAGGAGCCCCCTGGGGAGAGTGAACTACAAAAAGACAGAAGGAAGAACTTAGCTGGCAATCCAGTGGTTAAAATGCTGGGCTTCCAATACAGGGGAGAGGTTTGATTGCTGGTTGGGAAGCTAAGATCCCAAATGCCACATGGCATGGCCAAAATTTTTTTTTAAATAATGGCTTTAAAAAGTTTTAAAAACAGAGGAAAGGAATACACTAGAAACATACTTGACTCTTCTTCATGGCTGATCATTGTATAACTCCAAGGGGAACATTTAGAACCTGAACACTTCTCCTAAATGTCAGGGTTTTGCTGTAATTTGAACAATCCAAAAGTAATCTGACACTCTTGTTTACTTTTTTTTAAATAGTCTAGCAGAGAGAAATCATTTCTCATCAGATTTATTGAGTTGCATGTTGACCCAGAATTCCAAGTCTAAATACAGCCCTTATCTAAACCCGTGGCACTAGAAGGGGAAATAGACCCAACTGTTTCTCTGTCAGGCTCCTGCCACTTTGTTTTAACATCCCACTGTGTTAAAAAAAAAAAGGAATGACAGACTCTGATGTTCTGATTCAGTATCACACAGTCAGTTGGATAATCCACTTTCTCCTTCCTCTGTCCTCACATATAATGCTTTTTATCTCTTTCACAGTGTGAATGATCTACTCTGCACTCTGGTTGGTTGAATGGATGTCTGTGTCAGAGACTTTAAGCTTTCTGAGGGCAGGGACCTTATTTTATTGGTTCATTCTTCCATTACTTTATTTATGCCAGGGAATGTTTATTGTGGAATGATGATTCATTCCTGATTTCAAAAATCTGATTATCTAGTAAAAGAGGAAAAATTTTATATCTGTTTTTAAAGAATGTGTAATGTTAATATTGAGTCTTTGCAAAATGTGTGAGCACAGAAAAAAGAATCGCCCTGATGCCTCTTGCACCTGTATCCTAACTGATCTGCCTACTACTATACCTGACTCCCTAAAGCCCAGTGGTGCACTCAATAGCCAGAGGAATTTATTAAAATATATTAGAGTCTATCAATCCTCGGCTTCAAATTTTCAATTTAAACTTCTTACAGGCCTTATGAAGTCAGTGGGGTCTGGCAGCTGCCTTGCCCTCTGGCAGCACCTCAGCCATGTTGGCTGTTTTCAGTTCTTGAGAACCAGGCTTGCTCTCTAGCTTACAGCCTTTGAATTAGTGGGCTCTGCATGACTGGCTCCCTCTTGTCATTCAGAGCTCAGCTTAAGTGACCAGATTCCTGACACTCAGTGTCACTAAGTGTCATATGACCCATCTAACACTAACCATAATGAGTTAGTACTGCCTGCTCCTCTTTCTTTTCTTCTTTACCTCCCTCCTCCTTTTCCTTCCTTCCTTCCCTACCTCATCCATCCTTTTGTCTTTCTTAACTTTGTCTGTCTGCAGTAAAATGAAAATTTCATCAAAACAGAGACCTTGTTCCCTCTTCCACCTCCTATCTGCCTCATAATAAATGTTCAATTTGTGGCTCAGCTGGTAAAGAATCTGCCTGTAATGCAGGAGACCTGAGTTAGATCCCTGGATTGGGGAGATTCCCCTGGAGAAGGGAATGGCTACCCACTCCAGTATTCTGGCCTGGAGGATTCCATGGACCATGGAATCACAAAGAGTCAGACATGACAGAGTGACTTTCACTTTCACTTTCAAATACTTTCTGAGGGGCTTCCCTGGGGGTGGTAAAGAATCCACCTGCCAATGCAGGAGAGACACAGGTTCTATCCCTGATCTGGGAAGATCCCATGTGGTGCAGAGCAACTAAGCCCATGCACCACAACTTTTCAACCTGTTCTCTAGAGCCTGGGAGCCACAGCTACTGAGCCTATGAGTTGCAACTACTGAAGCCCGCCTGCTCTAGAGTCTGTGCTTCACAACAAGAGAAGCCACTGCAATGAGAAGCCCAAGCACCGCAACTAGAGAATAGCTACTGCTTACCGCAACTGGAGAAAAGCCCATGCAACAGTGAAGACCCAGCACAGCCAAAAGAAATAATGGAGAAATACATACTGTTTGAGTGTATGAGCAGATGGATAGAATTCTGAATGCTGCAGGCACTCTCTGGATGGAATAGAGGGGGAGATGACTTTTCAGAGAAAATAACACCTTATTCAAAAACACATGACAAAGACCAAGTGCACTAAAAGTATTTTGGCATGGCTGGAACACAGGGTGTGAGTTGAGCTTGGAGAGAGCAAGAAAATGAAAGGAGGTGAGAACTGAAAGGTTATATTTAATAACTCACAGGAATGCAGACATCTTTCACATTCTGACATTGTAGCCCTGAAGGAGGAGAGGGAAAGGGCCTTGACAGAAGATACTGACAAATTTATTCTGTTGCTGTGATTCCTTTCAGAGTTTTGACTTGAATTGGAAATGTACTACTGAACTTGGCCAGATGTGAGAAACATGTATAAAACCATTTTGTGTCATTTATTCATTTGACTCTTAAATCACAGTAAGCAGCAGCTTCATGTGTATTTTTTGTTTGTTTATTTGAGCTTTATTGTTTATGAGGTTTAAAAACAATTTGAGGAAGACAGTGAAAAGGCTTTCATTTACTTTGATAACTTCCTTATCTGTCAAGGGGGAACAATAAGCTTATCTGAAAGAGTATTTGTAAGACTTTGTTGTTTTTTGTTTGTTTGTTTTTAGTCTCTAAGCCATCTCTGACTCTTTGCAACCCTGTGGACCATAGCCCACCAGGCTCCTTTGTCCATGGGATTTCCCAGGCAAGAATATTGGAATGGATTGTCATTTCCTTCTCCAGGGGATCTTCCCAACCCAGGGACTCGAACTCGAGTCCTCATGTCTCCTGCATTGGCAGATGGATTCTTCACCACTGAGCCATCAGAGAAGCCCATTTGTAAGACTTAAATGATTTAAAATATATGAAGTGCTTAGGGCAGTTCTTACCTGGCTTCCCTGGTGGCTCAGGTGGTAAAGCGTCTGCCTGCAATGCAGGAGACCCAGGTTCAATCCCTGGGTCTGGAAGATCCCCTGGAGAAGGAAATGGCAACCCACTCCAGTACTCTTGCCTGGAAAATTCCATGGACAGAGGAGCCTAGTCGGCCACAGTCCATGGGGCTGCAAAGAGTTGGACACGACTGAGCAATTGTTAGCCTTTATCATCATTATAATCACTTGCTGCTCTCATGAAGAGAAACATGATATAACTTAACTGAAGCAATTCTACACTAGGTTCAAAACTTCATTTTGCTGGAGAGAGACAGACACTGCCATTTTGCATTGTGAGGACATTGCTTGGTAATTATGATTGATAACAATTCTTGCATGCTTTTTAGTCATGGTGCAAATAGGCACACTCAATTAACTGCATCAAGTCCATTGTTTAAGAACAATGCATAAGCCAGAATATACCAGGCAGATACTGGGCAAAAGTGAAGAGAGAAATCTGAACAGGAACAGTGCTCTCTAGGGTGAAGAGTGCGGGCTTTCTCCACATCTCAGTCTTGACTTGTTCATCCAGATCATCCATGTTCATCCCTGCAGCGGCCCTGACTCAGTCTAGGGCTTCAGCCCTGCTCACCAAGATTCTAGGCGTCTTGTGGCCTGTGGTCTGCAACTCAGCTGGTCTGGAGGGCAGGAAGGAAGGGTGGATCCTCTCGAGATTTCCTGTCTTGCTGTGAGTCACTGATACCAAGCACTTTTCTTGCAGTTCTCTGCCTACTATCCGGAGAGCGGGAATGCAGCCGCAAAAGTCAAACCGGAACCATCCTCTGCGTCATAATAACGACTCTCGCTGCAGTAAACAAACATGGTCTGCACCGCTTCAGGGGGATCTCCCTCCCTGTGCAAGCAAGGAACTGAAGGAAAGGCTCGCCATTTCATTACCCTTTGTAAGAAGAGAATGAGGACAAGAGAAAACCTGTGGCTGATTCATGTCAATGTATGGCAAAACAAATACAGTACTGTAATGTAGAATAAAGTATTAAAAAAAAAAAATCCTCCGGTATCATTTTGGTGTTGTGGAAAGGAGACTCATTTTGGAGAAGGAATGCAAAATTTCTGACTTGCCTGGGAAAGATTGTAAGCCTGTCTCACACCTGCTTCCCCTTCCATTCCCTTCCTGCCTCATTGCAAACAATCTGAAGTTGAACATGGGGTTTTGAGATTCCTCTAAGTAATTGCCTTGTAAATAAAAACTTTAAAGTAATTCTTGCTGTGGAAAATAAAGTGAATAGGCTTCAATCTATGTAGGAAAAGCCGATCAAGAGAGCATGATAACAGCTGTACTACCTAACTTCTAAGTATGAGCCTGCTGGAAGGATCAGTAGTAGTAATAATAATAATAGCTACTAAGCACTTGTCTTACTTTGGATATTATACTTTATGTATGTTATTGCTGTTCCTCAAGCCCCCCAAGTCACCCATTCTACCAGCTACCTTAAAACAGGATGATATATGCAATAATGCTTTGAAAATGTTAGTCATTAAAGACATTTTTATATAAAGGTATAATTATAAATATATATATACCTGTGCGGCTATACCTGTGCGGCTTCCCAGGCCGCACAGTGGTAAGAATCCACCTGCCAATGCAGGAGACGTGGGAATGTGGGTTTGCTCCCTGGGCTGCATAGATCTCCTGGAGGAGGAAATGGCAACTCACTCCAATATTCTTGCCTGGGAAATCCCATGGATAGAGGAGCCTGGCAGGCTAGACCATGGGGCTGCAAAGAGTAAGACATGACTGAACGACTGAGCAAATACAGCAAACAATTATAATTAACCTTAGTAAAAATTCCATGGACAATATTTTACTTAGATTACCAAAGAATATGAGATACACACAACTAGGTTGAAATACCATTTTGTCCCCATATGTATTACTAAGTCTCTGTGGACCTCAGTTTCCTCTGTAAAAGGGGTGCCATAACAGGTACCTCTTAGGAGTATAGCATTCACAAGGACTATATGTAAAAACTCCACTTCTCTGTATTTGACACAATAGATTCACCACACATATGAACTCCCCTTTCTTTTCCAGTTTTCCTTGAGATAATAGAAATGAGTTAAAGATCTTTAGAATCATTAATTAGGTATTTGATAATTTTTCAGAGTGCCTGCAGAAATACTGAGGAAGAAGAAGGACAATTATAAAAATGAAGAATAACAGAATAATATAAGTGAAGGAGTCCGCAGACTATGAGGAAAACAGTCTGATTGTTCTCAAAAAGTGTACTTAGGAGTAGCTTTGTATCAGAGACTTGGAAAAATATTATGATGGAAGAGGAATTATTGAAATGTAATTTTCTTTAACACTGGTCATAACCACATAACTTGATTCTAGGCCTTTGGTAGGGAAGTTACAATTCAGTTGTAACAGTCAGTTTAAATTACTAGTCATTAAGTAAGTTTCTCAGAAAACCAGAAACCTAGCCTCTCATAATGAGTATTCATTAGAGGAGAGAGATTAAGTTCTATAGTGTTCACTGCTGTGCAACAGAGAATTAAATATTTTCAACATTTTATTTTGTTCACACAATTAGACTTTTCTTTTACCCATGAAAGCTGTATCAGTTCTTAAAATGGTGATTATAAATAAACATCTCCTTTTCTCAATCTTTCTCTAACATTATACTTCAGAGTAGAAAATAACAAGTCAATACCTTTCTTATATCAGCACAGATTACTTTTCAGTATACTTCATGACATTTTCTACTTTGCATGAAAAATTTTACAGACGTGGAGTTTGCTGGTACAGTTGAAAGACTGCTTGTGTTAAAAAAAAAAAAGTCTTCAGAACTATCTTACCAAACATGCCAGTACCACCCTGGTAGATGCCTGAAGCATTATGGTTTTGTGTTCAGGCAAGCTTTGTAAGAGATTTGAGCTCCATATTATCATGTTGGCCTGAAGACTTAAGTACGTAAGTAGCATTCTTTTTATAGTTTTGGAAGTTTAAAACACTGAGTTCTAATTATACCTGCACACCTAAAAATAAAGTACACTTTGCAAAGGAAAGACACAAAGACCAGAAGAAACAGTCTTAAATAACAACAAACTTTTTACTATAAGGTCTTAATTTTACTTTACAGTATCTCTTAAAAAAATTCTTACTTTCTTTGTACCTACAATCTCTGATACAGAAATGGCTTAATTATGAGTGGCAAATGGAAGACTGACAAAAAATTGAATATATGACCGTGATAATTATCTTATGGCTTCAGGGCTTCCCAGGGGCTTAGTGGTAAAGAATTTGCCTGCCAATGTAGGAGATGCTGGAGACACAGGTTCTATACCTGGGCTGGGAAGATCCCCCGGAGAAGGGCTGGGAAACCCACTCCAGTATTCTTGCCTGGAAAATTCCATGGACAGAGAAGCCTGGAAGGCTGAGCATGCATTCACACACCATCACAATCCAAAAATATGAGTCCACTTCTTTAAAAAGGATAGAGGGGGAGAAAAGGAAATGAGTGAAACATACTATAGCTTTTAGAAGCAGTTTATAAGATCTTTGTATGAGCCATGTTTAACTAATGGCAACAGTGTTGGTTGTAGCTTTTATTATTCGTGGATATCCTGAGGACATAACATAAAAGTACTTTAATACTACTAATATTGCTAAGCTTAACATGAGTTTCTCAATCATGAAAGAGGATTTTCTACTTGTTTAGTTCCTTATTCTTAGACTAAAATATAAGCTGTGCTTATTTTATTTTTCATATTTTGGTTATTTGATATCCTTGATCCACACAATGCAGGACCCACATCTAAGGAACAGAAATTTGCTAGTGAGTCACATGGAAAAGAAACTTGAGTGGTTTTCAGAGCAAAGGAATTTAACAGTAATAATATAAAATAGGCAGACTCAGACTTACATATCTCAAGATTTTTTTCTTCCTCTCTTCCCCTTAATCTTCCACATGTTATATAAAGTACATTTAGAGAGCTTTTTCATTTCTAAAATAATTGTGTTTAATACAGGAAGCAACAAAGGTCAATTTTGAAAAGTGACATTTTTTTCCTGCTACTGGTTTTCATTATAAACTTTTAAATATACCCTAAAAGTTCCCAAATTCACGGAGCTGAAACTTTTATTGAAGTTAAGATGGAAGTAAGGCGTAGGCCGTAAAAGATCCAGTCATACTTAGAGAATTGGAGTGCCCACTTAGATCCTGAATTTGGAATCTCCCTTATACTACTAACCGTCTGCTGCTTCTACTGTTTAACCTGAAAGCCCATCTGCACTGTCAGAGTGAGGCCGCTTTCCTCCCACTAATGGTCCAGCTTGGTGGTTAGCTTCTGCATGCATAGGGCCAGTCTTACTCTAAAATCAGCCTCTCCAGCCTTCAGTGACAGAGCCCCAGGGGGTGCAATGGTTCTCAAACCTTAATGTGCATCAGGACCATTTGGAGAGTTTGTTATAGGAAACTCTCACCCCTAGAGTTTCCGATTCATTTGGTCTGGGGTGGTGCCTGAAAAGTAGTATTTCTAACAAGTTCTCACATGATGCTGATGCTGCCAGTCGGAAACCACTAATGTGGTGCAAAGTGCCTGAGACTAAAAGCTAAGAAGTCTTACCTTCATCTAGTTTCATAACTTCCCTCCATAAAGACACTAATGTGTGACCTCTGTGCCTTGCTTTCTGGTTTTTAAAACAAAAGGTTGGGCAGGTAAACTCTTGCTTAAGAATTAATTTCTCAATGATTTTTCTGACCATCTCACTTGAAAATTTACAGTGCATTTGGATCTGTTAAAAAAAAAAAAAAAGACATCCCAACAGCCACCTCAAATTGTGTCATCCAATGACATACCCTTTTCTCATTGAAAGCGTTGAGTGGGGGAAGGTTAGATAAAACACCTCAGTTGTTTCTAGTTGTGAATTAAATACTTCACAATCAAATTCTTAGAGTTTCGTAAATGATGAGTGTGAATGAATTAACAGGTCTGCCAAGATATTGGTTCGAATAGGCCTGAGGCATAAGAGCTTCCAGGCAATTCATCATTAAAAGTGTTCCTTTACCCCAGCGTACCATTAAAATATTGTGATTATCTGTGTGCCATGGTATGACAAGCTTTGGGAAACACTTGTTATGTAAACTGACTTTGTTGCTTCATCTATTTTGTCTATCCAGCATTGTTCATCAAATTTACTTAGGAATGAGGGCAGCTTATTATGAAAATGTCTGATTGTGGTGTGATAATTTTTCTTAACGTTAGCTGAAATACTGCCACCATTTTTGATATCTTTTAGTTTGATACAGGAATTTAATTGGGGGGGTGTGGAAGACATAATTTGATTTTCCTGAAGCCACTTTGCAAAGCCATCTTTGCAAAGATGGGCACAATAAAGGACAGACATGGTATGGACCTAACAGAAGCAGAAGATATTAAGAAAAGGTGGCAAGAATACACATAAGAACTGTACAAAAAGATCTTCGTGACCAAGATAATCATGATGATGTGATCACTACCTGGAGCAAGACATCCTGGAATGTGAAGTCAAGTGGGCCTTAGGAAACATCACAATGAACAAAGCTAGTGGAGGTGATGGAATTCCAGTTGAGTTATTTCAAGTCCTAAAAGATGATGCTGTGAAAGTGTTCCGCTCAATATGTCAGCAAATTTAGAAACCTCAGCAGTGGCCACAGGACTGGAAAAGGTCAGTTTTCATTCCAATCCCAAAGAAAGGCAATGACAAAGAATGCTCAAACTATCATACACTTGTACTCATCTCACACCCTAGCAAAGTAATGCTCAAAATTCTCTAAGCCAGGCTTCAACAGTACATGAACTGTGAACTTCCAGATGTTCAAGCTGGTTTTACAAAAGGCAGAGGAACCAGAGATCAAATTGCCAACATTGCTGCTGGATCATTGAAAAGGCAAGAGAGTTCCAGAAAACATCTGCTTTACTGACTATACCAAAGCCTTTGACTGTATGGATGACAGCAAACTGTGGAAAATTCTTCAAGAGATGGGAATACCAGACCACCTGACCTGAGTCATGAGAAATCTATATGCAGGTCAAGAAGCAACAGTTAGAACAGGACATGGAACAACAGACTGGTTCCAAATAGGAAAAGGAGTATGTCAAGGCTGTATATTGTCACCCTGCTTATTTAATTTTTATGCAGGGAACATCATGTGAAATGCTGGACTGGATGAAGCACAAGCTGGAATCAAGATTGCTGGGAGAAATATCAATAACCTCAGATACGCAGATGACACCACCCTTATGGCAGAAAGCAAAGAACCAAAGAGCCTCTTGATGAAAGTGAAAGATCATGGCATCTAGTCCCATCACTTCATGGCAAATTGATGGGGAAATAATAGAAACAGTGAGATACTTAATTTTGGGGGCTCCAAAATCACTGCTGATGGTGACTGCAGCCATGAAATTAAAAGACGCTTACTCCTTGGAAGAAAAGCTATACACAACTAGATAGCATATTAAAAAGCAGAGACATTACTTTGCCAACTAAGGTCCGTCTAGTCAAAGCTATGTTTTTCCCAGTAGTCATTTATGGATGTGAGAGTTGGACTATAAAGAAAACTGAGTGCCAAAGAATTGCTTCTTTTGAACTGTGGTGTTAGAGAAGACTTTTAAGAGTCCCTTGGACAACAAAGAGATTCAACCAGTCCATCCTAAAGGAGATCAATCATAAATATTCATTGGAAGGACTGATGCTGAAGCTGAAGCTCCAATACTTTAACCACCTGATGCGAAGAACTGACTCATTTGAAAAGACCCTGATGCTGGAGAAGATTGAAGGCGGGATGACAGAAGATGAGACGGTTGGATGGCATCACCAACTCAATGGATAAGAGTTTGAGTAAGCTCCAGGAGTTGGTAATGGACAGGCAGCCTGGTGTGCTGCAGTCCATGGAGTCGCAAAGAGTGGGACATGACTAAGTGACTGAACTGAACTGAACTGAAGTCATTTGGGCAGGAGTTCTCTAGCCTAACACTGTTTCTTTCTTGTATTCAATAGCTGCCAAAGGGGCTTTATGTGGTACCTAACAAGGAAAATCAAAGCATGGTGGTGATAAGCAGTGGAGGCTCCTACACATGTGTACAAAAGTGCAGAGGCTATAATTTTAGGATGGAGAGTAGAGGAGAATGGTGCTGAGATCCTTGGGTGGGACTTTCATATTTTTTGGAAGTATAAGCAATAGGACCACCTAGATTTCAGTCTTCACTGGAAAGCCCACATGGAACTCTGGGTAGAATATATATATCCTACTGTAGCCTCAAGACTGGAATGGTGCTTTGAACAAGGTGGGTGCTCAAAAAGTAGGTGGCTTTGAATCACTTAGTAAAGGCTTGCCAAAGAATCTGTACTCTCTGAGAACAATATTATTTACACTGCATAAAGTAGTCCTAAAAAAGGAAATGGTATGAAACAGAATGAAGCATTTTACTCTACAGACTTGAGCCAACATTATTCTAACCAGGTCTCCTGGCTTATCAGCTTGTTAAACCTCATCTTCTAGGAAGGTCCAATACCTGACATTATTTAGAAAAACAGTATTTTGTTGTCTTGATTACTAATTAGTCTTCTCATGTTTATCATCCTCTTTCTATATAGTAACTTCCCACAGCCTTTCTGCTTGCTAACACATAGTCTAAGTTACTGCTTATGAAACAGTTTAAGGTGCTCCACAGGCTCTAAGTGAACTGTTTTCCATCTCCCAATTGCCTATTCAGCAAGAAAAACTATGCCGAAGCTCTGTAGCATTTTATACTGGAGCCATATGGCTCTCACACAACCATGAATAAAATCAATGCATAAAACTTATCGTTGGACTTCCTGAATGGTCCAGTGGCTAAGGCTCCACACTCACAATTCAGGGAACCCGGGTTCAGTCCCTGGTCAGGGAATTCGATCCCACATGCCACAACTAAGAGTTTGCATACCACAACAAAGATACTGTGTGCTGCAACTAAGACCCAGCCAGCCAAATAAAAACCTATCATTTCTGTGGTAGTACTAAACTGATTTTTACCTCTAGTTAGCCAATCACTTTTAACAATGGGAACACAGATGACAGTGTAATCCTTGCAAAAAAATAGACCACGTCCAGAAGACCTTTAAGGTTGCCCTAGCTCCAAGCTGGGGGAAAATTATTTCCCTGGAGCTCAATTCCATTTTCTGCTTCTCTTTCAAAGTTCATTTCTCGGTTTACTACTCATTGCTGATAATTTTATGTTTGACTCTGGTTGAGCAAGATTTCGAAGTGGCCAACCACTTTTCATTTAAATTTGCTTCAGGGTTAAAGGAATTTGAAGATCACTTTTTTTTTTGATAGAATCATACAGACGTACATTCCAGCAGATACAGAATTCCTTTCCTTTATTATCCACATATGCTTTATGTAATCCAGCCTTCTAGCACTGAGAGAGACAACCATCTATTCATAATTTGCACATTTCTACTCGGCTGAATACCGTCCTTCCTGGTTTTTGTAAGAATGTTCCTACTATAATTCTCTTGAGTAGTAAAAGCATGTGTAAGCCAAGAGACATAGTATGCAAATATTCATTAAAAAAAAAAAAAGTCTAATAACACAAGACAGCTCCTTGCTATGGGTACTGCCACCATCAACACCCTCATTCCCAAAGCTTCACCTGTCATCTCATAGTATTCTATCTGGTTCTTATCTATCTACCATTCAACAGGATTTCCAGGTCCTAGGGGCAGGAATCCTGCAATACATCTTTTGCATCCTTTCTAGTGTCGAACGAAGTACTGAACATCACGTGGATATCTAATAAACAATTGTTGAGTCATGGTGAGTTGAATTAAAAATCCCCATATTCCTGGTGCAGGAATGATGGAAGTGACTGAACTTCCCCCACTCTCCATAGTCTGAGAACTATCATCAAAAGTAAGGATTATCAGGTAAATGAAGATTACCAGGAAGGAAACGCCAAAGACCAATGCAAAATACTGCAAAGAAGGGTTACAAGAGAAATAACTCCCCTTTAACCTAGTCCTTTCTCTGCTGCAGAAAGAGGATGTTTGGTAAACTGTTGGCGAAAGTCACAGTCTACATGGTCTATTGTGACTGTCACATGTTCCAGCAGCATAGAGTAAAACTTTTTAAGCTTGAAGTTCTAATAAAAGTTCTGTGTTTATTATATGATTTATGATTGGTATATAAATAATGAAAAGAGCTTCTCTGAATCCATGACTAATTCCTGAATATGAATTCAGTGCTCAGACACTAGTTTTTACTGCGCATTTTCCTCCATATTTAAACCTTGTGAGTGTCATGTGCAGGAAGTAGGACAGAGAACAGAGGTCTTCTGTTAACTTGAGTATTATCACATGGACTTCCTTGAGGACTGTGTGTTGAGTTCCATATTCTACAACCATGACCTCATTGTCATCTTTATTATGCCTTTGCTAGCTTCTGTTGTTTTTTTTTTAATCTACTTTTGAATCTCTTGATTTTTAAACTTGTATCATAAAATCTTTCACTTTAGAGATTTTTTTCCCTCAATGTTTAGTGGAGTAAAGAGCCTCTGATAGGTTTTCAATAAACAATATTTGAATCATGTTGAATTGAATTTACAGTTTAAAAGGAACTTAAAAATGCTGTTCTTTGTTTTCAGGATGAAAGTTTTATATGGTATCTATGGTATAACTGAGCAATTACTACAAATAAATATCATAAAATATTATAAACATAGTCAAGTAAAATAGCAGTTTAACCAAAAATAGATATTGCATGTAAACACAGACAGGCCTTGGTTATTTCCTGTAACATATCTGTCTTACAGTTTTTATATAAAGATTTTATATAGGGGCTTTCCTGGTGGCTCAGTGGTAAAGAATCCACCTGCCAATGTAGGAGACACAGGTTCGATCCCTGGTCCGGGAAGATCTCACATACCTTGGAGCAACTAAGCCGTTGTGCCCACAGTTGAGCCTGTATTCTAGAGCCTAGGAACTACAAGTACTGAGCCCACGCACCGCAGCTACTGAAGCCCACGTGCTCTAAAGCCTTTGCGCAGCAACAAGAGAAGCCACCGCAATGAGAAGGCCATGCACCACAACTAGAGGCCCCCACTCTCCACAACTCAAGGGAAGCCCGGGCAGCAACGAAGACCCAGCACAGTCATAAGTAAATAAGAGAGTTTTTTTTTAAGTCCTATACAGAAGCAGTAACCATATATCTTGAAAGGTATTTGGAATTCTTTATTGTGTAAGTATGGTAAGGTAGGACCGTATGGAGTCAATTTTTTTTCCCCTGTTATCTTGACTTTAAAAAAACTCAATTTTTCAAATAAATCAATGGAAACTACACAGAATATACTTATATTGGCCTGATAACTTTAATTGTAGCATTGGTTCAGTTCAGTTCAGTTCAGTCGCTCCTTCCGTCCGACTCTTTGCAACTCCATGAATTGCAGCATGCCAGGCCTCCTTGTCCATCACCAACTCCCGGAGTTCACTCAGACTCATGTCCAATGAGTCAGTGATGCCATCCAGCCATCTCATCCTCTGTCGTCCCCTTCTCCTCCTGCCCCCAATCCCTCCCAGCATGTAACATTGGTTAGTAGCATATTAATATCTTGGCACTTCCCTACCTCCACTTTAAGGAATTCTCTGTAATAATGAATTTTCACCCTTTATAATAAAGATTTTCTTGTCATGCAGATGGTGGTATTTTGAATGAATACAAGTGTGTATATAAAAGATCAGTAGGAAATAAAATTATACCCATATGAAAAGTGCTCTTCTCTAAATTACAAAAATTGGACTATAAAGAAAAGATAATAGTTTTAGTTTTCTAAGTTCTTCCTCATGATTTCATGACTCTTATTCAGCGAAACAAAAATTGAAATTAGCATTTGTTTTATTATGCATACAATCCCCCTGGAGAAGGAAATGGCAACCCACTCCAGTATTCTTGCCTGGATGCAATCCACTGGATAGGTCACCATTATCTCTCACAAAGCTAGAACTAGAAGTTTGGGATTGTTTAGCAAAACTGAGCTGGGAGCAGGCCTGTTTTGTTGTACTTGGCAATCTGATTAGCTGCTCTTTTCCATACACAGTAGGACCTAAAGCACAGGTTTCAAAGCATGGTCAAGAAGCATCCAAGAAGCTTGTAGTTATGCCTATCCCCAGGCCCCTCATGGACCAGCACAATCAGAACCTCTGGGTGCAAGGCCTAGAGATCTATATTTAAACAAGAGTCCCTAGTGATAATTATGCTTACCAAATTTGAAAGTCACTGACTGCAGGTTCACACTTAATAATTTAAAAAAATATATACCACATCTTTTGGTTAAAAAAAAAAAACCTGTTTGGTAAAATTTATCTTTTGGTTTCATATTTAATATGGCTCTCAGTTTTTGTTTTTGTTTTTTTTTTCCTTCTTCCTGGGTTGGGAAGACCCCTTGGAAAAGGGATAGGCTACCTACTCCAGTATTCTTGGGCTTCCTTGGAGGCTCAGATGGTAAAGAATCTGGGTGCAATGTGGGAAACCTACTTTCAATCCCTGGGTTGGGAAGACTCCCTTGGGGAAGGTAACAGCAATCCACTCCAGAGTAGATGGCTTCCCTGGTGGCTCAGACAGTAAAGAATCTGCCTGCATTGCAGGATATTCTGGGTTGATCCCTGGGTGGGGAAGATCCCTGGAGGAGGAGATGGCGACCCACTCTAGTATTCTGGCCTGGAGAATCCCCATAGAGGAGCCTGGTGGGCTACAATCCATGGGGTAGCAAAGAGCCAGACACGACTGAGCGACTAAGCACAGCACAAACACTCTGTGTGCTTCTGTTGCTTTCTGCTCTTCGCCCCTCACTCCTGTTTCGCAGAATTTTAGAACTATGTGTGACTACAATCCTTTGATTACAAGCAACAGGATCTAATTCTGAATGTGTTAAAATTTATTGCAGTTTGTGGGTAGCTCATAAGTCAAAAATCTGAAAACAGTGTTAAGAAAAGATATGAGTTAAAGTAGACAGAGTAGGAAGTACCTTTGGTCTTCAATTCCTGTGTCACTTTATTCAAATTTCAAATTATATTTAAAAAGTGTAGGCTTTGCCTAGCAAAGTCCTGTCCCCATATCTTGGCCCAGAGAGGGAGTGTAACTTTCAGGAGCTTTCCAGAACTGTATCCAGTGACTGAGGGGTGGATCTCTAAAGCAAAATAGTACTAGCACCTTAACAGACTAGACTGAAGAAAGATTTTGGTACAGTCAAAAATAATAGATTCACCACGATGCAGAAAACTTTTAAATATACAATTTGAAGTCCTAATTTTAATCATTAAGTCAACTAATTCCTGAGAGCTAGTCGACAGATACTTATTACAAAGTTAATATTCTGAGTCAGGTGCTATGTTAGGTGTTAGGGAAATTATACTGAAGTTACCAGAGGTCAGGAGTAACAAATTAAGGCTATGTAGGTGGGCTAGTTTAGATAGAATATAGACTATTCAGGACTAACAGAAGGGCCTGTTTATGTAAATAAAAGTCTGAATCAGATATATATATTTTTTAATTTAAATAAACTATTGTTTCTACTCAGCTGGTAAAGAATCTGCCTGCAATGTAGGAAACCCTGGTTCTATTCCTGGGTCAGGTAGGTTGTTTCTGTCTACTAAGGAAGACAGGGTAAAACACTGTTTGCCTTCTGGGTGTTCTTATGGGGCCTTAGAACTCACAGATAAGGGAGCTTGGTGGGGGTGTGTCTGTAAACAGGAGCTTGGGGTGTGTGTGTGTGTATGTGTATGAAAATGGGATCTTCCTAACCCAGGGGTCAAACTCTCATCCCCTGCATTCACAAGAAGGTTCTTTACCAGTTTACCACGGTGCCAGCTGTGAAGCCCCACAACTTGTGTGAAAGTGAAAGTCGCTCAGTCATGTCTGACTCTTTGCGACCCTATGGACTATACAGTCCATGGAATTCTCCAGGCCAGAACACTGGAATGGATAGCCTTTCTCTTCTCTAGGGGATCTTCCCAACTCAGGGATTGAACCCAGGTGTCCCACATTGCAGGTGGATTCTTTACCAGCTGAGCCACAAGGGAATATAGTAGTGGATTAGATAATTATTAAATGAATAAAATGACCTGATTACAAGTTTTTCTCTTAGTTAAGTAGGCAAGTAGTCTTTCCAAAATTATTTTGGGATTTATTACTTTACAACTTATTTGAATAGATCCTGTCATTTCAACCAATTTTTTATTGAGTACCTAATGTGTGCTTGGTACCAGAGATTAAAAAGAGTGTTCCTACACTCAAGGAGTTTACACTCATTTTCAGGGACTGTCTTTCTTCAGCAATAATGGAAAAGCAAATTTTAGCCTGGTCTTATATTGATTTATCACAAGTTCAATGATTTGCCACCTAAAACAGGTTTTTGCAACAGGTAGTCCTGCCAGTCCTGTGAAACCACGTTTAGAATCAGACCACATACCTGCCAGAGATGCTCAGAGGGCTCAAACATACCTTGTGCACACCAAGACCCAGAGACCCCACAGAGACTGAAATAGAACTGTGCTTCAGGACAGGGGCTCTGGATGCAGTAGACCTGGGTATGGCATAAGCCCTCTTGGAGGAAACTGAAGTCGCTCATTCGTGTCAGACTCTTTGAGACTCCATGGACTGTAGCCTACCAGGCTCCTCTGTCCATGGGATTTTCAAGACAAGGGTACTGGAGTGGGTTGCCATTTCCTTTTCCAGGGGATCTTCCCAACCCAGGGATCAAACCAAGGTCTCCCGCATTGTAGGCAGACACTTTACCGTCTGATCCACCAGGGAAGTCCTCTTGGAGGAGGTCACCATTAACCCCACTATAGAGCCACCAGAACTTACACAGGACTAGGGACACAGACTCTTGGAGGGCACAGACAGAACCTTGTGTGCACCGGGACCCAGGAGAAAGGAGCAGTGACCCCACAAGAGACTGACCAAGGCTTGCCTGTGAGTGTCCAGGAGTCTCTGGAGGAGGTGTGGGTCAGTGGTGGCCTGCTGCAGGGTTGGGGCACTGAGTGTAGCACTGTGTGCATGGGACCTTGTGAAGGGGGTGACCATTATCTTCATTACTCCACCA
The DNA here is from genome assembly GCA_917880005.1 of Nanger dama. Classification (NCBI taxonomy): domain Eukaryota; kingdom Metazoa; phylum Chordata; class Mammalia; order Artiodactyla; family Bovidae; genus Nanger; species Nanger dama. Next base: position 37,677,527 of record CAKJTW010000015.1, read on the forward strand.
TAGTTTGGCCTCAGGTCAGATAACAGGGAGGGAACACAGCCCTGCCCTTCAGCGAAAATGGGATTAAAGATTTACTGAGCATAGCCCCACCAATCAGAACAAGACCCAGTTTCCCCCTCAGTCTGTCTCTTTCATCAAGAAGCTTCCATAAGCCTCTTATCCCTCTCTATCACAGGGCAGACAAACTGAAAGCCACAATCACAGAAAACTAAACAATCTGATCACATGGACCACAGCCTTACCTAACTCAATGAAACTATGAGCCATGCCTTGTAGGGCCACCCAAGATAGACAGGTCATGGTGGAGAGTTCTAACAAAATGTGGTCCACTGGAAAAGGGACCAGTATTCTTGCCTTGAGAACCTCATGAACAGTATAAAAAGGCAAAAAGATGGGACAATGAATGATGAACTCCCCAGGTCAGTAGGTGCCCAACATGCTACTGGAGATCAGTGGAGAAATAACTCCAGAAAGAATGAAGAGATGTGAGAGTTGGACTACAAAGAAAGCTGAGCGCCAAAGATTGAGAGCCCCTTGCACAGCTAGGAGATCCAACAAGTCCATCCTAAAGGAAATCAGTCCTGAATATTCATTGGAAGGACAGATTCTGAAGGTGAAACTCCAGTACCTGATGCAAAGAACTGACTCATTTGAAAAGACCTTTATGCTGGGAAAGAGTGAAGGCAGGAGGAGAGGGGTACGACAGAGGATGAGATGGTTGGATGGCATCACTGATTCACTGGACATAAGTTTGAGTAAACTCCAGGGGTTTTGTGATGGACAGGGGAGGCCTGGCGTGCTGCTGTCCATGGGGTTGCAAAGAGCGACAACTGAGCGACTGAACTGAACTGAGTCCTGCCAGGAAAGCTCCAGTTCCTAACCATCCCGCTAATAAATATAGACTCATCCTTCAAGTTTGAGATAAAAAGATTTTCTGGGTAGAGTTTTCTCACTTCCCCTCAAATTTAATTTCTCTGGCATTTATGCCAATACTTTTGTCCCGTAATTGCTTACTTGCCTTGTTCCCCACTAGAGCTTTCCTTCATCTTTTGGGAGCCAAGAGCCTCCTTAGACAATGTCTTACACAGTTTCAACCACTGTTTACATTCTGAGAAAGCTCAAATCTATGTCTCAGCTCCAATATCTGTTGCTTTCTGGATTATACAACCTGCTGCACATACAGAATTTCCAAATCTGATCTCATTGATCATTCCCTCACTTGTTTTCTCCTTTTGCTGCTGCTGCTGCTGCTAAGTCGCTTCAGTCATGTCCAACTATGTGTGACCCCAGAGACGGCAGCCCACCAGGCTCCCTCGTCTCTGGGATTCTCCAGGCAAGAACACTGGAGTGGGTTGCCATTGCCTTCTCCAGTGCATGAAAGTGAAAAGTGAAAGTGAAGTCGCTCAGTCGTGTCTGACTCCTAGCAACTCCATGGACTGCAGCCTACCAGGCTCCTCCATCCATGGGATTTTCCAAGCAAGAGTACTGGAGTGGGGTGCCATTGCCTTCTCCATTTCTCCTGTTGGAATCCTCAATTTGAGTGAAAGGTACTGCTTTCAGCCTAGATTTTCAGAACAGAAACCTGCAATCTGTGTCTTCATCTCTTCCTTCCACATGTATTCAGAATTTCTTCAGTTTAATCTCTTTCTATTCCACCCACTCTTCTACATCCCCCTGTACCACCTTAATTCATTTGTCAGAACTGCTGTGGTTTCTAAATTAGCCTATTCCCTATGGCCCATCTTCCAAAATTAGCAGAAGCCAATTTTATAAAACAAAACTAACTTCCCTTACCTCTTAAAAAAAAAAAAAAATTTAAAGCTGCAAAGTAAATCATGTAAAATGCCAGGCTGGAACACTTACAAGCTGGAATCAAGATTGCTGGGAGAAATATCAACAACTTCAGATATACAGATGATACCACTTTAATAACAAAGCAAAGAGGAACTAAAGAACCTCTCAACGAAGGTGAAAGAGGAGAATGAAAAGGCTGGCTTAAAATTCAACATTCAACAAACAAAGATCATGGCATCTGGTCCTGTAACTTCATGGCAAATAGATGGGTAAAAAGTGGAAATAGTGACAGATTTTCTTTTCTTGGGCTTTAAAATCACTGTGGATGGTAACTACAGCCACAAAATTAAAAGATGCTTGCTCCTTAGAAGAAAAGCTATGACAAACCTAGACAGCATATTAAAAAACAGAGACATCACTTTGCTTACAAAGGTCTGTAGAGTCAAAGCTATGATTTTTCCAGTAGTCATGTATGGATGTGAGAGCTGGACCATAAGAAGGCTGAGGGCGGAAGAATTGATGCTTTAAAACTGTGGTGCTGGAGAAGACTCTTGAGAGTCTCTTGGACAGCAAGGAGATTAAACCAGTCAATCCTAAAGGAAATCAGTCCTGAATATTCATTAGAAGGGACTGATGCTGAAGCTGAAAATCCAATACTTTAGCCACCTGATGCAAATGGATTCATTTTAAAAGACCCTGATCCTGAGAAAGATTGAGGGCAATAGGAGAAGGGGGTGACAGAGGATGAGATGGTTGGATGGCATCACTGATTAAGTGGACATGAGTTTGGGGAAACTCAGGGAGATAGTGATGGACAGAGAGGCCTGGCATACTGCAGTTCATGGGGTTGCAAAAAGTGGGACATGACTTAGGGACTGAACAACAATATTAAGGAGAAAGTTCAAATTCACATGCATTACATGAAAACGCGTCTGCCTACAATGTGGAAAACCCAGGTTCCATCCCTGGGTTGGGAAGATCCCCTGGAGAAGGAAATGGCAACCCACTCCAGTACTCTTGTCTGGAAAATCCCATGGACTGAGGAGCCTGGTAGGCTACAGTCCACGGGGTTGCAAAGAGTCAGACACGACTGAGTGACTTCACTTCACTTCATATGAAAACATCATTATCTGTTCCTTCCTATCTGCCTAGTTTCTAGGTCTGTCAAAGCCAATGAGTAATGTTGGTATTCCCACCCCACTAGCCTGTCTCAAGTCCTTATTATTTTAGTGAAACTGACTTCCAACTGCCTATTAGTCTTTCTCCTCTAGGTGTCCTTAAAGAAAAATATCAAAAATTGATGCATAGATGAGTACTCCAACTTCCTTATCCTCTGGTTAGATAACTCTAAGGCTTATGTCCTACATCAGCTCCCAGAAATTCCCAGTGTAGCTGATATCCATGTATTCACATTGACCACAGTGGTAACAGACTTGATAAAGTACACTTTGGTGCTACCTCTCCTTTCTAGAGCCTTCCCAGTGTCTCGTGGGATCACCCCACTGCACCGACACTCTGAATCTTGTCTCTGCATCAGATTTTGAGGCAGCCAAATCAGACATCCAACATGTATCCTTTGCTTCTGCCAAAAATATAACTGCATTTTTAAAAATGTCATGTTTTCCTTGGAGTGATTCTGGCCCCCACCTCCATTACCTTGCTAAACTATACTAATTTCTTAAAATATTTGCCCAATACCACCTCTTTAAGGGAAGCTTTTCTTAACACCAAAAGCTTGGCCTGGAAGCTCTCCCTCTCTGTACCAAAGCATATCTATCTCATGGCAGACATCTTAATGTCTGATTTGTTCATCTGGCTTCCCTAGTAGACTGTGATCTCCTTGAGGACAGGGATCAAGATATATTTGAAATTTTGGTGTAGCCCTAGAAATATAAGGGAAGACAGCACAATTAAGCTCACTAAATGTTTACCTGAATGGTTTTGAATGAATGTGTTATGAATGAATGAGTTTATAAAAAAATGAAACCAACAAGGGCAAATGTAATTCAAGGAAAGAAGGTCTACTGTTGCATGAACATTTATGCAATTAATCTCAAGCTGCAGAAGAAATAGTTCTGGTTCATTTGCATCACTGTTATTCCCAGTTGGTGGGGATAACAATAATAAAACTAATACATCCTGAGCAATCCTTATGTCCGAGACAGTGTGTAAGCACATTACATATGCCATCTTCCCTTTGTATATGACATTATGATATTATTTTGTATCATATTGTACTTATATTAGAATTTATTATGATGATGACTATTATTATGACTTATTATTAGTTCCATTCAACAAAGGGTTAATTATACTCATGCTGGATATTTTAAAGCAGTTTCTTTTCACAAGAGTCTGAGAAAGTCCTATTATCCTTATCAAGGTGATGCAGAATAATAAATTAAAATGATGGAACTAAGAAACTGCATACCTCAGGACCCAACGAAAAAAAAAAAAAAAAAAGCCCAGGGCAGGCTTCTGGCCTCACACTGTTTTATAACTTAACATAGCCAAAACACTGTTGTTTTGACCATCGGCTAGACATTCCTAAAACCAGTTTCAGAATTATATTTTCCAAATACATTCAAAATTTGGGTTCACAATAAAGCAGTGAAACTATTACTAATAATAATTAACAAGTGTTAATAAGCCCTTTTATATCTATTGCATGATATTAACTCCTGGGGATACAGATTAATTAAGTCAGGATTCAGATCACTGGCATATGGTACCTTATTTTGAATAATAGAGCTGACCCTTGGACAATGTGGGCGTGAACTGCATGGGTACAACTTATACTCAGTTTTTTCAATAAATATACAGGCTCTCAGTATCCATGGGGTTTCACATCCATGGATTCAATCAACCACATCATGTGATATTTATGATCTGGATCTGCGGTTGATGAATGCATAGATTTGGAGTCTGTGCATACCAAGGGCAAGTATGAGACTTGAGCATCCTTGGGATTTTGGTATCTGTTGTGGGTCCAACCCCTCTCAGATTCTAACAACTTTAATTGCCCTTTCTACCTTTAGGATCAATGACCAAAAGGTACCACTTAAGTCTTTTCTCCTGTGCTGTGTCATTTGATTATAGGAGTCTGTCTGCTAAGAAACTCCGGATGCATTGCAGACATCAGCATGTTTATCTTGAAATGACTACTTCACTTATGTCAAAACTGAACTATACAACACTTTCATTAAAAAAAAAATTTATTTCGTTGTGCCGGGTCTTATTATGCGGTTTCTTTCGTCACGGCATATGAACTCTTAGCTATAACATATAGGGTCTGGTTCCCGACCAGGGATCAAACCCAGGCCCCCTGCACTGGGAGTGTGGAGTCTTAGACACTGAACCACCAGGGAGGCCCCTCAACAACACTTTCATTTTATTTATAAGTTAATTAATTTTGCTTTACTCTTCTGGTTTTCTCTCTGAAAGAGTAATTTTTTTTTCTTTTTGAGGAAATGAATGAGGTTTTATCTATTTTTGTATCACCAGGACCAGTTATGGCTTTAGGTACCTCAGAAGCATTCTATTGTGTTTCTGTAATGGATTAAAAACAAACAAACAAAAAAAACCCCAAAAAACAGTTCTCTAAAATGTTAAATTTCATGCTTTTAAGCTTGAAAAACTATAAATGTTTTTGCAGAGTAATTCTATATAAATTTTATCAATAAAGGCATTTTAGTTTAAGGTCTGTGAATTAAGCCTTGCCTTATTTAATCCCTACCCCTATATCTTTTCCTCCAGACATAACTTGAAATCAGTGATAAATTCCAATTCATAAAGCTAATCTCTAGTGTTACATCCGGTCTGCTTCATTCACTAGCTTTCCAACAATAGTCTGAAGTAGTCAGCATGTAATAATCAGGAAACCTTTACTGGCATGCTTCCAGGCCCTAGTCATCTTTTATGAGCCTTAACACTGTTAAGTCACATCGACTTAGGCTCAACCACATGAATGAAAATTCCACGATTCTCTTAAGTCACTGTATAAGTCTACAATTTATAAAGAGGCTGTATTTTGAAGTCTGTTTTTACATGAGTGTCTGCCATTTGCAGAGCATTTTCATAAATTTCCAAACTAACCCATCAATTCCTTTGGTAAACTTTATTTAAAAATAGCTGAATCTTCAATGATAATAGTTGTATCTATAGTTATGGATTCTGGGTCACGGGGTAGGAATGGGGGTTATTGGAAAGAGATGTATACCCCTAGGGGCTGAACTGACCAGTGGAGCGAAGCCCCCAGTCTTTGCAAAGCCTAAGCAGCATGGCAAAGGGTCTAACACTTCTACATTTACTTCCAGGTCACATGAAACTTCAGGGGCCCAATGGCAAGACAGAAGGCTGGCTGCCCAGTTTCTAGACTTGCAGAGCTTTCTTGGTCATCCCTACCAGATGTGTCTGTAAATGGTCAGATAGTAAATATTTTAGGCTTTTCAATATTTTTGCCCAAATATTCTCTAGAAAATACAAACCTGGACCTGTCATCCCAGTTCCAACATTTCCCTATCTTTCCTTTGACTAAAAGAAATTTAATCTTTACACTCAGCTGTTCAGTCCTCCACCACCTGGCTGTCATCTCCCATCAGATCTTATTCCTTGTCATTTTTGTAATTCTCACAGAATCTTGTGTACTGCATGCCCTGTGGACAGGCTAGTTGTTTTCCCAGTTTCCAAGCAGTCCTCGTGCAAACCACTCTCTCTGAATGGAATCCCTTGACCCCTCTCCTCTGATATGGAACTTTAGCTGACCCTTCATGGTCTGGCTCTAAAGTTACACTCACAATGAAGCCTTTGCTAATACCTCAAGAAATCAGTTTGTAGGGGAAAAAAATATATTATGACGTGCAACACATTGTTGAGTAGCTATCTGTTTATACACCTTTTCTTCCTACCAGACTAGTTTTAGGTGGGGAGGGATTGTGTTTTCTTTATCTTAACTGATAATCTTCCTTTTCTACCCGCAGGTCCTAGCCCAGAGTCAGCAAGTAGTGTATTCCTATGAAAGGTATTAAATTTAACTCTCCCAGAGGGTTAAATGTTTTCACATTTAGCAGTGTCTATTTGCTAAGTCAAGTGAATTTCAAATTGGCAGGGTTCCAGGCTATAGTAAAATAAAGTGAACAAATTTGGGCAGAAAAAATAAATACGCTGATTTTGGTCAGAGCCAGTTCCCTAAAGGGTTTCCATGGTTTATAGTTCTTGTTTCTTTCTGGTTCCACAGGTTCACTATCACAGCTAATGTCCCTGTGACTTTCATGGGTAAGGCTTCAAGTCAGAGGAGGGAAGTAAAATGAGAGGAACTGCTGTTCAAACTACCAGTCAGTTGTTACTTGTTTGGAAGCTAGTGACTGAGGCAGTACCAGGTTCTGCCATATTTCCTTACCTACCACAGCCAGGAAGCAGAGAAGGGTTTATATGGCAGTGACAGAGATTCTGAAATGTGTTACTTAGAATTGAATATTTCATTAAATGCAAAAGAGCTAGGGAAGTGAACAACTCTTTGTCTAAAGTAAATGGCAGTGATTCAGTAAAGGTCCTGTCAGGAAGATAAGATTTAAACAATTTTTTGATTTTTCCTTGGAAACTTTTCTGCCTTTTAGACCTATTCAATCTGATTTTCAAGGAAAGAAATAAATAAAAAACCTAAAAACAGGCTTTTCTGGTGGCTTGGTGATAAAGAATCTGCCTGTCAATACAGGAGATGTGGGTACCTGTCAATACAAGAGATGTGGGTTCGTTCCTGGGTCAGGAAGATCCCCCGGAGAAGGAAATGGCAACCCACTCCTGTATTCTTGCCTAGAGAATGCCATTAACAGAGGAGCCTGGTGGGCTACAGTCCATGGGGTCTCAAAAGAGCTGGAACCAATTGAGCGCACACACACACACACACACACACACACACGTCCTTAAAACACTGCAAAAATACAATTTATTATTTGTTATAGATCATTAAACGGTAGATATTGTAATACAACTATCTTCTTTCTCCATTTCCCCAAGCCAGGGACTATCTGTCATGATGCAACCAACCGATAACAACAAAGCTAAAACAACATAAATAAATGTCATTCACTATTTTAAAATGGCCAGTTACGAATTTATGTGATTTTCCTGATTAGCAAATTAGTTTCACCTTGATTACTATTTTGATTTTGACAGAAATCTTTTAAATTTAGACGCAGAGACTTGATTATCTATGAATTATAGCAACGTTTCAAACCCAGTATTCTTCCAATTTTCTGAACAAGACACTGTGGACTCATTTCATCTTCCCATTGCAGGGATTACAAACAAATTTTCTTTTTCAAATAGTAATTTTTATACAATTTTAAAGGTTGCTTCCCTTTACAGTTATTGCAAAATATTGGCTATATGCCCTGCGTTGTACAATACATCCTTGAGCCTATCTTATACCCAACAGTTTGTACACCCCCACTTCTGCATCCTTATAATTACTCCCCACCCAAATATAAACTGGGCTTCCCAGGTGGCTCAGTGGCAAAGAATCTGCCTGCCAATGCTGGTGACATGGGTTCGATATTTGGGAAATGGCTTGGACAGAGAAGTCTAGCTAGTGGGCTACACAGTCCATGGGATCACAAAGAGTCAGACATAGCAACCAAACAACAACAGCAAACATAAACTAGTTTTCAGTTCAGTTCAGTTCAGTTCAGACGCTCAATCATGTCCGACTCTGCGACCCCATGAATCGCAGCACACCAGGCCTCCCTGTCCATCACCAACTCCCCGGAGTTCACTCAGACTCATGTCCATCAAGTCAGTGATGCCATCCAGCCATCTCATCCTCGGTCGTCCCCTTCTCCTCCTGCCCCCCAATCCCTCCCAGCATCAGGGTCTTTTCCAGTGAGTCAACTCTTCGCATGAGGTGGCCAAAGTACTGGAGTTTCAGCTTTAGCATCATTCCTTCCAAAGAAATCCCAGGGCTGATCTCCTTCAGAATGGACTGGGTGGATCTCCTTGGGCCTAAAATAGTTGTTTATGAGCTGGAAACTCTGGGCCCTTGAAGAAGCCAAAATGACAACCAGATGTAGTTCTTGCCTTCACAAAACATTCCACTTACTTCTATAGTATTTATGCTCTAGCCCATTTGGCTATCATTTCTGTATGCAGCCCTCAACACTTTGCATCATGTTTGGTGCTAATAAATGAAGTTTTATATTAATAGTGGAAGGAGGTCAAGAGTTTTAAGATGCCGAGGAGAAAAATAAATATTAAATTTAGTTGGTTACCAGTGAACTGGAAACAAATGACTCACTGACTGCCAATGAGGGAAGTTCTTATTGGAGGAAAGGGTACACTTATTTAACAGTACAGGGAGAAGTTATTAAGAGAGCCCAGTTGAATTCATATTTCTTGGGGTCCTTTAGGATATCAATATGGATTTATTTATTAGGTTAGTTTGATGTCCAACCCAAGGGAGCTTCGATATGATGAAGGAAGGGAGAGCAGGACAGTAGCCCAGGGAGATACACTGCAGGCAAGAGCAAAATTTGGGGAAGAAAAATTGCTGAAAATAATTCCCCACTGAGTATACTGGCCTCCAGCCCAGTTCAGGTGCTCAGTCGTGTCCGACTCTTTGTGACCCCATGAATCGCAGCACACCAGGCCTCCCTGTCAATGACCAACTCCCAGAGTTTACCCAAATTCATGTCCATCGAGTTGGCGATGCCATCCAGCCATCTCATCCTCTGTCGGCCTCTTCTCCTCCTGCCCCCAATCCCTCCCAGCATCAGGGTCTTTTCCAACAAGTCAACTCTTTTCATGAGGTGGCCAAAGTACTGGAGTTTCAGCTCCAGAATCAGTCCTTCCGATGAACAACCAGGACTGATTTCCTTTAGGATGGACTTGTTGGATCTCCTTGCAGTCCAAGGGACTCTCAAGAGTCTTCTCCAACACCACAGTTCAAAAGCATCAATTCTTCAGTGCTCAGCTTTCTTCACACTGGGCTAACTGAGGATAAAAATACTCTTAACACCAGGATCACTGGGTCTTTGGAACATGAAACCTTTTTTTTTAAAATCTCTTTTAATGGAAATGAACACTAATAAGCTAATTTGAAAGTTTTGTTTTAACACTTCTTGTTGTCTGAGGGTAGACTTCCCAGGTGGTCCAGTGGTTAAGGATCCACCTTCTAGTGTAGGGGACATAGGTTCAATCCTTGGTCGGGGAAGATTCCATATGCTGTGGAGCAGCTAAGTCCATGTGCCACAATTGCTGAAGCCAAAGTGGCCTAGCGCCTATGCTCTGCAGCAGAAGCTACCACAATAGAAGCCCATGCACTGTGACTAGAGAGGAGACCCTGAGCGTTGCAGCTAGAGAAAGCCCATGGGCAGCGAGGAAGACCCAGCACAGCCTAAATAAGTAATTTTTCTTAATATAAAATAAAAAATAATAAAAAAAAAAACTTGAGAGGAAAAAATCCTAAAACAAAGTTTGATTAGTTTACATTCAGCCTTGGGTCGCCTTTGAGGTGACTTCTCCAAAGAAAATCTACTTGTGTCCTCAGGTTAGAAAGAGACACAGAGGTATAGAGTGGACTTTTGGACTCTGAGGGAGAGGGAAAGGGTGGGATGGTTTGGGAGAATGGCAAAGAAACATGTATATTTTCGTGTAAGAAACGAAGCGCCAATCTATGTTCAATGTAGGATGCAGGATGCATGGGGCTGATGCACAGGATGATTCAAGTAGAGGATGTGGGGTGGGAGGTGGGAGGGGGCTTCGGCATTGGGAGATTGTGTTCACCTATGGCTGATTCGTGTCAATGTATGGCAAAACAAATACAGTATTGTAATTTAAAATAAATAAATAAATAAATTAAAAAAAAAAGAAACTGTGTTAACATATACTATTTTAAAAGATTCCAGAGCCTCAATGAAATTAGAACTGTAAAGGGATCTAGGGCATTATCTGTAACATTTGAATAGCTTTTTTCTGTTCAGCAGGCTTGCCACACAGTTGAAATAAATTTCTACAGAAAGTATTGCAGGATCTTTCTGGTTAAGTGTACTAAGCTTCAGTTAAGTACCCCATGGTGATACTTTTTTTTTTTTTTTTAAGCAAATAGAAGCAGAGGGACCAGATTCCATCACTGGCTATCATGGCCCACTTTTGAATTCCTGGCAACTAAAGATTGTTTGATAAGTATCTTCAGCCCAAGTTACGCATTCAAAGGTTTTCTTCAGCAAGGGTAAAAAAAAAAAAAAGGCACAAGGGTTTATCTTCTATCAGATGGCAAGGTGTTGTCTTCAGGGCTGGTGGAGTCAATGAGATTAGGAGAAAGGCAGGTATTTAGATAAAGTTTATCAGAACAGGAGACTTACCATTGGATATTCAATCTAACTTTTAACAATTCAAAAAGAACTAGTTTAATCGGCCTTTCCCAGCATGCTATGTGGTTGATTAAGAGCACATCATGTGGTAATAATGTATCACAACATTCTGTAGATCAAGATCACAAAAAACTTTTAAATTAATTCATCAAACAGTGAAATTTCATTTGATCCCTGTCTCTTCTTTTTTTCCCCCTCTTTAAATAAAGTCTTATTCCTGGTCTTTATTTTCTGGTGGCTGCTTCTCTTGTAATGTAATTCTACATAGGGTTTTGAAAAGTGACACATTCATTTTCAGTCACAATTTGTTTAAAAGTAAATACATCAGATGTGTTATTAAAAAAAAAACTATAGATTTTTATACCTAAAAATATGTATGTCCTGGCTGTTTCTTTTCCTTAACAAGGTACCTATGTAATTTTTATGTGATAATTCATCTAATTGTGTCAGCTCTTTTTAATATAACATTACTTTATATTTCTAAATAGTGTTCGTATTTTAATTTCTTACATTGTAATCTAAAGAAATAATATAGTTTGTCATAATGTTTCTGATTGCAGGCTCAGTTTTTACAACAATTGATAAATGAGTATATCTAATAATAAGGATAATTCTGTATATGTTATATTATTAAAGAGTCTGTATAGCCTGACACTATCACAGGGAATTTTTTTTGTAAAGAAGTAACTCAGGGCTTCCCTGATGGCTCAGTGGTGAAGAGTCTGCCTACCAGTGTAGGAGATATGGGTTCAGTGCCTGATATGGGAAGATCCCACATGCGGTGAAGCAGCTAAACCCGCGTGCCACAACTACTGAGCCTGTGCTCTAGAGCCTGGGAGCCTCAACTACTGAGCCCACGTGCCACGGCTACTGAAGCCCGTGCAGCCTAGAGCCTGTGCTCTGTAGCAAGAGAAGCCACTGCAGTGAGAAGCCTGTGCACCACAACTAGAGAGTAGCCTCCACTCTCCGCAATGGAGAAAAGCCCTCGCAGCAACAAAGAGCCAGCATAGCCAGAAACAAAAATAAATAAAAAATTTTAAAAATGGCTAAAGCTTAAAAATAGGGGGTGGTGGTGCTAAAACTATAAATCTTCAAAAAGAAGAGGGAAGATGGAGACACTTCATGGCAACTAATAGCATGAGTTTCCTGAAATCTGCATTTTTAAATCTCCTCTGACTCTCCAGTAGTAATGATTCCTCCAGGGATTTGGTGTGCTACTTCCTCATTCCTGTCCGTATAGAAGAGCAAATAGTTACATAGCAAGTTCCACAGGCAAAGTGCTGTTCTAGGCACTTTACTTACATTAATTATTTAATCCTTCCAATGACATTGCAGCCAGGATACCATTAATAGCTCCATTCCGTAGTGGGGAAAATAAGGTATAGAGAGGTTAAGCAACTTGCTCAAGGTCAGTGCTAGTCACGGGGCACCAAGACTTAGACAGTCTTGCTCCAGAGCTCGTGTTCTTCACCACTATGCCCAGCACCTCACAGGCCAGTGCTGGAAATTGGAATACACACCACCACATCATGCTATCTTTTAATAGTAAGAAAGGGGACTTCCCTGGTGGTACGATGGATAAGAATCTGCAGGCCAGTGCAGGGGACAACAGTTCAATCCCTGCTCTGGGAAGATTGCACATGCTGTGAAGCAACTCAGCCTCGCCACAACTACCGAGCCTGCACTCTGGAGACCACCAAACACAACTATTGAGCCTGTGTGCCGCAACTGAAATGCCCCTGGACAGCACTGAAGAGTATCCTCCCTAATTTAAGAAAGCCCACAGGCCCCAACAAAGAGCCAGTGCAAGTAAAAAAAAAAAAAAAAAGAAAAAGAATGAATAAACTTTTAAAAATTAAGCAAGAAAGAGAGGATTAATAAAAGATTAACATTCATCATCCTGAAATGCAAAAGTAGACAAAACACTGGGGACAGAAGTTTGTCCCAGGTAGCCATTATTCAAGTCAGTATTTGTGCTCCTACCTCTCAGAATTAGAGCTTGCAGAGGCACTGCCTGGAACCTCATGATATCATCTTTAAAACTTCCTTGAAAATATGTCTTCTACATAGGAATATTATGTCTCCCTTGTACTTGGCAGCTTGTATACTTGTTAATGGTACTAAGCAGTTTCACAATTCCTTAAATAATTTTCAGCCTTTTGAGAAGGGGACTCATTAGTCTCAAGGTCACTTCTGTCAATCTGAATATGATAGAATACAGGTCAGTTATTTACATCGGGGGCAAGGGCAGATGAGGAAAAAGAGGGACCTGGAATTACAGGCCCCCATGAGGCAGGGAAGAAGTTACTTTCCAGTGAATTCTAGGAACGTGGGAGCATGCAATGCAGTGAAGAGAAAAGAGCATAGGATTTGGAGCCAGGAGGCTTAAATGTGAGCATTGATGCCACCAACGCTAACTGCATGAGCTTGTGTGGTTTATTTAACTTCTCACTGCTCTAGATTTTTATGAAGGCTATTAGGATTGAATAAAAAAATAGATTAAGTGTGCTCTGTGGACTATAAATTGTTAAGTACATTTTAGCCAAAACAAAACAAAAGATGGACAGTGAGCACTAAATTAGACAATCACACTGAGTCTGAATTCCTAATATGGCATAGTCTGGTGTCATAGCCGGTGGTCAGGTTCCATGATGGGTAATCCAGATCTGAGTGAGAGGTGGAATCTCAGATCTCAAGGATATCTGTGAGCAGCTATCAGAATGCCAGCCTCTGGGCTGGGTTCAGGCAGAAAGCCCTAATTTTAGGTATACAAAGAAGCTAGGTAAAACTCTGGGTATTTAAATAGGTAATAACAAAGTTAGTGCCCAGATACTGGGTCATATTATCTTGAGAATAGCAAGGATTCCTTGAGTCTGCATCCCAATATTTGGGCTAAAGTGCCACCCATCCTTTTACTGAGCTCTGACCAAGAGGTGCAATAGCTGCCAAGTCTGGGAACCTGATACTAGTCCCTCAAACTAATGGATCACATATGATTCTTAGATTACAGAAGTGGAGACAGTTTCAAGGGGGTGGAAGATGAGGACTCAAAGGTGACTTTGTGGTTTTTAGCCAGAGTGGCTGGGGCCACAGGTATCTCATTTACAAAGGTTGCTAAGTTGGGGGCCAAAGGTGAGACAGGAGGGAGATGGGAGGAGAGTAATATTCTGGAAATGCAGGATCATGGTCAAGTAGTCAGGAGATGCTTTTGATACCTTATGCCTAGAACTCAGAAGGAATATTAGGACCAGAGGTGTAAGTCTGATAAACTGTTCACAGAATAGTTGCCTTCAAGCCCTTGAAAAGTGTTTCTTTTCCTGGGGCTGCCATAATGAATTACCACAAATTAAAAAGCTTAAACAGGAGAAATTTATCACCTCACAGTTGTGGAGGCTAGAAATCTGAAATCAAGGTGTCAGATGTTACAACCCTCTCTCCTGGCTTCTGGTAGCGTCGGCATTCTTTAGCTTGTAGATTTCTTATCTTTGTGTATTCACATGGTCTTTCCTCAATTCATGTCTGTGGCTGAATGTTGCCCTCTTATTAGGACAAAGTCATATTGGATTAGAACCTGCCCAAATGACCTCATCCTAACTTGATCATTTGAAAAGACCCTATTTTCAAATAAGGTCACATTCACAGACCCCGAGTGTTAAGACTTCAGCATCTTTTTGAAGGACACTGTCTAGCCCATAACAGAGGAAAATGGCCCCAGGAGAACAAACAAAGACGGGGCACTGAAGTAAGGCCTTTGACATTGTGAGCAGGAAGAAAGGCAGACAAGACTGAAGAAGATGTAACTACCACATGGAAACAGGAGAACCTAGCCAGTGTAGTTGGAGAAGGCAATGGCACCCCACTCCAGTATACCTGCCTGGAAAATCCCATAAACGGAGGAGCCTGGTGTGCTGCAGTCCATGGGGTCACTAAAAGTCGGACACAACTGAGCGACTTCACTTTCACTTTTCACTTTCATGCATTGGAGAAGGAAATGGCAACCCACTCCAGTGTTCTTGCCTGGAGAATCCCAGGGACAGGGGAGCCTGGTGGGCTGCCATCTCTGGGGTGGCACAGAGTTGGACATGACTGACGTGACTTAGTAGCAGCAGACAAAGTAGTAGCTGAGGGAAGGCAAGTTTCACATAGAAAGGATCATGATTTTAAATGACAGACAAAAAATTTAGGCAGCTGAATGAGGACTAAGAAAAGATAGCTGGATTGGTGATCAGAATGTCACTGATGTTCTTTGTAAGAGATGTGTATGACATATTGTTTCTGGGGTACCTGCTGTGGGCTCTATCTTAGTTTTGGCTGCTGTAACAAAGTGTCATAGCCTGAAAGGGTTATAACCTATTTTTTTCACAAGTTCTGGAGGTTCCAGATCAGTGTGCCCTCATGATTGGTTCCAGTGAGAGCCCTCTTCCAGGTTATAGACTGCCAAATTCTTGTTATATCCTTACCAGGAGGAGAGCAGAGATGGGACACAAGCTCTCTCATGACTCTTGTAAGGGCACAAATCCCACTCAGGAGGGCCCCACCCACATTATCTCATCTAATCCTAATTACTTCTGAAAGGTTCCACCTCCTAATACCACAACATTGAGGGGTAAAGTTTCAACATACAAATTTTGAGAAGACATATTCAGTTCATAACAGATTCAGACCTAAGCTCAGTCATTATCATGGGATGTTGCCACATTATTTAAACCCACTATTTCTCAGTATTCTTATGTATAAAATGGGGATGATAATTGTTCCAAAGAGTTGTTATGAAGATTAAATGAGATGTGCTTAAAATAGTGTCATGCTATTTATATGCAAAGAACACTATCAACAGAATGAGAAGGCAACCCATGGAATAGGAGAAAATATTTGCAAATCTTATGTTTGATCAGGGATTGAGTAGGTTTTACTGATTACAGGTATTCCTTCATATTTTTAAGCTAATTTGCTTTTTACAAAAGGCCCACATTAGTACCCATCTTTGCTAACTAAAAATATCTGAAGGGGATTTTTTAAAAAGCATTCAGTATTTGTTTTGCAGTAGCCCTTACAGAGGCAGCACACCCCTTGAGCTGTGCAGTGGTGAACGTGGCACCACACAGCATCTCTGCATCAAGCCACCATAGCTTTGAACTATGGATGTGAGTATCTCTGCTTTATCTCAGTTTAGTCTGCATCTGTTAGCAACATGTGTCCTAAGGTAATTGCCTCACCACTTTACCCCATTTTGGCTTAACATTTGGATACAGGGGAAATCTGTAATTGCAACTAAGTGAGTAGAATTACAGGCTCTTAAACTTCAAGATCAAATATATTTCAAGTATTATGAAAATTAATGTATGTTTAGTACAGAAATATTCCTGGCCCAAAACAGAAAACGTAGAAACAGTTATCATATGTAAGTATGTCCAGCTTTAAAACTTTGATGGGATTATTCTGAAATTAAATCTGAAGAATTAAACTAACCAAATTGGGAAAAGAAATGAAAGCTCTAAGGCTTTAATTATTTGTGTACACTCATAATTTTGCTAACATATCCTTTAATTGGAAAGGTAATTAAGATATTTTCAGCTTCTTGTCAACTCAGGAAAAATTACTACAGTCCTGCCTTTTTAGTAATTTTAGTTTCTGTTTACTGAACTGTGCCATTAAGGTTAAATCCTCAAATTCGTTTTCACAACACTTAATAGTTGCTGAAATATGATAAAAGTATATTAAGCTTTCTATTTTTAGATATAAGGGGCCATTATGCATTCAAATATTGATACAGGTAAAAACAAATTTTTTTATCAACTCACAATTTAAAAACACTTTACATTGATGTGTTTAAAAGAGTTAGTTTCTCCCAAATTTATCATTTCATGCTTCTTTCATTTAGTAGGGTGATAGGTTCCTTATTTTCACTCTGCTTTCCTAGGATTTAGGTATTAGATGATTCTGCCAGATTTTAATTTCTAGGTATAGAAATGGCCAGAAATTCAGATTATCAGATGGAATGGATGGAAATTCAGATTATCAGATGAGATTAGTAATTAGATTTATATTTTCTTTATATAATATTCTAGGTGGCTCAGATGGTAAAGAATATGCCTGCAATGCAGGAGACCCAGGTTCAGCCCCTGGGTTAGGAAGGTCCCCTGGAGAAGGAAATGACTACTCCAGTATTCTTGCCTGGATAATCCCATGGACAGAGTAGACTGAACGCTGGCTCCCTAAAATATCAAATCTTGATATCTGGAACTTTTTATTTATCTTATTTGGGAAAAGGATCTTTGCACATGTGATTATATTAAGAATTTTGAGATGGGGAAATTATCCTGGATTATCTGTGTGGTTCTTAAGTGTCATCACATGTATCCTTATAGAAAAGGTACAGAGGGAGGCTTGAAAATTACACAAAGGAGAATGTATGAAGACAGAGAGACAGACTGAGTGAAGAGGCCATAAGCCAAAGGATGCCTATAGCCATGAGAAGTGGGAAGAGGCAAGGATTTCCCTCTGGAGTCTCCAGAGAAAGTGTGGCCCTGTGGCACCTTGATTATGACTCAGTGATATTGAGTTTTGAACTTCTGGCCTCAGGATCTGTAAGAGAATAAACTGTTTTAAGCCACCAAGTTGTGGTACTTGGTAATAGCAGCCACAGGAATCTAAAACAAATATAAATTTTACAGTGGCAAATTTTCACCCAATCACTTTAATGTTGCAGGTAATTCTGATATTTTTACAGAAACCCTGGAGAGGAATTGCCCTGTGATGAACAACAAGAATTCTATATTTAGGGAAATATAAAGAACTAGAAAAGGAATGATGTTGACAGGATGATTCAATAGAAATAGTATCCTATTGCATAAACTATTTCATTTGCCTATATAGTGTTTTTGTCAGGCCAAGAAGAAACTTCATAAATGTCAGAGAAATAAACACTGAGTATTTTAATCTCTTTCCCATTAATTACTTAAAATTATTTTCCAAGCTATAAATATAGCATAATTGCATTGAATAACCTTTGTAAACTAGATGGGAAAAAATTCACATAAAATTCTCAGTACCACTACTATCATCACTTTGTTATAATCACTTACATTCACTTTCTCTTTTTAAGTTGTAGTAGTCATTGTATGGATCACAATAAACTGTGGGAAATTCTGAAAGAGATGGGAGTACCATACCACCTGACCTGCCTCTTGAGAAGCCTGTATGCAGGTCAGGAAGCAACAGTTAGAACTGGACATGGAACAACAGACTGGTTCCAAATAGGAAAAGGAGTACGTCAAGATTGTATATCGTCACCCTGCTTATTTAACTTATATGCAGAGTACATCATGAGAAATACTAGGCTGGAGGAAGCACAAGCTGGAATCAAGATCACCAGGAGAAATATCAATAACCTCAGATATGCAGATGACATCACCCTTATGGAAGAAAGTGAAGAAGAACTAAAAAGCCTCTTGATGAAAGTGAAAGAGAGAGTGAAAAACTGGCTTAAAGCTCAACTAAGATCAGAAAACTAAGATCATGGCATCCAGTCCCATCACTTCATGGCAAATAGATGGGGAAACAGTGCCTGACTTTATTTTGGGGGCTCCAAAATCACTGTAGATGGTGACTGCAGCCATGAAATTAAAAGATGCTTACTCCTTGGAAGGAAAGTTATGACCAACCTAGATAGCATATTAAAAAGCAGAGACATTACTTTGTCAACAAAGGTCCATCTAGTCAAGGCTATGGTTTTTCCAGTAGTCATATATGGATGTGAGAGTTGGACCATAAAGAAAGCTGAGCACCAAAGAATTGATGTTTTTAAGAAGACTCTTGTGTTGGAGAAGACTCTTGAGAGTCTCTTGGACTGCAAGGAGATCCAACCAGTCCATCCTAAAGGAGATCAGTACTGAGTGTTCATTGGAAGGACTGATGTTGAAGCTGAAACTCCAATACTTTGGCCACCTGATGCAAAGAGCTGACGAAAAGACCCTGATGCTGGTAAAGATTGAGGGCAGGAGAAGGGGATGACAGAGGATGAGATGGTTGGGTGGCATCATCAACTCAATGGACATGGGTTTGGGTGGACTCCAGGAGTTGGTGATGGACAGGGAGGCCTGGTGTGCTGTGGTTCATGGGGTTGCAAAGAGTTGGACACAACTGAGCGACTGAACTGAGTCATTTAATGCCTACATTGTTGTATATTGACTTTATTCACAATATGCAACTTTTGCTATTGTTAGTCTTCATAACAATTTTCTTAAAGATAGCTTAAATTGCTATTATCTTCAGGCTAACTTCTATTTTTAAGGAACTGTATATGTCATCTTTTAGAAATTCCCTTATTTAAACTTGAAAGAAATTGAGACCGATGAACTACAGTTTCTTAATCTCAGCACTACTGACATTTTGGGCAGGATGATTCTTTGCTGTTGGGGGCTGCTATGGAAATTGTTTAGCAGCATCCTGGTTTCTATTCCACTTGATGCCGGTGGCTTCCCCTCACACAACTGTGACAACCTGAAATGTTTCCAGACATTGCCACATGTGACATGGTAGGCAAAATAGCCCCTTCTAGATAATCCCTGATAAAGCAGCTAAGTTCAAAATCAATCACTGAAGAATCCATTATTAAATTCCAAGTTTGGTGCTTTTTATCCACTTTCAATGATCTTGTTTCACCATTTCTATGACAGCTTTTGAACTCATGATGGTAAGACAGCTGCTGCATCTCCAAGTATCATGTATACATTTCTTTCAGGAAGATGGGAAATTGACAAATTATAAGAGGCAAGAACACTCCTTCCAAAGAAGCCATCTTTTTATTGAGAAGGGATGACCTCCCTAGTGACTTTTCGTACATATCATTTGCTGGAAGTATATCACAAGACCACCTCTACTCATGGGAAAAGCTGCTGCTGCTGCTGCTAAGTCACTTCAGTTGTGTCTGACTCTGTGCAACCCCATAGATGGCAGCCCACCAGGCTCCCCCGTCCCTGGGATTTTCCAGGCAAGAGTACTGGAGTAGGGTACCATTGCCTTCTTCAATGGAAAAAGCTAGGAGTTCAAATTCTTAGCTTTAACAGTCTCTGTAATAGAAGAGGGAGAAGGGTATATGTGAATGATTTTCGAATAGCCCATGCACAATATTTGCTAAATTTCCATTCTAGTTCACTTTCTTCTCTGTGGCAGATGAGATATGCAAGGAGTTGGAAGATACTCAAGATGTTTAGTCATATATATGTGAGGTCTTACTGTGCTGTGATTTATTATCTAGAAAGTGCTTCATGAAATCCTTTCCAGCTGATTGATTTGGTGATGTTTTTAAATTCTGTTTTTTCTGAATTAAGAAAGTGTATTCATGTACAAGTAGTGTCATTGAAAGGACCCAATTAATTTCAGCTAGAAATGTCACTGCTTCAAACCATCAATGCTTTTACCAGTTGTAGTAAACATGCCTATCGATTCATATCATCCACAGGCTGATGTTTAAAAGACCCATATTGGTTTCGTTTCCTATCCAGCAATATTCTGCAGTGTCCCAAGTGCTAGGTGCTATATGCATCTGAGGATATAGAGGATATGGACACATCAGGCATACACTAAGAACACAATACAAGTTCAGTTCAGTTCAGTTGCTCAGTTGTGTCCGACTCTTTGTATCCCCATGAACTGCAGCACTCCAGGCCTCCCTGTCCATCACCAACTCCCAGAGTTCACCCAAACCCATGTCCATTGAGTTGGTGGTACCATCCAACCATATCATCCTCTGTTGTCCCCCTTCTCCTCCTGCCCTCAATCTTTCCCAGCATCAGGGTCTCTTCAAATGAATCAGCTCTTCATATCAGGTAGCCAAATACTGGAATTTCAGCTTCAACATCAGTCCTTCCAATGAACACCCAGTACTGATCTCCTTTAGGATGGACTGGTTGGATCTCCTTGCAGTCCAAGGGACTCTCAAGAGTCTTCTCCAACACCACAGTTCAAAAGCATCAATTCTTCAGTACTCAGCTTTCTTTATGGTCCAACTCTCACGTCTAGTGAAAGTGAAAGTGAAGTCGCTCAGTCGTGTCCGACTCTTTGCGACCCCATGGACTATAGTCCACCAGGCTCCTCCCTCCGTGGGATTCTCCAGGCAAGAGTGCTGGAGTGGGTTGCCATTTCCTTCTCCAGGGGATTTTCCCGATGCAGGGATCGAACCTGGGTCTCCTGCATTCCAGGCAGAGGCTTCAAATAGAAGCACAAATCACTAGCTATGAATAAAAGCATGACTTTTTGTTTCTTTATCTCCCAGGTAGCTCAGAAATTTTAATTATGTAGTTTTTCATTTTCCTATTCAAATAAATGTGCCCCTACCCATGTTGGGGTTGAATTATATTTCCCCAAAAGATACACTGAAGCCCTAGCCCTGGGTATCTGTGACCTCAGTTTGAAATAGTATCTTTGCACATATAATCAAGTGATCATGAGGTCACTACAGGGTCCCTAATCCATTATGACTGCTGTCCTTTTAGAGGACGAGACAGAAGGACATCTAAGGAGAGAACTGTGTGACTACCAAGGTAGGGATTGGACTTATGAATGATAAACCAAGAAACACCAAGGATTGTTGGAATTACCCAAACTGTGGTGCTGGAGAAAACTCCTGAAAGTCCCTTAGACAGCGAGGAGATCAAACCAGTCATCCTTAGGGAAATCAATCCTGAATGCTCGTTGGAAAGACTGATGCTGAAGCTGAAGCTTCAGTAATTTGGTCATCTGATGTGAACACTGACCCACTGGAAAAGACCGTGATGCTGAGAAAGTTTGAGGGCAGAAGAAGAAGAGGGCATTAGAGGATGAGATGGCCGGATGGCATTGCCGATGCAATAGATATGAACTTGGGCAAAATTCAGGAGGTAGTGAGGGACAGGGAGGTCTGGCGTGCTTCAGTCCATGGGGTCTCAAAGAGTCGGACATGACTGAGTGACTGAACAATAACAACAGTGAGAGAAATGAATGGAAAAGATTCTCCCTTAGAGCCTTCAGAGACAGCTTGGCCCTGAAGACGTGGCTTTCAGACTTCTTATCTCCAAACCTCTTTGAGAGCATAAATTTCTATTGTTCAAAGTTACTCAGTACTTTATCTTGCAGCTCTAGAAATCTAGCTAATATACACTAAGCATGAAAAAAATAGTAAGTACTTGCTAGTTGAAAAATTAGTAGTACCTTCCATTAGGCTCTTCAAAGGATAATTTTAGATAAGTGCTTCTATTCTGCATGTATGTTCTTTTTCACTTTTTTTGAGTGATCAGTTTTCCAGTGCTAATTTTCTTTCCTTTGCTTTTATCAAATGACAAGATCTTTTCCAAATCAAACTTCTTTCAGGAAGAAGGGCAGATACAAGCCTGGCGGTCAATATCAAGGGAAAGGTAGTAATGGGAGATAGAGAGACTTTCCTCCTTTGCATGATCATGGAGGGTTGGGATGCTTGTGAGAAAGACTTCACCTAAAATCCCAACAAAATGAAACCTGATAATGGATTGCAACATAGTTGGGTATCTATGTTAGTTGAGTTCCTCTAAGAAGCAGACAACAAACTAATATTAGACATGCAGATAATGTATACTAAGAAGGGTAAAGGAAAAGGGTAAAGAAGTATCTGGAGAAGGCAAGCAGTGCTTTCCAATCATAATTCTAATTTGACACCTGTGAAGGGGACAGAAAAGGAAGGAAGATTGGATAGGAAGAGTCTGAAGCTTCAGCTCAGTTCCAAGAGATGTTCAGCTAGGTCAAAGGGAAATCTTGTACCGAAACTGCCCATCAGGACAGTCTTATATTTCAGGAATGAAAGTGAAAGAGAAAGATGCTCAGTTGTGTCCAACTCTTTGTGACCCCATGGACTATACCGTCCATGGAATTCTCCAGGCCAGAATACTGGAATGGGTAGCCTTTCCCTTCTCTAGGGGATCTTCCCAACCCAGGGACCAAACCCAGGTCTCTCACCCTGCAGGCAAATTCTTTACCAGCTGAGTCACAAGGGAAGCCCAAGAATGCTGGAGTGGGTAGCCTATCCCTTCCCCAGTGGATCTTCCCAACCCAGGAACCAAACTGGGGTCTCTTGCATTGCAGGCAGATTGTTTACCAACTGAGCTATCAGGAAATGGGCTTGCCTAAATCCTTCCCATGCTGTCACTGGCTGGGAACACTCATGGGAAATGTGCCCTGAGATCAGATGTGGTCGTGGATCCAGAGAGGCAGCATCTGGGCCATCAGTCAACCATGATCCCAATGGCAGGAGGTCTGATCAGTGTATGTCCATGGCCACCACTCTGTTCAAACCAGAACAAATTTTGAGTGTTGCTAGGAGTTCATGCTAGGGCTTCCCTTGTGGCTCAGCCAGTAAAGAATCCACCTGCAATGCAGGAGATCCGGGTCTGATCCCTGGATTGGGACGATCCCCTGGAGAAGCGAAAGGCTACCTACTCCAGTTCTTCTGTGTATTCTTGCAATCTCTTCTGCTTCTGCTAGGTCCTTGCCATTTCTGTCCTTTATCATGAAGAACTATACAAAAAGGTCTTAATGACTGGAATAACCACAATGGTGTGGTCACTCACTTAGACCCATTCTGGAGTGTGAATTCAAGTGGACCTTAGGAAGCATTACTACAAACAAAGCTAGTGGAAGTGCTGGAATCCAAGTTGAGCTATTTAAAATCTTTAAATATTAAAACATGATGCTGTTAAAGTGTTGCACTCAATATACCAGCAAATTTGGAAAACTAAGGTCAGTTTTCTTCCAATCCCAAAGAAGGGCAAAGCCGAGTGTTCAAACTATGAGTACAATTGCATTTATTTCGCAAATTGGTAAGATTATGCTTAAAATCCTTTAAGCTAGGTTTCAGCAGTACACGAACTAAGAACTTCCAGATGTAAAATCTGGGTTTAGAAAAGCAGAGGAACCAGAGATCAAATTGCTAATATTCGTTGGATCCTAGAGAAAGCAAGGGAACTCCAGAAAAACATCTACTTCTGCCTGATTACACTAAAGCCTTTAAATGTGTGTATCACAACAAAGTGTGGAAAATTCTTAAAGAGATGGGAATACCAGATCACTATACCTGCCTCCTGAGAAATCTGTATGCAGGTCAAGAAGCAACAGTTAGAACTGGACATGGAACAACTGAATAGTTCCATGAAATGTTTCGATAAAAATTGAGAACAGAATATGACAAGGCTGTATATTGTCACCCTGCTTATTTAACTTAAATGCAGAGTATACCATGTGAAATACTGGACTGGATAAACCACAAGGTGGAAGATCAACATGGAAATCACAATCAAGATTGCCAGGAAAATATCAACCTCAGATACACAGATGATACCACTCTAATGGCAGAAAGTGAAGAGGTACTAAAGAGCCTTTTCTTGAGGGTAAAGGAGGAGAGTGAAAAATCTGGCTTAAAACTCAACATTCACTGCGAGTTGGGACCAGGGTCTGGTGCAGAGAGCCCTTCATCATGGGAATGGGGCATGGCTGGAAAGGCAGCCATGCCCTCACCCATACCACATTCCATGTTCCTGGGGAAACTGGTGCTAAACCACTGGTAGAGGACCTGCTTCTGGGCAGGTGTTTTGTTCGTAACAGAGCAGCTCCCTTGCTGCAGTCTACTGAAAGTCAGCCCTTGACACAAGGATTTGGAAAAAGAAAAAAAAGAAAACCCTCAACATTCAGAAAACAAAGATCATGGCATCTGGTCCCATCATATCATGGCAAATCAGTTCAGTTCAGTGACTCAGTCATGTCTGACTCTTTGGGACCCCATGGACTGCAACACATCAGGCTTCCTGTGTATCACCAACTCCTGGAACTTACTCAGACTTATGTCCATTGAGTTGGTGATGCCATCCAACCATTTCATCCTCTGTTGTCCCCTTCTCCTCCCACCTTCAGTCTTTCCCAGCATCAGGATCTTTTCCAATAAGTCAGTTCTTTGTATCAGGTCCCCAGAGTATTGGAGTTTCAGCTTCAGAATCAGTCCTTCTGATAAATATTCAGCACTAATTTCCTTTAGGACTGACTGGTTTGATCTCCTTGGAGTCCAGGGGACTCTCAAGAGTCTTCTCCGACACCACAGTTCAGAAGCATCAGTTCTTCGGCGCTCGGCTTTCTTTATAATCCAACTCTTACATCCATACATAACTACTGGAAAAACCATAGTCTTGAGTAGATGGACCTTTGTTGGCAAAGTACTGTGTCTGCTTTTTAATATGCTGTCTAGGTTGGTCATAGCTTTCCTTCCAAGGAACAAGTGTCTTTTAATTTCATGGCTTCAGTCACCATCTGCAGTAATTTTGGAGGCCCCCCCACCGCCCGCCCCACAATAAAGTCTGTCACTGTTTCCACTGTTTCATCTATTTGCCATGAAGTGATGGGACTGGATGCTATGATCATAATTTTCTGAATGTTGAGTTTTAAGCCAAGGTTTTCACTCTCCTCTTTCACTTTCATCAAGAAGCTTTTTAGTTCTTCACCTTCTGCCATAAGGGTGGTGTCATCAGCATACCTGAGGTTATTGATATTTCTCTTAGCAATTTGGATTCCAGCTTGTGCTTCATCCAGCCCAGTATTTCTCATGATGTACTCTGCATATAAGTTAAATAAGCAGGGTGACAATATACAGCCTTGATGTACTCCTTCCTGATTTGGAACCAGTCTGTTTTTCCATGTCCAGTCCTAACTGTTGCTTCTTGACCCGCATACAGATTTCTCAGGAGTCAGGTAAAATGGTCTGGTATTCCCATCGCTTGAAGAATTTTCCCCAGTTCGTTGTGATCCACACAGTCAAAGGCTTTGGCATAGTCAATAAAGCAGAAGTAGATGTTATTCTGGAACTCTCTTGCTTTTTTGATGATCCATCGGATGTTAGCAATTTGATCTCTGTTTCTTCTGCCTTTTCTAAATCCAGGTTGAACATCTGGAAGTTCATGATTCATGTACTGTTGACGCATGGCTTGGAGAATTTTAAGCATTACTTTGCTAGTTTGTGAGATGAGTACAACTGTGTGGAAGTTTGAAAATTCTTTGGCACTGCCTTTCTTTGGGATTGGAATGAAAACTGACCTTTTCCAGTCCTGTGGCCACTGCTGAGTTTTCCAAATTTACTGGCATATTAACTGTAGCCCTTTCACAGCATCACATTTTAGCATTTGAAATGGCTGTGGAACTGCAATTCCATCACCTCTACTAGCTTTATTCAGAGTGATGCTTCCTAAGGCCTACTTGACTTTGGATTCCAGGCTGTCTGGCTCTAGGTGAGTGATCATACCATTGTGGTTACCTACGTCATGAAGATCTTTTTTTACAGTTTTTGTGTGTATTCTTGCCATCTCTTAATATTTTCTGCTTCTATTAGGTCCATATCATTTCTGTCTTTTATTGTGCCCATCTTTGCATGAAATGTTCCCTTGGTATCTCTAATTTTTTTGAAGAGATCATTAGTCTTTCTCATTTTGTTCTTTTCCTCTATTTATTTTCAGTGATCCCTGAGGAAGGATTTCTTATCTCTCCAAAATGTCTGGAACTCTGCATTCCAGTGGGTATAGCTTTCCTTTTCTCCCTTGCCTTTAGCTTCTCTTCTTTTCTCAGCTATTTGTAAGGCTTTCTCAGACAACCTTTTGCCTTTTTGCATTTATTTTTCTTGGGGATGGTCTTGACCCCTGCCTCCTATACAACATCATGAATCTCTGTCCATAGTTCTTCAGGCACTCTGTCTATCAGATCTAATCCCTTGAATCTGTTTGTCACTTCTACTGTATAGTCATAAGGGATTTGATTTAGGTCATACCTGAATGGTCTAATGGTTTTCTCTTCTTTATTCAACTTAAGTCTGAATTTTGCAATGAGGAGTTCATGATCTGAGCCATAGTCAGCTCCTGGTCTTGTTTTTGCTGACTGTATAGAGCTTCTCCATATTTGGCTGCAAAGAATATATTCAATTTGATTTCAGTATTGACCATCTGGTGATGTCCATGTATAGAGTCTTCTCTTGGGTTTTTGGAAGAGGGTATTTGCATTCTCTTGGCAAAACTCTGTTAGCTTTTTCCCTGCTTCATTTTGTACTCCAAGGCCAAATTTGCCTGTTACTCCAGGTATTTCTTGACTTCCTACTTTTGCATTCTAGACTCCTATAATGAAAAGATCATCTCTTTGGCTGTTAGTTCTAGAAGGTCTTGTAGGTCTTCACTGAACCATTCAACTTCAACTTCTTCAGCATTACTGGTTGGGGCATAGACTTGAGTTAACTCTGATATGAATGGTTTGCCTTGGAAATGAACAGAGATCATTCTGTCATTTCTGAGATTGCATCCAGGTACTGCATTTTGGACTCTTTTTGTTGACTATGATGACTACTCCATTTCTTCTAAAGGATTCTTGCCCACGTTAGTAGATATAATGGTCATCAGAGTTAAATTCACCCACTCCAGTCCATTTTAGTTCACTGACTCCTAAAATGTTGATGCTCACTCTTTCCATCTTCTGTTTGACCACTTCCAATTTACCTTGATTCATGGACTTAACATTCTAGGTTTCTGTGCAATATTGTTCTTTACAGCATCAGACTTTACTTCAATCACCAGTTACATCCATAACTGCATGTTGTTTTTGGTTTGGCTCCATCTCTTCATTCTTCTGGAGTTATTTCTCCACTGATCTCCAGTAGCATATTGGGCACCTACTGACCTGGAGAGTTCATCTTTCAGTTTCCTATCCTTCAGTTTCATGGCAAATAGATTGGGAAAAAGTAGAGTGACAGATTTTATTTCCTTGGCCTCCAAAATCACTGCAGATGGTGATTGTAGCCATGAAATTAAAAGACACTTGCTCCTTGAAAGGAAAGCTATAACAAACCTAGACAGCATATTAAAAAGCAGAGACATCAATTTGGCAACAATATCTAGACAAAGCTATGGTTTTTCCAGTAGTCATGTATGGATATGAGAGCTAGATATAAAGAAGGCTGAGCACAATTTTGAATTGTGATGTTGGAGAAGACTCTTGAGAGTCCCTTGGACAGCATGGAGATCAAACCATTCAATCCTAAAGGAAATCAACCCTGAATATTCATTGGAAGGACTATTGCTGAAGCTCCAATAATTTGGCCACCTGATGGAAGTGCTGACTCACTGGAAAAGACCCTGATACTGGCCAAGTTTGAATACAAAAACGGAAGAGTGTGACAGAGTATGAAATGGTTGATAGCATCACCAAGTCACAGGACATGAGTTTGAGGAAACTGGGAGATAGTGAAGGAC
Source organism: Nanger dama (assembly GCA_917880005.1). Lineage (NCBI taxonomy): Eukaryota > Metazoa > Chordata > Mammalia > Artiodactyla > Bovidae > Nanger > Nanger dama. The sequence goes on from CAKJTW010000015.1 coordinate 37,705,962, forward strand.
AGGCAAGTATGGAGTGCTGCAGTCTATGGGGTTGCAAAGTGTCAGACACAAATTTAGTGACTCAACACCACCACCAGCACCCACATTAGTATTCTTGCTTGGAGAATTCCGTGGATAGTGAAGCCTAATGGGCTACAGTCCATGGGGTCCCAAAGAGTTAGACATGACTGAGTGACTAATAGGAGATCATGAGAGGGCTAGAATTCTTGAATAACAAGGCGCCTTCAGCCTAATTCATTTGCTGGCTCCTGAAATGATAGTTCCTATTGGCAATGGCTGCTCAGAAACTGTTTTCTTTTTTGCCTGCCCTGGGTTCTGGGTTACTGTCTGTGGCTCCCTGCTGTGTTTCTTGACAGCAGCTCTTGCTTGAGGCATCTCCCTTTGAGAAAGACTCTGTGGAAGCAGGTGTTTGGTGAGTCTCACTCTGGGCTCCATTATGCCTAACCCGACTGCAGGCTACAGGTGTTTCTTTTAGCTTCAGCAGTGGTTTGCTCTGGCTGTGGTTCCTGGTGCCCACCACCTCTCCTTTGCTCTCATTGTTCCCCCTACAGGACCACCTTGCTCCTCGGCTCATTCAAGTGCCACCTATTCATAGCTCAGCTTAGTTCCACTTCTTTCCTAGAATTTAAAAACATATAATGAATTCATTATTCAATCCAGGATTTCCTTGTTGATTAACCTTTCACACAGGGCATATCTTATTTCTCTAATAGTGCATATGACAAATTCTTAAATGTATGGTCCATGATAGATACTTTTCTGTGGGACTGAAAAACACTTAGAAAAACACTGACACTATTGATATAATTCAATATTATCTAATGAACACCTGTAATACCTATGGGTCTAGTCACCTAGTAACTATTCCTGTTTCCCTAGCTGCTGATGACATCGTTTATGTTTCCAGCCCATGATGATTATGAGTTGATGGTACAGTATTCTGAATGCTAAAATGTATTCCAAATTATTTTCTAGTTAAAATAATTTTGCAAATACTGGAAATATGTGTTATATATAGAAAATAAATATGTGTATATTTCTTTTCTGCAGTATACTTTGGGACCTTTAATTTTTGGGGGGAGGGGCATTGTGAAATGTAAAGAGTTAACAAAGTATGGAGCATTTACCAAAAGTTCTTTGACCACAGAGCTTTTCTTTTCTTTTCCCCTTGAAACATATTGAAAGACTAGAACTATATGGAATCCAGTATTTGGAAATACTGGATTGAATATCTAATCTTCCCAGGGGTGATTTTCATTTTGATCGGGATCTCTAGAAGATCAGAAAGACTTCATGACGCTCTAATTGTGGAATTTCAGGCATTAAGAAAGTCAGGAAAGTTATGAAGAGGAGAGACTGTTCTGGCACAGGTCTGTTGTATACCGCCTGATAACACTGCCCTTCTGATGACCTCATGGAAGATCTTATTAAGAGCTCCGACTTGCAGTATGCTGTCCTGATTTGGATTTAAGCTGAACTGTTCTGTTATTCACAAACTTCATGTTATCACTTGCCCGGCCTTTCCCCTCTTCAGAGCTGTGCTCCTTCCCTGAGAAATTTCTTGTTGAGCTTAGAAAAGCAGTCTGAGAATTTGCATGACTCCTCTATTCTCAGAAATGATATCCTTAATTTTGAGCCTAAAATCAGTATCCTATCTTAAGGGAAGACATTGCCTGTCTGGCTGGGGAACCCTTCAAGGTTATGAACTCAATGCGTGTCCATTGAGCAACCAAAATGTCAAAGTCCTATGCTTTATGTTTGCCTAATATCATACATAGTTTCCCCTGTTCCTTAGGAACAATCTAGATTAGTGGAACAAACCTAAATTTAATAGTCTGATTGCTTAATGTTTAACCAAATGTCATAGTCTTCTTATTTAGAAGGCAAAATGAAAACAAAGCAATATCTTTGTTGAGGTCACCACTAAAATTGTTTTCTGTATAAGTTTTGCATATAATTGGATCATGATCTGTCTCTAAAGCTTTCTGCTTCAGAAGGACTGTCATGGAGTCCTTTATTAAAAACTCTAATCAGAGATGTGGGAGTCTCCTGTGGAGTATACACATTAAACTATTAGACTGTGATCATTAGCTTTTTATGGATTACCCACAGTCAGTAAATGTTAATAAATGTGGTTGATATATTCATTTAAAATAATCAATATTAAAGAAATTTCATGGATGTTTTTCTGGTAGGAAATTGTTATTTTCTATCTCAATTTGTCTTTTGAAGACATTATTATTACCACTAATGTAATTCACTTCTCCCAGGGCTCAATAATGCCATATAACCATTATTTAACTAATTTTTCTTCATTATAAAATTTTTTAGATACAAGGAAGATGCAATTATGAATACAGAATGATAAAGAGATGGGCAGTAATCAAGAGTTCTTTTATACATTCATAGTATGCATGCTAAGTCATTTTAGTTGTGTCTGGCTTGTTGTGACCCCATGGACTGTAGCCCACCAGGCTTCTCAGTCCAGGGCATTCTCCAGGCAAGAATACTGAAGTGGGTTGCATGACCTCCTCCAGGGCATCTTCCTGACCCAGGGATCGAACCCGAGTCTCCGTCTCACTGCATTGGCAAGTGGGTTCTTTACCACTAGTGCCACCTGGGAAGCCCACATAATAGGCAAACTTATTAAGTGGCCTTTGCAAAGAAAAGGTTATTATCTCTCCTTTTTTTCCTTCTTTTTCTCCCTGTTGGGATAATTTGTTGTTTACTGAGCTTAGACTGGGCTTGCCACCCTGTGGTATCCTATTTTTGGATTTGGCCATCTTGATCTAGGTGTGTCTTAGGGGAGGGGGTGTCTGTGAAGTGGAATTTGTTATGTAGGGAGCTGGCGTGGGACTAGTGGACAATGGGGAGGACCAGTGGGGCGGGGTCTACCCCCAGCCAGCCCTGGGACTAATCCCAAGGCCTGTGAAGAGAAGGAAGGAACCAAAGAACCGTTTTAACTCAAGGACTGGTGAAGAAGCAGGAGGCGGGCCCATTGCCTGAGCACCCTGGATAAGAAAGGAACCACGCATTTGATGACTGTATGTCCTAGTCTGCCTGGGCTAGGCCAAGTTTATTATTCTGTCTTGGGGTAACTATTAAATAGAGCCCCCTCTCACTCTCAAAATTATTCAAGCTAAGAAAATAAATTATATATTCATCCTCAGCAGAGAGTGAGGCAGAAAGGAGATTCTGTCCTTGGAGATCAAGGAAGGAATAGTGCATCTCTGAGGACAGAGGGCTCAAGGGAAGGCAGGGACGTTTTGGTATCTCATGGAGGGCCTGGGCTGTGGTGAGCAGTGTCCCCCAAATGGCCCTGTGGATGCCAAGCATCACTTAGTGGCCCCACTGGAAGAATGTGAGCTGATCTATTTGGGGGCATGTGGAGAGTTATTCTGAGGATTACCTGAAATACTGAAGAGACTTGTTAGGAGGGACTTTTTGTCATGTGACCTCGTTTGATCTCCAGGCTGGTGAGGCAGGGGGAACCTAACAGAGAGCCTGGCAGTAATCACAAGGGCCCATATTAATTCTAAGAGTTTTTTTTTTTTTTTTTAATGCCTTCAGAAACATTTTTGGAATGGGTAAGATTCAATCACAGTGAATCTTAAGTAGTTTCCCCAAGTTAAATGGATCTAAATACTGTTGAATCCTTTATCAAATAGTAGTGTTCAGCGATTTATCAGTCTGAATTTGGGTCTTTTGAAATCCAGCAGCTTCGGTCTAAAGCAGTCACTCAAAGTCTCTCATAGTGATGACAAGATCAGGATGATGACTAAGTTTGCTTCCAGGTGTGGAGCCAGTTTGAAAATAACTATAGTGCATTTTTGACTGATTAGCTCATGCTCTCACTTTAATATGATCATGTCTGTCTGATTTATTTTTATTATGTTATATAACCAAAACCTCTCCCAACACAGGAATAAAAATAGAGAGAACTGCCATAAGTAGTTATGTATCATTTGTTCTAGGGATGGTTTCATATTTTGCTGGTTCTCAGAGAACTGTCTTAAATTTACTTGTGCATCATCATCATAAGAGTTAAAATCAAACTACTACTGTCACTTTTGTTTTCGGTGACTTAACTTTTGGATTGAAAAGGATTGTTTGCATTAATGCCCTGAATAAGTTAATTAGAAAAAAAAATTCAACTAATCTAAAAGAACTAATGTGCCGCCCCAAGATGACTAATCAATTTCTGGACTTCCCCTACTATCAACTACATTTTTATTGGTATATATATAGGCTGTTTCCTTATTAGTTCAGTTGAGTCACTCAGTCGTGTCTGACTCTTTGCGACCCCATGGACGCAGCATGCCAGGCCTCCCTGTCCATCACCAGCTCCTGGAGTTTACTCCAACCCATGTCCATTGAGTCGGTGATGCCATTCAACCATCTCATCCTCAGTCACCCCCTTCTCCTCCTGCCTTCAATCTTTTCCCAGCATCAGTCTTTTCCAATGAGTCAGCTCTATGCATTAACAAAAAGAATTTTTTTTTTTGCTTTTCCACATTTTTTTGTGTGCATAGAATTCACTCTCTTAAAGACACTAAATTATTTTAAGTATTCTAGCCCCTACAGCACAATAACTAGCAAATACTGATATCCATGAACATTCTTTGCATTCATGTACTTTAATTTTGTATTGTATATTTATTTCTTGGCATATTAACTCAACATTATGAATTATTCTGTTTTTAAATAATCTGATTATTCCATTTCCCTAATGGTTTATATGTTTATTTCTCCCATATTTATATATTGTATATTTATCTTCTCCTTTTTATTTTATAATATCTTAAGTAGAGAAACTTAAAGCACAGACATTACTTTGCTGGTAAAGGTCCACCTACTCAAAGCTATGGTTTTCCAGTAGTCATGTATAGATATGAGAGTTGGACCATAAAGAAAGCTGAGCACTAAAGAATCGATGCTTTTGAGCTGTGATGCTGGAGAAGACTCTTGAGAGACCCTTGGACTGCAAGGAGATCCAACCAATCCATCCTAAAGGAAACCAGTCCTGAATATTCATTGGAAGGACCGATGCTGAAGCTGAAGCTCCAATACTGGCCACCTGGTGCGAAGAACTGACTCATTGAAAAGACCCTGATTCTGGGAAAGATGGAAGGCAGGAGGAGAAGGGGATGACAGCGGATGAGATGGTTGAATGGCATCACCAACTCAGTGTACAGGAGTCTAAGTTCTGGGAGTTGGTGATGGACGGGGAAGCCTGATGTGTTGCAGTTCATGGGATCGTAAAGAGTCATACACGACAGTGACTGAACTGAAGTAGAGGAACTGTTTTTATTATTTATTTTTTCTGTTATAATCTCGGCCTTTTTAAAAAACAAGAAAGTGAATGTGAAAAATGATTGTTTAGTGTTGACTGAATTATTTGGGTATCGAAATTATCCAACAATTGCATCTTTTTAAAATAACAATGATGTAATTGCAAAAGAAGTATATTCCTCAGGCCTTTGACTTTTCTCCCTTACCTACAGCAACCTGTTCAGCTGTGTATCACCTTTCATCTTCTCCAGGATCTTCCTCCATGAAATGCCTCCTTTTTCCTGAAATAACTGTCTCTTGACTGGGTCCTTCTATTCTACCTGCAAACACTTCCAACCCTTCCTTATTTAAAGAAGCAAATGAAAACAAATAAGCAAAACCCCATTTTCTGTCTTGCAGCTTCTTTCACTAGATATCTTGAAAAAGCTACCCTGGGCTACTTTTTTTTCAATAACCTCTCTCTTATCAACTGCCCTGACATCTTAAAGGTACCCAGTAACAGACAATTCTCTGATGTGCTGTTCCAGCCTCCTCAACCTCTCTGAGTACTTGGTGATTTAATTACATTCTTTCTTAAAACTCTGTTTTCCTTGGTCTGTTTTGATGTGGTTCTGGCTATAATTGCTGGACCACTTTGAACTATCACCACTGCTCCCAACATAATATGATACATTCATCCAGACTTTACTTCATCATTTACGAAAAAATAACAGTTATGTAAACACTTAACATCAGAGTATAATAAAAATGGCATGGAATTTTCTGTCTCTGAACACTTGCATCATCAAAGTTTCTGAAAATTAAGTCGAGGTCAGCAAGTCTTTCTGGTATTGCAGCTGGCACCTTGGGCTCCAAGTCTTTAATGCATACCAGACTAGAACTTTCAGTAATTCAGTGGCAGAATTAGTTCAAAACTAAGGGTATGTGGTACAGTTTTAATCATCCCATGAACATTCTTACCTGTTATTAAAAAGACAGACAAATTTAAATGAAGCCTCTCTGTGACTAATGTCAACTGAGTAATAAGGCAATGTATCCTCTTAGAGACATTTTCAAAGTGATTTAAAGGTTAAGAGCTATTTATTCTTAACACTTTGATCCTCCACACATTGTTTGGCCTTGGCAACCCCTGCACTTATACACTCAGAAGTACTTCAGAATTTATTTCAACACAGTCTGTCCACTTCTCTTCCTAGATGGTTATTCACATTCTTTTACACTAATTTATTCCATCAGCATTTATTGAATACCTCCTGGGGTAATACTGAGCATGTAGAGATTAATAAGACACAGCCTTTATTCTAGCATGTAGTCCATTAGAGGAGATAGACACAATCAAATATTCATAAAATACTTGTACTTTTGTCTGCATAGTGAGTGTGCCTCTAAGAAACAACTCCATGACTCCATGTTTACCTCATGAAGTGAAGTAAACAGTGAAGACTGGTTCAAGGTCAAGAAAACACACATGTGTCAAACAATTCCAGTCAGGGCCTTTTCATAAATTTGATGTGTGAATACCGAGAGAGACAAGATGTCTTTTCTTTTTGGATTTCAAATTGGGGACAACTAGTAGCCTCCCGTGTAGAAAGGGCAAGCTTAAGAATGAGAACAATAGAAGCAGAGGGAACTGTCAGTAACAGATAAGAAGAGACAAAGTCAGTGTGACATCTTTTGATCACTGATATTCAGCCATTCCTATTCTAGTGTTACTTCCTTGAACTTCTGAAAGTTCAGATGAACACAATTACATAGTAAATACACTGAGAGACCATATGCATTATGCAATCACAGGTGTAGAGTCCAACCTAGAAGGATAAGGCTAGGCTAGATGGAGTCAACAGTTTCCTGAAAGGTGTAAGTAGCATGCTTTGGAAAGAATCTCAGACTCACAGAATACAATATCCAGAAACACCAATCTTCTACAATATCAGTTCTTGCTGCTACATACTCAAAAACTGCATTATATTTTAATCACCAAATGAAATTTAAAACTCGATCACCGAGTAATTTGAAAAGTTTCCTTTATCAGAAATAGTGCAACTTTAAGTTTGATATGTCACAACTAAAACTGTTTACTAAGTGTACAAAATCAGGAGGTTTGTCATGGGATAATTTGGGCCCAACTGAATCCTGGTAGTCCAACACGGGCCAGGGCTTCGATTTTGCCATAGCTCCCTGCATGTTACCTTCTTAAAATGGTACTTTTAAATTGTCATTTCCTGAGAGAATGCACTCTTTGAGGGTAGGGATGGTATCTGTCTCTCTTGCGTTTCATTGTTACCTCCGCATTTGACTCAGTGCCTGAACTGCCGTGGGTGTTCCACACATTTGCTGTATGAAATTGTCTCAAAAGTAGGAACATCACACATGACAGAGCTGCAGTCCAGAATATTTTCGTATGTTGAAGTAGATTGTAGGAGAGGAAAAAATATGGAAAGTAAGAAGAAATGCGTCTGCAGGCTCCCAGTGCAGGGAGCCTGGGTTTGATCCCTGATCTGGGAACTAGATCCCACATGCTACAACTAAGAGCTCTCTTGCTGCAACTAAAGATCCCGCATGCCACAACAGAGTGAAGATCCTGTGTGCTGCAACTAAGACCCAGCACAGACACATAAATGAAAATAAATATTAAAAGAAGAAGAAGAAATGTCCCAGGTGGCAGAGAGGATGGGTGGCAGATCTATTGGACTGGTAAGGACACACCTTTCTACTTATCCTCTTATACACAGTGCATAGTGTTTGGAAGGCCAGCTTAGAGAAAGGAGGTAGCTACCCTAGCAGAAGTCTTTCTTGAGGCCAAAGTAAATGTGTTCCATCGAATTACAAAATGCTGGGGGAACTAAGGCCCAGAATGTCATAAAGGCTTCTTGTTTAATGATTTCTACTCTCTCTCTCCTTTCTTTAAGAATATACATATGTGTGTGTGATGTATGTGTATTTATAATTCACAGTAAGATTATTGGCAGGTATTTCAGCTTATCTATGATGTCAATTTCCTGAGAAAGTGGTACCTATAAAAATTTGCTAAAATCATTCATATAACACAAAATAATACATACATGTATATACTTAGCCATTTCAAATTTGAGGAAATGTGATCCTTGAATGTTAATTACATTTTAAAAATGTATAGACATTTTAAAACATCTAAATGTGCAGAGAATGAATCCATATACATCAATGATTATCAACTCATGGCCAGGCTTCTTTCATTCATACTCTCCCTCATTCATACCTTCCTCATATTTCTATGTAAATCCTAGACTGTATATTGTTTATTATAAATATTTCTTTATAGCTTTCCTGGTGGCTCAGACAGAAAGAATATGCCTACAATACAGGAGAGCTGGGTTTGATCCTTTGCTTGGGAAGATCCCCAGGAGAAGGAAATGGCAACCCACTCCAATATTGTTGCCTGGAGAATTACAGACAGAGGAGCTTGGTGGGCGACAATCCATGGGGTCACAAAGAGTCAGACGTGACTGAGCAACTAACACTTTATGTATAAGATATAGACTTTTAAAAAACATGACCACAATAATTATATCACTATATATATATTTGAAATTTACTTTTAGTACTTGCAGTTATATTCAGTAGCTAGAATTTGCTAACACAGTTAACTTTTCACTTAGGATGGTAGAGCCTGATTTGACCAGTTATCATAAAGGAATGAGTCATTTGAAATAGTTAATTTATCATTCCCCAAAGTGATAAATTTATTTCTTTAAATTAATTAAATAGTTTATTTAATAATCTCTTTAAATAGTCTCCCAGGGTCTCATTAACTCATTAATTTGCTCAGAATACCCTTATCACTTATTAATGGAAAAAAATGGCAGCCTGTATTTCTGAAGTCTGATAGGGAGAAGATTTATCTATCAATATGCATTCAATCCATTACTCTTGGAAAATTTTGCACTTTGTAGCTTAAAAGCTTTTTAAATATTTTATAATAATCCTGTAAGTTGGTTATTATTAGCTTCATCCTTATTTCACACGAGAGGAACAATAGCTCAGAGAGGTGAAATACCAGAGGGTCTGAGTCAGTCTCTCAAAACCTTGGGCTCATTTCACCTAATCACACTGTTTTTCTATGAATCCTTCCATTATTGCTCTCCTGCAAAGATACCCATATTTTACATGCTCAAACTTTCAAGTCCTTAGGTAAAGAGGAAAGGTAAAAATGAGAATGTGTTTCACATTTCTAATCTGACTAGGCTGCTATGTTCAAAATTTTTTTTTCAGGCTCATGTGTGCACGCATGCCTGATGGCACAGCTTGCAGTGCTAGACTAGTAATATTACCAGAGTCAGAAGATGGAATCAAATAAACACCTTTTCCTCTCTGCAGAAAAAGTACATCTTTGACAGAAGGTTTCTTGTCCAAGATAAAGTTCTCTACCTTCAAGCTTTGACTAAAGTCATGTTCTTAAGTACTTGTGGGATATATGACTTTATAAAGCAATTTGATTTTCAATAATCTGTAGCCTTTCTTGCTGCTTATTATTTTTGTCTTTCCACTTATTGATAAAATTCATTCCTGAAGGAATTTATTTTCACAATTTCTATTTTCAGTGACAAATTTCTATTATGTATGGATCTGTACTATGAATGTATATAGAAAGATTTGATTCACATTACAAATCCAGCACTGATTGTTGGAACACTGAGAAACAATGCAAATTGAGATTATAATGGTTCTCAAAGACAGAATTGCTCTTAATCAAATAAACACTTGGATTGTGGTTGCTTAATGGAGAAGAAAAAAATAATTTTTGAATGTTGGCAAAGGAACAAGTAAATTGACCACTTGAGAACATTTTGAAAATAATATGCTAAATAATTGTTGCAATTTAGTGATCATTATCATTAATTGTTTTGTCTCTTCTTTTGGGAATAGCATTACTCCTCCCTCTCCCTACTTTCTACCCCCATATATTTGTAATGAGAGCCTCATCCTAATGAAATCCTTGGCTACAGTGATTTGGGGGCAGGTCTCTGAACCCAAACATAGTGCTATGTCTAGAGTAAGACCTGTGACTCAGTCAGCCAAGAAGAATCCTTCTATGAAGTGTCAATAGCTGGGGTTGTGAGAGTTTGTTTCCTCTTTGGACACAAGAGAGTAATGGAAGCTTTTGGAAGCTTCAGGAGCTTTTGGAAGCCAGATCTTCTCAGAAAAGCCTGTCTGAGGGAACGTAACCTACTTGCAGAGAGAGGTGAAGAAGAAACCTGGACAGTGTGAGTTCTGACACTGTGAGAGCCCCTGGAACTGCTGATCAGTCCTCAGGATTATTCAGTATGAAGAATATGCACTTAGTAATTATTTAAGCTAATATCCATACTCAGGATTTAGCATATATCATCTTATATGGTAGCTTTTTCCTTTTTACATGTGTTTTCTATGTGTCTACACATCAATGCTACAGGAGTTCAACAGAAAAAACAACAATCGGGGTTGAACGTGGTTGAGAAAACTTTCATGAACTCTGGAGTCATAGGTTTCACCTTGAAGGAAGTATGATCCTGAAATAAGTAGAAAAAATAGGGAACACCATTTCATGTGGATGTGAATTTGAGCAGATGTACAGAGGTGGAAACACATGTCATGTGTTCTGATGGCTAATTCTGTGTGTCACGTCTACTGGGTCACCGGGTGTAGACATATCTGGTTAGATGTTATTCTAGGCCTGTCTGTGAGAGTGCTTCTGGATGTTATTAACATATGAAATGGCCTACCGAGTAAAGCACACTGCCCTCCCCATTGTGGGTGGGCTTCATTCAATTCACTGAAAACCTGAATAGAACAAAGAGGCTGATAAGGGAAGAAATCGCTTTCTCTGCCCATCTTTGATCTGAGATATCTATCTTCTGGAAATTATACCACTGCCTCTCCTGGTCCTCATCCTTTGGTCTTGCACCATAACTATGTCATCAACTCTCCTTCTTGCCAACTGCAGATGTTGAGACTTCCCAGCATCCATAATCATTTGTGAACCAGTTCCTTATAATATTAAAATACATTTCTTTCTCTCTTTATACAAATGTAAATTGTCTGTATATTATATATATATATTTATATATGTTATATAAATTAGGTTTGGTTTATATATAAATATATATAATATAGTTTCTGTTATATCTATTGGTTCCATCTTTATGGAGAACTCAGGCTAATACATGTGTTGAGTGGGAAATTTTTATCATAGTATGAATCTGTTGTATCAGGCAAGATGAAAGATGTCCTGTTTAACTAGTAGAGCTAAAGAGAAATTACTCTAATAAATTTAGAAAAAAACTGTCTAGAGGTCAGCTAAACTTTGTGAGGAGGGAGAGACAAAACAACAGAGTAAACATGCAGAACTCTAGTCTGGTTTGCATTCTTTTAACTATAAGAGTAAGTGTAACTTAAGAGATAGTGGACTTTTGACCAGGTCTAGTTAAAACTTGTCAAAACCTTTGCACATTCTCCTTTTTGCCCTGTCAATAGTATCTTTGTCTTCTGGCAGTTTCATTAAATGCAAATACAGTAAATATGACTGGGGCAAAGAAGAGAATTTCCAGGCACTCCTTACCTGCTGCTTTTGCTGCTGACTTTGGCTGGTATCACTGTTGAGTGAAAAAAACTTGGCAGTATTTTGTCTACATTATCTAGTCTACACTGCTGAGTCACTTCAGTCATGTCCAATTCTGTGCAACCCCATAGACAGCAGCCCACCAGGCTCCCCGTCCCTGGGATTCTCCAGACAAGAACACTGGAGTGGGTTACCATTTCCTTCTCCGTATTTAGTAAGAAGTCCTAGAATTCTAAAACCTAGGATTTGACAAAGGCGGAAAGCCATTTTCTTGTGCTTGCTGCTGGAATTAATGATTTATATAGAGATATAGCGAGGAGATCAGAGAAATCAACAAGGAATTGATGGTGGAAGTCCTTGAATATAAGATTAAAAGTTATCAAGAAAAGTGTGTGTGTTGCTTTGGATTGAAAAGGTTATTTATAAAATCATGATTTAATGATAATCACATGAAAACATGGATTGATGGATTAGAGAACAAAAATCACATGAATTGGCATATAGGTACCACACTATCATTCAACATAAGTCTACTATGTTCAGAATACTGTGTTGGGGAATTCAGAAGGTATAAAGTCAACAACAGTTCTTTCCTAGCATATACTGACAGATGGAATATTACCTCTCTTGTAACAGCACCTATATGTTTAATACAGTATTAAAGTACCTGTAATATACCCAGAGTAAGTGACAAAGATAGAAAAGTAAGTACTTTCATGGTCAATACTGTAGTTCCAAAAGTGACGATAAGAAGCAGCTTAAGATTAAATGGCAGAGTTAGTACCACCAACACTAGCTATTCCCCCATTAGTAGAGCAGATTATTTAACACATATTTATGTCAGTCAGTGTAATTTCACCACATCAGCTACTGATTTCATGCTTTTCTTTGGTTTCTGGAACAATCTGAGAATACTGCGTGGAGAACCTGGGAGGAGAGCAAGTCTCCCTGATAAGCCCTTGATCCGTTTTGCACCCTTGCCTGTGTCAGTTTCAGACTGTCATCTCTTGGGTTCCTGACTTCCTGTCTCCATGCTTGAGAGAAGTGAATTAGCAGAACTTGTATTTGAGAAGCAGAGTGAGAGGATGGAGTAGTGAACTGGAAGATAGAAGATTTTATGTAAGGCATATGAATCTGATTTACCAGGAAACTGAAGGAAAAAAAGATTTCATTTACAGAATGTGAAGATAACATTTGGGAAGTCATATTGTAGGCAGCAGGGGATGTCCGAGTAAATGACATGAGAAGCAGAGAGAAGGGGGAGTGTGTGGCCAAAGGCTTCTGAATTGGGGAACCTATATGTTGCAAGGTACTTGTGTGCTCAGTTGCTTCAGTCGTGTCTAACTCTTTGTGAGGCCATGGACTATATCCCACCAGACTTCTCTGTCCATGGGATTCTCCAGGCAAGAATACTGGAGTGGGTTGCCATTTCCTTCTCTAGGAGGTGGCAAGGTGAGAGAGCAGCAAAGATGTTAATAAGGTAAAAGAGAGGGAGTGTCAAGAGATTAGACGGAGCTAATCAACCTCAAACCCTCAACATCCGGCAGTGCTGCCGTCGATATTCCAGCTTTGTTTTTAGATAATATGAAGTTAATGAGCTCTATTTAAATTCAAATTTATGTGAACTAAAAATATTTAATATTAAATATAATGTTTATTTAAATATAAATATAACTTAAATATAATTGTTTGCTAATCTAATTAAGACATGTCTTAAGTCATCGACATTATATAATACTCTTATTATGCCTAGGTTTAAGGTAAACTAGACTTCCATGGTGGCTTAGACGGTAAAGTGTCTGCCTACAATGTGGGAGACCTGGGTTCAGTCCCTGGGTCAGGAAGATCTCCTGGAGAAGGGAATAGCAACTCACTCCAGTATTCTTGCCTACCCCCCGCCCCCAAAACATGGGCTCAAAGAAATATTTCCTAGAAGGCAGTGGCACCCCACTCCAGTACTCTTGCCTGGAAAATCCCATGGGCGGAGGAGCCTGGTAGGCTGCAGTCCACGGGGTCGCAAAGAGTCGGACACGACTGAGCGACTTCACTTTCACTTTTCACTTTCATGCATTGGAGGAGGGAATGGCAACCCACTCCAGTGTTCTTGCCTGGAGAATCCCAGGGACGGCGGAGCCTGGTGGGCTGCCGCCTATGGGGTTTCACAGAGTCGGACATGACTGAAGCGACTGAGCAGCAGCAGCAGCATTACAGAAAAATGTCATGTGAGGATGACTCCACAGAAGGGTGACTAGCAACAGGAAGTGCAATGACTTGTTTTGTTTGAATAAAATTGGTGGTGGGCAAAGTATTGGAAGCAGTTTGTTGTCATCTGTTAACTTGCTTGGAGATCAGCAAAAAGAAGAGGAAATAAATTCTCAACTATAGAAATCAAAGCGTTTTTTCTTTGCAATGGAGTTAAATGACAGAGTTGGAGGTACATAGCTGTAAAAGATTTATTCAGATGTAGACACAATAAGGCATATTTCCTACTCTGAGGAGAAATACAATTAATAGAAATTAGCAAGTGAGATTATTTCCTTCTCTCTTTGATTATTTAAAAGTTGAAAAGAATGGCTTAATTATGTTATAAATAACAGGTGCTGGATAAGCCCAGGGAAGCCCTTTCTACAACAATTTTTTATTTAAAATAAAGCATTATTTCCACAATGTTTAAAAAGGTTTTCAAGATCTACTATCAGTATTGACAATATAATGAATGTGTCCAATGGATGCAATATTTTATTGCTTCAAATTTAAAGCCTCCCCTATATCACCCTTAATGTGATGCAGTATGATGGTTTTTAAACTAATTTACAAAATTAATGTGCAAATAAACAAATGGTGCATAATTAAGTTACTTGTTAACTTGTAAAACCACTGAGTTTGTGGAATCTGCATCTGGATTATAAGTGTTTCAAGTTAGATCTGTGATCTCCTTCTATAGATGAATTTGTTAGCGGGATAAGAAGTTATGGAGAATTTAAAGATCTTCATTTAGTTTCACTTCTTAGGGATATGACATCTAGAAAAGCCTAAAGAAACTTTCTATGATATGAAACACCTTTTGACTGAAGAAAACTTTCCTGTAGGAGGCAACTCCCCCTGCTGTGATATCTGGGAACAGGAGAACAGAAGCGTGAGGTTTAGAGATGCTAAAGTATGGAGGTTTTCATATCAACAGAATTAACAATGTGGAGATTACTTTCTTTTCATACCCAGGATCACATGAGTAAATATTTTTGTTGTTAATATCCTTGTTGCTACAAAGAAAATAGAAGCCATCTTCACTATGTGAATATGTAGTTTTTTTCTATTACTTTCAAGAGTTCTTTAAGTAAAACGGGTTTTCATTCTACCACATAGTGCATTTTTTCTTCTACTTCAGCTTTACTCACATTTAATCATACTAAAACTTTCCCACCTGGCTGGTAGAACTTTAGGGCAAACTACATTTTCATAAGAACATTTGTTTTTGAATACTGAAGAGATTGAATTGTTTCAAAATTTCATTCATTATTTTAGCAAGCAAGTACAGATATTTTAATGATTTTAAAGAGGCATTGTTTATGAGCCATATAAACAGTCACTAAAGCACCTGTAATGTACTCAGAATGGAATGACAGAGGCAGAGAAACAATAGACTGGATAATACAGAATCAACTCAGTATCCACTGTATTCAACTTATAAGAATGTTCAGTTTCTAAACAATAGACAGTGCAGGCATCTGTGTTTTTCAAAAGCTTAACGCCTTTATCTTGGATGACACCACACTTGGATAACATACAGAAAAATTTTCTTCTTTCAGTTTTTCTTTCTAATTATATGGGACTGATGAACCTGGTTTCTTGTTGGCCCTCTGATTGAGTCAGTAGAGGGAGCCAGAGTTACCAACCAGTGGTCCCAACCTAGCATGCTTTAATCAGGCAAGCAAGCAAAGGAGATGTAGCCAATAAGCCCACTTTGTGTTCCAGTCAGAACAGGTTCAGGAGGATAGCACAAGGTTTCTGAATCTGAAATAACAAGACTTCTTTTAAGTGCTTTGGTGTTTCATAAAGAAAAGACTTAACATTTGCAAATAGGATTTTTTCTGGTTTCTCATTAGGCAGATAGGCACTGAATAATCTGCTTGTATAAAATTCTCCTTGGAAATGCATGGTGAGTTTGTGGAAACTGTAATTGTCACATTAAGCACGGATGTGCAAGTTAGTGTACAGAGTGGTAAATTGCTAGGTTTTGTCATAGTTCTCATTGTTTCCTATCCAAGCTATTTGTTTCTCTTTTTGGGTACCTGCATTAGCCTCCTGATAGGTCTCTCTGCTTTCACTCTTCCTCACCTACACTCTGTTTTTTAACATGAGAGCCAGCATGATCCTTTACGCTTTGCTCAAAGACTACCCTGGAAGTGAAGTGTTAGTCACTCCATCATGTCCAGTTCTTTGCGATCTCATGGACTGAAGCCCACCACGCTCCTCTGTCCATGGAATTCTCCAGGCAAGAATACTGGAATGGGTTGTCATTCTCTTCTCCAGGCGATCCTCCTGACTCAGGGATGCAACCTGGGTCTCCTGCATTGCAGGCAGATTTTTTTATCACTGAGCCAGAGTGATCCTTTACACTCTATTCAAAGACTGATGCTGCTAAGTCGCTTCAGTCGTGTCCAACTCTGTGCGACCCCATAGACAGCAGCCCACCAGGCTCCCCCATCCCTGGGATTCTCCAGGCAAGAACACTGGAGTGGGTTGCCATTTCCTTCTCCATTGCATGAAAGTGAAAAGTGAAAGTGAAGCTGCTCAGTCGTGTCCGACTCTTTGCAACCCCATGGACTGTAGCCTACTAGGCTTTTCTGTCCATGGGATTTTCCAGGCAACAGTACTAGAGTGGGATGCCATCGCCTACCCAACTCCAACTCCGAGAAAAAGCCAAAGTCTTTACAATGGCCTCTGAGGTCCTCTGCGTTTTGGTGCTTCATAATCTCTGACTTCATCACCTACTGCTCTCCGTCTGCACCCCCAGCTCCAGCCAGCTGGGCCCTCGTCTGTCCTTTAATGCTCAAGCTCATTCTTACCTTAGAGGCTTTGTCAGGCTGCTTCCTCCACTGAATGCTTTTCATACAGCATTTCCAACATCCTAAATCTTTGCTCAAATAACATCTTCATAATAGATCTTGGATACTCCTAGTTCCCCTTCCATCCTATTTGTCTATAATACTTAATAATGCTCTTGCCTACTTTATAATTTATTTATTTACAATGTTTGTTATTTTTTGTGTCCACAGACACTAAAATTTAAGCTCTGAAGATAAGGATTTTTTTTTAACTTGCTTTTAATTTAAACTTTATTTTCAGATGATTAAGGATTCATAGTAGCAAAAGATAATTAAGGAGATCTTGTAAACCATGACCCCACCTCCTCAATGTCTTACTTACAAAAGATTATCAAACTGCTGCTGCTGCTGCTGCTAAGTCACTTCAGTCGTGTCCGATTCTGTGCAACCCCATAGACGGCAGCCCACCAGGCTCCCCTGTCTCTGGGATTCTCCAGGCAAGAACACTGGAGTGGGTTGCCATTTCCTTCTCCAATGCATGAAAGTGAAAAGTGAAAGTGAAGTCACTCAGTTGTGTCAGCCTCTTAGCTACCCCATGGAATGCAGCCCACCAGGCTCCTCCATCCATGGGATTTTCCAGGCAAGAGTACTAGAGTGGGGTGCCATTGCCTTCTCCAGGACATATTGTTTAGTTGATTAGAAAAACAAAACCAAAATTGAGATTTAGAATAATTTTGAAATGTAGTTCTATACTTAGTGAAGTCACTCAGTCGAGTCCGACTCTTTGCAACCCCATAGACTGTAGCCTACCAGGCTCCTCTGTCCATGGGATTTTCCAGGCAAGAGTACTGGAGTGGATTGCCATTTCCTTCTCCAGGGGATCTTCCCAACCCAGGGCTCGAACCTGGGTCTCCCGCATTGTAAACAGATGCTTTACCATCTGAGCCACCAGGGAAATCCCAGTTCTATACTTAACCACTTCTTAAGTATTTTTTGTTTTGAGCTATAGGGGTAGTTAATTTTGACTAGGTCTAAAAAATTTTAGACTGTCCATGGGATTTTCCAGGTAAGAATACTAGAGTGGGTTACCATGCCCTCCTCCAGGGGATCTTCCCTACCCAGGAATCAAACCCACATCTCATACCTAACCTGCTTTGGCAGGCAGGTTCTTTACCACTAGCATCATCTGAGAAACCCTTATGAAGTATAATTGATGGGAAATATATTCTTTGGGCTCTTATATATTCAGACTTTTTTTTTTTCTAATGGCTTTTATGATTTGGCCTCTAATGGTTTAGCTATGAATACAATGTTTGGGACCTGCTCCAAAGTTGTTTAGGTTTGAATGTTTCTTTGTAGATATCTAAAGCCTGTCTGCTTGTTTTCTCACCATGGATTATAAAGGATTTTTTACTGTAGTATCCAAAGTTTTAGATTTCTCTAATGGCTCAGCAGGTAAAGAATCTACCTGTAATGCAGTAGACGCAGGAGACGTGGGTTAGATTCCTGGGTCAGGAAGATCCCCTGGAGGATGAAATGGCAATCTATTCCAGTATTCTTGCCTGGAGAATCCCATGGACAGAGAAGGCTGGAGGGCTACAGTTCATGGGGTCACAAAGAGTTGGACATGATTGAGTACACACACACTCCAAAAACTTTCCTAGGAAATATCTCGGTGGCCCCCTCCTCCACCTTTTTTGGTTTTGGATACAATATGCTCTTTCAATCAGTAGGTTCAACTTTTCTTTCTGGCCAGTTTTCTTGAAATTAACCTTTAAGTATTTGTTGTTTTCACTATTTCAGTCCTCTTGATTCTGAACTCCAATCATGTACATATTTTTCATCTTTTGCCCATCTGTCACGTTATTTACCTTTAACAATATTTGTCCATATATGTTATTCATTTTTCTCAGCTCTGTCTTTATATGACTCATTGCATTCTCATCTGCTTTCTATATGCTTCTCGACTCCATTTATAAAATATTTTTATCTTTTCTTCCTTGAATTCTGCCAGTTTATGTTTCATCTCCTTTTGCTTTCTCACCAGTCTAAGCCCTTACGTATCAGTTAATGCTCTTTTAATTTTTAAAAAGTTTGCATCAGTAAATTAGATTGCATTTAAAATTTTTTTCCCGACAGTTCTTTCTTCTAGTTTCCTTATCCTTTATTTTTGCTATTTTAGTCTTTTTTTTTCCCTTACATTATTTGCTGTAATGGTTGTGTTGGTTCTTTATTTATGTTTTATTTTATATTAGAATATAGTTGATTTATAACTTTTTGTTAGTTTCAGGTGTACAGCAAAGTGATTCATTTATACATATACATATACATATATCTACTCCTTTTCAGATTCTTTCCCCATATAGATCATTACAGAGTACTGAGTAGAGTTCCCTGTGTTATACAGTAGGTCCTTGTTATCTATTTTATATATAGTAGTGCATATCTGTTAATCCCAGCCCTTAATTTACCCCTCCTCCAACCTTTCCTCTTTGGCAACCATAAATTTGTTTTCTGAGTCTATGAGTCTGTTTCTGTTTTGTAAATAAAATCATTTATATCATTTTTTAGATTTAGCATATAAGTGATGTAAGTTCCTTTTTAATCTTTGTTCATCTTTAAATTAGATACATTCTTCCTATATCAGCTATTTGCTGTAAATTTATGTCAGGGAGGGTCAGGCCATTACTCCATAGCCACAGACACTTTCTGTATGCATATGTGAATCCCTTGGGCATTTTGTTTTCCTCTCAAAGATCAACCAGGATTAGCACTGCAGGGCTGATAATAAGGCAGAGGGTCTCAGTTCGGCCTCCTCTGCTCTTCAGAGCTACATTGCAGGTAGACATGCTTTCACTGCCAAATCTCTCAGTGTGATGATAGGAGTTGCTTGTGTTGAAATCACTTTTTTCTATTTTTTGGAAGAGGGAGCTATGCCACTATTTTCTGAGAATGTGGACCATAAGAGTTTTGCCTTCACATCTTCCCTCATGTCTATTTGACCTGTACTGCTTTTGGTAGCCCTTCTGCTTCTGTCCTGATTTGGGATTTTATTTTTAAGCATGGAGCCTGCATGTTGTTTCTTGTTCTGCTTCCTGGATTTGGGTGATTTCTAAAAGGGGATGGGGAAAATCCAAGTGTGTTAGAAGTCTGGCTGTAAACATAAGTGATTGCTTCTTATTTGCATTTAGAAAATAACTGTGGTAAGGAAGCAATAGTTAGAACTGGACATGGAAAAACAGACTGGTTCCAAATAGGAAAAGAAGTATGTCAAAGCTGAATATTTAACTTATATGCAGAGTACATGAGAAATGCTGGGCTGGAGGAAGCACAAGCTGGAATCAAGATTGCCGGGAAAATTCAATAACCTCAGATATGCAGATGATACCACCCTTATGGCAGAAAGTCAAGAGGAACTAAAAAGCCTTTTGATGAAAGTGAAAGAGGAGAGTGAAAAAGTTGGCTTAAAACTCAACATTCAGAAACTAAGATCATGGCATCTGGTCCCATCACTTCATGGCAAATAGATGGGGAAACAGAGGAAACAGTGTCAGACTTTATTTTTTTGTGCTCCAAAATCACTGCAGATGGTGACTGCAGCCATGAAATTAAAAGACACTTACTCCTTGCAAGGAAAGTTATGACCAACCTACATAGCATATTGGAAAGCAGAGACATTACTTTGCCAAC
Organism: Nanger dama; assembly: GCA_917880005.1. NCBI lineage: Eukaryota > Metazoa > Chordata > Mammalia > Artiodactyla > Bovidae > Nanger > Nanger dama. The sequence continues at coordinate 37,726,566 of CAKJTW010000015.1, forward strand.
TAAGGTCCGTCTAGTCAAGGCTATGGTTTTTCCAGTGGTCATGTATGGATATGAGAGGTGGACTGTGAAGAAGGCTGAGTGCCTAAGAATTGATGCTTTTGAACTGTGGTGTTGGAGAAGACTCTTGAGAGTCCCTTGGACTGCAAGGAGATCCAACCAGTCCATTCTAAAGATCAGCCCTGGGATTTCTTTGGAGGGAATGATGCTAAAGCTGAAACTCCAGACTTTGGCCACCTCATGCGAAGACTTGACTCATTGGAAAAGACTCTGATGCTGGGAGAGATTGGGGGCAGGAGGAGAAGGGGATGACAGAGGATGAGATGGCTGGATGGCATCATTGACTCGATGGACGTGAGTTTGGGTGAACTCTGGGAGTTGGTAGGAGAAGGCAATGGCACCCCACTCCAGTACTCTTGCCTGGAAAATCCCATGGGCGGAGGAGCCTGGTGTGCTGCAGTCCATGGGGTCGCTGAGAGTTGGACACGACTCAGTGACTTCACTTTCACTTTTCACTTTCATGCATTGGAGAAGGAAATGGCAACCCACTCCAGTGTTCTTGCCTGGAGAATCCCAGGGACAGCGGAGCCTGGTGGGCTGCCGCCTATGGGATCGCACAGAGTCGGACCCGACTGAAGCGACTGAGCAGCAGCAGCAGCAGCAGCCGGGAGTTGGTGAGGGACAGGGGAGGCCTGGCGCACTGCGATTCATGGGGTAGCAAAGAGTCAGACATGACTGAGTGACTGAACTGAACTGAACTGAAGTCATTATATATCCGAAAGATTTGGGGGAGTTGTGACTTGTTCTTGAACTGCCCCAGAGAGAACCTGCTACACTTAATATCTATCTGCATTTGCTTTTTATTAGTCCTTTCTACTTATTCAGGTAGCTCAGGTGTAAAGAATCTGCCTTCAATGTAGGAGTTGCAGGAGACTCAGTTTCAGCCCCTGGGTTGGGAAGATCTCCTATAGGAGGAAATGGCAGCCCATTTCCAGTATTCTTGCCTGGAGAATCCCATGGACAGAGGAGCTTGGCAGGCTATAGCCCATGGGGTCATAAAGAGTTGGACATGACTGAAGTGACTTAGCATGCATGCACTGAAAGGTTCACAAAGAGTAGGACATGACTCAGTGACTAAACAATAACAAAAAACAACTGAAAATGAGTCATAAAGGAAGCAGGAGGCCTTTACTTCTGCCACCTCCAAACAATGATAGAAGATAAGATAGGAGTAATAAATATGAGTTTTTGTCAGTGGGGGCCTTGGAGATTTATGGTCCGGTAAACTGTGTAATGTTCAGAGAACACTCCAATTTTGCAAGCACAGAAACAGAAAATCTCAACATCAAGAACTGATTTCAACAAAAATGTCAAAAGTCATTGGAAGATATCAGTCTCAGGTATTTCACATACATTTGCTGTTTAGATACTTCTGGATGAGCATTACATAATGTAGTCTTATCCAAACAAATTGTCTAAGTCAAAATCCATAAATTGAAGGAAGTTACCTGAGTCTATGTATTAACATAAAATAAAAATTACCCCTATATTTAATCTTGAAATAATGATCTGAACTTCCTTATTCATCTTGAGGTTAATATGTGGGTTACCCTGGGAAGCAGGTGACTTCGGGAGTCATCCTTTGCAGCTGGACAGGCCAGGAGGAGGTGATTTCTGGAGCCTTGCTGACCTCACAGAATTGGGCAGCAAGTCCTTCCAGAGGATTCTGAGCAATGCATCTGAGTGTCCACTACAATAAGAGTGGACAATACAATAAGCCACATCTTCTAGCAAGGACCCTGGCAAAGTGGTATGCTCTTGGCTGGCTCTTACACTGTGATTTTTTGTATCTTGGAGTTATCATAATGCATAATCACCTTCTGGTCACCTTTTCTCTTGCTTCATTCTTTCAGAGCTCGTCTCCTCCAGCATGGAACAATGGACTGTTCACCTTTTCTAGTAATTTGGGTTAATTCTGTCTTTGGCAAGTAATCAAATTCTCCTTACACTGGCTTAGCTGTTCTTGCTATTACTGACCACTCCTATAACTCTTATGTATGAGCACTATAACTCATGTTATTGCTTATTTAATTCTCTCTTCCTGGGTTTGCTAAAATTCCTAATATCTAGCTGAATGAAGTATAATAACTATTTATAAATTATAGTGTATGGTTATAAAAACTGCTTAACTTTTTAGAGACATGATCAAGAGGCAGTATAATGTTTAAGAGGACAAAACCTGTGGCCAGCTATGAACCTTGGCAAATTTCTTACCTCTCAATAACTCAGTTTCATTATCTGTTAGGAGAGGATACTAATAGAATCCGCTCTGTAAGTCTGATGTGAGGATAAATACAATGCATTGACGACAGCACTTGGCCTGATATGTTGCTGTTGCTGCTATTGTTAATGTGGCAGAATGGGAGGAAAAATGGAAATGACATGTTTGGTGAGTCTTATTATGGATGCAAAATAAAAATTGACTACTGGATTTTACTGTATAATCGTAAGACATGTGATTTAGGTCATACCTGAATGGTCTAGTTGTTTTCCCTACTTTCTTCAATTAAGTTTGAATTTTGCAATATTATACAGTGGAAGTGACAAATAGATTACACAGTGGAAGTGACAAATAGATTCAAGGGATTAGATCTGGTAGACAGAGTGTTTGAAGAACTATGGACAGAGGTTCATGACATTGTACAGATTGTACAGGAGGCAGTGATCAAGATCATCCCCAAGAAAAGGAAATGCACAAAGGTAAAATGGTTTTCTGAGGAGTCCTTACAAATAGCTGAGAAAGGAAGAGAAGCTAAAGCCAAAGGAGAAAAGGAAATGCAGAGTTCCAAAGAAGAGCAAAGAGAGATAAGAAAGCCTTCCTCAGTCATCAGTGTAAAGAAATAGAGGAAAACAATAGAATGGGAAAAATGAGAGATCTCTTCAAGAAAACGAGAGACACCAAGGGAACATTTCATGCAAAGATGGGCACAATAAAGGACAGAAATGGCATGGACCTAACAGAAGCAGAAGATATTAAGAGGAGGTGGCAAGAATACACAGAAGAACTGTGCAAAAAGATCTTCATGACCTAGATAACCATGATGGTATGATCACTCACCTAGAGCCAGACATCCTGGAATTCAAAGTCAAGTGGGCCTTAGGAAGCATCACTACAAACAAAGCTAGTGGTGGTGATGAAATTCCTGCTGAGTTACTTCAAATCATAAAAGATGATGCTGTGAGAGTGCTCCACTCAATATATCAGCAAATTTGGAAAACTCAGCAGAGGCCACAGGACTGGAAAAGGTCAGTTTTCATTCCAATCCCAAAGAAAGGCAATGCCAATGGATTCTCAAACTACCACACAATTGTGCTCATCTCACATGCTAGCAAAGCAATGCTCAAAATTGTTCAAGCCAAGCTTCAACAGTACGTAAACCATGAACTTCCAGATGTTCAAGCTGGATTTAGAAAAGGCAGAGCAACCAGAGATCAAATTGCCAACATCCATTGGATCATCAAAAAAGCAAGAGAGTTCCAGAAAAAACATCTACGTCTGCTTTTTGATTATGCCAAAGCCTTTGACTGTGTGGATCACAGTCACAAACCGTAGAAAATTCTTCAAGAGATAGGAATATCAGACCACCTTACCAGACTTATGAGAAATCTGTATTCAGGTCAAGAAGCAACAGTTAGAACTGGACGTGGAACAACAGACTGGTTCCAAGTAGGAAAAGGAGTACGTAAAGACAGTATATTGTCACCCTGCTAATTTAACTTCTATGCAGAGAACATCATGAAAAATGCTGAGCTGAAGGAAGCACAAGCTGGAATCAAGATTACTGAGAGAACTGTCAATAACTTCGTATACACAGATGACACCACCCTTATGGCAAAAATCGAAGAGGAACTGAAGAGCCTCTTGATGAAAGTGAAAGAGGAGGGTGAAAAAGTTGGCCTAAAACTCAACATTTAAAAACTAACATCATGGCATCTGGTCCCATCACTCCATGGCAAACGGATGCAGAAACAACAGAAATAGAGAGAGATTTATTATTATTATTATTATTATTTTGAGCTCTAAAATCACTGCAGATGGTGACTGAAGCCATGAAATTAAAAGATGCTTGCTCCTTGAAAGAAAAAAATATGACCAGTCTAGACTGCAAGGAGATCCAACAAGTCCATCCCAAAAGAGATCAGTACTGGGTGTTCATTGGAAGGACTGATGCTGAAGCTGAAACTCCAATACTTTGGCCACTTGATGCAAAGAGATGATTCATTTGAAAAGACCGTGATGCTGGGAAAGATTGAGGGCAGGAGGAGAAGGGGACGACAGAGGATGAGATGGTTGGATGGCATCATCGACTCAATGGACATGGGTCTGGGTAGACTCCAGGAGTTGGTGATGGACAGGGAGGCCTGGCGTGCTGTGGTTCATGGGGTCGCAAAGAGTCAGACACGACTGAGCGACTGAACTGAACTGACCAAGTCACATACAGCAAAAACAGTTCTAGGCAAAACTTCATTTTCAAGTCCTTTAATGCTACAATTTATCATCTCCTTGATAGATTTCATGATTTCTCTCTTTAACCTTCAGGTTATTTAATTATGAATTATTTAAACTATATGTTAACATAGTGAAAATAATATAACCTTTTCTTTTTTTAAAAAAATCCATCATTAGCATATCAACTTTTGCTATATTGTCTTTAGGTCTGTCTCTACCTCTGTCGTTATCTCTTTCTGTCTTGTAAACCCTGCCACCCAAAGAACTTCTGTTATATTTCAGTGAGGCCAAACATCTCAAGGTTTGTGTGGATCTCATGGGTACTCCTCTACTTCCCTAAGATTTTATGGCATTACTTTAATGATTCAAATTGCCTATCAGGGTTTCCCTGGTGGCTCAGTGGTAAAGAATCCTCCTGCCAATTCAGGAGACACAGGTTTGATCCCTGATCCACAGAGAAACTAAGCCCATGTGCCACAACTATTGATCCTGTGCTCTAGAGCCTGGGAACTGCAACTACTGAAGTCCATGGACCCTGGAGTCCATGCTCAGCAGCAAGAGACACCATTACAATGTGAAACCCGTGCATTGCAGCTAGAGAGTAGACCCTGCTTGCCACAGCTAGAGAAAAGCCCACACAGCAACAGAGACCCAGCACAACCAAAAATAAAATAAATTAAAAAATGTTAAAATGAGCTAAAAAATTGTATATCATAGTTGTTTTCCTTCCCAACCTAGTTGAAAGTTTTTAATTAGCAAGTAATGTTGATATTTCAAGTCTTGCTTAAAACCCCTTTGCTTCTGAATAGAGCTATAAATCCCTTCATTTACAGGAGGAAGAAGGATTCTCTGAGGATTCAGTGGCAATTGCATTTATTTCTGCCTTAAATATCTTCTCCCTTGAATGCTAGTACATGCCCTTTACCTCTGTGATAAACTCTGTTATAATAATATAAAAGAAAAATAATAATCACCTTTGGTCACTTAAAGATGAAAAGAAGAACTTCATGTTGCTATGGATACTGGAGTCTTGCTGGCTGCCTGTCATCCTTAAAACACTAATATTATAACATTCTAGCCTAAACCTTCCATATTACAATAACGAATTAGTTAAAGATATAATTGTTTCAAAGCTTTAAGGCAGGAAAATGCCATGATTCCTGCAAATTATCACATATTTAATATGAAAGCTCCATATTCAAAGTGAAAATATTAACTTTAGATTCAATAATCTGCAATTATGCTCAGAGCTGCCTTGAAGACAAAGAATGTACTAATAAACCCTTTTGAAAGTTAGGCATGCTTCTGCCAAAATATATGGGCTTTTTACAGTGGAAGAAATGGGTTACATATTTGCAGGTTGAGTCAATGATATTTCTTGGGGGTGGGAGATGGAGAGGCATGCCAGAGAAAAGTATTTGGATCAATGGATTGTTGGTCTCAGTGCAGTTAAAGCACTGAGAGAATGATATGCTTGAATGGGTGCTTGGAATTAAGATTTTAGAGGTATTGTTTATTTGCAATGACAAGGTCCAGGATTCAACCGTGGAAGTAAGTGGCTGGGGTTTTATAAAGGACATGACCATTGGAGCAGAGGAATTCTGAGAATTCAGTGATAAGTATGTTGGAAGGGTAATACAAATGGATTAAATCACTAAAGGGACAGTGTTGGACAGAATGCCATTGAGCCAGGAGCTAAAATCTTCCAAGAATGAAGGGAAATGAGACAGAGTCAGTGAAAGACTACAACAAAGTGTAGGATTATCTAATATTTTATACATGAAAGAGCTGAGAGCCAGAATTGTGAACTGATTTACCCAGGGTTATACAAATTATTAACACAGCCATACAGCTTAAACTCTAGCAGTCTGTCTCCAAGCTGAATGTTGTGCCTACCATATCACATTATCAACCATGATAATTTCTGTGAATTCAACACAGAATGAAGATTAATAGCAGGAAGCAAAAAAATTGTTACATAGTGGATGGGGCAATGATGAATTAACTTTTTGCAACCTGAATTCAAAATACCTGGGGCTTCCCAGGTGGCTCAGGGGTAAAGAATCCACCTGCCAGTATAGGAGACGTGGGGTTGACCTCTGGGGCAGGAAGATCCCCTGGAGGAGGAAACGGCAGCCCACTCAAGTTTTCTTGCCTGTAAAATCCCATAAATGGAGCCTGGTGAGCTACAGTCCATGGGTTGCAAAGAATTGGACAGAACTGACTGATTGAACATGCATGCATGCAGACACTATAGTGAAGAGGGCTTTTAATTATGGAAGTTACACATTCAAGTTGAGAGATTTTGTAGGCAATCAGAGATATAGCCTTGTGAGCCATCAGTCTGTAATGGCATTTGAAGCAATAAATATGGATGAGATAAAATAGGGAGAGAATGTAGAAAGAGAAAAGAAGGCTAGCAAAAATTGGATATCACATATAAGGAGCAAACAGAGAAAAATGGAATCATACGAGAAGCTGAGAGAAGAGTCTCAGGGGGTGGAAGAAACAAGATTTCAAGAATTAGTGATCAGTTGCACCAAATGCCCCAAGGAGATTAAATGGAATAAGGAATAGAAAGAATCCTTTGGGTTTATCACTAAGAAGGTCATGTGCACACGTGCGTGTGTGCATGCCCAGTCACTCTCAGTTGTGTCCACTCTTTGTGACCCCAAGGACAATACCCTGCCAGGCTCCTCTATCCATGGGATTATCCTGGCAAGAATACTAGGGTGGGTTGCCATTTCCTCCTCCAGGGGATCTTCCCTACCCAGGGATTGAACCCATGTCTTCTGTGTCTCCTGCATTGGCAGGCAGATTCTTTACCACTGAGCCACCTGGGACCACAATGAAAGTGAAGTCACTCACTTGTGTCTGACTCTTAGCGACCCCATGGACTGTAGCCTACCAGGCTTCTCTGTCTATGGGATTTTCCAGACAATAGTACTGGAGTGGATTGCCATTTCCTTCTCCAGGAGATCTTCCTGACCCAGGGATAGAACCTGGGTCTCCCGCATTGTAGACAGATGCTTTACCGTCTGAGCCAGGTGATTTAACCAATGAATAATAAATGATTATACATTGGAATTTCAGGTATCAAGCAGAAAATAAAAGGATAAGTTATGATCACCACAGTTTTGCTGAAATCATTGTCCATGGGAATGATTCTACCATTGTCAATGGGAAAGTTTTACCAGTCTTACCATGAAAGTGTCACAAAAAGTGTCAAAGATTTGCAAATAATGAATTACAGAAGCATTTTCTGGAACACATGTCCAAAAGATATTCCTTAAAATAATGCTAAAATAATTTGGGAGACCCAATACAAGAACTTTATCATCAGCATCATTACTATTTGCAAAGTACCTTTTAACTTTCTAAGATTAGCATTCTGCAGAACACATTTGGGAGAATGCTGACTTATATTTATCAGGTCAGAATGCACTGGTGAAAGAAAAATCAAGTTGTTAACTTTTTAGGGTATGAAAATTATGACTAAAAACATAAAGTCCTAGAGCAATGACTAAATTTAGTATATTTTCTTCCTAATTGTACCCAAGAGCTAAACATTCTGACTTTCATTTATTATCACTATTATCACAATTTAAATTCTTGATACAATAGTTTTAAGTCAATAAGATTATATATACTTTTTAGTAACTTTAAGTCACTTCAAATTTTTTTTCCATATTAAGTTTACAATAATGATTGTATTGGAAAGTTTATTAAAAGTGACTTCATTTAAGCTCACAGTAGCAGACTGATCAATTCAGATAAAGGAAAAGTTAGGTCAATCTGCTCAGAATTTTGATCAGCTCTTTCTGCCATCAGAAGAGAATATACTATTCATGTGAGGCTGTCTGAGACTTTCTCTAGGATTTATAGATGGTCCCTAATGATTGTATTAAAGAAAAAGTGACATGAGTATTTGTGACTGACATTCATCAATTGATAAATTGATTGGCCCATTACTAATAGGATAGATAATTAACAGTCTTGGTGATGACAAATGACTTAATTTATACTGCCAAAAGAGAACTGGCCTTAAACTCATTATCAAAGGGAGATGTTTCTAAACATGTTCCTTTAGAGATTAAGACTTATTTGAGAAGTATGAGTTAACCTAAACACACCTCAGATGAGGTAGATTATTGTGAACGCACATTTCTCTTCTGTTAGCAATGCTAACAGCAATATTTTATGAAAAGCCTGGGTAGTTTTTTTGTTCCTAAGAGTTAAGAAGAGACTTCCCTGGCGGTCCAGTGGCTAACTCCATGCTTCCAGTACAAGGGGCCCAGGATGGAACCTGGTCAGAGAGCTAGATCCCACACGCTGCAACTAAGAGTTCACATGCCACAGCTCAAAAGATCCTGCATGTTGCAGCCAAGATCAAAGATCCCGTGTGCTGCAACTAAGGCCTGACCAGCCAAATGAAGAATTTTTTTAAAAGAGAGACGCGAAGTAAATAAGAAAGACTCAGGAAACATTACAAGTGAATGGGATTTTTAAAGTGGAACCCATCTTAAGAGTAAGTTCTCCTTTATTCAATCAAGAAATACTTACTGAATGCTCACTATGTAAGAGATTCTGTCTGAGACCTGTGCTGTTGGAGAATACAGCAGTGAAATATTCAAAGTTCATGTGTTCATGAACCTTTCATTCCAGTAAGGGAAACAGATAAGAAAGAAAGAAAAAAAAGTTAGTTTCTATAGTAATAAGTGTGCAAAAAGTTAAGTAGGGTGAGGGAGGGTAAAGAAAACATTTAGGAACATCCTTCTCTGAGGAGGTGAAACCCTGTGTAGAGACCTGAATTGTGAGGTACGGTCAGGCCATAAGAAGCTGTGGGGAGAGGCTTCGTGGCAGAAGGAAACACGTGAGAAAAGACCCAGAGATGTTTGTTCTAAGCTTCATTGAAAGACATTGATCAGTTTTACAGCAGAGGAAAGGGCATGATCTGATTTACAAAGACCCCTTTGAGTGTGGAGTGGAGAATTGACTGTGGGAAAGCACAGAGAGGATGCTTGTGGGAACGAAGATGGTACCAGTGAGGCCAGTGAGAAGTGATCAGATCGTGGATCTATTTCAGAAGCACAGATGACAGGCGTGGCTATTGAATTTTGATATGAGGCCCAAGGAGAGAGGAGTGAGCAAGGATGATGGCTCTAGTTGGGCCTGTGCAACTTGGTCCATGATGCAGAAACAGAGAAGATTTAAGATAAAAGCAAGTTTACATCAAATGTTAAAAAGAAAAGTGATCTCATTAATACAACTAGGGAGTCCCTAAAAATTCCTTAAGGATGCTTTTGTAAAGTTAATTCACTTTCATAAAGAAACTCAATTAGAATTTAATTATGATAAATGCCTTCACTGGAATAACAGGAAGCAAAAACATATATTCAGGTTAGAAGCTGCTACTTCCAAGAAGTTTTATTACTTTGGGAACATAAGCAAGAAAGACTAAATAGCTCATTGTAAGATATAGATTTATATCTCTTAGGATCAGAAAAACTTCAAAGTCTTTTGTGTATGTCCTTCTCAACAAGCTAAACTGGATGGCATTTTCAGTAAATATAAAAGCGTCTACTTACACTGTAAAAAATTTAAATATTTTGCTCCGTGGACATACAATGGAAAAAACAAATGAGCAACTAGGGAGTGTTACTTGCCTTTAAAAATAAAAGTAGCAAATATTCATGGTGAGTTCTATATGAGTAAGAATAGCTTGCTAACCTCTCCTTTTACTGAAAACATAATAAGAACAAATTAAAGAAACAGTGACTGGAGTTAAGCACAGAGACAAAATTGTTGGCAGTAAATCAATCTTAAAAACAAGTAGTTGCTATCAAGAGCCACCTAGACTAGATCATAAGAAAATATTTTTATATGGAAGATTGATAAAGAAACAATAAACTTTATCTCCATAGACATCTGTTCCTATAATTATTAATACATAAGAGAGGAGTGGGGAATAACTCCACTTATCTGAAAATACATCCAAAGTTTCTTCAGTAATGCCAACAGCTTCAGGACAATATTTGAAGCCATTATACCTGTTGAAATAATCTGTAAGATACTGTATGTAGATTGCTTAGTGTATAAGCAAATTTCAGCATCTCTTTCTTTTTTAATGGTAAACTTTGAATCTCCCTCCCATGATTAAACAAATAAATTAAAGTACTTGGCTCAAATTGAAGTTCTGACTTAGATGGAAAACTTTTAGTTAGGTTTTCCAGGTCCATGCCAATGTTAATTGTTTCCTCGGTTCTATGAAGTTTTGATAAATGACCATCTCTCACAGAACATAGCACAGTAAAAATAAGTATATAACTTTTCATGGGCTTATGGCTTTAGAAACAAGTAAACAAATCCTGTATGATCATAGCTTTTTGTTGAATCCATTGCTTTTTCCAAGTTGTTTTGGTGAGTGCAACTGAATAATCAAGTGAGTGTTCAATTCTTTGATGATTAGGAAATTGTTGGAAAGCAGAATGCAAAATTTTCTGGCATGACCACCTCAGAGATGGAAGATATAAGATCTGTTGTTTTGTCTAAATTTACAGGTGGTAATTGTTAATCATATCTCCTGGCTTAGCTCTGATCAAGCGCGTAATGTACATATTTTGAAGACAAGAGCTACAAGAAAGAAAGAAAGAAAGTAGATTTTCACTGCAAAATGTTCCCAGTAGCAGGGAACATTGCCACAGATTGTGATTTCAGTTTTCCTAAATGCCCATTGGCCAAGTCAGTATGGAAACAAATTTATTTTCTATACTATGTGAATTCATAACTCCCATTAGATTTGCAGAGGCAATCTCAGCTCTGTTAACAACAGTGCATGTTCCCAAGATAGCCACTCCAAATTGAATTAATATTCAAGAGGATGTTCCTATTCATTACATTATAGGTGTGGTTTATTCCTTTATAAAGCTCCATGTTTATTCCTTTGATTCATTGTAAATGTATAATAACAAACTATTGGTTTAATTCAACATGAATAACTTGTTAAAAATATAATTTCAATTTGATTATAAAAGAGAGTAAGCCAGCTCAAGACTTTGTTTCTTTGCATACAACCGTCCTTAGTGTGGTATTAAATGTTTAACTCATACATCCTATGAAATAAACAAGTTTTTTTGGTTTTGTGTGTGCCTTATTATGGGCTTCCCACGTGTCACTAGTGGCAAAGAACCCGCTTGCCAATGCAGTGAGACAAGACACGTGGGTTCCATCCCTGAGTCAGGAAGATCTTCCTGGAGACAGGAATGGCCACCCACTCCAGTATTCTTGCCTGGAGAATCCCATGGACGGAGGAGCCTGGCAGGCTACAGTCCATGAGTTCACAAAGAGATGGATACAACTGAGCACAAACACATTGTGCCTTATTATGTTAAATGTCTTAATAATCAGAACTAGATTTTCAAGAGTGCTGTCAAATTCTCAGGACAAAAATTTGTTTTCATCTGATTTTTTTCAAAGCTAGCCCAACTCTCTACAAATCTGAATAGTGAGGTAATTGCATTTGGGCAGCCTTCCTTAGCAAGGCTTGATGAAATAATTTAGAGAGACCTTGTTGGCAGGTGGCACTGTCCCTTGTGTGGTAGCTCCTTTTGGTTGGAAAGGTGGGCCAGAGGTGAGTTTTCTCTTTTCAAAATATAAACAAAGGATGATCTACCTCTGTGCTCTTTGCAAACATCATATGTAAAGAAATATTTGGCTGGAAACATGAACAATTATGATTTTCATCTGAGGACCTAAATGTTGAAAACCTGACAATCCTGATAATTACTGCTAACCAAGGAACGCTGCCAAGCTTCAAAAGATGCCAAAGGGCATGGCAGCCAAAAGACTCAAAAAAAAAAAGAAAGTAAATCTTCAAGGTAAAGTCAAAATATAGTGGAGGGAAGCAAGAACATGCATTGTAACAGTCTGGTTCTGCTTTCTGGTTTTAAGGAAAGGAACCTTGCAGGAAGAGAGCCAGGGAGGAAGTGCACAGGAAATCACCTTGTGAGAATCTCTAAACACAATTTAGAGTGAGCTAGCTCCTGATTACAGTTCTAAAGAATATCTGACTGCCCATAAAAGACTTAACTAAACTAATTGAGGGATGTGATGGAATTAGACTGGGAGGCCGTGAGCTACCCCAGCTTTGAGAGTTGCCAAGGCAACTCGGAAAGATTGACTAGGATATCTACCGGGTAGGTTTTCCAAATGAGACCTGGAGGAGGTAGAGAAGGGGGAGGACTGGAAAGAAAAAACAGCTAGTATTACATAGTAGCTAAAGGCCAGAGGACTGGAGGCTCAGCTTGTGAACGAAGTGCACTGGGCTCTGCTGCTCATACTGAGCCTTTGGAATTTATACAGGAGAGGAACTCAGCAAATCACTGGTTGGTTTCAAATCAATTCTGGACCAAATAATATGCAAAAGCAGGGCTGCATATTAAATATAACAAGGTAATTATGTTTTATTTTATTGTTATTGATGGTACATGTCTCCATTATTTCCTCCATCATTTTTCGTGTGTGTTTATAAGAATTCTGCATTTGCAGCACACAGAAAGAAAAATCCTAGACTCATTCATATTTCAATCAACAAAGAAAATGAAAGAAAATTTAGTAAATCTATTGTGCTTTATCTATCTCCCCAAATTTGACATCAAAAGGTTTTACTGTAACAGAGTGCATATCTAGCCTTCAACAATTTCCTTTCCTCAAATTAGTACTGCCAAATCCCAAACCCAAACCCATTTCCTCTCCCCAGTTCCCCCAGAGCCTTGATGTTTTTTGTGTGAAAGTGTGTATATGATGAATTTTTTTTCCTGGAGTTTAAATCTAATTCAATTTAAAAATAAAGCTCACTTCTTTTAACATGGAATAATTATTTGTGATTATTTAAAAATCCAATCCATTTTCCCAAGGCTTATTTTCAAAACAGCTTTTCGTAGGTGTGTGACATTTTAATTAAGTCCTGTGTAAGAATGCCTATTCATAGCCTTCGTAAAAGAATTTGATTTTAAGCAACTAGTCCTAAAAAGCATGCAGCCAAGTAGAAAAGTGGCTGCTGGGCTTAAAATGTAGCCTTTTGCCACCATCTCATTGTTTGGAACCTACCTATGCCAATTTGGTCATACTCAGCGCATGAGTTCTTTTGAGCAGATATATGAATAATACCTACTAATGAAGTTTTGAACTGGGTGAACACTACTTATGCTACCATAACTCAGCAGTGTTTTGATAAATGTTTAACAATCACCTTTGGAAAATGTGTGTGTGTGTGTTATAAGGGATGTGAAGCACACTTTCACAAATAATAATAGCATATATAGTATTCATGATGGCAGATTCCATATAGCTAATTGAATCTAATAGAATGCCTCATTGATTTTGACCAAACTCTTGCATCTGTAGTCAACCTGAGGTTGCAGTTACTGAATGAATAGATTCTCATGAATATTAGTTACTGTTTTGCTTTTGTTAATGAGTAAGGTGGAAGTGAAACACTGAAGATGTATATTGGCAGCTCATTTGACCATCAGTGATATATGTGATTTTGCTGAGTCAGATATCTTTTCAAATAGAATAGTTCTTCAATTTTTTGTCCTATTTATAGTGAAAGGCTATATATGTGAAAAACATTTAAATTTAATTTTTATTAACATTTTATCCATCATTTTCTTAAATAATGAAATAATAAATCAAGCCCTGATTTGTAGGAAGTTATTGATAGAGATATGTATAACAGGTACCTTTGAAGAACACTCTTCCTGATTTAAAAGGCAAGTGGACCACGCCACAGGCTACTTACAGCTTTTGGTCTCAGGAATAATGCACAAGCTAAACATATACATATATATATACACACACACACACACACACACATATATAATAATTTTATATATTAAAGTATTTTAATATGCTTTATAGCTATTGTAACACTGCTATTTAATATCACTGAGATTTATAGGTTATGTATCAACATGTCTATACTTAACTATATATGCAAATAATGGGGTGCAAGGTCCTAACTTATAAAAAGTGAAGTGCTAGATACTGCAGAGAGTAATGCAATGGTAATATGTACTTTTGTAAAAGAAAAAAGTATAGAAGCACTTACAGTAAAAAGTGAAAGTTACTACCTCCTTGCCCACTGTTCTAATCTTATTCCTCTAAGGTAAACACTTCAATAGCTGATATGTATCCTTTAATTTTGTTCTGCCCACATAGATATTTTGATTGTATTGTATTATAATATGCTTTACTTATTTTAAAAAGATAATGATATATTATTTTTATTTTTAAAGGACACATTATACATATTGTTAGGCAACATGTGTTTTTTTCCAAATTATAATAGATTCTGCTTTGTCATATAGCCCTACTCTGTATCCCACAAAAGCTGTAGAATATTCTATAGCAATATTCTCCTATTAATAGAAGTTGAATCATTATAAGCATTCACTTACCAATAGAAGTTTAGGTTTCCTTCATGTTTTTAAATTTTAATATGCCTTAAAAAAACAGTAATGAATATCTTTGCACATATGTGTGTAGTATGTGAATTTCTATAGGAGATAGTATCCTAGAAATAAAAAGTACAGGCTTCTTCAAAGACTGATCACATTTGTTTATTTGTTTTAATTGAATATATATATATATATGTGTGTGTGTGTATATATATATATACACACATATCCAGGTATCAGTAATTTTTACATTTAAAAATACACAATGTTGATATTACCAAATGTAAATCTCTATACATAAAATAGATAAACAACAAGGTCCCACTTACATAGGACAGGGAACTACACTCAATATTTTGTAATAGAGACTTCTCTGGTGGTCCAGTGGCTAAAGACTCCATGCTCCTAATGCAGGGGGCCTGGGTTCAGTCTCTTGGGGAACTAGACCCCACATGCTGCATCTAAGAGTTCACATGCTGCATCTAAGAGTTCACATGCTACAATTAAAGATCCTGCATGCCTTAACTAAGACCTGACACAATTAAAAAAAAAAAAAAACTTGTAATAAACCACAGGAGAAAAGAAAAAAAATACACAAGATGTATTTGTGTTCTTAGGCTTCATTCAGACAAGTTCCATTTCCAAAACACTAAACTTCTCTTTTACTACTCATAATGTTCAGTCTTCTCAGATATTATTTCTCAGATCCCTACTTCAGAAATGGACACACTATAGTGAACTGACCTCAACATCATTCTTCTGATATCATCTTGATATATTTCCAGACTATTCTGCTAGTGGAGGGGAAGCTGTCACAACATATTAAACTTGTAACCCTGAACCAGTTAATAACTTGGTTTGTCTCAAAAGGCCTCTCAAAAAGCCCACAACTGGTAAGATATTCCCTAAATCACTCCTTTAAAATATGGGTTTTAAATTGCAGTAGAATCTCAAACAATAAAAGGTTATAAAAATAAATGAAAAAAAGGGTAAGTAAATAAATGAAAAAAGGCAAAAATCACAGTGCATTACTTTGGAAATCTTAATGCGTTTCTCTGTCTTTATCTGTGATTATGACATTATCCAGAAGTGGCAAGGATTATACAGACTGCCAACTTTTTTTTAAGGCATGTTCAACATTTTTTTAATTGACGTCTAGATTTATAATGTGTTAATTTCAAGTATACAGTAAAGTTATTCAATTATGTGTGTGTTCTTTTCCCTTATAGGTTACTATAAAACATATGATCACACATTTCTTATTTTATAATTACTCATGCCATGTTGGGATAAATTCTAGTTTTGTATACAAATATTTGCTAATACATCATCACTAGGTAGTCACTAAATATGCTCCAAGGGTACCCCACTTTTTGAGTTCATCAAATTCAACATTGTTTTGCTTTTCAGTACTCTGTAGTTCAAAATACTCTGTGGTTTGATTCTAGAGTTCACATTTGTTATAGGTGCTTTCATTAATGAATTATCTGGCCATTAATTTTAAGAAGTAAATGAAATGATGTTTTAAAACTATGATTATTATTAACAAATCAGAGTAAAATGAATGATCATTTCAGGGTCCATTAGCACATCTTCAGGATGAGATTGTCAGTATCTTACTTATTTAGGAGAAAAAGAAAGTCTGTCTATAAGGAATAGTTTTAATTAAAGTGGAGGAAAACATGTAAACTTGTTCAAGTAGCAGAGATTATTGTTCATTCACAGACTAGATTCTGTAATAAATTCTGTGACTTGCTGAGTTATAAACAGGTACATGTGTATTATTCCCATGATAAGAGATGGAATATAGTAGCAGAGCCCTCAGAATTGAAGCTACTGCTGGATTCTGGAGCAGTTGGATTTTCAAGTCTTAGTGAACTTTATACCATCTGAACCTATGAACATAGAGTCAGTTTGTTCTTTTAAAACATGTATGGGTATCACAAATATATGGGATATTTCTTTTTATTAGATATGTCAGCATCCTTATCTGCAATTATACTAAATGATTTGCAACATAAACTTGCTTCTCATGCATTCGGTGGTGTTATTCAAAGCTTAATTATCTGTTTTAATTTTTATAAGCCATTCTTTTTTGCAATCTTGAAACACTCAGATTGTTCAAACCCAACTAAGTGGAAAATAAGTCTGGCTAAGACGTCTCTGATGCAAGCTCTGTTGGTGACTAGGAGTGGAGAGTGTGTGTTTGTATATTTGTACACAAAGCTACTGTATATCTACTCAAATTGGTGACTGAAAATCTGAAGGTGTGGTGATATATAATCTGACAATAAAACTCACTGGTGCACACTCTTAAGAAATGGACCAGAGTATGAGAATATAGACACTCGGCACCACATGAAATATTTACTGATGGGGGAGCCTGATAAAGTTAACAGAAAGAACTTGAAGAATTCTAGAAAAAAAATGTACAGGTACCTTCAACCACTGATCATGTGCTTATTTTGAAATCATAGAATCATTCTGGTTTCAACCAAAAACCAAGTGCTTGTTTAGAGGACAAAGAATGCATGGGATCTGAACTGAGCCTTGCTGATCTCATAGATTTTTCTCTCAGTTTACAGTTTAGAGGGACAGTCAAGAGGCTAAATTCTTGAGCCGCTTTTCTTTCTACAGTTGGATGAACTCAGGCATCTGACCTGCAGGCCTTAACATCGTAATGTCAGTACAGAAATTAAAGGAAGTCACTCAGACTCTCACTGAGCTAGGAAACTAGTAGAGCCGAGCAAGGGGATAAGACAATTATGACCTAAGAAGACCAGGGTGTCTCTTCATCTTTACTGAAAGACCATCCGTATTTCAGAGGAGGCAATGGCCATCCACTCCAGTATTCTTGCCTGAAGAATCCCAGGGACAGAGGGGCCTGTTGGGCTGCCGTCTATGGGGTTGCTGAGAGTCGGACACGACTGATGTGACTTAGCAGCAGCTGCAGCATTCATGTTTGCTTTATAAGTGTGGCAGTTGGGAAAAGGCAGTTAGTGAGACAGAAGCTCCTGGACTATGCTTTCTCCCTGTTCAAAACATTTGATTCTTTTTGATCAAAACCATTTAGGTACTTAATTTTGAGGACACTAGACTGTAGGTTTTATGAAGGCTATAAGAGTATCTGTCCCCGACCCCCCAAGATGTCTAGGGCCTGGCACAAAATAGGTGCTCAGTAATTACTGATGGATGGATAAATGATGGAAAGGAACTGCATCTTTCCATGAGCGGAGTGTTGAATAAGTATTATCATTGTGATTGGGAGCCTCTAGACTGGCCCTACTGGAGTCAGTCTCTTTTCCTGATATTCACACTTGTTGTGATCTCTTCTCTTGGAGTGTGGACTGGAGCTAGTGACCTGCTTTTAGTGAGCACAAGACAGCGGATGTGATGGGATGTCACTTCCAAGATCAGCTTATGGAAAGACTGACTTATCTTGCTTCCAGTCCCACCCCCTCAAAGTCCTCATTCTGGGGAAGCAAGTTATGTGTTGTGAGTAGCCCAAGAGAGGGGCCCAGAAAGCAGAGAGCTGATGCCTTTGGCCAACAGCCACGTGAGTGGGTTGGCAAGCATAGCCTCCCTGATGGAGCCCCGAGATGACCTCAGCCCTGGCCAACACCTCGATGGCACCCAATTAAGCCGCCTCTTCATTCCTGACCACCACACAAAAATTTGTGAGATAACAAATGTTTGTTGTTTTAAGCAATGACATTTCTGGGTAATTTATTATGCAATAGTAGAAAGTCAATACAGTTGAATTGATTTGCTATATTGAATTCGTTAGTTGTAAAAATTCTATCTAACTGCATAATTCTTGAAAGACATTGACAGTTTGTTGAGAAACACAATTATTCTATTCCAAAATATTTTAATGGCTGTATAGTTAAAAATCAAATTACTTTATCAAAGTCACAAATTATTTCAAATAGTTAAAGTAGGGATATTTACGCTGAATTCTTCATCAAGAATAAGAAGTAGAAACACTCTTGATCTTGTCACTGTTATGTTAGTTTACATTCAGATCAAAATGAATAATATATCAGTACTTACTTAGATATCATGTTCAATGAACTAAACTGTGCCCATGCATTCAGATGGAATTGCCCATCCAGGGTGCTGTGATGAAAATTGTGATCAGTGATGTCAGAATTTGAGTCTAGCTTTGCTGCTTTATTAACTTAACAAATCTGAGCAAGTTACTTACCTATATCTATTCACCTACAAGGGAAAGCTAATAGGTGGTAAAAAACAAACAAACATAAAATTTATTAAGAACAGTTTAGTTGGCCTCTGAGGGAGAGGGAGAGGGTGGGATGATTTGGGAGAATGACACTGAAACATGTATACTATTATATAAGAAACGAAGCGCCAGTCTATGTTCAATACAGGATACAGGATGCTTGGGGCTGGTATACGGGATGATCCAGGGAGACTGTGTGGGGTGTGAGGTGGGAGGGGCTTCAGCATTGGGAGTTCGTGGACACATGTGGCTGATTCATGTCAGTGTATGGCAAAACCAATACAGTATTGTAAAGTAGAATAAAGTATTAAAAAAATTTTTTTAATAAAAATAAAATAAAATAAAATAATTTATTAATAATAGTTTATAGGAGCGATGAGATCCCATGTCCTGATGGCGAATGAAAAATCCGCATTTTGCTTTTTCATGAAGTTTTCTTTAGGAACTTACATTTTCCCTAGTCTTTTCAATTATTTGGTCCCCTCTTTTGACGGCATTAGTGCATTTCTACATTCACAAAATAAGAACACGAATTCCACATCAGTGCTCCTTTACAACTTAAAATTTTTTTTTCAAAACCATTCATCTAATTCAGAGTTTTACTGTCATATAAGGTGGCTCTAGCTTTGAGTGGCATTGAAATGTGGCCAGTCCTAATTCACATCGGCTGCAAGGATAAAGTACACCATGGATTTCAGAATTAGTATGGGAAAAAAAGAGCTAAGTAGATCTTTAATAAATTTTTTGGTGGTGATTGCTGGTTGAAATAAATATTTTGGATAGAATGGGTTAAATCAAATATATTGTTAAAGTTAATTGTCCTTTTTTTTCTACTTAAAAAATGTGTCTGCTAGAAAATCTATACTTACATATGCAGCTCTCACATGTTTTATTAAAAGCACTATCATACTTTGAGTTTAAGAAAAATAGCAGTATTCCTCCCTCTTCTCTATCGTCTCCACAACCTTCACCTTCTCTATGTATTTTAACCTCTTTTAGGTCATTCATTTTGGAGATTTGGTCATTATAACTTCTCTGAATAACACAATTTTGCTGCTACTTCTTGATACTTCAGGCTCAGACATTATCTCTTTGCATCCAGTTCCCAGTTTGCTGTCCTTCAGCCCTCAAGCATTATTTCCCAGCCCACAGCTGTATTTGCATCATATGAGAGCCCCATTCATAGCTGAGGCAGTGGGGAACCATGACTGTCTTTTCTACCCAATTTGCTCTTTGCCTAGGACTAATGTGTCTTCTTGCTTTTTGTTTCATAATCTAGTTTCAGCCTTTTGCCACCTTCCTAGATCTCTTCTTAAGATGCCAGGTGTGTCTGCTGTTCTCTCAGAAGTCCTTCTCAAAGTCATCAAGTCTACCCCAACCACACTGGGTGCTCTCTCTACCTGGTGCTCAGCTGCCATCTGGGAATCTTTCTTCTGCACCATCCTTGGGATTCCCCTTATCATGCGCCTCTGCTGGATCGCCTATTTATTATACTAGAACTTCCTCTTTCTTGGTTTATTTCCTTCTTTTGATAGACTACATGGTAATCTACCAAAGATTTTTGACAGGGAGGTAGAAAACAAACAAATTTACCTAATTTTTGAGATATGCATGTCTGAAAATGTTTTTACACTGATTGGAAGAGTTTGGCTAGGTAGAATTATGTAAAATTTTCCTTTTGACTTTTGAAAGGCTCACTTAGAATTTTCTAGTTTCAAAATCCTGCTATTGAGAAGTCTGAAGTCATTATGAATCCATATACTTTGTGACAATATTTTTTTCTCTTTCTGGAAGCTTAAAGGATCATTGTTTTATCCCCAGCATTCAGTCACTTCTACAAACTATAACTACATTGATGTGGCTCTACTGTCAACTAACAGCTGTTCCTTTTTGTGGAACGCTGTTACCCCATATCCATTTCGCTGTCTCCCTCACCTCTTTCTCAGTGACACTTACTCTGATTGCCCTTAAAGTAGCACTCAGACCATCCCTGTAGCACCACTCTTGATCCTCCTCACGCTGCTCTGCTGTTTTTTTCCTCATGACACCTATCACATTATGCCATTAGGTCTACTTTCCATTTCACTAATTTTCTTGTTAATTTGGCTTAATTTTCTGTTTTATCCCTCTATTTTATTTCAATTATTATATATTTATTTCTAAAAGTTCTATTTTTTCAGACACATTTGGTCAATTTTTTATATTCTCTTCCTCCTAACTTGTCTTTTTTATTTTGTCTTTTATATCTTTTAACACAGTAAACATATATTTACTGTACATTTAGTATCTAACAATTTCAGTATTTGAAGTCTTTGCTTTTGTTGCTTGTTGTGGCTCATAACTCCTATTTCCTTGTGTATGTGTGCTGGTAATTATCAATGCTTAATTCTTTACAATTTTATGGAGGAATTCTAAGAGGACTAGGTGGAGAGAAAATCAGCATTTACTTCTGCTAGAGTGCTAAGGATACCACGTCATCTACTGCTATTTAATAAGATAATGCTGGGAATACTTTGGGACCACCTAGACATGTGATCCTAGAACTATGTGGGCTGCTTTGTCCTATGGATATTTTTTTTCCTGTTAACTACAACACAGAAGTTAGAGTTTTCTTTTTAGTCTACTATTGCTAAAATGGTTTTCATTTAGATCATCTTGTTTTTATACACATAGTACTACCAAAGTGCCAGCTTTATATGCGGTGGGTTCAGATGTTTTTTATCTATTTCTGCACAGGTGCCTGAGACTCTAGGCTACCGACATGAATACCATCGATGCCCTCAGGCTATGCTGCACATTCAGCCTTTCACACCTGGTGAAGTTTTCTGCTTCTATTTTGCTCATGGCTGCAGGGGCATAGACTGAAATTTTTTGGAGACTAGTCCATCAATTTAAAAAAATCCTGTATGGCATTAACATTTTATACATAAAGAAATTTAGGATTATTAGTGTACCATAATAATGGAAATAAGACACTGGAAAGAGAAATACAGGCATTTTAAAAAGCTATGAATATTTATCATACATATATAATGTAAAGCATAATATACATAATATTCATTCCCACCAACCAGCTTAAGAACAAGAACATTTTCAGTATATTTGAAGCTTCCTGTTTGCTTTCCATGATTACATAGCCCTCCCTTCCTCATAGAGATATCAGTTATCCTGAATTTTGTGGTGACATTTGTTTTTCTTAATAATTTCATGACTTATGCAATTTCACTTAAAATAATGTTTACTTTTGTATGTCTTCAAACTTTACATAAAAATCACATTGGTACAACTTATCTGCAACTTGCCTTTTTTTTAATTTGTTGAGGATTGTTTGTGAGATTCTATAAAAAGCTTTTCAGCTTCTTAAAAATAAACTAACCATTATTCACAGAAATGTCATGCCAATGATTAAGCACCATAAAACAAATAATTACTAGAGGGCTTGGGAATTTCTGTGTTTTACTTTTATTGGAAATGAAAGTTCAGTTGAAAAGCTTAATATTGACTAACTGTTCCCTAATTAGAAAAAATATTTATCATGATTACAAGGAAAGAAATGCAAATTCTTCTATTGCAGCAGTTTTATACTGTGTTTGAATTCTTCCTACAAACCCAGTGCCAACCACACAATTCCAGATGAGTTAAATAATGTTTAAGTTTAATCTAGCTTTTAAGTTTATAAAGCTAAGCAGGAATTGAATAAATAATAATATCAAGCTGCTTGTTTATTTCTATATACACATACAGAAAATGTTAAATTGTTAAGAATTTTGAATGGGATAAAAAGTATTTTCTTTCTAAACAGGCTTATCAGTCTAACATTTCCTTCCTTCTTTGTTTACTTCTGTTTTGGGGGAAAGGCTGCAAAATTCCTTAAAGAATCATACGTGTTACAAAATCCACCCTCACTTTGTCCAAGTCTATTTTCAGATATCCATGGAGTTAATTTTGGGGATGATAGGAGCCAAATGCAGAGAACACAATAAAGAGGGAAGCACTACTGGGAAAATGTCATCATTTCACCAGGAGAGAGAGTATAAATTCTCAATGTTCTGGGGAATTTCTATTGCATCTTCCATATACCAGTGAGTTAATAAGCCTCAGGCAAAAAATAAAACAGAAAGGGAGTGCTGACTCCTTTCTTGTTCCACCACAGGCAAATGCCATGCCTTTTCAAATATGTAAATGACTGAGGGCTATCAACCACTCATCAGACCAGGAGAAAGGGATTTTCCTGAAAAACAAAAGCCAGTGGTCATAAACTACCATGAGATATAGTCTGCCTTAAACAAAGTAGGTACTTAAATGGTTTCTATGTTAAGTAAATTTCAAGTGTCCATTCATAATTTTACCTTCAACTGCCTCTTAAACATGAATCCTAATACAAATTCTATAACACAAACATTAAAAAAACATAGCTTATATTTCTCCCTAAAAGCTATTTAATAAGGGTGCAATCTTTACAGAGATTCCTTAGTACCAAATTTAGCCATAAATATTTCTGGGGTGTTTGTCAGTTTTTAATAGTTGGAAATTATAATATTTTCCTGTGGATGTTATCATCTTGACAGTGCTTCTGAAAACACATAGTATGTGTATTACTTAGCATTACTGTATCTCACCTTCTGTTTTTCTTTATTTGTTCATGTTTTCACATTTCCATCAAATTTTCATTTTCCCTCTGCTTTCTAATTGATATGCATTAGCTACTTTTACTAAAATATTGTTGATCACCCTATCATCCCTCCCCAAATGTTTATTGAGCACCTACTATATGTTCAGCATTGTTTTGAGGGCTCAGGGTACAAGGATAAGAAAGAATAGATCTTTGACTTAGCAGCAGTAGCAGCGTACAGACTCTGCAAAATTATATATTAACATGAATATAACTGTCCAATTGAAATACCCATGAGTTCTATCAGGAAGAGAATATGAAAGTGTTAGTATCACAGTTGTGTCCAACTCTTTGCAACCCCAAGGTCTGTCTATGGAATTCTCCAGGCAAGAATACTGGAGTGGCTTGCCATTGCCCTCTCAAAGGATCTTCCCGACCCAAGGATCAAATCTGAATCTCCTGCACTGCAGACAGATTCTTTACTATCTGAGCCAACAGGGAAGCCCTTAATTTCATGGTTTCATTGCTTTATCAGTTCAGTTCAGTTCAGTCACTCAGTCGTGTCCGACTCTTTGCGACCCCATGAATCGCAGCACGCCAGGCCTTCCTGTCCATCACCATCTCCTGGAGTTCACTCAGACTCATGTCCATCGAGTCAGTGATGCCATCCAGCCATCTCATCCTCGGTCCTCCCCTTCTCCTCCTGCCCCCAATCCCTCCCAGCATCAGAGTCTTTTCCAATGAGTCAACTCTTCTCATGAGGTGGCCAAAGTACTGGAGTTTCAGCTTCAGCATTATTCCCTCCAAAGAAATCCCAGGGCTGATCTCCTTCAGAATGGACTGGTTGGATCTCCTTGCAGCCCAAGGGACTCTCAAGAGTCTTCTCCAACACCACAGTTCAAAAGCATCAATTCTTCAGTGCTCAGCCTTCTTCACAGTCCAACTCTCATATCCATATATGACCACTGGAAAAACCATAGCCTTGACTAGACGTACCTTAGTCGGCAAAGTAATGTCTCTGCTTTTGAATATACTATCTAGCTTGGTCATAACTTTTCTTCCAAGGAGTAAGCGTCTTTTAATTTCATGACTGCAGTCACCATCAGCAGTGATTTTGGAGGATATAATTGTTTTTGTTTCTAACATAGGAAATTCATTTCAGTATGCCTTTTCTGAATGATATATAAGCATTTATTCCACAAATTCTCCTTGAGAAAAAGCCTTACTTTGTTTGAAGTGAAAGTGTTAGTCACTCTGACTATGTTAGTCATGTCTGACTCTTCGTGACCCCATGGACTGCAGCCCTTCAGAATCCTCTGTCCAATTCTCCAGGCAAGAATACTGGAGTGGGTAGCCATTCTTTTCTCCAGGAGACCATCCTGATCCAAGAATTGAAACTAGGTGTCCTGCATTGTAAACAGATTCTTTACCGTTTAAGCCACCAGGGAAGCCCTTTATCTTGTTTACTATTTTCTTATTAGTAGGTTAAACATTTACTACTATTTCAGGATTAGTATGAGAATCTTGATTTTGAATGAAAATTATAATTTTTCAGAGGACAAAGGATGAAAGAGAAAACTTTTCTGCAAAACGAAGGTTTGATCTCAAATCTAAATGACATGAGATAGTCATGGGAACAATTGGGACATAGTTCTCTAGACAGACAGAACACGTGCATGCCTGTGTGCTCAGCTGCGTCTTACTCTTTGCAACCCCATAGACTGTAGCCCACCAGGCTCCTCTCTCCATGGAATTTTCTAGGCAAGTGTACTGGAGTGGTTGCCATTTCCTACTTCAGGGGATCTTCCCGACCCAGGGATCAAACCCATGTCTCCGGAGTCTCCTGAACTGGCAGGTGGATTCTTTGCCACTGTGCCACCAGGAAAGCCCAGGGAGATAGAACAGGATGTCTAAAAGCCTGCAGTCTTTAAGGAATGAGTGTGGAGGGCTGAAGGCTCAGAAATTTGTATGAAGCAAAAAGAAGAAGAGTAGGAATGGAGGATTTCAGAAAACTAGTCAGGGGACAATTATGTAGGGCTCTGGAGACTATGAATAATTACTTCAAAAGAAGGCTGAGCACCGAAAAATTGATGCTTTCGAATTGTGGTGCTGGAGAAGACTCTTGAGAGTCCGTTGGACAGCAAGGAGATCGAACCAATTAATCCTAAAGGAAATCAACGCTGAATATTCTTTAGAAGCACTGATGCTGAAGCGCCAATATTTTGGCTACATGATGCAAACAGCCAACTCATTGGAAAAGATTTTGATGCTGGGAAAAATTGAAAGCAAAAGGAAAAAGGGGAGACAGAGGATGAGATGATTAGATATCATCACTGACTCAATAGATAATCAATTTGAGCAAACTCCAGGAGATAGTGAAGGACAGGGAAGCTTGTGTGCTGCAGCCCATAGGATCACAAGAGTCAGAGACAACTTAGTGGCTGAACAACAACAAAATTATATTATCTAGGTAATATTAATTCATATGTTCTTGCTTTTACATCTAAGGTAAGTTCTTTATCCTTTAAAAAAATTTGGGTGGGAGAAAAACATAAGGAGATAAATAGAGAGAAAATAAAGAGAAAAATAGATAAAAAATCTAATTAAGAAAATATATTGAATCATGCCCTCTGAGATGATGCTTTGATTTAAATTGAAGATGAAGGTGGGTGCAAATATCCCTATAGGCCTCCTTTTCTTCCTTTTCTCAGTAAAGAGGATAAACTACCAATGCCAAATTATCAGAGACCCATGGAGGAGAAAATAAAAGGGGTGCTGTGATCAATTCTGCCCCTGATTGACTATGTTTTTAATAGTGTTTTAGCTTCCTCATCTCTATAGTGAGCATGAAATTGCCTAGAGATCTGTGTGGTTCATTTGTGGAAAGATTTAAGACAGATAAAATTAACTGTAAATCATTTTGAATTTCTAAGAGAAAAAGCCCAGACTTTGAGGATTAGGGTTTGTCTTTTTCCACCTCGATTTGCCTCACATGGCAAAGACTAAAAAAAAATGCCCACTGTAGTTCCTTTTTCTTTCCTCCTTGAGATCACAGTGTTCTGTGCCATGAACATTTCACTTCTTAATTTACTAAAGGTCACAGTGTTGTGTTTTTCTACGTGGTTTTCTTTCAGTCAATTGTCTTATTTGCCAAGAAAGGAAATGCAAAGAACTAATGTAAGCTTGTAAGGTATTTTAATTTGTTTTTCACTTGCCTAATTATTCTCGTTTCTCTGTTATTAGGCCCTGACCTTTGGCAAAGTTTATTTTCAGTTTCTATTTTGTTTTCCCTGCATTGTGGAAAGGTCTCAACTGTCACCCAGATGGCAGAAAATCCACCAGAAAATCCAAACTGGGGAAATCCTAGAGTTGAAAAGACTTTTTTTCTTTATTAAAGAAAACCTTACCAAAATAAACATGCTCAGGGATACTCCTGTTTGCTACCAAGGAGATCTGTAGAAAATTCTAAAATAAGGGATAGTAAAAATAAGAAAATACAGGCAAAATTAATTTTCAGAATATCAACTGAAGTTGCAAATGTGTCAAAACCCATCTTCTGCATAAAATACACATTAGCAAACTGCTATGATTTCTGCCACTTTAATTTTGTTTTCAAAATTCCCAGACAATGTCCAGATATCCACAACCACACTGACACATTTCATGCCAAAATTGGTTTAGGAATTCCGCAGATCAAAAGAGAAAGGGATGCTGCAGCGGAGAACAGACACTTCTAAGACATCTCACAAGGGTAAGTTCAGAACTGCACGGTGTCGTGAATACTGTTTGAGTATTGACAAGAAGATTCAAATAGATTCTGTAAACAATGGAGCCTTGGGAACCGCATACATCTTGAGAAGCAATTTGAGTGGCATATATTTAAGACAGTCCATTCATATTTGAGCAAACTCAAGCAATTTATATTTCCTTAATGTCAGCTTGAATGGGACACTGGGAGAATGGAGATGCTTCACTCTCATTTTAGATAACAATCATAAGTAATTATGTATTTATCTACATATTAATTTATGTCACAGAAATATGCCACGTAAGAAAGTAAGACCTCCATATGTTGTTGTTGATAGTATAAATTGTTATAAAATTTCATGGGGGACACTTTGGAGTTTATATCCAAAAGCTTAAAAATATTCATGATCTTTGACTCATTAATTTTTCAAGGAAATAGGAAGATAGATGTTCAGGATTATATCATTAATTTATTATGTTGCCATTGTGTTTGCTGCTGCTGCTGCTGCTGCTGCTAAGTCGCTTCAGTCGTGTCCAACTCTGTGCGACCCCATAGACCGCCTCCCACCAGGCTCCCCCGTCTCTGGGATTCTTCAGGCAAGAACACGAGTGGGTACAGCAATGAAAATTGAGGAAGAGTCTATCAAAACAGAGGTAGAGGAACTATAGATGTGTTTCATTCACACTAGAGAATACTTGGAAGCATATACAAGTGATAATAAAGATTTATAATTATTGACACGAAAATATATTTTTAAATTTTATTTTATTTTATTTTTATTAAATTTATTTCTTTTTTAAATTACAATACTGTATTTGTTTTGCCATACATTGACACGAATCAGCCACAGGTGAACACAATCTCCCAATGCCGAAGCCCCCTCCCACCTCCCACCCCACATCCTCTACTTGAATCATCCTGTGCATCAGCCCCATGCATCCTGCATCCTACATTGAACACAGATTGGTGCTTCGTTTCTTACAAGAAAATATACATGTTTCATTGCCATTCTCCCAAACCATCCCACCCTTTCCCTCTCCCTCAGAGTCCAAAAGTCCACTCTATACCTCTGTGTCTCTTTGTTGTCTCACATATAGGGTCATCATTACTGTTTTCTAAATTCCATATATATGTGTCAGTATACTGTATTGGTGTTTTTCTTTCTGGCTTACTTCACTCTGTATAATCGGTTCCAATTTCATCCATCTCATTAGAACTGAGTCAAATTTATTCTTTTTAAGGGCTGAGTAGTATTCCATTGTGTATATGTACCACTGCTTTCTTATCCAATCATCTGCTGATGGACATCTAGGTTGCTTCCATGTCCTGGCTATTATAAACAGCGCTGCAATGAACATTGGGGTACATGTGTCTCTTTCAATTCTGGTTTCCTCAGTGTGTATGCCCAGCAGTGGGATTGCTGGGTCATAAGGCAGTTCTATTTGCAATTTTTTAAGGAATCTCCACACTGTTTTCCATAATGGCTGTACTAGTTTGCATTCCCACCAGCAGTGTAAGAGGGTTCCCTTTTCTCCACATCCTCTCCAGCATTTATTGCTTATAGACTTTTGGATCGCAGCCATTCTGACTGGTGTGAAATGGTACCTCATTGTGGTCTTGATTTGCATTTCTCTGATAATGAGTGATGTTGAGCATCTTTTCATGTGTTTGTTAGCCATCCGTATGTCTTCTCTGGAGAAATGCCTATTTAGTTCTTTGGCCCATTTTTTTTATTGGATCATTTATTTTTCTGGAGTTGAGCTGCATAAGTTGCTTATATATCTTTGAGATTAGTTGTCAGTTGTTTCATTTGCTATTGTTTTCTCCCATTCAGAAGGCTGTCTTTTCACCTTGCTTATAGTTTCCTTTGTTGTGCAGAAGCTTTTAATTTTAATTGGATCCCATTTGTTTATCTTTGCTTTCATTTCCAGTATACTGGGAGTTGGATCATAGAGGATCCTGCTGTGATTTATGTCGGAGAGTGTTTTGCCTATGTTCTCCTCTAGGAGTTTTATAGTTTCTGGTCTTACATTTAGATCTTTAATCCATTTTGAGTTTATTTTTGTGTATGGTGTTAGAAAGGGGTCTAGTTTCATTCTTTTACAAGTGGTTGACCAGTTTTCCCAGCACCACCTGTTAAAGAGACTGTCTTTACTCCATTGTATATTCTTGCTTCCTTTGTCGAAGATAAGGTGTCCATAGGTGTGTGGGTTTATCTCAGGGCTTTCTATTTTGTTCCATTGATCTATATTTCTGTCTTTGTGCCAGTACCATACTGTCTTAATGACTGTGGCTTTGTAGTAGAGCCTGAAGTCAGGCAAGTTGATTCCTCCAGTTCCATTCTTCTTTCTCAAGATTGCTTTGGCTATTCGAGGTTTTTGTATTTCCATACAAATCTTGAGAAATTTTAAAAGATAAAATCAGGCTACAGAATTTTCTCAAAACATATGTGAAGTTTATTAAGCTATAATCTCTAAATTAATCCAGGAGCAATATCCCTTTTATAGTCTCTGGACCCAGGTGGAATATAATTTTCATTTATGTCTCTCTCTACTTTTAAAGAGATATGAATACTAGGATCACAGCAACTGTTATTAACATATGGCATCCTTGCTCTCAGAAGTCTTCTGCTCTTCCGTTAAGCAGAATTTTCTCACTTATGTAACCTATTCTTATATTTTCCCAGCCTCCACCACAAAGTGCACAGTTCCTCACAGTATAGTTGGGACACTTCTTGACTCTGGTGTTTAGCACCTAAAGGGAGAAGTCCTTTGTGGTTCTGAATACTCCCATCAGACCAATTTTAGCTTTTGTGCTTTGTACATTTTAAAAAACCCTATTTAGATAAAAACAAAAACAAAAACCTGATCAGCCTCCTAAAAACACAGGCCTCGGGTTTCATAATCAATTGTGGAAACTATTTTTCTTTCTGCGATCATAGCATATATTTGTTTGCTATTTACTTAATTCAAGTTTGTAGTGGATGAATATATTTGGCTCCACTAAAATAAATGCTAAGAAATACATGGTGCCTCAAAAAATTTAAGAGTATATAAATTCTCTCGAACATCTTTTCTGACCACAATGGCATGAAACTAGAAATTAACCACAGGAAAAGAAATGAGAAAAAAAATGATTTTATGGAGACTAAACAACATGCTACTAGAAATAAAATCAGTTCAGTTCAGTTCAGTCGCTAAGTCACGGCTGACTCTTTGCGACCCCCATGAACTGCAGCATGGCAGGACTCCCTGTCCAACACCAACTCCCAGAGTTTGCCCAAACTCATGTCCATCGATCAGTGATGCCATCCAACCATCTCATCCTCTGCCGTCCCCTTCACCTCCTGCCTTCAGTCTTTCACAGCATCAGGGTCTTTTCAAATGAGTCAGCTCTTCACATTAGGTGGCCAAAGTATTGGAGTTTCAGCTTCAACATCAGTCCTTCCAATGAACACCCAGGACTGATCTCCTTTAGGATGGACAGGCTGGATCTCTTTGCAGTCCAAGGGACTTTCAAGAATCTTCTGCAATACCACAGTTCAAAAGCATCAATTCTTCACTGCTCAGCTTTCTTTATAGTCCAATTCTCACACCCATCATGACTACTGGAAAAACCATAGCCTTGACAATATGGACATTTGTTGACAAAGAAATGTCTCTGCTTTTTAATATGCTGTCTAGGTTGCTCATAACTTTCCAGCCAAGGAGTAAGCATCTTTTAATTTCATGACTGCAGTCACCATCTGCAGTGATTTTGGAGCCCCCAAAATAAAGTCTGTCAGTTTCCACTGTTTCTCCATCAATTTCCCATGAAGTGATGGGACCAGATGCCATGATCTTAGTTTTCTGAATGTTGAGTGTTAAGCCAACTTTTTCACTCCCCTCTTTCACTTTCATCAAGAGGCTCTATAGTTCTTCTTCACTTTCTGCCATGTGGTTTCTGTCAAGTGGTTTCATCTGCATATCTGAGGTTATTGATATTTCTCCTGGCAATCTTGATTCCAGCTTGTGTTTCCTTTAGCCCAGCATTTCCCATGATGTACTCTGCATATAAATTAAATAAGCAGGGTGACAACATACAGCCTTGATGTACTCTTTTTCCTATTTGGAACCATGTCTAGTTCTAACTGTTGCTTCCTGACCTGCATACATGTTTCTCAAGTGGCAGGTCAGATGGTCTGATATTCCCATCTTCTGAAGAATTTTCCATGGTTTATTGTTATCCACACAGTCAAAGGCTTTGGCATAGTTAATAAAGCAGAAGTAGATATTTTTCTAGATTTTTTCTCTTGCTTTTTCAATGATCCAGCAGATATTGGCAACTTGATCTCTGGTTCCTCTGCCTTTTCTAAAACCAGCTTGAACATCTGGAAGTTCACAGTTCATGTATTGCTAAAGCCTGGCTTGGAGAATTTTGAGCATTACTTTATTAGTGTGTAAGATGAGTGCAATTGTGTGGTAGTTTGAGCATTCTTTGGCATTACCTTTCTTTGGGATTGGAATGAAAACTGACCTTTTCCAGTCCCGTGGCCACTGCTGAGCTTTCCAAATTTGCTGGCATATTGAGTGCAACACTTTCACAGCATCATCTTTCAGGATTTGAAATAGCTCAACTGGAATTCCATCACCTCCACTAGCTTTGTTCGTAGTGATGCTTCCTAAGGCCCACTTGACTTAACATTCAGGATATCTGGCTCTAGGTGAGTGATCACACCATCATGGTTATCTGGGTCGTGAAGATCTTTTTTGTACAGTTCTGTGTATTCTTGCCACTTCTTCTTAATATCTTCTGCTTCTGTTAGGTCCATACCATTTCTGTCCTTTATTGAGCCCATCTTTGCATGAAATGTTCCCTTGATAGCTCTAATTTTCTTTAAGAGATCTCTAGTCTTTCCCATTCTGTTGTTTTCCTCTATTTCTTTGAATTGATTGCTGATGATGGCTTTCTTCTCTCTCCTTACTGTTCTCTGGAACTCCACATTCAAATGGGAATATCTTTCCTTTTTTCCTTTGCTTTTCCTTCTCTTCTTTTCACAGCTATTTGTAAGGCCTCCTCAGACAGCCATTTTGCTTTTTTGCATTTCTTTTCCATGGGGATGGTCTTGATCCCTCTCTCCTGTACAAGGTCACGAACCTCTGTCCATAGTTCATCAAGTACTCTATCAGATCTAGAAATAAAATGGTAGTGTTTAAAAAATAAACTATCCAGAAAAATGTATGGATGTTTTCCACATATGAAATCTAGGAATAGCAAGCAAGGACTTGAATTTTACTGGTGGCTTAGATAGTAAAGAATCTATCTGCCCATAATGCTGGAGACCCAGGTTCATTCCCTGGGTTGGGAAGATCCCTTGAAGAAGGGAATAGCTACACACTACAATATTCTTGCCTAGAGAATTCTATGGACAGAGGAGCCTGGCGAGCTACAGTCCATGGGGTTGCAAAGAGTCAGACACAACTAACTGACTAAGACTTTCACTTTTCAAGCATGGCCTTAAAGACATGAAAGGAACAAAATATTGTGTTCCTTGCTAACACAGGTCCTTAGATATCCTACTGATCTCACATGTTGTCCCAAGGAATATTTAAGCCCATTTCAATGTTGCTACATCATTGAATCACTTTTGCAAACATAAAGCCCAAATATTACAATGCTTTATTCTAGTCAAGTTCTAATATGTATGAACGTTCATCTCTGCTACAATGCCTGAAGATTTCATAAAATATTTATGACCAGTTCAGTCTTTGTTGAGAATAAGAAAACATGGGAAGTGTGCAAATTATGTCTCCTCTGGTAAAAAAACTCTGTGTGCCCTTAACTTTATTGGAAGATTTAGGCTACAAATAAATATAGGTTTTCAACAAATCTGATCCATAGTAGAGTCCAATATTTTGTCCCTCTGCTATAGGTCACTATGTTCAAGGTATAGTACATATGTTTAACAAATTATGAAATAAAAATTATTGACTGTGACCTGATTTATAATATTTCAAGCTTTATTTCATTTGGAGTGGAACTGCAGTATAATTTGCAGCTCCACAACTCAGAAATTCCCTGACTCCTTATTAAAAACCACATACTTTGAACTCTCTTCCTTATAAAAGTGGCCTTCCAATATCTCTATTGTAGCATTATTGTTGGTGTTAAATGATATAACCTAAGTAAGGTGTCTAATACAGTGTTTGACACTTGGCTGATTCTTAGTGAATGCTAGTGGCATACCATGTTTTTTTCTATCAACTTTATTCCAACAAATATGATCACATAAAATATATGCAGGAAAGACTCGTTTGGATAAGCTTGAAGAGTCAAGCCTCAAGTGCAGCAATAAATCAGAGTTTGAGATGGTTATTTAGACTTCTAGCAATTTCATGGATCTCTGAAGGCAACAGATTCCAGGATGAAGAACCCACCACATGGAGAGTGTTCTCTCCCTCAAGGGTCCCTTTCACAAACAAAGGTTTGTACACATTTGAGATAAATCACATTTTTGAGTTATCTTCACAATTTTCCTATAAATCTAAATCTATTTTAAAACATTAAAAAATACCCTCTGAGAAAATGATGCAAAATGAGAATACACACACACACATACTTTTAAAAAAATTAATTTATTTTAATTGGAGGCTAATTACAATATTGTAGTGGTTTTTGCCATATATTGACACGAATCAGCCATAGGTGTACATGTGTCCCCCATTTTGAACCCCCTCCCAAACCTTCCCCATCCCATCCCTCAGGGTTGTCCCAGTGCATCGGCTTTGAGTGCCCTGTTTCATGCATTGAACTTGGACTGATGATCTGTTTCACATATAGTAATATACAGGTTAAAATGTTATTCTTTCAAATCATCCCACCCCCGCCTTCTCCCACAGAGTCCAAAAGTCTGTTCTTTGTATCTGTGTCTCTTTTGCTGTCTTGCATATAGGGTCATCATTACTATCTTTCTAAATTCCACATACATATGCATTCATATACTGTATTGGTGTTTTTCTTTCTGATTTACTTCACTTTGTATAATAGGCTCCAGTTTCATCCACCTCAGTGGAACGGGTTCAAATGTATTCTTTTTAATGGCTGAGTAATATCCCATTGTGTATATGTACCACAGCTTTCTTATCCATTTGTCTGCCGATGGGCATCTAGGTTGTTTCCATGTCCTAGCTATTGTAAACAGTGCTGTGATGAACACTGGGGTACATAAACACACTTTTGAAGTGGAAAAGTTTAACAGTGAAAATTTGGAAATAAATTGGGTCTGAATAATTTTGAACATAACTGAGTGATCCACAAATAACAGTGGATGCTATATTGTCATTAAGATGCCAAAAACATGGAATATCCTGATAAATGAAAAATTATTCATCAGTGAGATATGAAAAAGCAAAACATAAAACCAGAGCATGTTTATTCTGGTTATAAAAAGTTCAGAAGATAGCCATATTCACATTAAAAATAATTTTAATGTGAAAATGTAACAATGAGGTAGTGACATTTCAAATTTGTGGCTAGTTTCCATGGATATATCACGTAAAATATTCTTAAGTATTCCCTTATTCTCATGGAAACAATCCTCTCCTCGCTCAGACTTGTTACTCTGAACATTTATTTTTCTCAACCTAATTGTTAGATTCTTGAGGGAAAGTACCCTCTTTATTCTATGAGATAGTCACCCAGCTATCTTACTATCTCCAGCCCTGGTATAAAATAGGAATTCAGTGAAAGCTCACTAAATAAAAACAATAATTTATTTGTTAAACCTTAAAATCTTTTCTAGACCTTTCTGTTCAATATAATAACCATGTAAAAATTTAAAATTTTAATTTTATTGTTACAATATACAAACGGAAAAGTACTGAAAGGTGTTCAGCTTGATGAATGTGGCAAGTAGAATTATTGCTTAGCAAATATGTATCCATTCTCCCCTCCTCCCCCCACAACCTTCATGGGAGGAAGAATACTCCCCAGCCCTTTGATGTTGGATCTGGCCATCTGACAGGTTTTGGTCAATGAGATGTTTATAGACATGATATGAGAAGAAGCTTCAATAGGCAGGTACAGTTGGGTTTGACTTTTGCATTTATCCCATTATATAAGAACTTGTGTAGCCACTGGTTTCGGCAATGAAAGACACGTGAAACAGACCTGGTCCAACCCTCTTCTGGAGCCAACTTTGATCCAGCTGAATCTCACCTAGATCAAGCACTAATCCATAGATCCATAAGAGGGAAATAAATAATTATTGTCCAGTGACACTGACTTTGGGGATGACTTGTTACACAGTTTTATTATGACAGTTACTGATGGATACATTTGATGTTGCATTGAATCTATAACAGTTTAAAGAAACTGACATCTGTGTATCAAGTCTTCCAATACATAACTGTGATTCACTCTTCTGTTCACTTAGGTATTCTTTAATTATTGTCAATAAAACTATATGGTTTAATGAATTATTATCTTAAAATCATTTATTATTCTTGGGCTATTTTTATTTTTGCAAATGGCATATTTTTAAAACTTTAAATTTTTTGATGGAAATTTAAACATTATATTATTCACCAATCTTGTTAAAATTTTTTATTCAGTCTAATACTTTACTTGAAGGTTAGTTCAGATCTTCTATGTACAATTATGTTGTCTATAGATAATAAGAACTTTATTTTCTCCTTTGCAATATTTATATTTTTCATTTCTTTTTTGTCTTTTTGCACTGACTAGGACCTTCAGGCAGAGTTTAGTAGAGGTGGAAATAGAGGACATCTTTTATTTAATCATGATCTGTCACAGGTTGGGTGGCCTCAGAAACAGATCTTGAGATGGAGATTAGTGTGTAGAAAATGTGTCAGGAGTGGTCCTGGGATCTACTGGGTAGATGGGATGAAGTCACAGGAGGACTGGACTGGAAAAGTGTTGGGCTACAATGTGATCTCAGAGAATGCCGCAGGCAACCCATGAGGACCTCTGAAGCCAAGATATCTCTTTCAAGTCCCTCCAAGTGGGAGAAGAGGACCAAGTCTTGTGTCTCTGTATTAACCAGTGACTGGTTGAGGACTCTCCAGGTGAGGAAGGTGATATACCTTTGAATGAGGTGATTCTTCAGTCAGTACAATTTCAAAAGGAGGTGGACAACTAAGGGCTCCCTGCTGGAAGTACGCCCAGAAGCTGGGGTAATAAGTACTTCAGTTATGAAGGGCTCTCTAGTGAGCATCCACTATATAAGCTTTCAGTGGGAAAGATTTTAATTTTACAATGTTTGTGTCCTGGTGTTCCCTAAACAATAAATGTGACAACACTAAAAACAGTGATAATAAAAAGAAAATGATAAATAAGAGTAACTGATATTTCTGTAACAGAGTGTAAAAAAGTCCTTTTCCCATTGTTTCAGAATATCAGCTGAAGGGTACAGTTGACATTTCCATGAGGGCTTGCTAAAAAGTCTATCATTTTGTGTCTATTACTTCAATACAAACTGTGTAATAAAATATGAGAAATTTAAAACAGAAAAAGTTTTCTGTGTAATAGTCTTTACTCTCTTAAGACAAAACCAGGGGCTTTCTAAAGAGATTTGTCTTTGTTGTTAATGTTGTTTGTTTGTGCTGGCTTTTATTTTGTTTCAGGAGAAGAGAATTGAATCTTATTTCCCAGCTGGATATTTAACAGCATAAATGTATGGTTATGACATGACAGTATAAACAGCGTGAAAAGGCAAAATGATAGGATACTGAAACAGGAACTCCACAGGTCAGTAGCTGCCCAATATGCTACAGGAGATCAGTGGAGAAATAACTCAGGAGAGAATGAAGGGGTGAAGCCAAAGCAAAAACAATACCCAGTTGTGGATATGACTGGTGATAGAAGCAAGGTCTGATGCTGTAAAGAGCAATGTTGCATAGGAACCTGGAAGGTCAGGTCCATGAATCAAGGCCAAATGGAACTGGTCAAAAGGTGATGGCAAGAGTGAAAGTCAACCTTCTAGGAATCAGTGAATTAAAATGGACTGGAATGTGTGAATTTAACGCAGATGACCATTATATCTACTACTGTGGGCAGGAATCCCTTTTAAGAAATAGAGTAGTCATCATGGTCAACAAAAGAGTCTGAAATGCAGTACTTGGATGCAGTCTCAAAAACGACAGGATGATCTCTGTTCGTCTCCAAGGCAAACCATTCAGTATCATGGTGATCCAAGCCTATGCTCCAACCAGTAATGCCGAGGAAGCTGAAGTTGAACAATTCTATGAAGACCTACAAGACCTTTTAGAACTAACACCCAAAAAAGATGTCCTTTTCATTATAGGGGACTGGAATGCAAAAGTAGGAAGTCAAGAAACACCTGGAGTAACAGGTAAATTTGGCCTTGGAGTATGGAATGAAGCAGGGCAAAGGCTAATAGAGTTTTGCCAAGAGAACACACTGGTCATAGCAATCACCCTCTTCCAACAACACAAGAGAAGACTCTACACATGGACATCACCAGATGGTCAACACCAAAATCAGATTGATTATATTCTTTGTAGCCAAAGATGGAGAAGCTCTATACAGTCAACAAGTCTGGGAGCTGACTGTGGCTCAGATCATGAACTCCTTATTGCCAAATTCAGACTTAAATTGAAGAATGTAGGGAAAACCACTAGACCATTCAGGTGTGACCTAAATCAAATCCCTTACGATTATACAGTGGAAGTGAGAAATAGATTTAAGAGAATAGATCTGATAGAGTGTCTAATGAACTATGGACGGAGGTTTGTGACATTGTACAGGAGACAAGCAAGGATCAAGACCATCCCTATGGAAAAGAAATGCAAAAAAGCAAACTGGCTGTCTGAAGAGGCCTTACAAATGCCTTTGAAAAGAAAAGAAGAAAAAAGCAAAGGAGAAAAGGAAAGATATTCCCATTTGAATGCAGGGTTCCAAAGAATAGCAAGGAGAAATAAGAAAGCCTTCCTCAGTGATCAATGCAAAGAAATAGAGGAAAATAACAGAATGGGAAAGACTAGAGATCTCTTCAGGAAAATTAGAGATACCAAGGGAACATTTCATGCAAAGATGGGCTCAATAAAGGACAGAAATTGTATGGACCTAACAGAAGCAGAAGATATTAAGAAGAGGTGGCAAGAATACACAGAAGAACTGTACAAAAATGATCTTCATGACCCAGATAATCATGATGGTGTGATCACTCATCTAGAGCCAGACATCCTGGAATGTGAAGTCAAGTGGGCCTTAGGAAGCATTACAATGAACAAAGCTAGTGGAGGTGATGGAATTCCAATTGAGCTATTTCAAATCCTGATAGATGATGCTGTGAAAGTGCTGCACTCAATATGTCAGCAAATTTGGAAAACTCAGCAGTGGCCACGGGACTGGAAAAGGTCAGTTTTCGTTCCAATTCCAAAGAAAGGTAATGCCAAAGAATGCTTAAACTACTGCACAATTGCACTCATCTCACATGCTAGTAAAGTAATGCTTAAAATTCTCCAAGCCAGGCTTCAGCAATACTTGAACCATGAACTTCCAGATGTTCAAGCTGATTTTAGAAAAGGCAGAGGAACCAGAGATCAAATTGACAACATCTCCTGGATCATCAGAAAAGCAAGAGAGTTCCAGAAAAACACCTATTTCTGCTTTACTGACTATGCCAAAGCCTTTCACTGTGTGGATCACAATAAACTGTGGAAAATTCTTCAGAAGATGGAAATACCAGATGACGTGACCTGCCTCTTGTGAAACATGTATGCAGCTCAGGAAGCAATAGTTAGAACTGGACATGGAACAACAGACTGGTTCCAAATAGGAAAAGGAGTACGTCAAGGCTGTATATTGTCAGCCTGCTTATTTAACTTCTAAGCAGAGTACATCATGAGAAATAATGGGCTGGTTGAAGCACAAGCTGGAATCAAGATTGCTGGGAGAAATATCAATAACCTCAGATATGCAGATGACACCACTCTTATAGCAGAAAGTGAAGAGGAGCTAAAAGCCTCTTGATGAAAGTGAAAGAGGAGAGTGAAAAAGTTGGCTTAAAGCTCAACATTCAGAAAACGAAGATCATGGCATCCAGTCCCATCACTTCCTGGCAAATAGATGGGGAAACAGTGGAAACAGGGTCAGACTTTATTTTTCTGGGCTCCAAATCACTGCAGATGTTGACTGCAGCCATGAAATTAAAAGACTCTTACTCCTTGGAAGGAAGGTTATGACCAACCTAGATAGCATATTAAAAAGAGAAGACATTACTTTGCCATCAATGGTCCATCTAGCCAAGGTTATGGTTTTTCCAGTGGTCATGTATGGATGTGAGAGTTGGACTGTGAAGAAAGCTGAGCGCTGAAGAATTGACGTTTTTGAACTGTGGTGTTGGAGAAGACTCTTGAGAGTCCCTTGGCCTGCAAGGAGATCCAACCAGTCCATTCTAAAGGAGATCAGCCCTGGGATTTCTTTGGAAGGACTGATGCTAAAGCTGAAACTCCAGTACTTTGGCCACCTCATGCGAAGAGTTGACTCACTGGAAAAGACTCTGATGCTGGGAGGGATTGGGGGCAGGAGGAGAAGGGGACAACAGAGGATGAGATGGCTGGATGGCATCATGGACTCGATGGACGTGATTCTGAGTGAGTTGGTGATTGACAGGGAGGCCTGGCGTGGTGCAATTCATGTGGTTGTGAAGCGTCAGACTCAACTGAATGACTGAACTGAACTGATGCATTTTTATATCTTATGTTTCTCTTGCTGAACTTGAGAGCATCAGGAAAGGTATACTGACAGAGAGACTAGCACCTGCATTTGGTCTGAGGAATGCTGAAGTCTGAGGTAGGTTAGAGCTAACCATGAGAGCAGGAGGAACAAAGAAGGCAGTTTTGGCATCAGCAGCCTGAATGCAAATTTCTATGGGTCAAGTGAATCCACTGAAAATAGCCACTTATGCCATCTTGACAGAATTCTATTGAAGGAAGTGGTTTAAGAAGTGTGAAATTCTTAGCTGAAAGAGTCTGTAAATTCACCACTGAGAGAAGGGGAAAGGCAGCAGAGCTGAGAGGAGTCCTGAGAGGTCAGCAGGAAAGGTCATGACCTGTGTCTGGAGACGGTACCCTGTAGGGACCCTGTAGAGGGATTCTCCAGACAATCCTCAAATTTTCTCTAGGAAAGAGCCTGCATTTATAACTTCCCACAACTGAGAGCATGGGTAGATTATAACAGCACTAGACAAGCAAGATTTTGACCTTTTCTTTTAAACTCTCTCCATAAGCTATTCTCATCTTCCAACTTTCTTCTACCCCCAAAACCCCAGCAGTGCCAGTGCCAGACCACATAAAAGAGGAAGAATAAAATGCCAGCAAACTTTCTCAAGCCTCAGATCTGACCTGAGAGGATGGAGTCAAGGCATAAGAGAGTAGAGGTTTTTAGTGTAGGAGGAAATACTGAATTAGATATGGTATGAAAATTTTGATTTAGTCTTAAACTAGTTTTCTAAGCAATTACTGTACCTGTTCACGACATTGCCAAGAAGTAGAAAAGGGTGATTTAACTCACTGCTTAAAGGTAGTGAGAGAAAAATACAGCCCTGATTCTCCACTAATATCAGACAATAACAACAATAATAATAATTAATAAAGGTAACCACAAACCTATTTTCAGGGTTTTACCTTTTATGAATGCAGGTCAAGAAGCAACAGTTAGAACGACATGGAACAACAGACTGGTTCCAAATAGGAAAAGAAGTATGTCAAGGTTGTATATTGTCACCCTGCTTATTTAACTTATATGCAGAGTACATCATGAGAAATGCTGGACTGGAGGAAACACAAGCTGGAATCAAGATTACTGGGAGAAATATCAATAACCTCAGATATGCAGATGACACCACCCTTATGGTAGAAAGTGAAGAGGAGCTAAAAGCCTCTTGATGAAAGTGAAAGAGGAGAGTGAAAAGCTGGCTTAAAGCTCAACATTCAGAAAACGAAGATCATGGCATCCGGTCCCATCACTTTCTGGCAAATAGATGGGGAAACAGTGGAAACAGTGTCAGACTTTATTTTTCTGGGCTCCAAAATCACTGCAGATGGTGACTGAATTTCACTGCCATCAAATTAAAAGACGCTTACTACTTGGAAGAAAAGTTATGACCAACCTAGATAGTATATTCAAAAGCAGAGACATTACTTTGCCGACTAAGGTCTGTCTAGTCAAGGCTATGGTTTTTCCTGTGGTCATGTATGGATGTGAGAGTTGGACTGTGAAGAAGGCTGAGCACTGAAGAATTGATGCTTTTGAACTGTGGTGTTGGAGAAGACTCTTGAGAGTCCCTTGGGCTGCAAGGAGATCCAACCAGTCCATTCTGAAGGAGATCAGCCCTGGGATTTCTTTTGAGGGAATGATGCTGAAGCTGAAACTCCAGTACTTTGGCCACCTCATGCGAAGAGTTGACTCATTGGAAAAGACTCTGATGCTGGGAGGGACTGGGGGCAGGAGGAGAAGGGGACGACAGAGGATGAGATGGCTGGATGGCATCACGGACTCGATGGACATAAGTCTGAGTGAACTCCAAGAGATGGTGTGGAACAGGGAGGCCTGGCATGCTGCGATTCATGTGGTCGCAAAGAGT
The DNA here is from genome assembly GCA_917880005.1 of Nanger dama. NCBI lineage: Eukaryota > Metazoa > Chordata > Mammalia > Artiodactyla > Bovidae > Nanger > Nanger dama. The sequence goes on from CAKJTW010000015.1 coordinate 37,768,744, forward strand.
ACGACACAACTGAGTGACTGAACTGAACTGACCTTTTATGAAACACTTTCTTGTTGTCTAACTCAGGGAACCCCGTCCCCAGGTCACAGACTATTACTGTTCTATGGCTTCTTAGGAAGTGGGCTGCACAGGAGATGAGCAAGTGAAACTTTATCTGTATTTACAGCCACTCCCATGGGCTTGCATTACTACCTGCGCTTCGCCTCCTGTCGGATCAGTGGCAGCATAATCTCTAATTCCACTCAGTCTACGGAAAAATTGTCTTTCGTGAAACAAGTCCCTGGTGCCAGAAAGGTTGGGGATCATTGGTCTAACTTATAGACATTGTATTCTTGGTCTTGCTCAATACAATAATAATCAATTTTGCTTTTCTTTCTAATACAGGATAGTGGAGTAATCTGTAGCCTCTGCTAGAATGCTCTTCCTTCTATTTTAACCTAGTTAACTCCTACTATGTCAGAGTCCAGGTAAATGTCTTTGCCTCAAGGAAGACATCTATGGTCCTCCAGATTTCCCTTACTATGCTTTCATAATGCCTGCTATTTCTAATTCATAATACTCTTCATAAGTTTACTTAAAAATATGCAATTAATTAGTTAATACCTAGTGTTAGCTTCATGAGAGCAGGGCCTGGATTTCACTCAGTATTAATTTTCTGGTACACATACTAGGGGCTCAATAGATTTTAGCTGAATAAATAGAGAAAAGATGAAAGAACCAATACGCCTTGAAATTCCTTGTTCCCGATTAAGAATAGTTTCTTTGGAGTCATGGTTGATAAAGTCTCAGGCCCAAATGCCTTTCTGGTAGTAGTCATTTGAGGCTGCATTTGATGTTATACTGTGGCCTGTTAAGAAACACTGAACTGGGTGGGGAGGACTATCAGTGTAGATGGCCGGGAAGGGTGGATCACAGGTGGGCTTGTTACTTTTGTTTTAGATAGCAATTCTGTTCATTAGCAAGTCCCTTGTACTTTCATCTTTGTAAAGATAATGGGAAAATAACTTTTTTTTTTAAAGCAGGTTCTTTGGTTCCTTTGAAGGAGAGTGCTATATAGGTCCATGATGTTATTTTTTACTAATCAAAGGGGGAAAAAATGTCAGGCTAACATCAAGGACAATGCTTTTGATAATTTTTTAAAAGGTTATGCATGCTTTTATTTTACAGTCAATTAGACATCTTATTTTTAAACATAAAACTGAGCAGCTGATATTTCTTTTTAATGACATTTTCTTACCATGAAAAATTGAGCATATTTTCTAATGAATTATTAGAAAAGATCAACCACCCATTCATAAGGACTTTTAAGGCCACTGTATCCCTTCCCTCCTGGCATTTTAAAACATTAAAATTAACTTGGTAATGTTTTAAAATTCTACTCATTGTAAAATACATAAGTAAAGGTTTACCCTGAGGCTTCCAATTATGCTAAAGCAGATTTCATTTCAGTGAAATGTTATTTCTTCTTTGACTTTTGAATATGATGATTGTTAAAGATCTTTCCAGAGTTAGATTGCTATTGACTCATTTTCCTTTCTAAACGGGTTGGGTCTTCAATCTTCATTTGCTGATGACTAATTATCAACTGATCAACTAAGAGATACCATAAAGTATAAGAAGGAAGGGTATTTTACTAAATTAAATTTCAGGATACGTAAAGCAAATCAATATGTTGTACACCTAAAGGTAATACAGTTATCATGTCAATTATATGATAAATATTTTTTTTCAGGAGGATTCCTAGAAGGTTAAAATATAAGTGTAGTCAATGACATGTGTGTTAACTAAATACAGCAATTTATAGAAAGAAGTAAATTATTTATTTTATTAATAATGATGTTGATCTTATCGGCCAATAATTACATGACTAATAATTATATATGATGTAATATTCATTTATTTAATCATGAATCAGTTTATAAGCCAAACATATGAAAAGTTTATGAATAAAGGGACTATCTTCCCTCTATTAATCTGGTTAAATTATAATTATCTGGTTAAATTTTTAGGGGGAAGGTAATCAAGGCACATTATCAGACTTGCCAGAATTCCAGAGGTACACATGCCTTAGGTTCAGGCTGAAAAATTTGTTTTCAATCATGAATTTTCAAGATGAGCATAATAAGGATCAGAGTCATATTAGCTTAAATATTAAAAGCACTATGACTTTACTTTGTGTTCCCCAAGCTGGTAACACTTAATATATGTACTGAAGTCAGTACTTAATTCAGAAAAAAATTGATCTTGTGAATAATATGTAATTTCCCACTCAATGATATAGCATTGCTCCTTATTTATTCAACACATTTATTTTTGTCTCTAATGAAGTTTTTGGCTTGAGCCTAATGGAGTACACCTTTGGATTCTGTCAATTTTAGGTGTATCTGGGAAATTAATGGGCAGTTCCCCTGAGGCTTGATTGCATGAGAGAATGAGCCTTCTGCTAGAAGAAAATGAAGTCTCAGGGAACAGTGTCAGACAACTAGTGAAATGCGTATCAAATTCTTGAACATAAGTGAGGAACAGGCAAGACTGACAGGTCTGCACAGGGCACAATGTTTATCTCCTGTTTCAGTTGCATTCCCTTCCCTCAATTCTTATTCATATCTAAATTTCCTAGAGGAAGCACTCTGAAATCAAAAAAGGAAAATACTGTATTCCTATAAACTGCTCCAACCATGAGATCACAAACATATTTCTTTGGCACTCCTTTAACAGATTATCATCCCAAATGGGAGAGGGGTCTTCTCCAGCCTTCACCACAGAACACAGTGCAGCGCTAAACATAGGATTCAGTAAATAAGACTTGAACCAACGGACAAGGAGTTTCTCGTCAACCCAGTGGAGGTGGCAACTGCCCGGCTGCAAGGGACAGGGGTGGGGGAAGCATGGGAAGGGGCAGAAAGGAGGACTTCTGGGGAAGTGGTGTACCACCAAAGAAAGCTGCAGGACCCAAAGGAATGGTGGAGTTCAACAGCAGTGCAGAAACAGAAGGAGCACACGTAGGGAATGGAAATAGGAATGTAATATGCTCATCGAAGGGCGTGGTTCCTGGAGTAAAGCCCTTGGGATAAAGGGAAGAACATCTCCTAAGGGAGGCAGAGCAGGGAGGGAAATTTCTATATGGCTGTTGGCTTCTCAGCTCTGGTGAGACATTCATTTCCTGTAGGCTTCTGGGTGGGGAAACTGTGCAGGAGAAAACAATTCTGAAAGATCAGGTGGGACAGGTTCCTATGGATGTGGCTTACTGATGTTGGTGAAATATAATTTCAATTTTGGGGCTGGCATCTTCGAAGGAAAAAGGCCTTGGTACTCTCAGCAGCTTTCTTCATAGAGTCTTAAATATTACACGTTTGGTTGGTTTGATTTTCCATAGCTAGGGAAGTTGAATATTTTTCTGGCTTTATAATTTAATTAATCTATTAGTCCATCTATTTCTCAAATATACAAAATCTTGAAAAAATTACTGAAGTAAATTATAATAAAAAACAAAGTAAGAAGTGCCAAAAATTAATGTAAGCGTGACAGTTGAGTAGGAAATGAAAAGAGGATTGCATTTTTCAAAAAAATGCAACAATTTGCAAAATATACAAGCAGTTCATACAACTTAATACCAGGAAAACAAACAACCCAAGTCAAAAAGTGGGCAGAAGACCTAAACAAACCTTTCTCCAAAGAAGACATACAGATGGCTAATAAACACATGAAAAGATGCTTAATATTGCTCATTATTAGAGAAATGCAAATCAAAATTGCAATGAGATATCACCTCACACTGTTCAAAAATCTACAAACAATAAATGCTAGAGAGGGTGTGGAGAAAAGGGAACCCTCTTGCACTGTTGGTAATGTAAATTGATACAGCCACTATGGAGAATAGTGTGGAGATTCCTCAAAAAACTAGGAATAAAACTACCTTATGACCCGACAATCCCACTACTGGGCATATACCCTGAGAAAAACATAATTGGAAAAATACACATGTGCCCCAGTGTTCACTGCAGCACAATTTAAAATAGCTGGGACATGGAAGCAACCCAAATGTCCATCGACAGATGAATGGTTAAAGAAGTTTTGGTATATACATACAATGGAATACTACTCAGCCATAGAAGGGAACACATCTGAGTCAATTCTAATGAAGTGGAAGAACCTAGAGCCTATTATACAGAGTGAAATAAGTCAAAGAGAAAAACAAATATCATGTATTAACATGTATATATGGAATCTAGAAAGATGGTACTGATGAACCTATTTGCAGGGCAGCAACAGAGATGGAGACATAGAGAACAGACGTGTGAACACAGTGGGAAGAGGAGAGGGTGGGAGAAATGGAGAGAGTAGCATGAAAACATAAACAACCAGATGCAAAATAGTTCAGTTCTGTTCAGTTGCTCATTCGCATCCAACTCTTTGCAACCCCATGGACTGCAGCACACCAGGCCTACCTGTCCATCGCCAATTCCCAGAACTTACACAGACTCATGTGCATTGAGTCGGTGATGCCACCCAACCATCTCATCCTCTGTCATCCCCTTTTCCCCCTGCCTTCAATCTTTTCCAGCATCAGGTTCTTTTCCAAGGAGTCAGTTCTTTGCATCAGGTGGCCCAAGTATTGGAGTTTCAGCTTCAGCATCAGTCCTTCCAATGAACACCTAGGACTGGTCTCCTTTAGGATGGACTTGTTGGATCTCCTTGCAGTCCAAGAGACTCTCAAGAGTCTTCTCCAACACCACAGTTCAAAAGCATCAATTCTTCGGCACTCAGTTTTCTTTATAGTCTAGTTTGCACATCCATACATGACTACCGGAAAAACCATAGCTTTGACTAGATGGACCTTTGTTGGCAAAGTAATGTCTCTGCTTTTTAATATGCTGCCTAGGTTGGTCATAGTTTTCTTCCAATGAGTGTAAAATAGATAGCCAGTGTGAATTTGCTGTATGACTCAGGGAACTCAAACTAGTGCTCTGTGACAATCTAGAGGTATAGGATGGAGTGGGTAGTGTCAGGGAGGTTGAAGAGGGAGGGACATAACTATGGCTGATTCATGCTAATGTATGGCAGAAAACAACACAGTATTGTAAAGCAATTATCCTTCAGTTAAAAATAAACTTTAAAAAAATAGAAAACACAACACATCTATGAGATTTCATTATAGGTTAACTATCTCAATAGGATGTAAAAAGTTTTGAATATTTTGGTAGTGAAAACAGAGAAAATTAAGATAGATTATATAATACTTTTATATTTTTTGCATGATATTACCCTCATTTTTTTACCCTCATTTTAAATTACTGCTTAACTCTTTCTAAGTGTTTTCTCTTACAAGCAACCTGCAAACATATCTCATTTAAACAATTTAAACAAAATATGTACAATAAAATATGAATTATACTCTCCTTCTCTGTCAGAAATACTTTTAACATATGATACATGTCCTTGCATTCTTTTTTCTTACCTATTTTTGGCTGTCAATACATAAAAAGGAAACCCTAGAGAGATCTGTATGAGAAGGCTTCCCTGTAGGCATTCTAATTGAAGTGAGCCTTGTCTTTGAGGGTTGTATCTTACATATATTAAAAAGAAAAGGAAGATAATCACTAAAATGCTAATATTTTCCTTGCATATAGAAGAATAATGCCTTAGATTTTTTCCAAAGATCTCTGTATATTTCAAATATTCTAGATTAACTATGTGTTAAATTTTAAATTAAAAGAAACAACCTCCCTCCTCAAAACTACATGTCAATTTAATAATACCAGTCAGTTTCTATGAGCACAGATGCAAAAGACTTTAAGGCAGAGGCTTAAATTTTAGGCCAGTTGGTAATGCTTGTATGGTTAAAAAAAAAAAAAAAAATCTGCTATAGGTTTGCATATTGTTTGGCACTAGTATGCTGCCCACAGCTATTTTCCCCTCAGTTTTATTAATAACCTGATTTCTTAATAGTCAAGTCACAGTCCCAGTTTAGGATTTTTTTCCCTCCATATTCAGACTTAGTTCCTGCACAATATATTATTCAAGCATTGAGGGCCCACAAATCAACTTAGAAGTCATGGAATTGTGGATATTCTTTTATAACTCTCCATTAACTCTGTGTAGATTATATAATATCACCTATATCCCTGGAGGAGGGCAAAGCAACCCACTCCAGTATTCTTGTCTGGAGAATCCCATGGACAGAGGAGCCTGGCGGGCTACAGTCCAAAGGGTTTCAGAGTCAGACATGACTGAAGAAACTTAGTACACACACACATATCCATTTGTTAAACTCTTTACAACATATATTTGCTGAGCATCTACTATGTGCTAGACATTTTGCTAGGAAACAACAATATCTAGCAAAAATAAGTAAATGTATCTTGCTTTAAGCCTATCAATAAAAATCAGTTAGAAGAATGAAAGTACATACTTTGAGGGGTTCTGGCATATATAGAAGCAAAAAAAAGAAGACAAAACTGAAGAAAGAGAGCTTATATGAATTCTAGTAAGGTACAACTGCCTGTAGCCTGGCTTATTTTTATTTCTCAGCAACTAATAGAGATTCTTCATTATAGGCCTGGTATAAATATTTAAAAATTAACAAGGGGGTTCTTTTAATTTTCCTTTGGTTTTGGAGTCCTAAATGTGATGTTTCATAACTAGGCTTTGGATGTAGATTTTCCATTTATTAGTAACTATTCCCTATATTTTGAATCAAAATTTGTTCTTTTTACAAATCAGCTCAAATTTGAGGCATAATTCACCATGCAAGCCTTCTAGGCTCCATGCCACACTGCAGTATAAGTTAAGGCCCTTTCTGACAGTACCGTATTGAGGACTGTTATTTGTATAGCTTAATTTTTGTTGCGTAGGTTCACAATCAAGCTGTGATCTGCATGCTATCCAAGTGGGAGCTAGCTCATTTGAAAAGAATTAAGATCCAGTTAAGAACTAGCTGATAAATACAAAAGATTTGCTTAACCAAGTAAAGTACTTATAGGGCAGCGATTACTTGTAAGAGTTTTATCCTTTATGTTTAATATTCATGAGTGCTGATCCATACATGAATTCTCTTAGTAAGCTCCCCCAAATACTAATTACATGAAAGTAGGGATATTGTATCTGCTATAGCTATTTTTTTGACAGATTACATTGTAAGATGTTTGCCCAGAGTGAATGTTCTAACACCTACTCAGAGTTTCAGCAGAAGCAGTTCTTTTCCAAAAATTTAAGCTCTGATGAAAGCATCTTCCAGACATACGAAGCATAGTGCCTTGAAGAAATCCAATGAAACTCGCTTTGTTTTGGGAAATATTTGCTGAATTGCATTGGACTAGAACATTAGATGAGTTATAACAGGCTTGAACATCTGAAGAAATCCTTAGAGTAGATTTAATGCTTTTTGAAGTTCTAAGAAATTAGTTTTTTTGTTGTTAATTCTTTTAGTTTGATTCCTTTTCAGTGTAAATATTCTGATTCACTTCTGTCTTGACAAGGGCTTGATGAAACATCTTCACTAATGTCATTAAAATTGTGAACTTGTTCATCATCTGTGTATTTTCAGCTTTATAATCCAAATCAACTTTAACTTTGAAAAGCTGAAGTGGCAGTGAAAACTAATAGCTTCTTGTTTTAGTCTGAAATTTAGTAAGTAGGAAGGATAAGAAATTACTTTTCCTACCATAGTGATTGGCTATTCTCAATCACTATTGAAAATAGGACATGTAGAAACAGAGGGAGGAAGTAAACTAAATAAGAGCTACTGGGACTATGGGGATGAGGAGCATCTAGAATGTTTAACTGAGGTTAACAGGTTTCAGACTAATCCTTTCCCCTCTAAATCAAAAGTGACTTTGACTTTGTGGATAAACACCAATATGAGTTTACATATTAACAATACAAATGAATATAGCATGAAGAATTTCTAGATGAATGTGGAGGTTTTCTGTAGCAAGCTAACCATGGGTCTAAGAGTGTGATAAAATACTTCCACAAAAATAGGATCTCTGGCCCCCTGCCATGTTTGAGCTGACAATTTTAGAGGGCATGTTGTAGAAAGAAAAAAAAATTTTTTTCAGGATTAAAATTTAGGTTCATGGATTCAATTTAATTGCCAATCTGACTTGGCAGTCTGTTAATAGGCCCAGTGGGAATTTTTGAAGAATTGGATGCGAGATATGAATGGACCTACTTACAAAGCAGAAAATGACTCATAGACCTAGAGAACTCATTTGTGGTTGCTGGGGGATAACCACCAAGGACCTACTGGGAACTCTGCTCAATCTTATGTGGCAGCCTGGGTGGGAGGGAAGTTGGCAGAAGAATGGGTCCTTGTATATATATAGCTGAGTCTCTTTGCTGTCCACCTGAAACTATTATAACATTGTCAATTGGCTACATCCCAATACAAAATAAAATGTTCTAAAAATATATATGGGTAAGAAAAAGGTGGAGCTAAGGGAATAAAAAGAAAATACCAGCTGAAGAGCAAGGAACCCAGAGTTCAGTAATGGTGAGAGTGAAAGTCATTCAGTTGTGTCTGACTCCTTGTGACCCCATGGACTATACAGTCCATGGAATTCTCCAGGCCAGAATACTGGAGTGGGTAGCCTTTCCCTTCTCCAGGGCATCTTCCCAACCCAGGGGTCAAACCCAGGTGTCCCAGATTGCAGGCAGAGTCTTTACCAGCTGAGCCACAAGGGAAGCCCAGAGTAATGGTAATTCAAGCTTATCTTAAAAGCTCATTAATAATCTTATCAAACCTCCTATTAAAAGGCTTTGTAGAATCTGCCCAAATTCTTACACAGAAAGGAAGAGGAAGGATGGATATAAGTTACAATTCAAATGAAGCAACTGATTTAGACATATGTTGGCTGATACCTACAATTACTATTTTAGATATTTGTTGTTAGTTACTTATTTTTTTAAAGCATGTGTTCAACCAGATCATGAGCTCCTTTTGCAAAATTCAGGCTTAAATTGAAAAAGTAGAGAAAACCAATAAGACATCCAGATGTGACCAAATCAAATCCCTTATGATTATACAGTGGAAGTGATGAATAGATTCAAGAGATTAGATCTGGTAGACAGAGTGCCTGAAAAACTATGGATGGAGGTTCATAATTTTGTTCAGGAGGCAGTGACCAAAACCATCCTAAGAAAAAAAAAAAAAAATGAGAGATGGCCAAGTGGTTGTCTGAGGAGGCTTTACAAATATTAATAATTGAGGAAAGAAGAGAAGCTAAAGGCCAGGAAAAAAGGAAAAGATATACCTAACTGAACCTAACTAGACCTAACAGAAGCAGAAGATATTAAGAAGAGGTGGCAAGAATATACAGAAGAACTGTACAAAAAATGGTCTTAATGACCCAGATAACCATGATAGTGTGGTCACTCACCTAGAGCCAGACATCCTGGAGTGTGAAGTCAAGTGGGCCTTAGGAAGCATTACAACCAAAAACGCTAGTGGAGGTGAAGGAATTCTAGCTGAGTTATTTCAAATCCTAAAGATGATACTGTGAAAGTGCTGCACTCAAAATGCTAGCAAATTTGGAAAACTCAACAGTGGCCACAGGATTTGAAAATGTTAGTTTTCATTCCAGTTCCAAAGAAGGGCAATGCCAAAGAATGTTCAAACTACTACACAATGGCACTCATTTCGCATGCTAGCAAGGTAATGCTCAAAATCCTTCAAGCTAGGCTTCAACAGTTCATGAACAAAGAACTTCCAGATGTACAAGCTGGATTTAGAAAAGGCAGAGGAACCAGAGATCAAATTGCCAACCTCCATTGGATTAGAAAAAACAAGGGAATTCCAGAAGAACATCTACTTCTGCTTCATTGACTATGCTAAAGTCTTTGACTGTGTGGATCACAACAAACTGTGGAAAATTTTTAAAGAGATGGGAATACCAGACCACCTTATCTGCCTCCTGAGAAACCTGTATGCAGGTCAAGGAGCAATAGTTAGAACTGGACATGAAACAGCAGACTGGTTCAAAACTGGGAAAGGAGTACATCAGGGTTGTACATTGTCACCTTGCTTATTTAACTTCTATGCACAGTACATCATTAAAAATGCGAGGCTGGTTAAAACACACGCTGGAATCAAGACTGCTGAGAGAAATGTCAATAACCTTGGTTATGCATATGACACTACCCTAATGGCAAAAAGTGAAGAGGAACTAAAGAGGCTGTTGTTGAAGGTGAAAAAGCTGGCTTAAAACTCAACATTCAAAAAACTAAGATGGTCCCCCATCACTTCACGACAAATCGATGTAAAAAAAAATGGAAACACTGAAAGACTATTTTCTTGGGCTTCAAAATCACTGCAGATGATGACTGCACCCATGAAATTAAAAGATGCTTGCTCCTTGGAAGAAAAGCTATGACAAACCTAGGCAGTATATTAAAAAGCAGAGACGTCACTTTGCCTGCAAAGGTCCATATAATGAAATCTTTTTTTTTTTTTTTTGAATCACATACATGTGATCCATCCATCAGATGTATGGATGTGACAGTTGGATTACAAAGAAGGCTGAGCACTGAAGAATTGATGCTTTTGAACTATGGTGCTGGAGGACTCTTGAGAGTCTCTTGGACTGCAAGGAGATCTAACCAGTCAATCCTAAAGGAAATCAGTCCTGAATATTCACTGGAAGGACTGATGCTGAAGCTGCATTTCAATACTTTGACCACCTGATGTGAAGAGCTGACTCAATGGAAAAGACCCTGATGCTGGAAAAGATTGAAGGCAAAAGGAAAAGGGAGTGGCAGAGGATGAATGGTTAGATAGCATCACTGACTCAAAAGACATGAATGTGAGCTGACTCCAGGAGATAGTGGACGACAGAGAGCCTGGTGTGCTCCAGTCCATGGAGTCAGATCTTACTTAGTGACAGACAGCAACAGCATTCAATCATGTTAAGTTAAATTGCATAAGTGAGGGGATGTGGGTAGGCCCTGTGATACCAGAGTGTCATTTATTGTTGTGACTTTCTCCTAGTGCTTTTCTGTGATCTAAATTCTGTGGCATATATGCAACAGTTAATGTTCCAGAGTGTGTGCCTGTGGCATTTGAGAGATAATGTGGTTTCAGGTTGTGGTATCTTATTTTCATCATGAATTTATACTTGTTCACCCATACTCACACACCCCCATCTCCCAAACTGGGGATCATTTCTCGAGGAACAGGTGACTTTTGTTGCCTTTTGTTTGTAGTTTCCACTGACTTTCAGTACTTTTGATAATCTATTTTCACAAAGTTTCAATCTGAAGTCAGAGGCTCAGACAAAGGCTCTACTGCTTAGAGACTAGGAGTCCTAATGAAATTTCCAGTCTAGTCCAAGGGGAAAAAAATTGTTAGGGGCAAGAGAGGTGGGGCATATAGTGGGTCCTGTAAGGAGGAGATGGCCTCTAGAGATCGAGCCCAACAAATGTAATCAGACTTCAGCTTCCATCACTCGCAGGATGCATACATATGAATTTACTCCTAGTGGTCCTCTCCTTTTTTTTTTTTCTTACCTTTCTTACATGGCCTTTGTAGGCATTTTAGTGTGTGACTGCTACAATATTGCTCTATTAAACAATGAACACAATTTGCATGTTGATGTTTAACTTATACCCCTCATTCCATCACTCTATAAAATAGTTATATAACTGAACACACTGTATCTAACTCTTATTTGACCTTCATCCACCTCCTCCTTCCATTGCCCCAAAGTCATGGAGCCCTTGAATAATTTTAAATCCTGCTCTAACTCCTTTCCTGATGTAGGTCATTACCAGTGCAGGCAACTCAACAAAATAATGCTTTCACTGTATATCACTGCCCTGTTTAAATGCCTACTGAGGTTCCCTGTTACTTATTGCTGCTGCTGCTGCTGCTAAGTCACTTAAGTCGTGTCCTACTCTACGACCCCATGGACTGCAGCCTACCAGGCTCCTCTGTCCATGAGATTTTCCAGGCAAGAGTACTGGAGTGGGTTGCCATTGCCTTCTAGATTTAGTCTACTTCTCTTTTTAAAATTTTAGCCCTCCTAAGACATCTTTCTGGTACTTTCTCCTACCATTTCTGTGTTTCTTTAACTGGGCTGATAATTAAAATCTCCTGGGAAATGTTTTGAAAGAGCACTTTTCCTGACCTGACCTCTAGAGCTTATGGTTTAAGTGACCTGGGGTGTGGACTGGAGGATAAGTGTTTCTCTTTAACTTGCTGCTGCTGCTGCTGCTAAGTTGCTTCAGTCGTGTCTGACTCTGTGTGACCCCATAGACGGGGGCCCACTGTCTCTGGGATTCTCCAGGCAAGAACACTGGAGTGGGTTGCCATTTCCTTCTCCAATGCATGAAAGCGAAGAGTGAAAGTGAAGTCGCTCAGTCGTGCTCGACTCTTAGTGACCCCATGGACTGCGGCCCACCAGGCTCCTCTGTCCATGGGATTTTCCAGGCAAGAGTACTGGAGTGGGATGCCATTGCCTTCTCCACTCTTTAACTTAGGTATTTCTAATTTGAAGCCAGGTTTGAAAGCCACTTGTGCAAACTAGTAGTTCCAGACCAGGAGCATCTGCATCACCTGAGAACTTGCTAGAAATGCAAATTATTGGACCCCCCTGCCCCCAGATCTTGTGAATCAGAAATCCTTGGGACAAAACCAGAAACCTGTATTTCAATAAGATTCTGACATATATCAAAGCTGTGCCATCTAATGTGGTAGCTACTTGTGGCTACTGAGCACTTGAAATGTGGCTAGTCCAAATTGAGATGGACTGTAATATCAAGAACACAATAAAATTTGAAGGCCCAGTACAAAAAGAGAATATGAAAGCCATGTAAATGATATTTTAAATTAATAAATGTTGAAATTATTTTGGGAAGGTTAAAGGAAATGTATTGTTACAATGAATTTTACCTATTTCTTTTTTTTTAATGTGCCTGGTAGAAATTATATATATGGCTTGCACTGGTCTTCCCAGGTGGAACAGTGGTAAAGAATCTGCCTGCCAAATGCAGGAAACACAGGTTAGATCCCTGGGTGGGGAAGATCCCCTGGAGAGGGCAATGGCAACCCACTCCAGTATTCTTGCCTGTGAAATCCCATGAACAGAGGAGCATGGAGGGTACAGTCCATGGGGTCACAAAGAATTAGATACGACTCAGTGCATGATTGCGTACACATATAAACACACACACATTTCTCTTGGACAACACTGACTTAAAATTTGAGAGCCATTAATCTATGCCATCATTATTTTCCTACACAGAATTTTTCAAAGTGGTTTAACCAAAACAGACTGGATTTTGATTCCACACCTCTGGCCCTTTCACGCATCATTTCCATCATTAGACAGTCCTTCCTACCCCTCCATGCTTGAACCATTCCAGCTGATTCTTCCAGGCTGACCTTTTCATGTCTTTTTACTTCAAAAAGTATCTCCTGGTCACTCTGTCTCCTGGCTTATGATAACTCTCTTTCTCTATTTTTGTAGCTCCTAATTCCAGAAAGTAAGGGAGATTCATACTGGAGAACTCATAGAAAGGGGGCAGCTGTCTCAATCTTCAAGGATGGTAGAATCACTAAAGGTGGAAGAGGAGGGTACCAGGCTGTCATACTGAGGTGGTGAGGTCTGGAGTTCCTAAATGGCAGAGCCCAGCCCCCTTTATTTGTATACTCCACATTTCAGGTTGGGCTTCCCAGGTGGATCAGTGGGTAAAGAATCCACCTGTAATAAGGAGATGTGAGAGATGCAGTTTCGATCTCTGGGTTGGGAAGATTCCCTGGAGGAGGAAATGGCAACCCATTCCAGTATTCTTGCCTGGGTAATCCCATGGACAGAGGAACCTGGCAAGCTACAGTCCACAGGGTCACAAAGAGTCAGACACAGACTAAAGTGACAGAGCACCACACACACACACACACACACACACACACACACACACACTCATGCACACAGCACAGGTCAATTTGCGTCCAAGGCAGGAGCCCGGCAGACATACGTGGCTGATGAAGGTGATGGGCTTTAGAAGCCAGAGTGAGGGAAGGACAGCTGCTGGAAAACTGGATAAAAGCCATAGGATCCAAGAATGAGGCTTCTTTTGAAAGAAAAAAAAATCTCTTTGTATTCCCATTTAATGAGATGGTGACAAAATTCACGGGTTAATTGGTTTCAGTAACTTGTAGAAATCAAGCCATGTATTTGGGGCTTTTATGATTATGGGAATAGGGGTGCCAGCAGAGAGAACATTTAAATAATACTTTAGCGGCTTTTTCTTAGGTTTCCTATGTTCTATTTTATATCAGGTACAATTTTACTTAAAGGGTGTAAGAGAGACTAGATGACCTCAAAATATGACTTTCTGCTCAGAACTCTACTTCCTACACCATGTAAGGCAGACCCATGTCCCTTTTCTAGTCTATTTAAAATCCCACAACACTCTCCTCTTGCAGCTTTTTTCTACTGATCCTTCTTCAGCATTCTCTTTCTTGTCATTTCCCATAATTGTGTAACATTAAGACAGAAGAAAGAATGATGATGTTAGGGATGTGAAAGGGGAGATCCTAAAGCAAAAAAATAAAAAAGCTAACCATGTTTCTTCCTATATGGAACTTGTTTGCTAACCCTCAGTCCACTCTAGTACATGAATTCATTTTATTCTTTCTATAATCATGCAATTTTAGAAAGCTAATGTTTAATATTTCTCAGAAAGAACCATTTAAACTACCAGATGCTTTAACAGTTGCTTCAAGTTCTTCAGAAAGTTCTTGCATGAAAACATGAATTTGATCTTTGAAAGGCTCCTCAGGGAAACAAGTAGTAATGCTTGAATTGATTAGAACTTTCTGCCTCCAGAATCCTTTAATTCTCATTAATAAGGAAGAAAAATATCTACTAGCAAATACTTTCTAAGACTCAAATAGTGATGTTTTATATTCAATCAAGATATATGAGTCTCAAGACAATGAAGCACCTAGGTATGATATTATCAAGTTATAAATTGCCCATTTCTCATCACCACCTGAAAAAAATTTTTTTTTAATGAACCTACTTGCAAATGAACCTGTAAAATACCACCAGCCAAGCATGAGACTGGGATAAAACATTTCATCAAAATGTCTATAGATCATTTCTCTAAAGTGTAGATGAGTATCTTGCAAGTTATCACATAGTGCACATTTTCAGAGTCACTTTGGGGAGCAATGTGATATCACATTTTTAATGAAAAGAGGCAATATGATCAATAAAATAAAAGGGCAGATTTGAAATGCAGAAATCAATTTTAAGTGAGGAATGAATGACAAAAATAGGTTATTTAGTTTCCAAAACAGTTTCCAAAACCTGTGTGCTGTCTTGGTCTATTTTATTTTGTTATTTGTTTTTTTACCCATCTGTCATTTTTGTTTCCATTCCCCAGGAACCCTCTATGCTATTGCCAAAGCTGTGTCGCTGACATAGGTTTTTATAGGTTTTCAAGATCAGGAATAGTTCTAACAGTTCTCTTTTCTTTCCCAAAGATGACTGACACCTTTCCTCCCTGCCACCCCTCTCCCCAAACAATTTCCTATAAATAGAATTTTACCCCTTTAGAAAGTAGCAAAGGTAAGAAGTTAGAGAGGATACCTGTATATCCTCAGAATATTCACCAGAAGTTAATAATAAGCACTGTACTCATAAATCTACTTCCTTATGCAGAGCAACCTTTGGGGTTGCAAATTGGCTCTGGAGCCCCCAGGTTTTGTTTGGGTAGCTGCCACTTCAGAGATTCCATGTCTTAACTAGCTTTCTGTATGCAAATCCAAAGATTCACTAAATGTGGAAAAGCTTATATCTAAACACTCTGCCCTCAAATAATGGCCCTCACCTTCCTAACAGTAGCTGCTCTCAGTTTCTCTTATAGGTTCCCAGTTAATGTTTTGACTTTGAGTCTATTTCTCAAATTTCTCCTGCCCTGGTTTGAATGGCAAGGAATGACTGTCCTCGGGCTGTGGGTAGGTTCATTCATCCAATGGGAGGCAAGAGTGGGGTCAGAGGAAGGAAGACGGCAGTGGTGTTTTCCCTCTTTTTTTTTTTCTTTTTCCATGCCATTTATGGCAGCATCAAGTTGTGCTGGAGATAAAGAATCTGCTTGTCAATGCACAAAACATAAGACAAAAGGGTTTGATGCCTGGATCCAGAAGAACCCCTGGAGGAGGGCATAGCAGCCCACTCCAGTATTCTTGGCTAGAAAATCCCATGGACAGAGGAACCATGGGCTACACTCCATAGGGTCACAAACAGTCAGACATGACTGAAGCAACTTAGCACACATGCCTGCATGGCAGCATCTCTTTCCTAGTTCTGACTTCTGCCAGGCAGCTCCTCTTCCTGTGGTCCCAGCTCCTTCTGGTTAATGCCTGCCATGTCTGCATCCCGCAAAACATCCTGGCTGTGGGCTCTTATATCATCACTTCTGCTTCCCTCCAGGCCTAGGAATGATAGCTTCTTTCTGCTTTTGCCAAACTCTGGGTGGCCTCACCATCCCCTTATAGGTGTCTCTGTTTATTCACCAGCTGTTTCAGGAGATAGTGCAGCTCCTTCTAGGTCTCCTTACTGGCCTGAGGTAACCATTGCCCTGCTACTGTGAGTTTTGACTGCTGAAAGTTCAAAACCAGCCTCCTTCTCTGAGATGTGTCTGATGGAGTTGACAGAACAGCCACAGCCAGTGCTGATGGTTATGCACTGCTGACCCTCTAGGGAGGGACAATTCTTCTGTGGGGTTTATGACCTAGAGACTGCTCCCTGTGGATCAGGCCAAGGCTGTGCATGGCTTGAGTCCCATCTTTGCTTGGTTCTATCTTCTTCTCTATCCTGATTTGCTCTCTCTAAAGAGCACATCTTCAGAAAAATCACATGTGCTCAAATCCTTGTCCCAAGCTGTCGTTTCTTGGTGACCCAAATTGAGGAACCAGTGTAATTAAACCCCTCTGTTTGAAAGTCTTAGAGTAGTTTGTGTTTTCCTGACTGTGTCCTGAATGATACAGAAAGCTTAAAGTAACTCTCAGCATCTCACTTGCAAAAAAAAAAAAAAGGAAAAAGGCACAATGATAACATCTGTTTGAGTATTATAATACAAAAGCAATCTCATGTCCACTACTTATTTGATTGTCCTCACCCCTCTCCGAGGTAGAGTTCCACCTCATTGTCTCCCTTTAATCTCAGTGGTTTTCTTTTAGTTTCTTTAATACAGTGTATTTCTTCCTACCTCAGATTAGTTTCCAAATGCTGTTACTTTTTCTGGAATGGGGTAAGGGATATTGCATGAATTGTCTATGTGATATCTCATCCAGGAGATAAAATTGGGTTATAAAGATTTTCTGTTGCCCCACATCCTTCTAATTAGGAAGCAGCCAGGCAGAAAATAATTTTTAAAGAGGAAATTAACACGATCTTTCAGGTTATACTGCTAACTTCCTGTTTTGCATCGAGAAGTAAGTTATCTCTCCTTGATGCTCATTTAGAGACCTTAGATCTTTCTGACAAGAAGAGCATGGGCCAAGATAAAACTCAGCCTCCCAGAGATAATTCTCACTGGCATCCTTCCCTTCTCCTCCAGGCAAGGGAATGTACCAACCAGTGTAATTCTGAGGATCCCTGAGAAGTGAGCTACTGGGTGATAATCATCCTTTCACTGAGGACCACTTCCTTCCTCTCCACCCCAACTTCCACCATCATTCTGCCTACTCTCAACTGTAAATGAATGCGTTCTCTAATGCCCTTGCCCCTTCATGTTCTTTGATCTCTGTAACTCCATTGGCTTTCACATTCACTTGCTCTTATCATGACTTGGAAGTCTCCTCCTTTGAAACATGAAGCTTCAATACCGTGCCGTCAAAGAACAATCTCATATTTTTCCAGCTCTTACTCTGTCATCCTAGCATACTTATTAGTCTCATCAAATTAAATTTACTTATTTTTATCCAGTTTCTCAACTGTCACCTTCACTTTGTTCCTGACTTTGCTTAGAATCTATAATCTCTGGTGTTTGGCTACAAAGAGCACAGTAATCTACTGAACTGTCCTCTTGCCAGTATCCTCAGCTCCCATACTCCCTTTCCATCTTCACCACTATGGCAGTATTCCAGCCTAGACATCTACAACTTTCTCTTCTCAGAATGAGTACTACTGAGGAAGCCAAAATTCACCTTGGCACTATGAATTATGGCACCTTGCCAATTCACCTTGGCACTATGAGGACGCCTAAAATTCTCCTTGGCACTATTTCTATCTATGAATAGATAGAAATCTATTTCAGTTGTACTATTGAAATCATTAAGTATGAAATTACTAAAACTTACATATTCTCACACATCATTCCAGTCTGATAATGATATGTCCCTTCCTGTTCAAAGACAAATGAGCCCAGGCAAGATATTCCCTCCCATGAGTTTACTGAGAATACGTATAAGGCTTTATCCCTATTTCATCAATATTAGAACCTGGAGCATGATAGGTAGTTAATAAGTGCTCTATTTAATGACTCACTTTTTTTCCTGTATTTTTCTGTAGCTTGTATCATATTCATGTCTATCTACCTTACTAAACTGTGAATTCCTTGAGGACAGGAATTGTTTCTTAGTCATTTTTTATCCCTTATACCAGGCAATGTCTGAAACATAGTAGGCGTGAGTGAACAAGGGGAAAGGAAATGAATACCTTAGTGACATAGTCATTTTTGTGCAATTAAACTATGTTAATAAATGGATGTCTAAATGAGGAAATTAGTTACAAGTCTAAGTGTACAGCTATGATAACTCAATAAATTCTAACTTGCTTTATTACCAAGTGAATATAGATAATTATTTCCATCTCAAACTCAAGTCAGTTTATTTTTAAAAAACAAATTAGATGATTTTTAGCCTGAGAATGGATGATCGGAGAGTCCTACATTTTCTATTGCCTGGGTTCCCTTTAACACAACTTGACTGATTGGAAGACAACTGTGCACAGACCCAAGTTCTTGTTTTGAAATCTACTCTTTCTTCTTCCCTTTGGTTATTTAGTTTAGCTGCTTATACAGTTTCTTTGGGATGCCCTGCTTTGTGTTTTTTTCTTTTGTATTATCATAATAGAAATCACCAAAGAGTTAAAACTAGTACTTCTTAATCTACTATTTCAAGTCTATTTATTGCTGGCCATTGTCTAATCATGGCAAATATACGCACCAATATGATATAGAGAATAAAATTAAGATTATGCAACACTTACAGTTGCCTACAGAATACACAACTAAAGTTGTATACAGACTTTTCAGGCCCTTTCTAGATTTAAATAAGTCACAATCAAACCTCCAGATGGTGCATTTGCTTATCTGAGTTCTCCATACTGACCACTCAGTAAATGTTCAGAAATCTGACTTTTTGTTTTTAACTGACAAAGAATCTTACCATGAACTCTTACTTTACCACAAGCCTTCAGGAAAGTCAGATGAGAACAAGCTTTCCTTTCCTCTTATAAAATCCAAATTTCTGGTGACTTATAAAATAAGAAACCATGCTTTAGCACAAGGGCACTTGATAATTCCCCAACACAGTCCATCCTTGATTATCCAGGGGTGTAAATTATGTACTTCTGAGTTTTCTGTAGTTTATAATTCTAGGTTGAATCTTCCCTTTTGCCATACATAGCTCTAGATTATCTTTCCTTATATCATTTGTGTGTGGTTAAGAGCTTACAAGCTTTAACAACATTAATCTATCTAATACGTTGCTCCCAAATCACATAGGACTCTCAAGACCAAAAGTAAAGTGTCTGGTGCATGGCCCAGATTCCCCTTCCAGGCAGAAACTCTCATTTTCCTAACCTCCAGGGCTATGGCCTGCAGAGCTCTCAGAGCAGTCTCTCTCCAAGAATTGCCCTCGACTGAAAAGACCTGCTTTGCCCAATATTCTAAGCAATACACATCCAATGACTCTTAAATGTAGGAAGTTAACACTAACCTCTGATCCCCTTTCTCCACTGCCGCCATACACTACTGGGGTGAGTATTCCAGTTTCAGAGCTCCCCATGTGATGAGCTGAGACTTCCTTTGCAACTGTTATCAGTTTAATTTCTCCCCTCCACCCGACCCTGTTTCCTTCACTTCCTTGTGGGTGTTAGTTATAGGAGTTTCTCCAAAAACCCACCTGGATGCAATGGGATTCAACCTATGGTTGTTAATGTTAGGAGTGATCCTAGAAAGGAGACGCTGAAGATTTTGGAGTTGGGTCACCTACCAGTTGGCTGGTAGATTATGGCCTGCTGTAGCGGTGAAATTGTTAAACTTTCGAGGTGGTAAACTGGAAGGGGAGTAGGGACTGTCCCAGGTATTCTAAATTTCAGGAAAGAACAGTAATATTAAGAAAAGGGGGAATCAAATGATTCATTCTAGTAATGCCTTTGTTGTGCCGTGTTTGCTAAGTTGCATAGTCATGTCCAGCTCTGCAACTCCATGGACTGTAGCCTGCTAGGCACCTCTGTCCATGGGATTTTTCTCCTAGCAAGAATACTGGAGTGGGTTGCCATGCCCTGCTCCAGGGGATCTTCCCATCCAGGGACTGATCTGCATCTCTGTGTCTCCTGCATTGGCAGGCAGGTTTTTTTTTTTTTTTTTTTTTTTTAACCACTGTATCACCCGGGAGGTCCTCAGTGCCTTTAAAATGTAGCAGAATATGCCACTCCAAAATACAACTGCAAAAGTTCAGAGCATGCCACTCTAAAATATGCCACTTTGGTATATTGATTATTTTGAGCTGTAGGTACTTGAAAAACAGCAAATGAAGGAAGAGGCTTTCTCTGAACTCCTTTTTGCCTAAAGACAGATCCTCCAAAAGAGACTTGACTGTCATAGATCCCCTCCCTGGGAACTGCATCAGAGGAGATTGACTCATCACAGGAGAGAAGAATAGAAGGTGACAACCTGACAAACATTGTCACAGACTATCATACCTACCATCTAGTCTTCTAAAGGCCCACTCATCATCCTAAAAATTATTTATTCTTCCCTAAGAATCCCATATTCCCCTCCCTTTTATTAAGATGGTTGTTGTTTAGTCACTTAGTTATATCTGATTCTTTGTGACCCCACGGACTATAACTTCCCAGCCTCCTTTATTCTCGGGATTTCCCAGGCAAGAATAATGGGTATCCATTTCCTACTCCAGGGATCCTCCCAGCCCACAGCCTGAATCTGCATCTCCTGCATTGGTAGACAGATTCTTTACTGCTAAGCCACCAGGGAAACCAGTAAAGATGGTATTTAAGTCTAAAATTTAAGCGACCTTGGAAAATTACTCATTTTTCCCTGAGTATCTCCCATGTATACCATAAAGTATGCATGTTAGACTTTTGATTGTTTTTCTTTTGTTAATCTGTCTTACTACAGAAGTATCAGCAAAAATTCAAAAGGGTAAAGGGAAAATGAATATATTCTCCATACTCATTAGAGAATAATAATGAAGGCTGATTGTGATTAATACTTAATTTAGGGAAAAATATGAAAGTTAGATGGTTTACTGGGTGGCTATATATATATTTGCCTCCTGCTGTGAAAAGGCAGAAAAACTTGCAGAGTTAATTCTAAAGGTAGTGGATCTCTAGACAAAGTTGCATTCTCCACTTCGGCCAGGCAACTCTACTTACTAACGTCAGAGTTTGTTGGTTAGGCAGGAGTGAGAGACCCCGAGATTTGTGATGGTGATATTTGAGTTTACACACTAAAAACATGGCCTAGAGTTTTTCTGGACAATCTGGTTGTTCATCAATGGCTCAATTCTCCCCGCTGAAAAATTTTCATTCCCCCTTTGCTTGAGCAGTCTCGGGAACAAACGGCCTGCAGGGACAGGAACTGCCACGCTGCGGACTGGCGCCTTCGCTACAACTTCCGGTTCCGCCTCTGTTACTAGTGAGGGGAAGATGGCGGCCGTAACTGTGGTGATTCCTGTAGAGTGGATAAAGAACTGGGAGAAATCAGGGAGAGGCGAATTTTTACATTTATGCCGGATCCTCAGTGAAAATAAAAGCTACGAAAGTTCAACTTACAGAGATTTCCAGCAAGCTCTTTATGAATTATCATACCATGTCATTAAAGGAAATCTAAAGTATGAACAGGCATCTAATGTTCTTAGTGACATTAGTGAATTTCGTGAGGATATGCCCTCCATTCTTGCTGATGTATTCTGCATATTAGATATTGAGACTAATTGTATTGAAGAAAAAAGCAAAGGAGACTATTTTATACAACTGGTATTAGCATGTTTGTATTTAGTTTCAGACACAGTTCTAAAGGAACGCTTGGATCCAGAAACATTGGAATCGTTAGGGCTTATCAAACAATCACAGCAATTCAATCAAAAGTCAATTAAAATCAAGACAAAACTCTTTTATAAGCAGCAAAAATTTAATTTGTTAAGAGAAGAAAATGAAGGTTATGCCAAGCTGATTGCTGAATTGGGGCAAGATTTATCTGGAAATATTACTAGTGATTTAATCTTAGAAAATATAAAATCTTTAATAGGATGCTTTAATCTGGATCCCAATAGAGTCCTGGATGTCATTTTAGAAGTGTTTGAATGCAGGCCAGAACACGATGACTTCTTTGTATCTTTGTTAGAATCTTACATGAGTATGTGTGAACCGCAAACACTGTGTCATATTCTTGGGTTCAAATTCAAGTTTTATCAGGAACCAAATGGAGAGACTCCTTCATCTTTATACAGAGTTGCAGCAGTACTTCTACAATTTAACCTTATTGATTTAGATGATCTTTATGTACATCTTCTTCCAGCTGATAATTGCATTATGGATGAATACAAACAAGAAATTGTAGAAGCTAAGCAGATCGTTAGAAAACTTACAATGGTTGTATTGTCTTCTGATAAAATTGACGAGCGAGAGAAAGAAAAGGAAAAAGAAGAAAAAGTGGAGAAGCCACCTGACAACCAAAAACTCGGTTTGTTGGAAGCCTTGTTAAAGACTGGTGATTGGCAGCATGCGCAGGGCATTATGGATCAGATGCCGCCATACTATGCAGCTTCACATAAACTAATAGCCCTTGCTATTTGCAAGCTGATTCATATAACTATTGAGCCTCTCTACCGAAGAGTTGGCGTTCCTAAAGGCGCTAAAGGCTCCCCTGTTAGTGCTTTGCAAAATAAGAGAGCACCAAAACAAGCAGAGAGCTTTGAAGATTTGAGGAGAGACGTCTTCAATATGTTCTCTTACCTTGGTCCCCACCTTTCTCACGATCCCGTTTTATTCGCAAAAGTGGTGCGGATAGGCAAGTCATTTATGAAGGAGTTTCAGTCTGATGGAGGCAAACAAGAAGATAAAGAGAAAACGGAAGTTATCCTTAGTTGTTTGCTTAGCATTACTGACCAGGTATTACTGCCATCTCTTTCTTTGATGGATTGCAATGCTTGTATGTCTGAGGAACTATGGGGAATGTTTAAAATATTTCCATATCAGCATAGATATCGTCTGTATGGCCAGTGGAAGAATGAAACTTACAACAGTCATGCACTTTTAGTAAAAGTTAAAGCTCAAACAATAGACAGAGCCAAATATATCATGAAACGTCTAACCAAGGAAAATGTGAAGCCTTCTGGAAGACAAATTGGTAAGTTGAGCCACAGCAATCCAACCATTTTGTTTGATTATGTCTTGTCACAAATACAGAAGTATGATAACTTGATAACACCTGTAGTAGATTCATTGAAATACCTCACTTCGTTGAATTATGATGTATTGGCCTATTGTATCATTGAAGCTTTAGCTAATCCAGAAAAGGAGAAAATGAAACATGATGACACAACAATCTCAAGTTGGCTTCAGAGTCTGGCTAGTTTCTGTGGTGCAGTTTTTCGTAAATATCCAATTGATCTCGCTGGTCTTCTTCAGTATGTGGCTAATCAACTAAAGGCAGGCAAAAGTTTTGACCTGCTTATACTGAAAGAAGTGGTACAAAAAATGGCAGGAATAGAAATTACAGAAGAAATGACAATGAAGCAACTAGAAGCCATGACTGGTGGAGAGCAACTAAAAGCTGAGGGTGGTTATTTTGGCCAGATAAGAAACACTAAAAAATCTTCCCAGAGATTAAAGGATGCACTATTAGACCATGATCTTGCTCTTCCTCTCTGCTTGCTTATGGCTCAGCAGAGGAATGGGATAATCTTTCAGGAAGGTGGAGAGAAACATTTAAAACTTGTGGGAAAACTCTATGATCAGTGTCATGATACCCTGGTACAGTTTGGTGGGTTTTTAGCATCTAATCTAAGCACAGAAGATTATATAAAGCAAGTGCCTTCAATTGATGTGCTTTGTAATGAATTTCACACACCTCATGATGCGGCATTTTTCCTGTCTAGGCCAATGTATGCACACCATATTTCGTCAAAGTATGACGAACTTAAAAATCAGAGAAGGGAAGTAAACAGCAGCATAAAGTTCATAAGTACATCACATCATGTGAAATGGTGATGGCTCCTGTTCATGAAGCAGTGGTTTCCTTACACGTTTCCAAAGTCTGGGATGACATCAGTCCTCAATTCTGTGCCACATTCTGGTCATTGACAATGTATGACCTTGCAGTTCCACATACCAGCTATGAACGGGAAGTCAATAAACTTAAAATCCAGATGAAAGCAATTGATGACAATCAGGAAATGCCTCCAAATAAAAAGAAAAAAGAGAAGGAGCGATGTACTGCCCTTCAGGACAAGCTTCTCGAAGAAGAAAAGAAACAGATGGAACATGTACAACGAGTTCTGCAGAGACTGAAACTGGAAAAGGACAACTGGCTTTTAGCAAAATCTACCAAAAATGAGACCATTACAAAATTTCTACAGTTGTGTATATTTCCTCGATGTATTTTTTTCAGCGATTGATGCTGTTTACTGTGCTCGTTTTGTTGAAGTGGTACATCAACAGAAAACTCCAAATTTTTCCACACTTCTTTGCTATGATCGAGTTTTCTCTGATATAATTTACACAGTTGCAAGCTGTACTGAAAATGAAGCTAGTCGATATGGGAGATTCCTTTGCTGCATGTTAGAGACTGTGACCAGGTGGCACAGTGATAGAGTCACATATGAAAAGGAATGTGGAAATTATCCAGGATTCCTTACTATACTACGAGCAACTGGATTTGATGGTGGAAATAAAGCTGATCAATTAGACTATGAAAATTTTCGACACGTTGTACACAAATGGCATTACAAACTAACCAAGGCATCAGTACATTGCCTTGAAACAGGCGAATATACTCACATCAGAAATATCTTGATTGTGCTAACAAAAATACTTCCTTGGTACCCAAAAGTTTTGAATCTGGGTCAGGCTTTGGAAAGAAGAGTGCATAAAATCTGCCAAGAGGAAAAAGAGAAGAGGCCAGATCTATACGCATTGGCTATGGGCTACTCTGGGCAGTTGAAAAGTAGAAAGTCATACATGATACCTGAAAATGAGTTTCATCACAAAGACCCCCTCTGAGGAATGCAGTTGCCAGTGTACAAAATGGGCCTGGTGGTGGGCCTTCTTCATCGTCGATTGGAAGTGTATCTAAGTTGACGAAAGCAGTACCGAGGACACGGATAAATCAAGGGAGAGATCTCAGTGTGGTGTGAAAGCTGTTACTAAAGCTTCTAGTGCCACACACAAAAGGGAATTCAAGCAATGGAAATAGTGGCTCTAACAGCAGCAAAACTGTTAAAGAAAATGACAAAGAGAAAGAAAAAGAGAAAAAGAAAAGACTCCAGCTACTACTCTAGAGGCCCGAGTACTTGGTAAAGATAGTAAAGAAAAACCAAAGGAAGAATGGCCAAATAAAGATGAAAAAGCAAGAGAGACAAAGGAAAGAACACCTAAATCTGACAAAGAGAAAGAAAAATTCAAGAAGGAAGAAAAAGCTAAAGATGAGAAATTTAAGACCACTGTCCTGAATGTAGAATCAAAGTCAACTCAAGAAAAGGAAAGAGAGAAGGAGCTGTCCAGAGAACGAGATATAGCAAAGGAAATGAAATCAAAGGAAAACGTTAAAGGAGGAGAGAAAATACCAGTTTCTGGGTCCTTGAAGTCACCTGTTCCCCGATCAGATATTGCAGAGCCTGAAAGGGAACAGAAACGTCACAAAATTGATACCCATCCTTCTCCATCACATTCGTCAACAGTAAAGGTTACAGCCATACTTCCCAAAGTTCCTCTGGGTTCTGAGAACTATGCCAGCTCACCTGTCATCTCCATTCATTGTCTACAGGACAGTCTCATCAAACTCAAGGAGTCTTCAGCAAAGCTCTACATTAATCATACTCTTCCACCACTGTCCAAGAATAAGGAGAGAGAAATGGACAAGAAAGATTTGGACAAGTCAAGGGAAAGATCCAGAGAAAGAGAAAAAAAGATGAAAAGGACAGGAAAGAGCGGAAAAGGGATCACTCAAACAATAACCGAGAGGTGCCACCAGACTTAACCAAGAGGCGGAAAGAGGAAAATGGAACAATGGGGGTTTCAAAACACAAAAGTGAAAGGCCATGTGGGTCTCCTTATCCAAATGAGAAAGACAAGGAAAAAAATAAGTCAAAATCTTCAGCCAGAGAAAAAGGCGGTGACTCATTTAAATCTGAAAAGATGGATAAAATCTCCTCTGGTGGCAAAAGGGTGTGGACAGAACCCTAAGCTGAAGGTCTCCCAGAAGAGGATGCCAAAGCTCCATGCATCACTCTCAGAATGATATCTCCCATAACTGAGAGCTTCTGGTGCTGTCCATTTAATGGGAATCTGCTTTAAATCAGAAGATGAATACACACCACCATCCTTTTGATGAGACGTTCCAAAGTCACTGGTTTTCAGAACATTATTTTCACCTTCAAGCAGTTTCTTGCAGCAAGGTCCCAGTGTATACAATTTTTACCTGAGATTTACCATCCAGAAGCAATATCTAATAAAAATTTCACTAACTGTTTTAAGTCATCCTTCTTTCTCAGTCAGAAAGGAGAGGACATCACGTCCTGGAACAAGTCCCTTAATTTTGTACATAGGCTGTATTTGTGTGCTAACTTTTATGAGTTTTACAATATTGGTATGATTATATTGCTTGAGGATTCTGGTTTCTTGAAAAATTTTAATTTCAGTTCCTGGGAAAGATCATCTTCATATGTTCTAACAGTGATACCGATTTTATCTTTTAATGTGTCCCTAAATGTGTCATCAAAATTTCCCTTGCCCAGTAATTATGACAGCTTCATGACTGAGACAGAGAAGGCAGTGGCACCCCACTCCAGTACTCTTTCTTGGAAAATCCCATGGATGGAGGAGCCTGGTGGGCTGCAGTCCATGGGGTCGCTAAGAGTCGGACACGCCTGAGTGACTTCACTTTCACTTTGCTTGAGAAACAATTCGAAAGTCATTGTTTGGCAAAGAAATATGCAGCTTCCTCCCTTCCAATCTGTCTACACCTTTTCTCTTGGCCACCAGACAACAAAAACTACAGTCAAGAGACAAGATGATCCGGTCTGGGAAGTGCTGGGCTTGTTAAGGGAGGGAAGGGAGTGTCACAGGACTTAGGAAACATACTATCAGGAACTGGTGGGTATAGTATTGACTTGGATGTGACACAGGACATAATATGCTGGCAAGGACCCTGGGAATCAGTGCCAGGAGGCTTGTGGGTTTTTAGAATCCTGGAAAAAAGGATGACCCTTACTAATTAAGCTAGAAATTCCAAACTGCCATGCAAACAGTAGAAGGAGACATCAAAAGGCTTAGAGAAGTGCACAGGACTAGATACGTTATATAAGGTCCAAATGTTTACCAGCTGACTAAGTTCTGTGGGAGGGCCCAGAGAACACATTATTTACCAATATGATAAGAAATGCACAGTGAGAGGAACCCTAGTATCACTGAATAACTTAGGGTCTTTCAGGAGAAGATCAGTGTTCAGGGTAGGTTTCCTCATAGCAATAGGGTTGATAAGACCAGAAGATTAAAATTAAAAAAAAAGAAAAACCAGGTGGTGGCATTTAACAGTCAGAAACAATGTGGGTATAACCATCATGATGGAGTGGCACCAGGGGGCTTGATTAACAAACTGTGGAGATGATTAATGAAACATTTGTAACTAGTACTGTGCTGTACTTAGACATTTAGTTATGTGAGACTTTTTGCAACCCCATGGACTGTAGCCTGCCAGGCTCCTCTGTCAATGGGGATTCTCTAGGCAAGAATACTGGAGTGGGTTGTCATGCCCTCAGGGATAGGCCAACAGAAACTATTCAGTGTATACAATCTAAAGAAATCAAAGTTAAATGATCAGGAGCTTGAGGACGCTGTCCTAACATAAGTTCATATTTATCTGCCATTTTCAAACTCTGCCAGTTTTCTGACCCAGAAGTCCCTGGCAAAAGTGGAGGCTAGGTCCCCATAAGAAGTGCCCTGAATTGCTGCTGCAAGTAGACATGGTGATGATTCTTCTGGTTTTTTCTCAAAAGGACATGATGCTATATGTGAGTAAACTTAAACTATGAGAAAGAGAAAATCCAGACATTGTAATGATTCTTGAACATGGGGTTTGAGTTAACATTAATACCGAGGGACTTCAAGTACCATTATGGCTCTTGTGTTAGAGCAGGGGCACAGAGGAGCCAAGTAATAAGTGGAGTCCTATCACAGGTCTGGTTTACAGTAGGTCCCTTTTTCTATACACCCACCTATGGGTGATATCACCAGTTCCCCAAATGTATAATTGGAATGGACGCACAAAGGAATTGTAAGAACCCTAATACTAGACCGGGGAATAAAGTTATTTATTTGAGAAGGTCAAGTGAAAGCTGTTGAAATTGCCCATATCTGCCAATACTGTAAGTTAACAAAGATAACAAGCTCAGGAAGAAAGGCAGAGATCAGTGCCACTCTAAAGACATAAAGGTAGCTGTGATGGGAAGGAAAAGGCAATGGCACCCCACTCCAGTACTCTTGCCTGGAAAATCCCATAGACGGAGGAGCATGGTGGGCTGCAGTCCATGGGGTCGCTAAGAGTCGGAAACGACTGAGCAACTTCACTTTCACTTTCATGCATTCGAGAAGGAAATGGCAACCCACTCCAGTGTTCTTGCCTGGAGAATCCCAGGGATGGGGGAGCCTTGTAGGCTGCTGTCTATGGGGTCACACAGAGTTGGACACAACTGAAGTGACTTAGCAGCAGCTGTGATGGGAAACAATTTCATGTGGAATTTCTGGTAAGCTCCACTAGAAAAATCACAAGGAAATCCATCAGCATTCTGGGATAAGATCATGCTATTTGCAGGAGAGAATCACCAATCTTCTCAAAACATTTCCAGGCTTACTAATGGGTCTGAAAGAGTTAGGCCTTCTCACCATGGAATATCATATGACCACATGGTCTATCATTTATAAAAAGGTTGTCCATTATAAGCTGGTTTTTCTATTTTAAACCAAATTTATTTGTTTTTTGGCTGAGCTGGGTCTTTGTTACTGCATGTGGGCTTTCTCTAGTTGTGGTGTGTGAGGGCTGTTCTGCATTGCAGTGCACGGCCTTCTGATTGCTGCAGCTTTTCTTGTTATGGAGCAGAGGCTCTAGGAGCACGGGCTACAATAATTGCAGCAGGCAGGCTCAGTAGTCGCAGCTCATGGGCTCTAGAGCACAGGCTTGGTAGTTGTGGCCCACAGCCTTAGTTGCCCTGAGGCATGTGGGTCTTCTCAGACCAGAGCTAGAACTCGTGTCCCCTGCATAGCAGGCAGATTCTTATCCACTGAGCCACCAGGGACATCCAAGCTGGGTTTTCTTGAACTCAAAAAATCATAAGAGTAAGAGTCCTGCAATATTCTATCATGAGCAGCACTCTCTTATTAGAATATCCATCCAGGATTCTGCACATGCAGGGCTGGGCAGCACAAGCAACCTGCTTTAGCAGGTAGCCCTGGCTACGCAGGTCGTGCAGTGGTAAAGAATCCGCCTGCCAATGCAGGAGATACAAAACATACAGGTTCAATTCCTGGGTCAGAAAGATGCTCTGGAGTAGGAAATAGCAACCCACTCCAGTATTCTTGTCTGGGAAATTCCATGGACAGAGAAGCCTAGAGGGATACAGTCCATGGGGTCTCAAAGAATCTGACAGGACTGAGCATACAGAGACAAACAGCAGGTGACCCAGATCCACATGCATTTAAAACAGTTACATTCATGCCTCTCTCTCAGTTCACACCTATAGCATTTTGATTAGCTGATGAAGAAAGAAAAAGTCTTAGTTTGGTTTATGGGTGGGTAATTGTTGGGAAGATCCTCTAGAGAAGGGAAAGGCTACCCACTCCAGTATTCTGGCCTGGATAATTCCAAGGACTATACAATCTATGGAGTCTCAAAGAGTCGGAAATGACTGAGCAAGTTTCACTTTTCAATCTTTATGTTTAACCTGAAAGTGGACCAGTGCTTACTATAGTCGCATTCAGTTGTGGCCATAAAAGCCGGTGACCAGTGAAAATTCTCTCAAGGACAGAGCTTCAGGCATCAACCCAGGACTTACTTTATATATGAAGGGAAATGGCCCAAATTAATGCTATATATTGACTATATATGGACTGTTGCTCAGCTAATGAACTCCTTATTACCAAATTCACACTAAAATTAAAGAAAGTAGGGAAAACCACTAGATCATTCAGCTTTGACCTAAATAAAATTCCTTACGATTACACAGTGGAAGTGAGAAATAAGGGACCATTCTGATAGACAGAGTGCCTGATGGACTATGGACAGAGGTTCATGACATTGTACAGGAGAGAAGAATCAAGACCATCTCCAAAACAAGAAATGCAGAAAAGCAAAATGGCTGTCTGAGGAGGCCTTACAAATAGCTGTGAAAAGAAGAGAAGTGAAAAGCAAAGAAGAAAAGGAAAGATATACCCATTTGAATTCAGAGTTCCAAAGAATACCAAGGAAAGATAAGAAAGCCTTCCTCAGCGATCAGTGCAAAAAATAGAGGAAAACAATAGAATGGGAAAGACTAGTGATCTCTTCAAGAAAATCAGAGATACCAAGGGAAAATTTCATGCAAAGATGGGCTCAATAAAGGACAGAAATGGTATGGACCTAACAAAAGCAGAAGATATTAAGAAGAGGTGGCAAGAATACACAGAAGAACTGTACAAAAATGATCTTCACGACCCAGATAATCACAATAGTGTGATCACTCACCTAGAGCCAGACATCTTGGAATATGAAGTCAGGTGGGCCTTAGGAAGCATCACTATAAACTAAGCTAGTGGAGGTGATGGAATTCCAGTTGGGCTGTTTCAAATCTTGGAAGATGATGCTGTGAAAGTGCTGCACTCGACATGCCAGCAAATTTAGAAAAGTCAGCAGTGGCCACAGGATTGGAAAAGGTCAGTTTTCATTCCAATCCAAAAGAAAGGCAATGCCAAAGAATGTGCAAGCTACTGCACAATTGCACTCATCTCATACGCTAGTAAAGTAATGCTCATTATTCTCCAAGCCAGGCTTCAAAAATACGTGAACTGTGAACTTCCAGGTGTTCAAGCTGGATTTAGAAAAGGCAGAGGAATGAGAGATCAAATTGCCAACATCCACTGGATCATGGAAAAAGCAAGAGAGTTCCAGAAAAACATCTATTTCTGCTTTATTGACTGTGCCAAAGCCTTTGACTGTGTAGATCACAACAAACTGTGGAAAATTCTGAAAGAGATGGGAATATCAGACCACCTGACCTGCCTCTTGAGAAATCTGTATGCAGGTCAGGAAGCAACAGTTGGAACTGGACATGAAACAACAGACTGGTTCCAAATAGGAAAAGGAGTACATGAAGACTGTATACTGTCACCCTGCTTATTTAACTTCTATGCAGAGTACATCATGACAAACACTGGGCTGGATGAAGCACAAGCTGGAATCAAGATTGCTAGGGAAATATCAATAACCTCAGATATGCAGATGACACCACCCTTATGGCAGAATGTGAAGAAGAACTAAAGAGCCTCCTGATGAAAGTGAAAGAGAGTGAAAAAGTTGGCTTAAAACAACATTCAGAAAACTAAGATCATGGCATCTGTTCCCATCACTTCGTGGCAAATAGATGGGGAAACAGTGGCAGACTTTTTTTGGATGGGTGGGCTCCAAATCACTGCAGATGGTGACTGCAGCCATGAAATTAAAAGATGCTTACTCCTTGGAAGTAAAGTGATGACCAACCTAGACAGCATATTAAAAAGCAGAGACATTACTTTGCCAACAAAGGTTCATCTAGTCAAGGCTATGGTTTTTCCAGTGGTTATGTATGGATGTGAGAGTTGGACTATGAAGAAAGCTGAGCACTGAAGAATTGATGCTTTTGAACTGTGGTGTTGGAGAAGACTCTTGAGAGTCCCTTGGACTGCAAGGAGATCCAACCAGTCCATCCTAAAGGAGATCTGTCCTGGGTGTTCATTGGAAGATCAGTTTGTTAGAAGGACTGATGTTGAAGCTGAAACTCCAATACTTTGGCCACCTGATACAAAGAGCTGATTCATTGGAAAAGATCCTCATGCTGGGAAAGATTGAAGGCAGGAGGAAAAGGGTATGACAGAGGATGAGATGGTTGGATGGCATTGGTGTGGCTTCGTGATGAGAAGTTTTAAGGAGAAAATTGGAAACTTTGAGGGATCAGAGGTCTGAGGATGGGCCTATCATAGTGACAGGTCCATGTATAACTTGTTACTGCCTGCCAGGGAGCATTTACCATGAAAGAGGCTCCAAACAGCTAGACGGACAGAATGACTCTCTGCTACTGGCAGACATGTGACAGCCAGCCTGCTCTCAGCAACTGCAGTGCTGGCACAAAAGAGCATGAACAGGGTATTCATGGTGTCAGGATAGACCCTAGGCATGAGTCCACCCAATGTCATTGCCTTGCCATGACTATGGCTGATCTATCTACCTATTACTGTCAGATGTCCAACCAGGCAGCAACAAAGACCAATACTAAGACTTGATATGGCACCATCTCTAAAGGATTCCAACAAGATACTTGGTGGCAACTCAGTTATCTCCTGGAAAATGTAGCAATTTATCTTTACTAGAATCAGGATATTTTCTAGGTATCAGATTGAATTCTCCATTTATAGGACCTCAGCCATCTCCAATATTTAAATAATGTTTGATTCACATACATGGTATTGCACCTGACAATGTTTCAGACCAAGGACCATTTTAAAGCAAAAGAGGTTTGGCAGAGGACTTATAACAAAAAAATACACTATTCCTATAACAGACCATACCACTGAAAAGCTACCAGACCTTTAGAGTAATAGAACTGCCTTTTGAAGTTATAGCTGAAACCTGCTTGAAGATAATACTCTTCAGAGATGGGGTGTCATCCTCTAGGACATAGGACACATCCTAAATTAGTGATCATTATACAGTGCTATGTCCCCAGGGGATAAAAGATGTGAAGATAGTGACTAGCCCCTTTTACTATCAGTCCTACAGAGCCCCTTGAAGAGTCTGTGCCTCTGACTCTATAATGACAAACTTCACAGGTCTAAAATTTCTGTTATCAAAGATGAATGCTTTTACCAATAACATTTTTAAGTTCTGTTTTCAGACAACTAGCATTTCAGATTCCTTGTGCCAAAAGGCCTGAAAACAAGTTACCATCCTGGCTGACATAATGGACCATGATGATGACGAGTCTATGATACTGCCATTACATATCAGGGGAGGCAAAAATTCCTCTGGCAGCCAGGAGATCCACCATCGTGTTTCTTGGTATTCCTTACCCAATTCTGACTGTAAATTATCAAGTACTGACACCAGAGTTTGAGAAGGGCATGGTGATCAGAGGATCAAAACTTTTAGGAATGAGGGCTTGGATTTCCTCGTGACGTAAACCAACTGGACCAGGGGATGTGCTATTTGAGATGGAAGGGAATCCAGAAGGGACAGTAAAGAAAGGAGATGAGTATCAGTTGTGTTTCCAAGACCAGCTTCTGTGGTGAGGGCTGTAGCTGTTTCCACCTAACCTCCCTGTTATACGTTAATCCTGTCTGACTCTTGTGACCCCATGAACTGTAGCCCACCAGGCTCCTCTGTCCGTGGAATTCTCCAGGCAAGAATACTGAAGTGGGTTGCCATTTCCTTCTCCAAGGGATTCCCTGACCTGGGAATTGAACCCAGGTCTCATGCATTGCAGGCAGACTCTTTACCGACTGAGCTATAAGGAAAGCCCGTACATCAACCCAGAATCCTAGAAAAGATTATTTTAGATGGTGAGCTTATATGAAACAAGAGGATCTGAATTTTGCAAGTTCTGAACTATATTTGTGGATACTGTACTCTGAAATCCAGATCCCCATGTCAGGATCAATGCCCTCCTTTCCCTAGCTGTTATGAGTGTGGTTGATTTTGCTGCAGAGCTAAGTTCTTTTCTAGGAATTGCCTCAACAGAAGGGAGCTGCACAGCCCAATGTTAGGACCTTTCCTCCCTGGCTACCCACATCTAGTGACTGCTCTATGTTGGCTGGTGACGGTGGTGGTATATTAAAAGTAAATTTGGGTGACCTCTGAAGAGCCATTCAAGATTCAGGGTTCTGTGTGGAATTTGCTGAGGCTCTCATGCAATCTTTTTCAACTTCCTCTCTCCAACCCTGCTTCTGTTATTCCTTACTGGTGCTAATCCAAGGTTACTCTCTAATGAACTCCTGCATGAAAATCTGTCTCAATCTGTTTCTTGGAGAACCTAACCTAAGATAAAGGATTCATGTTGCAAACTTGTTTAAGAGCTAGTTTAAGACTTGGTTTATATCACCAGTTGTTTTCAAATTTACAAGGGTACCTGCAGCATCTAATAGTTTTTATTTTTTGCATTTCATGACAGCATTTAAAACCCCAAACTTTGTACTGTTTTAAAGGGTAGGAGTGGGGGTACTAGGGATACATGCTATAAAATCTTCTCTCCAACAAGGCCAGCATGGATTCTCCTCCTGTCAACGCAAGACAGAAAATACATAAAAGCAGCTCATGCTATCCCAATTCACTAAACAAAGTAAAAATATTTTTACAACTTTTAAACACAGACACTAACTAGAAGTTAGTTCAAATGTAGCAATAAAATACAAGTATTTCCAGATTGAAACACAACGATGAAGACATTTAAAAATGCCTTTTCTTTTGATAGTCTACTCTTTATTTTTTAAACTTTGGATATTGGAACAAACCATCTGCTAACTGTGTAGACATAAAATTCTTACTACTGATATTTGAACTGTGTGGAACGTTTGCTTGAGGAACTAATCTTTCAGGGATCAAAGAGTGAAGATAAATACCAAAGAGTGAAGGTAGAGAGGTTAGGTGGTTGAGGTCCTACGGGATAGTTCCTAAGTACATTTGTGCATTAGTTTTACTAGTTCTTTGTTTTAAGAGAAGATCACCAACAATCAAAACTGTAAGAAATCCACAAATGAACAGATTTCCCACCTTCCCATGTGGGAAGCATGAGAATGGCTGGGAAAGCACACAAAACAAATCTCTCTGGCTCATTACCTACAGGTAACTGATTTCAATCTTCTGGCAGGGTTTGTCCTATCCCAGTTTCCATCTGACCCCAAGGACTCCAGTAGACTTCATAATTCCCATGTGCCTATATCTTTCTCCACTTCCTAGAGCTCATATTCCTCAAACACAGAAGAATAAAATGTAACTACTATCAGTGGCCTACCATTCAAATGAGCCTAGCCTAATTACTTGGAAATACGTCTTCCTTTTCTTTCTGGACTGAAATTAATTTGAACTTGGTCAAACTATGTCAGGAAAATTTTTTAAAATAAATAAGTATAGTCCTACTGAGAAATAACTAACTATTGCATATACAAGAGAAGTTGAGCCCTTTCTTTTTACATTGGAATCTATGTTTCATGGAAATTCTGAGACTCATTTTAAGGATTAAAATAAATTGGGAATTTTGCCAGTTCCATTTGTTGCTGTCTTCTTGTGCTAGGAAAAACTGCACGTTCTGGAGGAAAGTCCATGCTGTTCCTATATCCTCGTTGCTAAGGTGATTGGGGAGGATGAAAACATACTGGCAACTCATTGTTAATTTGTTTACAAAAGAATATGAATGAGTTTCACCTCCTGCAGTCAGGAGCATTTTAGCTTCTGCCTAACTCTTTGAATCCAACTGTAGGGGGCAAGGTCATTCTCAACCAAACTGCTTGCAAATTAAGTAAAAAGTCCTTCAGTTGTTGTTAAGATACAATTACTCTCAGCAGCCACGTACACAATCTGTTAAATAGTCCCAATTAAATAACTATTTAGAGCACAAAGTGAAAAACAGAATATATGTGAAACTAAGTGGGAAAAAGATCTTTCAATCCCCAAATTAAATGTACCTTGCTTTTCAGAGCAAGTACCTTAACCCCAGTGTATCAAAATGGTTTGGCAAAACAGTGACTTGCAGGGTTTTGTGTGTGTGTGTGTGAATATGTGGAGTAATACATTGTTATTTGTTTGAATAATGTTATTACTTTATATAACTGTGTCCTTTTGGACAAGGGTGGGGTATGGGACAGAGACAGTGGTGACTGTCTCTGTTTGTATAAATAATAAATAAGGAATTAAAATAATGACCATTGTTTTCCTGCTAATGGACTCTGTTTTATTGCTTTGTATACTTCCTCTCAAAGTCTAGGCTTCTTTGATCATGACTGCATCAGAAGCAAGACTAATCATGGATCACTAATTCTGCTTTATGCAATAGCTGGAAAAAGAATCTTAAGGTGATGTAATAAATAAAATTCATACCATGCTACAGGAGAATATTATTTATGAGAGGTAATATAGTGAAATGGTTATGAACATAAACTCCAGTGCTCAACTGCTGAGGTGTACTACTTGCTATTTTATGATCTAGGGGCAAACGCCTTAACTCTATGTCCTGTTGCATCCTCTGTAAAACAGGAAAAATTAAAGTAACTGAATTATAAATGAGTGCATTTCATGTTAATTTAAATTAAATGGAGAATGAACATTTTGATGGTATTTGTTATTTTTGATATATATGTAATATTTTTAATTCTTCAATTAGTATATAGAGAAAATTAACAAACACTTAGAGTTCTAGAACTGGAAAGTGTTTTTCTTCATATGAGAAAACTGAAACTTTATACGGCATTAACACAAAGTTCTACCAAGACATTTTGTTTCATATCCCTTTAACTGTAAATTGACTTCTCAAATTATTTGATTTGCTAGAAGCTGAGCTAGAAGAAAGTATGGAAAACCCCTAAACCATTCAGGTATGACCTAAATAAAATGCCTTATGATTATACAGTGGAAGTGACAAATAGATTCAAAGGATTAGATCTGATAGAGTGCCTGGAGAACTATGGACAGAGGTTCATGACATTGTACAAGGGGCAGTGATCAAGACCATTCCCAAGAAAAAGAAATGCAAAAGGCAAAATTGTTGTCTGATGAGGTCTTAAAAATAGCTGAGAAAAGAAGAGAAATTAAAGGCAGGAGAAAAAGGAAAGATATACCCTTTTTGAATGCAGAGTTCCAAAGAATAGCAAGGAGAACTAAGAAAGACTTACTCAGTGATCAATGCAAAGAAACAGAGGAAAATGATAGACTGGAAAAGACTAGAGAGTGCTTCAAGAAAATTAGAGATACCAAGGGAACATTTCATGAAAATATGAGGACAATAGAGGACAGAAATGGTATGGACCTAACAGAAACAGATGATGTTAAGAAGAGGTGGCAAGAATACACAGAACTGTACAAAAAAGATCTTCATGACCAAGATAACCGGAATGGTGTGATCACTCACCTAGAGCCAGACATCCTTGAATGTGAAGTCAAGCGGGCCTCAGGAAGCATCACTATAAACAAAGCTAGTGGAGGTGATGGAACTCCAGTTGAGCTATTTCAAACCCTAAAAGATGATGCTGTGAAAGTGCTGCACACAATATGCCAGCAAATTTAGAAAACTCAGCAGTGGCCTGGACTGGAAAAGGTAAATTTTTATTTGAATCCCAAAGAAAGGCAATGCTAAAGAATGCCCAAACTACTGCACAATTGCACTCATCTCATATGCTAGCAAAGTAATGCTCAAAATTCTCCAAGCCAGGCTTCAACAATACGTGAACTGTGAACTTCCAGATGTTCAAGCTAGATTTAGAAAAGGCAGAGGAACCAGAGATCAAATTGCCAACATCCGCTGGATTGTCAAAAAAGCAAGAGAGTTCCAGAAAAACATCTACTTCTGCTTTATTGACTGTGCCAAAGCCTTTGACTGTGTGGATCACAACAAACTGTGGAAAATTCTGAAAGAGATGAGAATAGCATACCACCTGACCTGCCTCTTGAGAAATCTGTATGCAGGTCAGGAAGCAACAGTTAAACTGGACATGGAACAACAGACAGGTTCCAAATAGGAAAAGGAGTATGTCAAGGCTGTATATTGTCACCCTGCTTATTTAACTTCTATGAAGAGTACATCATGCAAAATACTGGGCTGGATGAAGTACAAGCTGGAATCAAGACTCCCGGGAGAAATATCAATAACCTCAGATATGCAGATGACACCACTCTTATGGAAAAATGTGAAGAACTAAAGAGTCTCTTGATGAAAGTGAAAGAGAGTGAAAAAGTTGGCTTGAAACTCAACATTCAGAAAACAAAGATCATGGCATCCGGTTCCATCACTTCATGGGGAATAGATGGGGAAACAGTGGAAAGTGTCAGACTTTATTTTGGGGGCTCCAAAATCACTGCAGATGGTGACCACAGCCACGAAATTAAAAGATGCTTACTCCTTGGAAAAAAGCTGTGACAAACCTAGTAGCATATTAAAAAGCAGAGACATTGCTTTGCCAACAAAGGTCCATCTAATCAAAAACTACGGTTTTTTCAGTAGTCATGTATGGATGTGAGAATTAAACTATAAAGAAAGCTGAGCACCGAAGAATTGATGCTTTTGAACTGTAGTGTTGGAGAAGACTCTTGAGAGTCCCTTGGAGTGCAGGGAGATCCAACCAGTCCATTCTAAAGGAGATCAGTCCTGAATATTCATTGAAAGACTGATACTAAAACTGAAATTCTAATACTTTGGCTACCTGATGTGAAGAACTGACTCATGTGAAAAGACCCTGATCCTGGGAATGATTGAAGGCAGGAGAAGAAGGGGACGAGAGAGGATGAGATGGTTGGGTTGGCATCACCAATGTCATGGACATGAGTTTGAGTAAGCCCTGGGAGTTGGTGATGAACAGGGAAGCCTGGCATGCTGCAGTCCATAGGGTTGCAAAGAGTCAGACATAATTGAGCAAGTGAACTGAACTGAGCTGTTACCCATAGTAGATTAAAAACCTAGTAAAATCCTAATATAGTATGACTACTTTTCCTGCTCTTACATTTAAGCTATTTTAATTGAAGAAAGGAATACAGATTTATAGACTCTTAGAGTTGAAAAAAATCTTAAAAGGCAAAATTCTATCCAATACAGTGCTCTCGTTCACTCATGTATTTATTCTGCTGACTTATTTTTTTTTTTTTCAGTACTCCTTAAGGGCAAGGACTGAACCTTATTTTAATTCTCTATGCTTTACCATTGATATAGTGTCTGCACTGAGGCAATGCTTACTTGGAATGATTAAGCACATACTGCTGCTGCTGCCACTGCTAAGTCACTTCAGTCGTGTTGACTCTATGCGACCCCATAGACAGCAGCCCACCAGGCTCCGCCGTCCCTGGGATTCTCTAGGCAAGAACACTGGAGTGGGTTGCCATTTCCTTATCCAATGCATGAAAGTGAAAAGTGAAGTCACTCAGCTGTGTTTGACTCTTCACAACCCCATGGATTGCAGCCTACCAGGCTCCTCTGTCCATACAATTTTCCAGGCAAGAGTATTGGAGTGGGGGTGCCATTGCCTTCTCCCAAGCACACATTGAGTATCTAATAAATGCCAACACTTGGGTAAGCTATGGTGTTATAAAGATAAATAGAAATAGAGTCTCTGGTCATAAGGAGCTCATAGTATGTTGTAAAAATGAACTAAATATTATGTGTTAAGTGCTAGACCAGGTGGATGGACAGAGTACAACCACTTATACCTGAACTGCAGTGCTCTCCGTAAACTTTGGAAAGTGGGAATGATGCCCTTGGTCTCATGCTTTCTCTTCAACAACCTGGCCTGTACCCCCAGCAATGGCCAGCTCTATTCAATACTTTGACCACATGGTGCAAACAGCTGACTCATTGGAAAAGACCCTGAGCTAGGAAAGATTGAGGGCAGGAGGAGAAGGGGGAGTCAGCAGACAAGATGGTTAGACAGCATCACTGACTCAATGGACAGGAGTTTGAACAAAATACAGAAGAAGGTGAAGGACAAGGAAGCCTGGCCTGCTGCAGTCCACTGGGTCGCAAAGCATCAGACACGACCCAGTGACCGAACAACAACATAGAGTAGCATGAGTAATTCTTAAGCATGACTTGACATGTGGTGGGGGACTATGAGGACTTTCAACAAGTCCCTGCCTTTTGGAGTTTTAAAATGTTCATTTAATGTGGGTAACAAGAATCAAAGTGTGGGCTGGACTAAGAAGGAATGGCTGCCCCATGTTTAGTACACTTGAAACACTATGAGCCTTAGAGAACTGTCCTTCAGCATCAGCCCCTGCCCCTCGGAAGTGTTTCTTCACAGGCTGCTTATTGCGGGAAGCTCAGTCATGGGTACGGGAACCCTTTCTATCATCGAAAGTTTCCCTTAAATCTTTATATACCTCCCTGTAATTATCAATCACCAGTGCTAATTCTGCATCTAAATCAGATGCAAAATAAAGCCCTCTACTGTATAACATATATTCAAACAAGAGAGGATGTTCTCATTGTTATATCCCTTCATCTTTTTTTTTAAACTTATATTTTGTATTGGGATATAGCTAATTAACAATGTGATAGCTTCAGGTGAGCAGTGAAGGGACTCAGCTGTGCATATGCATGTATCAATC
Source organism: Nanger dama (assembly GCA_917880005.1). Classification (NCBI taxonomy): domain Eukaryota; kingdom Metazoa; phylum Chordata; class Mammalia; order Artiodactyla; family Bovidae; genus Nanger; species Nanger dama. The sequence goes on from CAKJTW010000015.1 coordinate 37,809,742, forward strand.
CCTTCATCTTTTATTAGATTAAATACTCAGTATTTCTTCAGACTTTCCTCTTATTTTTTTAATTAATTTATTTATTTTTAAAATTACAATACTGTATTTGTTTTGCCATACATTGACACGAATCAGCCATAGGTGAACACAATCTCCCGATGCCGAAGCCCCCTCCCACCTCCCACCCCACATCCTCTACTTGAATCATCCTGTGCATCAGCCCCATGCATCCTGCATCCTACATTGAACATAGATTGGCGCTTCGTTTCTTACAGGAAAATATACAGAGACTTTCCTCTTATTATAATTTCCATAGACTTCATCATTCCCTTTTCTCTTTCAGAAAAGGGAGTCAGTGAACCTCCTAAAATTATGAAACTTGGGACTGAACACTCTGAAGGACTCCACACAGTACTGGGATTCCACACAGCTTCATAGGAGGCCACATTGCATCTTGAAGAAGAGAACACAGTTTGCAGAAAGAAAATAGAATCACTCTCAAACTTTGTACTATTTTATAGATTTTCTCTGGTGTTCTTTAAATCACATACATCAAAGGAGTCAAATGACCTTGTTCAGAGCCAGTGGCTCAGCAATACCTGTAATAAGGGAAAGTAACAGGCAATGGCACCCCACTCCAGTACTCTTGCCTGGAAAATCCCATGGATGGAGGAGCCTGGTAGGCTGCAGTCCATGGGGTCGGTAAGAGTCGGACATGACTGAGCGACTTCACTTTCAGTTTTCACTTTCATGCATTGGAGAAGGAAATGGCAACCCACTCTGGTATTCTTGCCTGGAGAATCCCAGGGACGGGGGAGCCTGGTATGCTGCCATCTATGGGGTCACACAGAATCGGACACGACTGAACTGACTTAGCAGCAGCAGAGGCAACATTAGTTATTTCTTAATTAAGACTCTTGTAGCATAAGAAGGTGCTGGGAAATTAATTTGACAGGCTAAATTAACGTGCATTACTTTAACAATTAACTCTGATTTATTTTGGAGGAGCTAAGCAAGTATTGATTCATTTCTCCAGCCTTCTATGAGTAATCACATTCAAAGTAAACAACATCAATTAAGAATCTGCTTTTGCATGGTAACTAACTTTATATCAAAACACATTAGATGGGAAGGCTTGAATTGATTTTCTGATAACTTTAAGAAAAATCTCACTAAAAGCTAACTTATTTACAGTACATGTTCTTTTTATATTAGTTCTTTTTATATTATTTTTCAGAGTCTTGTCACCCACATCTTTGTACTAGAAGGAAACTCAAGGATCATCTGGTCCAATTCAAATAAATATCAGTATGTAGACATAAGGAAGTTGTTATAATTGTGAGAGAAGGATATTTAGTAACCAGATTAATTTTTATCACTGGTCAGTTCAGTTAGCTGGAACAATTAGCACTTAGACATTTAATACTTACTACTCAGCCATGATACACTTTAATTGTCACTAAGGGGCTTCCCAAGTGGCTCAGTGGTAAAGAATCCATCTGTTAATGCAGGAGACGTGGGTTCGATTCCTGGGCTAGAAAGATCCCACATGCCATGGAATAACTAAGCCTGTGTGCCACAACTACTGAAAGCCTAGAGCCCATGCTCAGCAACCCAGGAGAAGCCACCACAATGAGAAGCCCTCACACTGCAACTAGAAAGAAGACCCTACTTGCTGCAACTAGAGAAAAATGCACACAGCAAGAAAGACCAAGCACAGTCCTAATTATAAATAAATAAAACTATTAAAAAATTAATTGTGGTTAAGGACGAATCCTAGCTGACTTTACCAAGGAGAAGAGTGAGGAGACACACTGACAGGTTAATGGTCTATTTCCTCTCGAGGCAATGTACTGATATTTGCAGTTGAAGGTAAACTTTGTTGGTTATTAAAAATACATCGAAATGATTTGTTGATGTAAAATATAGTGGCAGTGTGGGGTCATAAATGGGGAGTTTTAATTTCCTTTTGTTTGTTCTTTTCTGTGTCATCTAATTTTTGCATTTAATATATTCATAATTTGAAAAATCATATGCATCAATATTTTAGAGAAATATATTGTCTCTGATTCTATGATATAAATAGAAAACTAGGGGTTACAAATGAGTCCCTATTAAAAGTCCAAGTGGATTGTAGTTTATTTAAGAACACTCTTTATTTTGGCATTTAACCTTGTGGCCTGGTAAGAGCTACATTAAAGGCGAAGTGAAAGCGAAAGTCACTTAGTTGTGTCTGACTCTCTGACTTCATGGACTATAGCCCATTAGGCACCTCTGTCCATGGAATTCTCCAGAAGAATACTGTAATGGGCTACCAGTTCCTTCTCCATACACAGGTGACAGTGCCTATGATACAACCAGAGCCTTTGCTCTGATTTTTCCCTCCCAGATTCAAGTCCTTCCCAGCCCCATTTTTCATCTCCATTTACAAATCAAAGAGATGGAAAAGGGGCAGCAGGCTGCCTGCGATCTTGGTGGCTGTTGGACAAATTTCTTTTCTGGGATGATGAGAGAGTAAATACAGATGGTTATACATAGAAATATCTGCAACAGTGTTGTGGTAGAATGACTGATTTAATTATTGTTTTTCCCCTATCTATATGTTCTGATTTTTCCATATGGTAATATTATTTAATCTAAAAATCAGTGAAACTTTTGTAAGATATGATTGTGAGCAGCAGTGCTATATACTGCTTATCAACTGGCTTTCAAAATAGCTTAATTTTCATTATCTGCAGTGTAGGAAGGATGCAGAATTCTAGAAGAGACCGAGACTAGTGATTTGCCTGTGATTACACAGCAAGGAAATGAAAGCACTTTAAAATAATTGCTGCCGCTGCTGCTGCTAAGTCACTTCAGTCATGCGACCCTATAGACGGCAGCCCACCACCAGGCTCCCCCATCCGTGGGATTCTCCAGGCAAGAACACTGGAGTGGGGGTGCCATTTCCTTCTCCAATGCATGAAAGTGAAAAGTGAAAGTGAAGTCGCTCAGTCGTGTCCGACTCTTAGCGACCCCATGGACTGCAGCCCACCGGGGATCCTCTATCCTGTGGATTTTCCAGGCAAGAGTATTGGGGTGGGTGCCATTTTCACTAGATAAATACCTTTTCCTGACATGTTTGTTTATTTATCTGTAATCTTTTACACATAATCTTAAAAAGATGATGCAAGTCCATAAGAAATGGAAAGAGAAAGCCTGGAAACACTTAGCATTAAAGAATAAAATGCATATACACTGGATTTTTTTCCGCTCAAAGCCCAACACTTGCTCCTTTTTTCTCTCATAAATATCCAATGCTATATTCTTTAGAAGAACTAAATTTGGAGCAGTAAGATTTGAGGGAATAAAAATGTATTTTGCAATTTATAGTATAAACAAAGTCAATATTGACAAATGCTCAGCACCGGAAAACACAGAGCAAAGACAATGACTTTAGAAAGGAATAAAATTAGGTGGCTTGAAGAATATTCCTTCTTCTGATTTTGATCTGTAAACTGATCTAAAGTTTTTTTTTTTTTAATAGGTAAGTTGAGCCTATCTACATTTATTGATATGATGAAAGTTTTGTCTTTGTAACATCAAACTATGTTTACTATGTGACTTTTATTCAGTTCAGTTGCTCAGCTGTGCCCAACTCTTTGCGACCCCATGGACTGCAGCACTCCAGGCTTCCCTGTCCATCACCAATACCGGGAGCTTGCTCAAACTCATGCTCATCGAGTTGGTTATACCATCCAACCATCTCATCCTCTGTTGTCCCCTTCTCTTCCTGCCTTCAGTCTTTTTCAGCATCAGGGTCTTTTCCAGTTCTTCACATCAGGTGGCCAAAGTATTGGAGTGTCAGCTTCAGCATCAGTCCTTCCAATAAATATTCAGGACTGATTTCCTTCAGAATTGACTGATTTGATCTCCTTGCAGTCCAAGAGACTCGCAAGAGTCTTCTTCAATACCACAGTTCAAAAGCATCAATTTTTCTGCACTCAGCTTTCCTTATAGTCCAACTCTCACATCCATACATGACTACTGTAAAAACCATAGCCTTGACTAGATGGACCTTTGTTGGCAAAGCAATGTCTCTGGTTTTTAATATGCTGTCTAGGTGAGTCATAGCTTTTCTTCCAAGGAGCAAGTGTCTTTTAATTTCATGGCTGCAATCACCATCTGCAGTGATTCTGGAGCCCAGAAAAATAAAATTTCTCACTGTTTCCACTGTCTCCCCAGCTATTTGCCATGAAGTGATGGGACCAGATGTCATGATCTTAGTTTTCTGAATGTTGAGTTTTAAGCCAACTTTTTCACTCTCCTCTTTCATTTTCATCAAGAGGCTCATTAGTTCTTCACTTTCTGCCATAAGAGTGGTATCATCTGCGTATCTGAGGTTATTGATATTTCTCATGGTAATCTTGATTCCAGCTTGTGCTTCATCCAGCCTGCATGACTTTCATTAGATAGTCTATTTTCTTTGCTTTTTAATTAAACTTTTTCTTTTATGTTTTCTTGGGTTTAAGAAGACATATATTCAACATAATTATTACCTATCTTAATGCTTTTATTTAACACTCTTAGTCCCCTTCCTCCTTGGTAGGATGTCAGCTATATTGTCAACTTCAGATAATTTCCTTTTATTTCAACTTATTACTTTGCAGCACTCAATGAGGATATACTCTTTTCTCTTTTTCTCACATTTTTCTCTCTCAAATTTTGTTTTTTAATTTTTTTGTGTGTTACTTTGACAGAGAAAAGAATATTTAATATTTTTCTTTCTCATTCTCACTTGTTATCGTTTAGATCTACAATTAAGAATAGCTGACTCTTGAATAATGTCTGTTTGAATTGTGGTCCTCTTACATGTGCTTTTTTTTTATCTTCCCCCACTAAATATATGAATATCCAGGGATAGTTGAATCTGTGGATGTGGACCTGGCTTTGGACAACTGCCTGTGAAATTATATCAGATAGTGTGCACACCTAACATCTGCAATGGTCAATGGTCAACTGTATATTTAATCCTCATTACTAGTCCTTTGTCTAGTTTCCTTAATCATTTCTATGTTAAATGAAATTCATGTTAGTAGATTTCCCAGGAAGGACTCCTGGGTAGTATTAATTTCAAAGAACAGCTTGGCCATGTATAAAATGTACCCCTTCCTTCAAGTTGAAGGAAGTTGATGGAATTTTGCACTGCTTTCTTGGTTTGATTGTTGATAACAATAAATTTGATGCCAACCTAAATTTCTTTTCTTTCTTTCTTTTTTTTTCTGCCTAGAAACCCAAAAAGTTCTTTCATTTTTAAAGTTTAATGATTTTACTAGGATATGTCTCACAGTCAACTGTTCTAGATTGATTTGGGGGATAAAAGGTGGAGCCACTCAATACTCAATGTACAGATCCAAATCTTTATTTCAAAGGACTTTTCTTGAGCCATGGTATTTAACATTAGTTCCCTTCATTGGGAACTGGGGTGCAGGAGAACAGATTTAGGAGGAACTTTTACTCTTTTTGTTCTTTGCTTCATGTTATTACCTATTCAAAATAAATAAAATAGCTTAGCAAACTAGCATTTTTATTTAATATTGAATATGTTGTGCAATGTTTGTCACTCACTGTCAATAAAATTTGTTGAAATTCTAAAGGTACGTGTATATTCAACATATGCTATTTAAAACAATTTAACGAAAATACTGTATCTTCTAAAGGTCACATTAAAGGTCATTAATCAATGCTATATTTTTGAATATTCACAAAAGAAGTTACTTGATTGACTTAGTTTCAAGAAAAAGTTGTGCTTCTGATAGTCCAATTTGATTTTCAGCTTATGTATACTCGATTGTTTTATCCTGTTCACTCCTGTTTTTTGCAATCAAAAATATAAAAATCAATCTGAATTATAATTGTATTACTAAAAGTAAAACCAAACCTTTGTTCTTAAATATAATTTTATTATTTTTTTAATAATTAAATTTATTTATTTTTTTAATTACAATACTGTATTTGTTTTGCCATACATTGACACGAATCAGCCATAGGTGAACACAATCGCCCAATGCCGAAGCCCCCTCCCACCTCCCACCCCACATCCTCTACCTGAATCATCCTGTGCATCAGCCCCATGCATCCTGCATCCTACATCAAACATAGATTAGCGCTTCGTTTCTTACAGGAAAATACACATGCTTCACTGCCATTCTCCCAAACCATCCCACCCTTTCCCTCTCCCTCAGAGTCCAAAAGTCCACTCTATACCTCTGTGTCTCTTGTTGTCTCACATATAGGGTCATCATTACTGTCTTCTAAATTCCATATATATGTGTCAGTATACTGTATCGGTGTTTTTCTTTCTGGCTTACTTCACTCTGTATAATCGGTTCCAATTTCATCCATCTCATTAGAACTGAGTCAAATTTATTCTTTTTAAGGGCTAAGTAGTATTCCATAGTGTATATGAACCACAGCTTTCTTATCCATTCATCTGCTGATGGACATCTAGGTTGCTTCCATGTCCTGGCTATTATAAACAGCGCTGCAATGAACATTGGGGTACATGTGTCTCTTTCAATTCTGGTTTCCTCGGTGTGTATGCCCAGCAGTGGGATTGCTGGGTCATAAGGCAGTTCTATTTGCAATTTTTTAAGGAATCTCCACACTGTTTTCCATAATGGCTGTACTAGTTTGCATTCCCACCAGCAGTGTAAGAGGGTTCCCTTTTCTCCACACCCTCTCCAGCATTTATTGCTTGTAGACTTTTGGATCGCAGCCATTCTGACTGGTGTGAAATGATACCTCATTGTGGTCTTGATTTGCATTTCTCTGATAATGAGTGATGTTGAGCATCTTTTCATGTGTTTGTTAGCCATCCGTATGTCTTCTTTGGAGAAATGCCTATTTAGTTCTTTGGCCCATTTTTTTATTGGATCATTTATTTTTCTGGAGTTGAGCTGCATAAGTTGCTTATATATCTTTGAGATTAGTTGTCTGTCAGTTGTTTCATTTGCTATTGTTTTCTCCCATTCAGAAGGCTGTCTTTTCACCTTGCTTATAGTTTCCTTTCTAATAATCGGTTCTAATTTTAATTAGATCCCATTTGTTTATCTTTGCTTTTATTTCCAGTATACTGGGAGATGGATCATAGAGGATCCTGCTGTGATTTATGTAGGAGTGTTTTGCCTATGTTCTCCTCTAGGAGTTTTATAGTTTCTGGTCTTACATTTAGATCTTTAATCCATTTTGAGTTTATTTTTGTGTATGGTGTTAGAGAGGGGTCAAATGGTTGAATTTGTTCTCTGTCTCTAGTTAGTGAACAGGACTTCCTTGAATGCATTTAAAAAATATTAACTCATTCTTCTCTTTTATGACCCTATTCTTGTTTCAAGTGAGTGCTTAGTAACCCATAAGACTCATAGAAAACTCCAATAAATGTAAGCTAGACATGTGTGTTTTTCATATTTTGATTTGTTTTATAGAGATTTGTATGTTTATTTCACTCATTTAAAAATGCATGGTGTAGATAGAGAGATGAAATTACTGAATCATATAGACTCCCTTTTGAAATGTGAATATGTTGAAGTAACCATTTGTATACACCCAGTGGAACTTAATTATACCACACTTTCTTGTAGGGTGGCTTTCTGCACAGCACATGTTTGTATGAGAATAGCTGGAATATGGAAATTGGGTAACAGAATTTCTAAATTTAAGAATATTTTAGTTTTTGCCTTGTGAGTGATAATTAAAGAAAATACAAAACAACAGCCAGTGAGAAATATACATTTAGCATAACTGTTTCAGGTTAGGATGACTAGTAGAGATTTTTTTTCCAATTTCCACTGTATGCTGCCTCCAGACTAATTTCTTTGAAACTGAGGTACTCAACTTTTCTTTGTGACAGGAAGTATGCTATGTAAGTGTTAGTGGCTCAGTTATGTCTGACTCTTTATGACCCCATGGACTGTAGCCTGCCAGACCCCTCTGTGGAATTCTCCAGGCAAAAATATTGAAGTGACAAACCCTTCCTTTCTCCAGGGGATCTTCCTAACCCAGGGATTGAACCTGGGTTTCCCACATTGCAGGCAGATTCTTTACTGTCTGAGCCACAGTATGATACAGGGAGAAATTTTTTTGACTATTGAAATAGAAATCTGGATTCAGCTTCTAATTTTGTCACGGCCAAGCTTCTTCTGCTGCTGCTGCTAAGTCGCTTCAGTCGTGTCCAACTCTGTGCGACCCCATGGGCGGCAGCCCACCAGGCTCCCCCGTCCCTGGGATTCTCCAGGCAAGAACACTGGAGTAGGTTGCCATTTCCTTCTCCAGTGCATGAAAGTGAAAAGCAAAAGTGAAGTTGCTTAGCTGTGTCCGACCCTCAGCGACCCCATGGACTGAGCCTACCAGGCTCCTCCGTCCATGGGATTTTCCAGGCAAGAGTACTGGAGTGGGTTGCTGTTGCCTTCTCCAGCATGAGGTTAAAAAATTTATTTAACCCCTTTAAGTTCCTCCCTCTCCCCATAGAAATGGATATAAGAACACCTACTTGGTGGTTTTGGAGATTAATTGATAATATGTAAAAAGTGATTAACACAGGTTTCATATGTGTGGGTGCACTTAGCCTTTCTGCTCTCTGCACTTCTTAAGAATAACTTTCAAAACAGCTGACTCAGCAATGAATTCCTGTGTTACAGCTCTTGAGCTTCTTATTATGAACAAAACAAAACAACAACAACAACAAAAAATGAAATGAAAGCAGCTTTATGGATAGTTCCCAATTCAGAGAGTTTCTTGCATGAATATTTTTATCTATCTTCTAAGCAAAAGATAAACCCTCCAGGGAAAACTGTGTAACACCAAACTATGACATTTATTATGATATTCCTGTATCTAATGAACTGGTTGTAAGAAAAGGCATGTGTATCTATGATTTTGTAAGCCTAGAGTATATGAGAGGATCTAAAGGTCATGATCTAAGGTAAGAAATCTGAATATAAGTATCTTCATAATACCTGAGGATAAAAATATCCCCTCACACTCTTAGTAAAAAACTGATCTATTGTATCACAAAAATCCAACTGAAATGTCTCTACACCTCTCTAGTCAATAATTGATTGTTTCATAGCCATGGTTCTAAGAAATCACTACATCTGTGGCAGACTCAATAACCTGAACACAACTCTAAGGCTGACATCCACCCATTCTTCTTCTGTAACCAACACAGAATGCACTTTTGTATCCAACACAAAAGTGCCTCCATCATAGTAGATATTCAGTAAGTATTTATAGAGTAACACTGACACCATAGTCTTACCTCAGTAACAAGCACATCTCAAAAGGAACTCTTCCCTAAACAGCTATATAATATCGGCAGTTTGCTTTACTCAAATGTGATTGTGTATGTCTAGCATGACTCTTCCTTACTTAAGAAAATGATAGATTAGCCTTGGATTTTTATTTGAATTTTGATTAGTGGCCTCAAACCTACCTGTTTTGATGGAGACGGTGAACAAAACAGATTATTTTCTAGCAACACTGAAATAATCATTAAACGTTAGTATGCATTTCTCAAGAAAAGTCCAATCAATATAACTTTATTTCTTTGCTGCTTCAGGTAATTCCACAAGTATCTACTGAATATCTAGTATGATGGAAGTACCATTCAAGAAATTGGACAGATATTGACTAATAATACATGGTTCATTGCTTCAAAGTCTTAGTGAAAGGACAGAACACATACATCAGTTTAGTTCAGTTCAGTTGCCCAGTAGTGTTGACTCTTTGCAACCCCATGGACTGCAGCATGCCAGGCCTCCTTGTCCATCACCAACTCCCAGAGTTTACTTGAACTCATTCCCATTGAGTTGGTGATGCCATCCAACCATCTCATCCTCTGTCGTCCCCTTCTCCCCCTGCCTTCAATCTTTCCCAGCATCAGGGTCCTTTACAGTGAGTCAGTTCTTCTCATCAGGTGGCCAAAGTATTGGAATTTCAACTTCAACATCAGCCCTTCCAATGAACATTTGGGACTGATTTCCTTTAGGATGAACTGGTTGGATCTCTTTGCCATCCAAGGGACCCTCAAGAGTCTTCTCCAACACCACAGTTCAAAAGCATCAATTCTTCAGAACTCAGTTTTCTTTATCCATAAATGCCTACTGGAAAAATTCTCACATCCATACATGCCTACTGGAAAAACCATAGCCTTGACTAGACAGACCTTTGTTGGCAAATAATGCCTCTGTTTTTTAACATGCTGTCTAGGTTGGTCATAACTTTTCTTCCAAGGAGCAAGCATCTTTTATTTCATGGCGGAAGTCACCATCAGCAGTGATTTTGGAGCACACCCAAATAAAGTCTGATACTGTTTCCACCATTTCCCCATCTCTTTGCCATGAAGTGATGGGACTGGATGCCCGAATGTTGAGCTTTAAGCCAACTTTGTCACTCTCCTCTTTCACTTTCATCAAGAGGCTCTTTAGTTCTTCTTCACTTTCTGCCATAAGGGTGGTCATCTGCATATCTGAGGTTATTGATATTTCCCCAGAAATCTTGATTCCAGCTTGTGCTTCATCCAACCCAGTGTTTCTCATGATGTACTCTGCATATAAGTTAAATAAGCAGAGTGACAATAAATACAGTTGACATACTCCTTTTCATATTTGGAAATACATACATAATACACACCTAATTGTAGCAAAATATAAGAAGGGGGTGCTATAATTGCAGTCTATATAGCATACCAAGATAATAAAGAGGAAATATTTTCTACCTTTGTCTATGGTGGTAGCTGGTTTGGGAGCAGAGCTTCACTGAGTAGCATTTGAGTTGCATCTTGAAAAACATGTAGAAGTTGAACAACAGAGAAATTTGGGGATGATAAAATAGTACCTTCAGCGATTCAGAGCCATGAGCAAGTTCAGGATATTTATTTGGCTGAGTGGGAGAAATGATGGGCAGAATGATGGATGAATGAGGCTGTGACAGTGATAAAGCAGCAAAGATATGATGGAGCTAGTTTGTGGAAAGCCTTTTGTGAATACAGAATTGGAGAGAGGCATGACTGAAAGCCCGAGTCCATAACTGACATGGCACATATCCCAAACAGTTTGATAAATGTCTGAGTTGAACATATGGAGGAGGAGGTAATTAGCAGAAGATAGAAGATGGTGTGACTACACAAGGCAAGAACTGCTGGAAAGGAATATGGTGTATGGCAAAATAAGGAATTTAATATGACATGTGTTACATCTGAGATACATTAGAATCACCTGGGAGAAGTTATTGAGAAAGCAGTTTATATATGAATTTTAAGTTCAAGGCAGAACTTTGAGGTATATTCATCAGCTGCTGGTGTGCAGATATGTTGAATTTGATCCTCTAAGAGATAGTTGTCAAGACAGAATCAAGAATGCAACAGAATGATTGGGGAAACACTGATGAAGAGGAAGACAGGGAGACCCTTAGGCCACAATGCTAGTTTGACATCTGTGATATAAGAAGTGCTAGGAAGGAGGTTTGTTTGGGCAGAGTCCAAGGTAGTGCAATCCCAAGAAAGTTTTCTCCAGGCTGAAGGGAGTCCTAGAGCCAAAACTGAGTCCTATGGGCTGCAGAGCTGGGCCTGCTTTCAAATCTAACCATATTCAGTCGTTGGCTGGGAGCAGCCCACAGAAGCCTGGCCTGGGTGCAGAGGTAGTGACTGACCTGTAAGGGAGTCAGCTAGGGCTGTCGGTCAGTGTTGCTCCTCACAGTAGATCTGAGCAGCCTATTTGCTTAGCTGTCACAGTAAGTGAGAGTAGACTGGGTGGATCCTAACTCAAGGAGAGGAATGAGCATGAGAAGAAAAGAAAATATGTAGGAAGGACTCAAAGTACCATCCCCAAGTGATCGTGAGGAAGAATCAATCAAGAAAATCTAGATAGAACTGATCAGAGGAATCAGGGCCAGGATCTAAGAGTTGAGAGATTCAAGAAAGGCTATGATCAACAGCATTAAAAGCTATACAGATGCTAAATGGGACAAAGAAGTGAAATAGATTATTGAATTTAAGACTGATAGGTCACTGATGCCTTGGGGAAGAAGGGATTCAGTTGAGGGATGTGATTATAGCAGATTATGAAAGTTTCTAATGAAATCTGCAGTGAAAGGAGGACAGAGATCAGCTTACTAGCTTCAGAGGAACCAAGGAGAGCAGAAGATTTTCTTTAGGATGAGAGGAGACTTAAGCATATTTATTGAGGAAGGAAAAGCAGTCAATGAACAGGGGAAATTTGATGATGGAACAGGATCTGGTGGAGATGAATACAAGACCTGGGTTGAATGTGGTGGACGAGGATGGGTATTAATATATAATTATATATTAACAATATATTAATATATATATTAATATATATATATATATAAAATGTTGGGGAGGAGAAAATTGGAATAAATTAATTACCTGGAGTATTTCATTTGGTTTTTTAGAAAGCAGTACTTTTTCCTCCTGCATATAAAGGTGGAAGTTTGAAGAGGAGTGCAAAAACATAAAATGATGACCTTAGTCAGTGGGAAAGATATCTCAGCAGAGGCAAATGAGAGTGGTGCCCAGCAATACTGAGGACCAAGTTGAGGTTGGAGGTGGTAAATATGTGAAAAGTCCAAGCAATCCAGTTACACAGTTTTTCTCCAGCAGTGTTTGGCAGCTTTGAAGTATCTGTTGAGTAAGCAGATGGTTGGATTAATCATAGGTTAGGGGCTGGTGACTCAGATGAGCTGGAAGGACAAGAATTGAGGAACTAGAGGATATAGGCAAGATCTGTTGAAACAGTGGTCCCAGGCTAAGTAGAGGAGAAAGAAATGAGGTTTCTAATTTGGGAGGTTAAAGTAATGCCATAAATGACACATAGCAATGAATGAATTTTATACTTATGAGCAAGGTGTGTAAAAGCATTTTTGATAATAAGTAGTAGAGTAAGATGAATTAACTATATTTTGGATGTAATGTTAATGCTTGGGTATTAAGGGGAATGGAACTATAAACTCTATAATTAGCTCTCAGTTCAAGATTTATACCTGTGATTTAGATAAAGACATGCTTATCAAAATGACAAAGGGAGAATCAATATTTAAAGTCATATTTTATGATAGAACTGAACAAAATAAACATTTTTTTCTTAGCCTTCCTTCTCATGGTAAATGGCGTTATCATTTCTAAGTGCTTAATCCTAAAAGATAGACACCATCCATAAGTCTTTCTTCCCTCACATTACATATTCAAATATGGGCAGATTTTGTTATTCTATCCTGAAAATATATCACAAATTTTCAATATCTTACTATTTTTATAACATGATCCTAGTCCAAACCCCCATCATTTTTCATCTAGGTCATTGAAAAAGCCTCCTAACTGCACTCTACATCTGGGTTGCTTCTCTCGGTTTATTCTCCACTGAGCATCAGAGTCATTTTCAACAATGTAAGTCAGCTCATGCCATTCCTCTGCTTGAAAGTCTCATTACACCTTACAGAATCTCACACCATTATCATGGTCTACAGTGCCCTGTATGAACTGGTTCTTGGTTGGATTTTTACCTTGTCCCCTATTATCTTCCACGTCATTGGCAGTTTTTCACTATATTGGCCTCCTCGCTGTTTGATTAATCATGTTTAATATTGTCTCTCTGTTAAAGCAGTACATTTTAGCTATGTTGGGTTATATAAAATACATTATTAAAATTGACTTGGGGTTTTTCCTGGTGGTCCAGTGGTTGAGACTCTGTGCTTCCACTGCAGGGGGTGTGAGTTTGATCCCTAGTTGGGGAACTAAGACCTGCATGTCATGGAGCATGGCTATATATACATACATATACATATGGACATGAGTCTGAGTGAACTCCGAGAGACGGTGATGAACAGGGAGGCCTGGCGTGCTGCAATTCATGGGGTCGCAAAGAGTCGGATACGACTGAGCGACTGAACTGAACTGAACTGATATATAATATATACATACTCATATATAGGTATATAAAATTGACCTGTTTCTTTTTACATTTTTAATTTGGCTAGAAAAATTTAAATTTGTTATGTGTTTTACATTATACTTTTATGGAATAGCACTGGTTGTTCCTTGTTACTACCTCATTGTGTCTTCTGCCAAGTGTGGTGGGCTAGGGCTGTTCTGAGGAAGAAGGATTTGCAATCAAGAAAAAGACCTAAATTTGGTACAGAGGTCAAGCATGAGGTCAAAGTAAAATGCTAGAAGCACTTCTGTATCTGTTCATCACTGTATTTGCCTGCTAAGACCTTTAGAAATAATGACTTCTACTTCCTCCTACTTTGTGAATCTTATGCAAGTTCCCCTTTTGGATGCTTTCACTCAGAACCATACAAGGAAGGAGATGGTGTGAAAAACAGTTCCCAGAGTAACCAATATGTTAATGGAACATTTCATCATGATTTCTAAAGGTGGAGGCCCTGAGCTATTAGGGGTTTGGAAACCATGTTATAGGAAGAACTGTCTTATGGAACTGAAGATAATCATTCTGGGATAAAGAGAAGATTTAAAAGAGGCATGCTAAAAAATATTAGGAATACTGTTGTGATAGAAGAGGATATTCAAACGGATCTCATGCACCACAGCCTTGTCTGACTCAATGAAACTATGAGACATGCCATGTAGGGCCACCCAGGAGGGGTCATGGTGGAAGGTTCTGACAAAACATGGTCCACTGGAGAAGGAAATGGCAGACCATTCCACTATTCTTGCCTTGAAAATCCCATGAACACATGAAAAGAGAAAAAGATATGATACAGAAAGATGAACTCCCCAGGTCAGTAGGTGGCCAACATGCTGCTAGAGAACATTAGAGAAATAACTCCAGAAAGAAAGAAGAGATGGAGCCAAAGCAAAAACAACACACCGCAACATACACAACACCCACAACAAAACAAGTTGTGGGTGTAACTGGTATGGAAGTAAATCCAATGCTATAAAGAACAATACTGCATAGGAATCTGGGATGTTAGGACCATGAATCAAGGTAAATTTGAAGTGGTCAAACAGGAGATGGCAAGAGTGAACATTGACATTTGAGGAATCAGTGAACTAAAATGGGCTGGAGTGGGTGAATTTAACTCAGATGACCATTATAACTACTACACTGGGCAAGAATCCCTTAGCAGAAATGGAGTAGCCATCATAGTCAACAAAAGAATCCGAAAGGCAGCACTTGGTTGCAACCTCAAAAATGACAGAATGATCTCTGTTTGTTTCCAAGGCAACTCATTCAATATCACAGTAATCCAAGTCTATGCCCCACCAGTAATGCTGAAGTAGTTGAAGTTGAATGGTTCTATGATGATCTTATAGAATTAACACTTCCTACTCCTAGGAAGTCAAGAGATACCTGAAGTAATAGGCAAATTTGGCCTTGGAGTACAAAATAAAGCAGGGCAAAGGCTAACAGAGTTTTGCCAAGAGAATGCACTGGTCATAGCAAACACCGTCTTCCAACAATCCAAGAGAAGACTTTACACATGGACATAACCAGATGATCAATAACAAAATCAGACTGATTATATTCTTTGCAGCCAAAGATGGAGAGGCTCTATACAGTCAGAAAACAAACAAACAAACAAAAAGACTGGGAGCTGACTATGGCTCAAATCATGAACTCCTTATTGCCAAATTCAGACTAAAATTGAAGAAAGTAGGGAAAACCAGTAGGCCATTTATATATGACCTCAATCAATCAAACCCCTTATGATTACAGTGGAAGTAACAAATAGATTCCAGGGGTTAAATCTGATGGACAGTGTGACTGAAGAACTATGGACAGAGATTTGTGACATTGTACAGGAAGCTGGGATCAAGATCATCTCCAAGAAAAAGAAATGTGAAAAGGCAAAATGGCTATTTGAGGAGCCCTTACAAATAGCTGAGAAAAGAAGAGAAGCTAAAGGCAAAGGAGAAACAGAAAGATATACTCATTTGAATGTAGAGTTCCAAAGATTAGCAAGGAGAGATAAAAAAAAAATTCTTCCTCAGTGATCAATGCAAAGAAATAGAGGAAAACAACAGAATGGGAAAGACTATAGATCTCTTCAAGAAAATCAGAGATACCAAGGGAACATTCCATGCAAAGATGGGCTCGATAAAGGACAGAAATAGTAGAGACCTAACAGAAGCAGAAGATATTAAGAAGAGGTGGCAAGAACACAGAAGAACTCTACAAAAAGATCTTCACGACCCACATAACCAGAATGGTGTGATCACTCACTTAGAGCCAGACATCCTGGAATGCGAAGTCAAGTGGGCCTTAGGAAGCATCACTATGAACAAAGCTAGTGGAAGTGATGCAATTCCAGCTGAGCTATTTCAAATCCTAACAGATGATACTGTGAAACAGCAGTGGCCACAGGACTGGAAAAAATCAGTTTTCATTTCAATCCCAAAGAAAGGCAATGTCAAAGAATGTTCAGACTACCACACAGTTGCACTCATCTTACATGCTAGCAAAGTTATGCTCAAAATTCTCCAAGCCAGGTTTCAGCAGTACGGGAACTGTGAACTTCCAGATGTTCAAGCTGGATTTAGGAAAGGCAGAGGAAAGTGAAGTTTCTCAGTCATGTCTGACTCTTTGTGACCCATGGACTGTAGCCTACCAAGCTCTTCCGTCCTTGGGATTCTCCAGGCAAGAATACTGAAGTGGGTTGCTATTTCCTTCTCCAGGGGATCTCCCCGACCCAGGGATCGAACCCAGGTCTTCCACATTGCAGGCAGACGCTTTAACCTCTGCACCACCAGGAAACCAGGGAAGCCCTTAAATACAAGAATACAGTCTCCCAGAAAACCTTCTGTAGAGACACAGAACTTCAGATCCAAGTACTAACATCAAAGATTTCAAAGGAGGAAAGGAAGCCAGGTTGAAAGAAGAAGGGGGAAGAGGTGAAAGAGTGGGGGCAAAAGGGGTGGCCTTATAGATGTCTCCTGCCACCTACAGATACCCAGGTGTTATGGGACTTTTCCCTGGGCCTCCAGAGAAGGGAGGACTGGAACTTGGCCCTACCAGAAATCCAGACCAGACCAGAACCAGAATTTGAGTTCTCTGCCAAGAGGAGGTTATCAGTCTCTAATCCTCAGCTAAGGCTGAGGGCCCTTTGACCAGATTCCTGCGTCCAGGACCAGGGGACTAGAAAAACAGGGAAGGATAGGAAGGGTTAAAGAGAGGAAAGAGAGAGGGAAGGGGAGAGAGGTGAATAGACCAGAGATCAAATTCGCAACATCCACTGGATCATCAGAAAAGCAAGAGAGTGCCAGAAAACATCTACTTCTGCTTTACTGACTATGCCAAAGCCTTTGACTGTGTGGATTACAACAAACTATGGAAAATTCTTTAAAAGATGGGAATACCAGACCACCTTATCTGCCTCCTGCGAAACCTGTATGCACGTCAAGAAACAACAGTTAGAACTGCACATGGGACAATGGGCTGCTTTAAAATTGGGAAAGGAGTATGTCAAGGTTGTATATTGTCACCCTGCTTATTTAACTTTTATGCAGAGTACATCATATGAAATGCTGGGCTGGATGAAGCACAAGCTGGAATCAAGATTGCCGAGAGAAATATCAATAACCTCAGATATGCAGATTACACCCCTCTTATGGCAGAAAGCGAACTTAAGGACATCTTGATGAAGGTGAAAGTGGAGAGTGAAAAAGTTGGCTTAAAACTCAACATTCAGAAAATGAAAATCATGGCATCCAGTCTCATCACTTCAAGGCAAGCAGATGCGGAAACAATGGAAACAGTGAGAGACTTTACTTTCTTGGGCTACAAAATCACTGCAGATGGTGATTGCAGCCATGAAATTAAAAGATGCTTGCTCCTTGGA
Source organism: Nanger dama (assembly GCA_917880005.1). Lineage (NCBI taxonomy): Eukaryota > Metazoa > Chordata > Mammalia > Artiodactyla > Bovidae > Nanger > Nanger dama. Next base: position 37,827,589 of record CAKJTW010000015.1, read on the forward strand.
AGAAAAGTTATGACAAACCTAGACAGCTTATTAAAAAGCAGAGACATTATTGTCATGACAAAGGTTCATCTAGTCAAAGCTTTTTTTTTTTTTTTTTCCAGTAGTCATATGATAGTTGGACCTTAAAGAAAGCTGAGCACTGAAGAATTGATACTTTTGAATTGTGATATTGGAGAAGACTCTTGAGAGTCTCTTGGACTGCAAGGAGATCAAACCAGTCAATCCTAAAGAAATCAACCCTGAATATTCGTTGGAAGGAGTGATGTTGAAGCTGAAGCTCCAATACTTTGGCCACCATGCAAAGGACTGACTCATTAGAAAAGACCCTGATGCTGGGAAAGATTGAAGGCAGCAGGATAAGGGGGCAGCCCAGGACAATTTGGTTGGATGGTATCACAGACTCAATGGACTTGAGTTTAAGCAAGCTTTGGGAGATGGTGGGGAACAGGAAGGCCTTGCATGCTTCTGTCTACGAGGTCACAAAGAGTAGGGCATTACTAGTGACTGAACAATATCAACGCTCCATTATGCTGACATTACAAAGTTTATTTACATATTTCACCATTGTTGGATATTTCAGTTCAGTTCAGTCACTCAGTTGTGTCCAACTCTTTGCGACCCCATGGACTGCAGCATGCCAGACCTTCCTGTCCATCACCAACTATGGAGTTTACTCAAACTTATGTCCACTGAGTCAGTGATGCCATCCAACCATCTCATCTTCTGTCATCCCCTTCTCTGCCTGCTTCAGTCTTGCCCAGCATCAGGGTTTTTTCCAAGGAGTCAGTTCTTCACATCAGGTGGCCAAAGTATTGAAGTTTTAGCTTCTACATCAATCCTTCCAATGAATATTCAGGATTTATTTCCTTTAGGATGGGCTGGTTGGATTTCCTTGCAGTCCAAGGGACTCTCAAGAGTCTTCTCCAACACCACAGTTCAAAGCATCAATTCTTCAGTGCTCAGCTTTCTTTATAGTCCAACTCTCACAACCATACAGGGTTACTAGAAAAAACATAGCCTTGACTAGACAGACCTTTGTTGGCAAAGTAATGTCTCTGCTTTTAATATGCTGTCCAGGTTGGTCATAACTTTTCTTTCAAGGAGCAAGTGTCTCTTAATTTCATGGCTGCCATCACCATCTGCAGTGATTTTGGAGCCCCCAAAATTGAAGTCTGTGACTGTTTTCATTGCTTCCCCATCTATTTGCCATTAAGTGATAGGACCAGATCTATGACCTTAGTTTTCTGAACACTGAGCTTTAAGCCAACTTTTTCACTCTCCTCTTTCACTTTTATCAAGCTGGATATTTAGGTTGCTTCTAATTTTTACTATTTAGATGCATTAATAGCTCTCTTTAGTTTAGTACCTAGCAGTCATCATTGGCTTGTGTTAGCCTCTGTGAATTACTGTTACTCATTCTCTAAATCTTCCACTTACAATATATATTCCTTTCTAGTTCCTCTGTAACATGTTATGATTAAAATTTTTTCTCAGATAACTTGATATTTATATTATGCCCTTAATTATGTTTATTTAAAAATATATGATATTAAATCTCCTTAAGTGTGTTGGTGAGAGTAGGTAACACATGATAGGCTATTTATTATGTCTTAAGACTCTATGATGGTCTTTGTTAGGGCAATATGTTCTGAAGTGTGCTCTAGCAAAATGTAATTTATATCAAGGATCTTAAGAGCAATTAGTATCTTATAAGTCAATTTCTTAGATAGTCTTGAAAAAGAAAGAAACACCCTTAACTTTTAAAATATCAGAAGATTTAAGAATATAATTGGGGTCTTAGATCAGAATTTTCCAGTTCTAATGTGGTTTAAGTGAGGAACTATTTCCTTTTTGATATTAATGAAAAGGGCACATAAAATAAATAAAAATCTGTGAGGACTATTATTGGAATGAAGGTTCTTGATAGTCACCAGAATATTTGTTATTACCAGACTGTGGACTCCTAAGTTACATAGAATTCTCTTCCCTGATTCCTAACAAGCAGGGCACATTTTATATATAAATAAAAAAATAAATATATATCCTGACCTCTCTCTATATATATATGTTAAACAAATAAAAAATATATTAACAATAAAACAAAAGAAAAATGGAGCTTAATGCGACAATATTAGCTTCAATAACACAATCAAGGAATGAAACATAGGTTCTGGAGGGAAGTGGAAGGGTTTAGAAAAGAAAGCCAGCACATGTAACATCCAAAGTGCTTTCAAATTCAGAAGTCAGTATGGTGCATTCACTAAATCCTGATACTCTCACTGCGTTCCCAGATATTCAGGAAAGCAAATTATAATTAACTATCTTTGCTTGAATAGAGCCATGAGAGTAGGTAATTGATATCAGAGAAGGCAATGGCAATGCACTCCAGTACTTTTGCCTGGAAAATCCCATGGACGGAGGAGCCTAGTAGGCTGCAGTCTATGGAGTCGCTAGAGTCGGACTTCACTTTCATTTTTCACTTTCATGCATTGGGGAAGGAAATGGAAACCCACTCCAGTGTTGTCGCCTGGAGAATCCCAGGGACGGGGAGCCTGGTGGGCTACCATCTATGGGGTCGCACAGAGTCAGACAATACTGAAGCGACTTAGCAGCAGCAGCAGCAGCAGAAATTGATACAAGATAGACTAAAGAGTCTCTTGATGAAAGTGAAAGAGGAGAGTGAAAAAGTTGTATTAAAACTCAACATTCGGAAAACTTAGATCATGGAATCTGGCCCCATCACTTCATGGCAATAATACGGGGAAACGGGCTAGCTTTATTTTTCTGGGCTCCAAAATCACTGCAGATGGTGACTGCAGCCATGGAAGCAAAAGTTGCTTACTCCTTAGAAGGAAAGTTATGACTAACCTAGACAGCATATTCAAAAGCAGAGACATTACTTTGCCAACAGAGGTCCATCTAGTCAAGGCTATGGTTTTTCCAGTGGTCATGTATGGATGTGAGAGTTGGACTGTAAAGAAAGCTGAGGGCCGAAGAATTGATGATTTTGAACTGTAGTGTTGCAGATGACTCTTGAGAGTCCCTTGGACTGCAAAGAGATCCAACCAGTCCATCCTAAAGGAGATCAGTCCTGGGTGTTCATTGGAACGATTGATGTTGAAGCTGAAACTCCAATACTTTGGCCACCTGATGCGAAGAGCTGACTCATCTGAAAAGACCCTGATGCTGGGAAAGATTGAGGGCAGGAGAAGGGGACAACAGAGGATGAGATGGTTGGATGGAATCATCACCTCACTGGACATGGGTTTGGGTGAACTCTGGGAGTTGGTGATGGACACTGAGGCCTGGCATGCTGTGGTTCATGGGGTCGCAGAGTCAGACATGACTGAGCGACTGAACTGAACTGAATCACAGGTAAAATGAGGAAAATTTAAAAAGGAAATTGATGCTCTCAGAAAAAAAATTTCCCCAGCTGCATTCTGAACTTGGAAATTGGTCCAAAGTATAATGGTACTCTTTCCTTCCACCCTTACCTCCTAAAGGAAATGGGGTGCAGCTCCAAACAGACTTATAAAACCCTGGTCTAGGACAATGAACCAAATCTCAGAAGACAGAACCCAGGCATCCTCTAATCTTAGTCTTAGGGAAAGTCTGCTGAATGCAGAAATGTACAAACTCTCAGATTCTCACACTGTACCACAGAGGGAAAATGAGAGAGTGAGAGAGAGAAAATGAATGAATGAGAATAATGAGAAGTTAGTTAAGTCACTGCTGCACAGTATCAGACAAATAAAAAGTCTGGACATGGTCCTTCAAGTATAAGGAAAAGAAAAATAGTGACATGGCAACTTCACATGCTACAAATTATAAATAAATAAAGAGACAAATCAATCAGTTCAAGAAAAGAAAGACCACATATGTTTATAACGGAGATCTTTTTGGTGGTGGAATTCAGAGCAATTAAAAATATTTTATGTCTTCTCTCGTTTCAATGCGCAAAACATCCTTTTAGAAATGTGTGGTTTGTTTAATGGAAGCAAACATTTAAAGGTGCTAGCTATTTTTCTTTTTCAATTAGAGAAAAATATACAAACTATATATCATTACTTTCTAGGCCTTCACCAGACTATGGGGGCCTAAATTCATCTTCAGGTAACTGATGGTGGTGGAAATCTTTCTAAAAGTAACTCAGTTATAAGCATCTACAAGTTTTGACACCAGGAGGACAAATAAGCAGGAATCCCTTAACTTGGACCCATGATAGGATCAGGCTACCATGTGTTCCCTGTTCTGAATGCTGCATCCATTATAGGCTTCTATTTAAAAGTCTGGATAGTGAAAACTTGTTTTAATTAGCTCTACAAGTTAGGAATCATGGAGAGCTCTATCATTTCATTTCCAAATCTGCACCTGGTCTTGAGCTATTCCTAACTCTTCCCCCACACTGCAATCCAACTGGCTTTTCCAATAGTGACATTTCAGGATCCTCATTTGAGAATGCAGTGCACATTTCTCATGCCACAATTTTACTCTTTCTTTCTCCAAGAATATCCCCTTTCCACGTTCACCAGATTTTCCAGGTTAAGCCCTAGGCTCTATTTCCTTCGAGACAGCATAACTGCAAAGGGATTTCTCCTTCTCTGAACAGTGGAACAAGGCATTGCTTTTTGTCCACCGTGGCATTCTCTGACTCTTAATTGCACTGGTATTTAAGTCCTCATTATGCTTTAATTTCCATTCACATTTCTCTTGGTTTTCTCTGCTAGATGGTATTCTCCCCCAGGGCAACTATCCACGGTTTGTTAAGAGTTCTTTACATTCCGCCCACAAGGGGAAGAGCTATTTCTGGGCTGGAACAAATCTCAGCAGAGGGACAGATCCATTTTCAGGATCTCAGATGCCTGGGGCTCTCGGCGCCAGGCGATGGCTTGGAAAAGAGAAAGCAGGTTGATTGGCTGGTACTAAAAGACCTGAGGCTCAAACACGTGCATCTAATTGGCCCATAAATCTCAACATCTTTAAGACCAAAGCTTTCTCTCTTTATAGACTCCAAATCTCCTTCAAAGGGGCATGTGTCCTTTTTCTTTTTTTTTTCTTTTTAAATTTCTTTGTTCTAATTCCCCCAGGATAAAACTATAATGTGGCATTTAGCAGCACTCACTTAGAGAGATTCCCTGGGCTTAAATTCCAATGGTGCCACTTCCTAGCTGTGTGAACTTACACAGCTTATATACCATTTCTGTCTCCTACTTTCCTCCTCTGTGAAACAAGGAAAATGATAACACCTACCCATATGACAGCCGCTTTACTAGAGGTAAGCACAACAAGTGAAAGATTACTAACTCTACTGAAGCTGATGAAGTTCTAAAGAAGTTATCATGGAAGAATTGATGATAAATTATTATTGTCATTGATTATTGAGTTGATATTAGGTTAAAGTACTTGGCGAATGGCAAATGCAATGTACTGAATAATATTGTTATCACTATGAGTTTTCTCCTTGATGCTAGGAAGACACAGGAGTAGAGATCCTTCATGGGCTGACTTTGTCCAGGACCTGCATGTACTTTTAGCTAGGTTTAGATTCCTCATGTGACCCTTTATATCCATGGTGCCAACACAGTACTTTGCAGAAAGTAGTGGTAAGATGTGCTGTTGAATAAATTATTGAGAAAAGCCAAATAAGTGGGATACATAGTTATGGAACACTAGGCCCTACATACACACACACACCCTCTTTGGACTTTGTGAAAATCTGAAAAGACGTGCTTTCACCTTGAACTTAATTATATTTCCTTAGACATCTTGCCATGAGAAATAAAAACTGTATCAACAGACTTATCAAAACTCATGGGTTTCTGAAATATATTCACAACTGATGAAAGCATTTGAGCAAATATCTTGACTTTTTGACTTATACCATATGAAATAGTTTGTTACATTTACAGTTATTAAAACATATATTTCTTATAATGTACTAAGTATTTTTCCCCTACATTTTACTATTTTGTTTGCTTAAATCTAGAAAGATACCTCTAAATAGACCTAATTCTATCGAGAAGGCAAACATAGACTATATTTCAAAATGTGGCACAATCTTAGGCATATAGTTGGAATTCTAGAAGTATCTATTTAAAAATATACAATTCCACATACAAATTATAGATGCTATTTGGAACTAAATTATAGAATATTAAGACTGGGAGGGACTTTAGGTGTCATATGATTTAGGGTGCTCATTTTATAACTTAAAAGTGACAGCTCTGAAGTTATACAGTGAAGGACTGACGAAACTTGTCCTCATGCTCAATTCTCATGACTTTGATTCTGGTGATATCTTCTGCAAATGATCTGAGTTTTGTGTGGAGAAACTGACATGTCAATAAATACTTGTAATGCAGCATGACACTGGTGTACTGGAGGAATGTATACTGACGTACAGAGTAAAGGATTTCCGACCCTGTTGGGAGTTGGGGAGAAAATGCAATGGAGTCTGTGTTCTTCACAGAAAAGGTAGTGCTAAGGGTGCTTCATATCATCAGGAGGAGTCTGGTGGGTGAGGGCCACGGAATAAGGTGAGAGTGAGTGGTTGGAAGGACATGCGAGGCAAAAGGAATGGAAAGAGCTAAGGTTTGGAAACATGAAAGAACAAAGAGCCATGGAGTAAGGCAGGCCAAAGAGCATTTTACATATGGAAGGAAATTTCTGGAGATTAAACTTCAAAGGATGGCATCACCATGTCCAGACCATAAGGGACTCCATACAACACTTTAAGGAGTTTGATCTTTGTTCTTTAAAGAGCAAATAATTTTAAGGAGGAGGAGAAAAAAGCTTGATTAGGTTTTATGCTACAGGAGGATTATTCTGGCTGCAATGAATACATTTTGAAGGCAAGACTGGTCTAGGAAACACATCAGGAGCTACTTAAGCAAATCAGGAAAAAGATGATGAGTATTTGAATTAAGGCAGTGGCAGGCAATGGGATTGGAAAGGAAGGGCAGGTTTGAGAGGGCCTTGGGGTATAGAACTCAGAGGACTTTGGTACTTGTTAGAAGTTAGCTCAGTTCAGTTCAGTCGCTCAGCCGAGTCTGTTTGCGACTCCATGGACTGCAGCACACCAGGCCTCCTTGTCCATCACCAACTCCTGGAGTTTACTCAAACTCACGTCTATTGAGTTGGTGATGCCATCTAACCACCTCTTCCTCTGTCTCCCCTTATCCTGCCTCAGTCTTTCCCAGCATCAGGGTCTTTTCCAATGAGTCAGTTCTTCGCATCAGGTGGCCAAAGTATTGGAGTTTCAGCTTCAGCACAAGTCTTTCCAATGAATATTCAGGACTGATTTTCTTTAGGATGGACTGGTTGGATCTCCTTGATGTCCAAGGGACTCTCAAGAGGCTTCTCCAACACCCAACACCACAGTTCAAAAGCATCAGTTCTTCGGCGCTCAGCCTTCTTCACAGTCCAACTCTCACATCCATACATGACCACTGGAAAAACCATAGCTTTGACTAGATGGACCTTTGTTGGCAAAGTAATGTCTATGCCTTTTAATGTGCTGTCTAGGATGGTCATAACTTTTCTTCCAGTGAGCAAGTGTCTTAATTTCATGGCTGCAGTCACCATCTGCAGTGATTTTGGAGCCCAGAAAAATAAAGTCTCACTAGAAGTGAGTAGTGAGGTAGAAGTCACAGACCAGTATTGTGCTGAGGTCACTGTCTTGAAGGAGAAGTAGATTTTGAAGGAAATTACTAAGTTTGGTGTGAAATATACTTGGTTCCAAATGCGTATCTAGACAGAACTCTCAAGCAAGTAGTCAATACTTTCAGCAGAAACTCGAAAAACTCAGGGTAGAAAATGGTGAGTTGGAAGTGTGAGTGGGGAATGTAGATTTTTAAAGTGAAGAAGTGAAGTGAAGTGAAGTGAAGTCACTCAGTCGTGTCCAACTCTTTGCGACCCTGTGGACTGTAGCTCACCAGGCTCCTCTGTCCATGGGATTCACCAAGCAAGAATACTGGAGTGGGTTGCCATTTCCTTCTCCAGGGAATCTTCCTGACCCAGAGATTGAACCCAGGTCTCCCACATTGCAGGCAGATGCTTTAACTTCTGAGCCACCAGGGAAACCCTGGTGAACATATTGTGATTAAAACCATTATAATAGGTAAGTTGTTAAGGAAGAGTATAAAGTCAAAGTGATTTATGGTTACCTTTGGGAATTACCAATATCCAATGATGTAACAGAGGAAAAAAGATACAAAACTAGAAGATTCCTTTATTAATAAAAATCAACAAATAGTAACTTTATGATGTCTCAAGTTTACCAGTTCAATGTTGAACAGAAGTAAAGTACTGCAATAATCCGTGTGCAGTGTTATTCACACTGAATACATGTTATGAAATACAATTATGTGGAGTAGCTTTTAAATGGAGGGCCCCTTCTAGCCGTGCACAATATTTTAATGAATCATGTTTCAAGGAATCATCTAAAAACAACATCCCTGATAATCATTAACATCTCATCTTGAAAAATACAATCAATTCTTGTCTATCTTCATCATCGCCTATCAACGATCTGAGAGTGTTGGATTGTTGCATCTGATTTTGCATCCCCAGTGGTCATTATTAATAGTTTTTCAGAGATTACAAAGAGTGTGTGATTGAAAAACTAGTGTGGCAGAGTTTTACACAGTGAAACAAAAAATATTGGATCATCAAGGAAAGAAGAAGGGAGAAGATGGAATTTGAGGTCAGCATGATGAAAGAAAGCCATAGTTGTAGAAAGCCTGAGGCTAGTTGATATCATTAGGAATGTTCCTCTTTCTATGGTGTCAGTTTATGCTTAACTGTGAACCAAAGAAAATGATAGTTTCAAGAACAAAGCCAGTGGAGGTAGGTGATGGAATTCCAGTTGAGCTATTTCAAATCCTAAAAGATGATGCTGTGAAAGTGCTGCACTCAATATGCCAGCAAATTTGGAAAACTCAGCAGTGGCCACAGGACTGGAAAAGGTCAGTATTCATTCCAACCTCAAAGAAAGGCAATGCCAAAGAATGCTCAAACTACCGCACAATTGCACTCATTTCACAGGCTAGCAAAGTAATGCTCCAAAATTCTCCAACAATACATGAACTGTGAATTTCCAGATGTTCAAGCTGGTGTTAGAAAAGGCAGAGGAACCAGAGATCAAATTGCCAACATCCGCTGGATCATCAAAAAAGCAAGAAAGTTCCAGAAAAACATCTACTTCTGCTTTGTTGACTATGCCAAAGCCTTTGTGTGTATCACAGCAAACTGTAAAATTCTTCAAGAGATGGGAATACCATACCACCTGACCTGCCTCCTGAGAAATCTGTATGCAGGTCAGGAAGCAACAGTTAGAACTGGACATGGAACAACAGACTGGTTCCAAATCAGGAAAGAAGTACATCAAGGCTGTATATTGTCACCCTGCTTATTTAACTTATACGCAGAGTACATCGTGCGAAATACTCAGCTGGATGAAGCACAAGCTGGAATCAAGATTGCCAGGAGAAATATCAGTCTCAGATACACCACCCTTATGGCAGAAAGTGAAGAACTAAGGAGCCTCTTGATGAAAGTGAAAGAGGAGAGTGAAAAAGTTGGCTTAAAACTCAGCTTTCAGAAAATGAAGATCATGGCATCTGGTCCCACCACTTCATGGCAAATAGATGGGGAAGCAATGGAAAAAGTGACAAACTTTATATTTTGGACTCCAAAATCAATGCAGATGGTGACTGCAGCCATGAAATTAAAAGATACTTGCTCCTTGGCAGAAAAGCTATGATAAACCTAGACAGCATACTAAAAGGCAGAGACATTACTTTGCCAACAAAGGTCCACCTAGTCAAAGCTATGGGTTTTTCCAGTAGACATGTATGGATGTGAGAATTGAGAAAGAAAGCTGAGCACCGAAGAATTGATGCTTTTGAACTGTGGTGTTAGAGAAGACTCTTGAGGGTCCCTTGGACAACAAGGAGATCAAAAGTCCATCCTAAAGGAAATCAGTCCTGAATATTCATTGGGAGGACTGATGCTGAAGCTGAAACTCCAGTACGTTGGCCACATGATGCAAAGAACTGACTCATTGGAAAAGAGCCTCATGCTGGGAAAGATCGAAGGGTGGAGGAGAAGGGGACAACAGAGGAAGAGATGGTTGGATGGCATCACCGACTCAATGGACATGAGTTTGAGTAAATGCCAGTAGTTGGTAATGTACAGGGAGGCCTCGTGTGCTGAAGTCCATGGGGTCCAAAGAGTTGGACACAACTGAGGGACTGAACAGAACTGAAGATACTTTTGCCATCTTTATTTTTTTTTAATCTCAATAAGTGATACCTCCTTGTTGCAATATTTCTGACTTAAGACTTTTTCATGCCCATCTTTGGTTTCAGGTGTATCCCTTGGTGATATGATTGTGATACTAATTAGGAAATTTATGCTATTGCTTCTGCCACTGTCTTCCCAAATGTGTGGGGACTTCTCTGTCATGTGTGGCAGTGGAAACACTGTAGATCAGAAAGAGTGGACCGAGAAGGCTCATGTTTGAAAATGATCTAAAGGGTGGCATTGGAGACAACTATAGTGAAATGTGTTGACTATTCATTGTTGCCATTGGACAGTATCTCGGAACTTTGAATGGTGGAGATGTTATTACATGGAGAAACTTAGGATGGTTTAACTGCAAGGCTTCATTCAATGCTTTCCTAAGTATTAATTACATATACTAATGTTCCCTTATCATAGGTAAATGTAAAACTGATTCACAAAAAAATATTTTTCAAGATTTCAAAGCACATAAACATTTGTGAAGTATAATATTTTTTACTTCTTAAATGCCCTTTTTCTTATTCTGCCTCCCAATATTATCTACTATCAGTGGAGCTTTGTACACATCATTTTTGGGTATGTGGATAAATTAATATGCAAGTAGTTTTTCAGGGCCCATATATTAACCACAGATTTTCTGTGTAGTAAATGTATTTATATAAATATTTGAATAACTGTTTTAAATATGCTCAATTAATTTGTTGAAATAATTTCAATGAATTGAAACTGCTAGGACTGTGTGTACTTAGTCACTCATTTGTGTCCAACTCTTTGCAACCCCCTGGACTGTAGCCCACCAGGCTCCTCTGTCCATGGGTATTCTCCAGGCAAGAATACTGGAGTGGGTTGCCATGCCTTTCAGGGGATCTTCCTGACCTAGGGATCAAACCCACATGTCTTATGTCTCCTGCATTGGCAGGCAAGTTATTTACCACTAGCACCATCTGGGAGGATATGTAAAATTTATATTTTGAGTCAAAACTGCAGATTTACCCCTAACTGAAGAGACAGTCCTCATCAATTTTGTCTTCCAGGGTTTGAAATCTGTTTTCTAAAACTATACAAACATTAGGTGTTTGATCTTTGACAATGTGATGACAAAGATGTTGCTTTCCTTCAGTTATTGTTCAGCTCAGTCATCTTTATATATACTTAATTCTGGCTAGTGATTTTTTAAATTTCATATTTATCTGTGTTCCCCTCCTGAATATTAGTGTTTTGTTTTTGATTTCTAAGAGCTTGTTCATGACTAAGGACCTTTACCTCTTAACCATTTGTCATGCACTGCAAATAAAATACCATTTTTGGTTGTTTTTGTTATATAGACATTGTGTATTGAAATATAATCATGCTCTATTTCTTTAATGTCATCTTACGTCAAGGCCAAGCCCAATGTCAGCACTAAATAGAGTTTGCACTTCTGTTTCCTCTCATATTATTTAGCTCATATTTTTGACACCATTTATCCCACTCCAGTGTTTTTGCCTGGAGAATCTGAGGGATGGGGGAGCCTGGTGGGCTGCCATCTCTGGGGTCACACAGAGTCAGACATGACTGAAGTGACTTAGCAGCAGCAGCAGCAGCATCCTAGTATAATGTGCCATGGCAATATTGTTCTCAAATGGAAAAGCCTTTGCATCTGTGGATTTGAAATAAGAAATTATGAAATTTTTGTCATCAAAACATAGCTTTGAGCAGTTTGGTGGTTGGGTGTATTTTGATTGTCTCTTATTTTTACCATTTGGATCATGATTTACACTCGGATGCCATTCAGAGCCCATGTTGAAAGTGAAAGTGTTAGTCACTCAGTCGTATCCAATTCATGGTAACCCCATGGACTGTGCCCCACTCCTTTGTCCATGAAATTCTCCAGGTAAGAATACTGGAGTGGATTGCCATTCCCTTCTGGGGATCTTTCCTGCCAGGAATCGAATCCAGGTCTCTTGCATCGCAGGCAGATTCTGTACCATCTGAATCACCAGTGAGCCCAGAGCCCAAGTTAACTAGTAAAAACAGAAGATATTTGAGAGTCAACTCTTAAATCAGAATAAATTCACTTTTCAGATTGTTGAAAACAGTATTATGGATGTGGCTACAATTTGCAACTGCTAGGCTCATGTCAGTGCAAAATGATGCTATATTAAAAACATGTTGTTCAAAATGATTTCACTCATTCAAATGTCATAGAACCTCATCAAGCTCATAATAACTATATAGCTCAAAATTTAACCTAGTAATTTTATGATCTGAAATCTTCCATCTTTTTAATGTTTCTCAAAAAGATAAAAAGCTGGAAAAAAATTCATTTGGGTGGGATGTCAGGAAGTAAGATTCAATCAAAGATTCTTGAGAATGTTCAAGATAAAACTGAAGATTAAACTGTTCCAAAAGCTATTTTGAGTAGAAGATAAACCTTTATTTTAGCATTGGTAATGGGTAGTTTAAACAGCCTTAAATGATAACAAAACAAGAGGAAAACACTTTATACAAGTCTAGAAGGCCATGCTTAAAACTCATTAAAATTTGCTTACAGAATCTTCATAGATTTTTCAAGCTTTAACAAAATGACAAGTCACTTCTTGAATAGGCCAGATGACTGAAAAGGTTATTGAGATAGACCTATATCATACCTTACAACATAACACTCATGATATGTATTATTTTATTCTTTTAGAAAGTCAAGATATACAAAATGATTGGCAGGAGTTTTTTATCAGAAGAAAATCTCTTAGAATGAGAAATGAATGCTTCTTTCTACACTCAAGCTCTCTGGCTACATAAAAGTATCCATGGAAACCCTTACCTGTTGAAATTCTAATATGCATACACAAGGTTATTTTCTTTTACATTTTACTGCAACAAAAACGTGAATAGAATGGAAAGCATCAAACTATTAGAAAACTCTGAAGCGTTATATAATAGTTCTAGACAAAAAACCCATTATATTTTAATAGTTTCTACTTGGCACAAGACCAAATGACTTTTCAGAATATGTTCATCGATAAATAAAATAAGGATAATTAGATGTCCCATCATACTTATGGAAACAAATTTACAATTTATTTTTGTTTCAGAACCAGAATCGACGCACATTCAATTTAAATAATATTTCACCATTTGCCAGTCAAATAAAAAGTGTGTTTAAAATAAGGAGATCCTTTCTAAAGCCTCATAAAGGGTAGATTGCACTTCGGTAAAGTAGAGAAATTGAAGAAAAGGAGCTAGAGAGAACTGATGCCTCCAGAGGAGCGATGGCTATGGTATTTAGTCAAAGAATTTCTGTAACTGGCAATTTCATAGAATGAAAGAACTGTGGGGATAAGTGAAATTCACCCAAATAAGAACAAGCCAAGGCTAAATATTCAGGACTTGCTCTAGCAAGGGAGTTCATTACAGTCACTTGTGTCTTAGTAGAGACTCAAAGACAGGCAGAATGGGAAAGGTTTAGGTGAAGAAAATGGAAGGGCTTTTTTTTTTTTTTTTTTTGGATGCTGATGGTGGGGGAAGTTGGAGGTGGGCTAACAAGAAGTAGGACATCCTACATGATGGGTTAGGGGTACATATTAGGCTTTCTCCATGGAGTTCTAATTTCTAAGTGGGCACAGAGTTATTAATAAAGTCCCAATCATCTGGGGCCAACTGCTACGGAAAATGTGGTTTAGCTTCCTGGACTAGTTGCGGCAGGTTGTGGGTCAGAGTTCTGTTTTTATATATCTTCTGGCTATTGTCTGTTTGTATATTTAGCCTATTGAAACCAAAGGCTGGTCAGTGATTTCACTAACTAGCTAAAAAAACGGAGTCCCAAGGCAGCAATATAAAGAGTAGTGAGCTGAGGATAAGAAAATGAGTGAAAATAAGAGAGAAAGGCCACAGAAAGAAGAGAAAATTAAAGAAATGGAAAGAGGGATAAATTGCAGTTTGGGAATAGGTAGAGGTAGGAAAAAGAAAAATAAAACAAGCAAACAGGTTAAGTCTTTTTGTGCCTGTCTTCTGAAAGGAGGCACTCTTGTGTAATGATGGATTTAGTAGGTATATGCATTTTAAATGAATCAAGATATCTTCGATTAATTGGGGATATCAGATACATAGGATAGGCAATGTAATGAAATATGAAAACCTTTTGCTATTTTAGTAAACATGTTTTAACACTGAACCAGTGTTTGTGTACCAGGGCTATTTTTCAAAACTAGATTAAGTTATATATTTTTCAAGTCAACCTTAGAGATCAAAATGTCTTTTTATCAAGGGCATATGGGCAAAGGAACAAGCACATCTACCATGGAGTATTCAGTAGTCCTTTACTGTTTTATGCCTCAGACCTTCTGCCCAAATTTCCCACAGCTCACTCTGGTCCTGCCGATCTACGTCATTCTCTGTTCCTGAGCCCATCTGTGCTATGCTGGCAGCTGAGAGTTCACCTACTATCTCTCTCTCTAATGTATTTTTTTTTTTTTGAAAACCCCAAACAAAGAATAAGTTTATTAATTTCACTTTTTCACATGAAAAGTTGCCACATTACAGGTGATTCTGGAGAGGGGGAAACTGAACATACCTGTGAGGGGCCTCAGGTCTAGGACCAGAGTCTGGAATGAATGCCAGGGTGGTTCCAACAACCACTAGCAGAGAGAAAGGCGGTAGCACATTACACCTACTCAGTTCTATTCTCTACTCAGAGAAGTAGAAAACAATTATTTTCATTATCTGCATATTTTTCATTTTGAAAGCATTTTTAATTTTTCAGGATTTTTTTAGAGAAATCTGGTTCTGCTTTATAAATGTCACATGAGTCATATGGACAGTAGAACAATGAAGGCAATTAGCAATAAGATATGCTATTTGGTTAATCATTCACAATTGATTTTTGCCCCTTAATTTACCATGTACTGGTAATTAGTAAAGTTGCCTTTACATACCTCATAAAAACTGGGCTCTAAATTTCAGGATAGTTCATGGCTCAAGGGGCATTACATTTGTGTCCTTTCTATTTACAGGTATTAAAGACTTTGAACACACAGGCTCAGCCTTGTCGTACATTTTATACAAATCCTGACTGGGCCTGTGAGTGTAGATATCTATTTATTTTATTTAGTAGATATAGTGGAATAGGCTTGGTTCACAGAGCATCTGAAATAGTTGCCTTCATACATATTCACCAGTCATCTATCTTCCTTCCAAACCTTACTGTATGACAGTTTTCTGTTATGATTTCTTGATTGTCATATGAGCTAACCTTCAACACAATTTCAAGTAATGGTTCTGCTCACCTTTGTCATGTACCTTATAATGATTATACATTATGTATAATGTATATAAGATATCAAGTACAACTTAAGTAATGAGTACTGTTGGTACTTTATCCCCTTTGGCAGGAAAGAAGACTTCCTGAAATTTCTTTTAGTACCCTATACACATTCTGTTTAAGATTCTATAGGTGGATACCTATTGATACATTATACAAGTAGAGTTGATTTTTGTTATTCACTGTTAGGGTCTATAAAGCCCCTGTGAGTACTGAACTGGCAAATAATGAATGGTTGCTCTTAGGGGAAATGCAGAGTTAGGTTCCTACAAGCCTCTAGTCACAACATTTTCATTAATTGACCAAAACACAACCTATTGTTATGAGTATTTTTGTTTAAAGACACCTCGTTTAATGTATATTGTTGATGCATTAACATTGAACTCACAGCTGTAGCACTATAACTCACTCTAAAAGAAACATCTAATACACACATTTTCTCTGTAAGGCACATCACACTTAGGAACACCAGAAAGCACTTCAGCCCTAGGCTTGGTGGCCATTTTAAACAATGAAATCACCAACAAAAGGCAAATAAATAAATAAATTAAAAGCAAAAATGTAGCACGAAATAGATTGCAAAGGGCACATTTAAAAGTATGAGACCAAAAAAAAGAGACCAGAGTGGTCTTTTTGACATCTGCTGAGCTGTTCAAGTATTTTGCTGCCCTGCACTCATCCACAAATGACTGCAGAAGCAGATATTGATTTGGGAGTTAATAAATAAATTTTAATGAATAGGCAAATTCACAAGTGTGGACTCCACAAATGATGAAGATCTAATATATTTATAAAAATATATGTACACATTGTATGACAGGCAAATTTTCCTTTTGCTACTAAATATACATGAATATTGTTGTCAACCAAAGGTGTTTATACCAAATATTGAATTTATACTGAACTTACATGATGGTGTGCTTATGCCATTTCCCCGGCTGGACTCTGATTTTCAGTTGAGCTAGAAGTGTGCACTCAATGAAGTGGCACAAGACACTATGCTTAGAAGGTCCCACACTGGTTTTAATCACTGTCACCATCTTTAGATCCTGAGAATTTTTGAACGAAGGGCTTCACATCTGCATTTTTCACTGGGTCCCTGGTGGCTCAGAGGTTAAAGCGTCTGCCTCCAATGCGGGAGACCCGGGTTCAATCCCTGGGTCGGGAAGATCCCCTGGAGAAGGAAATGGCAACCCCAGTATTCTTGCCTGGAAAATCCCATGGACTGAGGAGCCTGGTGGGCTGCAGTCCACGGGGTCACAAAGAGTCGGACATGACTGAGTGACTTTACCTTACCTGCACATTATCTATCCAGCTCTGACTAAGATAACCAGTGAGGGTCATTTTTAATTTTCTGATTTCTAGTAGAGCTGTGGCAACCCATAAATGCCACAACATCAGGAAAAGAGGACTCTAGGATTCAGAGACGATGAGAGACAATTCACAGTATGAGGAAACTAGGAAAAGGAATTCTTCAAATCTGATATGAATTGCTCAGCTAATTCCCATGAAAGTGAAAGTGTTAGTTGCTCAGTTATGCCCGACTCTTTGTGACGCCATGGACTGTAGCCTGCCTGGCTCCCTTGTCCATGGAATTCTCCAGGCAAGAATTCTGGAGTGGACTGCCATGCCCTTTTCCAGGGGATCTTCCCGACCTGACCCGACCCGGGTATCAAACCCGGGTATCTTGCATTGTAGGCAAGTTCTTACCATCTGAGCCGCCAGAGGTTAATTCCCATCCTTAATAAGTATAGAACTGACCAGAGTGAGCACAGCAAGTGCTTTGAGAATTTACAGTGTGGACCACCCTCCAGCTTCCAGATGGCCCCTAGTGATGCACAGAAGTCAACCAGAACAGCTCTGTGGATCTGAAGACTAAACTGATACTGAAGGCACAGCCCACAAAAGGCAGGTCAAGACTCACAGCTTCAACATAAGCACACTAATTGCTTGCTAAGACAAGACAATTCAGTATTCTCCAAAAGATTTAATAGGACTCATAGTCTTATAACACAATAATCAAAATAATGAAGATACAGGAGAAACTGCAACAACCTTCAAGGGAATACACATGTATGTGAATGACATCATTTGACTCAAACCACACATAATTAAATCTTTTAGGACTTTAATACCATAAAACTTAAATCATTCTGTAACAAATATTTATTGAATGCCCAATCCACCAAAAAAACACATATTATATTCATATTTATCATAATTTTCCCAGATTATATGCTTTTTAATTTGTTACTCTTTGAAGATTGATACAACTTTCTGAAGCCTCTGCTTTTGCCTAACTGAGAAATTCTGAAATACTAAGCTTGTTAAGATTGCCAACATTCAGGATATAGAAGTCTATTTAAAAAGTATTTAGAAGGATACTGTACAAAAGAAAGACCTTGGTCCTTAGACTGATCAAGTCTGTTGACTGGTTGTGGCTTTAAGAGAAAAATTCCATGAATAATACTTTGTGCCACTGAAATCAATGGATTTACCTTACTACTTTAAAACTATATTCCTTCCTGGTTTCCTTTTCCTGATCCTCAAATTCTACCCAAACAGATACATATGGATTAATGATTGTTGCTCTCTATTAGTAAACCAGAAGCCTCTAGATCCAAATACAGACTAGCTGTATCCTCTATGCCTCTTTCATTGATGTTCTTTCCAATATGGCAGGGCTTTTGGGCTCCAAGATCACTGCAGATAGTGACTGCAGCCATGAAATTAAAAGACGCTTACTCCTTGGAAGGAAAGTTATGACCAACCTAGATAGCATATTCAAAAGCAGAGACATTACTTTGCAAACAAAGGTCCATCTAGTCAAGGCTATGGTTTTTCCTGTGGTCATGTATGGATGTGAGAGTTGGACTGTGAAGAAGGCTGAGCACCGAAGAATTGATGCTTTTGAACTGTGGTGTTGGAGAAGACTCTTGAGAGTCCCTTGGACTGCAAGGAGATCCAACCAGTCCATTCTGAAGGAGATCAGCCCTGGGATTTCTTTGGAAGGAATGATGCTAAAGCTGAAACTCCAATACTTTGGCCACCTCATGTGAAGAGTTGACTCATTGGAAAAGACTTTTGATGCTGGGAGGGATTGGGGGCAGGAGGAGAAGGGGATGACAGAGGATGTGATGGCTGGCTGGCATCACTGACTAGATGGACGCGAGTCTGAGTGAACTCCGGGAGTTGGTGATGGACAGGGAGGCCTGGCATGCTGCAATTCATGGGGTTGCAAAGAGTCGGACACGACTGAGCGACTAGACTGAACTGAGCTGAATGTCCCCAGATCCATTTCTTTTTGTAATCAACATCACTACTTTTTCCATTTTCTAATGACAAGTCTATTTCATCTCTTATTTGTTTTTTACTTCTTTCCTTAGCTCTCTTTTTATTTTTTCTATTTGGGATAAGTGGTTCTACTTTCATACCCTTTTTATTATAGGCAACAAAATCATAAATTTCCTTTTAGAGCTTGAAACAGTCCACCAGATTTATTCATTTAATAAATACTGAACACATACTATGTGCCAGACACTATTGGCAGGCTTGTGTGCATTAGGTTTGAAACAAAAATCCTCATTTTCATGAAGTTTACAATCTTGGACTCTGTGGGGTTTTTAAAGCTATTTTTGTTGTTGGTCTCATAGTGGCAGCCCACTTCAGTACTCTTGCCTAGAAAGTCACATGGATGGAAGAGCCTGGTAGGCTGCAGTCCGTGGGGTTGCAGAGAGTTGGACATGACTGAGCGACTTCACTTTCACTTTTCACTTTCATGCATTGGAGAAGAAAATGGCAACCCACTCCAGTGTTCTTGCCTCGAGAATCCCAGGGATGGTGGAGTCTGATGGGCTGCTGTCTATGGGGGATCACAGAGTCGGACATGATGGAAGTGACTTTAGCAGCATGATGGCAAGCATAAATTTTATTTATTTAATTCACAGACTCTGTTTTTACAGATGTCTGAGGTTGCAAAAATGGCACTAACTTGATAGAAAAGAAGATATCAGGTACTAAAGACTTTTTAAAAATTAATAACAAAATGTGATCTATAGCAGCATAAAATTCTGGATTTCTTAAAAGATTTTTTGAACTCAGATGTTCTTATAATTAAATAATTGTTTAAACCCCTTATCTTCTTCACATAAATGAGGAGAACACATAGGGAACAATCTCATTTACCATCACAAAGAATAAAATACCTAGGAATAAACCTACCTAAGATGGCAAAAGACCTATATGCTGAAAACTATAGATGTTGATGAATTAAGTTGTATTGAATACAACACAAACAAATGGAAAGATATCACATTCTTGGAATGGAAGACTCAATATCTTTTAAACGGCCACACTACCCAAAGCAATCATAGATTTAATCCAATACCTATCAAATTACCACAGCATTTTCACAGAACTAAACAATGTCAAGATTTATATGAAAGCACAAAACACCCTGAATAAACAAAAGAAAGAAGAACACAGCTGGAGGAATCAGGCTAACTTCAGATTATATACACAGCTACAGTAATCAACACAGCATGGTAATGGCACCCAAACAGACACAGAAATCAATGGAACAGGACAGAAAGCCCAGAAACAAACCCGGGCTCTTACAATTAATTAATCTGTGACAAAGGAGGCAAGAAGATACAATGAAGAAAGGACAATTCCTTCAGTAAGTGGTGATGGGAAAACTGAAAAGCTACATATAAAAGAATGGAATTAGAGATTCTCTAATACTATAACAGAATTTTGCCAAGAGAATCCACTGGTCACAGCAAATGCCCTCTTCAACAGCAGAAGAGAAGACTCTATACATGGACATCATCATATGATCAACACCAAAATCAGATTGATTAAATTCTTTTCAGCCAGACATAGAGAAGGTCTACACAGGTAGCAAAAACAAGACTGGGAGCTGACTGTGGCGCAAATCATGAACTCCTTATTGACAAATTTAGACTTAAATTGAAGAAAGTAGGGAAAACCCTAGACCATCCAGGTATGACCTAAATCAAATCCCTTATGACTAAACAGTAGACATGACAAATAGATTCAAGGGAATAGATCTTAAAAACAGTGTTTGAAGAACTATGGATGGAGGTTTGTGACAGAGTACAGGAGGCAGGGATCAAGATCATACCCAAGAAAAAGAAATGCAAAAGGGCAAAATGGTTGTCTGAGGAGGCCTTAT
Organism: Nanger dama; assembly: GCA_917880005.1. Lineage (NCBI taxonomy): Eukaryota > Metazoa > Chordata > Mammalia > Artiodactyla > Bovidae > Nanger > Nanger dama. The sequence continues at coordinate 37,848,390 of CAKJTW010000015.1, forward strand.
AAATAGCTGAGAAAAGAAGAGACGCAAAAGGCAAAGGAGAGAATGAAAGATACACCCATTTGAATGCAAAGTTCCAAAGAATAGCAAGGAGAGATAACAAAGCCTTCCTCAGTGACCAATGCAAAGAAATAGAGGAAAACAATAGAATGGGAAAGACTAGAGAGCTCTTCAAGAATATAAGAGATACCAAGGGAACATCTCATGCAAAGATGGGCATGATAAAGGACAGAAATTGTACGGACCAAACAGAAGCAGAAGGTACTAAGAAGAGGTAGCAAGAATACACAGAAGAAATTTACAAAAAAGATCATGACCCAGATAACTGTGATAGTGTGATCACATCCTGGAATATGAAGTCAAGTGGGCCTTATGAAGCATCAATTCAAATAAAACTAGTGGATAGGATGGAATTCCAATTGAGCTATTTCAAATCCTAAATGATGATGCTGTGAAAGTACTGCATTCAATATGCCAGCAAATTTAGAAAACTCAGCAGTGGCCACAGGACTGGAAAAGGTCAGTTTTCATTCCAATCCCAAAGAAAAGCAATGCCAAAGAATATTCAAACTACTGCACAACTGCACTCATCTCATGTGCTAGCAAAGTAATGCTCAAAATTCTCCAGCCAGGTTTCAACAATACGTGAACCATGAACTTCCAGACATTCAAGCTGGATTTAGAGAAGACAGAGGAACCAGAGATCAAGTTGCCAACATCCATTGGATCATTGAAAAAGCAAGAGTGCTCTGGAAAGACATCTACTTCTGCTTTATTGACTATGCCAAAGTCTTTGATTGTGTGGATCACAACAAACTGTGGAAAATTCTTCAAGAGATGGGAATATCATACCACCTGACCTGCCTCTTGAGAAATCTGTATACAGGTCATCAAACAACAGTTAGAACTGGACATGGAACAATAGACAGGTTCAAAATAGAAAAGGAGTACATCAAGGCTGTATATTGTCACCCTGCTTACTTAACTTCTATGTAGGTATATAATGCAAGATGCTAGCTGGATGAAGCACAAGCTGGAATCAAGACTGCTGGGAGAAATATCAGTAATCTCAGATATGCAGATGACACCACCCTTATAGCAGAAAATGAAGAACTAAAGAGCTTCTTGATGAAAGTGAAAGAGGAGAGTAAAGAGCTTGGCTTAAACCTCAACATTCAGAAAACTAAGATCATGGCATCTGATCCCATAAGTTCAGTTCAATTCAGTCACTCAGTCATGTCCAACTCTTTGGAACCCCATGAACTGCAGTATGCCAGGCCTGCCTATCCATCACGAACTCCCAGAATTCATCCAAACCCATGTCACTTGAGTCGATGATACCATCCAACCATCTCATCCTCTGTCGTCCCCTTCTCCTCCTGCCCTCAGTCTTTCCCAGTTTAGGGTCTTCCAGTGAGTCAGCTCTTTGCATCAGGTGGCCAAAATATTGGTGTTTCAGCTTCAACATCAGACCTTCCAATGAACACCCAGGACTGATCTCTCTTAGGATGGACTGGTTGGATCTCCTTGCAGTCGAAGGAATACTCAAGAGTCTTCTCCAACACCACAGTTCAAAAGCATCAATTCTTCGGTGCTCAGCTTTCTTTGTAGTCCAACTCTCACTTTCATATGTAACCAGTGGAAAAACCATAGCCTTGACTAGACAGATCTTTGTTGGTAAAATACTGTCTCTGCCTTCTAATAGGCTGTCTAGGTTGGTCACAACTTTCCTTCCAAGGAGTAAGCATCTTTTAATTTCATGGCTGCAGTCACCATCTGCAGTGATTTTGGAGCCCAGAAAAATAAAGTCAGTGACCATTGTTTCCACTGTTTCTCCATCTATCTGCCATGAAGTGATGGGACCAGATGCTATGATCTTCGTTTTCTGAATGTTGAGCTTTAAGCCAACTTTTTCACTCTCCTCTTTCACTTTCATCAAGAGACTCTTTAGTTCTTCTTCACTTTCTGCCATAAGGGTGGTGTCATCTGCATATCTGAGGATACTGATATTTCTCCTGGCAAACTTGATTCCAGCTTGTGCTTCCTCCAGTCCAGCATTTCTCATGATATACTCTGCATATAAGTTAAATAAGCAGGATGCCAATATACAGCCTTGACGTACTCCATTTCCTATTTGAAACCAGTCTGTTGTTCCATATCCAGTTCTAACTGTTGCTTCCTGTCTGCATACAGGTTTTTCAAGAGGCAGGGGAAACAATGGAAACAGTGAGACACTACTCTTTTGGGGTCCAAAATACTGCAGATGGTGACTGCAGCCATGCAATTAAAAGATGCTTGCTCTTTTGCAGAAAAGCTATGACCAACCTAGACAGCATTAAAAAATCAGGAACATTACTTTGCCGACTAAGGTCCACCTAGTCAAGGCTATTGCTTTTCCAGTAGTCATGTATGGATGTAAGAGTTGTACTATAAAGAAAGCTGAGTTCTGAAGAATTGATTCTTTTGAACTGTGGTGTTGGAGAAGTCTCTTCAGAGTCCTTGGACTGCAGGAGTTTAAACCAGTCACTCCTAAGGGAAACCAGTCATTCCTAAGGAAATCAGTCCTGAATATTCATTTGAAGGATGATGCTGAAGTTGAAACTCCAATATTTTGGGCACCTGATGTGAAGAATTGACTCATTTAAAAAGACCCTGATGCTTGGATGGCCTCACCAACTTGATGGACATAAGTTTGCGCAAACTCTAGGATTTGATGATGGAGAGAAGCCTGGTGTGCTGCAGTCCATGGGGTTGCAAAGAGTTGGACCTGACTGTGACTGAACTGAACTAATACTATATACAAAAATAAACTCAAAAGAAATACCTAAATGTAATGCTGGATACTATAAAACTCGTAGAGGAAATCATAGAACATTCACTGACATAAATCACAGCAATATCTTTTTGAATGTGCTTCCTAGAGTAATGGAAATAAAAACAAAATTAAACAAAGGGTACCTGATTGAACTTATAAATTTTTGCACTGCAAAGGAAACCTGAAGCAAAACAAAAAGACATCATGTGAAATGGGAGAAAATATTTGCAATTGATGTACTGATGGGGTTAATTTCCAAAATATACATGTCTCATTATCAAAAAACAAAAACCCAATAAAAATAAAATGAGCAGAAGACCTAAACAGATATTTCTCCAAAGAGTACTGATGGCGAAAGGCAGATGAAAAGATTCTCAGCACCACTAATTGCTAGAAAAATGCAAATCAAAACTCCAATGAGGAATCACCTCACTTCAGTCAGAATAGCCATCATCAAAAATCGTACAAATAAGAAATGCTGAAGAGGTCACAGAGAAGAGAACCCTCTCACACTTTTGTTGGGAATGTAAATTGGTCCAGACACCATGGAGAACAGTATGGAGTTTCCTTAAAAGCTAAAAATAGAGCCACAATTTGATCCAGCAATCCCACATCTGGACATATATCTGGAGAAAACCATAATTCAAAAATATCCATGCAATGTTCATCACAGCACTATTTACAATGGGTAGGACATGGAAGCAACTTAAACATCCATTGACAGATGAATGGATAAAGATGTGGTACATAAATGCAATGGAATATTCAGTTCAGTTCAGTTCAGTTGCTCAGTCGTGTCCAACTCTTTGCGACTCGATGAATCGCAGTATGCCAGGCCTCCATGTCCATCACCAGCTCCTGGAGTGCACTCAGACTCACATCCATCAAGTCAGTGATGCCATCCAGCCATCTCATCCTCTGTCGTCCCCTTCTCCTCCTGCCCCCCCAATCCCTCCCAGCATCAGAGTCTTTTCCAATGAGTCAGCTCTTCGCATGAGGTGGCCAAAGTACTGGAGTTTCAGCTTCAACATCATTCCTTCCACAGAACACCGAGGACTTAGCCATAAAAGTGAATGAAAAAATGCTATTTGCAGCAACAAATAAAATAGATAATCAACAAAGACCTACATATAGCACAGAGAATTCTATTCAATATTCTATAAAAACCTATATGGGAAAAGAATTAAAAGTGATTGTATATATGTGTATGTATAACTGAACCACTTTGCTGCACACCTGAAACTAACAAAACATTATAAATCAACTATACCCAAATATAAAATAAAAAATTTTTAAATGAAGAACATTGATTTACATGATGGCAGGAGTCTTTTTATAATACATGTATCAAATCACTGTTATACACTTTAAATATCTTACAATTTTACTTGTCAAATATACCTCAGTAAAGCTGAAAATATAAAATATAAATACATGAATCAAAAAGTTTTTAAATAAGGTAAAGAAAAATCAATCATTTGTAAGCATGAAAAACACCTTAAAACTGAAAGATTTCAGTGAACTTTTGTTGTATTCATAAGTATAAAAGTGGGGTAGAGGGTAACAGATAATATAGATATAGTCATAAAATATGAATTCTCAAATAGGAAAAGGAGTGCGTCAAGCCTGTATACTGTCACCCTGCTTATTTAACTTCTATGCAGAGTACATCATGAGAAACGCTGGGCTGGAAGAAACACAAGCTGGAATCAAGATTGCCGGGAGATATATCAATAACCTCAGATATGCAGATGACACCACCCTTATGGCAGAAAGTGAAGAGGAACTAAAAAGCCTCTTGATGAAAGTGAAAGAGAGTGAAAAAGTTGGCTTGAAGCTCAAGCTTCAGAAAACTAAGATCATGGCATCTAGTCCCATCACTTCTTGGGAAATAGATGGGAGAACAGTGGAAACAGTGTCAGACTTTATTTTTGGGTTCCCAAATCACTGCAGATGATGACTGCAGCCATGAAATTAAAAGATGCTTACTCCTTGGAAGGAAAGTTATGACCAACCTCAACAGCGTATTCAAAAGCAGAGACATTACTTTGCCAACAAAGGTCCGCCTAGTCAAGGCTATGGTTTTTCCAGGGGTCATGTATGGCTATGAGAGTTGGATTGTGAAGAAGGCTGAGCACCGAAGAATTGATGCTTTTGAACTGCGGTGTTGGAGAAGACTCTTGAGAGTCCCTTGGACTGCAAGAAGATCCAACCAGTTCATTCTGAAGGAGATCAGCCCTGGGATTTCTTTGGAAGGAATGATGCTAAAGCTGAAATTCCAGTACTTTGGCCACCTCATGTGAAGAGTTGACTCATTGGAAAAGACTCTGATGCTGGGAGGGATTGGGGGCAGGAGGAGAAGGGGACGACCGAGGATGAGATGGCTGGCTGGCATCACGGACTCGATGGTCGTGAGTCTGAGTGAACTCCGGGAGTTGGTGATGAACAGGGAGGCCTGGCGTGCTGCAATTCATGGGGTCACAAAGAGTTGGACACGACTGAGCGACTGAACTGAACTGACCTTTGTAACTTTTAAAAATAAATTAGGGATGTTGTAAACTTAAAAGTTCATTAAGAATAAAGACTCAGAAAATAGACACAGATGTATAGAACCGTCTTTTGGACTCTGTGGGAGAAGGAGAGGGTGGGATGGTTTGGGAGAATAGCATTGAAACATGTATAATATCATATAAGAAACGAATCACCAGTCCAGGTTTAATGCATGATACAGGATGCTCGGGGCTGGTGCACTGGGATGACCCAGAGAGATGGTACGGGAAGGGAGGAGGGGGGTTCAGGATGGGGAACATGTGTACACCCGTGGTGGATTCATGTTGATGTATGGCAAAACCAATACGATATTGTAATGTAAAAATAATAATAATAAATAATTAAAAAAACAAAAAAGAGGAAACATAAAAAAGAATAAAGACTTAGAGGGCTTTCTGAGTGGCTCAGCAGTAAAGAATCTCCTTACCAATGAAGGAGACACAGGTTTGACCCTGGTATGGGAAGATCCCATATACTATGGAACAATTAAGCCTGTGTGCCACAACTTTCGAGTCTGTGCTCTACAGCCTGGGAATCATAACTCCTGAGCCCTCACATGGCAACTACTGAAGCCTACATGCCCTGGAGCCCGTGTTCAGCAACAGGAGAAGCCACAGCAGTGAGAAGCCCATGCATGGCAACTAGAGAGTAGCTCCTGTTCACCGCAACTAGAGAAAAGCCTGCATAGCAATGAAGACCCAGCACAGCCAATAAATAAAAAAAGAATAAAAAATTTAAAAATAATATAGACTAAGAATGTCATCCCACAAAATTACACCTGTATCTATCTATCTACATACCTGCTATTTGTATGTATGTGTTTAGTGATGTGTAGAATGAAGTTCATATATTAATGATAATTATTTCACGGTTGAATCTTTATATATTTTAAGGTTTCTTATTTTGTATTTCAATATAACGAATATGTGCATCTTTATCAAAACAATAATGTCCTGCTAAAATAGTGAAGAGTGCCTGTTAACTGATAATGAGGAGTCCTGGGGTGAAGTGTATTAAGTTCTATGTTTATTACTCACCATGTAATGGACTCTTGGAAAGATTACTATTGCTTTGTTGCAAATACTTTATGTTCTGACTCCTGCTAACCTCTCCAGTCAATTTATCATCATTTCCCACCCCAAAACTGATGTTTTAGTATACCATACCAAAGACACAGTATGTGGTGATTAAGAGTTTAAACTATGTGGTCTGGCATCCCTAGGATTATAGCTCAGCTCTGCTACTGTGAGCCCATAGGCAAGTTCTTTAGCATCTCCAGGCCTTAGTCTCTTCATTGGAAAAATGGAAATTATATCATTATCTGCCTTGTGGGGTTTTTATGAGGATTAAATGAGACTCTGCATCTAACAGAGTCTTGGCTATTAATAAAAAATTATTTTACAAGCACTACCACCACTACCAGTCATCACAACACCATTACCATTACCTTCTCTATCACTACTGTTTGTGTGCTAAGTAGCTTCAGTCATGTCTGACTGTTTGAGACCTCATGGACTGTAGCCACCAGGCTCCTCTGTGGGGGCTCTCCAGGCAAGAATGCTGGAGTGGGTTGCCATGCCCTCCTCTGGGGATCTTCCCAATCCAGGTCTCCCGCGTTGTGGGCAGATTCTTTGCCTCTGAGCCATCACTGAAGCCCTCTATCACTACTACACTGATGCTATTCTTACTGATATTTCCACCTCTATGTTGCCTTCTTCATCATTATTTATGCAGGCCTTTTTCTTAGAATATTCAGGTTTTAATTTTCCCAATCCATCATTCATTTTTTTCCATTGATATGCTGGTAAACACTTAACAACTGATTCTAAAAAAACAAAACCATCTAATTTTAAAGGTTGCAAGTTTCCACATGGCTGATTTAAAGTTACCAATTTGATATCATTAAATGTAAAGCTGGTAAGAAAATCAATAGCACCATTATATAGTATTTCTATCATACAGATTCATTAGCTGGAAATAGCCTCGAGAGTGTAGATAATAGAAAAACATAAGGTAATAATTAGGAAGTGATGAGTTTCTAGTATTTATTACCTGTCATAGTTTAGCTATTATTTTATAATTCAATCTTTAATACAGACTGTGTTTAACAACCAGTTTGCAAAATTGCTAAAAATTTAATAGTTATTTCTCATGAACCAGTACTAGTCAGCTCCAGTATACTACTGCACTTACTTTTTAATGTACTGGTTGAGTCTCACCTTACAGTCCTAGCTCAGATATGACCCTCTTGTTAGCCTTCATTGATTGAGAAAATGGGAGGCTGAAACTCTATTACACAATACTTACGGAGACTTCCCTGGTGGTCCAGTGGCTAAGACTCTGAGCTCCCAATCCAGAGGACCCAGGTTCAATTCCTGGTCAGGAAACTAGATCCTACAGGCTGCTACCAAGAATTCACATGCTGCAACTAAAGCTCCTGCATGCTACAATTAAGACCCGGTGCAGCCAAATACATATATACATACCTACATAAAGAAACAACAATGTATGCCTTATAATAATTTTTTTCCAGAACTTACAGTTAGAGTCAGAATTGTTCTTGGGCTTTGCTTATACTTTTGTCCCCTCAAACACATCTTCTAAACTTTACATATTTTTACTTGAAAAAAATTTATATGTAATATATAAAAATAAAAATATAATTATATATACAGGTTTCAGAAAATAATATCCTCTTAGAAATGGTGAACTAATTTTAATGATGAATACATTTAATTTCATGTTTTAGGTTTTCTAAACAACCCTCAGTCCATCTCATCTAAGTTTGGCACCTTATATTCATCTTTGTTTTCCAAAGCAGTTTAGTATCTGAGCTGTGCTATGCTTAGCCTTGTTGGATTCTTTGGAACTCCATGGACTATAGCCCACCAGGCTCCTCTGTCCATAGGATACTCTAGGCAAGAACACTGGAGTGGGTTACCATTTCCTTAGTATTTGAGGGAAAGTGACAAAACTTTATTGAAGGCACAGATCCAAACAGCTGTTCTCACATTTCTGTGACCTTGCCTGTATTGCCATTTCAGGCCCAGAAGGTAATAAGTCTAAGCTGTTGCTAGTCCAGGGTCCTACACAATTGCCTGTTGATTCCCCTGAACTCCACTTACATTTTTGTAAGTCTTCTCAAATTACCTAAACTTTATTTATATCTCTTCCCTGTGAGGACCTAATATTATCTTTGTCGGGCTTTAAAAAATATTAGTATTATGCTGTTGTTATTTTGTGGCCACAAGGAATGTAGCCCCCCAGGCTCCTCTGTCCATGGGATTTCCCAGGCAGGAGTACTGGAGTGGGCTACAATTTCCCTACTTTAGGGAATCTTCCTGACCCAAGGATTGACCCTGTGTCACCTGCCTTGTCAGGTGAATTCTTTACCCCTGAGCCACCAGGGAAGTCTGTTAGCTTAGTAAAATTAATGGTGAAAATAGTGTTCAGTCTGAGAAGTGAGTTTAGAAACCGAATTCTCTCTTTTTCCACTTAATATTCTTTTTATCATCCAATTTTTAAAATCACAAAATATTAAGAAAAATTAAATGAATCTGTAATCTTTTTATAGTTTTTTTTTCCACCCATAAAACTTTTACCTATTACCATTTGTTTTGATATTTATTAAATACTTGGACAAAAGGTGATAGTTGCTTTATATTTCTTTGATCATGAGTGAGACACAACAATTTGATTCACTAAGAATTCTTTGATCTAAAGAAACAGATTCTGTATACTTTAAGTAAGGAAAGAAGGGCATTAACTGGAAGGACACCGAGTGGCTCATGGACTGTGAGATGGAAAAGTAGCATGTAACTGTGAACCATCTCTTCTGTGGTGCTGCCTTCAAATGATTTAGCATCAATTACTTTGCCTCCTTTCATGCCTCTGTTTAGGATAACAATTCCTGGGGAAGAGTCTGGTTAGAGTAGCATAGGTCACATGATATTCGCTGTGGTCGGGAGTACATTGTTCACTGTTGCTGGTCCCACCAGAATCACATGAAGTGGAGGATGCAACTCTACAGTGAAAATACGCAGGCATGCAAAGACAGCAACAATCACCTCAGCTTTTCATGTCTTTCACCATGTGTGTAATTTCTTTTGAAAATTGCCTATCCAAGTTCCTGGGCTATTTTTCTATTGGAATGTTGGATACAGTTTATTTTTTTTTTAATTTATTTATTTATTTATTTTAAATTACAATACTGTATTTGTTTTGCCATACATTGACACGAATCAGCCATAGGTGAACACAATCTCCCAATGCCGAAGCCCCCTCCCACCTCCCACCCCACATCCTCTACTTGAATCATCCTGTGGATACAGTTTAGAATGGTTTACCTGAGACTTGCTGAATGTTAAGATGATTAATAGCATGATATGTTTGTTGCAAATGTTTTTTCCTAAAGTGTCCATTTTTTTTAGCTTTTTTTCATGTTTTTAACCTAGAGAAGGTTTATATGTTGTTAAAGATTAATCTATGTTTTTAATTAAAAATTTTTGCTCTAACTGGGATTAGTTTTGCTTACTTTAACTTTTCTTAAATGGTAACTTGTTTTAGTGTAGTTAATTGGATTGTTTTCTACTTTGTGAAATACCACATAGAATAAACTCAATTCTTATTCTAGTTTCCAAAACTTTTGACTGTTTCATATGTGGCTTTTTAAATTATACTTCTTTATTCATGAGTTCCATGTTATTATGTTATTTGTAGCTTAAAAGTGCATTTAAAATATATGATAGAATAACTCATCTTTTAACTTTTATAATATTACCCAGTTTTCAAAATAAACTTCAGAGTCATTTGCTCAAGTTCTCTACAGTCTTACCTTGTTACATTAGATATCAGTTTCAATTTGAAGAGAATAAAATAAGTATTAGTCTTTCCAAGCAAAAACACAGCATTTTTTCTATTTATTTAAAACCTTTTAATGTTTCACAGAAATATTCATATTTTATATAAACTTTCATATCTTATGTTGATTATTAATTAAAAATATTTTTGTTGATACTATGAAGGGCAGTTTTCCATCAAGTTAGGTTCAGTCGCTCAGTCGTGTTCAACTCCTTACTCAAACTCATGTGCATCAAGTTGGTGATGCCATCGAAATATCTCATCCTCTATCGTCCCCTTCTCCTCCTACTTTCAATGTTTCCCACATCAGGGTCTTTTCAAATGAATGAGTTCTTTGTACTGGGTGGCCAAAGTATTGGAGTTTCACCTTCAACATCAGTCCTTTCAATGAACACCCAGGACTGATCTCCTTTAGGATGGAATGGTTGGACCTCTGCAGTCCAAGGGACTCTCAAGAGTCTTCTCCAACACCACAGTTCAAAAACATCAATTCTTTGGTGCTCAGCTTTCTTCACAGTCCAACTCTCACATTCATACATGACCACAGGTAAAACCATAGCCTTGACTAGACGGACCTTAGTCGGCAAAGTAATGTCTCTGCTTTTGAATATACTATCTAGGTTGGTCATAACTTTTCTTCCAAGAAGTGTCTTTTAATTTCATGGCTGCAGTCACCATCTGCAGTGATTTTGGAGCCCCCAAAATAAAGTCTGACACTGTTTCCCCATCTATTTCCCATGAAGTGTTGGGACCGGATGCCATGATCTTCGTTTTCTGAATGTTGAGCTTTAAGCCAACTTTTTCACTCTCCACTTTCACTTTCATTAGGAGGCTCTTCAGTTCCTCTTCACTTTCTGCCATAAGGGTGGTATCATCTGCATATCTGAGGTTATTGATATTTCTCCTAGCAATCTTGATTCCAGCTTGTGCTTCCTCCAGCCCAGCATTTCTCATGATGTACTCTGCATATAAGTTAAATAAGTAGGGTGACAATGTACAATTTAACTCAGATGACAATTATATCTACTACTGTGGGCATGAATCCCTTAGAAGAAATGGAGTAGCCATCATAGTCAACAAAAGAATCCAAAATGCAGGACTTGAATGCAGTCTCAAAAATGACACAATGATCTCTCTTTGTTTCCAAGGCAAACCATTCAATATCACGGTAATCCAAGACTATGCCCAAAGAGTATCGCAGAAGAAGCTGAAGTTGAACAGTTATATGAAGACCTACAAGACATTCTAGAAATAACACTCAAAAAAAGATGTCCTTTTAATTATAGGGGACTGGAATGCAAAAGTAGGAAGTCAAGAAATACCTGGAGTAACAGGCAAATTTGGCCTTGGAGTACAGAATGAAGCAGGGCAAAGACTAATAGAGTTCTGCCAAGAGAACACACTGGTCATAGCAAATACCCTCTTGCAACAACACAAGAGAAGACTCTACACATGGACATGATCAGAGGGTCAACAATGAAATCAGATTGATTATATTCTTTGTAGCCAAAGATGGAGAAGCTCTATACAGTCAGCAAAAACAAGACCAGGAGCTTGAGAACCCTGTGATCTTGTGGCTCAGATCATGAACTCTTTATTGCCAAATTCAGACTGAAATTGAAGAAAGTGGAGAATATCACTAGACCATCCAGGTATGACCTAAATCAAATCCAGTGGTAGTGACAAATAGAGTCAAGGGATTAGATTTTATGGAGTGCCTGATGAACTATAGATGAAGGTTCATGACATTGTACAGGAGACAGGAATCAAGACCATCCCCAAGAAAAAGAAATGAAAGAAAGGCAAAATGGCTGTCTCAGGAGGCCTTACAAAAGGCCTTACAAGAAGGGAAGTGAAAGGAAAGGAGAAAAGGAAAGATAAACCCATTTGAATGCAGAGTTCCAAAGAATAGCAAGGAGAAATAACATAGCCTTCCTCAGTGATCAGTGGAAAGAAATAGAGGAAAACAACAGAATGGGAAAGACTAGAGATCTCTTCAAGAAAATTAGACATACCAAGGGAACGTTTTATGCAAAGATGGGCTCAATAAAGCACAGAAATAGTAGAGACCTAATAGAAGCAGAAGATATTAAGAAGAGGTGGCAAGAATACACAGAAGAACTCTACAAAAAAGATCTTCATGATCCAGATAATCACGATGGTGTGATCACTCACCTAGAGCCATAGATCCTGAAATATGAAGTCAAGTGGGCCTTAGGAAGCATCACCACGAACAAAGCCAGTGGAGGTGATGGAATCCCAATTGAGCTGTTTCAAATCCTGAAAGATGATGCTGTGAAAGTGCTGCACTCAATTCAGCAAATTTGTAAAACTAGGCAGTGGTCACAGGACTGGAAAAGGTCAGTTTTTATTTCAACCCCAAAGAAAGGCCATGCCAAAGAATGCTCAAACTAACGCATAATTGCACTCATCTCACATGCTAGTAAAGTGATGCTTAAAGTCTCTATGGCAGGCTTCAACAATAAATGAACTGTGAACTTCCAGATGTTCAAGCTGGTTTTAGAAAAGGCAGAGGAACCAGAGATCAAATTGCCAACATCCACTGGATCATCAAAAAGCAGGAGAGTTCCAGAAAAACATCTATTTCTGTTCTATTGAGTATGCCAAAACCTTTGACTATGTGGATCACCACAAATTGTGGAAAATTCTTCAAGAGATGGGAATACCAGACCACCTGACTTGCCTTTTGAGAAACCTATATGCAGGTCAGGAAACCACAATTAGAACTGGACATGGACTGTTTCCAAATAGGAAAAGGAGTACATCAAGGCTATATATTGTCACCTTACTTATTTAATTTTTCCAACGCCACAGTTCAAAAGCATCAACTGTTTGGTGCTCAGCTTTTTTATGGTCCAACTCTCATATCTATACATGACTACTGGAAAAACCATAGCTTTAATTAGACAGACATTTGTTGGCAAATAATGCCTCTGCTTTTTAATATGCTGTCTAGGTTGGTCATCGCTTTTCTTCCAAACACCAAGTGTCTTTTAATTTCATGGCTGCAGTCACCATCTGTGGTGATTTTGGGGCCCCCAAAAGTAAAGTCTCTCACTGTTTCCATTGTTTTGCCATCTATTTGCCATGAAGTGATGGAACCAGATGCCATGATCTTCATTTTCTGAATGTTGAGTTTTAAGCCAATTTTTTTCACTTTCTTCTTTCACTTTAATCAAGAGGCACTTTAGTTCTTCTTTGCTTTCTACAATAAGGATGGTGTCATCTGTGTAACTGAGTTACTGATATTTCTCCTGGCAATCTTGATTCCAGATTATGCATCATCCATCTCGGCATTTCACCTGATGTACTCTGCATATAAGTTAAATAAGCAATATACAGCCTTTACGTACTCCTTTTCCAATTTTAAACCATTCTTGTTCCATATTCAGTTTGCTTCTTGACCTGCATACAGATTTCTCAGGAGGCACGTCAGGTGGTATGGTATTCCCATCTCTTTCAGAATTTTCCACAGTTTATTGTGATCCACACAGTCAAAGGCTTTGGCATAGTCAATAAAGCAGAAATAGATGTATTTCTGGAACTCTCTTGCTTTTTCCATGATCCAGTGGATGTTGACAACTTTCTTTCTGTCTCCTTTGCCTTTCCTAAATCCAGCTTGAATATCTGGAAGTTCACAATTCATGTATTGTTGAAGCCTGGCTGGAAAATTTTGAGCATTGCTTTGCTAGAATGTGAGATGAGTGCAATTGTGTGGTAGTCTGAACATTCTTTGGCATTGCCTTTCTTTGGGATTGGAACAAAACTGACCTTTTCCAGTCCTGTGGCCACTGTTGAGTTTTCTAAATTTGCTGACATATTGAGTGCAGCACTTTCACAGCATCATCTTTCAGGATTTGAAATAACTAACTGGAATTCTATCCTCTCCACTAGTATTGTTTGTAGTGATGCTTCCTAAGACCCACTTGACTTCACATTCCAGGATCTATGGCTCTGGGTGAATGATCATACCATTGTGATTATCTTGGTTGTGAAGATCTTTTTGTACAGTTCTTCTGTGTATTCTTGCCACCTCTTCTTAATATCTTCTGCTTCTGTTAGGTCCATACCGTGTCCTTTATTGTGCCCATCTTTGCATGAAATGTTTCCTTGTTATCTATTATTTTCTTGAAGAGCTCTCTAGTCTTTCCCATTCTATTGTTTTCCTCTGTTTTTCTGCATTGGTACTGAGGAAGGCTTTGTTATCTCTCCTTGTATTTTTGGAAGTCTACATTCAAATGGGTATATCTTTCCTTTTCTCCTTTGCCTTTCACTTCTCTTCTTTTCTCAGCTAGTTGTAAGGCCTCTTCAGACAACCATTTTGCCTTTTCATTTCTTTTTCTTGGGGAGGATCTTGATCTCTGCCTCCTGTACACTGTCACGGACCTCCATCCATAGCTCTTCAGACTCTCTATAAGATCTAATCCCTTGAATCTATTTGTCACCTCCACTGTATAATCATAAAGGATTTGACTTAGGTCATACCTGAATGATCTAGTGGTTTTCCCTACTTTTATCAATTTAAGTCTGAATAATGAGTTCATGATCTGAGCCACAGTCAGCTCCTGGTCTTGTTTTTGCTGAATGTATACAGCGTCTCTATCTTTGGCTGCAAAGAAAGTAATCAATCTGATTTCGGTATTGACTATCTGGTGATGTCCATATGTAGAGTCTTCTCTTGTGTTGTTGTAAGAAGGTGTTTTCTATGACCAGTACATTCTCTTTGCAAAACTCTGTTAGCCTTTGCCCTGCTTCATTGTGTACTCTAAGGCCAAATTTGCCTGTTACTCCAGGTATCTCTTGACTTCCTACTTTTTCATTCCAGTCCCCTGTAATGAAAGGACATCTTTTGGGGTGTTAGTTCTAGAAGTTCTTGTAAGTTTTTATTTCCATTATGTTTCCTTAAAAGGGCTTTATTACTGATATTTAGATTTTTACAACTCAATTGCATTTGTCTATTAAGTAAAATAGTTTTTTTCAATTTCCAGGTTTCTTTCCAAATATATATACTCTTTCTTGAATCAATTAGGTAGAGAATCATCTATTTAAATTTTTTGAATGTATTTACATTAATTTTCTATAGCAGTGTCACGTCTTCCATGCTCTTCTATGAATAGACCTACGGCCACTTCTGTTCCCCTTTGTCTCATTGTTTCTCATCTCTTGTCTCTATCTTGATGGTGTGTGTGTTCATCTTTCTTTTGTTTCCCCCTATTGGGATTTACTTAGTTTATTGCTATGTTATAACACCAGTCCTAAGATTTATTAAGAGTCCTTTTCTCTTTGCTCTCCATTCATATATTTTTTCAAAATATAAATTTATTTATTTTAATTGGAGGTTAATTATTTTTCAATTTTTTAAAAACTGTTTAAGTTGAAAGTTTTCTAATTCAGTCATTTTAATCTTTTACTATTTTTGAAAAAATTTACATCTATCAATTTTAATCTAAGTAGCACTATTTTACTGAAACCTGTGTCTTGTGATATGATTAATGCCATATAATTTATGATTAACATAGTATTTCTGCCCTAATATCTAAGATACTTTGTGTTTTCATGGTGGTGGTGGTATTCTTTATTATATAATTTCAATACCAGGATATCCAGGCATTGTTCCTTTTACATTCACTCTGCCTTATAGCAAGTGAGTTGTTTAATCTCATTTTTTATTCTAACTCAATGTTTTTTCAATCTTAGATTTTGATTATTTCTTGATGATACTCATGAGTTGTATTTTTATAGTCCCAGAAATGTGTTAGAACACACAGTGCTAGAAGCCAAAATATAGTCAAGTCAAATTTCACATCTAAACAACTTTATAAGCTTTTTAGTGGTTGGAAAAAAATGTTTCCCTTGTTCTTTTCTCACTAAGAAAGATTAACAAGTGTTTAACCTATGATATGTATTTTTCTTCTCATAAAATATGATATTCAAGCCTAAATATTTAACAGAATTTATTAATAAATTATAACCGTGAACTGTGAACTTTCAGAGATGTTCAAGCTGGTTTTAGAAAAGGCAGAGGAACCAGAGATCAAATTGCCAACAACCTCTGGATCATTGAAAAGCAAGAGAGTTCCAGAAAAACATCTATTTCTGCTTTATTGACTATGCCAAAGCCTTTGACTCTGTGGATCACAATAAATTGTGGAAAAGTTTTCAAGAGATGGGAATACCAGACCACCTTACCTGCCTTTTGAGAAACCTATATCCAGGTCAGGAAGCCACATTAGAACTGGACATGGAACAACAGATTGGTTCCAAATAGGAAAAGTAATGAATAGTGAAGTCGCTCAGTCATGTCCAACTCTTTCCAACTCCATGGACCTACCAGGCTTCTCAGTCCATGTAATTCTCCAGGCAAGAGTACTGAAGTGGGTAGCCATTTCCTTCTCCAGAGGATATTCTCGACCCAGGGATCGAAGCTGGGTCTCCCGCATTCCAGGCAGACTCAACCAGGAGGTTGTATATTGTCACCCTGCTTATCTAACTTATATGCAGGGTACATCATGAGAAACATTGGGCTGGAAGAAGCATAAGGTAGAATCAAGATTGCTGGGAGAAATATCAATAACCTCAGATATGCAGATGACACCACTCTTATGGCTGAAAGTGAAGAAGAATTAAGAGCCTCTTGATGTAAAGTGAAAGAGGAGAGTGAAAAAGTTGCCTGAAAGCTCAACATTCAGAAAATGAAGATCATGACAACTGGTCCCATCACTTTGTGGGAAATAGATGGGGGAACAGTGGAAACAGTGTCAGACTTTATTTTTGTGGACTCCAAAATCACTGCAGATGGTGACTGCAGCCATGATTCGTGTCAATGTATGGCAAAACAAATACAGTATTGTAATTTAAAAAATAAATAAATTTAATTATAAGAAAAGAAAAAAAAAAGACGCTTACTCCTTGGAAGGAAAGTTATGATCAACCTAGATAGCATATTCAAAAGCAGAGACATTACTTTGCCAACTAAGTTCCATCTAGTCAAGGCTACAGTTTTTCCAGTAGTCATGTATGGATATGATAGTTGGACTATAAAAAAGCTGAGCACCTAAGAATTGATGGTTTTGAACTGTGGTGTTGGAGAAGACTCTTGAGAGTCCCTTGGGCTGCAAGGAGATCCAACCAGTCCATTCTAAAGGAGACCAATCCTGGGTGTTCATTGGAGGGACTGATGCTGAGGCTGAAACTCCAATACTTTGGCCACCTGATGCGAAGAGCTGACTCATTGGAAAAGACCCTGATGCTGGGAGGGATTGGGGGCAGGAGGAGAAGGGGACGACAGAGGATGAGATAGCTGGATGGCATCACTGACTTGATGGACGTGAGTTTGAGTGAACTCCAGGAGTAGGTGATGGACAGGGAGGCCTGGAGTGCTGCGATTCATGAGGTCACAAAGAGTTGGACATGACTGAGTGACTGAACTGAACTGATGTATACTTAATTATATTTTTTTCTTAGATAATTTGAAAATATTATGCCAGTCTAACTGATAAAAATATATCTGAGTTGTTGACAGAAAAATCTCATTTAATTTTCTGAATTTACATGTGTAGACATAAATGTTTTACTAAAAGATGCAGGACACAATATATACTTCTACATTAGAGTCACAATAACTAAAAATTATTTTATGATATTTAATCAATTGAAAAAAGTAAATTTGCTTCTCAGTCTTTGTTTTATCAATAACTTATGGGATTATCAAACCTGTTGATTTTCTGGTATGTTCTTTACTCCATGTTTCTGAACTTTAAATTTTGTTATAAATATTCTTATTATCTGAATTTGAACATAGAAAAGTCCAAAGATTGAATTGTATAATTTTACCCTTTTTGTTAACTTATTATTGAAACATATACAAACACATATAGAGGTAGTCATTTATAACTCTTCCATGCTGCTAAGCTAAGTCACTTCAGTCATGTCCGACTCTGTGTGACCCCATAGACAGCAGCCCACCAAGCTCCATCCCTGATATTCTCCAGGGAAGAACACTGGAGTGGGTTGCCGTTTCCTTCTCCAATGTGTGAAAGTGAAAAGTGACAGTGAAGTCGCTCAATCATGTCCGACTCTTAGCGACCTCATGAACTGCAGCCTACCAGGCTCCTCCGTCCATGGGATTTTCCAGGCAAGAGTACTGGAATAGGGTGCCACAGGCTAATACTTCTTAAATGAGAACTATATGTCTGTGTATTGCATGTATGTACATCAAAATCCCAGTAATTCTAAGTGCAGTAAAGCAACTAATGGAAATAAAGCCTTTAAATGGGTAAAGAGATTTAAGCATTTGTGAGGAATGCAAGATTCTTCTCTGGCTCTACTTTATTATCTACAGGTGGTTCAGTTCAGTTCAGTTCAGTTCAGTCGCTCAGTCGTGTCCAACTCCTTGCGACCCCCATGAATCACAGCACTCCAGGCCTCCCTGTCCATCACCATCTCCTGGAGTTCACTTAGACTCACGTCCATCGAGTCAGTGATACCATTCAGCTATTTCATCCTCTGTTGTCCCGATTTTCTCTGCCCACAATCCCTCCCAGCATCAGAGTCTTTTCCAATGAGTCAACTCTTCACATGAGGTGGCCAAAGTACTAGAGCTTCAGCTTTAGCATCATTCCCTCCAAAGAACACCCAGGGCTGATCTCCTTTAGAATGGACTGGTTGTATCTCCTTGCAGCCCAAGGGACTCTCAAGAGTCTTCAACACCACAGTTCAAAAGCATCAATTCTTCTGCACTCAGCTTTCTTCACAGTCCAACTCTCGCATCCATACATGAACACTAGAAAGACCATAGCCTTGACTAGATGGACCTTTGTTGGCAAAATAATGTCTCTGCTTTTGAATATGCTATCTAGGTTGGTCATAACTTTCCTTCCAAGGAGTAAGCGTCTGTTAATTTCATGGCTGCAGTCACCATCTGCAGTGATTTTGGAGTCCCCCAAAATAGAAAGTCTGACACTGTTTCCACTGTTCCTTGATCTATTTCCCAAAAAATGATAGGACCATATGCCATGATCTTCGTTTTCTGAACGTTGAGCTTTAAGACAACTTTTTCACTCTCCTCTTTCACCTTCATCAAGAGGCTCTTCAGTTCCTCTTCACTTTCTGCCTTAAGGGTGGTATCATTTGTATATCTGAGGTTATTGATATTTCTCCCAGCAATCTTGATTCCAGCTTGTGCTTCTTCCAGCCCAGTGTTTCTCATGATGTACTCTGCAAAGAAGTTAAATAAGCAGGGTGACAATATACAGCCTTGACATACTCCTTTTCCTATTTGGAACCAGTCTGTTGTTCCTTGTCCAGTTCTAACTGTTAGTTCCTGACCTGCATACAGGTTTCTCAAGAGGCAGGTCAGGTGGTCTGGTATTCCCATCTCTTTCAGAATTTTCCACAGTTTATTGTGATCTACACAGTCAAAGGCTTTGGCATAGTCAGTAAAGCAGAAATAGAAGTTTCTGCTAAAAATTCATGAGGTTGGTTTTGTTTGATTTTTCTCTTGTAGGTTTGTAAGAGGCCTGTTCTTGCCCTTTTAATAATTCATGTAGAGATGGTCTTTCTGTTGTGAGTGAGATTATTTGCTCACTGCCTTGAGGGCTAAGGAATGAAATATTTGGTATTTTAAAGACTTGGTTAAGAAATAAATGCTTTAACTGCATATATCTTTTATTAATTGTTTCAGCTTATTAATTTATATAATCATGTAAGCTATTTGTAGATTTCCTTTGAATTCTAGAAATAAGCTCTTAAAATATCTAAAGCTAAAAGAGCAGTTTTAAATTTTGAATTTATATTTTTATCCATTTGATGACCAAAAGCTTAATAATTGGTAGGTTTCAAGATGTCCTTGTGACATAGTAGAATGTTATAGATCAACATATTCCATGTTAACAAACTTCCTGAGTAATTTAACATGCTCATTATTATCAAAAATAAAGATAGATGTTAGTACTGTGGGTATTTCACTTTGTATCAAATAGTTGCTTCTACCTTGTAAAACAAGTACTCAATTGGATAATTTAATCCAACTTTATTTTAGTCACTAGAAATTAATCAGAAATGCACCAGCCTACATGACAATCAAAATTAGCCCAAAGTTTATGCTCATGTTTCTCCTCTGCTTCAAAGTTCCCATTCAAGATGAAGCTCATTAATTTATCACCACATTCTTATCAAATTCTCATATCTTTCTTTGAGTTTGAATATGTCTAAATGGCTCAACTTAATAATAATAATAATAAAAGAATACAAGGCTCAACTTCAGATACAGAAATTTCCTTCAGAAGCACACTCCAGGATCAGTAGCCACTGTCTATGCTTGCAGTATTTCCATAGCAGTATATGTAAATGACACTTTATCATAATCAGTTTTTAGAAGTTTTCAGGCTTCCCTGGTGGCTCAGAGGTTAAAGTGTCTGCCTCCAATGCGGGAGACCCAGGTTCTATCCCTAGGTCGGGAAGATCCCTTGGAGAAAGAAATGGCAATCCACTCCAGTATTCTTGCCTGGAGAATCCCATGAACAGAGAAGCCTAGTAGGTTACAGTCCATGGGGTCACAAAGAGTCGGACATGACTGAGCGACTTCACCTCAAACCTCAAAGAAGTTTTCAAGTTTTTTTCATCCTTAATTCATTTCTAGGCATACCTCAGAGATATTGCAGGTTTGCTTCCAGATGACCACAATAAAGCAAAAGCTAAGTCACATGAAGTTTTTGGTTTTCCAGTGCATATAAAATTTATGTTTTTACCATACTGTAGCCTAATGAGTGTGCAAAAGCATCATGTCTAAGAAAACAATGTACATTACCTTAATTTAAACATACTTTTATCACTAAAAATTGCTAGCCATTTTCTGAGCCTTTAGCAGATTGTAGTCTTTTGCTGATCAAGGTGGTGATTGTTGAAGTCTGGGGTAGCTGTGGTAATTTCTTGAAACAAGACAACAATGAAGTTTGCCACATCAATTGACTCTTCCTTTCATGAATGATTCCTTTTCACCATGCAATGTTGTTTGACAGCATTTTGCCCATTGTAGAACTTCTTTAAAGATTAGTCAGTCTTCTCAAATCCTGTGGCTGCTTTATCAACTAAGTTTATGCAATATTAAATTCTTTGTTTTCATCTCCACAATATCTTTCCAGGAGTAGATTCCATCTCAAGAAAGCACTTTCTTTGCTCATCATAAGGAGCAACTTCTCACCCTTTAAAGTTTTACCATGAAATTGTGGTGATTTAGTCACATCTTCAGGTTCTACTTCTGATCTTGGCTCTCTTGCTTTTTCCACTAAATCTATAGCTACTTCATCCATGGAAGTCTCAAATCCCTTGAGGACAAGAATCAACTTCTTAGAAAATCCTGTTACTCTTTATATTTTGACCTCTTTCTAAGAATCATGAATGCTCTTGAAGTGGAGTCACACAGTCATGTTCTACTCTTTGACCCCGTGGACTGTAGCCCACCAGGCTCCTCTTTCCATGGTATTCTCCAGGCAAGAATACTGGAGTGGGTTGCCATTTCCTTCTCCAGGGGATCTTCCCAACCCAGGGATCGAACCCAGGCCTCCCACATTGCAGGAAGACACTTTAACCTCTGAGCCACCAGAGAAGCCCATGAATGCTCTTAATAGCATCTAAATAGTGAATTCTTTCCAAAGTTTGATTTTGCCTAGATTCATCAGTGGAATCACTATCCTTGGCAGGTATATCCTTTCAAAATGTATTTCTTTAATAATAAGACTTAAAAGTCAAAATATTAATTCTTGATCCATGGGCCGCAGAATGGTTTTTGTTATCAGCAGGCATGAAAACATTATTTTCATTGTACATCTAGATCAAAGCTCCTGGGGAAGCATATCCATCATCCATGAGCACTAATATTTTTAAAAAGGAATCTTTTTTTTTTTTTTTTTCATGAGCAGTGGGCCTCAACAATTGGCTTAAAATATTCAGTAAACTATGTTGTAAACAAGTGCTGTCACCCAGGTCTTGTTGTTCCACTTACAGAACACAGGCAAAGTAGATTTAGCATAATTCTTAAGGGTCCTAGGATTTCAGAATGGTAAATAAGCATTGGCTTCGGAGTAAGTCACAAGCTGAATTAGCCCCTGGCAAGAGAGTCAGCCTTGCCTTTGGCATCTGAACCTAGGCATAAACTTCTCTCTAGCTATGAAAATCCATGATGATATCTTCTTCCAATATAAAGCTGTTTTATCTACATTGAAAATCTTTTTGTCTAGTGTAGCTATCTTCATTAATTATCTAGATATTTTGGATAATTTGCTGCACCTTCTACATTCAACTCCTGCTGCTTCATCTTGCACTTTGGTTGTTATGGAGTTGGTTTCTTTCCTAAAAGTTGATGAACCAACCTCTGTTAGCTTCACTTTTCTTGTGAAGCTTCCTCACCTCTCTTACCTTCACAGAATTGAAGAAAGTTAGGACTTTGCTCTAGATTAGGCTTTGTTTTAAGGGAGTGTTGTGGTTGGATAGATCTTCTATCCAGACAACTACAACTCTCTCCAAAGAGCAATGTCTGTTTTACTTCCTTATCACTTGTCTGTTCACTGGAATAGCACTTTAAATTCCTTCAAGCACTTTTCTTTGCATTCACAACTTGGCTAACTGGTTGGTACAGGAGACTGGCTTTCAGCCTGCCTCTGCTTTTGACATGCTTTCCTCACTAAGCTTAATAATTTCTAGCTTTTGAAGTGAAAGACATGGGATGCTTCCTTCCACATGAACAACAAGTAGAGGCCATTATAAGGTTATTAACTGATCTAATGTCAATACTGTTGTGTCTCAGGGAATAGAGAGGGCCAATAAGAGGGACAGAGATGGGGGATGGCCTGTTTATGGAGGAATCAGAACATACAAAACATTTATCAATTAAGAACACTGCCTTATATAGCATGGTTCATGGCCTCTCCAAACAATCACAATAGTAACCTCAAAGATCGCTGATCACAGATCACTGTAAGAAATATAATAATGAGGGAAAGATTGAAGTATTGCAGGAATTACCAAAATATGACACAGAAACATGAAGTGAGCAAATGCTGTTGGAAATGTGCCACTGATAGTCTTGCTTGACAAAGGGTTGCCACAAGCCTTCAATTTATAAAAAGCACAATATCTTTTTGGAGTGTACAATTGGAGTGTAATAAAATGAGCTATGGCTGTGCAATACTGAGTCTTACTGTTGATGAAAAGTATTTACCTGGATTTTGATGAATTTGAATTCTTTATACTGAAAATATTAAGGCACTGGATTTTATAAAATGCTTTTGCTTCATGAACCAACTAGTTCCACACTTTTGTCACACCACATACCTTCATGGAGCTAGGCCCAGCTTTTATTTTTATGATTATTTTTAATCATTTAATGCCTGTATACATATTCTGGTAGGCCAAGAGCCACATGAGATACTTTTATTTCTTATGCTCACAATGACATCTCAGCATCATAGGTAGCACTTGGATTCTAGTTGCCATTTGATAAACATCTGTTGAATCAGTGACTGAATCTTAAGTGTTGTCTCTCCAAACCAGTATCTACCTAGTTAATATATATCTTCCTTGGAAATGCTGACACATCCTTCCCCTATATCTTGATGCACATTCTTTCAGTCACTATCATATTTTTCTAAAATAGGTTTCAACTAGTTTTTATGATGTAATTTAAATTCATCTGAATTTCCCACCTTGCAGTGCAATTGTATTTTTCAAACACAATTTTATGAATCTCTAGAAAAGGATATAAACATATACTTTCAATCTATACTTTATTTAAGTGAAATTTTATTTTATTTATTTTTTTTTCCTGGTGGTTCTATTTCTTTTTTTTTTTTTTTTTAAATTACGATACTGCATTTGTTTTGCCATACATTGACACGAATCAGCCATAGGTGAACACAATCTCCCAATGCTGAAGCCCCCTCCCACCTCCCACCCCACCTTTTAGATACTGATTTCTTAATTATATGCTCTCAAAACATTCTACATTTCATTTCTTTCTATGGGAAAATTTCCAGCAATAAACAGAAGAGATTTTTTTTTTGACTGCTTCTATAATATATAATTAGCACTTAGTAAATAAGATGTGGTGTTGTATAAAATAGGATATAATTAAAAGGGACTACACATTTTATGTAGAATATGAATCCATGTTTCATAATGGGATTAAAAATCAGACATATTCCCTTTGTAAAATAATAATGCTAGTATAAACACAAGAATTATTTAAAATTTTAAAATTTTGATTCTCTTGATTTTAATGTTATGGGATTAAAATTGTATTAGACAAACATTAGAATTTTAGTTTGTGGAAAATATATTCTCTTAGATGGGCTATAATAAAACTTTAACTCATGTCTCTACAATTTTCTATAGAACTTGAAAATATCTGACTTGTAGTTTGGCAGGCTGCTTGGAAGCACATTACTTCCATATTGGTTAAGAATCTATGCAGCAGTCCTCAGCACCATAATGTAAAAAGATTTTTCCAAGCTTTGTAAGTATATTCTAGTTTTAGAGAAGTGCTACACTCAGTTACTTTTGGGCTCCAAAATCACTCCAGATGGTGACTGCAGCCATGAAATTAAAAGACGCTTACTCCTTGGAAGGAAAGTTATGACCAACCTAGATAGCATATTGAAAAGTAGAGACATTACTTTGCCAACGAAGCTCCATCCAGTCAAGGCTATGGTTTTTCCAGTAGTCATGTATGGATGTGAGAGTTGGACTATAAAGAAAGCTGAGCACTGAAGAACTAATGCTTTTGAACTGTAGTTTTGGAGAAGACTCTTGAGAGTCTCTTGGACTGCAAGGAGATCCAACCAGTCCATCCTAAAGAGGATCAGTCCTGGGTATCATTGGAAGAACTGATATTGAAGCTGAAACTCCAATACTTTGGCCACCTGATGTGAAGAGCTGACTCATTTGAAAAGATCCTGATGCTGGGAAAGATTGGGGGCAGGAGGAGAGAGGGGGTGACAGAGGATGAGATGGTTGGATGGCATCACCAACTCAATGGACATGAGTTTGGGTAAATTCCTGGAGCTGGTGATGGACAGGGGAGGCCTGGTGTGCTGAAGTTCATGGGGTCGCAAAGAGTCGGACTTGACTCAGTGACTGAACTGAACTGAATCCTCAGTTATAGCATAGAAGGGCATAGATATGAGGTTTTTTTTTTTTCTTTCTGATCTTAAGAAATTCATATTCTCTGTAAAGAGTTACAAACTGGGTCCTTTCAGTGATTTTATCTTGAAAATATGACAAAATATTACCATGATGTTGTGAAGGAATGGTTGCCCCAATTTTCCTGATGAAAATTAGTCTGTGATTGTTAGTATTGTTTGACAGATCCTTAATTGTGAAAAATTGACTACCTTTGAAAATTAGAAATCTCAGAATGGACCATTAAAATGATTCTGAGATGATAAACCAGCAGGTATTTAAGAACTTCTGGGATGGGCCAGGTTGGGAAAAATATGTAAGGTACATAGTACATGTCAACTTCAATTAAATGTTAAGGGGTGGCTTCTTGATTCATAGCACTGAGGATTTTGAAGCTGTGTTATAGTAGCTTTATCTGCCTTTCATAGGTATTAAGGTGAAAACACAAAAATAAAATTAGGAAGCAGAAGTATTCAGAAACCAATGAAGGAAATTTCAGGTCCCTGTTTTCCTTTAGGATACCTAAAGCAGAACCTACCTAATCAATATAGTGAGTAGGAGATCCTATAATCTTTTCTGAATATTCTTATAGAGATAGAAGGTTGAGAATTCACTCCTCTTTAAATAAGGCTATGTATATGCTTATAAGAGTCATTCTTCAACTTAACTTCACATTGCAATCATCTAGGTAGCTTTAACTGATACCTGGGTTCCACTCCAGACTAAATAAACCAGCATCTTTGGGACTGAAGTTCTGGCACTGGTATTTAAAAAAAAAAAAAAAAAGTTCCAAGGTGCAGCTAAGTTTGGGAATCACTGGACATTTCATGTTGCAAAACTAGATGGTGACATTTATCCCTTCTCTCCAAAGTTCCCATTGGAATGTATAAAAGTGTTAAAATAATTTACATATGTAAGAGTTGGACCATTAAGACAGCTGAGTGCCAAAGGATTGATACTTTCAAACTGTGGTGTTGGGAAAGAGTCTTGAGAGTCCCTTGGACTGCTAGAAGATGAAACCAGTAAATCCTAAAGGAAATCAACCCTGAATACTCATTGAAAGGACTGATGCTGAAGCTCCAATACAGTGGCCACCTGATGGAAAGATCTGACACATTGAAAACAAACCTGATGCTCGGGAAGTTTGAAGACAGGAGAAAGGGACAACAGAGGATGAGCTGGTTGGATGCATCTCAATGATTGGATACCAACTCAATGGAAATGAGTTTAAGCAAACTCCAGCAGATGGCGAAGGACAGGACGCCTGGCATGTTGCAGTCCATGGGGTCACAAAGAGTCAAATATGACTTAAGGACTGAACAACAATAGTAACAAAAACAACAACAATAATGATATATACGAGTTCCGGAAAGGAAGTGTTATCAGAGGTCCAAGCATGATAAGACATTTTATAAGACAAAAACAGATGGAATTAGTTGGTGATGAAATCTAATCAGAGGAAACCACAGTGCAAGATATACTAGCTACAAACCCAGTTTCAATCAATACAAAGATAAAAGAATCACATTCTTAACAAATATTGTGACTGGATCCTTCCCAGTTCCTGTTTGTTACATAAAGAGGCTGTGAGCAGAGACTTGAAAAAAAGAGCAGAAATATAGTTATTATCAGAGTTCTTCCAAATATACAAAAGAGAGGAGAGGGAATGGGACTGTGGACAGAGAAAGTCACTTCTCCTAAGAACTGACTGAAACTTTGCATTCCCAGTGTGAATCCCTCCTTATAATGCCAAACATAGGGCAGCATACTTCCATACAGAGAAACCTTCTTTCCACATTCACTCTCATTTACACAGAAGCAGAAAATATTTGTTCCATAAGTGGAAAAGCATTGGGAGAAATTGATCTACAATTCCCAGATTTCTGTTAAAAATAATCAGTCTTTCATTTACTTCTATGAAGGTCAGTGAAGGGTATTCATAGTAGTTAGAATAAGTTCTTTTTAGCCACTGAAGTCTTCAACAGTAAAGGGGTTTTTGGAAGGGTTTTAGCAAGCTCACAGAATGAACAGGAGGTCTGGAGAAGCAGGGTCAGAGAATGGGCAGGAACCTTGGTGTGTTGTGCATCAAGGTCAGTATAGAATGCTGTCATTAATTCTACCCCTACTCAGTATGTATCACCACATCACCAGACTCAGCTCCACAGACACTGATGCAAATTATTCTTCTATTGGATGAAGCACAAGCTGGAATCAAGATTTCCAGGAGAAATATCAATAACCTCAGATATGCAGATGATACCACCCTTATGGCAGAAAGCGAAGAAGATCTAAAGAGCCTCTTGATGAAAGTGAAAAAGAGTAAAAGATCTAGCTTAAAACTCAACATTCAAAACACTAATATCATGGCAAACAGCCCCATCACTTCATGGCAAATAGATGAGGAAGCAATGAAAATGGTGAGAGACTTTATTTTAATGGGCTCCAAAATCACTGCAGATGGTGATTGCAACCATGAAATTAAAAGAGCTTGCTCCTTGGAAAAAAGCTATGGTCAACCTAGACACATATTAAAAATCAGAGACATTACTTTGCTGACAAAGGTCCATCTAGTCAAAGCTATGGTTTTTCCAGTAGTCATGTATGAGTGTGAGAGTTGGGCCAAAAGAAACCTCTGCAGTGAAGAATTGATGCTTTTGAACTGTGGTGTTGGAGAAGACTCTTGAGAGTCCCTTGGACTGCAAGGAGATCCAACCAGTCAATCCTAAAGAAAATCAGTCCTGAATATTCATTGGAAGTACTGATGCTGAAACTCCAATACTTGACCATCTGATGTGAAGAACTGACTCACTGAAAAAGACCCTGATGCTAGGTAAGACTGAAGGCAGAAGGAGAAGGAGATGACAGAGGATGAGATGGTTGGATGGCCTCACCGACTC
This sequence comes from Nanger dama, assembly GCA_917880005.1. Classification (NCBI taxonomy): domain Eukaryota; kingdom Metazoa; phylum Chordata; class Mammalia; order Artiodactyla; family Bovidae; genus Nanger; species Nanger dama. The sequence goes on from CAKJTW010000015.1 coordinate 37,876,704, forward strand.
AATAACCATAAGCTTGAGCAAACTCTGGGAATTGGTGATGGACAGGGAAGCCTGGTGTGCTGCAGTCCTTGGAGCCATAAAGAGCAGGACATGACTGAGTGACTGAATTGACTGTGTAGGTGAGCCTATCCTTTCTCCTGTTTTAAGATTTCTTTGAGTCAAAGGTGTTTAAAGATAGGGATGCCTATAGCTGAACAATAATCATAATCAAAACCAAAACCCATAAATAAGAAGAAAAAAGCAGAGCATACAGAACAACTGATGTCAGAAGCAGAAAATATTGAATAATTTAGAAAACAAAAGAGAAACTTAAAGATTTCCTGAAAAATGCACTTGCAGAAATTTGACAACTTTTTGTCTATAATGAAAGTAAGAAAATACTACTATGAATAATACTATGTACTATGAATAAGAAAAATACAGAAGAGTGATTTCATGAAGATCAGAGAAGAAATAATACTTAAAATATAAAAATGATAGCTGAACTAATAAATCTAGTGAACCAACTAAATAGTAAACTGAACATGCCTTATGACCAAGTTAGTGATCTGGAAAATGAAAGAAATCTCTCATAATTTACACTACATACAAAAAGTTATTGAACATTAAGGGAAAATGAGACTCTGAGATTAGACCTGGAGTTAGAAATTTTATGTAAGTGGAGTTTTGGAAGAACAGTACATAGGGAAAAGTAAATAATTTTTTAAATAGATTAAGAAAACAAAGTACAATTCCTAATATTTAACAAACATAATATTTTTCAATTAAAAGAGCTCACCAAAAATTAAAAAAATATAAATAAATAAAATAAAAGAGCTCACCAAGGTCACTGGTCTCTCACCACTACTATTCAACAAGTTTTGGAAGTCCTAGCCACAGCAATCAAAGAAGATAAATAAATAAATAAAAGGAATCCAGGCTGGAAAAGAAGTAAAACTCTCAATGTTTGCAAGTGACATGATCCTCTACATAGAAAACCCTAAAGACACCACCAAAAAATTACTAGAGCTAATCAATGAATATAGTAAAGTTGTAGGATATAAAGTTAATACAAAGAAATACCTTGCACTTCTATACACTAACAATGAGAAAACAGAAAGAGAAATTAAGGAAATAATCCCATTCACCATTGCAACAAAAAGAATAAAATATTTAGGAATAAATCTACCAAAAGAAACTAAAGACCTATATATAGAAAACTATAAAACACTGATGAGAGAAATCAAAGATGACACAAATAGATGGAAAAATATAACATGTTCATGGATTAGAAAAATCAATAAAGTAAAAATGAATATACTGCCAAAAGCAATCTATAGATTCAATGCAATCCCTATCAAGCTATCAATGGTACTTTTTACAGAACTAGAACAAGTAATTTTACAATTTGTATGGAAACACATAAAAGCTCAAATAGCCAAAGCAATCTTGAGAAAGAAGAATGGAACTGGAGGAATCAATCTGCCTGACTTCATACTATATTACAAAGCTACAATCATCAAGACAGTATGGTACTGGCACAAAGACAGAAATATAAATCAATGGAACACAATAAAAAAGCCAGAGATAAATCCATGCACCTATGGACACCTTATCTTTGACAAAGAAGACAAAAACATATAATGGAGGAAAGACAATCTCTTTAACAAGTGGTGCTGCTAAAACTGGTCAGCTACACATAAAATAATGAAACTAGAAGACTTTCTAACATCATACACAAAAATAAACTCAAAATGGATTAAAGATCTAAATGTAAGACCAGAAACTATAAAACTCTTGGAGGAAAACACAGGCAGAACACTCTCTAACGTAAATCACAGAAAGATCCTCTATGACCCACATCTAAGAGTAATGGAAATAAAAACAAAAATAAAAAAATGGGCCTAATTAACTTAAAGCTTTTGTACAATGAAGGAAACTATAAGCAAGGTGAAAAGACAGCCTTCTGAATGGGAGAAAATAATAGCAAATGAAACAAATGACAAAGAATTAATCCCAAAATTATATAAGCAGCTGATTCAGCTCAATATCAGAAAAATAAATGATCCAATCAAAATGTGGGCCAAAGAACTAAACAGATATTTCTCCAAAGAAGACATACAGATGGCTAACTAACACATGAAAAGATGCTCAACTTCACTTATTATCAGAGAAATGCAAATCAAAACCACAATGAAGTACCATCCCACATCGGTCAGAATAGTTGCTATCAAAAAGTCTACAAACAATAAATGCTGGAGAGAGTGTGGAGAAAAGAGAGTCCTCTTATGCTGTTGGTGGGAATGCAAACTAGTTCAGCCACTATGGAGAATAGCATGGAGATTTCTTAACAAAACTGGACATAGAACTGTCATACAACCCAGCAATCCCACTGTTGGGCATACACACTGAGGAAACCAGAATTGAAAGAGACACGTGTACCCCAGTGTTCATTGCAGCACTGTTTACAATAGCTAGGACATGGAAGCAACCCTAGATGCCCATCAGCAGATGAATAGATAAGAAAGCTGTGGTACATATACACAATGGAATATTACTCAGCTATAAAAAAGAATGCATTTGAGTCAGTTCTAATGAGGTGGATGAAACTGGAGCTTATTATACAGAGTGAAGTAAGTCAGAAAGAGAAATACCAATACAGTATATTAATGCATATACATGAAATTTATAAAAACAAAAATGACAACCCTGTTGTAAGACAGCAAAAGAGACAGGTGTAAAGAACAGACTTTTGGACTCTGTGGGAGAAGTTGAGGGTGGGATAATCTGAGAGAATAGCACTGAAACATGTATATTACCCTATGTCAAATAGATGAGCAGTGCAAGTTTGATGCACTCAAATCAGGGCACTCAAAGCTGGTGCTCTTGGACAACCCAGAGTGATGGGGTTGGGAGGGAGGTTGGAAGGGGTTCAGGATAGGGGGACACATGTACACCCATGGCATTCATGTTGATGTATGGCAAAAACCACCACAATATTGTAAAGTAATTAGCCTCCAATTAAAATAAATAAAAAATATTTTAAAAAGATTAAGAAAACAAAGGACAATTTCCAATATTTAACAAACATAAAATCTTTTGATTAAAAGACCTCACAAAGGACACTGTAGAATTAATGAGAAACCACTTATACTCCATCAGTTCCTGGTGAAATTAGTACACCAAGGAAAATGAGAAATTTCTAGGAGTATCCAAAAAATTAAATTATTCATAAAGAAGAGAATCAGAATAATGTCAATTTTCCTGTAAGCAACATTAAAAATATAAGTGATTCTCAAGAAAGATCTTCAAATTTTTGAATCCAAGATTTTCAATTAACTCTCAAGATAAACCAAAAACAATACTCAACATAAAATTTTTAACCACTAAAACATAGGATAGAAAAACTATCTTAGGAAGCACTCTAACAAGATCAAGAACAAATTAAGAGTATAAGACAATATATGCAGAGTATATCATGAGTAACGCTGGGCTGGAAGAAGCACAAGCTGGAATCAAGATTGCTGGGAGAAATATCAATAACCTCAGATATGGAGATGACACCACCCTTATGGCAGAAAGTGAAGAGGAACTAAAAGCCTCTTGATGAAAGTGAAAGAGGAGAGTGAAAAAGTTGGCTTGAAGCTCAACATTCAGAAAACTAAGATCATGGCATCCGGTTCCATCACTTCACAGGAAATAGATGGGGAAACAGTGGAAACAGTGTCAGACTATATTTTGGGGGCTCCAAAATCACTGCAGATGGTGACTGCAGCCATGAAATTAAAAGACACTTACTCCTTGGAAGGAAAGTTATAACCAACCTAGACAGCATATTCAAAAGCAGAGACATTATTTTGCCAACAAAGGTCCATGTAGTCAAGGCTATGGTTTTTCCAGTAGTCATGTATGGATGTGAGAGTTGGACTGTGAAGAAAGCTGAGTGCCAAAGAATTGATGCTTTTGAACTGTGGTGTTGGAGAAGACTCTTGAGAGTCCCTTGGACTGCAAGGAGATCCAACCAGTCCATTCTAAAGGAGATCAGTCCTGGATGTTCTTTGGAAGGAATGATGCTAAAGCTGAAACTCCAGTACTTTGGCCACCTCATGCGAAGAGTTGACTCGTTGGAAAAGACTTTGATGCTGGGAGGGATTGTGGGCAGAGGAAATGGGGACAACAGAGGATGAGATGGCTGGATGGCATCATTGACTCGAAGGACGTGAGTTTGAGTGAACTCCGGGATTTGGTGATTGACAGGGAGGCCTGGCGTACTGCAATTCATGAGGTCGCAAAGAGTTGGACACGACTGAACAACTGAACTAAACTGAACAGCTAAGTTTGATCCAGAGAGGTTTAAGAAGCTAAGATGTAAATGAATTATTTACATGCAATGAAATTTACATGTAATGTAATAGAATTACATTATTTCATAACACTTAGGTTATTCTTTAGGTGGCAAACTTTAAAAAACTGTCACAAGTCTCTTTCTATCTTGTGTGATCTCTTATGATGTGTCTTAAAGGTCATCGATTCTTTCTGTTACTGTGTTGAACGGAAAAGGACTTAAGTGGACTTAAGTCATTCTTCATTTCTGGTTTTGATTTCTAGCATTTCCATGTGACTCTTTTTATAATTTCTATCTTTCTGCTCAAATTACTCATTTGACTTTGCATGTTGTCTATCTTTCCCATTAGGGCTGTTAATGTATTACAATTATTTTAAATCCCTATCTAAAGTTCCAGCCTCTGTGTCATACCTGTGTCGGTTTCTGATGCTTGATTTTTAAAGCAGTTTCCCCCCTTTTCATATGCCTAACTTTTTTTAAATTGAATATCTTGTGTAGGACAATAAATACTTAGGTAAGTAGCTTTTATACTTAAGAGATGAGCACAACTTTCCTCCTGTGATTCTGAGTGATTATCAATCTGGGATGATTTTTGTCACCCAGGGGACACTTGACGCTATCTAGAGACATTCTTGATTGTCATGATTGGAGGGGTGGGGTGCTACTGGCACCAATGGTGTTGTTAAACATCTTTCAATGATATGACAGGCCCCTAAATGATTACCCAGCCCAAAATATTACAGAGCTAGGGTTAAGAAACCTTCATTTAGAGTAAAAGTCTCATTGTCCAGACACAAAAATTTATTTGAAGGACTAGCACCCAGAACAGACAGTGAAAGAGTTGGAGATCCTGTCACCTATAGGTCCTGGTTCCAATAAGGATCTAACACAAAGCCAAATACTCTAGTCAATGATTCAGATAAGCCAGGATTTAATATGGACTGTTTTCTAAATAAAAATCAGTTTGAAATAGCCACAAGTGTATTTCCCAGAGAGGAACAGAAAAGGGCTATAGATATTCATCACATACAACTTATATCTAATCAAGACCCATGATCATGAGGATGCTGCAGAGAGGCAGAGAATGAGACGGTTGGATAGCATCAACAACACAGTGGAAATGAACTTAACCTGGGCGAACTCCAGGAGATGGTGAGGGACAGAGAGGCCTGGTGTGCTGTAGTCCACAGGGTTGCAAAGAGTTGAACATGACTTAGCAACATGATCATGTACTCATGATCATGAGTACAACTACTCTAAAGAGTTCCTTTAAGTGTGTGCCTTCTTGTAAAGTTTATATTTGCAACTTAATTTGACTGTTTCTTTCAGACTCTTATTAACAACTTTAAAGAGCTTCCTCCGCCATGTCAGAAACACCTGGCTCTCAAGGGAAAAAAAAAGATTTCTACACAGTCACCTTTTGAAAACTTATATTCTGAACTGAGAGACTTCACTCATTCTAAAGTGACTTCACTCACTCTAAAATGACTTCACTGAAGCAATTAATTTTTCTTGGTGATTGGTAAGAGATTTGAATATTCAGCTTCCACTTGTATTCCTTCTTCATCTCTTCAGTAACATTCCTACTCTAGGTATCTATGTGTCTTGGCTTTCCAAGAAGTCAGTATTTCCATAAATCATCAAATGGGGAAACAAACAAAAATTCTTGTAGTTTGCTAGATGCTCTTAAAAATAATTCTCATGAGCCCCATACCTGTTATGAGGGATCTGGTCTTATGTGTGGACCCAGAAAGTTTCCCTAACGGTGATTGCTTGGGAAGGGAAGGAGGCAAATTAACATTTAATGGGTATCTGCTCTCTATCTGGCTCTGTGCTCGGCACCATATGTAGGATTTCTCACTCAGTCCTGACCATAACTCTAGAAGGTAGAAGACAATAATCTCATTTTATATATTTATACAGCTGAAGTCTTAAGAAATGTAATGCCTTGTCCAAAATTACTCAGCTATAATGGTGATCTGGGAGTTAAACACAAAGTATGTCCTCTTTAAAGAAGTTGATTAGTTTTTATTGTTGTTGTTTTGGGAATAAGAAGATGAGAGAAATCTTTATTCCAATTTAATATCTAGGAAAAGATTACCTTTGAGGAAGAAAGACATGGGAATTCAGGGAATTTAGTAGGCAGGGTCTTATAAAATAGAGCATTTTGTTTCTTTGCCTAGATATGGAGCATAAGGACCATGTCTAGGTTACTATGGCCCAAGGTATATATTTAAGAGACTCAGAAGACTTTTTAGTTGTAATGAGTTTTAAAGTGACATGCCATTTCATATATCCAGGTATTTTGGCTGGATTGGTCTGTAGCCATTAACTAGCTCAGATGTTCTCATTTTTCAGATGAAGAGAATGAAATATAGACACAGAAGAGGGAAGGGCTGTTGAAGATTTAAAATGTGTCAGACACAAGTGTGTGTACATTGATGCTTAGTAGTGTCTGACTTTTGGCTACCTAAGGTACTATAGCCCACCAGACTCCTCTGTCCATGGGATTTTCTCAGAAGGAACACTGGAGTGGGTTGCTATTTCTTCCTCCAGGGAATCTTCACAACCCAGGGACTGAACCTGTGTCTCCTCCATTGCAGACAGATTCTTTACCACTGGCTGAGCCACCTGGGAAGCCCCCAGACACAAGGGCTTAGAGATAAATGTAAGATTAAAACTCAAGTGTGAGTACAGCACACTGAACTCTGCTCAGTGTTGTGTGGTGGCCTGTATGGGAGGGAGTTTGGGGGAGAATGGATGTATAACTGACTTCTTTCACTGTTCACATAAAACTATCACAATACTGCTAATCAATACATCTCAGTATAAAATAAAACACTTTTTAAAACCTCAAGTGTGTATCTGGATTCTCATTCTTTCTTCCTAAAATGTTGCTTCTAGAAAAATTATAGGTTAATAGAAACTCTACCTCTTTCTTACATAACATACAATATATACTATCTTGTTTGGGGGCAAATAATGCTCAGAGTTTGTCTGCCAGCAACCTATTTAATGTAGGTTCACTGTGGAAGCTATAATAATTTCACAAACCAATAACACATAAGAAAGTATCTTTTGATAAGCCAGTAAGGAAAGAACACACTCCAAACAGATGGTAGAATAGTTACACTACTGTTACAGGCAAGGGGAGATGAAAGAAATAAAGTCCAAATTTAGTTCAAGGTGTACCTTTATACACTGGGGACTTAGGACAGAGGACTTAACAAAAAGCTGATATCCAGCTGTCAAAGCAAAAATATGATAGTCCTTTTTGTCAGAGCAGATTGCTAGGGAATGAAGGCAGTGGTGTGGGTGGCAGGCTAGGCTGCTTGAGGGTTGTCATTTAAGACACTATTGCTCAGGTTGCACCACTGCCTACGAGGAGCATTTTAAACAGGCAGGAGTGAGTGTTTCTTCTCCTTCTGAGACTGCTGCATGGCTTAACACTACACTGCCCAACCAGAGTAAACAACATGGCAAGAGCAAGTGCATCAAGACCTTAGGAAAGTTAGATCTGCAAAAAATAACTTCTGCCCAAAGCAAAATACTCTTTCTCTCAGATATTCCTCACAAACTCCCAGTATTTACAGTCTAAATGTCCCCTTCCCATAGCTGGTTCTCCATAAGTTCTTATCAGTAAGTTCTTAGCAAGGCCCCTGGGCAGCTGAGCTATTAAGTGCGTATTAAGGGCAATGGATGAGATGATGACATCCTGAAACAACTTAACTCATTCTTATATCACAACAACTTCACTTCTAAAAAACACTTGTTTTCTTGTCTTAGTCATACACAAGTAGAACAAGACAATTTTACCTAAGACACAAGCAAGTGGATTTGAAATCACCTGAAACCAATACACAGTACCTACATTTTCAGACAGATTTCACACAATTTATCTCATGTGGACATCAATGGCACTATTGATATTGGATAAAGCAAGTATTTTCATGCCTGTTTACTAATGGAAAACCTTTCTACGTGAACAGTGCAAAGAAATAGAGGAAAGCAAAAAAATGGGAAAGATTAGAGATCTCTTCAAGAAAATTAGAAATACCAAGAGACCATTTCATGCAAGAAGGGCTCAATAAAGGACACAAATTAAATAGACCTAACAGAAGCAGAAGATATTAAGAAGTGATTGCAAGAATAAACCAAAGAACTATACAAAAGGATCTTAAAGACCCAGATAACCATGAGGGTGTGATCATTTACCTAGAGCCAGACATCCTGCAGTTTGAAGTCAAGTGAACCTCAGAAGCATTACTACAAATAAAGCTAGTGGGGGTAATGGAATTCCAGTTGAGCTATTTCAAATCCTAAAAGATGATCCTGTGAAAGTGCTGCACTCCATATGCCAGCAAATTTGGAAAACTCAGCAGTGACCACAGGACTGGAAAAGGTCAGTTTTCATTCCAACTCCAAAGAAAGGCAATGCTGAAGAATGATGAAACTACTGCACAATTGCACTCATTTCACATGCTAGCAAAGTAACGCTCAAAATTCTCCAAGACAGGCTTCGACAGTACATGAACTGAGAACATCCAGATGTTACAGCTGGATTTAGAAAAGGCAGAGGAACCAGAGATCAGATTGCCAATATCTGTTGGATCATCAAAAAGGCAAGAGAATTAAAAAAAAAAAAAACAACAACATCTATTTCTGCTTCATTGGCTACGCTAAAGCATTTGACTGTGTGGATCACCACAAACTGTGGAAAATTCTTCAAGAGATGGGAATACCAGACCACCTGACTTGCCTTCTGAGAAATCTGTATCAAGAAGCAACAGTTAGAACCGGACATGGAACAACAGACTGGTTCCAAATCAGGAAAGGAGCATATGAAGGCTGTATACTGTCACCCTGCTTATTTACTTCTATGCAGAGTACATCATTAGAAATGCCAGGCTGTATGAAGCACAAGCTGGAATCAAGAATGCCAGGAGAAATGTCAATAACCTCAAATATGAAGGTGACATCACCCTATGACAGAAAGTAGAGAGGAACTAAAGAGCCTATTCATGAAAGTGAAAGAAGAGAGTGAAAAAGCTGGCTTAAAACTCAGCGTTCAAAAAATGAAGATCATGGCATCCAGTCCCATAACTTCATAGCAAATAGATGGGGAAACAATGGAAACAGTGACAGACTATTTTCTTAGGGTCCAAAATCACTGCAGATGGTGACTGCAGCCATGGAATTAAAAGACACTTGCTCTTTACAAGAAAAACTATGATCAATCTAGAAAGCATATTAGAAAGCAGAGACATTACTTTGCTGACAAAGGTTCATACTGTCAAAGCTATGATTTTTCCAGTAGTCACATATTGATATAAAAGTTAGACCATGAAGAAGGCTGAATGCTGAAGAATTGATGTTTTTGACCTGTGGTGTTGGAGAAGATTCTTGAGAGTCCCTTGGACTGCAAGGAGATTAAACCAGTCAACCATAAAGGAAATCAGTCCTGAATATTCATTGGAAGGACTGATGCTGAAGCTGAAGCTCCAATACATTGGCCACCTGATGGCTATCTGACTCATTGGAAAAGACCCTGATGCCAGGAAAGATTGAAGGCAGGAGGAGAAGGGGATGACAGAAGATGAGATGGTTGGATGGTATCACTGACTCGATGGACATGAGTTTGAGCAAGGTCTGGGAGTTGGTGATAGACAGGGAAGCCTGGCATGCTCCAGCCCATGGGATTGCAAAGAGTCAGACACCACTGAGCAACTGAACTGAACTGAACAGTATTCTTGCCTGGGAAATCCCACAGAAGAACCTGGAAGACTACAGTCTGTGGGGATGCAGAGTCAGACATGATTTAGTGAATAAACAGCAACAATATAGGTGCTTATGGTCAAAGCATGATTTTTAAATTCTTTTCATGACTTCAGATCTGATAAAAATAGCTGACATCTTAATACATTCTCTTCTAGATAGGCTTGTAGCCCTGAAAGGATGAAATGAATAGAATAATATAGATGAGTAGGTCTGTTTTGTGTCCCCAGAAAAATAATGTTATCCAGTTTTAAGACCCATTGAACAGGCACTCAATAAATGAAGTACTTGACTCTCAGACAATGCTAATAATAGCAGATGAGAATCATCACATACAGCATGTCATTTTGAATAGAGCAGTTTTTTCAGCTCCATTTCACAAAACTTCAGACTCTCAACTTTGATGGACTCCCTTTGTGGATGTTTGGTTTGAGTCCTTGATCTTTAACATTTATTGACTTGTAAATTCTGTGCTAGGTTCTTGGGTTATAAAATAAAAAAATATAAAACAGTGTAAAATTCATAAAACATACTAAAAGCTGCTGGATCAAAGAAGTCAAATATTATCTAGGTTAGTATTTGGGTGGTCAAAATCTGTATCCTCTCAATGTGAACAACGCAAACATACGTGCTACCACAAAAATGTACACTTAAAAATGGTTAAGATGGTGAATTTTATGTTTAGTTTATGAAAATTAAGAATAATGTTTTAAAGAGAAAAGAAATAGGTCAAATACAGGATCTTCTATTTATATAAATATGGAACAATATGTTAAGAATTTTTATTATTCCAACACAGAAATTGTTTTTAAAAAACAATTTTTTTAAATTTACATCCCCAGATATCATGTATATAGGAATTTTAAAGTTTACAAATAAAATTAGAAAGCTGAGAGTTTGAGAAAAAAGAAGTTTTAAGAAAAGATCAGGAAATATAATCATGAAAATTTGAAAAAAGACGTTTGAAGTACAGAGACTACTTAAAAACTCTATCTAGTAAGAGAAAATAGAATCAATATTACAACAAAAGGCTTCATTCCATAAGGAACAGGCACTTCTTTGAAATATCTAAATACCAAAATTAGGGGTGACATCTTTTTTAATAGTAGATTAGTTATTTATTCATTTTGATTAATATAAGACAAGTATTTCCAGAAGTAAAACAGAATGATGATCTCTTATAGTTTTTTTTTCCTAATCCTGTGTTCTATAATTCTAAAAAAGACTTTGCTGATATTTGGGCAATAGTAACTCTAAATTCATGAATCTTTTAAACATAGGTAAGTTTTTAGGCAATAACATAGACATGGTTGAAAGCCTTAGGCCCTATGTACTCAAGAGAAAATTGTGTCCCATGAATTTTTAATAAACTAAACAGTGCTATTTCCATGAAGAAATAAGATATGCTAAATAAGAGTGACAGGAATTCCAAGGGGAAAGGCTGAAAAAGACAGTGCTTGGCACTTTTATCTTTCTGTGGAGGTGGGGGAAAAATCATAGAACTTTATAACAAAAGTACTAGATTTCATTACATGCAAAACTGGGAAACATTCTGATTTGCATTTTTGCATAAATTTACATAATTTTAAAGTCTTATTTGCAAATATTTAAAAGCAGTTTAATTAATTAATACACATTCTTGTTGTTCTATCTGAATCCAGTACTCAGGATATGGCACATTAAATAAAGATGATATTTTAAAAACCAGTTTTATCACATATCAGATGTATCAGATTGCTGGGATCAAAGTAGAGATGAAATTTCAGATGGAGAAGTGGAAACAGAATCAGGGACTTCTACCAAGACAAAAGAGAAGATAAGAAAGAAGATAGGGTTATTTTCCTCTTCTTTAGTCTCCATCTCTACCTCTCCCCTTTCTCCTCCTCCAAAACCTAATCCCTCCTTCTGATATTAGTCTTACCTGTGTTATCTTACTTTTTCAAGTCCTCACAGCCACAACTATTATTTTAAACAATAAAAGCAAAGCCAAAAATGTGTTCTGTTCTCCATTTTAAATGTGTTTAAAAAGATTTGAGAGAGAGACAGAGAGAGAGGCAAAACTCCTTGTGAAATCAGAGGTCTACCTGAAACCTGTAGTAGCGTGGATGGCAGAAAGGGGGTAGGGGACAAGCAGAGCTTCAGAGAGGGTTTCAATACACAGATGCATAAATAATTCAGTGGAAACAGTGTCAGCCTTTCCCCTTGGTTTTTCCAGTGGTCATGTATGGATGTGAGAGTTGGACTGTGAAGAAAGCTGAGTGCTGAAGAACTGATGCCTTTGAACTGTGGTGCTGAAGAAGACTCCTGAGAGTCCCTTGGACTGCAAGGAGATCCAACCAGTGCATTCTAAAGGAGACCAGTCCTGGGTGTTCATTGGAAGGACTGATGCTGAAGCTGAAACTCCAGTACTTTGGCCACCCGGTACGAAGAACTCACTCACTGGAAAAGACCCTGGTGCGAGAAACATTGAAGATGGGAGAAGGGGACGACAGAGGGTGAGATGGCTGATGGCACCACTGACTCGATGCACATGGGTTTGAGTGAACTCCGGGAGCTGGTGATGGACAGGGAGGCCTGGCGTGCTGCGATTCATGGGGTCGCAACGAGTCAGACATGACTGAGTGACTGAACTGAACTGAACTTTAAATTCTGGAAACTTGAGGGTGAAGGGTTGCAGTGAGAACTTACCTTAAGACAAACTAATAAAACAAATTATGGAATCAATCAGTCTTTGAAAAAAACGGGTTAGGATCTGAGAAGTGATTTCTATAGGAAGCAAGACCACCTAGAAGAGCATCACTGGTAGGTTCTTACAGGGCAAAACTTTGCAAGGAAGGCACACTTATCAAAAGGACTGAGGAAGAACTGGGGTTTCTTCCGTGGAGAGCTGCTGATAGAACCTGAGGTGTCTGAGGTCCTTTTGAAGGTGAAGATGTATCTCAAAAAACTAAAATATTACTGAAGCAGAAGTATAGCTGCTCATTCTCAGGAAAAGATCATGATGACACTTTAGGATTAAGAAATGAAACTAGACTATGATTAGGTCATGATTTATTACAAGTTTCATGAAAGAAGGTTCACAGACTACCTAGATGCTCTATTTAAACTGCACTTTTTCAGATAATCCAGATTATTTTATTTTGTTTATCTTTATTGAAGTATAATTGACAAAACTTTAAGATATTTAAAGTACATTGTGATGCATTGATATATGTATACATTTTGAAAGGATTCCTCCCCCGTGGGCAAATAACACATCTATTACCCCATAAATTAATACTTATCATTTTTTTCCTGCGGTTAAGAACATTTAAGTTCCACTCTCCACTAACTTCAACCAAACAGTACAGTAGTAAATTGTTTTTTTAATCATACCAAAGAGAAATATAAATCATTACTACTTGGTTATTAAATTTATAAAAATATTTTTCTTGGGTAAAAACTGGTCAGTTAAGAATAACCAACCATTCTGATTTGTTCAGGCCTAAGGGGTTTTCCAGAACATAAAATTTGAAGCTCTAAAATCAGGGAAGTATAGGGGAAACCAAGAGAGGTGTTCACCCTAATCTAAAGGAAAAATCCTAAGTGTTTGATATCCTGATTCTCCATTTGAGGTTTCTGAGCACTTGTCTATTTAAATGCTCCATGGGATGCATGAACATGTATATTGGCTTTCACAAATCAAACAGAAAGGTGGGCAATGCTAAGGCACCTATAGAATTCTATTACCCATGTAAGGACATTCAAAATCAGATTTTTAAAATAAAAGAGGCAAGTAAAACTTACACACTGTGAATCTCCACTCTGTAACACTGACTTACTGTGTTTTAGATGCCATGAATTCAAAGATAAGTTGGATCCTAACATACTCTGTCCTTGAGGCTTTTACAATCTGGTGTGAATAAGGAGACACTAGAGATTAAGAGACCACATTTACTGGGTGAAATGCACCTAAATTTCAGGCAAGAATTGACCTCTAGAAGTCAGGAGAATTATATTCTACTCTAAGTTTGTCTATTAATTATTTACATGGCTTTACTTAGATCATTCCATTTTCCTGGGTCTCAATTTCTACAACTTTAAAATGAAATGGTTGAGATAGAGGATTCTCAAATCTTTTAAAGTATATGTTTCCATGAATCCAGCTACTTCCAATAGAGTTTTATGGGATAAAGTCTTGCAAATAACAATTTCTCATGAAGGATGACCAATATTTTTTCCTCAGGTCATACAAATGGTAGTATATATTCTTGGTCAATTGAAGAAAAAAAAATATTGTGAAGAAAAATTAGAACTCAGCCCTAGAAATAAGAAGTGCTTTTGATTTCAGTGGTGTGCTGGAGACAGCCCATTCTATGCATCTCTTCATGTTCAATAATCAGTGTTCAAAAATATAAAAGACTGTTGCTTCCTCATAATCCTTTAAAATACATATAGTGATTAACAAAAAAGATGATAAGACTTAATTGTGGGATTCATAATATGCATAGTGTAATACATATGGCCATAAAACATGATGATGAGTTAAATCAAATTATATACTTGCAAGATTTTTACATGAAGCAGAATAATAACTCTACATAAACTGTGGAAAGTTAATGAAGTATACTATGAAACACAAAATTACTAAAGCACAATGTAAAAATGTATAACTAAAATAGTCAACAGATAAATTTAAAATGGAGTTAAAATATTCATTTAGTCCAAGAGAAGGTAGGAAATGGAAGAAAAGGGAAACCAAAAATAATGTTAACAAGAAGAAAAAAAAAAACCCAGTAAAATTGTAGGTCTTAAGCCAACAGTATAAAAACTACATTAAGTGTCAGTGGTCTAACTTCTGGGCATGTACCCAGAGAAAACCATAATTCAAAAAGTTACATGCCTCCCAATGTTCACTGCTATTTACAATAGCAGGACATGGAAGCAACCTAAAAGTCCATCAACAGAGGAGTGGATAAAGAAGGTGCAGTACATATATACAATGGAATATTACTCAGCCATAAAAAGGAACAAAACTATGTCATTTGCAGAGATATGGATGAACCTAGAGACTTTCATATACAGTGAAGTAAGTCAGAAAGAGAAAAACAAATATTGTATGATATTGCTTATATGTAGAATCTAGGAAAATGGTACAGATGAACTTAAGTGCAAAGCAGAAAGAGAGACACAGATATAGAGAACAAACTTATGATTACCAATGGGGAAAAGGGTGGGATGAATTGGGAGACTGAGATTGACATATATACATGACTACATATAGAATAGATAACAAATGGGACCCTACTGTATAGCACAGGGGAGCTCTACTCAGTGCTCCGTGGTGACCTAAATGGAAAGGGAATCCAAAGGGACATTTCTAAATGATAGAAGGTCAATTCACTAGGAAGATGTAACAATCTTAAATGTATACATACTTAAAAGACCCTGATGCTGGGAAAGATTGAAAGCAAGGGAAGGGGGAGACAGGATGAGATGGTTGGATGGCATCACTGACTCAATAGGCATGAGTCTGAGCAAACTCTGGGAGACAGTGAAGGACAGGGAAATCTGGCATGCTGCAGTTTATGGGTCACAAAGAGTCAGACACAACTTAGTGACTGAACAACAATAACTAATAATATAGCTTAAATGTATATAGAAGTATATGAAACAAAAATTGAGAAAACTAAAGACAAAAATATTAATTCCTCAATCATTTGGAAATCAATATCTCTCAGCAACTAACAAAAAACAATTAGATTTTAAAAAAAAAACTAAAGCCATAGAAGACAACACTATCAAACCCTTAACCTTCTTGACATTTATACAAAATAATATTTTAAAAATTTGTGCTTCTGCATTTGGCTATTTACATTATAATAATAATTGCAGGCTTTTAAATTTGTTTCTATTCTGGAAACATTACTTTGTAAGTGTTGAACTTCATATGCATAAAATATATTGTGGTCCTCTTTTTGTTTGGTGTTTCATGAAAAGACAGAGAATTTTACAACTTTTAATTATTTTCAGTTCTTCCTTATACTGTGCCTTATATATTTTTAAAAATATTTTTCATCATATTAAGATTTTCTCATGTGGCCACTATACCTGCACATGTACACACACACAAATACACACACAGAGAAGCTATTTGTTATATCTGAAGAAATATCAGAAAACAATTACATTCTCTTAATAATTACACATGCATACATACTATGGGCTTCCCTCATGGCTCAGCTGGTAAAAAATCCACCTGCAATGCAGGAGACCTGGGTTCAATCCCTGGGTTGGGAAGATCCCCTTTCCCTTCTCGAGTGGTCCAGTATTCTGGCCTGGAGAATTAAGAGTGTTGGACAGAATTTAGAGAGTCGGTCTCAAAGAGTTAGACATGACTGAGCAACTTTCACTTTCACACAATTTATACAAAACAGATATGTATAAGTACACATATATACAAGCCATATCATCCCAATGTTTATAATTTATACTGGACTCAGGTGTTGCTCCTTAACTAACAATGATTTAGCTCACCCCAGGAATGACAATCCACTCCAATACTCTTGCCTGGAGAATCCCAGGGACAGAGGAGCCTGGTGGGCTGCCGTCTATGGGGTCGCACAGAGTCGGACATGACTGAAGTGACTTAGCAGCAGCTTAGCAGAGTATACCCACTGATGGTTCCACCCACAAAAAAAACACTTTAATCTTATGTTTTGGTTATTCAGTAGCATACAAGCCAGTAGGTTTTATTTACTATATACCCACTGATGCTTCTGGATAACTGAGATTATAGATGAAATTGAGCCTCAGTGTCTGGGATTTGATCCCACTAAAGTCATGTTGTAAAACTAAGCATATTTGAGTCACATTAAAGTATATATCTTTTAATGTGTATAAACTTTATGTTATTATTAATTGAAATGACAACAGGAGTAAATAATGTGGTTCCTTGAAAAACTAGAACAAAAAAAATAAAAACCAGAAAACTAACCTCAGAGTCACAGATTTTTGACAGCTACATTTTGAAAGCTATATCATGCATGCTCAGTCATTTCAGTAATGTCTGATTCTTTGCAACCCTATGGACTGTAGCCCACAGGATTCTCTGTCCACTGGATTCTCTGTCCACTGGAGAATTGCCATGTCCCACTCCAGGGGGTCGTTCTGACCCAGAGATTGATCCTGTGGCTCCTGAGACTATTGCATTGCAGGCATATTCTTTACCCAGTGAGTCACCTGGAAAGCCCCAGGTGCATCATATCATTCAAATTTTGTCGCACAAGAAAAGAAACTCCAGAACCTACACCAGGTTATAACTAACAAAGCAACTGTAAATAGGAATCTTGAGTGTAAATATCAAACCCCATATTTCCCAAGAAGTTGTCTCTCATCATTTCAGAATCTTCCCCTTTGCTCTTAGTATTTTCTACCTGCAAATGCAGAATTAGTGGCTCTTTGACTCATCCAGTTATATTTAGCTTTTTCTAGACCCCTGTGTGAGAGCAAGGATCATGGTTTCCACTGTTTTCTCATCATCTACACTGCCAAATTTTCAGTAATATATCAATAGTGTACACTGACTCTTTGATTACTATTTATTTATAAATCCTTTTTAAAAATGTTCTTTATTTTCTTTTGGCTGTGCTAGTTCTTCACTGTCATGTGGGCCTTTCTTCAGTTGCGGTGAGTGTGGGCCTCTCACTGTGGTGGCTTCTCGTTGCAGAGCACAGCCTCTAGGGCATGGAGTCTTAGTAGTTGTGGCACATGGTCTCAATATTTGCAGCTCTGGGGCTCTAGAGCACAAGCTCAACACTTGTGGCATGTGAGCTTAATTGCTCCATGGCATGTAGCATCCTCCCAGATCAGGATTCAAACCCATGCCTCCTGCACTGCCAGGCAGAATCTTTATCACTAAACTACCAGGGAAGGCCCTGATTACTTTTTAACAGTGACATTTTCACTCTAGTGTCCTGTTAATAATTATGTGTATAGAATTTGTAATTAAGATTGCCCTGAAAATGATGGTTGAGAGGTGAATCTGGTTGGAAGATACATGGGTTGAGCTGTGTGTGGTTTTCCTAGTAAGCAAGCCAATCTTTGAGGTGCTGTGTCTATGCTAGCTTGAATTTCAGCACATTTTGAAAAGGTGTCAGCAGTCTGCATTTTTTTCAGGGTGATTTTGGATTTTGAATATTTTTTCACTTAAAAACCTACAGTGATCAGATATTAATTCTACTGAGATGCAAATCTGAAACAAAATTGAACAATTCAGGATTTATTATCAATAACTGCTTCAAAAGACAAATTCCAACAGAATGATTTTTTCTGTTATATTTCAAAGGCTTTTTTTAGTTGCGGGGGACATGTGATTAAGGGAAAGTGCTCTGAATATTAGCAAATGTGAGTTCAATGGAAATGACTGAAAATTAGAGAAAATGTCAACATTACTAAAATCAAAATCATGCCTCTAACGCAGTTCTGATGGTTGAATGTTACATAGTTGAAATGTTTCATATATTAAGAGCTGTAAGAGCGTGTAAAGGTGGTAGGAAAGAAGTGTTAAACATTACACAAAAATCTATACTTCTTAGAAACATTTTTATATAAATGATCAGAATTATACATATGGCATAGAGCTTAGTAAATAATGAATAAATAATGTAGATTATTTGAATGTACTTGTTGAAACATTTATTGTCACTTTGCAATAGTTCCTCATAAATGGAATCAGAATATGTCTGATTATCTTGAGTTTAAAGCTGAATCATTCTGATAAGAGCAATTATTTTGGAGTTGATACAAACATATTAAGTGACTTCTTCCTCGGAAGGAGATTACAATCTATGGAAAGTGTTTTCAGACCTCAGTGAGGGCCTGCTCCTCTCACTTGAGGATCTTTGGGACAATGGGTAAGAAGAGGTGGCCAAGGTATCACGACCTTGAAGACAGGTTCTGGGTTACTGGGCAGACATTACATGGTTTCTCTTGGCCATGTTCCTTAGAGGGAGTTTACTAAGGAAGGATGAAAATAATCACCAGCCCAACTTTTATTTTTTTCTTCTTCTTTCTTAGAGATTGGGACATTGGGTGGAGGGCAGTCCCGAGATGGCAGAGGAATAGGACTAGGAAACCACTTTCTCCCTCACAAATTCATCAAAAAATAATTTGAATGCTGAGCAACCTCCACAAAACAACTTCTGAATGCTGGTAGAGGACATTGGGCACCCAGAAAGACAGCCCATTCTCTTCAAAAGGAGTTAGGGCAAAATATAAAAGACAGAGAGACAAAAGAGTTAGGGATGGAGACCCATCTTGAGGAGGGTGTCCTGAAGGAGGAGAAGTTTCCAAACAGCAGAAAACCCTCTCACCAGTGGGTCTGTGGGGAGGTTTAGAATCTCAGAAGGCAACATAAGGAGAAAAAACAACAACAACAACAACACAGAATGCATGCCTAACCGCAACTCCCAGTGGAAAAGTAGCTCAGACACTTGCGTCTGCCACGAGCCAGCAGGGGCTGGACAGGGAGGCATGGGCTGCATGCTTAGGGTAAGGACTGGGCACGAATGCTCTGAGGACAATCTGAGGGAGTTAATGTGAGATAGCAAGCCAAACTGTGGGATAGCCAGAGGGGAAAAAAACAAGAGAACTTTCCCAGTGAAAGGCTCTAACCTAACACGCAGCCTGGCATGCTCACAGAAGAAAGGACTAAGCAAATACCAAAGGAGAGCTAGGCAGCTGTGTACAGGCCCCTTCCCCACTCCAGAGGCAGAGAGGCAGGTGTGGGACAGCCAGAACAGGAAGGCAAGGGGCAATCTCAGCCCCAGAGACTGGGCATCCTCCACCAAACTGTTAGCAGGCTCCCAGTTGCTAACCATGTCTTCCTGGGTTTCTGGATAGTTGACATCTGCCAGGAGGGTCACAGCCTGAGATCAGCTTCCCAGAGGAGACAGACAGCACACCTGAGATGGTGCTCTTGCAGTGCACCCAGGAAACTGAGTGGGTGGGACTGGGGAGGTGATTAATATGGCCCACCTAGGACAGTGAGCTCGCAAAGCACCTGGTTGCCTGAGCTGCTCAGACCTGGGAAGGGCACAAAATGCATGCTCAACCGAGTCTGTGGCATTGTGGAGTGCCCAAGAACCTGAACCTGAGCATCTTAGACCTGGGAAGTGCACAAAAGGCAGGGCCCATTTTGGACAGTACCCCTGAAGAGCAACCTGGAGCCTGAGCAGTGTAGACCTGGAAAGCACACGCTGCCACGCTGCCATGAGCTGGGGCAAACCCAGTGTGGTCCATACACTGTGAGTGCTCCCCACATACTCCAGTGATATTTGTTTGCAGTATTCCTCCCTCCCCACAACACAGGTGAACAGGTGAGCATAAAGTGACCACCTTCTTCCTCTTGTGTCAGGGCGGAAATTAGACAATAAAGAGACTTTCAAACAGGGAAGCCAAAATAAACAAAGAGGGAACCACTCTGGAAGTGACAGGTGCAACAGATTAAAACCCTGTAGTTAACATTGACTTTGAGTTTACAAGCTGGAACAAGGAACTATCTGAAACTGAACTGACTCCACACTTCCCTCAACAGCTCCAGAGAAATTCCTAAATATATTATTACTATTATCATTTTTAAATTTTTAAGTTCTTTATTACTTTTAATTTTCATTTTTATAACCTACTATTACCTTGCAAAAAAGACCCTATTTTTAAAGCAAATTTCATATATATATATATATATATATATATATAATATTTTTGTGATTGATTTTGTTTGGTATTTTTAATATTGTATTTTTGAGAGTCTAACATCTATTCTCAATTTTTAATCTTTGCTTTTTTGTATTTGTTATCAATTTTGTACCTTTAAGAATCTAATCTTCAGTATCCATTTTCACTTAGGGGTGTGATTACTGGCTTGATTGCTCTCTCCCCTTTTGACTCTCCCCTTTCTCCCCAGGTCACCTCTATTTCCTCCCTCCTCCTCCTCTTCTCTGCTTAACCCTGTGAATCTTTTTGGGTGTTCTGGGCTGTGGAGAACACATAGGGAACTGATTACTGGCTAGATTAGTCTCTCTCCTTTTGACTCCCCCTCGTCACATGCTCATCTCTATCTCCCTCCCCTATCTTCTCTTCTCTGTATAACTCCTGGTGTTACATATGGAGTAACCTCTATAAAACTTCTCTGGGTGTTCCAGACTGTGGAGAGCACACAGGGAATTGATTACTGGCTAGACTGCTCTCTCCCCTTTTGACTCCCTTCTTCTCCTTTGGGTCACCTCTTTATCCCTCCTCCATCCTCCCTTCTTCTCTTCTCCATGTAACTCTGTGAACCTCTCTGGGTGTCCCTCATTGTGGAGAATTTTTTTCACCATTAACCTAGATGTTTTATCATCTGTGCTGTATGGATGGAGAAGTCTTGAGGCTATTGTAAGAATAAGACTGAAAGCCAGAGGCAGGAGGCTTAAATTCAAAACTAGAGAACTCCTGATTCCAGGGAACATTAATAAACAAGAGCTTATCCAAAAGCCTCCATACCTACACGGAAACCAAGCTCCACCCAAGAGCCAACAAGTTCCAGAGCAAGGCATACCATGCTATTCTCTAGCAATGCAGGAACACAGACTATACTTCAAAGCTAGAGTAATCAGAGCAGTATGGTACTGGCACAAAGACAGAAATATAGATCAAGGGAACAAAATAGAAAGCCCAGAGATAAATCCACGCACCTATGGACACCTACCTTTGACAAAGGAGGCAAAAATATACAATGGAGAAAAGACAATCACTTTAACAAGTGGTGCTGGTAAAACTGGTTAGCTACATGTAAAAGAAAGAAACTAGGACACTTTCTAACACCATACCCAAAAATAAACTCAAAATAGATTAAATATCTAAACATAAGACCAGAAACTATAAAACTCTTAGAGGAAAACACAGGCAGAACACTCTCTGACATAAATCACAGAAAGATCCTGTACGACCCACCTCCAAAAATAATGGAAATAAAAACAAAAATAAACAAATGGGACCTAATTAAACTTAAAGCTTTTGCACAATGAAGGAAACTATAAGCAAGGTGAAAAGATAGCCTTCAGAATGGGGAAAAAATAATAGCAAACAAAACAACCAACAAAGAATTAATCTCAAAAATATACAAGCAACTCCTGCAGCTCAATTCCAGGAAAATAAATGACCCAGTCAAAAAACGGGCCAAAGAACTAAACAGACATTTCTCCAAAGAAGACATACAGATGGCTAACAAACACATGAAAAGATGCTCGACATCACTCATTATCAGAGAAATGCAAATCAAAACCACAATTAGGTACCATCTCACACCAGTCAGAATGGCTGCTATCAAAAAGTCTACAAACAATAAATGCTAGAGAGGGTGTGGAGAAAAGGGAAACTTCTTACACTGTTGGTGGGATGCAAACTAGTACAGTCAGTATGGAGAACAGTATGGAGATTCCTTTAAAAACTGGAAATAGGGTAATGATGACCCTATATGTGAGACAACAAAGAGACACAGAGGTATAGAGTGGACTTTTGGACTCTGAGGGAGAGGGAGAGGGTGAGATGGTTTGGGAGAATGGCAATGAAACATGTATATTTTCTTGTAAGAAACGAAGCGCCAATCTATGTTCAATGTAGGATGCAGGATGCATGGGGCTGATGCACAAGATGATTCAAGTAGAGGATGTGGGGTGGGAGGTGGGAGGGGGCTTCGGCATTGGGAGATTGTGTTCACCTATGGCTGATTCGTGTCAATGTATGGCAAAACAAATACAGTATTGTAATTAAAAAAATAAATAAATTTAATAAAAAAAAAACCTGGGAATAGAACTGTCATATGACCCAGAAGTCCCACTGCTGGAAACAAGAATTGATAGAGATATGTGTACCCTGATGTTCATCGCAGCACTGTTCATGATAGCTAGGACATCGAAGCAACCTAGATGTCCAGTGGCAGATGAATGGATAAGAAAGCTGTGGTACATATACACAACATTGTTCAGCCATTAAAAAGAATGCATTTGAGTCAGTTCTAATGAGGTAGATGAAACTGGAACCTATTATACAGAGTGATGTAAGTCAGAAAGGAAAAACACCAATATAGTATATTGCTGTATACTGTATATACCAGTACATATATATGGAATTTAGAAAGATGATAATGATGACCCTATTTGTGAGACAGCAAAAGAAACCCAGATACAAAGAATAGACTTTGACTTTGTGAGAGACAGCAAGGGTGGGATGATTTGAGAAAATAACATTGAAACATGTATATTACCATATGTGAAATAGATCACTAGTCCAAGATCGATGCATGAAACAGGGCACTCAAAGTCAGTGCACTGGGACAACCCTGAGGGATGGGATGGGGAGGGACGGGGGGCTCAGGATGGGGGCACATGTACACCCGTGGCTGATTCATGTCAATGTATGGTGAAAACCACTACAATATTGTAAAGCAATTAGCCTCCAATTAAAATTTAAAAAGAAAGTTACATACCTTGGGTCATTGGAAAAAAAAAAAAAAAGATTGGGACGTTGGGATGAAAAGTATTGTCTTTAAACTGTTTGCTTAGAACAGTGGTTGCAGATGGCCATTAGGTAGAATTTTCCCTGAACATACTTTAAAAGTATGAAAATTTCATATCAGTGCCAAGATTTCTGTTTTTCCTTTAAAAATTCGAATTTCTGGAAGTACAAGCCTTACTAGAGAGGACTTCCCAGGTGGCTCAGTGGTAAAGAATCTGCCTGCCAGAGCAGGAGTTGTTTGTTTGATCCCTGAGTCAGGAAAATCCTCTGGAAAAGGGAATAGCAACGCACTCCAGTATTCTTGTCTGAGAAATATCATGGACAGAGGAGTCTGGCCAGCTATAGTCCATAAGGTCGCAAAGAGTCTGACACAACTTCGTGACTAGACAACAACAACCACACAAGGCCTGTAATTCCACATGAAACCTTGGTTTGGAGGGGAGTGGGATGTGGTATTCTCAACTATGAGTGGCATTCTCATGCTCCCTTTTGTCTTATACCTGCTTCACATAAATGGTCTGCCTGGGTCATCTATAGGCATTTGTGTGTGTGACTTTCTATTTAATACACCAACTCACCTTTTTCTCAGTGCATAATATATACTTGTCATTATTTCTTTATACTGTATATAGTGATTACAGATTTAATCCTCTAAGAAGTATTTGTGATTGTATAAGAGCTGAAAGTCTCAAAAACAGCCATATTCTCCAGCCAACAAAAATTGTCATGATTCTGGGAACTGTGTATGTGTGTGTGAGTGTAAACAAATAAATATAAAAGTTAAGGTGCCATTTATTTACATTATTTATATTAATATTGTACTTGATAGAGTCTACTCCAAATTTAATTTAAAATTTCTGTTCTTATCCCTTTCCACTAAAGCAAAACTGATGGTGTGGACTAGGATCCTAAGTAATTATTCTAGAAATGTGTAAGCTATTTATCTGAAAAATTGATGTAATTACTCTTAGAAAATAAAGTCATAAAGATCAGTTGCTTGATTATTCAAAAGAAATTTTATATTTAAAAAAGCCACTATAATACCTTGTGTTTATATTACACTTATGAAAGTGATTTTACATATGCCATTTAAGGTTTTTTTTCCTTACTTAAAACTTCCCATGAAGTAGACAGGTATGTTTCAGTTCATTTTGCAAATGGAAGTAGCAAAGCTCATGGATATTAAGGGACTTTGTTAAAAGTACACAGCAGATAGTTTGCAAGGTGAGCCTATATACTAGATCTTGAGATTGTAAAGTCAGCTTTCAGAAAGCAAAAAGCATTCCAATGCAATATTTGTGAAAAAAATTAGTGAGCCTCAAATCATTTGGGTAAGTTTCCAACTACGAAGAATCTTAAGAAGCATCTTCCTGTAGAGTCCCTATGATAGAAGTGAAACCCCTGTTAGGGGACTAGAGAACCCACACTGAAGTACCCTATTATAACATGATATTCTGCCTTTGATGATTGCACCTGTGTACTAAGTTGTTTCAGTCGTATCTCAATCTTTGTGACCCACGGACTCTAGCCCACCAGGCTCCTCTGTCCAGACAAGAATACTGGAGTGGGTTGCCATTTTCTACTAAAGGGGATTCTCCTCACCCAGAGATTGAATATGCATCTCTTGTCTTCTGCACTGGCAGGTGGGTTCTTTACCACCAGTGCACTTATTAACATGGATTAAATGAAGCTTACATTTCTGCAATGCAAGGTTTCCTGACTTAGCACTGTTGGCATTTTGCACCAGATGATTATTCTGTGAGTATTAGTGGGTATTGTAGGAATTTTAACAGCATTCTTGGCCTCTACACACTAAATGCCACGGGCACCTCCTCAGTTGTGACAAATAAAAATGTCTCCAGATATTGCTAAACGCCCTCTCAGAAGATAAAATTGATTGTTTGTTGTTGAAAACCATTGTTGTGATGTATTTTGACCAACTGCCCAAGAGAGTGAAATTTTGGAAAAACTGGAGATTCACTACCATTTCCTTCATGAGAGCCCGGGAGGATAAGGTTAAAGTGAGGTTTCCAGATCTTATTTGAACATGGAGTTAATATTGAGTCCCTTTCTCTGTCATTTAGTGTGAAAACTAATATGGACAAGGCAAAGAAATTCACTGTGTAGGACACAAAAACCCATTTTTGTGCCTTAGGAATGGCCAATACCTCTGAATATACTAGAACTAAAATCAGGTGGCAGGCCCTTGGAACGAACATTTTATTTCTTCAGCTTTGGATAGAAAATAAAACTTGGTTGAAATACTTAATCCAGAGGGATTTTTAAGACTTCCTGAGGAGTAGCCATTATGGAAGTAAAAGAAGTATTTGGCATCAGACTTCTTTTTTTTTTAATATCAATACCTACTCATTAGAAATTTATTAAAAAAATCTTTACTAGGTAGGATTAAGAAACTGTCTTCTATTTCTGTCAGAATTCTATCACTTGTGTTGTACAGGCTCTGCTGAAGTTAGTGTCCCATTTTGGTTCCTCCCATGAAGTTGTTCCAATTTTCAGGCTAATAGGACAAAACCTCTAACTAACCTCTCTCTATGGTTGTTTAGCAACTGCAGCACTGAGAAGAGTCTTCCTTCAATACACTCTGGTAAATGCCTGCTCTCAACAAGTTATCACTCTAGAAAACACCTACACTGGGCTTTTTGTTCCCCCTCTAACTACAAGAATGGCTTATAATCCTCCTCCTTCAACAGGGCACTAACCACTACGTTTAGGATTGATCTATAAATAAGATCGTGAGAACGCTTTCTTGGGGCTTCCCTGGTAGCTCAGCTGGTAAATCTACCTGCAATACCGGAGACTCTGGTTGGATTCCCGGGTCAGGAAGATCTGCAGGAAAAGGGATAGGCTGCCCACTCCAGTATTCTTGCCTGGAGAATCCCCATGGCCAAAAGAGCCTGGCTGGCTACAGTCCATGGGGTCATAAAGAGTTGGACATGACTGAGCAACTAAGCAGAATACTTTCTTGAAAGTATATATTAATATTCCCATTTTACAAATGGTGTTGAGACACTGAGATGTTAAGTAATTTGCCTGTGTTACAAAACTAATTAGGGACATACTTGAGATTCAAGCCCAGGGCTGTCTGACCCTAAAATTTGTCTGTTCCATTATACTTCCTTGCTGCTCTACCATCCACCAAAGAAAGTGGTAGCACTCTTTTACTGCCATATACATGATAGTACATATGTCATATATGTCAATATATATATTTTAATATATATTTTATATGTGTGTATGTGTATATTTCTCTAGCTATAGCATAACTGGGGGTGGGTGGGCAGAATCATTTTGAATATTAATACAAGAGTGCAAAGTCAGTAAAAAGAAAGACCCTAAGTATGAGATGCTTACTCCCTGGAAGAAAAGTTATGACCAACCTAGATAGCATATTCAAAAGCACAGACATTACTTTGCCGACTAAGGTCTGTCTAGTCAAGGCTATGGTTTTTCCAGTGGTCATGTATGGATATGAGAGTTGGACTATGAAGAAGGCTGAGCACCGAAGAATTGATGTTTTTGAACTGTGGTGTTGGAGAAGACTCTTGAGAGTCCCTTGGACTGCAAGGAGATCCAACCAGTCCATTCTGAAGGAGATCAACCCTGGGATTTCTTTGGAAGGAAGGATGCTAAAGCTGAAACTCCAGTACTTTGGCCACCTCATGCAAAGAGCTGACTCATTAGAAAAGACTCTGATGCTGGGAGGGATTGGGGGAAAGAGGAGAAGGGAACGACAGAGGATGGCTAGATGGCATCACTGACTCAATGGTCGTGAGTCTGAGTGAACTCCGGGAGTTGGTGATGGACAGGGAGGCGTGGCATGCTGCAATTCATGGGGTTGCAAAGAGTGGGACATGACTGAGCAGTTGAACTGCTGAAGTATGAGACAATGCTTAGGAAGAAAGCCTATTTATAATTCCTTCATGTATGTGTGTGTGTGTGTATATATATATATATATATATATTCAATCCTACTTAACACATGTATTGATATTTTGAGCCATGAACATTCTAGTCACTGTACCTCTGAACAGATGTGCTCCCTGTTGTCATGTGGAAATCACATAGATAGGATGGGCTTATGTGAAAACCTAGGAAGGGCCCAGGGAGGGTCAGGAGCAAAGAAGGATTACTATCTTTGTAGGGTACAGTGAAAGATACTAAAAAGAAACTCACTAAGGCATAAAAAGAAGAGAAACATTGTTTTTGCCTTACAGATATGCCTAGGGGTGATGATGATGCCTGGATGACCTTAATTAATATTGCTCCTAGCACTGTCTTCACATGACCTTGTAGTTACAAGGTATTAATATACTTGTATTGCTATAATGTCAAATGTCTTCTGATGTAGCAAGTACTTGTGGTATCCTAAGAACTAGATCAAGATTCAATCAGAAGTAACACTTAACCTTAACTGGCCCCATCTGACAATACTAATAAGGGTACTGATCCCTATCCATGTACCTTCATAGGAAAATCTGGTTCAAAATTTAGCCTTTTAATTATAACTATTAGAAATTTAGGAATAAAATTTATTTTAATCTTGAAATGCTTTTTGAAGTTCATAGGCCAAGTGGGAAGAATTTATAGCACAATAAAACAGTCATTGTTTTGATGTATTAAAATGGGCTTCATAATAAAGCATACATAAGGAACTTTTATCATATTGTGGATGAAATAGTCCACATGACTCATATGTAATCTTTTCTAAATCTCCTTAATAATTTTTATAGAACTGTTAATGTCAAGTAATTGCAACTACATGAGCTATCTGGCCTGGAAATTCACAACAAAATACAAGCAGTAATTCAAGATAACTTATCTACACAGTGACGATGTTCATTAAATTATCAATAAGTGTTATGAAGTAATGGGAGTTTTCAAAGTTTGGGAATGTAAAAGGACTACAGCACTCATAAGTATAATTTCATCCCTTGCAAATGATGACATGTCTGTTTACAGCACTAAGGAATTAAAGAGAACACTGAGTCATAGGTAGTTCTCATGGGAAGCTACTATAGCTTTCTAACTTTGCCCTAGTTAGAGTTACCATTGGAAGCCTCAGCTGTAATTATCAGTGACAACCCAAGGCCGTGCCACTCCTCGCACCTCCATCGATCCCAAGTATATGTAGTTGAGTTCAGCTACCAGATACATAGTTCTCATCTAGAATGAGTGTCCGCTAGATTCAGAAATCAGGTGATACTTCTTTGGTTCTACCATACCTCCTGAAACCAGCATGAGTGCCAGAAAACCAGTTTGCTTTCCCTAGAGTAATGCATTGGCTTTGAGTGTGCTTGAGCTATTCAGGCCTCCTTTGCCCTCTAGGGGGCCTTTCTGATGATGGCTCAAGCAATAAAGAACCTGTCTGCCAATGCAGGAGACTCAGGAGGCACGGGTTCAATCCCTGGGTCAGGAAGATCCCCTGGAAGAGGAAATGTCAACCCACTCCAGTATTCTTGCCTGGAGAATCCCATGGACAGAGGAACCTGGCAGGCTACAGTACATAGGGTCACAGAGAGTCAAACATGACTGATCATGCATGCATATTTAAGTGTGTGTGTGTGTGTGTGTGTGTGTGTGTACACACACACACATAGCCCTCTAGGAAAGTGAATAACTTGGCAGATTGTAGGGTGGAGAGGTGTGGAAGATTGCAATGAGGACGCTGCTTCCATCGATGACAGATAAGCTGTTCAAGTTTGTGAAAGACTTAAGTAAGCTTATTTGCAAGTTGAGTCTGTTAGAATCATTCTGTAATTGGGATGTCTCCGTCCTTCACTGGCTCATGTGTACAAATAAGACCACATATAAGATGATGTCTAGGTGTGCAAATTATTAATTTCAATCTTAAAAACCTTTATAGTAAAGGACCTCCTTTTATTTACTGCTATATAATTAACATACAAAGAAATGAGCCAATCTAGAGAGGTCAGTTCAATCAGTTTTGACAATTTACACCAGTGGAACCAGCATTCAAAACAACAAAGATTTCAGTCGAAACCCTTTGGCTCCATTTTAATGAATGTCCCTCCTCCCACTGCCTGCAACCACTACCTCTGATTTCTATCACCATAGATTTATTTTGTCTGTATACAAATTCCATACCATTATTCTCATGGTTTGAATTTTTTGTTTCTGGTTCCTATTGCTTAACATACAGGTTTTGAGATTCATGCATGATGCTGCGTGTAGTAGTAGTTCATTCTTTTTATGGCTGAATAGTTATGAATTCCAATCCTGATGGTTCACTTCCCCCAACTGCAACACAGACTCAGACCCCTGTCAAGTGTCCCACCACAAGACCTTCTAGGAGGTCCCAGAGTATGTCTCACATGTGTCCTCCGATAGGGCACTACAGCTTTTCCAGTGGGATCTCCTGAGTGTGCTGACCACCATCCATGTGTGTCTGTCCTTACAAGTTACATTCATTTCCTATTGCTGCTGTAACAAATTATCACAAACTTAGCTGTTTAAAACAATACCAGCTAATTATAGTTCTGGAGGTCAGAAGTACAATATGGGTTTTATGGGACTACAATCAAGATTTGGCAGAGCCATGTTCCATTATGAGGGCTTGGGGGAGAACCAATTGCTTTGCCTTTTCCAGTTTCTAGGAGCTGCCCATATACCTTGTCTGATGGGTCCTTGCTCCATCTACAAAGTGGATTACTACAATCTTTGCTTCCTTTGTCACCTCCTTTTCTGATTCTGACCTTCCTGCTTCCTCCTCATGAGGACCCCTGAGATAACACTGAGCCCAACTGAAAAAATCAAACTTAATCTTCCTGTTTCAGGCACTTTAATTAAATTACATCTGCAAAGTCCCCTTACCATGAGTGGTGATTGTCTTAGTCACTGTGAGATACTGTAGCAAAATACTGCAGACTGGGTAGCTTAAACGGCAAACATTTATTTCCCGCAATTCTGGAGACTGGGAAATCTAGGTTCAGAGAGAGAGATCCCAACCATTCTCCTGGGTCTTTCTCTTTTTATAAAGTCATTCATTGCATCATGCAGGCTCTGTCCAGATGATTTAATCTAAACCAAATTACCTCTGAATGACCTCAACTGGAAATATCACACTGGGGATGAAGGCTTTAAAATGTGAATTTGAGGGGGCCCACAAACATTCAGTCCACAACCGTAACACACTGAAGGCTGTGGGAATCATAATGTGGCTATTTGGGGGTATCCATTATTCAGCCTACTCTATAAGTTATTTGCCCAGGCACTGATGGCTGTCCTTTCAAGTATTACCATCAATATTGCTCAGTGATGATAAAGAATGAACGATGGATGGACCTAGAGACTGTCATGCTTAGTGAACTAAGTCAGACAGAGAAGGAGAAATAGTACATGACATCCCTTATCTGGGGAATTTAAAAAAAAGATACAAATCATATTATTTACAAATCAGAAAGACTGACAGAAAATGAACTTATGGTTGGCAATAGGGAAGCATGGTCAGAGGGGATAGAGTGAGAGTTTGAGACCACGATGTATACCCTGCTATATTTAAAATGGGTAACCACCAAGGTCCTCCTGTACAGCACAGGGAACTCTGCTCTGTGTGATATGGCAGCCTGGATGGGAGGGGGAGTTTGGGGGAGAATTAATACGTGTATATATATATGGCTGAGTCCTTTTGCTGTCCACCTGGAACTATCACAGCACTGTCAGTTGGATCTACTCCAGTATAAAATAAAAACTTAAAAAGTACCACCATCGATGCCCTAGAACTCTCACAGTGCAGAAATGGTGCTAGGGACCAAATAAAAGGGGCAAGTGAGGGACAGGCATCAGCTCACCTTACATGGCACTTCAGAAAGCACACACTTTAAAGTCCCCGTGAGAACGGTCCTTCAGCTTCTACCTTTGCCCCTCTTAGTCAAAAGCTCTGATGTAATTCATAGGTTTGGGCCATTCATCACAGTCTCTTCTCCATTCACCATATTTCATCTCTGTAAGTGGATAGTCTCACAGAAAATTTCCTTCTGGCAGATTCTCTTTCTGCTATAAAAATTAGCTTATGCACATAGGTATCTGGGTTCAGTCAACCCCTCAGTACCCACATGTGTAAATCTTAGCTCAGGCCAGTGTCCTCCTGACACAAGTCATTAATTCAAGAAGTCACCAATCCACTTTAATTCATTCCTTAAAAAAACTGCCAGTAAATGAAAAACTGCTGTATTAAAAAGTATTCTCATTCAATTTAATGGATAAATATGATGCATTCTGATCCAACTAGCTACCTCTGAGTGAGTAAGTGAAAGTTGCTCAGTCATGTTTGACTCTGAGACCTCATGGACTGTAGCCTGCCAGGCTCCTCTGCCCATGGAATTCTCCAAGCAAGAATACTGGAGGGGGTAGCCATTCTCCAGGGGATCTTACTGTCCCAGGGATTGAACCTGGGTATTCTGCATTAGAGAAAGATTCTTTACCATCTGAGACAACAGGGAAGCCCTTTAGCTACCTCTAGCACTCTAGAAATGAGGAATGCATGATACTCATATTCTCCCTTTATGTCAGAAGTATTAATGGATTCAGATTCCATTCATTCACAATACATGATGAGGTGGACCTGCAGTGGGGGTAGAATCGGGATACGTGGAGAAGTCACTGAAAAGGCTGGATTAACATTATAGGGATAATGTTTATTACTCCTCTGAAGAGCACACTTGACTCCAGTTTAGATGCATTTTTTTCCATATAATTAGTTTGTACAATTATTATGTATATCAATGGTATTATCATTTTAATAGGTTTCTCACCCCCTCTCACCCCCTCAGTGGTATGATCACTTTAATAGGTTTCTCACCCCCTCTGTTGATTGTATTTAATCAACACAATTCTAATCAAATATGGTATGCAATCCAATCTGAACCATGGGATCAAATATCACTTCTAGTATTTACTTAGTATGGCATTAGGTAAAAACATCTATACCACATGAAAGGGAGTTGATGTCAGAAAAGCTGTAGGACTTTTCAACAGCCAGTATTTACTGTTGCTTCATGAGGAAAGTCTATGTTTAGAAAATATTTATGCCAAGCTCAGGGACATCAAGATAAAAGAGACAAAATTTCTTTAATGAGCTTTATTGTTCAGGGGAGAGATCAGAAAGCCTAAAAACTGTCAGAAACAAATCAAAACATTAATATAGTTATCAGGTAATATTTCTGAGCTTTTTTTTTTTTTTTCATTTGATGTATTAGAGATATAGGAGATGTGTGTTTGATCCTTGGGTCAGGAGGATCCCTTGGAGGAGAAAATGGCACCCTGCTCCAATATTCTTGCCTGGAAAATTCCATGGACAGAGGTGCCGCGTGATCTACAGTCCATGGGGCTGCAAAAAGTTGGGCATAATGAGCAACTGAACACAGACATTGACTTTTAAATATTGTACAGTGAAGCTGTATAACCTTTATAAGCCGGAAAATTTTATAATTGATTTTCATACTATCTAATTGGTGCATATTAACAATAAGCTACAATTAAGCCACTAAACATATCCAGTGCCATCTCAAATAGAAAGCTGTCTCTTAGTTCCTTGAATTAGTTACATCACTAACTTCAAGTTGGTATATCTTCTCCAAAAGGCCTAACCTGCCAAATCTTTAGTCTCTTGTTAAGGAGAGATTATCAGAACCCACAAGCAGACTAGAATAAACTCATTAGTCCTAAAGGATCATAGAACTTTTGATCACAAATAGCCTTCAAGCTTGAAAGTAACTTAGTTATATTACAATTGGATCAGTATCGTGAGCTCAGTCATAATGTGAATTATTGGCACCATGACTTTGGATATGTAACTATTCATGTGTTTCTCCCATATGGGAACCCATATCGAGTTTCATCAGGCCCACTTCAAGAGATTCTGTGACTCCTGGAGCCACCCAACCTGGAATCTGAATTAATGCAGCAAGTAAAAATCAAATGACATTCATGTCAATGTATGGCAAACAAATACAGTACTATAATGTAGAATAAAGTATTAAAAAAATAAAAATAAAAGTAAATCTCAAAAAAAAATCAAATGACTTCTTTATGTGCTTTCTATATCTGTTGCAAATTGCCTCTAAGGCCAGCCAGTTACACCAGGTTAGGCATACAAGCTAACTTGTGGGAATCCCCTCAGATTTGACCTTTTCTTCTGCCCTTTCTGGGCAGGCCAACTATGTTTGGGCGTGACCATGTTTATATCATGACTCATGGATCAGTAGTCTTTTGCTTGTTTGTTCAGTTCATACTTTCTCTGTGTAAATCACTTTAGTCTACCACTTAACAAGTGGGCCTTGGCCTATTATTCTGTATCTCTCTTAAACCTTGACTTGTTTGTAGGCCTGTCCTCTCCTGGATGGACAATGTTCTAATGAAATAAATGCATCACTCTCATGCTGCCTTTTTATTCTCTGTTTTGCTTCAATTTGCCAAGTTGTTGTGTTTCCTTCTGTCCCTGGACCATTTGCTACTGGGGTACTTTTTCTTCTACAGTACACCACACCACTTCCAACTTTTCTTTCAAGTACAGGGTTACAAATAGGGTACTCCAGAACTTACTCTCTGGAAAACTCCATTGCTTAGTCATTTGGGGAAAGTTTTAAGCTCAAAGAAACAGCCACTATGGAGAACAATCTGGAGGTTCCTTAAAAAAACTAAAAGTAGAACAACCATATGACTCAGTAATCCCACTCCTGGACATATAACTAGAGAAAGCCATAATTAAAAAAAAAAAAAAAGCAACCCAATGTTCATTGCAGCTCTGTTTCCAATAGCCAGGACATGGAAGTAAAATAATGTTCATGAAAGATGAGTAGATAAAGAAGATGTGGTATGTATATACAATGGAATAATAATACTCAGCCATAAAAAGGAACAAAGTTGGGTCATTTGTAGAGATGTGGATGGACCTAGAGTTCATACACAGAGAAGTAAGTCAGAAGGAGAAAAACAAATATTGTACATTAATGCATGTATGCCTGAGAAATCTGTATGCAGGTCAAGAAGCAACAGTTAGAACTGGACATGGAACAATAGACTGGTTCCAAATCTGGAAAGGATTATGTCAAGGCTGTATATTGTCACCCTGCTTATTTAACTTATATGCAGAGTACATTATGAGAAATTCTGGGCTGGATGAAGCATAAGCTAGAATCAAGATTGTCGGGAGAAAGAACAATAATTTCAGATATGCAGATGACACCATCCTCATGGCAGAAAGAGAAAAAGAAGTAAAGAGCCTCTTGATGAAAGCGAAAAGTGATGAAAGTGAAAGTGGAGAGTGAAAAAGTTGGCTTTTAAGCCAGCTTAACATTCAGAAAACTAAGATCATGGCATTTGGTCCCATCACTTCATGGCAAATAGATGGGGAAACAGTGGACACAGTGACAGACTTTATTTTTTTGGGCTCCAAAATCACTGTAGATGGTGACTGCAGCCATGAAATTAAAAGATGCTTACTCCTTGGCAGAAAAGCTATGATCAATCTAGAGAGCATATTAAAAAGCAGAGACATTACTTTGCTAACAAAGGTCCATCTAGTCAAAGCTATGGTTTTTCCAGTAGTCATGTATGGATGTGAGAGTTGGACTCTAAAGAGAGCTGAATGCTGAAGAATTGATGCTTTTGACCTGTGGTGTTGGAGAAAACTCTTGAGAGTCTCTCAGACTGCATGGAGATCCAAGCAGTCCATCCTAAAGGAAATCAGTCCTGAATAATCATTGGAAGGACTGATGCTGAAGCTGAAACTACAATACTTTGGTCACCTAATGTGAAGAACTGACTCATTTGGAAAAGGTTCTGGGAAAGATTGAAGGTAGGAGGAGAAGGGGACGATAGAGGATGAGACGGTTGGATGGCATCACTGACTCGATGCACATGGGTTTGGGTGGACTCTGGGAGTGGGTCATGGACAGGGAAGACTCCTGTGCTGCAATCCATGCGTTCGCAGAATCTGACATGACTGAGCAATTGAACTGAGCTGAACTGAATGCATATATGTAGAATCTAGAAAAATAGTATGGATGAACCTATTTAAAGGCAAAAATAAAGACACAGAAAAAGAGAACAGACATGTAGACAAGTTAAAGGGGCATGGGAGGAATTGGGAGGCTGGGATGGATGGATGTGTAATTCTATATGTAAACCAGCTACTGGGAACCTGCTATTTGGCACAGAGAGTTCAGCTCAGTGCTCTGTGATGATCTAAAGAGGTGGGATGGTGGATGGTGGTGGGAAGGAACTACAGGAGGGAGGGGATATATGTATACAAATCGCTGACTCATTTCATTGTACAGCAGAAACACAACACTGTAAAGCACCTATACTCCAGTAAAAATAAATAATATTTTTAAAAAGCCTGTGATAAAATCTCAGCTCACCCAAATACTAGCAATACAACTATGGGATATTAGGTAAAAATCTTAGTTTTACCATTATAAGATGGTGATAACTGCACCAACTTATTAAGAATAGTCACTGAAATTATGCCGGTAATATCCTTAGTACTAATACCTGTGCATAGTAAGGGTTCAACTTGTAACTCTGAGCCTTGCTTTACTTCACAAATTTCTCAAATGCTGACTGGATACTCCCATATGGGACCTGTGTGCTGTGTGCTGACACTCAATGTGCTCAATCTGCTGCAAATCATGTTGTAAAGGTCAGCTTGATTTTGACATTTATAGTATCACTGTGGAACCATTTCTTAGTTTTAATATTAGTGGAATTCTTTTTGCTATTTCTGGGCTTCAAAGAGGGCATTTATTTAAATAGACATTCTTTTCCTCATCTTTCCTAAAGTCCTCCCAAATTAGTTTTCTATTTTAGAAACACTATTTTGAAACTTTCCCCTGAATATAAGTGTCAACTTTGCTTTTAGTAAAACATGATACTAAAAACTATCTGGGCGGGGCGGGGTTGGGGAGCAGTCAAGAATACAACACAATATTGGTTACTTTGGTTTACTAAAGATAAATGGCCAAAAATTCATTTCTTTTTATTCCTTAAAGTTCTACATCAGTTAAATCCTGTGATTCAATCAAATATTTTGTCTTCCTAGCTACAATGTCGGAAAAGCAATGGCACCCCACTCCAGCACTCTTGCCTGGAAAATCCCATGGACGGAGGAGCCTGGTAGGCTGCAGTCCAGCGGGTCACTGAGAGTTGGACATGACTCAGTGACTTCACTTTCACTTTTACTTTCATACATTACAGAAGGAAATGGCAACCCACTCCAGTGTTCTTCCCTGGAGAATCCCAGGGACAGCAGAGCCTGGTGGGCTACTGTCTATGGGGTTGCACAGAGTCGGACACGACTGAAGCGACTTAGCAGCAACAGCAGCAGCAGCTACAATGTAATAATT
This sequence comes from Nanger dama, assembly GCA_917880005.1. Taxonomy (NCBI): domain Eukaryota; kingdom Metazoa; phylum Chordata; class Mammalia; order Artiodactyla; family Bovidae; genus Nanger; species Nanger dama. Next base: position 37,913,724 of record CAKJTW010000015.1, read on the forward strand.
TAATTTCTAGTTACTGAGTACTAATTTGTTAATTCTTGCATTGCTTCTCAGGTGATGAAAATCTAATGTGATTTCCCCCCTCCGCCTGCCTTTTCCCGGAACAGGCAATAATCAATTGGCCCATTTCTGGCATTTTGGCCTATGTCAGTATGTCCTCGTGAAAGACAACCCATTTATGGACCTCAGAATGTCAGAAGATGATGAATGGCTTTCGATATTTTGAACAATGTATACTGAACACACTATAGAATAGTTGACATTTTATTCCAAACTATTTTCTGAAAAAAGTTATGGCTAAAATATTTCATAGTGAAAATCAGCTTTGATTCTCTAAAAAATGCAACTAATTGTAAGTTCTGATGAGAAAAAGCTCTTTACTTTTAAATGACCTGCACATGAGTAATTCAGAGTTTTATTTCAAGATTACTGAGTCAGTCTATGCCTTTCTGAGATTACTGGTCAGTCTATGCCTTTCATTGACATTAATCTTACTGTAAACTGAGATCATTTAAATTGGTCTTTCAGTTGACTGGCTGACATTAAAAGTCACCAATTCAGAGATTTAATCAAGTATAAACTGAAAGTCTTTTTCAGTATGAACTGAACGTCTTTTGCATCACCTAGTGTAAGAAACTGCTGATCATTGAGTTCATACTACCCTGCTTTCACGGGCTTTCTTAACTCCTTTTTTCCTGAAATCTGTGTTTGCTTCAGTTTTCTTTGTTACTGTTTTCTCTATCACCTTGTACAGAGAAGGTGAGAGCGAAGTCTATTGTGTGCTTTTGTTGCCATGGTGAAGAAAAATAGCACAATTCCACAGTTTATTAATAAAGAGTATCAGGGTGAAGAAGATATTTCTTCTAAGCTTGCATGATTTTCATTTCACTACAGTGGAACTAAGAAGCATTGACAGGCCTGTCGAAGCAAAATCTTACGTTAGATATAGTTCATAATGTCATGCTATTCACTCAGAATATAGTACTTTCCTTTGAGAAATTATTTAAAATGCTTGCACTGGAGGAATGTTTTAAAAGGGGTTTCATGCAGTCCTATTTTTTTCTTGCTAAAAGGAACTGACATTCTACAGATTTCCATTTTGAAAACTGAACAGTCACAGAGAAACATTGTTGCAAATGACCTTATTAATTCAAGCTTTGAAAAAGTGGTCTGTGGCTTTCTTTTAAAGGAAAACGTCTTCATTTAGCCATTCCCTCCAAACTTGGGTGTGGAAAGCACAAAAGAGCCTTCACTTCCTGACAAGTACAAAGGGTAAAGAATTTTTAGTAGTTTATTTGGTTCTGATCAGAAAAATCTCTCCTTTCTATCCTTTCTATCCCTACCCCTTCCCTTTCTCATCCTGACTCTTACTTAACCTCTCTGCACATGCTCATCATATTTCAGAAGAGCAAAGTGTGTCAGGGATTCTCTCTGGGAGAGAGGGGAGCAGCTAAGATCCGAGAATGTCTTTGCTGAAGTCTTTGCCCCATGAATTCTTTAGCTGTTAGGAAGCAGGCAACTGAAATTGGGTAGTATAATTCAGACTACCACAGCTGAACATTCTGTATGAGCTCACAGCAACCTTACAGCCTTCCATAAAAGTTGAAGCGAATGGAAAGCTTTCTTAATTGCAATTTTTCCTAATTATCCAAGTCTAATTGACTATGATGAAATGTACTCTTATGAGCAGTCAATAATTTGAACAGAAAAAGGCTAGAAAAATAATCTTTAAAAACCTAGGATGAAGAGAAGTGAGACTCTTTGAAGATAACAAATGTCCAACTTTTCATCCCATTGTTCGGATGCCAGGTCCTTTGTGAACTCTGAAATTGTTAAAATTACAAATAAAGTGTTACTACAAGTACAGGTGTAGGGGCTTATGTTGAAGTCTGCTGATTGAAAACACAAAGGTGTGTTATGTAATAACTTTTCTGTTCCAATGGGGCTAAAATAATAGAAAAAAGTGCAAAAAGGAAGTTGAATACAAGAGGGTTTCTTTAGAGGAAGGAAAATTAATCTTTTAATGTAAATAGTAGGCATTTTGCCAAGAAATGTTTTTAGAATAGGCATGATTGAGATGGGTGTGTGCAAAGTAGATGAACTGATCATTGGAGAACACTTAGACTGTGGTATGCATTTTGCTTTACATACTTTATTTCATGTAATCCTTGTGTGTATGAGCCCAGGGAGCTGAGTAGCAAGGCATATACATTTTTACAAATTAGGAGAGAAGTCATTTTCTCAAACTCCCAGAATATGTCAATTCTACAAGACTCCATGACTTACTGACTACTTCTTGCCAATAAGAGAAACAACAGTTTCTAGTATTTTGGAAAGGGAGACAGTGGGAAAAGAAATTGCAAAGAGAGCATATTCATGAATTTTGTCTGGTTAGTTCAATTTTATCATTTTTTTTAAACAAAATAGATGCTTTGACAGTCACATAACCAGGGAATTTTATTTTTTCAGTTGTATATTCAAGTATTTATTCAATCACCCTCCAAATCTCAAAAGATCTCATCCATTTCATTACAAACTACTGACTGTAATTTTCCATTTTATGACCACATATATTTGTATTCTAATGGATAGAAATCCATTCCAAATCTGAGTAATTTTAAAGATCACATTAAACTTAAAGAGAGAAAAGACTTACATTAAGGTAGAGAGGAAATGGAAGACATGGACAATGAATCTTAAATATATATTTGGCTGGCCAAGTGTTCATTTGGATTTCTCTGTAAGAGGTTATGGAAAAACGTAAATGAATCTTTTGCCCGACCCAATAAAAGTTAAATATTGAGCCTGGTAAAACTGATGTATATATAAGCATTTGAAACTCATATAATGAAGCATAATGCAAATATAAATCAATACAGATTGTTTTGCATATAAGGCCCCAAAATCCAGATTGATGTTATGCCCAAGGCTAAAGACAATGACTACTGGATTCTGCAAGAGCAAACTGCTTGTAGAGTGTACGATTCTGACTACAGTTACAAGCTTAATAACTTTTAGTGAACTTTGTTTCACAAATAGGTTAGTTCTAATTGCATGATATTTTAACCATTCCAAAAACCATATGATCATTTCAACAGATCCAGAAAAACTTTTGATAAAACTCAACATCTACTTATGATTTTAAAAAAAAAAAAAACCTCTCCAGAAAGTGACCAGAGGTAACATACCTCAATATTTAAAAGTCTATTTGTGAAAAACTCACAGCTAACATCATCTTCAGTGGTGAAAAGCGGAAAGCATTTCTTCTAAGATTAGAAACAAAACAAGAGTGCCCACTCTAGCCATTGACATTCAGCATAGTATTGGAAGTCCTAATCATAGCAATCAGAGAAGAAACACAGATAAAAGAAACCTAAACTGGAAAGAAAGAAGTAACACTGTCACTGTTTGGAAATAACATGATACTATATGAAAGGGCGAGCTGCCTGAAATGTGGCCAGAAAGGGGGCATCCGGTCAGCACCAGGGGCGGCTGATGACCAAACCGGAACCAGGGAACGGACCCGACCCCGGGGCCGGCCTTGGAGCCCCGATCCAATCGGGAAATGCCAGAAAGACCATGGGCAACCAACCCCTGCTGTGGTCCGCACCTGTTGCCTTACATGGGAAAAACTTGGCCTGTCTGCCAGCCCTCACTATAAAACCTTCCCCGCACCCCTCCCACCTCACAGACTCCCTCGCTTCCCTCGCTTGCCTGTCCTTGGGAGTTCTGCCCGAGAGCAACCGCCCAATAAAGGCCTTTTTACTAACGGCTCCTAGAGGTGGCTTTTTCTTCCCGCGGCGTTTTCTTACACTATACACTGAAAATCCTGAAGATGCCACAAGAAAACTACAAGAGCTCATCAATGAATGTGTTAAAATTGCAGGATAAAAAATTAATACACAGAAATCAGTTGCATTTTTATATACTAATAACAAACCATCAGAAAGAGAAGGAAATAATCTCACTTACCACATCAAAAGAATACCTAGGAATAAACCTAGTTAAGGAAATAAAATATCTGTACTCAGAAATCTATAAGAACCTGATGAAAGAAATGGAAGATGACACAAACAGATAGAAGGAGGATACTATGTTGTTGGATTGGAAGAATTTATATTGTTAAAATGACCATGAACTTAGACTATGAACTCCTTATTGCCAAATTCAGACTTAAATTGAAGAAAATAGGGAAAACCACTAGACCATTCAGGTATGACCTAAATCAAATTCCGTACGATTATACAGTGGAAGTGACAAAGAGATTCATGGGATTAGATCTGATAGACAGAGTGCCTGAAAAACGTCCATGTGCCTATAGATGGAGGCCTTACAAATACTGAGAAAAGAAGAGAAGTGAACGGCAAAGCAGAAAGGAAAAATACCCATGAATGCAGAGTTCCAAAGAATAGGAAGGAGAGATAAGAAGGCCTCCCTTACGGATCAGTGCAAAGAAATAGAGGAAAACAATAGAAAGGGAAAGACTAATGTTCTCTTCAGGAAAATTAAAGCTATCAAGGGAACATTGCATGCAAATATGGGCACAATAAAGGACAGAACAGAAGCAGAAGATATTAAGAAGAGGTGGCAAGAACACAGAAAGAAAGTGAAAGTGAAGTTGCTCAGTCGTGTCTGACTCTTTGTGACCCCATGGACTGTAGCCCACCAGGCTCCTCCACCCATGGGATTCTCCAGGCAAGAATACTGGGTGGGTTGCAATTTGCTTCTCCAGGGGATCTTCCCGACCCAGGGATCGAACCTGGGTCTCCTGCATTGCAGGCAGATGCTTTAACCTCTGGCCACCAGGGAAACAACCAAGAACACAGAAGAACTGTACAAAAAAGATCTTCATGACTCAGATAACCAGAATGGTGTGATCACTTACCTAGAATCAGACATCCTGGAATGTGAAGTCAAGTGGGCCTTAGGAAGCATCATTAGGAACAAAGCTAGTTAGTGGAAGTGATGAAATTCCAGTTGAGCTATTTCAAATCCTGAAAGATGACACTGTAAAAGTGCTGCACTCAATATGCCAGCAAATTTGGAAAACTCAGCAGTGGCCACAGGACTGGAAAAGGTCATTTTCGTTCCAATCCCAAAGAAAGGCAATGTCAAAGAATGCTCAAATTGCCACACAATTGCACTCATATCACATGCTAGTAAAATAATGCTCAAAAGTCTCCAAGACAGGCTTCAACAGTGTGTGAACTATGAACTTCCAGATGTTCAAGTGGATTTAGAAAAGGCAGAGGTACCAGAGATAAAATTGCCAACATTTGTTGGACCACTGAAAAAGCAAGAGAGTTCCAAAAAAACCCCATCTATTTCTGCTTTATTGACCATGCCAAAGACTTTGACTGTGTGGATCACCACAAACTGTGGGAAATTCTTCAAGATATGGGTATACTAGACCACTTGACCTTCCTCTTGAGAAATCTGTATGCAGGTCATGAAGATACAGTTAGAATCTGAACATGGAACAACAGACTGGTGTCAAATAGGGAAAGGTGTACGTCAAGGCTGTATATCGTCACCCTGCTTATTTAACTTATATGCAGAGTACATCATGAGAAACACTGGGCTGGAGGAAGCACAAGCTGGAGTCAAGATTGCTGGGAGAAATATCAGTAACCTCAGATATGCAGATGACACCACCCTTATGGCAGAAACTGAAGAAGAACTAAAGAGCCTCTTGATGAAAGTGAAAGAGGAGAGTGAAAAAGTTGGCTTAACGCTCAACATTCAGAAAACTAAGATCATGGCATCTGGTCCCATCACTCCATGGCAAATAGATGGGGAAACAGTGGCAGACTTTATTTTTCTGGGCTCCAAAATCACTGCAGATGGTAACTGCAGCCATGAAATTAAAAGACACTTACTCATTGGAAGAAAGTAATGACCAATCTAGACAGGCTATTAAAAAGCAGAGACATTACTTTGCCAACAAAGGTCGTCTAGTCAAAGCTATGGTTTTTCCAGTAGTCATGTATGGATGTGAGAGTCAGACTCTAAAGAAAGATGAGCACTGAGGAATTGATGCTTTTGGTGTTGGAGAAGACTCTTGAGAGTCCCTTGGACTGCAAGGAGATCCAACCAGTCCATTCTAAAGGAGATCAGTCCTGAATATTCATTGAAAGGACTGATGCTGAATCTGAAGCTCCAATACTTTGGCCGCCTGATGTGAAGAACTGACTCATTTAAAAGACCCTGATGATGGGAAAGATTGAAGGCAGGAGGAGAAGGGGACAACAGAGGATGAGGTGGTTGGATAGCACCACTGACTCAGTGGACATGAGTTCGTGTAAACTCCGTGAGCTGGTGGACAGGGAGGCCTGGCATGCTGCAGTCCACAGGACTGCAGAGCTGGACATGACTGAACTGAAAATGACTGTACTATCTGAAGGTAATCTACAGATTCAATGCATCTTTATCAAATTATCAATAGCATTTTTCATAGAACTAGAAAAAATAATTTTAAAAATTGTATGGAAACACAAAAGATCCTAAAGAGCCAAGACAATCTTTTTGAGAAAGAAGAATGGAGCTGGAGGAATCAGGCTGTCTGACCTCAGACAATACTACAAAGCTACAGTCATCAAAACAGTACCACACTGGCACAAAACAGAAACATAGATCAATGGAACAGGATAGAAACCCTAGAAATAGACCCATTCACTTATGGTCAATTAATCTACTATAAAGAAGGCAAGAAGATACAATGGAGAAAGATGATCTCTTTAATAGTGATGCTGGGAGGACAGATACATGTAGATGAATGAAGTTAGGACATTCTCTAATACTATATTCAAAAGTAAACTTAAAATGGATTAAATACAATATCTAAATATAAGACCAGAAACCATAGAATTCTAGTGAAAAACATAGGCAGAACACTCTGACATAAATTGTAGTGATGTCTTTTGGATCAGTCTCCTGTAACTAAGGAAATATAGGCAAAAATAAGCAAATGGGGTCTCATTAAACTGAAAAGCTTTTGCACAGCAAAGGAAATCACTGACAAAATAAAAGACAATCTATTGAATGGGGAAAAATATTGGATTGGCCAAAAGTTCAGGCTTTCCATAGGATGTTATAGAAAAATCCAGATGAACTTTTTGGCCAACCCAATATTTACAAATGACATAAGCAATAAGGGATTAATATCCAACATGGGACTGCCCAGACAGCTCAGTGGGTAAAGAATCAGCTTGCAATGCACAAGACCCTGATTCGATCCCTGGGTTGGGAAGATCCCCTGGAGAAGGTAAAAGCTACCCACTGTAGTATTCCAGCCTGGAGAATTCCATGGACTGTGTAGCCCATGGGGTTCCAAAGCGTTGGACACAACTGAGCAACTTTACTTAGCTTAGCTTGTACAACATACATATATATATATAACACATACAACTCAGCATCATAAAAACAAGCAATCCAATTAAAAAATGAACAGAAGAATTGAATATATACTTTTCCAAAGAGGAAATGCAGATGGCCAATAACCACATAAAAATATGTTCAACATTGCTAATCATCAAGGAAATGCAAATCAAAATCACAATGAGATTTCATCTCACACCTCAGACTGACTATCATCAAAAGAACACAAATAACATATTTTGGAAGATGTGGGGGAAAAAGGACCCCTTGTATACTGTTGGTGGGAATGTAAATTGCTGCAGTCACTGTGGAAAACAGAACGGAAGTTTTTCATAAAACCAGAACTAGACCTATTATATGATTCAGCAATTCCACTCCTGGGTATATAAAACACTAGCTCAAAAATATGCACATACCCCTATGTTTATAGCAGCATTATTTACAAATGCCAAGATACAGAAGTAACTTACGTGTCCATCAACAGATGAGTGGATAAAGAAGATATGGTATATATACACAATAGGATACCACTCAACTATAAAAAAAATGAACTTTTGCCATTTGCAGCAATATGGAGGACCTTGGAAAGTATTAAGTGAAATATATCAGACAGAGAAAAACAAATACTGTATGATATCATTTACATGTGGAGTCTAAAAATATATATAATAAATTAGTGAATATAACAAAAAAGTGGACTCCCATATACAGAGAACTAGTGGCAGCCAGTGAAGAGAGGAACATTCAGAAGGGAATTATAGGTGTAGGAGATTAAGAGATACAGTCTGTTTTGTATAAAATTAAGTGTAAAATAAGCTACAGGATATATATGTGGAATGTAGACAATATTCCACAATATCTGTAAGTTGAGTATAATGTTAAAAATTATGAATCAATATATTGTATACCTGTAACTTCTACAATATTGTACATCAATTATACTTTAAGTAAAAATAGAAGTTCAGTTCAGTTCAGTTGCTCAGTCATGTCCGACTCTTTGCAACCCCATGAATCGCAGCACACCAGGCCTCCCTGTCCATCATCAACTCCTGGAGTTCACTCAGACTCATGTCCATCGAGTCAGTGATGCCATCCAGCCATCTCATCCTTGGTCATCACCTTCTCCTCCTGCCTCCAATTCCTCCCAGCATCAGGGTCTTTTCCAGTGAGTCAGCTCTTCACATGAGGTGGCCAAAGTATTGGAGTTTCAGCTTCAGCATCATTCCTTCCAAAGAACACCCAGGACTGATCTCCTTTAGAATGGACTGGCTTGATCTCCTTGCAGTCCAAGGGACTCTCAAGAGTCCATACATACTACTATATATAAAATAGTAAGGACCTACTCTATAGCACAGGGCTCTACTGAATATTCTATAATGACCTATAAGGGAAAAGAATCTATAAAAGAGTGGATATGCATATAAGTATTTCACTTTGCTGTACTGCAGAAACTAACATAGCATTGTAAATCAACTATACGTGATTTACCCTCCCCATTTTCTCAGGGTGACTGCAGAGTACTGCAAGCCTCCCAGTGGGTAGCAACAGGTTGGATCTATTCTTGCTCACCTGAGCCTGGTGGAGGGCTGGGCTGAAAGCTACAAAAAAGTAATAAATATATGGAAAGAGATATGTGATGTCATTAATATTCAGAGAGATACAAATTGATTTAATAATGAGTTATTATTATACAGCTATTAGACTGGCAAAATCTGGGCAGTGCCAAGAGTTGGCAAGAACGGGGAGAGAGAGGAAACCTCATTGACTGATATCAGCGTACAGCTTAGGATGTCCTTCTGGACAACAGTGTGACGCTTACTGTGCAAATGAAGCACACTTGTACCTGTGATCCAAAACTCTACCTCTGGGCATATAAATCTCTCTCTTCCCCTTTTATAGATAAATAGATGACAGAGAGGAGAAAAGAAAAGAGGAGAGAGAGAATTCATAAAGAATATGCATGAGCATCTTCATTACATGGATATTTGTGAAGGAGGATAGGCAAAACTTGAAGAAGCAGACTGACAAAATATGGTAGGCACACATTGATAAAAATACATGTTAAATAGAAGAGAATGTTACCATAGTTGTTGGTGCAAATGGATCTGGAAATGAGCAAGAGAGAATGCATTAAAAAAAAACTTAATTTTTGTAACTCTCTCTATATTCTCTGTCTCACTGTCTCAGAGCTTAATATCATTGAATTCTGCAATTATCTTGTCTTCATTTCCTCGTTATTTGGGCTTATTCTCTTACTTTTTCTAACTTCTTGAGATGAAGCTAACTTGTTTTCAGTATCTGTTTTCTCAAACAAGCTTTCAAACCTCCCGTCTTTCAAAGCTCATAAAATTGTTTATTTTGAGACTAACTGGCTTATAATTCTTGGTTATTATTAAGTATTTTATATATTATACATCAAAATAGGCAAAATTATAAACTTTGCTAGAAATTATGCAAAAACGCTGAAGCTGAAACTCTGATACTTTGGCCACCTCATCTGAAGAGCTGACTCATTTGAAAAGACCCTGATGATGGGAAAGATTGAGGGCAAGAGGAGAAGGGGACAACAAAGGATGATTTGGTTGGATGGCATCACTGACGCAATGGACATGGGTTTGGGTGGACTCCGGGAGTTGGTGGTGGACAAGGAGGCCTGGTGTCCTGTGATTCATGGGGTCACAAAGAGTTGGACATGACTGAGTGACTGAACTGAACTACCTAAAAATTAAAACACTGTGTGGACAAGAAATATATAGAGATTGTACAGGACACAAAGCAAATTTACAACATCAGAGGTAAGGAATGCATAATATACAGAGTCCTTACCAGTTAATGAGAAAAAGGTAAATATACAATACCAAAGAAAAGGGACAAATGACACATGTGTGACATCAGTCTATCTTTTCTATGTAATTGCAAACTCAAGATTTTGTGATCAATAATCCCAAAGAGCTTATGACCTACAACCAGTGATGTTTTCTAGAATCCCACCTATTTTCAAGTGGGATTTTCATACTTTTTCCCAAAAGAAAATTAAATTTTAGAAGACTTTTGCTTAAGAGATTTGTCCTACCTTCACAAAGCTTACCTTAGCAAGAGATTTTTTCCAAGGGGTGGTAAAAATAAAACCTTTAACATTTGTTTAAACCAGTATTGCCAATTGCTATTTACACATTTCCTGGGGCTTTCCTGGTGGCTCAGATGGTAAAGAACCTGCCTGCAATGCAGGAGACCTGTTTTCAATCCCTGGTTTGGGAGGATCCCGTGGAGAAGGAAATGGCTACCCACGCTAGTATACTGGCCTGGAGAATTCCATGGACAGAGGAGCCTGGCAGGCTACAGTCCATGGGGTCACAAAAACTTGGACACTACTGAGCGACTTTCACTTCACTTCATTTCTGGTCTAAATAATTTATATTGGAAAGTTGAAGACAAGTCTCTCTTCCTGATTGATGCCATCCTGGATTTGGCAAGCACTTGTGCTGCTCTGGGATTCTGGAGACCAAATTAAGGTTCTCCTTGTACCATGGTTGGTCTCTATGACCAGTAGAATGTGGCAGCAGAGATGGCCCATTACACTACAAAGCCTGTGGCTTCCATCTGGGACACTGTCTCATGGCTCTCTCTCAAACCACTTCTTACTCTGGAGGAACAGAGCGGCCTTTATAATTGGCCCTGTGGAGGGGCCCATGTGGCAATAAACTGAGACTGTTGGACATATGAATGAGCTTGGAAATCAGTCCTTCCTCAGTTGAGATTTATGACAACTGCTGCCCTAGCTTAGAGCAGTACTGCCCTTCACAGGGATCCTGAGCCAGAGCCAACCAGCTAACCCACTATCAGGTTCAGCCCCTTCCTCACAGGACTGCTGTGAACAGTAAATGAGTTAATGTGTAAAACACCAGAGCGCTTGACTCATAGTACATATTATATAGGTATCTGCTACTATTAAAAAGACAAGTTGAGAAAAATGTATTTGCAACACACTGAGTACATACAGGATCAAGTTGAAGAAAATATAAAGAACTCTAACAAGTCACTGAGAAAAACTACTAACTTACATATAGGTAAAAAAATATATCATATATATATTGTTTTACCTGTGGTGGATACATGTTGATGTATGACAGAACCAATACAATATTGTAAAGTAATTAACTTCCAATTAAAATAAATAAATTAAAAATATATATATCAACAGTATAAACAGAAGAAAACAGTATATAATCATACACACAAACTAGAAGAACAAGAAATTTAAATTAAAGAAATTTTCAAAATGGCAATAAAAATGATTTATGTTACCAAATGTGAAAAATATTGAGAAATGCTAGTAGGACTATAAGTGTAAGAAACATATAAATGGCAACTAGACAGCATCTGTTAAAGGTAAATGGCCTTCCATTACTCCTAACGATGCCACCTGTAGAAACCAATCCTGAAAAATATGTCCTGAGCACAAAGATGTATATGCAAAGGTGTTTTTATAACATTGTTTATTACAGAAAAATATTATAAAAGTCCTAAGTATCCATCCCATGGAAGGGATTTAATAAAGCATTTTTTTATCCACACTATATAAATGATGCAACTCTTATAAAAAAATGAGGTAATCCTATACAGATAGAAAGAAAGTAAAAGTGTTAGTTGCTCAGTCATGTCCGACTCTGCAGCCCCGTGGACTGCAGCCTACCAGTCTCTGTCCATGGGATTCTCCAGGCAAGAATACTGGAGTGGGTTGCCATTTCCTTCTCCAGGAGATCTTTCCAACCCAGGTATCTAATCCTGGTCTCCTGCATTGCTGGTGGATTCTTTCCTGTCTGAGCCACCAGGGAATGCCCAGAAAGCTAACTGGGAGTCTGTCTCCCCAAACTTGGCACTACTTATTGCTGGAAATTGTAGAAGGAGTGTGAGGGGAATGGTTATTTAATGTGGATGGGAGGGGTAGTGATTTAAGTCAAAAAATAACAACAACAACAAAAGGACTGAAAAACAAATAATAAGATACGATTTTTTTTTTATTTCAATGAGATTATAGTCTAGAATGGAAAATGAAAGTTATAAAAATATAAATGCAAGCATCTATCTATATTAAGATCTATGCCTATCAATTTACACTTGACCTTATCCAAAAGGCTTAGAAGCAATGTATACCTATTAATTCTGGACTAGTATGAGGATCAAATGAAGCAATAGACACAAAGTGCTGACAAAATTCTTAGCACATGGTAAGTCCTTTACAATATTTGCATATATATATTATTGTGAAGTATAAATAAACACAATAAATGCTACTGACTAGGAACTGACATTCTTCTCTTTAGCATCAGTACAATTCCAGAGTACTTAACCATATCTGACATCTTCCTTGTTCATATGTTTGCTTCTGTATAGTCTGCTAAAGGTTTTGTCATATATTATTTGGAAGAGAATACAACACACAGTATATTCAATGATTTAGAAGGGAACATAACACACACACATAACGATTAGTTGAACCATTATTTCTTTCTGCCAGTGCTTCTCTTTTGTACCAATTAAAGTATTTCCCACTATGCTAAATGCTTGAATGGTAATCCCTAACTACATCCGGCAAATATTTCAAAACAGAGGTTTGAGTTGTGTACTTTCATTAATATCCTGACTTACTAAAAATGTTTGACCAAGTTCATTAGTTATCAAAAGCAAGCTTCCTGAGTTATTTTGCTGAAACAAAGAAATGAATAAAAGTAGAATTGTTCTTTCTGTGAAATTCTTTTCAAGTAAGAATGAATAAAATGAAACTTTATTTGGTCTCCAGAATCCCAGAGCAGCACAAGTGCTTGCCAAATCCAGGATGGCATCAATCAGGAAGAGAGACTTGTCTTCAACTTTCCAATATAAATTACTTAGACCAGAAATGAAGTGAAGTGAAAGTCGCTCAGTAGTGTCCAGGTTTTTGTGACCCCATGGACTGTAGCCTGCCAGGCTCCTCTGTCCATGGAATTCTCCAGGCCAGTATACTAGCGTGGGTAGCCATTTCCTTCTCCACGGGATCCTCCCAAACCAGGGATTGAAAACAGGTCTCCTGCATTGCAGGCAGGTTCTTTACCATCTGAGCCACCAGGAAAGCCCCAGGAAATGTGTAAATAGCAATTGGCAATACTGGTTTAAACAAATGTTAAAGGTTTTATTTTTACCACCCCTTGGAAAAAATCTCTTGCTAAGGTAAGCTTTGTGAAGGTAGGACAAATCTCTTAAGCAAAAGTCTTCTAAAATTTAATTTTCTTTTGGGAAAAAGTATGAAAATCCCACTTGAAAATAGGTGGGATTCTAGAAAACATCACTGGTTGTAGGTCATAAGCTCTTTGGGATTATTGATCACAAAATCTTGAGTTTGCAATTACATAGAAAAGATAGACTGATGTCACACATGTGTAATTTGTGTGTGCCTTTTCTTTTGGTATTGTATATTTACCTTTTCTCATTAACTGGTAAGGACTCTGTATATTATGCATTCCTTACCTCTGATGTTGTAAATTTTTTTTTTTAACAAATTTGCTTTGTGTCCTGTACAATCTCTATATATTTCTTGTCCACACAGTGTTTTAATTTTTAGGTAGTTCAGTTCAGTTCAGTCACTCAGTCATGTCCAACTCTTTGTGACCCCATGAATCACAGGACACCAGGCCTCCTTGTCCACCACCAACTCCCAGAGTCCACCCAAACCCATGTCCATTGCGTCAGTGATGCCATCCAACCAAATCATCCTTTGTTGTCCCCTTCTCCTCTTGCCCTCAATCTTTCCCATCATCAGGGTCTTTTCAAATGAGTCAGCTCTTCAGATGAGGTGGCCAAAGTATCAGAGTTTCAGCTTCAGCGTCAGTCCTTCCAATGAACACCCAGGACTGATCTCCTTTAGGATAGACTGATTGGATCTCCTTGCAGTCCAAAGGACTCTCAAGAGTCTTCTCCAAAACCCCAGTTCAAAAGCATCAATTCTTTGGCACTCAGCATTTTTTAATAGTCCAACTCTCCCACCCATACATGACCACTTGAAAAACCATAGTCTTGACTAGATGGACCTTTGTTGGCAAAATAATCTCTGCTTTTTAATATACTGTCTAGGTTGGTCATAACTTTCCTTCAAAGGAGCCAGTGACTCTTAATTTCATTGCTACAATCACCATCTACAGTGATATTGGAGACCAGAAAAATAAAGTCAGCCACTGTTTCCACTGTTGCCCCATCTATTTCCCATGAAGTGATGGGACCAGATGCCATGATCCTAGTCTTCTGAATTTGAGCTTTCAGTCAACTTTTTACTCTCCTCCTTCACTTTCATCAAGAGGCTGTTTAGTTCTTCACTTTTGCCATAAGGGTGGTGTCATTTGCATATCTGATGTTATTGATATTTCTCCTGGCAATCTTCATTCCAGCTTGTCCTCTCTCCAGCCCAATGTTTCTCATGATGTACTCTGCATATAGCTTAATAAGCAGGGTGACAATATACAGCCTTGATGTTGTCCTTAACTATGTTAATTGTTGTTGCTATTGTTCTGATTTCTAGCTGGAGTTTCATGTTGAGAAATACCATTCCAAACATAGTATTTAAAGTCATAAGCAGTATTTCTTTCTATTGATTTTATGGCTTTGTTACTGTAATTTTACAATTACACAGTTGATAAACCTAAAATTTACTTTGGTGTGTAGTGTGAGGTGGCTTCTCAGGTGTCTCAGTGGTAAAGTGGTAAAATAATCTGCCAATAGAGCAAACTCAGGAGACACAAGTTTGATCCCTGGGATGGAAAGATTCCCTGGAGGAGCAAATGGCAAGCCACTCCATATTCTTGTTTGGAGAATCTCAAGGACAGAGGAGCCTAGCAGAAAAGCAAAAAGCAAAAAGTTGGCTTAAAGTTCAACATTCAGAAAACAGAGATCATGGCATCTGGTCCCATCACTTCATGGCAAACAGATGGGGAAACAGTGGAAACAGCATCAGACTTTATTTTTTTGGGCACCAAAATCACTGCAGATGGTGACTGCAGCCATGAAATTAAAAGACGCTTACTCCTTGAAAGGAAAATAATGACCAACCTAGATAGCATATTCAAAAGCAGAGACATTACTTTGCCAACAAAAGTCCGTCTAGTCAAGGCTATGGTTTTTCCAGTGTCATGTATGGATGTTAGAGTTGGACTGTGAAGAAAGCTGAGCACCAAAGAATTGATGCTTTTAAACTGTGGTGTTGGAGAAGACTCTTGAGAGTCCCTTGAACTGCAAGGAGATCCAATCAGTCCATTCTAAGGGAGATCAGTCCTAAGTGTTCTTTGGAAGGAATGATGCTAATGGTGAAACTCCAATACTTTGGCCACCTCATGCAGAGTTGACTCATTGGAAAAGACTCTGATGCTTGGAGGGATTGAGGGCAGGAGGAGAAAGGGACGACAGAGGATGAGATGGCTGGTTGGCATCATCAACTCAGTGGACGTTGAGTGTGAGTGAACTCCAAGAGTTGATGATGGACAGGCAGGCCTGGCTAGCTGCAATTCATGGGGTCACAAAGAGTCAGACATGACTGAGCAACTGAACTGAACTGAACATTGACACAAATTATTTTTTGATTTAAGACATATATTTTATCAATATACATATACTACACATATACACATATATATGCATGCATATACATACATATTATTTATCAACCACCAACCAGATATGCATTTATATGTTTCTACATTGTTTTCCATGACAATAAGCTTACAAGCTTCTTCATAATGAATCACCATTGTACAAGTTGCACTTATTGCATTCCTTTAGATTCTTAAAAGTGGAATTTTAGAGCCAGGAAATATGAACAGTTGATAAACTGCCAAATTGCCTTTCCAAAAGCTTTTGAATATTTACAGTCCTATGTAAAGTATATAAGAATGGCTTTTACTTTATTCACTCACCAATTTTGAGACTCAGTTGCTAATATATAGCTTCTATTTTGCATTTCCATAAAGGAGAATCAATAATTGTTGCTTCAGAAGCCAATAAATTGAGAAAATTAGATTGAAGCACCTCATTAAGATGTACAAAAACAACTAAAAGTGAAACAAACAACAGAATGGATACACTCCAAATTTTTTGCAGTGACATGTACCTTAGCAGACATAGACCATGTTAGAGAGTATAAATGAAATAATTTAATACTGTAAGAAGGAAAATAAAATCTCAATAATAAAACTAAGACCAAATATTTTCTCATTAGAGTGAGAACGAGATACCTACTTGTTAAGTTAAAAAAATAAAAAGAGAGAGAGAAAATGTGCACACTTAGTAGCTCAGAAAGGTTAATGGAACAACATAGCTAAAAGGCTATATCAGACCAAACAAATCAAAATGGAATTCAAGGGGAAAAGTACTAGAGGTGTCTTCCTTATAGTAAAACTAATGTTACACAATGTATAAAGCTTATGCAACAAACAAATATAGCACTGAAATGTATGAATTAAAACCACTGGCAATAGAAGTATAGAATCATAAAGAGAGACTAGCATTTTCTTCTGAATCTTCACATACTGAGATCAAAAGATAAAAATTAATTTGAAGAAGGCCCAAAAACACCAATGAGATTGTGTACATATTTATAATTATAATAATGTAATACATATGATATCATATATAATCATATATAATGTATAATGAGTACATATGTATGATTTTATATATGAGGTTATGTATCTACCCATCTATTTAGATGTCTAATATTTATTATTTGTAAGGCTGAAATTGTCTGTTGTCCACCCACTCAGCAATAATTTACTCTTTTTCTGGTTATCAGAAAGCCAATTTGGACATCTTTAACAAAATAGCATGAACCATGACGGGTCTAAGCTAAAGATAACAATTGGATTTCTATTTACTAGTAATTAATGGGTGTATGAGCATGGCCCCATTAATGAGCATGGCCCTGCCATCAGAACAAAACCCAGTTTCCCCTTCTGTCAGTCCCTCCCATCAGGAAGCTTCCATAAGCCTCTTATCCTTCTCCATCAGAGGGCAGACAGAATGAAAACCACAGTCACAGAAAACTAAGCAATATGATCACATGGACCACAGCCTTGTCTAACTCAATGAAACTATGAGTCATGCCATGTAGGGCCACCCAAGATAAATGGATCATGGTGGGGGGTTCTGACAAAACATGGTCCAATGGAAAAGGGAATGGCAAACCACTTTAATATTCTTGCCTTGAGAACCCCATGAACACTATGAAAAGGCAAAAAAATAGGACACTGAAAAATGAACTCTCCAGGTTGGTAGGTGCCCAGTATGCTACTGGAGATCAGTGAAGAAATAACTCCACAAACAATAAGGAGATGGAGCCAGAGCAAAAACAACACCCAGTTGTGGATGTAACTGGTGATGGAAGTAAAGTTTGATGCTGAAAAGAACAATATTGCATAGGAACCTGGAATGTTAGGTCAATGAATCAAGGCAAATTGGTAATGGTCAAACAGGAGATGGCAAGAGTAAACATCGACATTTTAGAAATCAGCGAACTAAAATGGACTGGAATGGGTGAAATTAACACAAATGACCATTATATCTACTATTTGTGGGCAAGAATCCCTTAGAAGAAATGGAGCAGCCATCACAGTCAACAAAAGTCTGAATGGAGTACTTGGATGCAATCTCAAAAACAACAGAATGATCTCAGTTCGTTTCTGAGGCAAGCCATTCAATATCAGAGAATTAAAAGTCTATGCCCCGACCAGTAATGCTGAAGAATTTGAAGCTGAATGGTTCTATGAAGACCTACAAGACCTTCTAGAACTAACACCTGGAAAAGATGTCCTTTTCATTATAGGGGACTGGAAGGCAAAAGTAGGAAGTCAAGAAACACGTAGAGTAACAGGCATATTTGGCCTTGGAGTACAGAATGAAGCAGGGCAAGGGCTAATAGAGTTTTGACAAAAGAACGCATGGTCATAGCAAACACCCTCTTCCAATAACCCAAGAGAAGACTCTACACATGGACATCATCAGATGGTCAATACCAAAATCAGGTTGATGGTATTCGTTGCAGCCAAAGATGGAGAAGTTCTATACAGTCAGCAAAAACAAGACCAGGAGCTGCCTGTGACTCAGATCATGAACTACTTAATACCAAATTCAGACTTAAATTGAAGAAAGTAGGGAAAACCAGTAGACCATTCAGGTATGACCTGAATCAAATCCCTTACAACTGAACAGTGGAAGTGACCAATAGTTTCAAAGGATTAGATCTGATAGACAGAGTACCTGAAGAACTATGGATGGAGGTTCATGACATTGTACTGGAGGCAGTGATCAAGACCATCCCCAGGAAAAATAAATGCAAAAGGCAAAATGGTTGTCTAAGGAGGCCTTACAAATAGCTGAGAAAAGAAGAGAAGCAAAAGGCAAAGGAGAAAAGGAATGAAATACCCATTTGAACTCAGAGTTCCAAAGAATAGCAAGGAGAGATAAAGCCTTCCTCAGTGATCAGTGAAAAGAAATAGAGGAAAACAATAGAATGGAAAAGACTAGAGATCTCTTCAAGAAAATTAGAGAAAACAAGGGAATATTTCATGCAAAGATGAGCACAATAAAGGACAGAAATGATATGGACCTAACAGAAGTAGAAGACATTAAGAAGAGGGGTCAAGAATACACAGAAGAACTATACAAAAGAGAGCTTCATGACCCAGATAACCACGTTGGTGTGATCACCCACCTAGAGCCAGATATCCTGGAATGTGAAGTCAAGTGGGCCTTAGAAAGAATCACTATGAACCAAGCTTGTGGAGGTGACGGAATCCCAGTTGAGCTATTTCAAATTCTAAATGATAATGCAGTGAAAGTGCTGCACTCAATATGCCAGAAAATTTGGAAAACTCACAGTGGCCACAGGACTGGAAAATGTCATTATTATTCCAATCCCAAAGACAGGCAATGTCAAAGAATGCTCAAACTCTGCACAATTGCACTCATTTCACACACTAGAGAAGCAATGCTCAAAATTCTCTAAGTCAGACTTCAACAGTATGTGAACTGTGAACTTCCAGATATTCAAGCTGGATTAAGAAAAGGCACGCTAATCAGAGATCAAATTGCCGACATCCATTGGGTCATACATAAAGTGAGAGAGTTCCAGAAAAAACATCTATTTCTGCTTTATTGATTATGCAAAGACTTTGACTATGAGGATCACAACAAACTGTGGACAGGTCTTCAAGAGATGGGAATACCAGAACACCTGACCTGCCTCCCAAGAAATCTGTATGCAGGTTAAGAAGCAACAGTTAGAACTGGACATAGAACAGACTGGTTCCAAATTTGGAAAGGAGTACATCAAGGCTATATATTGACACCCTGCTTATTTAACTTATATGCAGACTACATCATGAGAAATCCCTGACTGGATGAAGCACAAGCTGGAATCAAGATTGCCAGGAGAAATATCAATAATCTCAGATACGCAGATGACACCATCCTTATGGAAGAAAGGGAATAAGAAGTAAAGAGTTGCTTGATGAAAGTGAAAGAAGAGAGGGAAAAAGCTGGCTTAAAACTCAACATTCATTAAACCAAGGTCATGGCATCTGGTCCCATCACTTCATGACAAATAGATAGGGAAACAGTGGCTGACTTTATTTTTCTGGGCTCCAAAATCACTGCAGATGGTGATTGCAGCCATGAAATTAAAAGACGCTTGCTCCTTGGAAGGAAAGTTATTACCAACCTAGGCAGAGTATTAAAAAGCAGAGACATTACTTTGCCGACAAAGGTCTAGTCAAGGCTATGGTTTTTCCAGTAGTCATGTATGGATGTGAGGGATAAAGAAAGCTGAGTGCTGAAGAATTGATGCTTTTGAATTGTGATGTTGGATAAGACTCTTAAGAGTCCCTTGGACTGCAAAGAGATCTAACAAGCCCATCCTAAAGGAAATCAGTCCTGAACATTCACTGGAAGGACTGATGTTGAAGCTGAAACTCCAATACTTTGGCCACCTGATGTGAAGAACTGACTCATTTGAAGACCGTGATTCTGGGAATGATTGAAGGCGTGAGGAGAAAGGAATGACAGAGGATGAGATGGTTGGATGGCATCACTGACTCAATGGACATGAGTTTGAGTAGGCGCCGAGAAATGGTGATGGACAGGGAAGTCTCGTGTACTACAGTCCTTGGGGTTGCAAAGAGTCGCACACAACTGAGTGAGTGAACTGAACTGAACTGAATCATTGTATGAGATCAGAGGAAAAACACATTTGGGGCTTCTTGGATATACTTTTATCCCTGATGTAAGATTTGTGAGAAGAACCCTTTTTTTCTCTCTTACTTCTTTTACACATGGTCTTGAGATAAGATGATACCTGGGATTGATGTGATCCAAGTATCATGGATCCATGAGGATAGACACTGCCAATACAAAGAAGATGGACCAAACATAAAGGAAAGAGTCTTCACACTTGATGAGATCACTGAACTCAGAACCAACCATGGCAATCTCTATTTCTGAACTTCTTAAGTGAGATAAAAAATTGTTACTGTTTAATCTACTTTCCATCAGCTTTTCTGTTATGTGCAGTTGATCTAAGTAGATACCATTCTCAGACCATAAAGAAAAACATCTGAGGATAAAGAAAGAAATGGGGATAAAAACAACCATCTGGAATTTTAAAAATTCTCCCCTAATCAATTATCAAGTTGACATTTTGCTTTTGGTAATCATATCTGGTAAAAAAATATTCCACATCAAAACTTAGGAAAGTCAAGTCTGAACAAAAGAAATAATGAATTGTTAAAATAAAATGAATTATTCAAAAATTCTGAAAAAGAACACAAGATACACATAAGGACAGCAAAGTAGTTATTGGTGGTAAATTTGAAAATTTTTCTAAAAATTAATTAATATTGCAGTTCCTTTAAATTGTTAATAAAGTGGAGATAATACTTGTTAGCATAGTCAAGAAGTAACTGTGCAAAATATCTTCTCTTTATTTTTCATTCCCTGATTTTAGGACTCATTTTAATTATGTGTTTTTATTTTATTTCTTTAGATAGATTATATTGTTAATGTTTACCAAAAATGCATGGATGAGCACTATATGTGAACATAGAATAGTAATAGTGCATATGAACATACACTATTAGAAAATATAGTTCTTACTATAAATGTGGGAATAAGTTTCTAGATCAATTTATAGATGACATCTACAAAACCAGAAAATTTGCCATTATCTTTAGTAAAGAGATGGGAATACCAGACCATCTGACCTATCTCCTGAGAAATCTGTATGTAGGTCAGGAAGCAACAGTTAGAACTGGACATGGAACAACAGACTGGTTCCAAATAGGAAAAGGAGTATGTCAAGGCTGTATATTGTCACCCTGCTTATTTAACTTATATGCACAGTACATCATGAGAAACACTGGGCTGGAAGAAACACAAGCTGGAATCAAGATTGACAGGAGAAATATCAATCACCTCAGATATGCAGATGACACCATCCTTATGGCGGAAAGTGAAGAAGTGAAAAGCCTCTTGATGAAAGTGAAAGAGGAGAGTGAAAATGTTGACTTAAAGCTCAACATTCAGAAAACTAGATCATAGCATCTGGTCCTACCACTTCATGGAAAATAGATGGGGAAGGAATAGAAACAGTGACATACTATTTGTTGGGGCTCCAAAATCACTGCAGATGGTGACTTCAGTCATGAAATTAAAAGACACTTGCTCCTTGGAAGAAAAGTTATGACCAACCTAGACAGCATATTAAAAAGCAGAGACATTACTTTGCCAGCAAAGTTCTGTCTAGTCAAGGCTATGGTTTTTCCAATAGTCATGTATAGATGTGAGAGTTGGGCTATAAAGAAAGCTGAGCACCAAAGGATTGATGCTTTTGAACTGTGGTGTTGGAGAAGACTCTTGAGAGTCGTTTGGACTGCAAGGAGATCCAAGCAGTCCATCCTAAAGGAAATCAGTCCTGAATATTCATTGGAAGGACTGATGTTGAAGTTGACACTCCAATACTTTGGCCACCTGATATGAAGAACTGACTCACTGGAAAAGACTCTGATGCTGGGAAAGACTGAAGGCGGAAGGAGATGGGGATGACAGAGGATGAGATGGTTGGATGACAGCACCGATTTAATGGACATGAGTTTGAGCAGACTCCAGAAGCTGCTGATGGACAGGGAGGCCTGGCGTGCTGCAGTCCATGGAGCTGCAAACAGTCAGACATGACTGAGCGTCTGAACTGAACTGAGCTTAGTTCTAATATTTCAGTCAAAGTGATTTTATTTAAAAAGATCCTTTTTTCTCATTTACTCAACAAATATTCATCAAATATCTATTTATTACAACATATAAGCCTAGGTAAATGGAAGTATAACAGAGAATATGTATATGTACCTTAAAATTTTTGGTTATCCTCAAAATATAATAAATTCACAAGGATATGACTCATTCATAATTTTTAAATCTTTTTTCTTTTTCCCGGCACATCATGGGCCTGTTAAACCTGAAGATTCATGCTCTTTCACTTCTTGAAAGTCAGTTTCTACAGTTACTAATGTAATTTGTTTATTCAATGTCTACAAGAATTTGCAATGTTTTCTAATCTCATCTTTTCTAATAACTTTTGGTTGTGCTTTTTTCTAATAACATTGTGGTTCTTTTCCTGTGTCTTCTGCTGTTCTTTTTACATAGTTCTTTCATTTTACCAACTTGATTTTCTGCCATACTTGCTCTTTTCCTTCTAATTTGGTTTTAATGCCTGTTATTGCTTTATTTTCCTCCATAATTTCTTATTTGAGCTCTGCTAACTAAATATCATTTAATCTTTATGTCTTACAGAATTCATGGTGTTGTAAAATTTTCTTGAGAGTAAGAAACAGTTATCTAAGTGTTTTGTCTCCAGATTTTTTAAAAAAATGTATCTGCTTTTGTGATTTCATCTCTTTGGTGAAGAAATTTTGCATAGTTCTAACATTGGTTATTTCGCTATCTTCACAGCATTTAATTGGCCTACTACTTGACACCAAATAATGTGATATAGGCCCCTGACTCCACTTCCTGTTTATTTGAAAATCATTTAAGTAGTGTTTCACAACCATAGCTACACATTAAAATTACTTTTATTTTCTTAAAAAAGGAAAAGAAAATAGAGATGCCTGAATCCCAGTCTAGCACAATAAAATTTCCATTTTCAGATGTAGGCCTCAAATGAGTCTCTCATGTCATTGAGCTAAAGACTAGATATCATTGGTTGCTATTATCTGTTCATCTGTTTGAGGGTAGTAGAGCTAGAACTGAGTCCAGCAGAAGCTGGAACTAAAAAACAAGCATAGTGTCTCACCTTTCCTGTATTTGCTGAAAGACTGGCACCTGGGCCATTTCCACAGACTGGTTACAGGAGACCCAATGATACCCACTGCCCTCCAATGCAATTAACCCACCTTTGCCATACTTTTATTCCCGTGCTCTGAGGCTACATATCAGTAGTAGGTATCAGTAACAGACTGAGTGCTAGAAGCAACCTATTCCCACATGAGAAAACTAAGACATCGAAGGGCTAAGATTGTTGCCCAGGTTACATGGAAAGGGTGGGGTATGTGAACAAGAAATGATATAATATATCAGACTCTGTTAGGTGCTTTACGTACATAAGTCACTGACTCCATTAAAATGATTCTTTCAGATAGCTGTGTGAAAATGATCAATTACCTATCCAGCATTCTCTCCCCATCTTTTTCTACTTCCGAATAGCTTCCAGATTTTCTTTGAGAAACACCATTTCCCCCAAGTTAACCATTAGTTTCAACATACATTAAAAAATCTCCTTCACCTTGCCAAAGTAATTAAGTAGAGGATGGGCAGGAAATTAGGTACAAGCCAGGCAACACACAGCCTTCTCCTGGCTTTACCTATTTGTTACAGATTGATTTTGTTAGAGCAAAGCTTAGCTAATTACTTTACAATATTGTGGTGGTTTTTGCCATACATTCACATGAATCAGCCATGGGTGTACATGTGTTCCCCATCCTGAACCCTCCCTCCCATCTCCCTTCCAGTCCCATCCCTCAGGGTCATCCCAGTGCACCAGCCCTGAGCATCCTGTCTCATGCATAGAACGTGGACTGGCGATCTAGTTCACATATGATAACATTAGGCCTTTTAAGTGGACGTGGAAGGCAATGCTCTTTCACTCCTACTAGATGCAAATGAGAAGTGTGTAACCCCTGTTATTACAGCAGCCGGACTGTAACCTTTAGGGAAACCACCATAAGGGCAGAGACTCGACATGAAAATAAAGGGGAAGAAAGAGTAGTAGGGAAAAAATAGAGTGAGAAGCCCTCACTGAACTTTGCTCAGCACCTCTCAATTCTGGACTTTACAGTTAAAAGGAGTCAGTACATTTCCTTTGTTGTTTAAATTCTGAGTTGAGTTTTCTCTTCCTTGCAACTGAAAGCATCATAATTGAATCAGGTCCATTACTACTGCTGTTTCATAGATGAAATCGCTTGAGGCTCTACTGTACTGTCCAATTTAGTAGACACTAGCCATATGTGGCTATTTAGATGAATTGAAATAGCTAAAATTAAAAATCCAGCTCCTTAGTTGTAGTAGCCAGATGTGAAGTGTTCCATAGCCACATAGTTCATGGTTACCTTATTTAACAGCACAGAATTTAACAAATTTCTATATAACAAATATTCTTATTTAGAAAATAATTAATAAATATTCTATGTATTTACATCATCACAGAAAGGTCTACTGGAGAGCACCAATGAAAGACAGGATCTTACGTAATTTGTCCATAGTTATGCACCTGTTACCTGGCAGAACTATCATTTGAATCCAAGTTTTACATGCCTACAGGAGGGTTCTGTTATATATCAAGTCCTTGTGGTCAGATGTTGCTGACAATACGCATTAGTATCTGATGGAACTGGGCTACTTGTGTGATATTTACATTATAGCTCCAGATACAGCATAAACAAATGCTTCATGAGACACATTCATTCATGATCTGGGTTGCTTCATTCATACAATGGAAATTCTTTTCACGCTGAGTTTAAGTTTCTAGTATTTTTATCACCAATGTTTGTATTTGTCATTCTTATACAAATTTATATCAATGGCTAAACTCTTTTCCTAACACTTTCATTGTTACTGCTCGAATTTTTCTCAAGATCTTTCATGGTTTTCCATTCCCTTGTGAATCAGGTAAATGTCTGTCTGTCTTTTTATTTTCAAATACTTGCACATCAGAAAGCTTTCCCCAAGGTATCTGAGCTCTTCTCTTGACAGACACTGTGACATGAACAAAAAATAGTACAAACTCCTCCATGCATGTCTGAAAATGAATTTGACAAAGCTTATTAATACCAGTAGCCTTCTGGCTATTTTTAAATCCAAGCATTCTGTTCATTGGCAGTAAAGCTTATTTCTTTTTGATTTGCCTTTTAATAAATAATCTATTGAACATTTGAAGTGCTTACTGGTTATCAAATTTAGAATTAATTGCACTGCATTTCTCCAGGCAGATTAATAAAGCTGCCTATTGCAGCAGAATTCTGTTCTAATGGACGTTTTGCATTACTATTGAAAATAATCCTGAACATAAATGAAATAAAGATTCAGTTTCAAGCATGACTAAATTCACAGTCACATTAACTAATGTATAATTTGAGATTTTAATTTCTGAATCTTTAAATTTTTTATTATAAATGGGACATTCTAATTGTTTTAAAATATAAAATGCAGACATACATGTCATGTCAAAAATGCTTTTCCAAATAATCTTCTTGTGCAAATTTTATATATATTTCATCAATTTTTACTCAATGTAATTTCTAAACTTTGATAGAAGATTTAAGATTTTGTGTTACAGTATAATGCATTAAGCATTGTTATTTAGGTATAGGAAGCAATATTAATCTTGGATTTTACCATGCTCTGCTATTCTGGTATCACTGATAAGTTGCTTCATTGGAAATAGTGCTTCTATAACAGAGAGCTCAATTAAGGTTAATTAGAAGAAAAGACTTGACATCCATGATTAATAATCTAACTGCTACACTAATGTACTGTGGTTCTTGAACCATACATCTAGCACCAGGTGTGATCTTGCTAGAGTAACTGAGGTAATAAAGTGTCTCTTTTATATGTTTATTCAGTAGAAAAAAATTCCTAGGTGAGTCTTAGTTATATTTAAGATGATTTTGTCATTTACATTTGAATAATATTTACTTCCCACTATATTATTATAGTGAGATGATGACAAAGATGTATCCAGAATCATTGTTGTGAAAGACATTTTTATACATACATATATATACATTCCTACACATACACATACATATACACACATATACATATAAACAAAAGATCCTTTTATTTCTTATATTTTTACCTTAATTTATTTTCCTCTTTCTTCTGGCATTACACCTTTAAGTAACACATGACTCCCAAATTAAAGATAGGCTTAACATAATGAGAGGCCAACAAAAAGCAAAACGCATCTGATTATATAGTTCTTTGGCCACACAACAACCATGAAAGCAAAATAAGATCCATTCTTGGGAGCTAGAATTGCCCTGAGCATTTATTCCTGTCATAAACATCTTGGCAATTTTACTTACATTCAACACATGTATTGGCGATTTCACCTTACTCTCAGAGCATTTATTTTATCTGCCCTGGATCAGGGTAGAGTCCTGAGCTAGCATTACAAGTATTCAACCAAACGTATGGTTACAGTTAGTATCATAGAAAGAACACAACTTGGAAATCCAAAGACCTGGGTCCTTGATGGGTAAACTCTGGGCAGGTTTCCTTTGTAGAATGTAGAAAGTGATAATAACCTTGTCTCTCTTGTTTACTACTGTGTGCTTATAACTTAGAACAATGCCTGAAAAGTTGCATGTGCTCAATAAATTCCTGGTGTATAAACGAAGGGCATGAGAGATATGGACCATGCTATCTTCCAAGTCTAACTGTAATGATCTCTATAGTAATCCTACTGTGTGCTATGACTGTGTTGAAAAGTAAAAGTGAAAGTGAAGTCACTCAGTTGTATCCGACTCTTTGCGAGCCCGTGGACTGTAGCCCACCAGGCTCCTCCGTCCATGGGGTTCTCCAGGCAAGAATACTGGAGTGGGTTGCCATTTCCTTCTCCAGGGGATCTTCCTGACGCAGGGATCAAACCCAGGTCTCCCGCGTTGCAGGCAGATGCTTTAACCTCTAAGCCACCAGATTAGTTATACTTAATAAACTCGGAAACAGCTTCTCTTTTGAAGAAAGAACAATACAATATATACTATAGAATTTTTTAAATGAATAAATGTTTAAAATGCATATGAAAAACACTTATAAATTTGAAAACATAAAACCAGTGTTAGTCATTATTAGATCATCTGTCTGGACACATCTTACTTGGACATCCTACATTTCCAGGCATTCAGAGACAACAGTGAAATATGTTTTGCTGAAGAAAGAAAGATTATAACTAGAGACAACAGTATAGAGAAAACAGATGCTTAGTGGGATAAAAATGCAAATACAATGGTGATTATTTTGTTATGATCAAATGAATCTATTTATTCACTAACTAAATCTGTGTAAAAGTCTTCAGCCTCAACACTGAAATATATATACCACAACCAAATGTTTGGCTGATATCAGAGTATATATAAAAACACTATGACGAGTTTAAGTGACAATGGTATTACTAATTTTCCTAACAAGAATCCATCACTAACAAAAACCAAGAAACAGAAAAGCTGAACTCCTTAATGGCATATATGCAGGTCTTCTCAAAGTTGAATCCCTGGCTTGTAAAGCTATCCCATTCTGTCCCAGTGCAGATCCTGTACATGTATCTCACACTTGAACTTCACCTCTTCAGGGAAGTCTTCCCTCAGCCCCTCTTGTTAGAGGGTATTTTCATTCCAACAATTTCTCTAGCACTTGGTAATACACACCCATTTTTTTTTTAAATAGGAGACAGCTTTTTATTTTTTTTATTTTTTAATTTTATTATTTTTTTGAAGGGCTTTAATCAAAAGTGTATTGCACCACAGATGAATTTTCTACAGCAGTTTTAGATAATACAGTCCCTATTTACAACATGGAGGGTGAGATCAAGATCCGATGCTCATATAAAGGGCTCTATGTACTGTCTAGCACAGAACGTTTTATAAAGTAAAAGTGCATTAAATCACTTAAGAGTATTTACTCCACTCTTCCTCTTAAAGCTGAAGGAAATTCAACATGCAGGAGGAAAGCCTAACAGCTTTTTAAAGTGTGGTTAAATAATCAATGTTTTCCCCATCAGAAGAACAACTAGCCTCTTCATCGTCATCAGATTTTATTTCTTTAAATTATATGCTTCAAACGCAGACGGCATTATTCATAGCTTTATGTTGCCCCTCTCAAGTCATAACAAGGTTTTTACACTTTATGGCCTCCCTGGTGGCTCAGAGGTTGAAGCGTCTGCCTCCAATGTGGGAGATCCGGGTTCAATCCCTGGGTCGGGAAGATCCCCTGGAGAAGGAAATGGCAACCCACTCCAGTATTCTTGCCTGGAGAATCCCATGGACTGAGGAACCTGGTGGGCTGCAGTCCACAGGGTCACAAAGAGTCGGACACGACTGAGCAACTTTACTTACTTACTTATGCCTAATAAACACATGTTGGTTTTATTTGCAAATCCAGTGGATGAGCACAGAGTATCAGAGTTAAAAAGGATTCAACAGTTATCACCGAGTTTCAAAATTTTGAAATTAATGCCTTTAGGAAGGCCATGTGTCTCCAGATTGCCAGCGACCCTACCACTTTTGTCTAACCCGAGCCATTTCCACACTTACTTGATCTCTGAGGCATTCACAGCTGTCATTGTGGATTGACGCCTATGAGGGACTATACTCCAGAGGCCTTTGCTGAGTTGCCTGAAATGACAATGGATCACCTTAGTGACATTGCCAGGTTAAACCTGAAGGTTTTTTTTTTTTTTTTTAATCTTTTTTTTTTCCCCCAGAGCTCTTTCATCTCAATATGTTATCTCCTCAAGTGGTTTTTAACCTAGTAATTCTTATTCAACCTGCTTTGTACCTCCAAATTTGGTTATAATAAAGGTCAAAGTCAACTGATTCAAAATCAGGGATATTACAGGGCTATTTATGAGAGCATAGTATACATAATAAATCATAACACAATTATTTACTATGGACTGCAACCTACCAGGCTCCTCCGCCCATGAGATTTTCCAGGCAAGAGTACTGGAGTGGGTTGCCATTGCCTTGTCTGATATTTATATATAGTTTAAAGTAATAACCTTTCAAAGATATTGTCATAGTAATGAAGAAGAATGAATCTGGGATCATGGAATGCCTAAGTATCAGTAATAAGTTAACAAAAAAAAGTAAGTTAACAAAAAATGTAAGACTCATAAATTATAACTGAATGGGATCTTTAAGTTTACTCTGTGTAGAACATTCCTGGGTTATGCTTTAAAATATTTTAAAATTCCCTCTAACTCCTAAGAAAAGGCTCTCATGTCATTACTTTGTCCCTTCACCTTTTCCAAATGTTTTAAAATGAAAACAACAGATGCTTGCTTGCAGGATGGAGACAGTATAGTCAAAAGCATTTAATGAGATGGAGGATGGGAGAGGTTATTATAGGCTTACATAAAAATTAGAAGTTATATATGAACATTTGGAGAAGGCAATGGCACCCCACTCCAGTACTCTTGCCTGGAAAATACCGTGGACGGAGGAGTCTGGTGGGCTGCAGTCCATGGGGTTGCTAAGAGTCAGACATGACTGAGCGACTTCACTTTGACTTCACTTTCATGCATTGGAGAAGGAAATGGCAACCCACTCCAGTGTTCTTGCCTGGAGAATCCCAGGGACGGGGGAGCCTGGTGGGCTGCTGTCTATGGGGTCGCACAGAGTCAGACACGACTGAAGCGACTTAGCAGCAGCAGCAGTAGCAGCATATGAACGTTGGTGTCTATCTCACAGTCTAATCAAATCTAACCAACAACATATTTTACAGGTTAAATAATACTTTTATACAACTTGTTTTACACTTATACAATTTTTCCCAAGGATAATCATTCTCTATATAATTTCATAATCAATGCAATGTAATATTTGTTTGAAGAGATTAATAAAAAATACAAACATATTTTTCCTATAACAAATAGAGAAGGTCTGAAATTTCTCATTTTAAAAAATTAGTTAGAATATGAAAAAAATCTCCAATCCTTTCTTGAGGAGGCAGAAGCTGTTTTTATCCTTTCATTACCACGCTATCATGCAGAGAAAGAAAAGATAAATATGCTCACACAGATAAATGACACAGTTAATATGCTTATTAAAAAGTGAAAATATGGGAGTAAGTGTCTTTAATTAGAAAAAAAGAATATAAACTGGAAAATAATTTTGAAGAAAAAGCAAGTTTGTGGGCTAAAAGAATAATAGTGAAACCATCTTAGAGTTATTTTTAGCAAAAGCTCAAGCAGTTGGGAGGAGGGGGAGTTACAGGTAATGTAATTCTCTTAAGAACCCTGGACAGCCTGAGGAAGTCAAAAGGAAATCAGACAAACCACAAAGAAAAGATGCATAGCAAAGGAAGAGAGTTGCCAAAGCAGGCAGCTGATATTTGCTCTGCGCAAAACCTTTGAAGTAGGAGCATTATGAAAACTCGTCGCCTATTGTTTTTATACAAGCATCCTGATCGAGACAGACACTCATTGCAGCCACACATTAACCTTGTATTTTCCTGCGTTTATACAAAACAGCAGCCCAAACTGATCTCTACCCAGTGACAATTGCTACATCTTCCTTAACAGCACTTGTTACCACCTGGCGTATTTGCATATTATCTACTAGAATATAACCCTCACAAGGTCAGGGCTTGCTGTTGTGCCGCTTGGGCCTAGAACCACACCTGGCACATGAAAAGTGCTCAATAAGTATTTTCTGAAAGCATGTGCATTTAGGTACTGATATACTTTCTGTGTGGTTGATGTTATTTTTGATAATCCTGCTGTATAATAATTTATCTCTTTTGTTATTGAATTACAGATAGAATGTTACAACAGATATAATTAAATGTGGTATTTAGCGTTAAAGGCAGAAATTCATATCCACATAAACTGTCCTGACTTAGAAAAATATACTGAGCTTTGAATTCACCCAACTCTCTCCTTGGGTTAGCTCTGCATCTGGTGACCTGGAACTAGACAGATGATTGGAGGAAACCAGCTCTCCTGACTACCCTGGAGGGATAACTGAGTGCTTGATATTTAACTTAATTTTATACAAAGTTCATTTAGATGTTTGAACTAAAAGAAAAATTTTTCTTACTATTTTTTTAAACAAGCAGGAGACTCATGGTCACGAGTGTTGGATATATGCAACAAATGAGGAAAAAAAATAGCACTGAGAGATAAGGGCTCTTAAAATGCATATTTTCTTGTGTATATGTGGTGTTGTGTGTATGTTGGGTACACAAATTTAGGGATTTAATTTTCTCAAACTCTCTTGAAATATAATTTTCACACTTAAAATATATCTCAGTTGTTACTATTTGGAGTCCTAAGTCTGGAAGAGATAAACTATTGTCTAATCTTTTTCTCTCCTTTTTTCTCTTTTCTTTTGCTCAACCATGGAGACTTTAACTTAGGGAAAAAAATTCTTAAGAGGAGCCAATATTCAAACAAAGTGGACTGTGAGCCTAGGATAACAGTCAACTCAGTCAACATCTTCCATCCTCTTCCACCTCCAAAGGGACATCCTGAACCTGAATACTCCAGCCAGCCCAGTTTAAAACCTAGTGATCTAAACTATGACCTTATTTTATGTGATGCTTCAGTACCATCATCTCCACCATTTTAATAATTGTTTGACCTCCTTGAGTTGCCCTATTCAGTTATATCAAATCATTTAAAAGCTTTACCATTTGTTGAATTGGAATCCACCAGTTAACATCTATCCTTGAGTCCTAGATCTGTACACTACTAAAGTATACTGCTACTGCTGCTAAGTCGCTTCAGTCGTGGCCGACTTTGTGTGACCCCATAGATGGCAGCTCACCAGACTCCCCCGTCCCTGGGATTCTCCAGGCAAGAACACTGAAGTGGGTTGCCATTTCCTTCTTCAATGCATGAAAGTGAAAAGTGAAAGTGAAGTCACTCAGTCGTGTCTGACTCTTTGTGACCCCCTGGACTGCAGCCTACCAGGCTCCTCCTTCCATGGGGTTTTCCAGGCAAGAATACTGGAGTGGGGAGCCATTGCCTTCTCCGAAAATATACTGAAGGAAGTCCAA
Organism: Nanger dama; assembly: GCA_917880005.1. NCBI lineage: Eukaryota > Metazoa > Chordata > Mammalia > Artiodactyla > Bovidae > Nanger > Nanger dama. The sequence continues at coordinate 37,946,439 of CAKJTW010000015.1, forward strand.
TTTCATATCTATGGTATCATGCCCACTCATTCTCACTTAAGTGTCCCCATTTCCTTCAGATATTGATAGTGTGAAACAGTTTGGGTTTTATCTACCATCCTAGCCATTCTTATTCACATATACTCAGTTTTTTCTAAAAGTATTTATTTAGTTGGCTGCAGCAGGGCTTAGTTGCAGCACACGAGATCTTTAGTTGTGGCACATGGGATCTAGTTTCCTGGCCAGGGATCAAACCCAGACCCCCTGCATAGGGAGCATGGAATCTTGGCTACTGGACCACCGGGGAAGTTTCTATGCTCAGTTTCTATGCCTCCTGAGGTCTGATGCCCAGCACTGATAAAGCAAAATTGGTGAAGTTCTACAACATTTAGGTAGAACAAGTCATTCACTTCCCTTTTCTGTCTGCCTATGCAACCTAAGACAGGAATAACTTCTGTGAAATTACCTAGTAAAATTCTTCTACCTCTAAGAGAGACATTTCCATCCTAATCTTCTTCAAATGAACTCTGGCTTTAAGTAGAAGTTTTTACACACTTTCTGTAAGATTCAACTTACTGAATCTTGCCTATTATTTCAGATTTGAAAATTCTTGGCCTCAGATTTCTGTCAATGAATGTATAAGATACCCATTTCCATTTTTGATGATTTTTCAGTCAGATAGTTTAATAATTCTAGAAAAACTCAAAGGCAGAGTCTAGCATGTCATTTCTAAAGACTTTCTTCTAGATTGTCTAATTAAAAACTAATTTAAAATTTTTCATTGTTCTATCAGTTGTGAATCAACCCAATTCTGCTATTACTAGTTCATCATCCTCTGACATGCTCAGATAAATGAGTGATCAATGTTTTCAAGTTAAAATCAAGACATAGTTATTACAAAGTTAATTAATAACACTAGCTACAGAAACAAAAACAAAAGATGACAGTCCTCTCTGAACTCTCAGCCGCCTCTACTGGGAACACTTTCTATGCAATCAGTGAAAAATCATTATTTTGAAAAATCTCCTGTGGGATTTTGCTTAGGATTAATGTCAGCTACACTGTCCTGTTTTTCATGGAATTTTAGTATATGTTATGATTACTGCTTAATAGCAACAGAATTGGAATTAATTCTTATATCTTTTGCTCCCTGAGAACTCAAAACTCTCTGTTTTATTACATCTGTTTTCACATTCTTGGACGGTAATTTCTATATTCACGAAACCAAAGCAATGAGTGATGACAAAAGTCAAGGTACCCAGGGTTATAAAAATTCCCTAACTTATTTTAAATGTCCTGGATAAATGTAAAGAACAGTTTCCAGAAAAATATCAGAAGCAATGAGTAATATCAGGACAGTATCAGCAACAATATCAGACAATGATTGCCTTTGACAGAAGTGTATTTCTACCTCGAATCAGGTAATATATCTTAACATTCCTTTTAATAATAACATTCCCCACTGTACTCGCATATAGCTATTATTGACACACAGGTTCAGCAAAGAGAACTCAAAGGTTAAAGGAAATTAAGTCATTCCAGCCAACATGCAGGCTGATCCCTGATTATCTTTTCACAGTAAAAACGTTACTGCCTGCTTCATTGCTCTGACATTCAGGAAATCTCACTTTGACTTTTTACCACATAAGCCCAAGGTTTCTCCCTCTGTTGTTCTTGTTTTTCTCAAGGGACTGTTTGTCAGGTTTCATTTGTAATATCCTGTCTTTTGAGGTCAACTGTATCCAGTAACCATTTTAATAGTAACATTAATGCAAGTTTTTTCTTACTTAGTGTCATTAAACTTGCATTTGTACATTTGATTTTCTAAAATCAAACAGCTAACAATGAGCTCTTAAAGCTTTGATTGTATTATTTTCAAGGAATAATAAATTAGAGAGGAAAATCTGATTCTACAAAATGGCAGAGAAAGGAGCAAAGCACTTAAACTGATACCTCCTTAAATATGAATGTTTTGAGTCATATATTTTAAGTAGATTAAAAAAAAACTACATCAGAATCCCAGGTGCTTATTAAAAATGCAGACACAGGGTTTTTCCCAGGTCTGCCTCTGAAGACTTGCTATTCTTATTCACAAACCATCACATTAGACAGTCATTTTTAAATGAATCATCTGAAAAATATTCTTGGAAACTATTTTTCACACACCCTCATGATTTATCTATTAATTTAAATTTGGAATTTGATATGCTGGAGTTTCTGGAAATAGACTGTTTACAGACTGGTGAACTTGACAGTAGCCTGGGATTTTTTCTGAGTTCTCACAGTGGGGAAATTGGTTGGAAAAGGAGGACAGCTTGGAAGCACCTCAATGAGACGTTCCATTTGTGACCTCTGGGGACAGAGTTTTTTCTCTGGAAAAGTCCTAAAGGGTGACTGTTGTGATGATTGAAAGTATAATACAGCCATGTAATAAAACAGCTGCACTATTTTCATTTGTTGGGACAATTTCCAACACAGGCCACTTAAAAAATGGACCACTTTTAAAAATCCATAATTATTAGGCACCATCGCAGAAAACATGTACTCAACCTTGAATGTTAGAAAACAAGAAAGTTCAGAGTTTCATTCCTCAAGGGGCAAAATCAAACATTTGATTCTACTTGGACCACTTTTAAACAGCAAGATCTCACTATTTTGTGAGCCAGATCTGGAGGTCTTTTACCTTCAGGGACTTTCTGAAAAAGTAAGTCCTGAATTTTCAGTGTCTTATAAACAATGCCTATGGTATCTGTGTCTATCAGAGTCAAGACGTGCTTCTCAGGGCATTTGGAAGCATTTGGTGTCAATTTTTTTCCCCTAAAATGAAGAAAGTCCTTATTGGGTATTTCAGAAGTTTGACATTGGTCATCACACTTTTCTACTGTCGTCCTGGTTAATTACAAGCCTGCCGGAGCCCAAGAGTTACAGGCTTAAATTTTATTAAGAAATGTTGTCAAGAATAGAGAAGTGAACCAGAGGGCCTGGGTAGTGGTGAGGACCCATGGACGATTTCTGCTCTGGCCCTTACTGCTTAGTAGTCTTGAAATGATACTTCCATTCTCGAGTGTGCACCAGATCATTTCAAAGGTACTTTTAGGGACAAACATTAGAACATTATTTTGAGAAGCTTAGAAATCAGAGACTCTGCTCCCATTTCATACCCCATCTGCTAGTGTCATATCAACAGGCAGAGAAATAAAATACTACTTTTAAAACTAATTACGTGAATTAAATCTAAACAAATGTGTGTCTTTCCTTGTGTAAACTAATTTTCAACCATTCTATTCTTTTCTCCACATATTATTTCTCTTACCTTCTGAATCTTTTCTGGGATGGGTAAAACACTATCACATCTATTTCCAAGATAATTTAGTGTGTTTTACAATTGCTTTCAGTTCATAAGATATCAAGTAGTACATGATGAGTGATTTCCAAATTTGCAGAACTAAAGATATAAGCACCAAATGCAAAGTAACTTCCTTATGTATGGTGAACATATAAATTGAAACGCTAAAGTAATAGGCATTATACACACAAAATGCACACTGACCAAAATTAAAATAAAACAGAACATTTTGTGGTTTGAATTTCTATTAAATCTACTTATCAGCTTTCTTCATTTTTATTTTTTGTTGAAGAAAACTACAGATACATCACACTGTTCTTATAGTACTCTTGAAACTATTACAATTTAATGAGTGTTTCAAAAAGTGGGGGAAAGGGAGAAGTGAATTAACCTCTAAATTCCCTAAGCTCCAATTTCTTTATCTGCAAGATAAAGATAATATTGCTACCTACCTCACGGGCTTGTTATAAGGATTGATTGTGATCATGTGAATTAAGCCCTCTACCCACTACCTGGATGGGCTTCCTGGAGGCTCAGTAGTTAAGAACCTGCCTGCCAATGCCAGAGATGTGGGTTGGATCCCTAGGTCAGGAAGATCCCCTGGAGAAGGGAATGGCAACCCACTCCAGTGTTCTTTCTTGGAGAATCCCATGGACAGAGGAGTCTGGTGGGCTACAGTTCATGGAGTCACAAAGAGTGTCAGACATAACTAAGCAACAACTATACACTATTAGTGGCAGGCATTAATGGCTTACTAACTGGTATTCCGAGCTGACTATGATGCTTGTTATTAATGTACTTGGTCTCTTCATTCGCTCACGTTTAATTGTGTGATGTTTATTGTGGGATGTGGATGTTTATGCTTATTTTACAACTGAAAAAAAAAAAACAGAATCAGAACTTAAGTTTATTTTCCAACATCATACAACGCAAGGGGGTTAAGGTGGGAAATAACCTCACGTCTACATGGCTTTAAGCATGCGTTCTTGGGAATTTCCTAATTGTCCAGTGGCTAAGACGCTGAGCTTCCAAAGCGGAGGACCCAGGTTCCAGCCCTGGTCAGGCAACTAGATCTGACAACCCACAACTAAAAGGTCTTGCGAACACAGTGGAAATGGAAGATCCTGCTTGTCGCAGCTAAGACCTGGCACAGCCAAATAAATACATTTCTTTCTTTTTAAAAATGGCACCTGCTTCTTCTGCTGCATTATACTGTTTTCCTGCCCCTGATCCAAATGTGTAAGCCTTCCAATGTTTATTTTGAGTTCCATAGTAGAATCATATCATTTTTAGGTATGGAAAACTAAAATTTACCAAGGTTTTGAAAACTTAGGTCTTCTGTATCAAAATAAATGTTAAATTTCAAAGTAACCTTTGGAATGTGGACCAGTGTTCTCCTTCCATTTGACCAGAGTACTTTGAAATTGCCAACTCACTAGTGACTCAAGTCAATTTGCCTTGTTATATGGGTCCCTTCCTTCCTTCATTCCTCAAAATATTATTTTAATCAATTTATTAATTTACCATATTCTCTTCCAGCTGTTTCCAAGAATGAACTTATCCCATAAAAATAAGTACTTGCCAACTTTAAAGATATTTAAAAACTAAATATACTAAAAAAACATATCTGTGAATAAACCCTAATATTCCAAAGTGTGTAATGACACACTTTGGAATAAAGTGAAAACTCCTTCCTTCCTTCTCTAGTGCTACTTTAAAAAGACCATATCACTGAATTTAAATACTCTAGCCTATTGTATTTGTTGAAAATTTTGATGCATTTCAACAATTTATTGAGTAACTACTAACTGTCATACATGATCCTGAGTTCTTGGGACATATGAGTAAATAAAACAAATCCTGCCTAGATGGAGCTTACATTCTGGTGAGGGAAACACAAAATAAACACAATATATAAATAATATTAATATACTATTTTGGAAGCTGCTGAGTGCTATGATAAAAGAAAAAAAAAATAGAGTACATTAAGGGGGTTTGAGAAGAAGGCAATGGCACCCCACTCCAGTACTCTTGTCTGGAAAATCCCATGGATGGAGGAGACTAGTAGGCTACAGTGCATGGGGTCGCTAAGAGTCGGATACAATTGAGTGACTTCACTTTGACTTTTCATTTTCATGCACTGGAGAAGGAAATGGCAACCCACTCCAGTGTTCTTGCCTGGAGAATCCAGGGATGGGGTAGCCTGGTGGGCTGCTGTCTATGGGGTCGCACAGAGTCGGACAAGACTGAAGCAACTTAGCAGCAGCACCAGCAAGGGGATTTGAAAACGGTGGAGTAGGGGGCAGACTGCAATTTCAGATAGAGCAGTCAGGGTAGGCCTCAGTAAGGTGATATTTTCATAAAGTTTGAAGGATGTAAAGATGTGGTTTTCTAGAGGAAAGGGTTGCAAAGACCCTGAGTTGGGAGTGTGCCTGGCTGGGTTTGAGACATAGTAAGGATGCTAGTAGTTTTTCCACTAGTCATGTATGGATGTGAGAGTTGGACTGTGAAGAAAGCTAAGCACTGAAGAATTGATGCTTTTGAACTGTGGTGTTGGAGAAGACTCTTGAGAGTCCCTTGGACTGCAAGGAGATCCAGCCAGTCCATTCTGAAGGAGATCAACCCTGGGATTTCTTTGGAAGGAATGATGCTAAAGCTTAAACTCCAGTACTTTGGCCACCTCATGCGAAGAGCTGACTCACTGGAAAAAGACTTTGATGCTGGGAGGGATTGTGGACAGGAGGAGAAGGGGACGACCGAGGGTGAGATTGGCTGGATGGCATCACGGACTCAATGGACATGAATCTGAGTGAACTCCGGGAGTTGGTGATGCACAGGGAGGCCTGGCGTGCTGCAATTCATGGTGTCTTAAAGAGTCGGACACGACTGAGCCACTGAACTGAACTGAACTGAAGGATGGTAGTGTGGCTGGGATGATGAGTGAGGTATGCAGTAGAGATCAGAGAGGAATGGGCATATCATGCTGGGGCTTGCAAGCCAGGTTAAGGAATCAGCTTTGACTCTGTGAAACGAAGGCCAATGCTATGTTTTGAATAGAGATATAACATGATATAACATTAATTTGTCAACAAAGGTCCATCTAGTCAAGGCTATGGTTTTTCCAGTGGTCATATATGGATGTGAGTTGGACTATAAAGAAAGCTGAGCACCAAAGAACTGATGCTTTTGAACTGTGGTATTGGAAAAGACTCCTGAGAGTCCCTTGGACTGCAAGGAGATCCAACCAGTTGATCCTAAAGGAAATCAGTCCTGGGTATTCATTGAAGGACTGATGTTGAAGCTGAAACTCCAATATTTTGGCTACCTGATGCAAAGAACTGACTCACTGGAAAAGATCCTGATGCTGGGAAAGATGGAGGGCAGGAGGAGAAGGGGATGGCAGAGGATGAGATGGTTGGATGGCATCACCGACTCAATGGACATGGGTTTGGGTGGACTCCAGGAGTTGATGATGGACAGGGAGGCCTGATGTGCTGAGGTTCATGGGGTTGTAAAGAGTTGGACACGACTGAGTGACTGAACTGAACTGATAACATGATCAGACTAACCTTTTAAAAATATTTCTCTTGTTGCTGCATTAAGAATATACTGTAAGGGTAAAGGTAGAATGAGGTCAGGGTGGGAGCAGTTAAGTGATCATGCATATGGCTTTGTACCTTTTAAACAGTCTTAAAATTTGATTAGACTCTTTAGAAAGTATGCAGACCATGTCTGCCATAACCACAGACATATGTAAGATATGACACTTGATATACAGTAACAATCTAATAAATATTATATTTTGGATAGAAAAATGAGTGTTTTAGAAATAAAACCAGCTATTTCTTGCCTAGTACAAAATCTCAGTATTTTACACAGGTTCTACCTGTAAAGCTCAGTTCATCCCTATGAGATTGGTGCTATGATTACACCTACCATATTGATGAGGAAACTGAGGCACAAGGTGGTTATAAAACCCATCCAGCCCTAGGAGGTGTCAGAGCAGAGATGAAGTTGAGAAATCTGGTCCCAAGACACCTGCGCTTCACACTATGCAATACTGCTTCAAGGAAGGAAGTTATAATTCACTCTAATTCATGGATTCAAAACCAGGAGTTTTTATGCTTGGCATCCGTTCATTTTCATAACTGCAGAAACATGATAGATAAGGTACATACAGATACTAGGATGAAACGTACTTTCTTTGTGAAATTAAGTCAGCCACATTAAGAAAATCTGAAATGTGCCATAAAAAGCAGCAAATTGTTAGTGATAGTTCAAATTGTACCTTTTATTTTTATTCGGTTCTGCAATATGTCGGAGTAGAAAATGTACCATGAGCAATTTGTTGTCTGAAACACTAAAGTGGCTTTCTGGCAGACTAAGATAATACATCTTCTCAGTGTAATATTATATTTGAATGCATAGAATTGTTGCATTTAAACTTAGTAATGCTACATTTTTCCAACTCAATTGGTGGTGTATATTTTGAGATAAATGACTGAAGAATCCAATTATACACTTCAGGTAAAGGGCACAATGAACAGCCAAAAAAGGGGCTTTATTTAGAAGTACAGCACACCATATTTTTACCTCTAAAGGGAAAAAAAGGTACACAACTGAGGATTAATGAACCATATGCAAAATTTTACTGAATAATTTATTTGGCAAAATAAAGGGAGCACATGAAAGAAGTATTTGAAAAAATCAGCATTGTCATTTCTGCAGTGTTTAATAGTGCAGTAAAACTGAAATACAAAAGAGGATGTGGAGTTGGTTAAGAAAGACAATTTTATCAGTGAAGAGTAATGATCCAAACATGCTGATGTGTTTTTGATGGCACAAGCCTGTCATGAACTCCCCCAGTTCTCTAGAATACTCAGAATCCCTAGGAAGATGTCTTTGTCTAGAAATCAAGTTTGAAAAATATACATATTGCCAAGAATCAAGTAAGATCTGGCTAATGTTTGAGAATTTCAAATTTTTGATTTTTAAAATATATGCCTTTCACCAGCATGTTATATATTCAGGAATATGTATGTGCCTTGCCTCACAGATTAGATGAGATCCTGAAATTTGTCTTAAGATAACACTCCTCCTCCATTATCCTATTATAATTCAGATTTTCTTTAAAGGATAAGAAACAATTTACTCAGAACACTTCCATGCATGGTCTGTGTAGCTCTCCAATGATACAGAAAAGTAATCAAAGATAGTCAGGTATCACAATTTTTACAGACTTAACAAAACAAAGTGAACCTTCCTTAAGGACTCCTCAGCAATAGAAATGTTGAACACTCAAAATTACTGGACACTTAAGAAGGTGAAAATCAGAACCTTTATTACCCAGAATTTATGGAAATCGGGTCTCACAAACTGCCTGATTAAAGATTTTAATCGAAAGAAGACAGCTTCAAAAGTTGTTATGAATCACTTCAAGGCTTGATTTCAACACCTTCACAAATATTGCTTAAGTAGCCAATCTTTATCAAGAAATATTCAAGGCTGTGGGTGGAAGAATTAAAAGATGAATAAAATAGTCTCTGCTCTTAAAAAGTTTCTTTAATCAAACAATTTGCCTGGTGTAGTAGAGTCCCCAGGCACTGTTCAAGGACTGGGGGTAGAGTAGTGAACAAGAAAAAGAATCTGGCTTTAAAGAGGATGCATGGGGCTGATGCACAGGATGATTCAAGTAGAGGATGTGGGGTGGGAGGTGGGAGGGGGCTTCGGCATTGGGAGATTGTGTTCACCTATGGCTGATTCGTGTCAATGTATGGCAAAACAAATACAGTATTGTAATTAAAAAAAAAAAAAGAATGAATTAAAAAGTGAATTTGGAAAAAAAAATATGGAGATAGAAAAAAAAATAAACCAAAGTGGTTCATCTCAAAAAAATAAAAATAAAAAAAAATAAAGAGGTTACATGATAATGGTACTGGTAATAAACAAGTAATCATATAAATAAATACTGGTAACATGTCATTGCAGTCAGTAAAGAATCTGCCTGCAGTGCAGGAGACCATGATTTGATCCCTGGGTTGGGAAGATCCCATGGAGAAGGAAATGGCAACCCATTCCAGTATCCTTGCCTGGAAAATCTCATGGACTGAGGAACCTGGTGGGCTGCAGTCCTTGGGGTCACAAAAAGTCGGGCATGACTGAGCGACTAACACTTACTTATTTAACATGCCATTGCAGGTGATAAAAAGTACAATGAGAAAAAAATAAAGCAACTTTATGGGATAACGATGGGGACAGAGGGATTCCTATTATAGATGTGATTGACAAGGAGGACTTTCTGAGGCACTTTTACCAAGACCTGACTGCATTTCAGGAATGAGCTATAGAAATACATGAAAAAGGAGAATTCCAGATGCCGGGCAGGATCCCTGGGATCCCTGAGCCTAACAGGAAGGCAAATGTGCTAGAATAAAGCACATTTATTCTAGTAAGGAGGGAAAGAAAGGGCTGTGAGGATGGAGAAGTCACCTGGAGCCAGGTTATATGAGGCCATGGTAAGAGTTTTAGATTTTGCCACTGTGGGAAGAAAAGCCATTCTCAGGATGAATGATATGATCTGATTTATGTTTTATAAGATCACTTAGCTTGAAACCTATTCTAAGGTAGAGTACACAGTGCTTACTGATGGATCAAAGTGAAGTATGGGAGAAAAATAAGAATCAAAGGCAGCATCTATGATGTTTGAGGCACTGGTTGACCCTGATTATTATGTACCTGGATGGGAAACAGTATGAGAGTTGCTGTGTTGTTAAGGCGATTAGGACTTAAGTTTGAACGTGCTAAGTTTGAAATGCCTATTAGACATTAAACTGGAGATGCCAAGGAGGCCACTGGGAATACTGTAGTCTGGCAAGTCATAGTTCATGAGGCTGCAAAAGAGGCATGACTTCGTGACTAAACAACAACAAATAGCAGAAAAACAATAATCCAGTTTAAAAACTGGACAAAAGACCTACATATAAGGAATAATGTGAGAGCTACAGATATAAATTAGAAAGTCGTACTGTAAGGATGCAATTTAAAGCCCAGGGACTGAAGGAAATTTCTCTAGCACGTGACTGTAGATCTTTTTGCCTTTCATACTGTTCGTGGGGTTCTCAAGGCAAGATATTCAACCAATGACTCCTAAAGGAAATCAGTCCTGAATATCCACTGGAAGGACGATGGTGAAGCTGAAACTCCAATACTTTGGCCACCTGATGTGAACTGACTCATTGGAAAAGACCCAGATGCTGGGAAAGACTAAAGGTGAGAGGAGAAGGGGATGACAGAGGATGAGATGGTTACATGGCCTCACTGTCGCGATGGACATGAGTTTGAGCAGGCTCTGGGAGTTGGTGATGGACAGGGAAGCCTGGCATGCTGCAGTCCATAGGGTCGCAAAGAGTCAGACATGACTGAGCGACTGAACTGAACTGAACTGAGTATAGACGCACAAGGGTTAGAGGTCTGAACCCTCAGTGTTTAGGTGATAGAAAAGTAATGTGAGATCATAGTAGCTAATGTAGTACAAGTAGAACTAAGAAAATATCCACTGATATTGAAAACTGTTCTACAGATGTACTGCTGCACAACAAACCTTCCAAAAACTGAGTGGCGTAAAACAGCCACCATTTTGTAAGATCATGATTCTGTGGATCATCAATTTAGGCAGGTCAAACTAGGAACGATTTGTCATTCAGCTGGGCTGGCTAAAACAATTGGGAATGGTTACAGTCATATATCATAGGCTTCAGTTCTCTACTCAGCCTCTCTACATGCAAGTTTAGACTTTCTCACTGGATAGTGATGTCAGAGTAGTCACTTTAGTCAAACTCCAAGAAACTAAACTAGAAACTGTAATTCCCTTAATAATTGGAGCCTAAATCGGCAGTGTTCCTTCTGCCATAATCTCTTGTTCAAATCAGTATTGACAGTCAGCCCATGTTCACTTAAAGAGAAATGCCCCCACCTGACTATGTTTAAACTACCATGCCAATCTCTCACAATTATTAACTATTATAAAATAGTCTCTTCCTGAACCACCATGTATCAAAGAATAAACTAAGAGGAAAATTATTTTTAGACAAATAAAAATGAGGATGCAACATACCAGAACTTTGGGGATTCAGCAAAGCAGTTCTAGAAGCGAAGTTTATAGCTATAAACCCACTTCTCAAGTAAATGGAAAGATCGCAAATAACCTAATTTTGCATCTCAAGACTTACACATAAGTGCTAAAACCATAAAACTGCTAGAAGAAAATATAGGCAAAAATTCTCTGATACAGGTCTTAGCAATGATTTTTTTGGAGATGAAACTTCAAGGATAAGCAACAGAATAAAAAATAAGTGGGATCACATTACACTCAAAACTTCTGCACAGCAAAAGAAATGGCCAACAAAATAGCAAAGGCAGCTTTAGAGAATACACTAGTGTTCCTGCCTGGGAAATCCCAGGGACAGAGGAGCCTGGTGGGCTACAATCCATGGGGTTGCAAAAGAGTCAGATATGACTTAGCAACTAAACAACAGCAAATAGAAAAAAAAAAAAAAAAACAATAATCCAGTTTAAAAATGGGCAAAGGGCCTAATATAGAACCAGTTACCACAAAATTTCCAGAGGAAAACAGGAGAACACTCTTTGACATCAAACACAGTGATTTTTTTTTTTTTGATCCATCTCCTAAAGTAATTGAAACAAAAGCAAAAAAAAACAAATGGGACCTAATCAAACCTAGAAGGTTTTGCACAGCAAAGGAAACCATAACAAAAGAAACCTGCATAATGGGAGAAAATATCTGCAAATGATGCAATCGACAAGGGAGTAATTCAAACACATGAAAAGATAATATTAGAGAACATAATTATTAGAGAAATGATCAAAACTGTAACGAGGTATCACTTCACATCTGTCAGACTGACCATCATCAAAAAAATCTACAAATAATAAATGCTGGAGAGAGTATAGAGAAAAAGGAACCCTCTTACAGTGCCAGTGGAAATGTAAATTGGTATAGCCACTATGGAGAGCCATATGGTGGCTCCTTAAAAACTAAAAATAGAGCTACCATACGATCCAGCAATTCCAATGCTGGGCATACATCCAGAAAAGATGAATGCTCTACAGTGGAAATATATATGTACCCCAGTGTTCACAGCAGCACTGTTTACATTAGTGAGGACATGGAAGCAACCTAAGCGTCCATCAATAGATAAATGGATAAAGAAGATGTAGTATAAATATACAATGGAATATTACTTAGCCACAATAAAGAATGAAATTATATCATTCTCAGCAACATGGATGGATCTAAAGACTATCATACTAAGTGAAGTCAGAAAGAGAAAGACAAGTATATGATATCACTTACATGAGGAATCTAAAAAAATGATATAAATGAGCTTATTTACAAAACAGAAATAGACTTACAGAGATAGAAAACAGATTTGAGATTATAAAAGGGGGAAAGTCAATGGGTAGAGACAAAATGGGAATTTGTGGTTAACAGATACACAATATTATATATAAAATAGACAAATAAGGACTTACTGGATAGCACAGGGACTATATTCAGTGTCCTGTAATAACAATAATGGAAAATAATCTGAAAAAGTATGAATCACTTTGCTCTACACTCAAAGCATCGTAAATAAATTACACTTCAATTTTTTAAATGGCTAAAGTCATGAATAGACATTTATTCAGAGACAAACAAATAGTATAAGAAAAAGTGCTTAACATCACTAATCACTGCTGCTGCTGCTGCGTCGCTTCAGTCATGCCCGACTCCGCGATCCCATAGATGGCAGCCAACCAGGCTCCCCCATCCCTGGAATTCTCCAGGCAAGAACACTGGAGTGCGTTTTCATTTCCTTCTCCAATGCATGAAAGTGAAAAGTGAAAGTGAAGTCACTCAGTCGTGTCCCACTCTTAGTGACCCCATGGACTGCAGCCCACCAGGCTCCTCCATCCATGGGATTTTCCAGGCAAGAGTCCTGGAGTGCATTGCTATTGCCTTTTCTGCACTAATCACTGCTGATGCTACTGCTAAGTCACTTCAGTCATGTCCGACTCTGTGCGACCCCCCATTGGGCTCCGCCATCGCTGGGATTCTCCAGGCAAGAACACTGGAGTGCGTTGCCATTTCCTTCTCCAATGCATGAAAGTGAAAAGTGAAAGTGAAGTTGCTCAGTCGCGTCTGACTCAGCGGCCCCATGGACTGCAGCCTACCAGGCTCCTCCATCCATGGGAGTTTCCAGGCAAGAGTACTGGAGTGGGATATGCAAATCGAAACCAGAATAAAATACCACTTTATGCCTGTTATAATGCCATCACCAAAAAGACGAGAGACTATAAATGCTGACTAGGATGTGGAGAATAGGAAGAAATCCTTTTGCACTGTTGGTGGGATTGTAAATTGGTACAGTCAATATGAAAAATATGTTGTTTCCTCAAGAAATTAAACCTAGAGCTGCCATATGATCCAGCAATTCCTATGTATCCAAAGAAAATTAAATAATTATTTTGAATAGATGTTTGCACATACATGTTCACTGCAGCATTATTTAAAATAGTCAGGACATGTGAACTGCAAGGCTGGATGAAGCACAAGCTGGAACCAAGACTGCTGGGAGAAATCAAAAACCTCAGATACGCAGATCACACCACTCTTATGGCAGAAAGCAAAGAAGAATTAAAGAGCCTCTTGATGAAAATGAAAGAGGAGAGTGAAAAAGCTGGCTTAAAACTCAACATTCAGAAAATAAAGAAGATCCTGGTATATGGTCCCATCACTTCGAGGCAAATAGATGGGAAAACAATGGAAACAGTGACAGACTTTATTTTTTGGCCTCCAAAATCACTGCAGATGGTGACTGCAGCCATGAAATTAAAAGATGCTTGTTCCTTGGAAGAATAGCTATGACCAACCTAGACAGCATATTGAAAAGCAGAGACATTACTTTGCCAACAAAGGTCTATTTAGCCAAAGCTATAGCTTTTCCAGTGGTCATGTATGGATGTGAGAATTGGACTACAAAGAAAACTGAGTGCTGAAGAATTGATGCTTTTGAACTGTGGTGTTGGAGAAGACTCTTGAGAGTCCCTTGGACTACATGGAGATCAAACCAGTCCATCCTAAGAGAAATCAGTCCTGAATATTCATTGGAAGGACTGATGCTAAAGCTGAAGATCCAGTACTTTGGCCTCCTGATATTTAGAACTGACTCATTGGAAAAGACCCTGATGTTGAGAAAGATTGAAGGCAGGAGGAGAACAGGATGACAGACGATAAGATGGTTGGATGGCATCACCAACTCGATGGACATGAGTTTTAAGTACGCTCTGGGAATTGGTGGGCAGGGAGGCCTGGTGTGCTGCAGTCCATGGGGTCACAAAGAGTCAGACATGACTAGTGACTGAATAGAACTGAAGACATGCAAACAACCTAAGTCTCCATCACTGGTTAGAGGATTTTTTTTAACATGGTATATATATATAGTCCATACACAGTGGACTATTTTTCAGCCATTGAAAAGGAAACCTTGTCATTTGCAACCACAGGGATGGAACTTGAGGGCATTATGTTAAGAGAACTAAGAAAAAAAGAAAGTACTATGGGATTTTACTTATATGTGGAATCTAAAAACAAACTCATAGACACAGGGATAGATTAGTAGTCACCAAAGGTCAGGGGTGGGGTTAGGAGAACTAACTGAAGGTGATGAAAGGGTACAGACTTACAGCTATAGGATAAACAAGTGCTAAGGAAGAAATGTACAACATTTAACTATACGAACACTGCTAAGTTGCTTCGGTCATGTCCAGTGCTTTGCAACATTATAACTATACAAACACTGCTAAGTTTCTTGGGTCATGTCCAGTGCTTTGCAACTCCTTGGGCCAGAGCCCTCCTGCCTCCTCTGTCCATGGGATTCTCCAGGCAAGAAATACTGGAGTGGGTTGCTATGCCCTTCTCCAGGGAATCTTCCCAACCCAGGGACTGAACCCGCTTCTCTTACATCACCTTCATTAGCAGGCAGGTTCTTTACAACCAGCACCACACTGCTGTATGGATGATATATGTGAAATCTGTCCTGTTGGATTTAGAAAGACCAATGGGAAGGCTAAAAATCTCAGAGGAATACAACTGCTTATCTGTAGTCTCCAGAAGCAAACCGGGATACAGACTGCAATCACTATATTTCCCGAAATGACCAGCTGCTGTCTCCTATCTATACCTGACTCTCCCATCCAAGAGAAATCATCATGTTTGCTTTTCAAGGTAAAACAGTGATTTAGCTTGCAGCCTGGATGTTCTCCACTTACCGAGCCCTGCAGGCAACTTCACATTTGTACTTTCATCCCTGCCTCTTTCAACTGTGTTTCTTTAAAAATAAGTTTGCTATTAAACACCATTTCTCTGAACAATCTCTAGCTCTTTACGTTTCTAGCTGGACTGTTTTAAAAATATCTGTCATTTCTCACAGACTGATGAACTAACACTTATTGAACTAACCCTACCTCTAGATTTATGTGATTTAGCAAATATCAGGGGCAGTTTTAAATGGATGCTGTGGTTGGTGACCTTGTTATAGATAGAAGTGCTTCTTTTAAGTTTCTAGAACCAGGCAGACTTGAATTTGATTACTACCACTGAGTAGCTGTGTGAACTTGAGCACGTTCATTAATCTGAGTCTAAGTTTCTTCATCTTCAGTTCAGTTCAGTCACTCAATCGTGTCTGACTCTTTGTGACCCCATGAATTGCAGCACGCCAGGCCTCCCTGTCTATCACCAACTCCCGGAGTTCACTCAGACTCACGTCCATCGAGTCAGTGATGCCATCCAGCCATCTCATCCTCTGTCGTCCCCATCTCCTCCTGCCCCCAATCCCTCTCAGCATCAGAGTCTTTTCCAATGAGTCAGCTCTTCATATGAGGTGGCCAAAGTACTGGAGTTTCAGCTTTAGCATCATTCCTTCCAAAGAAAACCCAGGGCTGATCTCCTTTAGCATGGACTGGTTCAATCTCCTTACAGTCCATGGGACTCTCAAGAGTCTTCTCCAACATCATAGTTCAAAAGCATCAATTCTTTGGTGCTCAGCTTTCTTCACAGTCCAACTCTCACATCCATACATGACTACTGGAAAAACCATAGCCTTGACTAGACGGACCTTTGTTGGCAAAGTAACGTCTCTGTTTTTCAATATGCTGTCTAGGTTGGTCATAGCTTTTCTTCCAAGGAGTAAGCATCTTTTAATTTCATGGCTGCAGTCACCATCTGCAGTGACTTTGGAGCCCCCCAAATAATGGGCTAATAAAAATGATGCTGTTTAGGTATGGTGTGCAAGATACTGGACATAAAACGGGGTAGAAGAACAGATATGGACCCTCACTCACTTAGTTTATAATGTGTTATGGACTGAACTGTGTCTCTTCCAAATTCAAATGTTGAAACCTAGGCCTCCAATGTGGCCATACTTGGAGACAGGGCCTTTATCAGCTATTGCCCTCGGACAAAATTCCTATGCTTCCTTCCCACCCAACATTCAGAAAACTAAGATCATGGCATCCAGTCCCATCACTTCATGAAAAATAGATGGAGAAACAGTGGCAACAGTGGATGACTTTATTTTTTTAGGCTCCAAAATCACTGCCGATTGTGACTGTAGCCATGAAATTAAAAGATGCTTACTTTTGGAAGGAAAGTTACGACCAACCTAGACAGCACATTAAAAAGTAGAGACATTACTTTGTCAACAAAGGTCCATCTAGTCAAGGCTATGGTTTTTCCAGTAGTCATGTATGGATGTGAGAGTTGGACTATAAAGAAAGCTGAGCACCAAAGAATTGATGCTTTTGAACTGTGATGTTGGAGAAGACTCCTGAGAGTCCCTTGGACTGCAAGGAGATCCAACCAGTCCAACCTAAAGGAGATCACCCCTGGGTGTTCATTGGAAGGACTGATGTTGACGCTGAAACTCCAATACTTTGGCCACCTGATGCGAAGAACTGACTCATTTGAAAAGACCCTGATGCTGGGAAGGATGGAGGGCAGGAGGAGAAGGGGATGACAGATGATGAGATGGTTGGATGGCATCACTGACTCAATGGACACGGGTTTGGGTGAACTCCAGGAGTTGGTGACGGACAGGGAGGCCGGTGTGCTGTGGTCCATGGGGTCGCAAAGAGTTGGACACAGCTGAGTGACTGAATTGAACTTCCCACCCCAAATAAAATGGCAACATTTCTTCCTAAAGTATATATTTGCAGGTGAGGAATTATGCTGTGTAATCATACCATATATGTATTGAAATATGGCTTTTGTTTAACTCTAATTTCCTTGGGTTTGCATGTTCAAACCATTCTATTCTTTTGCCTTTGTTTGAACTATTTCAACCGGTTGCAAGAACTCCATAAAAAAGCTTTTAGAGTTACGACTGAGTCTGGAGCACTCCTAGATACTATAGGGATCCTAAATGCATGCATCTCAAGGAGAATGAAAATAGCTACCATGTACTCAGCTTTGTTGCAAAGCAGGCAACGGTGTTGAATGCAACACGAACTATACGATTTCATTTCAACTATAAGCCACTATTTCACTTTACATTTGGGAATATTGTCATGAGAGAAATTAAGTAACTTAAGGTCACATAAATATGTGGAAGAGGTGAAAATTTAATCTACGGTTGATATAACTACATACTCTCTATGGTATTACCATAGATGTAGCTATAAAGACTATGTAGCACTGTGCATGCCTTTAAGCTTCAATAAATACTATCTTATATATATTTAGGAATATTACATTTATAAATCATATACTACCCTGCCACTTATTTTCAATCAACAATATTTTTGAAATTTAATGTTATCTCATTACGTCTGTATCCCTCATATTGATGATTGCCAAGTATTTGATTTCATAAACATGAAACAGGCAACCATTTATCCAGTCCCCCAATGATACACATTGTTATGTTTCCATTTTGTTAACAAAAATTCTACAATATCTATCATTTCACATATTTTCATGTGCACAGGTGAGATTTTCTCGAGTATATACTTAGACATGGGTCTATGTCCAGGGTATATATCTAAAAATAGGTTATAGAATAAGTTCATCCTCACCTTTATTAGATATTATTGTAGTACAGTGCAAAATGTTTGCATGAAGCTATGGTCTCAAGAACAGTATATAAACTGAAAAGCTTTCAACAGCAAAGGAAACCATAAACAAAAGGACCATCTTCAGAATGGCAGAAAATATTTGCAAATGAAGCAAATATTAAGTTTGAGATTGAAGTTTGAGATTAATCTAAAAACTATACAAACAGCTCTTGAAACTCAATATTAAAAAAGCAAACCACTCATCAAAAAATGGGTAAAGATCTTATATATAAGATCTAAATAGACATTTTTCCAAAGAAGACCTACAGATGGCTAAAAAATATATGAAAGGATGCTCAACATCATTAATTATTAGAGAAATGCAAATCAAAACTACAATGAGATCATCACCTCACACCAGTCAGAATGATCAGCATCAAAAAATTTACAAACAATAATTACTGGACAGGGTATGGAGAAAATGGTGCCCTCCTTTACTGTTTGTGGGAATGTAAATTGATTCAGCCACTATGGAGAAAAGTACTGTATGGAGGTTCCTTAAAAATCTCAAAACAGAACTACCATATAATCCAGCAATCCCACTTCTAGGCATATACCCAAAGAAAGTAATAATTTGAAAAGATAATGTACTACATGCTCACTGAAGCACTATTTACAATAGCAGGGACATGGAAACAATCTAAATGCCCATCAGCAGATGAATGGATAAAGATGTGGTACATATATACAGTGGAATATTACTCAACCACAAAAATAACAAAATCATGTCATTTGCTGCAACACAGATGGACCTAGAGACTGTCATACTAGTGAAGCATGTCAGAAAATGACAAATATGATATCAATTATATGTGGAATCTTAAAAAGGGCACAAGTGATCTTCACAAAACAGAAGTACAGTCACAGATACAGAAAACAAACATATGGCTATCAGGGAGCAAGAGAGGGAGGGATAAATTGGGAGACTGGGATTGACATATACACATTATCACATGTAAAACAGATAACTAATAAGGACCTACTGTATAGCCAGGGAACTCGACTCAGTACTCTGTAATGGTCTACATAGGAAAATAAACTAAAAATGAGTGGAGATATATATATATATAACTCATCCATTTTGCTGTACACCTAAAACTAATGCAACATTATAAATCAAATACACTACAATACAAATAAATAAAAGGAAAAGAAAATGAATCTTGCTTTTCTACTCATAGTCTTACCAATAACCAGAGAAATGTTTGTTTTTGGCCAAATTTTGATGGGTTTGAAAAGCTAAGACATTATTTAATTGCCCTTTCTTGATTAATAGTGAAAGATAACATTTTTTATAGAATTTTCTTTGGCAAATTATTTGCTTATGACCTATTCAAGTGCTTTTTTCTAATGGGTTGAGAGTCATCTTCTTATAGAAATATATTTCTTTATTATAAAAACTTATTCTGTGACTTAGATACGTCATGTCTTTTACTCCATTGCTTATTTTTAACTTTTTTAAATAAGTGAGTTGTAAAACTTCAGTGTAGTCCAGTTTATTTTTCTTCATGGTTAATGTTCTGTGTATGTCATTTAATAAAACCTTCCATGTCCTACTATACTAAAGATTGCCGTCTAAAATTTTGTTCTAAAGCTTTAGAATTTCTCTTTTACAGTTTTAATTCACCTGTAACTGGTTTTGTGTATAGTGTGATATACAGATGTAGTTTTATGTTTTCTGTTTAGATAATAATTTATTCCAACATCAATTGTTAATTTATTTGTAATTTTACACCAGGCTCCTCTGTCCATGGAACTCTCCAGGCAAGAATACTGGAACGGGTAGCCATTCCCTTCTCCAGGGTATTTTCTTGACCCAGGGATCGAACCTGGGTCTCCTTCATTGCAAGCAGATTGTTTCCTGTCTGAGCCACCCAGGGAAGCCCCGTTTAACATTAGCTACATTTAATACAGTATATGCAAGATAAAATATGTTTAAGGGTCTGTTTCTGGGTTACTCTCCACCACTGATTCAGTGTATAATTTATACAACGTTTTAATATCGTAATAAATCTTGGTATCTGGCCTCACTTTTTATTTCCTTCAACTTTTTCTTGGATATTCCTTGACATTCATTGTCCCAAATGAATTTTAAAAATCTGTCAATTTCAGTGAAACACTGGAGACAGGGAAATTTTCACCAGATTTGCTTCAGATTTCTAGATAAATTAATTAGAAACACATTTCCTTATAATGGTGAATTTTCTTATGAAAATATATCACTATTTTTATGCAATTATCTTCCTTCAGTTTTGTTTATAAACTTCTATAAATTACTATACATTTCAAGTTATCTCTATATGTACTATAGTTTAACTGACTCAACAGTATCTTTGTTTTTACTAATCCTCTGACTGCTCATATAGCAATTGAGCCCATGTAGATAGCATGTTGATCCTATAGATAGCAACTCTGATAAAGCTTTAGTTTTAAAAATGTATTAGAGTGCCTTTGCAGTTCTCTCTAAGCAGTCTTAACATCTGGAAGGAACAGAATATTGCTTTTCCGTTTCCCTGGCAGAAATTTCTTGTTATCCAACCCGAAGAACAATTTTCAGCCAGGCACATTGCCCCTCTTCTAGAAGACTACATTTCTTAGGTAATTTTGCACTAGATGTGACCGTGTAACTTTGTTCTGGTCAATAAAATTTAAGCAAAGCAATGTGCAGGACTTCAGGAAAGGCTTCTTAAATGAGAACAAATGAATGCTTCTGCATTTTTCTTTTTGGTTGCCTGGAATGAAAACATAAAGCGTGGGACTGAGCAATTACCCTGGATTATAAGGCAATATAAAAAGCTGGTGGAACCTCAAGATAGAAGTGCTGGTCCCTGATGGCTGGGGAGTTGCCAGCACCAATCCTGATTGCTTGTCTTTTTTTTTTGTAAAGTGAGAGAAACACTTTTTAAAGGTATTATAATTTAAAGTCTTTCTGTATGTGCAGATAAAACTAATCCTGAAGGGTAAACCTTCTATTTTTTTGTATTACTTATTTGTTTTCCTTGGGCTATTGTACTGTCTTTGACTTTCAGAACAGTATTAAATAACAATATTCATAGTAGCCATCCTCTTCTTGTTTTTCAGTGTAATGAATCAAAACCTACTCCATTAAGTGTGATATTTGCTATAGAGTTTTTATAGATATGCTATCTTATTAAGGATGAGAAAGTAAAAGGTATTTCTTATTGGTCATCAACTATGACTTACCTTCGTTAAATCACGGCAGTAGCCATTAAATGCTCATAGAGAGCTGTATAAAACTAAAACTGATCATACATAAGCTTTTAAAGAATCCTGGCCTTTTAACAAATTTTGTTCCTTTCAATACATAACAGGGACATTTACAATACAAATGAAATCTATAAATGCCTGTAACAAACTAAATCTTACTATATTCGTGAATTAACCAAATTAAAATGCCCACGTGACAGAATTTTAAGAATTACTTTGCAATTGACATTTTTATATTTTTCCTGGCCTTAACATAGCACCAATATAGACAGAATAAAAATGTTTTCTCCCTCTTATGAACAAGAGATGTTTTCAGTTTAGCATTTAATTGTTAAATTATAGATTTCTGTACTTTGCTTTAAGTAAAAAAGCTACCAGAAGCAACTCTACAGCAACAAAATGGACAGTCTTCAAGAAAAGCATAAGTACTTAGAAATGTACAGTCTCCCTAGACTGAACCAGGAAGAAACAGAAAACCTGAATAGACCAATTACTGGTACTGAAGTTAAATCAGTAATTTAAAAACTCCCAACAAACAAAAGTCCAGAATAAGATGGCTTCACAAGCAAATTCTACAAAACATTTAGAGAACAGTTAATATTTGTCCTTCTGAAACTATTCCACTAATTGCTGACGAAGGAACACTGCCAAACCACCACACTCTCATACCAAAACCAGACAACAATATCAATATCACCGACGAATATACATGCAAAAATCCTCAACAAAATATTAGCAAACCAAATCCAACAATACATTAAAAGGACCATACACTATGATCAAGTGAGATTTACCCCAGGGATGCAAAAATCCTTCAGTATCTGTAAATCAATTAAAGTGATACACCACATTAACAAATTAAAGAACAAAAACCATATAATCATCTTCATAGATGCAGATAAAACTGTTGGTAAAATTAAATATCCATTTATTATTAAAAACTCTCTGAAAAGTGAGCATAGAGGGAATATGTGCATGTGTGTTCGGTCGTGTCCAACTCTTTTTGACTCCATGGACTGTAAACTGCCACCTCCTCTGTCCATGGGATTTTCCAGGCAAGAATACTAGAGTGGGTTGCCATGTCCTTCTCCAGGAGATCTTCCTGACCGAGGGATCGAACCTGCACTCTTGCATTGGTGGGCAGATTCTTTACCACTGAGCCGCCTGGGAATAATAAAGACCATATATGACAAGTCCACAACTAAGAGCATACTCAGTGGTGAAAAGCTGGGAAAGAATTTCCTCTAAGGTCAGAAACAAGACAAGGGTGCCCACTGTCACCACTGTTACTCAACATAGAATTAGAAGTTCTAGTCATAGCAATCAGAGAAAAAATAAAAGAAATCCAAATTAGAAATAAAGAAGTAAAACTGTAGCCTGTTTTGTAGATGACATGGTACTATATATAGAAGACATAGAGATGGTCAATAGGCATATGAATATATGCTCAGCATCACTTATCATCAGAGAAATGAAAATCAAAACTACAATGAGATATCACCTCACACCAGTCAGAATGATTATCATCAAAAGTCCAAAAATAATAAATGCTAGAGAGGATATGGAGAAGAGTACCTTCCTGCACTGATGGTGGGAATGTACATTGGTACAACCATTATGCAGAACAGTATGGAGTTTCCCTAAAAAATTAAAAATAGAATTACCATATGATCCAGCAATCCCACTGCTGGGCATATATCCAAAAGCGACAAAAATTCTAATTCAAAAAGATACATGCACCCCAGTGTTCATAGCAGCACTATTTATAACAATAAAGACATAGAAGCAACCTAAATGTCTATTGACAAATGAATAAAGAAAATGTGTGTGTGTGTGTGTGTGTGTGTGTGTGTGTGTGTGTGTGTATAAACAATGGAATATTACTCAGACATAAAAGGATGAAATAATGCCATTTGCAGCAATGTGGATGGACCTGGATATTAAGTGAAGCAGCCAAAGACAAGTATGTGATATCACTTAACTGTGGTATACAAAAAATGATACGGATGAACTTATTTACAAAATACAAATAAATTCATAGACACTGAAAAAAACATACGGTTACCAACAGGGAGAAAGAGGTTAGGGATACACTAGGAGTTTGGGATTGACAGCTAGATACACAGAGAAGTCGTTCAGTCGTATCTGACTCTTTGTGACCCTGTGGACTGTAGCCCACCAGGCTCCTCCGTCTATGGGATTCTCCAGGCAAGAATACTGGAGTGGGTTGCCATTTCCTTCTCCAGGGGATCTTCCCGACCCAGGGATCGAACCCAGGTCTCCTGCATTGCAGGCAGATGCTTTAACCTCCAAGCCACCAGGGAAGCCCCAGAAAAACAGTACTACATATAAAATAGATGAACAGCAAGGACCTACTGTACAGGACAGGGAACTATAGTCAATAACTTATAATAACCAATAATAGAAACAAATCTGAAAAATATATATATGGGTTTAACGGAATCACTTTTCTACATGCCTGAAACTAACACAACATGGTGGATTAATCATATTTCAATTTAAAAAATAAAGCAAATTTGCTTAAGATTTCAACTGAAAAAAATGCTAGATAATTTAATACAAAGTGAAAGTCCCTCAGTTTTGTTTGATTCTTTGCAACCCCATGGACTATACAGTCCTTGGAATTTTCCAGGCCAGAGTACTAAAGTGGATAGACTTTCCCTTCTCCAGGGGATCTTCCCAACCCAGGGATCGAACCCAGGTTTCCCACATTGCAGGCAGATTCTTTACCAGTTGAGCCACCAGGGAAGCCCAATATGACACAAACATCACAAAATGCTTCTATTCTTTTAAAATAAAAGCAGAAGGGTTCTTTATACTTGCCATGTGACTTGGAATTTGTCACACTCAAAAAAATTCCAAGTCACATGGCAAATATAAAGAAACCTCTGTCTTTATTTTAAAGGAAAAGAAGCATTCATTAAAGACTGTTCAGAAGAAATGAAGAATAAGGCCAACAGAATATGAAGTTCTCAAAAAACAGAACAATGGGAAAATACATTTGATTTTTCCAGAATGTTCTCTTTTATATTCACTGCCAAATAACAACCTCGATTATTTTTCAGAAGTCAAGTACCTGTTAAGTATTATAAATGTACTATAACATTTACTTTTCATGTTATGTGCAAATACTTTGTAATCCTCATCTCTTAAAATCCTGCAAGGTACATGCCCACACAGTCTTCTACAGTATTTTAAACATACATCTGAATTTGTCAGCCGGATGTGCTGTAACTCTGACTCCTATGTTCATCTGATGACACAAACAGGCTTTGGATCAGCTGCCCAATTTAGATTTTGAAATTTATATGATCTCTGCTCTGTTTTTTTTTTTTTTTAAATACTTTATTCTACATTACAATACTGTATTTGTTCTGCCATACATTGACATGAATCAGCCACAGGTGTCCACAATCTCCCAATGCCGAAGCCCTCTCCCACCTCCCACCCCATATCATCTCCCTGAATCATCCTGTGCACCAGCCCCATGCATCCTGTATCCTGTATTGAACATAGACTGGTGCTTCATTCTTACAAGATAGTATACATGTTTCAAAGCCATTCTCCCAAATCATCCCACCCTCTCCCTCTCCCTCAGAGTCCAAAAGTATGTTCTATACCCCTGAGCCTCTTTTGTTGTCTCACATAGAGGGTCATCATTACTCTCTTTCTAAATTCCATATATATGTGTCAGTATACTGTATTGGTGTTTTTCTCTCTGGCTTACTTCACTCTGTATAATCGGCTCCACTTTCATCCATCTCATTAGAACTGAGTCGAATTTATTCTTTTAAGGGCTGAGTAGTACTCCATTGTGTATATGTACCACAGCTTTCTTATCCATTCATCTGCTGATGGACATCTAGGTTGCTTCCATGTCCTGGCTATTATAAACAGCGCTGCAATGAACATTGGGGTACATGTGTCTCTTTCAATTCTGGTTTCCTCAGTGTGTATGCCCAGCAGTGGGATTGCTGTGTCATAAGGCAGTTCTATTTGCAATTTTTAAGGAATTTCCACACTGTTTTCCATAGTGGCTGTAATAGTTTGCATTCCCACCAGCAATGTAAGAGGGTTCCCTTTTCTCCACATCCTCTCCAGCATTTATTGCTTGTAGGCTTTTGGATCGCAGCCATTCTGATTGGTGTGAAATGGTACCTCATTGTGGTCTTGATTTGCATTTCTCTGATAATAAGTGATGTTGAGCATCTTTTCATGTGTTTGTTAGCCATCCGTATGTCTTCTTTGGAGAAATGCCTATTTAGTTCTTTGGCCCATTTTTTTATTGGATCATTTATTTTCCTGGAATTGAGCTGCATAAGTTGCTTGTATATCTTTGAGATTAGTTGTTTGTCAGTTGTTTCATTTGCTATTGTTTTCTCCCATTCAGAAGGCTGTCTTTTCACCTTGCTTATAGTTTCCTTTGTTGTGCAGAAGCTTTTAATTTTAATTAGATCCCATTTGTTTATTTTTGCTTTTATTTACAGTATACTGGGAGGTGGGTCATAGAGGATCCTGCTGTGATTTATGTCGGAGAGTGTTTTACCTATGTTTTCCTCTAGGAGTTTTATAGTTTCTGGTCTTACATTTAGATCTTTAATCCATTTTGAGTTTATTTTTGTGTATGGTGTTAGAGAGATATCTAGTTTCATTCTTTTACAAGTGGTTGACCAGTTTTCCCAGCACCACCTGTTAAAGAGACTGTCTTTACTCCATTGTATATTCTTGCCTCCTTTGTTGAAGATAAGGTGTCCATAGGCATGTGGGTTTATCTCAGGGCTTTCTATTTTGTTCCATTGATCTATATTTCTGTCTATGTGCCAGTACCATACTGTCTTAATGACTGTGGCTTTGTAATAGAGCCTGAAGTCAGGCAAGTTGATTTCTCCAGTTCCATTCTTCTTTCTCAAGATTGCTTTGGCTATTTGAGGTTTTTTGTATTTCCACACAAATCTTGAGATTATTTGATCTAGTTCTGTGAAAAATACTGCCGGTAGCTTGATAGGAATTGCATTGAATCTGTAGATTGCTTTGGGTAGTATACTCATTTTCACTATATTGACTCTTCCAACTAGAACCTCAAACATCAGTGTTTTATTACTCAAAGGATCTTCAGTAATAATTATCAAAATATTTGAGTTTATAGACATACTACCAGTATACAAATTTTCTATTGCCCTTAAATATAGTAATATTGCAATGTATACTGCTTCAAGTCAGCTTGATCTTTATATGTTAGGTTCATGTTTTTCATCTCTTGATTCAATTACTTAGAATATAGCCTTAAGGAAGCAGATGGTAAGTGGGAGAGTAAAGACATGAATTGCGATTTCTTAATTATTTAGCTACCTAAGCCCCATAGATTAGTTGATAAAGTGGCCTTTCCCCAGACAAGAGACAATATATCTGAATTTTTCCAAAGGTGCTGATACTAATGATCATCTTCACTCTACAACTGTATTTAAACAGAGTACATATTTTAGGAATAATTATTAGGTTTTTTATAAATAAGGGTTTTTTTGGAAATAAGACATTATATTTCCACCATAGAAAAATTTGAGAGTAAGGGGTAAGTCAGATGTGATTACATCCAATGATGTAATCTTGGAATAAAATTTAACACTTAAGTCAATCATATTCCCAGATGACTCGAGGTACCTGTTTATACCATCAATGTAGGGTAAATGAATTTATACAAGTGAAGCTGAATTAAGGAAACAGAAAAATGTCATAAGGTTCTTGCTTTGACAGTGATAAAATTAGATCACATGAAACTGCTAAATTTGACTCTTTTGATTTTCAAAATGCAAATTTCATATTGTTCAACCCTAAATTAATAGCTAATATCCATTTAGCACAAAGGATTTTATATGTATTCAATCACTTAATCTTCATAGCCATTCAGTGTGGTAGGTATAAAATCTACCATAACATTTTACAGAAGATAAAAAAAATGCAGAGGGGTTTAAGAATATCCTTTTAGTCATACATACAGTATTTCTTAGAGCTGAATTTAAAACCCAAGTGCTGTAACTCTGATACCAAAGCTCTGAATCCCTGGGCTACACTTATTTTGTATTCAGTCCATAGAATATAAGTTAACTAAATTTACTTTAATTCAGAGTTGGAACTCTGAATTACAAAATACTCTAAATGTCTACCCATTGGACAAAATGTGTAGCTGAATTGCAGATTGATACATTACTTCCTGCTAGACAGATCCACCTAGATACTGTGCAGACTTCTTCTATTCAATACCACTAAAAGAAACCTTACCATCTTCCCTCACTCCTCCCAGTGGCTCATGCCAAAATCCTGGGTATTATCTTAGATTCTTTCTCCATTTCTAGTTAAATCATTTACCATGTTTAGTCATTGCTATTGCCTGTTTTGTTTTCACACCTACCATCTTCCCTCCACCACCTCTATAAATGTCCCTCATGTGGACAATTATAATTGACTCATATTGTCCCACTTTTGCCAATGATTCATCTCCCTTAAGTTCATCAGTTATAGGGTGGATTTTTGAACATTCACATGTTAGGTTATTTCTCACTCCTTTTCTACCGGAGCACACTTACGTGAAATATGTATCAAGCTGTTTTACAACTTTTCATTGATTTTCCCCTGTTCCTACTAGTTTTAAGTCCCGAAGCATTAGTTCATATCTTGTAGTTACATTAATATTCCATAATGCCATGTTATACAAGTGTGAAATTTAATAATAGTCCTTTATTGTAATTGAGATGTTTACCAACTACATACATTTTTTTTAACCTCTACATCTTAAATTATTTGCTTATTCATTACTTTAAAACTAGTCTAGATCATTTGCAGACACAGCATGTCAAATAAATCACTGAGTACCAAATAGCTTCCCATGACTTGCTATTGGCTCAAGGCTTTGTCCTCTGGTTTGGAAAGTCAGCCCTCTGTGATTTATAACTCAATTTATATTTAAGTACTATAAACTTATTTTAAAGACAACTGACATAACATCTTTTTATCAGTTCCAGTTCTTGTGAACTATTTTAAAGGGTTAAAGAAACTTTATTTCTTCAGTGGATAGGTTCAATAAAGTGAAATCCTTCACAATATCACACACACACACATACATATATGATGTCATCAACATACCAAGCATCTTGCTCATGTTCAGATGCATATATTTGCAAGTGTATTTGCCATCAACCTGCTCCTGGCTTGGTATAAATAATACATTTGATTATGTGTGCCAATATGTTGTGATCTATTGTGTAAAACCTACATTTTAATTTAATGTGATTTAAATTTTTCAGTGCATTGATTTGTAATATAACCTATAGTAGAAAAGGGCTCTCTGCTTTTCCTTCAAATGCAAATATATCTCTGAAACTTCAGGTCCCCAGGGTGTTGAGAATCTTGAGGTCCCTTTGGATAACTCATTAAAATTCAAGGTTATAGGACCTTGAGGGAAGCTGGTGTTGGTGGGAAGGGATTAATGAAAGAGGAGAATGATCTGATTTTCTGGGAACATGTACAAAACCAGAGTTTTTACCCAAAGGTAGCCCACTTCTACTAGACAAGGAGCACAAAATAACTCTTCTTCCACCACAATAATTTAGAACTGGTACATACATACCACATTTACATCCTTTTGCCCTCAATGGTTGTGAATATCATATCCGTGCTACTTTTGACCATATGGGAAGGCATTCAGTTATTCTTCCCATCATCCTGGTTTGTACAAGCTGTCTTTGTTTGGTTGAATTTAAGGGAATCCTGCAAGGCTTGCCCTTGCTGTGGCATACACTTGGGAGATGAAATCAAGGGCCAGTCCATGCAAGGCTTCCATCATCTCCTACATCACCAGTCCTTCAGTCTGCCCAAAGACAGGGGACAAAGGAAAGTATGTCTGCTGACCAACAGCTACCTCCCATGTTTTCTCTCTGACTATCTTCCCTACCCTTCATGTAGCAAACTGTATTTAGCCTCAGGAACATTAAGGGGCTTTTCAGGTGGTGCTAGAGGTAAAGAATCTGTATGCAATGCAGGAAACTTAAGAGATGGATTATATCCCTGGGTTGGGAAGGTCACTTGAAGGAAGTCATGGCTACCGACTCCAGTACTCTTGCCTGGAGAATCCCATGGACAGAGGAGACTGGCAGGCTACGGTCCATAGGATTGCAAAGAGTTGGGCACTACTGAAGTGACTCAGCACACACAGGGACATGAAAACAGGGCTGGATTGATATTATATCCTTCTAGATAATTTTGCCTCATGCTTGGTCCTTGGCTTTTAGTTTCAAAAGTCAAGAATTTGCCACACCAGCTACTTCTGCTGTGTCATTCCTTCCCAGAGGAGAGTAAGTACCAATTATTCTTACTTCTTATTACTGTTTGAAAAAGGAAACATACAGAAGTATAGGAAAAACAATGTGGTCCACCGGAGAAGGGAATGGCAAACCACTTCAATATTCTTGCCTTGAGAACCCCATGAAGAGTATGAAAAGGCAAAATGATAGGATACTGAAAGAGGAACTCCCCAGGTCAGTAGGTGCCCAATATGCTACTGGAGGTCAGTGGAGAAATAACTTCAGAAAGAATGAAGGGATGGAGCCAAACCAAAAACAATACCCAGCTGTGGATGTGACTGGTGATAGAAGCAAGGTCCGATGCTGTAAAGAGCAATACTGCATAGGAATCTGGAATGTCAGGTCCATGAATCAAGGCAAATTGGAAGTGCTCAAACAAGAGATGGCAAGGATGAACGTCGACATTCTAGGAATCAGTGAACTAAAATGGACTGGAACGGGTGAATTTAACTCAGATGACTATTATATCTACTATTGAGGGCAGGAATCCCTCAGAAGAAATGGAGTAGCCATCATGGTCAACAGAAGAGTCTGAAATGCAGTATGTGGATGCACTCTAAAAAACAACAGAATGATCTCTGTTCGTTTCCAAGACAAACCATTCAATATCACAGTAATTCAACTCTATGCCCCAACCAGTAATGCTGAAGAAGCTGAAATTGAACGGTTCTGTGAAGACCTACAAGACCTTTTAGAACTAACACTCAAAAAAGATGTCCTTTTCATTATAGGGGACTGGATGGAATGCAAAAGTAGGAAGTCAAGAAACACCTGGAGTAACAGGCAAATTTGGCCTTGGAATGTGGAATGAAGCAGGGCAAAGACTAATAGAGTTTTGCCAAGAAAATGTACTGGTCATAGCAAACACCCTCTTCCAACAACACAAGAGAAGACTCTACACATGGACATCACCAGATGGTCAACACCGAAATCAGATTGATTATATTCTTTGCAGCCAAAGATGGAGAAGCTCTATACAGTCAGCAAAAACAAGACCAGGAACTGACTGTGGCTCAGATCATGAAATCCTTATTGCCAAATTCAGACTGAAATTGAAGAAAGTAGGGGAAACCACTGGACCATTCAGGTATGACCTAAATCAAATCCCTTATGATTATACAGTGGAAGTGAGAAAGAGATTTAAGGGCCTAGATCTGATAGATAGAGTGCCTGATGAACTACGGACTGAGGTTTGTGACACTGTACAGGAGACAGGGATCAAGAACATCCCCATGGAAAAGAAATGCAAAAAAGCAAAACGGCTGTCTGGGGAAGCCTTACAAATAGCTGTGAAAAGAAGAGAAGTGAAAAGCAAAGGAGAAAGGAAAGATATAAGCATCTGAATGCAGAGTTCCAAAGAATAGCAAGAAGAGGTAAGAAAGCCTTCTTCAGTGATCAATGCAAAGAAATAGAGGAAAAGAACAGACTAGGAAAGACTAGAGATCTCTTCAAGAAAATTAGAGTTACCAAGGAAACATTTCATGCAAAGATAGGCTCGATAAAGGAACAGAAATGGTAGGGACCTAACAGAAGCAGAAGGTATTAAGAAAAGGTGGAAAGAATACACAGAAGAACTGTACAAAAAGGATCTTCATGACCCAGATAATCACGATGGTGTGACCGCTCATCTAGAGCCAGACATCCTGGAATGTGAAGTCGAGTGGGCCTTAGAAAGCATCACTATGAACAAAGCTAGTGGAGGTGATGGAATTCCAGTTGAGTTGTTTCAAATCCTGAAAGATGATGCTGTGAAAGTGCTGCACTCAATATGCCAGCAAATTTGGAAAACTCAGCAGTGGCCACAGGACTGGAAATGGTCAGTTTTCATTCCAATCCCAAAGAAAGGCAATGCCAAAGAATGCTCAAACTACTACACAATTGCACTCATCTCACATGCTAGAAAAGTAATGCTCAAAATTCTCCAAGCCAGGCTTCAGCAATATGTGAACCGTGAACACCCTGATGTTCAAGCTGGTTTTAGAAAAGGCAGAGGAACCAGAGATCAAATGGCCAACATCTGCTGGATCATGGAAAAAGCAAGAGAGTTCCAGAAAAACATCTATTTCTGCTTTATTGACTATGCCAAAGTCTTTGACTGTGTGGATCACAACAAAATGTGGAAAATTTGAAAGAGATGGGAATACCAGACCACCTAACTTGCCTCTTGAGAAATCTGTATGCAGGCCAGGAAGCAACAGTTAGAACTGGACATGGAACAACAGACTGGTTCCAAATAGGAAAAGGAGTATGTCAAGGCTGTATATTGTCACCCTGCTAATTTAACTTATATGCAGAGTACATCATGAGAAATGGTGGACTGGAAGAAACACAAGCTGGAATCAAGATTGCCAGGAGAAATATCAATAACCTCAGATATGCAGATGATACCACCCTTACGGCAGAAAGTAAAGAGGAACTAAAAAGCCTCTTGATGAAAGTAAAGAGGAGAGTGAAAAAGTTGGCTTGAAGCTCAACATTCAGAAAATGAAGATCACGGCATCTGGTCCCATCACACCATGGCAAATAAATAGGGCAACAGTGGAAACAGCGTCAGACTTTTATTTTTCTGGGCTCCAAAATCACTGAGGATGGTGACTGCAGCCATGAAATTAAAAGACGCTTCCTCCTTGAAAAAAAGTTATGACCAATCTACAGAGCATATTCGAAAGCAGAGACATTACTTTGCCGACTAAGGTCCATCTAGTCAAGGCTATGGTTTTTCTAGTAGTCATGTTTGGATGTGAGAACTGGACTGTGAAGAAGGCTGAGTGCCAAAGAATTGATGCTTTTGAACTGTGGTGTTGGAGAAGACTCTTGAGACTCTCTCGGACTGCAAGGAGACCCAACCAGTCCATTCTGATGGACATCAACCCTGAGATTTCTTTGGAAGGTATGATGCTAAAACTGAAACTCCAGTATTTTGGCCACCTCATGTGAAGAATTCACTCATTGGAAAAGACTTTGATGCTGGGAGAGATTGGGGACAGGAGAAGGGGACGACTGAGGATAAGATGGCTGGATGGCATCAGTGACTCAATGGACGCGAGTCTGAGTGAATTCTGGGAGTTGGTGATGGACAGAGAGGCCTGGCGTGCTGTGATTCATGGGGTCGCAAAGAGTCAGACACAACTGAGAGGCTGAACTGAACTGAAAGCAAAATATTTTTGCACTATGTTCCATTTTTAAAATTTGTTTTAATTTTAACCTTATTTAATCATTGCTCAGGGAAAACTCAGTTATATTAATTAAGGCTAATATTTTAAATAATGATAAAACATTGAAAGGATAAATTTTAAAACATTCGGCATCCTCCAATTCTACTGTAGGTAGCACACTGAACTTTGAATCAGTTCAGTTCAGTTCCATCTCTCAGTCGTGTCTGACTCTTTGCAACCCCATGAACTGCAGCACACCAGGTCTCCCTGTCCATCCCCAACTCCTGGAGTCCACCCAAATCCATGTCCATTGAGTCAGTGATGCCATCCAACCACCTCATCCTCTATCATCCCCTTCTCTTCCTGCCTTCAATCTTTCCAAGCATCAGAGTCTTTTCAAATAAGTCAGTTCTTTGCATCAGGTGGCCAAAGTATTGGAGTTTCAGCTTCAACATCAGTCCTTCCAGTGAATACTTAGGACTGATCTCCTTGCAGTTTAAGGGACTCAAGAGTCTTCTCCAACACCACAGTTCAAAAACATCAATTCTTCAGTGCTCAGCTTTCTTTATAGTTCAACTTTCACATCCATACATGACCACTGGAAAAATCATAGCCTTGACTAAATAGACCTTTGTTAACAAAGTAATGTCTCCGCTTTTAATATGCTGCCTAGGTTGGTCATAACTTTCCATCCAAGGAGTAAGTGTCTTTTGATTTCATGGCTGCAATCACCATCTGCAGTCATTTTGGAGCCCCCAAAAATAAAGTCAGCCCCTGTTTCCCCATCTATTTTCCATGAAGTTATGGGACCAGATGCCAAGATCTTCATTTTATGAATGTTGAGCTTTAAGCCAACTTTTTCATTCTTCTCTTTCACTTTCATCAAAAGGCTCTTTAGTTCTTCTTCACTTTCTGCCATAAGGGTGGTATCATCTGTATATCTGAGGTTATTGATATTTCTCCCAGCAATCTTGATTCCAGCTTGTGTTTCCTCCAGCCCAGTGTTTCTCATGATGTACTCTGAAAATACTTTAAATAAGCTGGGTGACAATATACAGCCTTGATGTACTCCTTCTCCTATTTGGAACCAGTCTGTTGTTCCATGTCCAGTTCTAACTGTTGCTTCCTGACCTGCATACAGGTTTCTCAAGAGGCACGTCAGGTGGTCTGGTATTCCCATCTCTTTCAGAATTTTCCACAGTTTATTGTGCTTTTAAATGCCTTCCTACATGTGGTCCAGTCTTTCTAAAAAAATTTTTGTCTAATAATCACTTATAATTATAATACCAATAAATCAGGCTATATAGCTGCCTAAATTTATATTTTTTAATTACATTTTTTTAATTAAATTTATTTATTTTCTTAATTACAATACTGTATTTGTTTTGCCATACATTGACACGAATCAGCCATAGTA
Organism: Nanger dama; assembly: GCA_917880005.1. Classification (NCBI taxonomy): domain Eukaryota; kingdom Metazoa; phylum Chordata; class Mammalia; order Artiodactyla; family Bovidae; genus Nanger; species Nanger dama. Next base: position 37,981,110 of record CAKJTW010000015.1, read on the forward strand.
CTCATTTGCTCCAATACATTAAATCTAGTTCCATCATTAGTTTTGAAATGTGTGACTTTTAAATTAATAAGAACTTTAATTTTACTATGCTGTAGAATAAAATGTAACATGAAGAGATGCGAAAAATATTTATTTTCATGGGTCATTCAGTTTATTTTGAAGTTTTAGGTTTTCTCAAATCATACATCCTCAAAGTTTAAGAAGTTCAAATAGGAGATAAAAGAAAAAACTGAGCAAAATATCTGAATGAGTGAAGTCACTCAGTCGTGTCTGACTCTTTGTGATCCCATGGACTACCAGGCTCCTCTGTCCATGGGATTCTCCAGGCAAAAATACTGGAGTGGGTTACCATTTCCTTCTCCAGGGCATCTTCCCAACCCAGGGATTGAACCCAGGTCTCCCACATTGGAGGCAGACACTTTAACGTTTGAGCCACCAGGGAAGCAAGTGCTAAACCATTTCTTCAATCAGCTATCCGAGACACTTGGTGTAGTTTTACTCGTCATTTTTAGCCATGATTATTGAAAAACTAATTATTTGTAAATGCTGATTATAATACTTCCTTTAGAGGATTGTTATGAGGATTAATAGAGATAGAACAGAGTCTGACACACGATAAATTCTTTAATGCATAATAAATACATTTCTGGTAGCACCCTGGGAGGAAACCATCAGAAAAAGACAGAACTATCCCTGAGACTGTATAGAAAGAGAGACCTTCTAGACCTGGAGGCTTACTGGAGGGAAGTACTATGTGCATGGCTTTAATGGGAAGGGAGAAGTCATATGGGGTCCCCTGGTGACTCAGGCGGTAAAGAATCTGCCTGCAATGTGAAAGACTTGGGTTCGATCCTTGGGTTGGGAGAGCCCCTGGAGAAGGAAACTGGCTACCCTCTCCTGTATTCTTGCCTGGAGCATCCCATGGACAGAGGAGCCTGGCGGGCTACAGCCCATGGGATGGCAAACAGTCAGACACGATTGAAGCATGAGGTAGTACATGCTTCACAAGAGGCAGTACACAAGCGGTAGTACAGGGTGCTGAGAATCTAACAGGATGAAGTGCACGGTATGCGGAGGTCCTTTGGCTGATGCAGAGCAGCCCAGGCACGCAAAGCAAAAAGTAGAGATGCAGACATAAGAGAAGTCACTCCAGGAAAAAAAAATAAAAATAAAAAAGGATAAAGGGAAAGTAAACCTAAAGAAAATTTCAGGAAGGGCAGCAAAGCCCTAAATAATGAGTCAGATACTGAGTGAAAGTTTCTAGCTGAGTGCTTCCTCCTGCAAAACCAGAAACAGATCAAGAGCAGCCACCTAAACACTGTCAAGGACCCACTGAACTGTTAGAATTCACTTAGTTGTCAAAATTAAATTTGATACAGCACTTTTCTTTAAATGCACATTGTTTATTGTATAATTATCATACATGGTTATTCCTAAGTATGCATTTATTTTTCTAATTCAACTTTCAGTTAAAAATCCTAAGAATTGGTTACATTTTTGTAAACCATCTGACAAAGTAGGAGATAAATATATTAGATGAGGTCAATCTCATTTTTGAACCAATTCAGAATAAAATTTCAGAGGGAGAGATGTTCAGAATTGAAATCATGCATAGCAATGGTAGTGACAAATATTTTGCAGCTTTTGTATTAATGTATGAAAGTTTTCATAGTTAAAAAATTATATGAGAACCATTTACCTTCATCATGACTGTGTTAAATATTACAAGTCATTTAGTAAATGATGAAATATAAAAAGTTATTATGTTGTTATTTGGGGGTCATTAGTGCATTTAACATCACAGCCATTTTGGAGGCAAACAGTAGGGAACTTCATAAACTAAGGTCCTTGAACTGTATTTCCATGAAGCATGTGGAGAATGATAAATTGAAGACCATCCCACCCACACACAGTGACATATCACCTTCTCATTTTCTGCCTCCCTGTTTTCACAAGTCTTCCACCTCATTTTCTCTTCATGCTGTGATTCTCTTACTTTTCCCTGATATCATCACTGTATATTTATTCTTTTTCTTTCTAAAAGGGAACGCTAAAAAGAAAAAAATGGCAAATGTAACAGGAAAACTTAATCTGCTTTGTTTAACTATATCCTTAAATTTTAAAGGAAGAGCTATTAAGCTCTTAAACTATTAAGTTAAGCTATTCAGCTTAAACTATTCACATTTTTGTTTTCTTTTTAGCACTCTTTATACATGTAACTGAAGCTCCAACACTTTGGCCACCTGATGCGAAGAACTGATTCATTGGAAAAGACCCTGAGGCTGGGAAAAATTGAAGGCAGGAGGAGGGGACGACAGAGGATGAGATGGTTTGAGGGCATCACTGACTCAATGGACATGAGTTTGAACAAGCTCCAGGAGTTGGTGATGGACAGGGAAGCCTGGTGTGCTGCAGTCCATGGGGTCACAAAGAGTCGGGCACAGCTTAGTGACTTAACTGAACTGACACATGGAACTGATTTTTTGTGATTTAAATTTTCAATATCTTGCTTTTTAGCAGGATGACCCTTGTGACAAGGTAGAATCTACTTTGCTTTTTTATATCCCTGGCACCCACCACAGTGCCTCCATATCGTAGGCATTGTCAACATGTGTGGACAGAAAAATTTCTTAGATATTAATTAATCACTCATTCATCCATTCAACTTCAGAATGAAAGACACTGGTTGAGAGGTAGACTCAGCTGTGCACAAATTCTTACCCTTATGGATCTTACACTCTAGAAGGGGATACAGACAAGGAACTATTAAAGAGATGATTATAAGATATAATTCAAGGTACTGACGAGTGCTATAAATAAAAAATGGATAAAAATAATAATAGGGCGTGATGAAGCAGGGGCCTGTTTTAGATAGAGATGGTGTATGAAGACAAATGACAGGAAGATCAGAATGCAGAAGTCAAAAGAAAGCATCTCATGGAAGGCCTTAGAAGTCTTGATGAGGACTTTGAGTTTACTGAGAAGCTATTAGAGGGTCATAGAGGAATAATATAATGTGATTTACATTTTAAAAGAAGCACTTTGACTGTTATATATTAGAGTAAGATGGGTACTGAGGAGCGTGTTCAAGGCTTTGCCACAGTATGGAAGAAGAGACAAGACAGTGAGATTTGAGTTCTGTTTAGAAGTAGAGATGATAGTATTTCAAGATTTGGATGCCAGATGATCAGTTTAGTACTTAAATTTTAAAACTCTTAATACAAACTTTGTAAAATGGAGGTCATAGCTTTTATTCTCACACATTAAGGCCCAGTTTGTTCCACTTCTTACAGGTATCACATTCAAAGAAATAAAACATTCTAAAAATGCATTATCAGAAATTCTAACTTCTATTGAATTGTCTTGGAAAGTACTATGGCGGATCATTCATCTCATACAACCAATTCTCTTAAAATCCCCTTTCACCACCTTCTTTTCCTCTGATTCTTATGTAGTTCAACAGATCCCTGCCCCACTCCCCCATTCTCTAGTCCCTCTCTCAACTCCCCCTGAACCATCTCAATCAATACCAGCCCATCTTCCTCTCTTCCTGTCCCCTTGTCAGTTTATATCTATCTCAAGATAGTCCTGACCTCTGAAGGCCGGTGAAAGTACTGCTCAGTGTATCTTTCATTTTTCCTCCCCTATCCATTACCCACTCAGCATAACAGAAACCAGGCTGTGCAGCTGTCACAATAGCAAAGCCAACTTCCTTAGCCTTAAGGTCAGAGCAGCAGTGAGTTAGGTAGTTAGAATAGGAAAAAGGAGTCCAGAATGACAGGTGCTAAAAGACAAAGAAGGGAAAAGCCCGTGAAAATAGAACAAAGGAAGGTCCGAGGACTGGGGTGAGAACCTGAGGTGAAGCAAACAGCCCTCTCTTTTGAGCTTGCTCTCTCTCCTTTTCCCATCTTTTGGATCAGCCTGCCCTCACACCTCACGATGTATTTTTCCTTTGCTTGCCAAATAAAACTGAGCTGTCCATTGGTGGCTTCAAATTTTTGGTGTGGTGAGACAGAACCAAGGAAATTACAAAGGCCCCCGACACACATGGTGCAGAGCAAGCTCAATTTTGGCTCCTCTATTTATATGTTTTTCTCCTCCCCCTGAGCCTGCCATATGTAAACTGGGCAGGCCAGGAGGGCTGTTTGCTTCACCTCAGGTTCTCACTCCAGTCCTCAGACCTTCCTTTCTTCTGTTTTCTCAGGCTTTTCCCTTCTTTGTCTTTAGCACCTGCCATTCTGGACTCCTTTTTCCTATTCTAACTACCTAACAAGTGGAAGGTATTGAGACTCATAAGTGTGTTGCCCCTCTGACATTTATTATATGGACCATGAGCCAGAAAACAGAGGTCTAAAAGATCTAAAATTCAGCTTAACTAAAATTTAAGCTAGAAATATCAACGAGTCATTCTGAGGATCAGTACAGAAAAGTGATCAAAATCTTTTGCTGTTTCCAAAACTGAAATACATATTTACTTGTGTATCGGAATAATTGTCTTGAAAATCAAAGGAACAAGTTTCTGACATACACTACATCATGCATTGTTTAGGTATGAGAATGCAAATTTTCAACTGATTTGTGAATCACTAACTTGAAAATGTTTATTTTGGGTGGGCTTGATTCAACCTAACCTTGATGAATTCACAAATTTTTTAAATTAACTTTTTAACTTGCAAAATAGGTTTTTCTATTCTTAATTTATTTTTTATTCATCCAACTATTATAAAAGATAACAGTTGATTAGTATTCTAAAATACAACTATACTTCTTTGATTATGAAATTATAGGCAGCTGCTCTTCAGTAAGACATGTTTAATAACAGAGAGTAAATTAATTGGTAGGTAAAGTATATCTTTTTAAATGTTTTAATGATCCATGTAATTATAAATTCCAAAAATATATTCAAAATTGCTTATGGAATATTAAATATAGTACTATAATTGTGCCTTTCATCAACCTCTTATTTTGAAAAGAGTTATCAAAATCAGGTCTTTGTTTCCCATATTTTCATTTTTTTCTAACTAATGATGAAACCTCTTATTATGTGCTTGCTAAATAGTATTCTATAATAAATACATGTATAAGAAAGGTCATTTTAGAGACACAAATGAAGCATGAACATCTTTTAAACTTAAACTATTATTAACAGAAAAAATATTATAAATGGAAAATACAGAAGAACATAATAAAAACAAAAGTTTCCCAGAATACCACCATAAAGATAAAACACTCATTTTGAAATATTTTCAGTCTTTTTTCTATGCTTCTATGAGTACATAAAATAGTTACTATTAATTGAAATAATTATGCATATTTTGCATCTTGGTTTTAATACTTAGCATTGTGTTATTAGCATTCTCTACATCAATAAAATCTATTTTAAAGCAAAGTAACTTCAGATGATGGTAAGACCTCTAAAGAATACAAAGCAGAATAATGATTTTCTGAGCAACTAAGGAAGGAAGATGGACTGTATTAGACTAGAGAGCGTGCAAGAACTTTTCTTAGAAAGTATTTGAACTGAGGAGTTTTGATGGCTGAACATATGTGTCAGTTTGACCAGACCATCAGGTGCCCAGACATTTGGTTAAACATCATTCTGGGTGTATCTGTATCAGTGTTTCTAAATGAGATTAATAATTGAGTTAGTTTATTATAACTTCCAATTATAAGATAAATAAGTTCTGGGAATGTAATGTACAATATAATGACTAAACAAAGTTGCTAAGAGTAGATTTTAAAAGTTCTCATTACAAGAAAAAAATTGTAACTATATGTGGTGATGAATTAATTAAGCTTATTGTGGAAATAATTTTAGCTACACATAGCTATCAAATCATTAAAATATATAAATACATAAAACAAATATATAAAACAAATACAATGCTATATATCAATTATATCTCAATTTTTAAGGAAACTGGATATGAATGGTACTAAAAAAAAAAATCAAAACCAACAACATTTGATGTGGTAGACTGAGTAAGGCAGATTGTCCTTCTTTATGTGGGTGGATCTCATCCAGTAAGATGAAGCCCTGTAAGCCTGAATGAAAGGGAACACCTTCTGCCTTTTAAGCTGGAACATCAGTCTTTCCTTGCCTTTGAACTTGAACTGAACATTGGCTCTATTTTGAGCCTGCTGCTTTTTGGACTGGAACTTACACCAATGGCTTTCCCAATTCTCAGGCACTCAGATCAAAACTACATCATCAATTCTCCTGAGTTTCTAGCTTGCCAACTGCATTCATGGGACATCTCATAGGACTTTTCATCCTCCATAATTGTGTGAGCCAGTTCTTTGCTTTTTTTTTTTTTTGTATCCAATTCCTTTTAATAAACACACATATTCTGTAAAATATATATCTTATATAAGTAAATATATATGTGTATATAGTCTGTTTCACTGGAAATCATGACTAATATAGAATATACCTAAACATTAAAAAAATTTTCCAACATAGGCTGAAGGACTGAATAGAAGTTTTTCCAAAAAGGAAATGCAAATAGCCAACAGGCACATGAAAAGATGCTCTACATCACTAACCCTCAGGGAAATATACATCAAAACCACAATGAGGTATCACCTCACCTGTCACAGTGACTGTCATCTAAAAGAACACAAATAACAAATGTTGGAAAGATATGGAGAAAATGGAACCCATGTACACTGTTGGTAGGAATGTAAATTGGTCCAGCTGTTACAGAGAATAGTATGGAGACTGAGATGGTTGGGTGGCATCATCAACTCAATGAACATGAGTTTGAGCAAACTCTGGGAGATAGCGAAGGATAGGAAATCATGGTGCTGCAGTTCATGTGGTCACAAAGAGTTGGACATGACTTACCAGCTGAACAACAATGGAACTTTCTTAAAAACTAAAAGCAGAACTACCATAAGCAGCTCAATGTTTACAGCAGCATGGTTTATAATCACAAACATATGGAAGCAACCTAAGGGTCCATCAACAGATGAATGGATAAAGAAGTTGTGGTGTGTATATATTCAGTTCAGTTCAGTCGCTCAGTCGTGTCCGACACTGCGAGCCCATGAATCACAGCACGCCAGGCCTCCCTGTCCATCACCAACTCCCCGGAGTTCACCCAGACTCACGTCCATCGAGTCAGTGATGCCATCCAGCCATCTCATCCTCTGTCGTCCCCTTCTCCTCTTGCCCCAATCCCTCCCAGCATCAGAGTCTTTTCCAATGAGTCAACTCTTCACATGAGGTGGCCAAAGTGCTGGAGTTTCAACTTCAGCATCATTTCCTCCAAAGAAATCCCAGGGCTGATCTCCTTCTACATACACATATTTTATATATATATATATATATATTCTGTACAGAATAAATGTTTGACAATTTTCAGGGTTTTATTAGGTATTATATATCTGTATACTTGTTTAAAAGTTCTCTTTTGGAATATTTGTTAATTTAACTTACATGCAGGTTTAGGATATAAAGCTTTGCTTTCAGGAGAACAGGCACAATGTGGTACAAATGCTTTGCAATGTAAATAAGTCTATGACATTAAGACATAGTTCAGCTATTTAATAATATTTAATAAAGTAATTGGGCTTCCCAAGTGGCACTAGTGGTTAAGAATCTTCTTGCCAACACAAGAGATATGGGCTCAATATCTGGGTTGGGAAGATACCCTAGAGTAGGAAATGGCACTTAAATACTCTTGCCTGGAAAATTCCATGGGCAGAGGAGCCTGGTGAGCTATATATAGTCCGTGAGGCCGCAAAGAATTTGACATGACTGAGCACATCCACAATAAAATAATCATTTTAATGGCTGGTTAATACCCTTTTAAATGGCTGTGTCATTCCCTAGTATTGTGTATTTAGGAGGATTCAAATTTTCAACATCACAGATAATTCCCAAGTGCACGTCTTTATATCTCTCACTTTTTCCTTTTTTTTTTTCTCCTAAAATCCCCAGAGGGTCAGAATGTCTTTGCATAGTTCTTGATATCTATGGGAAAATCACTTTACAAAATACTTTTACAAATTTATTTTGCCTCCAATAATGAAAGTATCATAATTTCATACCACTCCCTTGCCCCAAATAAAGGAAATCTACTAATGAATGACAGATAATGTGATAAGGAGCATGGTTTGATAAACCTGCCAAAAAAAAAAAAGAAAGAAATAGTACAGCTCTACTTTATCCTTGTGAAAAACTTTCCATAATAGGAAGGTTCTTAGAAACTTGAATATAATATTATTTTATAGTATAAGTGTCTATTATAAACATTTATAGTATATCCTCCTAGCAAATCATCCTAATTAGGGAATCCTTACATGCATATCAATATTTCTGGAAAGAAAGAATTCTTTATAAATAATACAAGTTGAATTTACAAGCTATATTTGCTATATTAAAAGTACTTAGAAAAAACTGCTATTTTTTCAAATGACAGTAGTCTCCCCACCCCTACTCCTTCCCTTAATTTATGAAGGCAATGTCACAATACAATACGCTGAGCCATGTATAGTTGGCATTTTTTTTTTTTAAAGATCCTGGGCTCTCTAACGGCTCTGTGGATGCATGCATCTTGACAAGCTTTAACAAGGGCACACCTGCAAGGACTCAGCCTCCTGAGCCTGCCTTTACTCAGGTTCAGAATGTCAGGAGCACCATGGCCTCGTGTAACATGAACAAGGATCCAGTGTCACTGACCATTATTCAAGCATTTTCAAGTAGCTCCTTCTTCACCAATCACGTTTCTCCATTAGTGTATTTCATATCTGAAATGTGTTCTATACAACAAGCAAACTGGTTACAATTAACTCCTCTTTTATTTTTGTGTTTGTTTATATAAGGCACACTGATCAAACATATAGCTTCACCTAATTTGCAATGAAAGCAATGACTTGATATGTAATTTTTTAGAACTGTGGATAAGATTTTTTTAAAGAGCTTTCAATTGTCTTATGCACTATTTAAAACCAAGTGATTACTTTTCTCGACATATCCTGCACAGGTGCTGACTGATCTGTAGGACTATTTAAGTGTGGTGGATAGACATTTACTCAGGTAAATGCTTAAGAATTCTTTTGTAGTACAATGTTTTATAAGAAATAAATAACTTGAAAGCACTGAGCACTTAATATTTGATACACATTCAATAAAATGCGTACACAGTAGGAATCTACATAATAAACTTGCTATATGTCTTTTAAAATTTTATTTTAATTGAAGGACAATCACTTCACAACACTGTGGTTACCCCTGCCACATATTGACATGGATCAGCCATGGGCACACTTGTGCAGCCCCAATCCTGAACCCCACCTCCCACCCCACTCCACCCCTCTGGGCATTCCAGTGCACTGGCTTTGAGTGTCTAGCTTGATGCATCACACTTGCACTGGTCATCTGTTTTACATACGGTAATATACATGTTTCAACCCTATTCTCTCATAACTTCCCAGCCTTGCCTTCTCACACATATTTCAATAGTCTGTTCTTTACATTTGTGTCTCTTTTGTTCCCTTGCATATAGGAACATTGTTAACATCTTTATAAATTCCATATATATGCATTAATATACTGTATTAGTGTTTCTCTTTCTGACATATTTCACTCTGTTTAATAGGCTCCAGTTTCATCCACTGCATTAGAACGGACTCAAATGGATTATTTTTTATAGCTGAGTAATATTCTATTGTGTATATGTATCACAACTTCCTTATCCATTCATTTGCTGATGGACATCTAGGATGCTTCCATATCCTAGCTATCATGAAGAGTGTTGCAATGAACACTGGAGTACATGTGTCTCTTTCAAATCTAGTTTCCTCGGTGTGCATGCCCAGCAGTGGGACTGTTGGATATCTTTATTATAATTCATCTACTGAAAAAAATATTTATTAAACATTAGCTACATGCCAACTTCTGTTCTCAATTATAGAAACACAGAGGAGAACAAAACAGCAAATGAGCCTGCTTTTGAGAAATGGATACTCTTAATACAGGGCAATAACTAACAAGTGGTGGTGGTTTACACTAAGTTGTGTATGACTCTTGTGACCCATGGACTATAGCTCACCAGGCTCCTCTGTCCATGGGGTTTTCCCAGGCAAGAGTATTGGAATGGGTTGCCATTTCCTTTTCCAAAGTAAAAAATAAACAAAGCAAAAAGTAAATAATCTGCTATAAATGTGTGGGTATCCATGCACATAACATATGTGTATATAATAATGATTACATATTATGATTATCATATGGAACGAAATAGAGTGTTGATACAAAGAATAAGGGAAAGAAATTACTTTAGGAACTAGGCTAGAGAAGACCTGAGGAAGCAATGTTTATAATCATGGTGTTTTTTTCTAATAGCACAATGTACAGAATTTTTGCCTTTCCCCCTGTGTTGATATTTCATAAGTCTATAGCTGACCTGGAGAGTAACAATAGTAAGAGTTTTCATTACATCCTATTCAAGTATGCCTATTTAAACTTTTCAGTTTTAAGTTACAGATAGATTTTTAAGTTACAGATAGATTTCATAATTCAGAGTCTTTTCATTCAGAATTACATATAATACAAATTTCAGAACATAAGTTACCAGTGAAGCCAATAACAGTGAAACCTGTAACAATGTAATGTATTTTAATTTAAATCAATTATTGGTATAACTTTGTGTTTTGCTTTGTCTCAACTAGATTATCAGCTCCATGAGGCATGGAGTGAATTTAGTGCCTAGCACATTCATATATGGTAAAAAGGCAATATTTTTTAAAAGAATTATCCAAAATCTGCTGATCATCGAAAAGCAAGAATTCCGGAAAAACATCTATTTCTGCTTTATTGACTATGCCAAAGCCTTTGACTGTGTGGATCACAATAAACTGTGGAAAATTCGAAAAGAGATGGGAATACCAGACCACCTGACCTGCCTCTTGAGAAATCTGCATGCAGGTCAGGAAGCAAGTTAGAACTGGACATGGAACAACAGACTGGTTCCAAATAGGAAAAGGAGTATGTCAAGGCTGTATATTGTCACCCTGCTTATTTAACATATATGCAGAGTACATAATGAGAAATGCTGGGATGGAGGAACCACACTCTGGAATCAAGATTGCTGGGAGAAATAGCAATCACCTCAGATATGCAGATGACACAACCCTTATGGCAGAAAATGAAGAACTAAAGAGCCTCTTGATGAAAGTGAAAGAGGAGAGTGAAAAAGTTGGCTTGAAGCTCAACATTCAGAAAATGAAGATCATGGCATCTGGTCCCATCACTTCATGGCAAATAGATGGAGGAACAGTGGCTAATTTATTTTTGAGGGCTTGAAAATTACTGCAGATGGTGACTGCAGCCATGAAATTAAAAGATGCTTATTCCTTGGAAGGAACGTTATGACCAACCTAGACAGCATATTAAAAAGCAGAGACATTACTTTGCCAACAAAGTTCTGTCTGGTCAGAGCTATGGTTTTTCCAGCAGTCACGTATGGATGCGAGAGTTGGAACATAAAAGAAGGTGAGCATCAAGCATTGATGCTTTTGAACTGTGGTATTGGAGAAGACTCTTGAGAGTCCCTTGGACTGCAAGGAGATCCAACCAGTCCATCCTAAAGGAGAACAGTCCTGGGTGTTAACTGGAAGGACTGATGTTGAAGCTGAAACTCCCATACTTTGGCCACCTGATGTGAAGAGCTGACTCATTTGAAAAGACCCTGATGCTGAGAAAGATGGAAGGCAGGAGGAGAAGGGATGACAGAGGATGAGAGGGTTGGATGGCATCATGGACTCAATGCACATGGGTTTGGTTGGATTCCGGGAGCTGGTGATGGACAGGGAGGCCTGGTACAGTTCATGGGGTCACAAAGAGTCAGACATGACTGAGCGACTGAACTGAACTGATAATCTTATTCTCATTGCTTTTTCAATAGGCCTAATTTTGCAGGTATTAAATTTTTTCTACTCTTGTTTTAAAAAACTTCACTCCCTCTTCACAACTGTGTAGGTTGATTACTTTAAATAGAATACAAGAAAAACTGATCTTCAGTCAGTTCAGTTTAGTTCAGTTGTTCATGGTATCCGACATTTTGTGACTCCATGGACTGCAGCATGCCAGGCCTCCCTGCCATCACCTATTCCCAGAGTTTACTCAGACTCACGTCCATTGAGTCGGTAATGACATCCAACTATATCATCCTCTGTCGTCTCCTTCTCCTCCTGCCCCCAATCCCTCCCAGCATCAGAGTCTTTTCCAATGAGTCAACTCTTGTTGTTACAACTCTGGTTGTATCTCCTTGCAGTCCAAGGGACTCTCAAGAGTCTTCTCCAGCACCACAGTTCAAAAGCATCAGTTCTTCAGTGCTCAGCTTTCTTTATAGTCCAACTCTCACATCCATACATGACCACAGGAAAAACCATAGCTTTGACTAGATGGACCTTTGTTGGCAAAGTAATGTCTCTGCTTTTTAATATACTACAAGGTTGGTCATAGCTTTTCTTCCAAGGAGTAAGCATCTTCTAATTTCATGGCTGTAGTCACCATCTGCAGTGGTTTTGGAGCCCCCTAAAATAAAGTCTTTCACTGTTTCCCCATCTATTTGCCATGAAGTGATGGGAGCAGATGCCATGATATTTGATTTCTGAATGTTGAGTTTTAAGACAGCTTCTTTACTCTTCTCTTTCACTTTCATCAAGTCTCTTTACTTCTTCACTTTTTGCCATAAGGGTGGTATAATCTGCATATCTGAGGTTATTGATATTTCTCCCAGCAATCTTGATTCCAGCTTGTGCTTCATCCAGCCCAGCATTTCGCATGATGTACTCTGCATATAGGTTAAATAAGCAGGGTAACAATATGCAGCCTTGACTTATTCCTTTCCTGATTTGGAACCAGTCTGTTGTTCCATGTGCAGTTCTAACTGTTGCTTCCTGACCTGCATACAGATTTATCAAGAGACAGGTCAGGTGGTCTAGTATTCCCATCTCTTGAAGAATTTTCCAGTTTGTTGTGATCCATACAGTCAATGGTTTTTGTATAGCCAAAAATCAGAAGTAGGTGTTTTTCTGTAACTCTCTCTTGCTTTTTCAATGATCCAACATATGTTGGCAATTTGATCTCTGGTTCCTCTGCCTTTTCTAAATCAGCTTGAATATCTGGAAGTTCATGGTTCATGTAATGCTGAAGACTGGCTTGGAGCATTTTGAGCATTACTCTACTAGCGTATGAGATGAGTGCAATTGTGTGGTAATTTGAACATTCTTTGGCATTGTCTTTCTTTGGGACTGGAATGAAAATGGAACTTTTCCAGTCCTTTGGCCACTGCTGAGCTTTCCAGATTTGCTGGCATATTGAGTGCAACACTTTTACAGCATTCTCTTTTAGGATTTGTAACAGCTCGATTGGAATTCCAACATCTCCACTAGCTTTGTTGGTAATGATGCTTCCTAATGCCGACTTGACTTCACATTCTAGGATGTCTGGCTCTAGGTCAGTGATCACACCACTCTGGCTATCTGGGTCATGAAGATCTTTTTGTAAAGTTCTTCTGTGTATTCTGCCACCTCTTCTTAATATTCTTCTGCTTCTGTTAAGTCCATACCATTTCTGTCCTTTATTTGCCCATCTTTGCATGAAATGTTCCCTTGGTATCTCTAATTTTCTTGAAGAGATCTCTAGTCTTTCCCATTCTATTGTTTTACCTCTATTTCTTTGCACTGATCACTGAGGAAGGCTTTCTTGTCTCTCCTTGTTAATTTTTGGAACTCTGCATTCCAGTGGGTATATCTTTCCTTTTCTTAGAGAAAGCTACTTATGAACATTAAGGAGTGTATTATCATTAGTGCTCAGCTTTCTCTGCTTTCTTTAATATTCTAATAAAAGTCCCTCTTTTATTAGATAGGAAAGTAGACTTCCTATCTATCAAAATGGAGACTCCTTTGCAGATTAGTATCAAACAGATTCCAGTCACTGTAAACATCTATGCTGTTGTTGGAGTGGTAGGATAATAAGAGGCCTGGGCAACCCAGAGCAGAGATACAAAAACAGCAGCAGGTAAAATCATCAGCCACTGACAGGAACACCACTGAACTTCAAAAAACTATTGTGTGCTGCAATTTCTGCAGACTTTATTATGTGTGAGAGTTTAGTGCATATATGCTAATAGTGAAAGTGACAGTTAGACAGTCTTGTCTAACTCTTTGTGTCTATACAGTCCATGGAATTCTCCAAACCAGATTCTGGAGTGGGGAGCCTTTCCCTTCTCCAGGGAATCTTCCCAAACCAGGGATAAAACCAGGTCTCCCACATTGCATGCAGATTCTTTACCCGCTGAACCACAAGGGGAATCCATAACCTAATAGATGTGGGGTTAAAAGTAAGTTACTTCATAAAGTTATCTCACTTCATTGCTTTAATACAGAAAATTGCTTTCTGTAGTGAATTTCACAGTTTATTTAAAAAGTAATTTAAAATATATATAAGTTTCAAGTCTTCCCTGATGCACAGTGGAAAAGAATCTGCCTGCCAGTGCAGGAAACACAGGTTCAGTCCCTAGTCTGGGAGATTCCATATGCTGCAGAATAACTAAGCCAATATGCAGCTACTGAGACTGTGCTCTAGGGCCCGAGAACCACGACTAATGAACTCCTGTGCCACAGTAACTAAGCCCGTGCACCCTAGAGCCAGCAAGCCACAACTCCTGAGCCCACGTGATGCAGCTACTGAAGCCTGTGTTCCAGCAGGAGAAAACAAGAGAAGCCACTGCAATGAGAAGCCTGCACCCCACAACAAAGAGTAACCCCTGCTTCCTAACCCTAACCTGCAAACCTTGCTGCAACTAGGAAAAGTCTGCAAACGGCAAACAAAGACCCAGTGCAGCCAAAAAATTTTTGTTATGAAGGAATACGTATTTGGGGGAAGGAGCTGGTGACATGGGCTCTCTCATATGCTGCTAGTGAAAGTGTAAATCCATTAATTCATTCAACAAATATGTGCCAGGCAGGCTTCCAGGTACCTGGGATATGACAGTCATAATGGAATTTACATTTTAATTGAGGAGTACAAGTACATACATAGTTAAAAAATATAGTGTTTTATGCTATGGAGAAAAATACAGCAGGTTAAGGGGATTAGAGTATATCAGACTTTGAGGAAGAGGTTTGGTTATGATGACAGGGTCCAGGTGTGAATGAGATGGTTATGCCCTGTTTTTCGTATTAAAGGGATTTTTAAGTAGGAGTGGTATGACTTGCTTTAAAAGATTCCTTCTGGATTCTGTATAGTCTATCTGGGCAAAAATGTTATATAGAAATGGGGTAAGAGGACATTATAGTCATCTAAGCAAGGACAATAATGGGTTAGCAATGGATGTGGGAAAATGCTCAAATTCTAGACATATTCTGAAATACTATTCTGGCAACATGGATGAACCTAGAGATGTGCATATTAAGTGAAGTAAGCCAGACAGAGAAAGACAAATATATGATGCTGCTTACATGTGGAATCTTAAAAACAAAATGATGCAAATGAACTTACATGCAAAACTGAAATAGGCCTACATACATAGAAAACAAACTTATGCTTACCAAAGGGGGAACAAAGGGAGGGATAAATTGGGAGTTTGGGATTAGTTGATCTAAACTGCTATATATAAAATACATAACCATCAAGGACCTACTGTACAGCACAAGAAAATATACTCAATATTTTGTAATACTCTTTAAGGGAAAAGAATCTGAAAAGGAATATATACACATATATTCAACATATATGTCTATGTGTGTGCATATATATATATCTGAATCACTTAAGCTGTACACCTGAAACTAACACAACATTGTAAATCAATTATATTTCAATAAAAAATAAAAATGAATATTTAAAAAAGGCTCAATTAAAAAATCATTTTATCATTTTTTGGTTTGAACAATTATATAAATAGAGTTGCCATTTCATCAGATAAGAAAACCTGCAGAAGGACTGAGGCAAGAAACTCAGAGTTTGTTTTTTATATGATTAATTTGAAATGCCTGTTAGAAGTCCAATTGGAATTGTCAGTACGCAGTCTAGAGCTCAAGGGAGAGATACTAACTGGAGAAGTGATCTTGAGATTATCAAAGTAGAGCTGGAATTGAAACCCATAACTGGATAACACTCCATCAGAAGCCAAACTAAGTGGAGAATGCAAAAAGAAAGAAAGTGCAAGCAGAGCAATTGGATTTGATTTCCCATGTGGAAGACAATAGAGCTTAGCAAGTAAGAGCATGAACTGTCCTCAGAGTATACATCTAAACCCAAGTTTCAGCAGGGATTGCTTCTTTAATCATGGAGCACAGGTAAACAATAGTTTTATGCTTACCTATAGAATTATTGTGAATATTAAATGAGAATCTAATCACAAAATATTTAACATATGAGTACTCAACGAAGGTTAGTCATACATTATTAGCATCACTCTCATCACTGATAGATGACAACTCCTAAGAAAAGAAGCATGATAATATACATGCTAACGATCTTCAGAAGATAAGAGAGTAGTAAACAGAAGTTCAAGCTTTTACACTCATCACCACACCAAGGGTTTTCTGCACCACATTTCATGTTTTCTTTTATATCGACCTCAGCTACTTACAGATACCAGCCATGTGGTCCATATCTCTCTACATGCTTAATTTTTGAAAATTTTTGACCTTATTGTAATATAAAATGATATTGGCTTTTAAATGGTTTATACTACATATAAACCCAAGGTTATACACATACACTCACGGGTCAAATGATCTTGATTAGACGGAACAAATCAGGAGAATTGTTCCATAGACTATGTGGAATAAGTGACCAGAGAGTCAAAGATATGTGTTCAAGTAACAAGAAACCAGAAAGCCATTTAGAAAAGACAGAAAGAGTTCGGGGGGCGGGGCGGGGTGGGGGCGGGGACTCCTTTGTAGGAAAGAAGATGGGAGGAGCCAGAGGTTAAGAGGGATGTTCCCCAGAAGATGAAGAGCAAGAAGAGGGTACGGATGATGCTGACATATGACCAGGGAAGGACTGATTGTTTCCACTATAAGAATAAATAACATAGCCACATTAACTGCATTAAATTAGAGACCTCAGCCACAGAAACAGTGATATTTCAATTAAAAGCCAGTTATTTTCCTCTGTGTTGGCTTCATTCAAATTCAATGTTACTAATTATCATGCATTCCAAGTCTAAGTAAAATCAGGCAATGAGCCTAAAAGAACTCAATGCAGTGTATCTATTTTGGTAAAATTGCCTTAATAGTAAGCAGAAATGAAGTTTTAAAGATTAGAAGGGTAGTTGAAAAGAATTCATGATTCCTCTTCTTTATATAATTTTCAGAATTATCTGTAGAATTTTGTTTCTAGGGACTTCTATACTTTAAAACTGTAGGTCAGTTTGGGATAAATGATGGTGTTACTCAACATTTTTCAGTTAATCATCAATAATTCATTTAAATCTCACAAGTTCATATCTAGTAATAACAAATCATTATTTGGGCTTATTTCTAGGCAGATACTGAAACTATTAGGAAGTGTTTGGGACCAGTATGCTGACTTGGGGTCTATAACATAAGGAGATCCATGGATAAGCTTCAGCAGATCAATAGTCTCCCTGGAATAACATGAAAACTTGTATACTTGTGTCCCGGAGAGTTTTTCCTGGGGATTGAATTCAGAAACACTAGAGGATTCCCAAATCGATTCTTATTTTCTCAAAAGTTTTTGGTCCACTTTACAGAAAACAACTTACCAGCTTTTTAAAATAAAACATAGACCTCAAAAAAACTTAATGGATTATAAATTGGAAGATTTGAAAATCTATCAGCAATATATTACCTCTGTGCAGACATGTTCTGATCATCTGTAGTCATTTTTTCTAAAAATTTATTTCTCTTTGATAGTCAATAAAAAGTTTTTAGCTGCTACAGTCAGAAAATGAGAGATGCTGAATTTAGAGTTGTTTTTTTTTTTTTTTTTGTAACCACTGTTTCCCTTTGGCAAAGACATCCAATCTGGGATCTGACATGCCTCTGGATCAAAACCAACATTTATGAGTTTCCTTTATTCTCATCCCAAGAGCATTGACCCATTTAGCTGGAGGATGGAACATAGAGGTTTGGGGTGGCTGTAAATAACATCTTTATTTGTAATAAAACCTTGCTTTTCTTGATTTTGGTGGTTTTAGAAGAATTTTGTGGGGAACAGGAGGAGAAATGGTTGAGAGAAGGGGAGAAAGAAACAAGGACAGGATAAAAGGGGAAAGTTAAAAGAATCTTTGCAATACAGAAACATATTTGTTTCTTTGGCATGGGGAAAGTTTGCAAATGCTACCTTACTAATTTACCATGGGAGGATTTCCGGTTCAGTGAATACAATTTTGCAATCAGTTAACAGTTATTTGTTACATATATACAACATGCCTAGTACAGTTCTAGTCATTGCAAATGGCGGAAAATAAACAGAAATCAGTGTCATCCCTTAAAAGATATGTAATTTGTTGGGAAAAGGTAACATTATTAAATAGAGTCTCACAGATACAAATACAAAGATATGTACTGACATGGATATATATCTAGATAGATATCTGTGGATATATAATCAAAGAAGTTTATTAAGACTGATCTTAGATTTTTCTCATTCATCTAAAAGATATTTGATTGAAACATTTTAAATGTACAGAAAATTGTAAAAGATATTAGTAAGATACTCAACAAAATAGTTAATTTGATATTAACTTTGACATTTTCTTTACATTTCGTTTTTAATGAGATTTTCTAATTCTAGCTAATACCCATCCTCCTGTCCTCTTCCTCCCCAAAGGTAAACACTGCTAAAAAGTTTCTGTGTATCATTCCCATAGGGCTATGCAGTTTAACTGCACATGTTAAACATTTTTTAAAAATTCATTTTGTGAGCCTTTAAACTTTGAATAAATAAGATCATGTAGTATATACAATTTTCTGATTGTCTTTTCTCATTTTTCATTGGTTTTGTATTTATATATGCTGATACACTTGGATCTAGTTCATTCATTTTAAGAGTTATTCTGTTAGTCTGATGGCAACCCACTACAGTATTCTTGCCTGCAAAATCCCATGGACAGAGGAGCCTGACAGGCTACAGTCCATAGGCTTGCAAAGAGTCAGATGTGACTGAGCATGTATGTTTAAAGAAAAGTTATACCAGTTTTTATAACTTTGCTAGATAAACATCCGTTTGCATAGGTGGAAAATGTTCTCCAGAATAGAGACCTAGAAGTGAAACTACTGTGCCTACATCTTCAAACTTACCAGCTGCTATCAAATTGCCCTCTAATCTGTTCTCATCAATACAGAACTTTCTTCACATCCTCATCTACTTTTAGGGTGATCAATTTTACAATATTACACCATGAATTGGAATCTCACTGTTGTTTTTAATTTGCTTAGCCATTAATTTGCTTAGCAATTAATTTGCTTAGCATCTGTGAGATGCTTATTGACCTTCTTGGTTTCCTGTTTGGTTTCCCATTTGGTAAACTGTTTTTTTGCTGCTGCTACTGCTGCTGCTAAGTTGCTTCATTTGTGTCCAACTCTGTGAGACCCCACAGACGGCAGCCCACCAGGCCCCTCCATCCCCGGGATTCTCCAGGCAAGAGTACTGGAGTGGATAGCTATTCCCTTCTCCAGAGGACTTTCCCAACCCAAGGATTGAACCCAGGTTTCCTGAATGCCTGGCAGATTCTTTACTGTCTGAGCCACCAAGGAAGGCCTTAAGACTAGGAATTAATCAGCACCGTGGAGGAGAGCAAGTAGACAGGCTTGATTTTAAGAGAAAGACCCTCAAGAAGTCATCTTGTCTACCTTAAAAAACCATATATAAGACTTAAAAGATCGTTCAGGCCACCTGAAGTAAAGTGGCAGGGCCAGCTCGAAAATGAAGGACATGACTTTTAAGTTCCATTGTCCCAGGCTTATGCAAGCACTGAAGGCTGAAGGGATCACTGTGTTGGCTCATCTGTAACCATTTGAAGCCCCACAGTGTGCAGGGAAGCTCTGACATTTTGTCACCAGAGGAATGAACACTAAATTATCTTTGGCAGACCTTTGCTGAATTTAGATAATCTCAGAAGTATAATTTTCACAGCCTCAGCATTGCAAAGTCTGACAAACCTGTCTCTAAGAAATGTTTTGTTCTATCTATCCCAATTCCCTATATCTTATGTCCATCCTATTTCCAAGGCTATCATTTATCTGAAGGAATGGCAGCCATGTTTTGGTTTTTTCCCCTCCCTGGAACATTGCTCTTAGGTCAAAGTTCCAGCTAATTAACAGGCTTTCTCAACTGCTTCTTCCAGAAACATTTCTAATCAAGTTACTAGAGTAACGTTAAGTTGGAGGAGGAGAAAACAGCTGAAATGGACATACCAATGCAATAATTATTTTCTAATTTATTGTTTTGCAATCTTTTCTTATTACTGTTCTATTCACCTCTTTCTACCATGTTGTACTTGATCAGTAACAAGCAAAGGATAGTATGCTTTTATAAAGCTAATTTTAAAAATGACAGTTGATACTGATATAATTTTAAAAGTGTCTTAGTAAATATTTTGAAAACTCACCAGTGTACTTAATCTGTCACACTTTCCCTGAAAAGAATAAGACGGAAAAAGACCATAATCAGATTACTTCGACAAACACCCAAAATATACATAACCTCCAAGGACAAGTATATAGTAAACGATTTGAAAGAATGAGGCCAATTAGAATGTAGTTCACTGACACAGCAATCAGAGTTCATCAATTCAACGTCCACATCTATCATTCCTACAGGTTCTTAAGGGTACCAAGTTAGTCAAAATAGAACAGAAGGAAAGCATATACAGAGATTCATCAGAGTTTAACAACTTTGATAGGTGCATGATTTTCAAGTAAAAACACACATGTCAATGAGAAAAGAATCCAGCCACTGCTAAATTTGTGTAAATTATTAGTATATGCTAGTATACCCTAGCATATATAATTTTTGATTTTGGCCAATTTCTAGTTTTATGTAGATTATTTTAACATTTTACATACATATATTTGCCAACACTTTCACACACATAAAATTTGGTGGCCCTAGTGGTAAAAGAACTGGCCTGACAATGCAGGAGATCCAAGAGTCTGGGTTTCCCTAGAGAAGAAAATGACAACCCGCTTCCGTATTCTTTTCTGGAAAATTCCATGCATAGAGGAGCCTGGCAGGCTATAGTCCACGGGGTCACAAAGAGCCAGACACGACTGAGTGACTGAGCACACACAGGAATCTATACAAGCCCTCCAAAAGATTGCCGTGCAAGCTAGAAGTTTGAGGACCATTGCTTTAGTCCAATGACCAGAAAGACTGTTGCCAAACATATATTAACAACTTAAATATTCACATATATTCTGAATGTATATGCAGGACATAAATGTATACTACATTATTAAACATTATTACATCAGCAGAAGAAAATCTTGATGCAGTAGTATCATCTATTCTATTGCCCATGAGTCACTGGTCTTCTTTTGAAGTAAGACCCATAGGAATCAACTATTTTAATTTAATAGCAGAAATATAAAGGGTAAGTCTAAGATAATTTTGTACTGGCTGGATACATGAAGCATATTCCACATCAGATTTTACAGAGTTTCCACAATGTATATTTACCTAAGGCTTATAAAGTTCCTATTCCTGCCGTTATCAAGCACATGGAGACAGGAACAACTACTGCCTAATATCTCAATCTCATTCCATGTACTGGTATAATTAGAGATCTGTTGGGCTTAGTTTAAAATTTTATTTAATACATATAAAAACAATAATAACAATTAGAGGAAAATGTTATGGTTTAGCGGTTTAGATAAACAATGAGAAAGTATCCATGCATTGTGTAAAAATCCAGTATTAAATCTAAATATATAAATCAAGCTAAAAAAATCAGGCATACCTTATTTGTTACTAAAGAAAATGGATCATTAACATATTGCTAACAACTAATTCAACCTTACAAAAGCAAAAATAACAAGAATTATTTGATTTCATAATTCCCAACATATGAGAAAAAAATTTAGTTAAGGTGCTACATTTTAAAAGTGTAACTGAATATTTCTTTAGTTAAGAAAAATGAACACTAAGTATCCTGATCATACTGTTTATTTTAAATATTTATTCCATAAATATATAGCTGAAAAATAAACTTTCACACTACTCAAAATATCTTTTATTTTTTTAAAGAATAGTATAAAAATTTTTTAAAAATTACAGTTGGGTAGATCACTTATGGATATCACCAGATGGTCAATCCTCAAATCAGATTGATTATATTCTTTGCAGCCAAAGATGGAGAAGCTCTATACACTCAGCAAAAAAAAGACCAGGAACTGACTGTGGCTCAGATTATGAACGCCTTATTGCAAAACTCAGACTTAAATGAAGAAAGTAGGGAAAACCACAGACCATTCAGATATGACCTAAATCAAATTCCTTAAGATTATACAGTGACAGATAGATGCAAGGGATTAGATCTGATAGAGTACCTGAAGAACTATGGATGGAGGTTCATGAGATTGTACAAGAGGCAGTGATCAAGACCAACTCCAAGAAAAAGAAATGCAAAAAACAAAAATAGTTGTCTGAAGAGGACTTACAAATAGCTGAGAAAAGAAGACAAGCCAAAGGCAAAGGAGAAAAGGAAAGAAATACCCATCTGAATGCAGAGTCCCAAGGAATAGCAAGGAGAGATGAGAAAGCCTTCCTCAGTGATCAATGCAAAGAAATAGAGGAAAACAACAGAATAGGAAAGACTAGAGATCTCTTTAGGAAAATTAGAGATACCAAGGGAACATTTCATGCAAAGATGGGCTCGATAAAGGACAGAAATGGAATGGACCTAACAGAAGCAGAAGATATTAAGAAGAGGTGGCAAGAATACTCAGAAGAACTATACAAAAGAGAGCTTCATGACCCAGATAACTACAATATTGTGATCACTCACCTAGAGCCAGACATCCTGGAATGTGAAGTCAAGTGAGCATTAGGAAGCATCATTACAGACAAAGCTAGTGGAGGTGATAGAATTCCAGTTGAGCTATTTCAAATCCTAAAAGAGAATGCTGTGAAAGTGCTGCACTCAATATGCCAGCAAATCTGGAAAACTCAGCTGTGGCCACAGGGCTGGAAAAGTTCCATTTTCATTCTAATTCCAAACAAAGGCAATGCCAAAAAATGTTCAAAGTACCACATAATTGTACTCATCTCACACACTAGAAAATTAATGCTCAAAATTCTCCAAGCCAAGTTTCAACAGTACATGAACCACGAACTTCCAGATGTTCAAGCTAGATTTAGAAAAGGCAGAGGTACCAGAGATAAATTGCCAACATCCACTGGATCATCAAAAAAGCAAGAGAGTTCCAAAAACATCTATTTCTATGTTATTGACTATGACAGAACCTTTGTGAGGATCACAACAAACTGTTGAAAATTATTCAAGAGATGAGAATACCAGGCCACGTCACCTGCCTCCTGAGAAATCTATCTGTATGCATGTCAAGAAGCAACAGTTAGAACTGACCATGAACAACAGACTGGTTCCAAATTGGCAAAGGAGTACATCAAGGCTGTATATTGTAACCCTGCTTATTTGAATTCTATGCAGAGTACATCACGTGAAATGCTGGGCTGGATAAAGCACAAGCTGGAGTCCAGATTTCCAAGAGAAATAGCAGTGACCTCAGCTACACAGATGACACCACCATTGTGGCAAAAAAGCAAAGAAGAACTAAAGAGCCTCTTGATAAAAGTGAAAGAGAAGAATGAAAAAGCTGGCTTAAAACTCAACATTCAAAAATCATTCATGGCATCTGGTCCCATTACTTCATGTGAAATAGACTGGGAAACAATGGAAACAGTGAGAGACTTTATTTTGGGGGAGCTACCAAATCACTGCATATGGTGATTGCAGCCAAAATTAAAAGACACTTGCTCCTTAGAAGAAAAGTTATGACCAACCTAGATAGCATATTAAAAAGCAGAGACATTACTTTGCCAACAAAGTCCATCTAGTCAAAGCTATGGTTTTCCAGTAGTCATGTATGGATGTGAGATTTGGACTATAAAGAAAGGTGAGCACCAAAGAATTGATGCTTTTGAGCTGTGCTGTTGGAGAAGACCCTTGAGAATCCCTTATACTGAAAGGAGATCCAACCAGTCAATCCTAAAGGAAAGGAGATTGTGTTCACCTGTGGTTGATTCATGTCAATGTATGGCAAAACAAATATAGTATTGTAATTAAAAAAAAAATCAGTCTGAATATTCATTGGAAGGACTGATGCTCAAGCTGAAACTTCAATACTTTGGCCACCTGATGCGAAGAACTGACTCATTGTAAAAGAAGCTGATGATGAGAAAGAATGAAGGTGGGAGAAGGGGACAATGGCGGATGAGATGGTTGGATGGCATCACTGACTCAATGGACATGAGTTTGAGTAGGCTCCGGGAGTTGGTGATGCACAGGGAAGCCTGGCGTGCTGCAGTCCATGGGGTTTCAAAGAGTAGAACACAGCTGAGCAATTGAACTGAACTGAGATCACTTACAGTTTTATTTGTGTTGCTTGGAATGCTATGAAATTGGGATATTTGGGCATTTTTATCCTGGTTATTAAATGCAGATTGGGGAAGAAACACTTTTTTCAATGGAACAAGATTTTTTTTTTTTTTGGTTGTTTAGCATTGTTTTTATAGGGAACTCATTTCATTTTTATTCACTAAGTTGTAGCTTTATTGTCTTGATCATTATTTACTAATAATATTCCTATGCTTATTGTTTAAATTTATGCTTTAAGTCAGTTTCTACTGAGTTTTGCACTTACGATCTTAGAGTCCATTGAGAAAAACATTTAAAAAGAGGGGATTAGAAGAAATGCTGAATGTTAAATCCAGCATTATCTATTCAAATATTTATGTACTTAATTTAATTTAGTTTTGCATAAAGTCAGTTGAATCATTGAACTTTGGTTTCACTTTCTGTAGTTCTAATTACCATTTAAAATTATGATATGTTTTTGTAGGAAATGGTCCAAGCAAAAGTAGAGTGGAGAGAGTACTGTTTTATTACTACCAAAATCTAGAAAGAAAGTGAAAATGAAAGTCGCTCAGTTATGTCCGACTCTTTGCGACCCCATGGACTATGGGGACCATGGGATTCTCCAGGCCAGAATACTGGAGTGGGTAGCCTTTCAGGAAATCTTCCCAACCCAGGGACAGAATCTGGGTCTCCTGCATTGCAGGCAGATTCTTTACCAACTGAGCTATGAGGGAAGCTATACACCAAAATCTAGAGGGAGTCCTTTACTCTCACCTCCTCATACCTCACTACTATCATCAACAAAGTAGAGGCTGCAAGATTGACATGCTGTGGAGTAGCTGGGTGGTAAGAGAGATGAATTCTAAACCTTCTGATTACAGTTGAGATCCCAAAGTAATAGCCCCTATTGAACAATAGCCAGCAACTTGGAACTGGGGCTACATCCTGAAAAGACTCAGGCTGCTGAGGTAGGCCTAAGGATACATGGTTCTCTTTTGAGAAGATAATATTTCCATATTTCTGAGTAGTGAAGGTTTCTGACCAAACATTGTTGGCAAATTGAGTTCAAGATGAGTGAACAGAAAACAAACCTTAGACATCACAAATAATGAATTATCCAAGAGAGAGAAACAATTTTCTCTTTCCTGGAGTTACTTTTTTTTTTTTCCTAGAGTTTCTACTGCAAATGATTGCAAAAACCAAGGGACTTCCCACCCACTTTCCCAGAGAAGGTTTTGTCTTGTTTTTAGTAGAGAGCAAAGTTTTCTTCCTCTTTTCAGCAGGGGAGGAAAGGCATTTATGTGAGTCCCTGTACGAGCCTCAAGAGTCATAATTTTCAATCCTCTCCTAGAGCAGAGAGCCCCTATTCACTACATATAGGGTCACATATGCCCTCATCACATTTTCCAAAAGAAAAATGAGGCATGGGAACCAGCACCAAGACTGTTATGTAAATAATTAGTCTGCATCTAATCCAGAAACCTCATGCTTACAGTCAGGATAAAACAAACAGAGACATAAAAAGTTATCACTCTTTTCCCCAAACAAAGCAATTAATCTTTTTCTTTGATAGTTCTAATAGACAGATAAAGAATTCTTTTTCCAATAACTGCACAATGATATTATTTTCAATCAGGTATGAAAAGCCTATGAAAAGTAATGATGAACTATGCTATAAAATAACTATTAATATTTTTTAAAGAATTACAGAAAAATACAGACTATGGTCTGGATCCACAGCAGAGTTTCATTAAAACTGGAGACAAAAATAAGAAAGCACAAATATTTAGAAATACTCTCAGATAATCCATGCAAAGAGATTATGATAAATTTTAAAAATATAGAATAATGATAGATAATATCAAAATCTGTGGGATATGGCTAAGAGATGTTCAGACAGAAATTTATAACCTTAACAACGTGAATTTATAGAAAGGAAAGACCAAAATTTAATGAGCAAAAGTTTCCAACTTTCAAAGTTGAGACCAAAATTTAAAAAGTAATTCCAAAGAAACTATATAAAAGCAATGTCAGCAGAAGAAAAATGAATAGAAAATTAAAGTGAGAAGGCAACAAAATTTATAAGTTGATAGTTTGATAGTTATTCTCAAATAGAAATATTGACTAAGGTAAAGAGAAGAAATAATTGTCAGTACTAGCAATGTAAAGAAAGACATTTTTATATGCAGCAGATCCAAATTTAATGCTTTCAAAATGATTATTAAAGGAAATGACTCAGTAATTTAATACCTTCCTAGGAAGAAAAAAAATATCAAATTAGGGCAGCTTTACAAGTGATTTCTACAATACTAAAAAAACCCCAGATAATTTTAGTATAACATATAAATATTGCAAGGAATTCAGAAATATTTACTACCTGTTTTTATAAGGTGAGCATATATATTGATACAAAAGATAGATATGGAAAATATGAGAAAAGAAAATAAACGTTATCACTGATTATGACATAGCCTCAATCACTTCCCTTAGAGTGTAAGCACCTTTTAATCTCTGACTGATTCACAAATAATAACTTAAGTAAATCAAAACCATAATATTATTATATTAAGGAATTTTATGTATTTTCTGTTTTATATGTTTGTAATGTTCAAAAAAATTTGGTCTATCAGAGTAGTAACAAAATATTGTGATCCTAATGCAATCAATGATGCTAATGCAATTGATGATGCTGTGAAAGTGCTCCAATCAATATGCCTGGAAATCTAGAAAACTCAGCAGTGGCCACAGGACTGGAAAAGGTCATTTTTCATTCCAATCCCAAAGAAAGGCAATGCCAAAGAATGCTCAAACTACCGCACAATTGCACTCATCTCACACGCTAGCAAAATAATACTGAAAATTCTCCAAGCCAGGCTTCAACAGTAAGTGAACCATGAACTTCCAGATATACAAGCTGGATTTAGAAAAAGCAGAGGAACTGGAGATCAAATTGTCAACATCTGCTGGATCATTGAAAAACCAGGAGAGTTCCAGAAAAACATCTACTTCCGCATTATTGACTATGCCAAAGCCTTTGCCTTTGGATCAAAACAAACTCTGGAAAATTTTTCAAGAGATGGGAATACCAGACCACCTTAATTGCCTCCTGAGAAATCTGTGTGCTGTCCAAGAAGCAACAGTTAGAACTGGATGTGGAACAATGGACTGGTTCCAAATTGGGAAAGACTTGAGTATGTCAAGGCTGTACATTGTCACCCTGCTTATTTGACTTCTATGCAGAGTACATCATGTGAAATGCCAGACTGGATGAAGCACAAGCTGGAGTCAAGATTGCCAGGAGAAACATCAATAACCTTAGCTACCCATATGACACCACCCTTGTGCCAGAAAGGAAAGAAGAACTAGAGAGCCACTTGACAAAAGTAAAGAGGAGAGTGAAAGAGCTGGCTTAAAACTCAACATTGATTCAGGGAGATGATATGCGGTGGGAGGTGGGAGGGGGCTTCGGCATTGGGAGATCGTGGACACCTGTGGCTGATTCATGTCAATGTATGGCAGAACAAATACAGTATTGTAATGTGGAATAAAGTATTAAAAAAAAAAAAGAAAGAAAACTAAGATCATGGTATCTGGTCCCACCACTTCATGGCAAATAGATAGGAAACAATGGAAACAATGAGAGACCTTATTTCGGGGGGCTCCAAAATCACTGCAGATGGTGACTGCTGCTGCTGCTGCTGCTGCTGCTAAGTCACTTCAGTCATGCATGACCCCACAGATGGCAGCCCACCAGGCTCCCCTGTCCCTGGATTCTCCAGGCAAAATCACTGGAGTGGGTTGCCGTTTCCTTCTCCAATGCATGAAAGTGAAAAGTGAAAGTGAAGTCGCTCAGTCGTGTCTGACTCTTAGTGACCCCATGTACTGCAGCCCACCAAGCTCCTCCATCTATGGGATTTCCCAGGCAAGAGTACTGGAGTGGGGTGCCATTACAGTCATGAAATTAAAAGATGCTTGCTCTTTGGAAGAAAAGTTATGACCAACCTGGATAGCATATTCAAAAGCAGAGACATTACTTTGCCAACAAAGGTCCATCTAGTCAAAGCTATGGTTTTTTCAGTAGTCATGTATGGATGTGAGAGTTGGACTATAAAGAAAGCTGAGCACTGAAGAACTGATACTTTTGAACTGTGGTGTTGGAGAAGGCTCTTGAGAATCCCTTGGACTGCAAGGAGATCCAATTAGTCAATCCTAAAGGAAATCAGTCCTGAATATTCACTGGAATGGACTGATGCTGAAGCTGAAACTCCAATACTTTGGCCACCTGATATGAAGAGTCAAATCCCTGGAAAAGGCCCTGATGCTGGGAAAGACTGAAGGCAGGAGGAGACAGGGATGATAGAGGATGAGATGGTTGAATGGCATCACCGACTTAATGGACACGAGTTTAAGCATGCTTTGGGATTTGGTGATGCACAGGGAAGCTTCATGCGCTGCAGTCCATATGGTCACAGAGAGTCAGGTAGGACTGAGTGAAAGAACTGAACTGAACTATGGTTTTCCAGCAGTCATATGCAGAGGTAAGAACTGGACCATCAAAAGGCTGAGCAGCAAAGAATTGATGCTTTGGAACTGCTGTGTTAGAGAAGACTGTTGAGAGCGCCTTGGACAGCAAGGATATCAAACCACTCAATACTAAAGGAAATCAACCCTGAATATTCATTGCAAGGGCTGATGCTGAAGCTCCAATACTTTGGCCATTGGATGCAAAGAGCTGACTCACTGGAAAAGACCCTGATCCTGGGAAGGATCAACAAAAAAGAGACAGGGTGGCAAAGGATGAGATGGTTGGAAGGCAATCACTGATTCAAAGGACATGAGTTTGAACAAACTCTGAGAGATGGTGAAGGACAGGGAAACCTGGGGTGCTGCAGTAAATGGGATTGAAGAGTTGGAAACAGCTGTGTGACTGAACAGCAACAATGGAGAGAGCAGGAAATTTCAGAGAGTAGCTCAGAAGCAAGAATCAAGACAAAGGTGATGAAGTGTCTGTAAACTAAAAGTTTAGAATGATTTATATTGAGGAAATAATTATGAACAAATGAATTAACTTCAGATTGTAGAGAATCTGGAATAGCAAAGGAGTCTTAATTTCAAATAGATGATGTCCAATAATGGCTCAGATACTAAAAGCTGTGAAGTTTAAAAAGATAAGTACTAAATATTGAACACTGGAACTAGATATAATTGTCAAAATGATATTTCTAAGCTAAAATACATAGTATGCGAAATTGCTTCACAATAGCTTTTTCTAAAAGCAAAGTTAAGTTTTACTGAGTGGAAATACATTCGAAAATGCATAGCATAACTTTCATGAAATTGTCATTTGAAGATGACAGGTTTATTTTGTTAATCTCTTTTAGAGATTTAAGTGATTTAACCACTAAGCTAACACAAACCCTCAATTCCAAAGGATAAAATGGTGATGAAATTCCGAAGTAAAAGTGTTACTCATTTTGGTTATGAACTGATTAAATGGCACTGAAACACACTGGTTCTTTTCCATTGCTTTAGGAAGTTTAATCCCTTCACATGGATGTTTAGAACTAATTTTGTTCCATGTAAAGTAGAAAGAATTAATCTGGAATCCTTTTCAAGTTAGAAATAAAATGAAGATTTTAAAGAAAAAACAAGTTGACTGTTGAGAATAAAAATTATATATGTGTTACTTTGAGAGATGAATTTCTTACATGACAATAATTTTCTTATGGGAATAATGCTTAGTCTTAGAATAAATGTCTTTTTATATAATTCTTTGTGTATTATTATTTTATGCGAGGCTACAAACATTGGTAAACCTAAAAAACCCTATTTTACTGGTATAATTTTTTGATCACTGAGGAAAAAATTAACCCAAGAGTCCTCAAAATGTGCTTTCCCTATAAATAGCAGCAGTAGTGTCATGGGGAATTTTAGAAGTGCAAAGTTTCAGGCCCCACCCCAGACATATGTGTTAGAAACTAGATATAGGGCACAGCAGTTAATGTTTTAATAAACCTTCCAGATGTTCCTGATGTACACTAAAGCTTGATTATTTAAACTATTTCTCACTGAATTAGAGATTTTCACTGAACTATAATTATGGTTATGTGCAATTAATAAAAAGGAATGCAAATTTATGTAACATTATTTTTCCAGAGGGTTCAAGATAGCAGCCTAGAAGAACCTGAATGCACCTCTTCCTACAGACACAACAAAGATACAAGTACATATAAAATAATTTCCTCCTAAAGGGATATAACATTGGATGAACAGAGATACCAGTGAAAAGTAAAGGGACAGCATCAAGATGGGTAGGAAGGGCAGAAAAATCTCACTGAGGTAAAAATCCACAATTGGAAGTGACCACAAAGCTCCATGTACTCCATATCAGGAACCCCAACCCATAGATCCTGCAGAAGAAAGACAATCCCATAAAGCACCTGACTCTGAAAACCAACAAAGAATATATGCAGGAAAACAATAAAACTGCAGGGAATAAAAATCTTGCTCTTAAAGGGCCCCACACACAACTCCTATGGCATAAAAACCAGTGTACAAACAGTAGATTGAAAACCTCCTGGACCATGGGCGTGGCTTACCCATTTACTATTATTGAGTCATCTGGAGGAGAGGCGGGAATTAGCTGGGACATTCCCTGGTAACTGAGACACTGGTGGGAGCCATTTTGTGATCTCAGGCTGCCTTACTAATGCCAACCCTGGTGGGAGCCACTGTGAAACACTCTCTATAACTTGTTAGTGCTCGTGTGCATGTTCCACTGAGAGACCAAACTGCCCTCTGTGGCTCAGTAAGACTTCACAACTAGCCAAGCAATAGCTCACCCATCAGTACTCCACAGTAGCCTTAGCCAGGCCCTGCACCCAGGCTGGGGGCAGCCCCTTCCACTAGCACCCTACAGCAGCTGTACCCCTACTAAAGCGGAGTTACTACAGCCCTACTATAGCCTGACATATAGCCCATATAGTGGGCACCCCCTTGAGAGCTGACCCTGGTGGCCAGTTGAGAACTAACTTCTGAGCCCCACAAGATACTGCCTCAATAAGTCCACTCCTTCCAGACTGGGGGAGAGGGCTGATTTACCTAATAAATATAAACAAACACAGAGAATTAGGTAAAATGTGGAAACAATGTTCCAATCAAATGACAAGACAAAATCTCAGGAAAAGAAGAAAATGGACATAAGAAATAACGGGCATAAACATGCCCACTGAGAAATCAGGAGAAAAATGACTATATATAATTAGAATTTCAACAAAGAAACAGAAAAAATAGGAACAAATAGAAGTGATAACTGAAGTATTGTATTGGTTTAAGTTTCTCCCTTTATGTCTGTAATATTTGCTTTATATATCTTAGTGTTCTCTATTGGGTACATATACATTTACAAATGTTATATTTTCTTAATGGATTGACTTCTTTATCACGATGTAATTTTCTTTATTGTCTTATTACAGCCTTTGTTTTTAAAGTCAATTTTGTCTAAAATGAATATAGCTACTCTATTTTTACCCCTTTTCATTTCAATTTGCATGAAAAAAAATTTCCATCTCTTAACTTTCAGTCTGTGTGTGCCCTTTCTTCTGAAGTCGCTCTTGTAGCAGCATATAGACAAGTCTTGTGTTTTGATTTATTCAGATATTCTACATTGTTTGGTGAATTTAGTCCACTTAGATTTAAACTAGTTATAGATAAATATTTTCTAATTGCCATTTAACCTGGTGACTCAGATGGTAAAGAATCTGCCTGCAGTGCAGGAGGACTGGGTTTGAACCTTGGGTTGGGAAGATCCCCTAGAGAAGAAAATGGCAATCCACTCCATTATTCTTGCCTGGAGAATTCCAAGGACAGAAGAGCCTGACAAGCAACAGTTCATGGGGTTGCAGAGTTGGACATGAGTGACTAACACTTTCACTTTTAGTATTATGTTTATATTATGTTTATATTTCTTATTTTATTTTCTGTATTTACCATAAAAGTTTTCCTTTGGGTTATCATGAGGCCCACATGTAACATGCTATGTAAACAGCTGTCGGTTTAAATTGGTAGCAACTTAAATTTGAACAAATAGCTTTATTTTTACTGCTCTCCCCATGCTTTATACTTTCAGTGACACTTTTTAACATCTTTTCATTTTATGCATCCCTTAAATAATTATTATAATTTTAGTCACCTTTATGACTTACGTCAGTGGATAGATTATTCAAGCAGGAAATCAAAAAATAATAAAAATCAGATGTAAATGACACATTAGACCAGATTGAGTCACTCACTCTCACATATATATATTCACATCATATATAATAGCTCATCCAAAACTGGCAGAATATGCATTCTTCTCAACTATGTATAGAATATTATTTAAGATAAATCACATGCTGTCAAAAAAATAAGCCTCAATAAATTTAGAAGATTGAAATCATATCAAGCATCTTCTCTAACCAAAATGGTGTGAAACTATAAGTCAATCACAAGAAAAAAGAGAAAACACAAAAACATGCACAATAAACAACATGCTACTGAACCACAATGGGTCAAAGAAACTTAATACATAGACACATATGAATACAGATGTATAACATATCAAAATCTATGGAATGAAGCAATAATGTCATGAAAGAAGATCACAGCAGTACAGACCTCTTCAATAAATAAGAAAAATCCCAAATAAGTGATCTACATCTAAAGAAACAAGAAGAAGTAAAAAAATGAAGACCGTATTTGGAAGGAAGGAAATAAAGATCAGAGTAGAAATAAATGAAAAAGACTTAAATAAAAAAAAAAATTGAAAAGATCAATGAAACTAAGAGATGATTCTTTAAGAAGAAACAAAATTGATAACCCTTTAGTTCAGTTCGGTTCAGTCAGTCAGTCGTGTCTGACTCTTTGCGACCCCATGAATCACAGCACACCAGGCCTCCCTGTCCATCACCAATTCCCGGAGTTCACTCAGACTCACATCCATCGAGTCAGTGATGCCATCCAGCCATCTCATCCTCAGTCATCACCTTCTCCTCCTGCCCTCAATCCTTCCCAGCATCAGAGTCTTTTCCAATGAGTCAACTCTTCGCATGAGGTGGCCAAAGTACTGGAGCTTCAGCTTTAGCATCATTCCTTCCAAAGAAATCCCAGGATTGATCTCCTTCAGAATGGACTGGTTGGATCTCCTTGCAGTCCAAGGGACTCTCAAGAGTTTTCTCCAACACCACAGTTCAAAAGCATCAATTCTTCGGTGCTCAGCTTTCTTCACAGTCCAACTCTCACATCCATACATGACATTAGGAAAAACCATACCATAGCCTTGACTAGATGGACCTTAGTCAGCAGAGTAATGTTCTCTCTCTTTTTTTTTTTCCTTTAGTGAAGGGCCATTTTTTAATTTTATTTTACTTTACAATACTGTATTCGTTTTGCCATACATTGACATGAATCCACCACAGGTGTATACGAGCTCCCAATCCTGAAACCCCCTCCCACTTCCTACCCCATATCATCTCTCTGGATCATCCCTGTGCACCAGCCCCAAGCATCCTGTATCCTGTATAGAACATAGACTGGCACTTCGTTTCCTGCATGATAGTATACATGTTTCAATGCCATTCTCCCAAATCATCCCACCCTCTCCCTCTCCCTCAGAGTCCAAAAGTCTGTTCTATACATCTGTGTCTCTTTTGCTGTCTCACATACAGGGTCATCATTACCATCTTTCTAAATTCCATATATATGTGTCAGTATACTGTATTGGTATTTTTCTTTCTGGCTTACTTCACTCTGTATAATAGGCTCCAGTTTCATCCATCTCATTAGAACTGATTTAGATGTATTCTTTTTAATGGCGGAGTAACACTCCATTGTGTATATGTACCACAGCTTTCTTATCCATTCATCTGCTGATGGACATCTAGGCTGCTTCCATGTCCTGGCTATTATAAACAGTGCTGCAATGAACATTGGGGTACATGTGTCTCTTTCAATTCTGGTTTCCTCAGTGTGTATGCCCAGCAGGGGAATTGCTGGGTAATAAGGCAGTTCTATTTGCAATTTTTAAAGGAATCTCCACACTGTTCTCCATAGTGGCTGTACTAGTTTGCATTCCCACCAACATTGTAAGAGGGTTCCCTTTTCTCCACATCCTCTCCAGTATTTATTGCTTGTAGACTTTTGGATCACAGCCATTCTTACTGGTGTGAAATGGTACCTCATTGTGGTCTTGATTTGCATTTCTCTGATAATGAGTGATGTTGAACATCTTTTCATGTGTTTGTTAGCCATCTGTATGTCTTCTTTGGAGAAATGTCTGTTTATTTCTTTGCCTATTTTTTGATTGGGTCATTTATTTTTCTGGAGTTGAGCTGCATAAGTTGCTTGTATATCTTTGAGATTAGTTGTTTGTCAGTTGCTTCATTTGCTATTGTTTTCTCCCATTCAGAAGGCTGTCTTTTCACCTTGCTTATAGTTTCCTTTGTTGTGCAGAAGCTTTTAATTTTAATTAGATCCCATTTGTTCATTTTTGCTTTTATTTCCAGTATTCTTGGAGGTGGATCATAGAGGATCCTGCTGTGATTTGTCAGAGAGTGTTTTGCCTATATTCTCCTCTAGGAGTTTTATAGTTTCTGGTCTTACATTTAGATCTTTAATCCATTTTGAGTTTATTTTTGTGTGCAGTGTTAGAAAGTGATCTAGTTTTATTCTTTTACAAGTGGTTGACCAGTTTTCCTAGCACCACTTGTTAAAGAGATTGTCTTTACTCCATTGTATACTCTTGCCTCCTTTGTTGAAGATAAGGTATCCATAGGTGTGTGGATTTATCTCTAGGCTTTCTATTTTGTTCCATTGATCTATATTTCTCTCTTTGTGCCAGTACCATACTGTCTTGATGACTGTGGCTTTGTAGTCTCTGCTTTTGAATATGCTATCTAGGTTGGTCATAATTTTTCTTCCAAGGAGTAAGTGTCTTTTAATTTCATGGCTGCAATCACCATCTGCAGTGATTTTGGAGCCCCAAAAATAAAGTCTGACACTATTTCCACTGT
Organism: Nanger dama; assembly: GCA_917880005.1. Lineage (NCBI taxonomy): Eukaryota > Metazoa > Chordata > Mammalia > Artiodactyla > Bovidae > Nanger > Nanger dama. The sequence continues at coordinate 38,016,745 of CAKJTW010000015.1, forward strand.
TTTTCCATGTATTTCCCATGAAGTGATGGGACCAGATGCCATGATCTTCATTTTCTGAATGTTGAGCTTTAAGCCAACTTTTTCACTCTCCACTTTCACTTTCATCTAGAGGCTTTTTAGTTCCTCTTCATTTTCTGCCATAAGGGTGGTGTCATCTGCATATCTGAGGTTATTGCTATTTCTCCCAGCAATCTTGATTCCAGCTTGTGCTTCTTCCTTTAGTAGACTAAGAAAGAAAAAGGTCTCAAATAAAATAAGAAATAAATGAGAAGCTGTAGATGACACCACCAAAAAGCAACAGATTATAAGAGACCACTATGGACAGTTATATGCTAACAAACTGCACAGTCTAGAATAAATGGATAAATTGCTAGACATACAATCTTTCAAGATTGAATTATGAAGGAATAGAAAAATCTAAATAGACTAATAACTAACAACTTTAGTTAGACTCTCCTTTAGGCTAAGGAGACTAAAATAGTAATCAGAATCTCCCAAAAACAAAGCTTCAGAATCAGACAGCTTTACTGGAAAATTATACAAAACATTCAAACATTCAAATATTTAATAAACCATCCTTCTCAAACTCTTCCAAAAAATTAAAGAGGAATAAAATCTTCCAAATATATTATACAAAGTCAGCACTATCCTGATATCAAACCAAGGACATCAGAGAAAAAAAGAAAATTATAGGGCAATATCCTTGATGACTATAGATTCAAAACTCAACAGAATATTAGCAAATTAAATTCAACAATACATTAAAAGGACCACACATCATGATCAAATGGTATTTATTTATTCCAGAGATATAAGGATGATTTCCCTGGGAGATAAAATGGCAACCCACTCCAGTATTCTTGCCTCAGAAATCCCATAGACAGTGGAGTCGATGGGCTACAGTCTAGACAGCCACAGGGGTTGGACACAACTTAGTGACTAAACAACAACAAAGGATGATTCAACTTCTGTACATCAATCAACAGGACACATTACATTAACAAAATGAAAAATAAAAATCCTCTGATCATCTAAATAGATGCAGAAAAAGCGTTGGAAAAATTTTAATACCCATTTATGATTTTTAAAAAATCAAGTGGTATAGAAAGAATGTACCTCACCATACTAAAGGCCAATCACACAGCTAGGATCATACCCAATAGTGAATAATTTTCAGCTTTTTCTCTAAGATTGGAAACAAGACAAGGATGGTCACTCTCAGTTTTATTCAACATATTATTGGAAGTTCTGGTCACAGCGGTATGGCAAAAATATAAAGGTATCCAAATCAATAAAATTTTCACTATTTGTAGATGACATGATGCTCCATATTTCAAGAAACCTAAAGACGGCACCAAAAAAAAAACTGTTCAGTTCAGTTCAGTTGCTCAGTCGTGTCCGACTCTTTGCAACCCCATGAATCGCAGCATGCCAGGCCTCCCTGTCCATCACCAACTCCCAGAGTTCACTCAAACTCACATCCATTGAGTCGGTGATGACATCCAGCCATCTCATCCTCTGTCGTCCCCTTCTCCTCATGCCTCCAAACCGTCCCAACATCAGAGTCTTTTCCATTGAATCAACTCTTTGCATAAGGTAGCCAAAGTACTGGAGTTTTAGCTTTAGCATCATTCCTTCCAAAGAACACCCAGGACTGATCTCCTTTAGAATGGACTGGTTGGATCTCTTTGCAGTCCAAGGGACCCTCAAAACTGTTAGGACTAATAAATAATATTAGCAAAGTCACAGGATACAAAATCAATATACAGAAATCTGTGGTGTTTCTATACACTAATAGAAAAATATAAGAGAAATTAAGAAAATTATCCCATTTATAATTACATTAAGAAGAATAAAATCCCTAGAAATAAATTAAGCCAAGGAGGTAAAAAATCTATATACTGAAAACTATAAGACACTGAAAAAGTAATTCAAAAACACTCAAATAATTGGAAAGATAGTTCACCTTCATGGGTTGGAAGTTAATAGTTAAAATCTCCATATTATGTAAAACAATTTACAGTTCAATGCAATCTCCTATCAAAATGCCAATGGCATATTTCAAAGAACTAAACAAAAGAATTCTAAAATTTGTATGGAAACATAATAGATCTTGAACAACTGAAACCACTTTGCGAAAGAACACAGCTGGAGGTATCATGTTCCCCAATTTCAGTCAAATTATATTATAAAGGTATAGTCATAAAAATAGGGTAAGTAAAAATAGACACACAGATCATGAAACAGAACAGATGCCTAGAAATAAACCCACACATACAATTACTTTATGATAAAGGAGCATTAACACACAATATTTATTCTTCAGTAAGTGATGCTGGAAAACTGGACAGGCACAAGCAAAATAATAAAACTAGACAACTAAGAGTATACATAAAAATTAATGCAAAGGGGATTAAAGATTTGAATGTAAGACTTGATAATAATCCTAGAAGACAACACAGGCAGGAAGCTTACTTACATCAGTCGTAGTAATATTTTTGTGGATCTGACACCAAAGGCAAGAGAAACAAAAGAAAAATAAACAAATGGGACAACATCAAGATAAAATACTTCTATGAAGAAAACCATCATCAAAACTTAAAAGTAACCTACTGAATGAGATAAAATATTCACAAATAATTTATCCAATAAGGGGTTAATATTCAACATAAAAAACTCATGCAACTCAACAGCAAATATACAGTTACAAATGTTTGACAGAAACCATTAAAATTCTGTAAGGCAATTATCCTTCAACTAAAAAATAAAACAAAATAAGACAGCTTTGATCATCTGAGAGTGCTACTCATTCAGCATTTGTTTTTAAAAATAAAAGTTTGATTTGGTATTAAAATTTAAAAAAATGGGCAGAGTACCTGAATAGATATGTTTTCAAGGATGGCACATATGATGGCCAAAATATACATGAAAAAAATCTTCAATATCACGAATCAGAGATATGCAAATCAAAACCACAACGGAGTATCACATCACACCTGTTAGAATGACTTATCAAAAAGACAATAACAAACGTTGGAAAGGATATGGAGAAAAGGAAACCCTAGTACACTCTTAATGGACTTTAAATTGTTGCAGCCACTATGGAAAACAGTATGAAGATTCCTCCAAAGATTAGGAAAAGAACTACCACATGACCCAGCTATTCCACTTCTGGGTATTTACACACCTCCCCCCTCACACACACACACACACACAATGAAAGTCTACCTACCAATTAAAAAGAAAGATATCCTACCTCTTGAGACATCATGGATGGACCTTGAGGGCAATATGCTAAGTGAAATAAGTCAGACAGAGAAAGACAAATGCAATGTGATTTCACTCATTTGTATAATCTAAAAAAAAAAATAATAAAAAAATGAAACAAAAGTTACTTATAGATACAGAGACCATGTTGCTACTGCTACTGCTAAGTCACTTCCCTCGTGTCCGACTCTGTGCAACCCCATGGACTGCAGCCACTCAGGTTCCTTCATCCATGGGATTTTCCACGGCAAGGGTACTGGAGTGGGTTGCCATTGCCTTCTGTAACTGTATAGTGATACACCAATTCAACTTACTGCTATGGGGGAAAAACACCATTTAATGAGACATGAAGACAAAGCATAAGCCCAACTAAGAGGACACACGCTGTGGACCACAGCACAACTATGACCAGAGCAAGTGGGGGGATGGGGGAGGGGAGATGGATGGGTAAACTACAGCCTCGGGGGCGGGGCGGGATCTGGATTGACAATGACTAAGCAGACAACAGGATGAGACAGGAAATCAAAACCAATGATGAAAGCAGACACACCGTCAGAGAACTCCAACAGCAAGGAAAACATACAGAACTGTTCTTTAACAAATATTGGAAAGAAATCATGCATGAAACCACAGAGAAATCGTCAAAGAATTTTAAATATCAACTAATTAGCCAATGATGCAAATTGAGACCATGTTAGGGGTTATCAGAGGGGAAAGAGGTTGGGCAAAATGGATGAAGGGAGTTAACTGTATGATGATGGATCATAACTAGGCTTGTGGTGGTGATCACTTTGTTTGCAGTATGGGCTAAGCAGGCTCTGCCTACTTTCTCAGGAACCCTGTCAACTTATAGAACATCATTTCTCAGAGGAACAAAACATGTCCAAATAACTTATCTTGCCAACAAGTAATTCTTTAGTTAAGAACCCCTTGGTCTAAATCAGCATTGTCCAGGAGAAATATAACGTGAACCACCTATGTAATGTCAAATTTTCCAGTAGCTACATTAAAAAGGTGGGCTTCCGAGGTAGCACTAGTGGTAAAGAATCTGCCTGCTGATATAAAAGATGCAAGAGATGTGAGTTTGATCCCTGGGTTTGGAAGATCCCCTAGACAAGTAAATGGCAACCCCCTCTAGTATTCTTGCCTGGAAAATCCCATGGTTAGAGGAGCCTGATGGGCTATAGTCCATGAGGTCACAAAGAGTCAGACACAACTGAGCACACATACACATATTAAAAAGGTAAAAAGAAATTGATGAGTTTTTAAATCCAATAATCCAAAGTATTACCAAGTTAATATGTAATCAATATAAAAATTAAAGCAATATTTTACATTGTTCTTTTTTAGTATTGTCTTTTGATTTGACAAGTTACACTTGTACCATCTCTCAATTCAAACAGGTCAAATATTATAGCTAGTGATGATCATATCAACATAATTCTGGCCTCATAGTCCAGTAGATTTTCCTGAGACATGAAAACAAAAACCCTCAAACAACATTTATCATCAAAGTAAACTCTCCTATAAATGGCTATACTTTTCTATTATTCTTTCATAGAACTAAAGTATAGGAGGACTTTATATCATGTTTGGTTTGGGATTCAAGTGTAAGGTTGCTAAAAGAAATGCTATTTTTCCTGTAACTCTTTAATTCTAAGGTAAATAGTCATATACCTAAATTTGGCTTAGAATGTTTCCAAGCAGTGAGCATAAATGTCACTGTTAGTATTTCTGTAGCCCTGGAACTATGTTGAGCAATACAATATTTATATCAACATTTTATATTACAAAAGACATGGAAATATTAACTTAAGCCATGATTATAGCAGCTATTAATGTTTGGGCTCAATTTGAAGGAAGTATAATCAAATGGAATTCCACTGATTTGTACTGGGAATCCAGCTTAAGGAATTGATGTCTATTGCCATAAATATTTCCAGCTTATTTTGGGCAAATTATTCTCATTTCACTTTCTTCTAACTTTTCTGTACGTCTCCAACATACTAAATGTCTTTTTCATTAGCATGAAAAAAATCTGAAATCATCCTTATTAGTTTTAACCATATCTCCCTTATTTTAGTTTCCTTGATAATGAGATTTTGACACTTTCTCTGAATATCCTTCATTTGCATCTGCACTAGAAAGTCTAGTTTCCTTTTATAAGTATAGTATAATTAGATCATTTTTTATAAACTGTGAAACGTAGTTTAAACTTTGGGGAGCTAAATATTCCCAAACTATTTTTCTTTCTAATGTGAGTATATTTTGATTTGAGGGCGTCCCTGGTGGCTTGAATGGAAGAGAATCCGCCTGCCATGCAGGAAACCTGGGTTCAGTTCCTGGGTTGGGAAGATCCCCTGGAGAAGGAAATGGAAACTCATTCCAATATTCTTGCCTGGAGAATTCCATGGACAGAGAAGCCTGACAGGATACTGCCCATGGGGTTGCAAAGAGCTGGATATGACTGAGTGAATAACACTTTGAATTTTTTACCATCATGTTTTCTTGATTATTAACAGATATGCCAAATGTTACAAACTCACAACAAAAAATACTTTTAAGTGATTAAATATATTTAACTCAAATAAATGTTACTTGAAGTGAAAGTCACTCCATCATGTCCAACTCTTTTCCACCCTATTGTATCTACAGTCCATGGAATTCTCCAGGCCAGAATACTGGAGTAGGTAGGCTTTCCCTTCTTCAGTGGATCTTCCCAACACAGGGATCAAACCAGGTCTCGGGCATTGCAGGCGGACTGTTTACCAGCTGAGTCACAAGGGAATGTTATTTAAATGCCCACAAATCACACTCTTAACAAGAATAAATCATGGTTCAATAAATTAAAACTTTATTCCTTAAGTAGTTTTTAATGTTTTCTTTGTATTTGTGTTATGATGAGTCATTTTCAGTCACAAATTTCCCTCTACTATCCTCTAAAAATTTTGACTTCGAGAGCTATTTGGTTGGATAAGTCTTGAAATTCATTAAAAATGAGTAACTATAGCAACCTCTGTGTCACATCCCACTCACTTCTGCAAAAGAAATAACAAAATGTGTCACATTAAAGTAAAAGAAAAACCAGTCATTACTCCCATTGTTTCAAATTTTGAGCTATTCTGTAAAGTGGAATGATCAATACAGATTCTCTTGAAACCATTATTCCATTTTCTTTTAAATCAGATTTGTTTTATTTTTCCTTTTTCCTCCCCTTTGTTGCCAACTATTTTTGGAAATATTCTATATCTTTTGGTGCTATTCCTTTCTGGGACACTGACCCCTAAAACACACCCATACACTTGTTACTATGATCTTAGGCTAACATGTCTCCTGAGCCACCCTGTAATTATCTCTTTTGCTTATCTAATAAAAAATATCTCTAATGTTCTAGAAGAGGGTAGTTTTAAAAGCTGGGAGTAGGAGACAGCAACCCACACTGGTATTCTTGCCTGAAAAATCTTATGGGCTGAGAAGCTTGGTGGGCTACAGCCCATGGGGTCACAAAGAGTCAGACATGACTGAGCAAGTGAATACATACAGCACATAAAGTTTAAGCCTCTCGTCTAATTCCATTTCTCATTATTTCAAAAAAGCATGCAGATAGTAAGTAGATGTATTGCTATCTTCTTTAAAATTCAAATTATACTTTTCCATCTTGTTAAAGGACTTAGAATTTCAGTCTTGTCAAAGACTTCAATAGTTTACTATAGCTGAAGGCTTGTATTTCAATAATACTCATAAATTCTTAAGAAAATTTTTCAAATACTCATGCCTCTTTTACACATGTGCTCATTAAATACAACCAAAGGTATTCCCTTGGACGTCTAAGTCCTTCATGTGATGAAACATTAGAAAAGGTACTTTACTTGTGTGTATGGTTCCATTATGCCAATAATTCCAGATTTCTTAAAGTGGGACATCCATTCTCTAATACAATATTAGTCTATGCCCTGATCAGAAATCCTAAAGAAGTTGAACAGTTCTATGAAGACCTATATGACCTTCTAGAACAAACACTCAAAAAAGATGCATTCTTCATTATATGGGACTGGAATGCAAAAGTAGAAAGTCAAGAGCTACCTGGAGTAACAGGAAAATTTGACCTTGGAGTACAAAATGAAGCAGATCAAAGGCTAACAGAGTTTTGCCAAGAGAACACATTAGTCTTAGCAAACATCCTCTTCCAACAACACAAGAGAAGATTCTACACATGGACATCACCAGACGGTCAATACCAAAATCAAATTGATTATATTCTTTGCAGCCAAAGATGGAGAAGCTCTATACAGTCAGCAAAAACAAGACTGGGAGCTGACTGTGGCTCAGATCAAGAATGCCTTATTGCAAAATTCAGACTTAAATTGAAGAAAGTAGAGAAAAATCACTGTACTATTCATGTATGACCTAAATAAAATCCCTTAAAATTATAGAGTGAAAGTGACAAATAGATTCAAGGGATTAGATCTGATAGACAGAGTACCTAAGAACTAGGGATGGAGGTTCGTGACATTGTACAGGAGGCAAAAGAAGTTAAATTCAAGACCAACTCCGAGAAAAAGAAATGAAAAATGGTCTGAGGAGGCCTTACAAATAGCTGAGAAAAGAAGACAAGCTAAAAGCAAAAGAGAAAAGGAAAGATACACCCATCTGAATGCAGAGTTCAAAAAAATAACAAAGAGAGATAAGAGAGCCTTCCTGTGTGATCAATGCAAAGAAACAGAGAAAAACAATAGAATGGGATAGACTATAGATCTCTTCAAGAAAATTAGAGATACCAAGGGAACATTTCATGCAAAGATGGACTCGATAAAGGAGAGAAATGGTATGGACCTAATAGAAGCAGAAAATATTAAGAAGAGGTGGCAAGAATACACAGAAGAACTATATAAAAAAAATCATCATGACCCAGATATTCATGACTGTATGATCACTCACCTAGAGCCAGACATCCTGGAATGTGAAGTAAGGTGGGCATTAGGAAGCATCATTACGAACAAAGCTAGTGGAGATGACTGAATTTCAATTGAACTATTTCAAATCCTAAAAGATGATGCTGTGAAAGTGCTGCACTCAATATGCCAGCAAATTTCGAAATCTCAGCAGTGGCCACAGGACTGGAAAAGGTCAGTTTTCATTCCAATCCCAAAGAAAGGCAATGCCAAAGAATGTTCAAAACTACCACACAATTGCACTCATCTCACACACTAGCAAATAATGCTCAAAATTCTCCAAGCCAGGCTTCAACAATACGTGAACCGTGAACTTCCGGATGTTCAAGCTGGATTTAGAAAAGGCAGAGGAACCAGCAATCAAGTTGCCAACATTCGTTGGATCATTGAAACAGCAAAGGAGTTCCAGAAAAACATCTACTTCTACTTCATTGACTATGCCAAAGCCTTTGACTATGTGGACCACAACAAACTGTAGGAAATTCTTCAAGAGATAGAATACCATACCACCTGACCTGCCTCCTGAGAAATATGTATGCAGGTCAAGAAGCAACAGTTAGAATGACACACTGAACAACAGTCTAGTTCCAAATCGGGAAAGGAGTATATCAAGGCTGTATGTTGTCACCCAGTTTATTTAACTTCTACGCAGAGTACATCATGCAACAGGGCTGGATGAAGCACAAGCTGGAATCAAGATTGCTGGGAGAATTATCAATAACCTCAGGTACGCAAATGATATCACTCTTATGGCAGAAAGTGAAGAAGAAGTAAAGAGCCTTTTGATGAAAGTCAAAGAGGAGAGTGAAAAAGTTGGCTTAAGATCATGGCACCTGGTCCCATCACTTCATAGTAAATAGGTGGGGAAACAATGGAAGCAGTGAGAACCTTTATTTTGGGGGATACAAAATCACTGCAGATGATGATTGCAGCCATGAAATTAAAAGATGCTTGCTCCTTGGAAGAAAAGTTATGACCAACCCAGACAGTATATTAAAAAGCAGAGACATTACTCTACCAAATGTCCGTCTAGTCAAAGCTATGGTTTTTCCAGTGTCATGTATGGATGTGAGAGTTGGACTATAAAGAAAGCTAAGCACCAAAGAACTGATGCTTTTGAGCTATATTGGAGAAGACTCTTGAGAGTCCGTTGGACAGCAAGGAGATCAAACTAGTCAATCCTAAAATAAATCAGTCCTGGGTGTTCATTGGAAGGAGTAATGTTGAAGCGGAAACTCCAATACTTTGGCCACCTAATGTGAAGAATTGATTCTTTGAAAAAGTCCCTGATGCTGGGAAAGATTGAAGGCAGGAGGAGAAGGGGATGATAGAGGATGAGATGGTTGGATGGTATCACCAACACGATGGACATGAGTTTGAGCAGGCTCTGGGAGTTGGTGATGGACAGGGAAGCCTGGTGTACTGAAGTCCATGGGGTTGTAAAGAGTCGGACATGACTGAGAGACTGGACTGAACTGTATAAGGATTCCCAACTGAGGTTCAGGGTTTGTGTAGCACTGTAGCATTTACTTTTGAAAAAAAAATCCATATATAACTGTACCCCCCACCTTAGTTCAAAATAGTGTTGTTCAAGGGCAAGTGTAAATGTATCTATTAAGTCCTCCATCATACACTCAAGCCCATCTATGCTGAAACCCACACTGGTGTGGAGAGTAATTTTCTCATTTAATAGGCCATTGTAGATAACTTATAAATTTTTAGTTATGAAACTACTGGTGATATTAAATTAAGAATCAGAAGTTGCCACCTCCTAACACATGAAGATCATCAGGTTCTACTTCACTGACTCGTAGAGACTGTGCAGGTGTGCTCTTATCCAGGACATCATTTGCCTACAGGCTGAGATCACAATCTCTCTGGAAAAACTTTTATTCTTCTTTAATTGTGTTTTACCCTGGAGGGCCCTGCACTCTTATACCTGATTTACTACCATTACATAGTCAGTCTGTAGGTTAAGGCTTTTCATCTTCAGAAGTTCGCCATCAAAATGCAAATTTCCCTCAAAGGGCTATGAAACAGACACACTAAGAGGCTATTTATTAAGAAGAATCCTAGGGAAGCTGGAACTCTTAGCTCAGGATTCTATGACCTTCTAAGAGTATATTTTGATGCTGATTTGAAACTGGAGGCAAGCAAAGAATGACAGTGTTCTCTAGGGCCAGGGCAAAGAGGAAAGGAATAGGACCTGGAGCAAAACAGAGATGCAGATCTGAAAGCTGATAATTGCATTCTGAATCAAATAGCATTAATGAGTCATCTGTCAGCTGAAAATATTCTTCTCATTCATGGTTGGAGAGAAGTGCAGTTTGGTGGAATAATAGAGGGCTTGAATTCAAAAGACCTGAACTTAAAGCACTCACTTTAAGAGCAGTGCAATTTAATGTGGAGCCAAGTCTTGAATATTCACCAGTGATGTGACTTTAGGCAAAACTACTTCTTAGTGAAATCTAGCAGGAGGACCCTGTGAGGCCTTCCCAAGCACAAATTCCTCTGCAGCCCTAGCTTCTTGCTTGGCCTTATCCAAGCTTTAAAGAGAAGATTCAAAAAATTACTAATTATAGAAGTGAGGGAATGCAGAAACAAAGGAAACAGTCAAGCAAGAAAAGAAATGACAGCTTAAACAACAGTTCATCCATAAAGCAGTCACAGGACCCCTGGTTCCTTCTGAAGGGAAATAGATAGCAATCTGATACGTATCTTTGAGTTGTTCTGCAGAAATTAAGATCCACCTTTGACCCCAAAATGTAGAGGATAGAAACTACATGCTGACCACAAGCAATTAGACACTAGACTGGTTGAAACCAGGTTAAGATTAAGATCCCTGAAAACAACACCGTGTTATCTCATTAGAGCCCATCAGAAAAAAGTGTCCACAAGCTCATCACACAGCATCCAAACCCTACCCTGAAAGCCACTGGGAGATGGTTTTTGAGCTTGTTCTTGTTTGCCACCCTGCATGCTGTACCACAATCCAGTATCAGCAGATTGGTTTTGCTGCACACTGGGGAAGCAGACCCAAGTTCACCTGGATAACAGTAGTCCTTCTACGACAAGGTATAGGGTACAATAAGGTTATTTCAAGGACTGAATCAAATGAAATATGTAGCTGGCATTGGAAAAATGTTACTACAATTACTATTACACTTAGTATTGTCTAACATATATGGAATTTGTAGTACATGCTAGGCACTAAGTCTTTTAATTTACTCATTTAATCTTCCCTCTCTTCCAACACAAAGCGGTAGTGCTTTCCAAATGCTTATTTATCATTTAAAAAGGAAACAGAGATACTGACCACCTTGGTGAGTATTTTACACTTGCTGAGTTGCAGAGTCAGGATTTGAACCCAGGCAATTCAACTCCAAAGATCCTGGCATCTGGTCCCATCACTTCATGGGAAATAGATGAGGAAACAGTGGAAAGTGTCAGACTTTATTTTGGGGGGCTCCAAAATCACTGCAGATGATGACTGCAGCCATGAAATTAAAAGATGCTTACCCCTTGGAAGAAAAGTTATGACCTACCTAGATAGTATATTCAAAAGCAGAGACATTACTTTGCCAACTAAGGTCCGTCTAGTCATGGCATTGGTTTTTCCAGTGGTCATGTATAGATATGAGAGTTGGACTGTGAAGAAAGCTGAATGCTGAAGAATTGATGCCTTTGAACTGTGGTGTTGGAGAAGACTCTTGAGAGTCCCTAGGACTGCAAGGAGATCCAACCAGTCCGTTCTGAAGGAGATCAGCCCTGGGATTTCTTTGGAAGGAATGATGCTAAAGCTGAAACTCCAGTACTTTGGCCACCTCATGCGCAGAGTTGACTCACTGGAAAAGACTGATGCTGGGAGGGATTGGGGGCAGGAGGAGAAGGGGACGACAGAGGATGAGATGGCTGGATGGCATCATGGACTCGACGGACGTGAGTCTGAGTGAACTCCAGAAGTTGGTGATGGACAGGGAGGCTTGGTGTGCTGAGATTTATGGGGTCGCAAAGAGTCGGACACGACTGAGCGACTGAACTGAACTGAATTCAACTCCAGACCTCAGAGAGACACTTGTATGGGGTATTACTGGCCATGTTTTATCTTAATTGTTATGTTGTTAATGTTATAATGCGTATGAGTAAGAGTGTCTCTGTGTATGTGTGTGTGTGTGTGTGTGTGTGTGTGTGTGTGCATGCACATGTGTGTGGGGGGGCTTTCAGTACTGTCTGACTCTTTGCAACCCCATTGACTATAGCCTGCCAGGCTCCTCTGTCCATGGAATTTTCCAGGCTAGAATACTGGGGTGGATTGCCATTTCCTTCTCCAGGGGATCTTACTGACCCAGGGATCGAACTGGTATCTCTTGTGGGCTCCTTCATTGACAGATGGATCCTTCAATGAGCCACTTGGGAAGCCCATTAGTGTTACTACTGAAGGCTATATTCTTGATGAATTTAAGACTATTTTAACAATACTTCAATGCCTCAGTTTCTCATAACCATGCTAAGGATTATAGCAACAACCTGCATCATGGGTTTATTGCAAGGCTTTAATAAAATATCGTGTTTATGCTAAGACAATACTTCCTTTTTATAGCAAGCATCATTTTATTATTTTTTACTAAGTTATAGCTGATTTACAACATTATATAATTTCTAGGTGTACAACATAGTGATTCACAATTTTTAGAGATTATATCCACTTTATAAGTATTATAAAAATACTAGTTATATTCCCTTTATACAATTTATCTTTATAGGCAATTCCATTTTATTGTACAGGAGGCAGTGACCAAAATTATCCCTAAGAAAAATTCAAGATGGCAAAGTGGTTGGCAGAGGAAGGTTTACAAATAGCTGATGAAAGAAGAGAAATGAAAGGCAAGACAGAAAGAGAGAGATATGCCCAACTGAATTCAGAGTTCCAGAATACAGGAAGGAGAGATAAGAAGGCCTTCTTAAGTGAACAATGCAAAGAATTAGAGGAAAACAACAGAATGGGGAAGATTGGAGATCTCTTCAAGAAAATAGAGATATCAAGAGAACATTTCATGCAAAGATGGGCACAATAAAGGACACAGAAGTAGTATGGACCTAATAAAAGCAGAAGAGATTAAGAAGAGGTGGCAAGAATACACAGAAGAACTAGAAAGATCTTAATTATCTGGATAACCACAATGGTGTGGTCACTAACATAGTGCCAGACACCCTGCAGTGCGAAGTCAAGTGGGCCTTGGAAAGCATTACTACAAACAAAGCTAGTGGAGGTGATGGAATTCCAGCTGAGCTGTTTCAAATTCTAAATGATAAAGCCGATAAAAGTGCTGCACTCAGTATGTCAGCAAATTTGGAAAACTCAAGACTGAAAAAGGTGGCCATAGGACTGGAAAAGGTCCATTTTCATTCCATTTCCAAAGAAGGGCAATGTCAAAAAATGTTCGAACTACAGTACAATTGAGCTCATTTTACATATTAACAAGTTTATTCTCAAAATCCTTCAAGCTAGGCTTTAGAAGTACATGAATCCAGAAATTCCAGGTATACAGCTGGGTTTAGAAAAGGCAGAGGAACCAGAGATAAGGTTGCCAACATTTGTTGGATCGTAGAAAAAGCAAGTGAATTCCAGAAAAACATCTACTTCTTCTTCACTGACTACATAAAGCCTTTGACTATGTGGATCTCAACAAACTGAAAAATTCTTGAAAGAGATGGGAATCCAGACCACATTACCTGCCTCCTGAGAAGTTTGTATGCGGGTCAAGAAACAATATGAACTAGACATGGAAAATGGACTGGTTCAAAATTGGGAAAGGTGTATGACAAGGCTGTATATTGTTACCCTACTTATTTAACTACTATATAAATATAGTAGTTTGTATATATATATATATATACACATATATATACACAAACAAGTGTATATACAAGTATATATAGTTTGTATACTATATAAACTATTATAAGTACCAGGCTTCCCTAGTGGCTCAGCTGGTAAAGAATCTGTCTGCAATGCAGGAGACACAGGTTTGAACCCTGGGTTGGGAAGATCCCCTGGAGAAGAAAATGGCAACCCACTCCAGTATTCTTGCTTGGAGAATTCCATGGACAGAAGAGCCAGGTAAACTATGGTCCATGGGATCAAAAGAGTGGGACAGGACTGTGCAACTTTCACTTTTACTTTTCATACAAAGTACATCAGTGCAAAATGCCAGGCTGGATGAATCACAAGCAAGAATCAAGATTGCTGGGAGAAATATTGACAACCTCATATATGCAGATGATACCACTCTCATCGGAGAAAGTGAAGAGGAACTAAAGAGCCTCTTGATAAGGATGGAAAAAGAGTGAAAAGGCTGACTTGAAACTCAACATTCAAAAAACTACCATCATAATTAAGAAAAATGAAACAAATTTAAAAAAAACACACACTAAGATCACGGCATCCAGTCTCATCACTTCATGGAAAATAGAAAGGATAAAGTGGAAGCAGCAACAGATTTTATTTTCTTGAGCTGTACAATCACTGTGGACAATGACTAAGGCAGGAAATTAAAAGACGCTTGGCTCTTTGAAAGGAAAGCTATAACAAACCTGCACAGCATATTAAAAAGCAGAGACATCACATGGCAAAAAAAAAAGGTCCATATAGTTAAAGCTATGGTTTTTCCAGTAGTCATATACAGATGTGAGAACTGGACCATAAAGAAGGCTGAACACCAAAGAATTAATGTTTTTGAACTGTGATGCTGGAGAAAACTCTTGAGATTCTCTTGGATTGCAAGGAGATCGTATCAGTCAATCCTAAAGGAAATGAACCTTGAATATCCATTGGAAGGACTGATGTTGAAGCTCCAACACTTTGGCCACCTGTTGCAAAGAGCTGACTCATGGGAAAAGACCTTGATGATAGGAAAACCTGAAGGCAAAAGGAGAAAGGGGCAGCAGAGGATGAGATGGTTAGAGAGCATCACTGACTCGATGGACATGAATTTAAGCAAACTTTGGGAGATAGTGAAGGACAGAGAAGACTGGCACGCTGCAGTTCATGGGGTCACAGAGAGGCAGACACAACTTAGTGACTGAATAACAATAATCATCCCTAACTCTATCTTGTCCCTAATCACCCTCTCCCCAATGGTACCACTGGTTTATTCTCTTTATGTATGAAGACAATACTTCTCAAAATTTAATGTGCACACCAATCACCTGTGAAAGCAGCTCAGTCATGTCCAACTCTTTGCAAACCCATGGACTACAGGCTGCCAGGTTCTTCTGTCCATAGAATTCTCCAGGCAAGAATACTAGAGTGGGTAGCCTATCCCTTCTCCAGAGGATCTTCCTGACACAGGAATTGAACTGGGGTCTCCTGCATTGCAGGTGGATTCTTTACCAGCTGAGCTACCAGAGAAGCCCCCAATCACCTGAGATCTTCTTAAAAAGCAGTTTTTAATTCAGTAGGTCTGGAGTAAGAAATTAGAAACGTAGTTTGTTTGGTAAGTTCTAGGTGATGTTGATGTTGCTGGTCCAGGGACCATACCCTGAGTGGCAAGGTCTAATGAAGCTCTTGGAGATTTATTCTGGTTGCCCCTTGGCTATACGTTATGTGACAAGTTTCCTCTATCTTGGCAAGTGGGGATTGAGAAACATCATTAGTGTATTACAGCAGAGTTCTACATAGTTTGGGCCATTCAACTACCCAATGACATTTCATACACTACTAAAACAAAAAGAATGGAATTTTGAGATGCTCTACAAACAGTTTTAACTTCCTATCTGCCTTGAGGGACTGAGTATGACACCCCATTGTCACTTTCCTGTGAAAGAATAAAGCAGATATCATGAAGTACCTCCCAAATGAGAAAAATCATAACTGAATATTATCACTATCAGTTACCTAGGATACAAGAAATGAAATGTTGCCACCTTGACCCTTGCAAATGTTAACCAGGTGTCAAAGAAAAAAAGATTCTACCTATAAATTAATCTTCTTATTCTATCAGTTTCCTCTTCCTCCTAAAAGAAAAGATGAAGAACAGTTTTTCACTGTTCTTTTGAAACAAAAGCAATACCATCCTAGAAGAGAGAGGAGGATAAGATATAAGCATCTGAATACAGAGTTCCAAAGAATAGCAAGGAGAGATAAGAAAGCCTTTCTCAGAGATCAGTGCAAAGAAATAGAGGAAAATAACAGAATGGGAAAGACTAGAGATCTCTTCAAGAAAATTAGAGATACCAAGGGAACATTTCATGCAAAGATGGGCAAATAAAGGATAGAAATGGTATGGACCTAACAGAAGCAGAAGATATTAAGAAGAGGTGGTGAGAATACACAGAAGAGCTGTACAAAAAGATCTTCACAACTCAGATAATCACGATGGTGTGAACACTTACCTAGAACCAGACATCCTGGAATGTGAAGTCAAGTGGGCCTTAGAAAGCATCATTATGAACAAAGCGAATAGAGGTGATGGAATTCCAGTTGAGCTGTTTCAAATCCTGAAAGATGATGCTGTGAAAGTGCTGCACTCAATACGCCAGCAAATTTGGAAAACTCAGCAGTGGTCACAGGACTGGAAAAGGTCAGTTTTCATTCCAATCCCAAAGAAAGGCAATGCCAAAGAATGCTCAAAGTACCATACAATTGCACTCAAATCACATGCTAGCAAAGAAATGCTCAAAATTCTCCAAGCCAGGCTCAGCAATATGTGAACCGTGAACTTCCAGATGTTCAAGCTGGTTTTAGAAAAGGCAGAGGAACCAGAGATCAAATTGCCAACATTTGCTGGATCATGGAAAAAGCAAGAGAGTTCCAGAAAAACATCTATTTCTGCCTTTTGACTATGCCAAAGCCTTTGACTGTGTGGATCACAATAAACTGTGGAAAATTCTGAAAGAGATGGGAATACCAGACCACCTAACCTGCCTCTTGAGAAACCTATATGCAGGTCAGGAGGCAACAGTTAGAACTGGACATGGAACAAAAGACTGGTTCCAAATAGGAAAAGGAATATGTCAAGGCTATATATTGTCACTCTGCTTATTTAACTTTTACGTCATGAGAAACGCTGGGCTGGAAGAAGCACAAGCTGGAATCAAGATTGCTGGGAGAAATATCAATAACCTCAGATATGCAGATGACACCACCCTTATGGCAGAAAGTGAAGAGGAACTAAAAAGCCTTTTGATGAAAGAGAAAGTGGAGAGTGAAAAAGTTGGCTTAAAGCTCAACATTCAGAAAACGAAGATTATGGCATCTGGTTTCATCACTTCATGGGAAATAGACGAGGAAACAGTGGAAACAGTGTCAGAATTTATTTTTATGGGCTCTAAATTCACCGCAGCAGGTGCTTGCAGCCATGAAATTAAAAGACGCTTACTCCTTGGAAGAAAAGTTATGACCCCCTAGAGAGCACGTTGAAAAGCAGAGACATTACTTTGCCAACAAAGGTCCATCTAGTCAAGGCTATGGTTTTTCCTGATGTCATGTATGGATGTGAGAGTTGGACTGTGAAGAAAGCTGAGCACCGAAGAACTGATGCTTTTGAACTGTGATGTTGGAGAAGACTCTTGAGAGTCCCTTGGACTGCAAGGAGATCCAGCCAGTCCATTCTGAAGGAGATCAGCCCTGGGATTTCTTTGGAAGGAATGATGCTAAAGCTGAAACTCCAGTACTTTGGCCACCTCATGCGAAGGGTTGACTCATTGGAAAAGACTCTGATGCTGGGAGGGACTGGGGGCAGGAGGAGAAGGGGATGACAGAGGATGAGATGGCTGGATGGCATCACAGACTCAATGGACGTGAGTCTGAGTGAACTCCGGGAGATGGTGATGGACAGGGAAGCCTGGCGTGCTGAGATTCATGGGGTTGCAAAGAGTCGGACGTGACTGAGTGACTGAACTGAACTGAACTGAGGGAGAACATAAATATCTTGACCCCTCAAAACACACTTTTTACTGCTGCATGTCGCTTGGGGCCTTGAGTCTCTCATTTTCTGTATTATTTAAAACAAATTTAAAAGCAAAGCAAATAAAAGTTTATTTCAGGCTCGCACAGCGAGAGGGGAATTTTCTTGATCTTTAGCTAATAGTTTTTCCAAAATGATTCGTAAAAGTTTTTATGAACCATAAAATACCAAACAAATGTCAGGACAATAATCATGGCTGCTTTGAGATTTCTTCACATAGCAGGAAAGAAATTAAAAAAAAAAAAAATCTAAACACAAGCACAGTGTTTAGAGAACTGTTCCCTCCTATCAGTTTTTAGAGGCAACAGAAGTTGTTGCAGTGATGAATATGTGACCCTTTCCCTCAGTTCATCCTGGACAGTTATTTTAGCAAAGGAATAAAGACTGTGTTTTATCAGTCACTTTGAAATCTGCGTTCTCTACATTGGCCATCTGATTGCTTCAATTTTCACTTGTTCATTCTTCCCACAAATGTTTGGGAAGGTGTCAAGGAGGAAAAACTCGGTCATGCACATGTGGGAGGGTGTCACGAGAGACCACCTTACCTCACTTCATGATTTTGCCCTCATGCAAATGAATAAATATGGAATAGATTTGAGAATGCTGCAAATGTGACTAATTTCTAAAAGAGGAGCGTGGGATGATAATGGTAAATGTTATATTGTCAAAAGTTAAGCAGAATATAAAAGTTTGACATTATTTAGAGGAGAAAGTACTTTCATTTGATTTATAACTGGCTGGCAAATTAATGCAATATTTAAACAGCAACCTCGTAATAATAAATAACACTGCAAAGTGCCTAACTAGACTAATATTCATGCTCAAAGGGGTGATTTTTCAGATAAAAACACATGATCTTAATGTTCAACCCTGACATTTGGAGAATAACTTCCAAATGGTGTGTGAGGCATGTCTTATCTTTAGATGAATGTGTGATTGGAAGGAGGGGCAGAAATGTCTCTCAAGTGTGAAAGTCAGAATCCTTTCTTGGTATTTTATGCCAATACTCTGCGAATGAAATACTTTTTTTGCAATATATAAATTATAATATATACATATATATAATTTAGAAATAATAAGGATGGACATTGAGGATGGACAAAAACTCAGTCTCTTAAGAACATGAAAAATAAATTTGATGTAAATGTCATTCTTATGTTTTGAGATAAATAGGTTAGAAAGAGGCAGAAGATTTAAGTTTCCTTAAATTAGAGAAATTTTATAATCAAGAATTTTATATTTGGTAAAATATTTGAGATTTCCAGACAAATAGTTGAAAACTCCTTTGAAGTGTTTGATGAATTCAGAACATAGTTATTTGCAGGATGCATGGGGCTGATGCACAGGATGATTCAAGTAGAGGATGTGAGGTGGGAGGTGGGAGGGGGCTTCAGCATTGGGAGATTGTGTTCACCTATGGCTGATTCGTGTCAATGTATGGCAAAACAAATACAGTATTGTAATTAAAAATAAATAAATTTAATAATTTAAAAAATAAAAAAAACCTTATTGTTTGTTGCTTATTTATGCATAGTGATCTGAACAAAACCACTCCATTAAAATACTAACCCAGAAAACCAGGAATAGAGTCCATATTTTTCAAAAGATGTTCCATTAGCCTACAAGATACATTGCGAATGGAACAGCCAAAACTAAGAGAGATACATTGCTGAATTCTTCCCTAGAGATCCAGAGGTGGTCACTGCCCCTCCTAAGCTTAGGAAAAGTGCTGACATGTTTTTTATACCGATGACTAAATTATATGCAAGCTCCCCAGTCTTTACCACTAGGACAACATATATATATATATATATATATATATATATATATATATATTTTTTTTTTTTTTTTGGCTTCCCAGGTGGTGCTAGTGGTAAAGAAACCACCTGCCAATGCAAGAGATGTAAGAGACGCAGTGTCCATCTGGGTGGGGAAGATCCCCTGGAGGAGGGCATGACAACCTACTCCAGTATTCTTACCTGGAATATCCCATGGACAGAGAAGCCTGGTAGGCTACAGTTCACAAGAGTAGCAGAGAGTCAGACAAGACTGAAGCAATTTAGCAAACATGCATTCTCAGATTAACAACTAAAAATACAAATTACTCAAAGTTGAATTTCAAAAAGACTTCAGGATAAGTAATATTCGATGCAATCATGTTCCATATTCCAGCTGAAGCTTCAGTACTTTGGCCATGTGATGTGAAGAACTGACTCATTGGAAAAGACCCTGATGCTGGAAAAAATTAAAGGCAGGAGAAGGGGATGACAGAGGCTAAGATGGCTGGATGGCATCACTGACTCAATGGACATGAGTTTGAACAAATTCTCGGAGATGGTGAAGGACAGGAAAGGCTGACATGCTGCAGTCCATGGGATAACAAAGAGTCAGACACAACTGAGCGACTGAACAACAACTTACACTTAAAAGTTTGTTGTTTACCTGAAGTTTGTACTTACTGGGTATTCTGTGTTTTATCTGGCCATTTCAGGTTAGAGCTATTATCTAGAGAAAGAGGGGAAGGGAACACTATGATAGTAACAGTAGTAGAAAAAGTAACAATTATTTACAAAATGTTCCTCTGTCCTGTGTTCATTATCTCATTTAATTCTTCCCAGCAGTCCTCTGGGCTAGATACTCTATAGAGGAAGAACCTAGCATAGAGCTGGCACATAATAACCACCAGTCATTATTTGTTTTTAATTTTAATATGAACATACCTCCTCCTCAAAGAGAAAATAAAGGTTCTCAGACTCCCAAGTTTATTTAGTTTGAAGGAAAGCAGGCTGGAATCTGAATCATTGCTTCTGAAGCCCACAGTCTTAGACTTTGTTTCACTGTCCTGTGAAAGTGAAGTTGCTCAGTCGTGTCTGACTCTTTGCAACCCCATGGACTGCAGCCTATCAGACTTCTCAGTCCATGGAATTTTCAGGCAAGAGTACTGGAGTGGGTTGCCATTTGCTTCTCCAGGTGAGATTTTACTCTGAACATTTTAACTGACTAGCTAGCTGTAGTTTTGAAGTGGCCATAACTTTTACTCTGTTAACTCATGTTAACATAACTTGTGGTTGGTTGCAACAGGCTATGGTTCAGAAGTAAGAACATGGCACAGAAGGACAGGAGTGCTCCTCTTCTCAGGATTAGGCAGACACAGGTGCCAGGGACGGGAAGATGACGCTACGACCCCAGGTCCCGCGTCCGCATTCCAGCCCAGAAGGCTCTGAGGTGCAGACTCTGGACCCCGGTGCTCGCCCTTACCCCAGCAACACAGCACAGCCAGAACCAGAATGCAATAAATAGAGGCATGGGGCCTGGAGGTGAAGGGCGCCAGGGTAGTGCTAGCTTTCCGACGCTGTCGGAAAAGCACTGCAGGCTGGTCCATACAGAAGCGTTTCAGGGGAGGGGCACTTGAGTCTTCCTCTTCCTCAGCAACCTGTGTCTCTAGAGGAACTGGTTCTTCCTTCGTGAGGGTCGGAGGTTCATCAGCAACTTCCGAGGCAGGCAGGGAGGGCTCCTCGAGGATCTCCTGGCCCAGCGTGGGGGGCTGGGAGTCATCTGTGCGGAAGTCGGAGGTGTGTGCAGGGCTCAGGGACTCGCTCTGCTGGGGGCTGGGGCTCGAGTTGGTGCTGCTGTCCACCTTGAGCTGATAGACATCAGACACGGAGCTCTGGTTGCTGTTTTCATCTCCTTGCTGTCTGTCACAGGAACCCACTTAAATATCCTAAGGGACGTGTCCCCCACAGTCACCCACTTCTCCCTAACCCAGATGCCTTAATACGCAGAGTGCTCAGTCTGGCCAATGGGAACCCCTCAGAGATTGTTAGTATACATGGCATAGGGCCATTGGAACTGATGCATTCACAAACATCAACAGGCTTTATAGCAGCAACTGTGAACCTTGAAAGTAGGGTACTGAGGCAATAAATGTCTGCAAAATAACTAAAATCCAGGTCCTCTGATTCCTAGTAGTATCAAATACATCATCTTCATTTCTCTTTTTCCTTCTATGTGTTGAATAATCTCATGAATAAATATCATTTAATAATGTCCACAAATTTTCTCTTACTCAGCATATAAATGAACATGTGGGCAAAGACTGTCACTTGCTACATCAGTAAACAAAGGTGTTGCAGCCAACAAGCCATCAACCATTGCAGCCATCCCCAACTGTGCACTATAAGGGGACTCAGGATGGAGAAAAACAGGATACTGGTCCTAGAGGGTTAAGGTGCATATGGAAGAAATTATTTTATTTGCATATCCCAATAAATAGAAAAAAACCTAAATTCATTTAACCAGAGAAGTCCATTTTTTTTCTCTAATTAATAGTAATCCTTGATGTTCAACTATCTGGTGTTTGTGTGTATGTGTTGACAAAATTCCTATATACTCTGGCTCCTTCCTTACCTCTTTGGAGTGGTCACTCAGAGCTTCCCTGATGGTTCAGTCAGTAAAGAGTCTGTCTGCAATGTGAGAGACTTGCGTTCAATCCCTGGGAAGATCCTCTGGAGAAGGAAATGACAACTCACTCCAGTATTCTTGCTTGGAGAATTCCATGGACAGAGGAGCCTGGTGGGCTACAGTTCATGGGGTCACAAAGAGTTGGACACAATTGAGTGACTAACTTTCACTTTCCTCAGAGCATTCTAGAGACTGTGTCCCAGGCTTAAGTCATCAGTATGTCAACTTAGTAAAACATAATTTTCAACTTTTAGGTCGTACATTTTTTTCAGTTGACACAGAAAGCAGTGCTGATGTCCTCTATTACACTCTTCAATTAAATTATCCCTAAAGCTGTGATTAATTTGTTGGCAAATTCAATAACTATGAGTTTTTCTTCATTTCCATTCTAGATAGTCCAATTTTAAGAATAATATTACTTTTAGAGAAACATTATTAATTCAATGTCTAGATAATAAGATTTCATAAATAATGATTCAGACACCAGGTTTTAATAACTAATGTCTTATATCATGAACCTGCCACAGCCATCAGATTTATAGAGTAGCAAAAGTAAGTGAAAATAGATTGAAAATTATTCTGATAGCTACAAGTCTCCACCTAGTTTTACCATTTAGCTAATAAAAGAGAAAGAAAAATAGCCTGACAGTTTAATTAAGGACTTGCTAAAATATCAAGGGCAAAGTAGCCAAACTTATGAGACTAACAATTAAGATGAAAGTTAAAATTATCTAAAATTGATTTATAAATCTTATTTATCACTAATGTAATATTAGACTTTTTTTAGAGCAATAGGTGCTTCAAATGTTGTTGCAAATCATTCTCATAGTATCTCACTGTTGCCAACAACAGATGATTTTGGACAAGACATCATTGAAATGTGACAGGGGAATTTTCTTCCTCTGCTTTCTATAACAGTGTAGATATGCTTTCATGAATCCTCCATGAAACAGTGATATGCATTTCCTGTCTACTGTAAAAGCAGAGGTGATGATTATAGGTCTCAGGGACTTCATTTTTAAAAGATAATTCTATAGACCACAGGAACTTCTAAATGAATATATTTATGACATGGTCAGAAAACAAAGAACTGTATATCTTTTGGGGATGCTTTGCTTAAGAATTTTCAACTTGATTTTTAGCATCAGGGGTGATTATTCATGTATTACAAAACAATATACACTTGGCTGAGTCCCCTTGCTGTCCACCTGAAATTATTGCAACATTGTTAATCAGCCATACTCCAATATAAAGTTAAAATTTAAAAAGAAGAACAAAAATAGAGCTACTGATTTAAAAAAACAGAATATACTCAATTTTAAATCTAATTTAATTAAACAAATCTTTTCAAAACTATAATATAGCTGCATATTCAAAGTTCACTGTCCTCAGGATGCAAAGGAATGAGCTACACTAATTTTGATTTTGTTCATCTTAGAATAATATAGAAGAGAGGTATTATTTTTGTCAATAATGTTTAATATTTAGATGAATAAAATGCTTTTGACTGATGGCAGATTCTTCATTTCTTTCATTTGACAAATGTTTACATCCCCTGGTGGCTCAGAGGTTAAAGCGTCTGCTTGCAATGCAGGAGATCCGGGTTCAATCCTTGGGTCGGGAAGATCCCCTGGAGAAGGAAATGGCAACCCACTCCAGTATTCTTGCCTAGAGAATCCCATGGATGGAGGAGCCTGGTGGGCTACAGTCCACGGGGTCGCAAAGAGTCGAACACCACTGAGCGACTTCACTTTCAGACTTTCTTTACATACTGTTTAATTGTGGTATCATGGAGAAGACTCTTAGAGTCCTTTGGACTGCAAGGACATCAAACCAGTCAATCCTAAAGGAAATCAGTCCTGAATATTCATTGGAAGGGCTGATGCTAAAGCTGAAGCTACAATACCTTGGCCACCTGATGTGAA
The DNA here is from genome assembly GCA_917880005.1 of Nanger dama. Classification (NCBI taxonomy): domain Eukaryota; kingdom Metazoa; phylum Chordata; class Mammalia; order Artiodactyla; family Bovidae; genus Nanger; species Nanger dama. The sequence goes on from CAKJTW010000015.1 coordinate 38,041,318, forward strand.
GAGCTACTTATTGGAAAAGACCCTGATGCTGGGAAAGATTGAAGGCAGAAGAAGGATATGACAGAGAATGAGATGGTTGGATGGCATCACTGACTCGATGGACATGAGTTTGAGCAAGCTCTGGGAATTGGTGATGGACAGGGGGTCATAAAGTGTTGGACATGACTGAGCAACTGAACTGAATAAAAATTTATGGTTTTCTGTGAATTATAGTTTTCCTTTATTATTGAAGAATATCTGATTATAGAAAAAGTCATCATTGTGAATATACAGCAGAGTTTTATAAATTTGGGGGGGTGGGAAAGGGTATCATATCACCCTCTCTAAATTTTGAGGAAGCTCTGAGAAGAAAGTAGAGGTAGGAATCTATGACCTTTCAAAAACTGTTTTATAGGTAATCGTGACAAATTGCCAGTGATACAAGAAGTATTTTTTTGTGTCCTTTCATGTATTTCTTCCTCAAATTTTCCTGCTCCCAATTTGAGGAGAAAACCAAAGTTTAAGATTGGACAATACGAGAGTCTCAGAGTTGAACTAGGGTTTTTGCAAATTGTATTAGGAAATTCATATCAAACAGAAGACACACAAGGGAAACATGAGACATTCACAAATTCTAAATGGCTGCCATTACATCCTAACTAAAAGGAAAAATAAAGACTTTCAGAGCAATACTGGCATTGGCTCTCCACAAATTTAAGTTTAAAATCATAGATATAATTTACCACCATAGGTTTCAATATGATTTATTTCTATTTCATAAGTGACTCATTATAAAAAGAAATAACAATTTACACTAAATTAAACTTTTATGGAATATAGTCTAAATCTAGAGATTTTACTTGTAACAAAAAGACAAGAACTAGAATGACCAGTTATCCTGATGTAAAATGCATTCTCTGATGCATTGTCACCCTGCTGCTCTTTTATGGATGAGTGTTTGTTCCTAAAGGAATATTTCATCCTGAATGCTTTATATGCATTTATTTGGTCCTAGCGGAAACTAAGAGGGTAGTGACAATGACTAAAAGGCTTGCTTTGCTTTACTTCTTAACAACAGGTATGTGCATGCACATGTGCTAAGTTGCTAAGTCATGGCCAGCTCTTTGTCATCCCATAGACTAGCCAATCAAGCTGCTCTGTCTATGGGTTTCTCCAGGTAAGAATACTGCAGTGGGTTGCTCTGTCCTCCTCAATAACAGATAAGTAAATCTCCTAACTCAGAAACCTCTCTTCCCTCTTACTCCTTTGTACTTCTCATTTCCCTTCTTCACCTAAAAATACTGAATAACACTTTTAGAAAGAATCTCCTTTCTCTGATCGCATAATAAGCACCTATCCAAATTACCAGCCTCTTCCTCTTCTTTCATGAATTTTCTACAAATAGTTGCCTGGGGAAAAATTTATACCTATACCAAGAAATTACCCATACAAATTGGAACACACACACACACACACACAATTCTAATCAGTGTTAGAGAGTAAAAAACTATAAGGCTGAGCATGCTCATTTTGGGTGCTAGTTGCATTTCAAAGATGAACATTAGAAAAGGACATGTCATAGTACTGTGGAAATCTATTCAAAACTTTGATGCTGTGGAAATAATAGATGTCAACCTTGGAATTGCATTTTTAATAGGTTGTATCTATCTGTGCATGCTTAGTTGCTCAGTCGTGTTTGACTCTGTGACCCCATGGACTGTAATCTGCCAAGCTCCCATGTCCATGGGATTCTCCAAGTAAGAATACTGGAGTTGGTAGCCATTCCCTTCTCCAGGGGATCTTCTGACTCAGGAACTGAATCCAGGTCTCCTGCATTGCAGGCAGATTCTTTACAATCTGAGCCACTAGGGAAGCCCACTCTCTGATTTATTAATTATTAAACCATCCTTATTAAGATGAAGTAATAATTGATCATTTTTAGGTCAAAGTTTGCTACATATTAAAAACACTGATTTTGAAAATCCTGTATTCCCTTGGTTAATTTACATATACTGTCTTCACTAGTTGTTTTAAGAGACTGAAATGTATCATTTTTATCTACTATACTGCTTTAAACTTTGTTCAGTTGACAGTGTTGTGGGATTACAGAAATTTTCAAAGGATCCTAGAGAAGAGTAAACTTCAACTATCAACAAGATCTAAATTCTAGAGAAGATTTTTAATGTTATTCAGTTCAGTTGCTCAGTCGTGTCTGACTCTTTGCGACCCCATGAATCGCAGCAAGCCAGGCCTCCCCTGTCCATCACCATCTCCTGGAGTTCACTCAGACTCACGTCCATCCAGTCAGTGATGCCATCCAGCCATCTCATCCTCTGTCGTCCCCTTCTCCTCCTGCCCCCAATCCCTCCCAGCATCAGAGTCTTTTCCAATGAGTCAACTCTTTGCATGAGGTGGCCAAAGTACTTGAGTTTCAGCTTTAGCATCATTCCTTCCAAAGAAATCCCAGAGCTGATCTCCTTCAGAATGGACTGGTTGGATCGTTTTCAGCAAGAATATGGTGAAATTCAGCTATGCTTTATATGAAGACATCCCTTCATATAGCAGAATGTCATGTTTAGACCTGGAAGGATTTATTGTAATATATAGTAGCAAAATGGAAGAGGTTAGGATAGGGTCTAAATAACATAGGTCTTGGTGTTAATTTGGGGAATTGCAAAAGTAATAACTTGGACAAGTATTGAAGTCTTTGTTATCAAATAAATTCACTGCAAAACTGAGAGGAACAGCAAAGTGGGATGACAGAAGATATATTAGAAGGGGTGTGGTCATGACTGTCAATCCAGGTCTATCTTTTTACTGGGTATATTCTTACTCATCCCAAGCTCCACTTTCCACATGTATGAAGTTATTACTTATCATACATAATAATGAAATGGCATTATGAAAATCAACTGGCAGAGTGACAAGAACACAGATTTAATCAGTAATAATATGTATACGCTGAGTACTAAGCTATATTCTTTAGATCCTGTGTGGAAAATATTATTCAATTCATTACAGGGGACTGAAACCCAAAGTGGTTTATGTTAATCAAGATTAAATATAACAAAATGACAGTTAACAGAGATTAATTTAGTTTCAATTGCATCCCCGAAGGGAACTCTAAAGGCCAGAAGAAATGACTTAGTAACATTGGTGGAAAGCACTCATAATCTTTAAACTTCTGTGACCTAATGTGAATCCCAAGTGTTAAGTGGTTACCACAAAACTGCTGACCTTTCAAAGTGGCTTTAACAGAAGTAAAGTGGTAAGTGCAAAGGTGATCACCCCCTGTACCTTGTTCCTAATAAGATCTCACTGAGAAGTTAGTGTTCTGGGAGCTGAAAAGACATATAGAATATTGAGCCTAAAGACAATGACAGATTGATGCAAACCCTTAAAGCTCGGCCATTTGTAAGATGATTGAACAATCTGAAATGAAAAAACAAAATACGGTGGGAAAGTGATTAATCCTCACACATCTAACAGATTACCTCATGAAGGAATCCTACACTTGGTCTATGTTATCCCACAGTATTAATAGTGAAAGTCTTAGTCGCTCAGAGGTTGAAGTGTCTGCCTGGAATGCAGGAGACCAGGGTTCAATCCCTGGGTCGGGAAGATCCCCTGGAGAAGGAAATGGCAACCCACTCCAGTACTCTTGCCTGGAGAATCCCATGGAGGGAGGAGCCTGTTAGGCTACAGTCCATGGGATCACAAAGAGTCGGAGACTTCACTTAGTCACTCAGTCATGTCCAACTGTTTATGACCCCATGGACTATACCACAGGGCTCCTCTGTCCATGAGATTCTCCAGGCAAGAACGCTGGAGTGGGTTGCCATTCTCTTCTCCGGTGGATCTTCCTAACCCGGGGACTGAACCCTGTCTTTTGCATTGAAGGCAGATTCTTTACCATCTGAACCACCAGGGAATAAATGGTCAGTCTTGGAATTTAGACAGTATCTGATCCTTGGCTGGATGATCATATGACATAGATATCTTAGAAGTAATCAGATATATGATACCCTTTCCTCAGGCCACCTTCCTTGGTGGCTCAGATGGTAAAGAATCTGCCTGCATCACAGAAGAGCTGGGTTCAATCTGTGGGCTGGAAAGATCTCCTGGAGGAGGGCATGGCAACCCACTCCAGTATTCTTGCCTGGAGAATCCTGATGGACAGAGGAGCCTGGTGAGTTATATTCTATGGGGTTGCAAAGAGCTATTCACAAGTGAGAAACTAAGCACAAAAGGCCACCTTTAAACTCTGTTTTGAAATTTCACTATACATTCTCAGTATAGAATTTCTTTTTAAATATTGCTTAGAACTTACTGGTCTTTTTGAACCTTTTGATTAGTGTCTTTCATCAGTTCTAGAATACCCTCAGGTATTACATTTTCAAATATCTTGTCTGCCTTACATTTTCCTCTTAAGCTCTGCTTAAATGTATATTAGATCTTCTCAGTCTATAATCTCTCCTCAGTTTCACAACATCATTGCTATCTCTTCTCTGTGCTGTATTCAGGATACTTTGATTTTCCAGATCTATAATCTTATCTTCAGCTGGGTTTAATGTGCTGTTAAACTCTTCCATTGAAGATTATTTTAGTACATTTCAGCTTCTTGCAATTACATGGTTAAAGTTATTGCAATTCTTGATTAAATCAGTAATTTGACTTTTTGAATTAACTTAAAATATGTTTGTGTGATTCTAGAATCTTCCATCTTGGAAATTACTTGTAGACTATTATATATATTGATATTTGACTCAGAAAATCATGTATACAGACAAGGTATTATAGCCACTTAGGGTAGCAAATATCTGATTGAACATCTTTAAGACAATCATAGTTAAGAAATTGGAGTTTTCCAAAGCTTTATTCTATATTTTACATTCTTAAATGCAAATTTTTCTTCTTTTATCCTTAATCTTTGTAAAAAGAAGTCCAGACCTGTTTCTGATATATTTAGTTAGGATTATCCTAAAAAGATTTTAAGAGTGTACCTAGTATTTATTTAATGTTATTTTTAAAAATATTATAAGTTTTCATAGCAACTAGGCTTATAAAATATTGTATCTTTTATATATGTATCTTTGTTTATGAAGTAAAATATGCAGTTTTGCAATGCTGATTTCTCTTTGGTTTCCTAAGTCTTGATTGGTTAAAAAAAATGTTATCAAGTTCATGTCTACAGCCAACATTTCTACTTGAATAAAATGAAGCTGGCTTAAAACTATTAAGCATTTTGAAACACCCAGAAGGGGCTGGTTTTCTTTTCATTTCTTCAGTGATATGTAGGCATATTAAAATGTGCAATGTTAATCTGTATAGATATTTCTGTGAATCTATTATAAAACTTATTTTGACAAAATCTTTCATAGTAAAAAATAATAATAAAAGATAAAAATCTTTCATAGTATCTGCATTTTTATAGAGACATTTAAATATTGGCACTGCCCAAATGAACAGCTGTAGAATTGTGGGTTATATGCATACGATACAGATTTTTAAAGTACAGGTAAAATCAGAGATAAAATAGTTCTAGAGAAGACATGCAACTCCTTGATGATTAGAAATGGACAGTCTCAAGAGTTGCTACAAAAAATTATCTAAAGAAATCCTATTGGACTATTTCTAGCTTTTGTAAATCCTTCCATCTCCTTTGGGGAAGTTATTTTGTAGGAAATTAAGTATTTATGATAAGCACTTAGAAGTATGGTTTTGGTATATGAAATAAAATTATGTACACAGCATTTACTTATATTCTTTTCAGATTTTAAGTATGTTTACTGAAGAAGAACATTTCATTCCAAAGTTCCAAGAATCCAATTCAACACGGCTAAGGGATCACCTTGGCTGCAAATAAGGGGGCAGATATTGCCACTGGGGCTTGGTCTCTCTCTAGTTATCTTTTATTCCCATTTCCTCTGAACCAACTGCCCGCAGGCAATCACTCTTCACATGGTAGGCCCCAGGTTTATAGTCTGGCAGAAAGGGAGAGCTGGCACCTCCCAGTAGTAACAACAAAGTCCCAGGTTGTGTATAGCTGGATCAACCAAGATTGCTGGCTCTTGCTGAGCCAGTCACCATAGCTAATGGGATGGGAAACACTTAATAGCTAGACTTAGTTCATGAGCCCTCAACCCAACCACAAACTCATGAGACTTGTACAGGCTGGAGTACCAGGGAAGGTCAGCTCACTGGACTACAGGGAATGAGAGATGAAGAGAAAGATTTTCCCCATAGCAGAAATGTCTTGTGGTTAGAAGATAAAATTGTCATTGCAGAAAGTTATTGCTGAGCTGTGAAAAGACAACAGGATTCTTGGCTTCCGGAGGAGGAATTCAATCCAAGGCCAGTAACAAGACTTTATCACTCAGAGCTGTTGTATAATAAAGTTTTATTAAAGTATAAAAGAGATAGATAAAGCTTCTAACCTAGACGCAAGAAGAGGGCAGAAAGAGTGCCCCTCTGATAGCCTTTAGCAGTATGTTATATACCTATTGGACTTCTCTGTTGGCTCAGATGGTAAAGTGTCTGCCTACAATGCGGGAGACCTGGGTTCAGTTCCTGGGTTGGGAAGATCCCTGGGGAAGGAAATGGCAACCCACTCCAGTATTCTTGCCTGGAAAATCCCAGGGACAGAAAAGCCTGGTAGGCTACAGTCCATGGGGTCACAAAAAGTCTGATACAACTGAGCTACTTCACTTTCTTTATCAGCAAGCTGTTAATTAGAGAAAGGAGAAGTCTCAAAACTCAGAATGTCACCAGGCCCCTCACTCACAACATGAATTTTGAGATAACACTGGTACCAGGTGAGTCATCCTGGGCCATAAAATGATTGACATGAATCTTGAAGAAAGACAGTTTTCCAAGTAAATACATAGTTTCATTAACACAGATTAGGAGAACAATGTATGAGTAAAACATACTGGTTTGTTGACTCCTTATGGGTTCTGAGTCTTAAGCAAACTGACTTGAATAAAGACAGAGTCTAGGGTAGATACATAGTTCATTAACATAGCTTAAGAAAACCATTTCCATTGGAAAAATGCATTGGTTAACTCAAGGTTTGAGAAAAGTTAAGTTCAGGTGGAGCCAGGTGTCATCAAGGCAACACAAATTTTAAGAGAAACCTTCTTTTAAATTTGTATAGAGAAGGAAAAAAATCTGACACTTGTAGTTAGTTTGTTTCCTCCTGCCACTTAGATAAAAAAGCTTGACACTTGCAGCCTATTTCCTCCCTTTGGAGATTCCTAGCCTTCCTGCCTGTTACCCTCTCAATTAGGTAGGCTAATACTGCAGAAATCTAACCTAACATCTAATATAAAGTAATATGGGTGTGTGCACAAACAAATCCTTTAAAAACAAAAAGGCCTATTTGTCTATCTTAGAGCATTCAATCTCCTGATGATTTGTAGAAATAGATTTTCATTCTCATGGTTCCAGCTTGACCAAATCTGCTAGTTTCATAATTACAGAGTTGGGAAAAGACTAGAACAAAAGAAATTTAGCTAAAATATGCCCTTAAATGGTCACAGACAAACATTTTGAAAATTATGTGGACTATAAAGACACATGTTTGCAAACTATATAAATTAAGAACTTCTTAAGGTAGTATGATTGATGGGAGATTTTTTTAATTTATTAATTTCTGCTAAAGGAAGTCAGTAAAACACTTAGCAAACCTAGTCAGTAGTTTATGAAAGTTTTAAACAATAAACATTATATAAGATTCTAATTACAAACTTAGGAGAATTTTCAGATTTTAATTCCCAAAAGTTAGGGTGTCAAAACTGTTATGAAAATTAACAAATTAAGATTCTAGTGCTGATACTTAGTTGCCCTATAACAACTGTCAATCTCTAGTCATTCAGAACGTGGGAATAATATTTATGTTCATAACTATCTGAAGATTAAATGAAAAAATAGGTATAAAAATGCCTGGTATAATACATAGGACACATTTCAAGACATGTAATCATTCAAACAGAATAGGAAACTAATATTTCTCATTCATCTAATAGCCCAAGATGGTATAGCTGGCTGGCAAAGGTGGTCCTCCCCCTCAATCCCAAAGGCAACCAAATTCCTTCAATTTTGCAGCACTGCAACCCTTACGGCCCCATCATGTGCAACCAGCTACTAGAAGAGGAAAGGAAAAAAAAAAAAGCACAACAGCTTCTTCATAGCACACAAATTGGAACACATGACTTTTGTTCACCATTCATCAAATGCCATGGCCAACCCACTCAACTCCAATGGTTGTAAGAGCATGTGGTCTAGTTGTTTCCCACTTACTGATAGATGAGGAAAATGGTGCCTGCTTTTTCACCAAAGTTACCATGTGAATGTAAGATCTAAAGACTGGGTTTCCCTGATGTGAGCTGAAAAATCTGTCAAACTCAAGCTAAGAGACTCATTTACTAACGGCCATGAGCAAGAGAAGCTTCCCTGGTAACTCAGATGGTAAAGAATCTATTTGCAATGCAGGACACCTGGATTCAATTCCTGGGTTGGGAAGGTCCCCTGGAGAAGGGAATGGCGATCTACTCCAGTAATTTTGCTGTGGACAGGAGTCTGACAGGCCAGAGTCCACAGGGTTGCAAAGATTCCGACATGACTGATTGACTACATTTTTTTTTCCATGAACAAGAGAGTAGTTCCTTCTGATCCATGAACTTTACTCTAGATATGATATAACTAAATCCATCCTAGTTGGAGAGATCAGTCCATATGTAAACAGAAATTGGTCCCTACCAAACAAAATATCCCATTGGCAAATTTGGCCACTATGATATGTTTCAGCATGGGCTTCCCTGGTGGGTCAGATGGTAAAGAATCTGCCTGCAATGCAAAGACCCAGGTTTGATCCCTGTGTCAAGAAGATCCCCTGGAGAAAGGATGGCTACCCATTCCAATATTCTTGCCTGGAGAATTCCATGGATGGAGAATCCTGGTGGGGTTGCAAAGAGTTGGACATGACTTTCACTTTTTCACATGTTTCAGCATAGAATTGAATTTAAAAAGTAAAAATCTCAAAAATAAATCATTTAGAAAATTATTTTCTTTGAACTTTAAAATTCTAAAAGTTTCTAGGCCCAAGGGTTTTTTTTTTTTTTAATTACAAATCAGTTTTTAAACTTGAGAATTTTCTTTTGCTAATTTGTAAATAATTTTGCCTTTTAAAATGGATCAATTTATACATTTGAACCTCATAGTAGATTTTGTCATTGGAAGGACTTAAAGTCTCACAAACATCAGTGATTGCAGAAGCCATTGATTTATTCACATGTCTATCTATCCAGTCCCACTTCCCCACCATGAGGGCCATTGGTATTTCCCTGACACAGATCTGCCTCGGATGTAGAGACTCACTCTTAACATGCCAGTACAAACTTTGGTCCTATCTTTCCTGGAGAATTCCATGGACAGAGGAGCCTGGTGGGCTACAGTCCATGGTATCACAAAGAGTAGGATATGACTGAGCAACTAACAGTCTCGCATGGAATCTTATAGTCATTAGCTCACAAGACAGGATCAAAGCCTCTTGAACTGAAGCCACAGTAATTCCCAAGTCATACTGGGAATTATCTTTTAAAGAAATCATATAAGATATTCAGTTCCTAAGAGCCTCACAATCTTGTATAGAATCTTTCACTCCACAATAAGGGAAAAAAAGGGTAGATCTGGCAGCCAATGAAGGAAAATTAATGTACACATCAATGGTTTTATGCATAAGGGAGATTCTGATATTCTCTTGTAAAAGCAAGTTAACAGCCGTGGCCTTTGTTATAATGCAATTTGCACCCACCCAGAGCAAGTCACCAGATGAGAATGTGACCCTTGGTCAGAAGAGCACAACTGAGCTTACTGTTAATTTGAACAGACACCATAGCATAAAACAAAGACTCTGAGACCGAAACCTTGTCAGTTGGAATGTAAATGAATCCTGCTGACAGAAAACTCTTTCTGCATCTCGAAGCTGGAACGGTCACAGGAGGCCCTGTGAATGGCTGCCTGTCAAAGCTTGCAGAGAGTTTGCAGGGCTTCCCCGTGGTTAACAGCACCATGAGAAGAGGAGAAGGTGGCAAAGAACGTAACGGTACACTGGCAACGGTGTGCCTTGTAAGCTGTGCGGTTTAGAAGACTCTAGAAGACTAGCAACATGTTCTGCTTCCTGGCTTTTTTATTTTCCCTACACTCTTAAGTATGTGAGTTTGCAGGGAGTTTCTAAATGCGAGGCAGCACAGGGATGAGTAAATGAAAATTATTGCCTTTTGCCTGTTAACAGAGTGATGGCTCAATTAGCTATTTGCTGGCTTCCAGCATAGCTGTGACGAAGCACTTTCCAGCATCATTTAAAATCACTGTCACCTCAATAACACTGCCCTGGAGTTTTGGTTCTCACTGACTTCACGATTATGCCTCTTAGGCTCTGGGACTTACTTAACGCTTTGCGGTAACTGAGAAAACAGTTCCTGCCATGGGCCCCAACTAACCAGGTGATGTAGGGAAGGCAGCTATCCAGAGAATATGAAGTCAGTAGCTGGATGAGACCAGAGTCCCTAACACACAAGGACACACCTGCCAGAGGTCCTGGGATAAGGAGACACTGGGCAGCAGACTGGGGTATAGCAAGTTGTCTGATGTAGGAACAGTTTCCTAACTCGCCAGGCTTTTGCATAGAAAAAGTTACCTGAAACGCATGAGAAGATTTTTGTAATATTTTGTAGTTTGGGGGCTTCCCAGTTGGTGCAGTGGTTAAAAAAAAATCTGTGTGCCAATGCAGGAGATATGAGTTTGATCCCTGGGTTAGGAAGATTCCCTGAAGGAGGAAACCACAACCCACTCTGGTACTCTTGTCTGGACAATTCCATGGACAGAGGAGACTGGTGGAATACAGTCCACAGGGTCACAAAGAGTCAGACACAACTGAGTGAGTGTGCATACACGCACGCACGCACACACACACACTTTTAAAAGAGACACAAACATTGCTATTGCAAAATTTATGTTTATACCTAGTTGCTGTTAAAAACAAAAAAAGTGCATTTTTTTCCCTTAGGTCTTGAGAACAATGAGATCAACCCACTCTGTGCACCTTTACAAATCTAGTTTCTTCACCCCTCTTCCCTCACACACAAAGTTAATAAAATTCCATCAGTAATTTCTGCCTCGTTTCTTCCTTTATAATAGAGTAATTGCTCATGGGATATTCTACTACCTGTCCAAACATGCCTTTACTTCTAATGACACCAGAACCTCATGTTATGCCTGATGCACCAGCTCTCACTCCTCCACATTTTTTCTCCATTGGTTCCAACATGCTTAGAAGAAGGGCTTCCCAGGTGGCTCAGTTGGTAAAGGAATCTGCCTCCTAACGCAGTAGACTCAAGTTTGAACCCTGGAGGAGGAAATGGCAACCCACTCCAGCATACTTGCCTGGAAAAATCCCATGGACAGAGGAGCTTGGCAGAGTACAGTCCATGGGGTCGCAAAGAGTTGGCTATGAATGAGGGCCTGAGCATGCATGTGTGCTTGGAAGAAACATTTTTTTTTTTTGCTGTTATTAATCATAACTGTAGAGTGAATTAATCTCACTTCTTACTGATCAGTCAGGGAAATTTCAGATCAGGTTAGAGCACAAACTGACCTTGTGGACAGAGAAACATGGTAGAACCTGAAATCCAGGGTACAAGGAAAGCAGAGGCATCATCAGGAGGTGGGCAGGGGTCTTAAAAACTAATGGCACCCTAAATCCTAATTTCATTTACTCTATACTTTGGCAAAGAATGCGCTCCATCTCAGCTTTATATCATCAGCAGGTGAAATCAGGAGAGCCAATTATGAAAGCTAATAGTCTGAACCTACATATATTACATGTCATGTACTATACATGACATACATAAACACATGAGAATGGAAATGTTTCATAATACACAGTATCACAATGTTTCTAGAGAAGCGTATCAAGTGTCCAGGGGAACATTTTGATGGAGTTACTGCTCTGCTCAGTGCCTTTCAGCCCAACTGTTCAATAAGTTTTCTTGGCTAGAACTTAACCAACACACACAAAATTAATGACTTATGCTTCTGAATATAGCTGTAACAGCACACTTTTCCTGATATTTTTCTTAGACTTTTTAAAAATAGGTCTCTGCCTTTTAGATCTTACAATCAGTGGTAGGCCATAACTTGGACAGCAGTACTTTACTTTTTTCATAATTGACAGTGTCCATATGTTGTAGCTTGGAAGAAAAGGCTTGATCGTTTGATGGTGAATGTACTTTGAGTTGAATCTCAGCTTATGCATGAATTTCGGGCAAGCTTGCTTCTCTGAGCCTCCTGTTTCAGCCTCTTAGGGTTATTATAAGACGTTTAATGTGTACATTGATAAGACATAAAACTTCTATTCTTATTATCCATTTGTTTTGACCGGTCTGGCATTTCCCACTGTTGTCCTCAAGTGGCACAGGCCTAAAATGATTCTGTGCTACTCTGACATCTGACACCAGGCTTTCCTGCAAGTTCTTCTCATCACTCTGCTTCATGATGAAATCAATGTCCTTATTCAAAAAAATCAAACAGAAGAATAGGGAACTGGCATCTACTGTGTGTCCAACAAATCCCATGTGTTGTCCTAGTGAGCTCAACTTTTCTGTTGGATAAACAAGATGAGAGAAGGTAGACTGTGCAAAAATTACACACGTATTAATGGCAGCATGAAAATTCAAATCCAATCTGACATGTCATTCCATGATCTTTCCACTATACCAAAATATGTGGAAGCAACAATAAAACAGAAATATAAAGAATAATTTAATTCCAAGCAGGGCTCCAGATCCTGTGAAATTATTTCCCATGATTTATGTGAGTTTGTTTAGTCACTAAGTCGTGTGTCATGTCCGACTCTTTTGTGACCCCATGGACTGTAGCCCACCAGGTTCCTCTGTCCATGGGATTTTCCAGACAAGAATACTGGAGTGGGTTGTCATTTCCTTTTCCATTTATGGAGATTTATGTTGGAGGGGTGTCTAATTTTGCTGAACCCTGGTAATTACATGGATAAGGGCAGAAAGGCAAGGGGAAATGTAGAATAAAGAATCCACGAGGGCAGCGGCTGTAACTGTCATAGTCAACGTTGTATTTCCCAGTCCTGGGACCTCTTAGGCCTTCAGCCAGTATTTTTTAAGCAAAAGTAAAAGAAACATGTTTTCATTCAGGCTTTTAAACCTTCATCATTGTGGACAGTCACCCAGTTGTATCAGACTCTTTGTGACCCTATGGACTATAACCTGCCAGGCTCCTCTGTCCATGGGATTCTCCAGGCAAGAGTACCGGAGTGGGTTGCCATTTCCTTCTCCAGGGAATCTTCCCAACCCAGGGATCGAACCTGGGTCACTTGAATTACAAGAGAATTCTTTGATTTTCTCAGCCAACAGGGAAGCCATCTTAAACCTTGGGGTTACTGAAAGAAAGATGACATGGATTCAGGCTGGGGCACCATCTGTATCTTTCATTCACTCATTTAATATTTGTAGTACTGGGCAAGTATAGATAAAACTGCAGATAAGATATAGTTTCTGCCTCCCAGAGTATAATTATAAAATAAAACTGATAAGCTATTTTAATCACCTGTAATATGCAAAGCCCATAACGGATACGACATAAGTAAGGACAATATGCCATTCAAGTTAGTTTTGGGCAAGTGTGTTAAGTAGAAGAGAGTTAAGGTGAGGGTAAGGTGGAGTCACTCAGTCATGTCCGACTCTTTGCGACCCCGTGGACTGTAACCTACTAGGCTTATCCGTCCATGGGATTCTCCAAGCAAGAATACTGGAGTGGATTGCCATTTCCTTCTCCAGGGGATCTTCCCGACCCAGGGACTGAACCCAAGAGTTGGGGTCAGAGAATTACAGTCTTCAAAACTGTAAGAAACCTTAGAGATGATCTTGTCAGTTCTGTACTTCCTGATAACTCAGTATAAAAGCCAAACTCCTTCACTTACGAGATGGGACCCTTAACATCTCCCCCAGCTCACCTCTCTGGCTGCGTCTCCCACCACTGTTCCCTCCCACTGCAGGATCTAGACTAGCCCGAGTATCCTATCCTCATTCCTCTGAGCCTCTGCGCCCTCCTCACGGTCTGCTATGGTCATCTCTCTCTGCATGCCTCTTCCTCGGGTGACCTCTGATGATCCAGCTGTACTTCCATTTGCCTCATCTTTGGAGTCAGTGTCCCTCTCTGAGCACACACAGCCCTCTGGGAATTCCTGTCAAAGCTCTGGATGCGCGGTGTGGCCACGGTCTCTCCCATCAGATAGCAGTGCCCTGAGAAGAGCGCCCCAGGTGCTGCCATCCTCAGAGCCTTGGGGCTTGGCTCAGGACCTGGAATAGACTCTGGAGACATAGGCTCGGTTTTTCCACAAGCAGATTTTATAACCAAGATGTGAGGAAGCCAAGTCCCAAAAGCTGAGTAAAAGTTGATGGGGAAGATAGGATTGGGGATTCAAAAGAATAAGAAAGCAGGAAAGCGGAAGGTGTGAACAGACCCTGTTGGTGGGCCAGTTTGGCAGGAGGAGAGTTTAATGGAGGCCAGATTTAAAAGGCAGATGTGTTATATGTTAATACACAGAGGAACACAAGCATCTTCCTTTGAAGGAATTTGATCTCATTTTCCTTTTTTATACTCCTGGACACTTCCATGCAGTCCAAAATAGTCTAGAATTTATTGGAAGACTTATGGTAAGGATATGATCTTACTAATCAGATATAAATCAATTTAATAACCAGTAACTTAGAGGAAGAGACAGAGTACAGAAGTCCATAAGCTTCATACTTAGCAGGACAGTAAATATAGCCATGGAAAGCTTTAGGATAAGGTCTCCAGGGCAATAGAGTTTGATTATATGCCAAATACGATGTCAAAGCAAAAAGTGATTATCTAAATGCAGCTTAGACATCCTCAGAGAATGATGCTTATAAACTATTAGTGCCTTCAATTATAGTAAGAGTCAAAGATGAATGTTTTAACTCTGTCATTTACAGGGATATGAATTTCAATGAACTGACAAACATTTTGGCCAGAATCCTCCCTCTTCCTACAGAACTTGCTATTCTCTTCAGTCAATAATATGGCTTTAATGGTTTTAAAGTACTACCTAGTGACTTTTCTGGAAAAATCTAGAGATAATCGTTCTGCTGAGAGTATGGAGGTATGCTGATCACATCATACATATGTGAAATGTACAAAAATAGGCCATTAATTACGTCAGTTACAGTGTATGGGATGTGCTATTTAGCACATTCCCTGTCCATGATATCTGAAGTAGCTCCTTGAGTTGTTTTTCTTTAAAAGCCATGAAGCTATTGATTATAAACCATACTGTGACATGCACAGTGGCCATGGTGAGGATAAGCAAACATTTAGTTGAAAAAAAGGTTTTAAAAAGCAGCAAGCATTCTACATAAATATATCTAACGATATTATGTAAAACCATATTATAGGATTTGGTATGTTTTTCAGAAAAGACAAAGTTACCAATGAATGCTGTCATGAATACACTGCTATAGCTGAATTTACCAACTTGGATGTATCTAATGCATATTTCTAGAAGCTGAGTAAGACTGTATGGATAGTTTTTGGTTTAATTTGTTGTCTGGCAGTGGAAATCTTGTTTCACTGTAGGCCTCACTCAACACACAGAAGGCAAATTTTTTATAACATATTAATAAAAGGCTATAATATGTGATGCTTTCTAGTGAGTAGACTCTGAAGTAAGAAGGTACACGATATGGTTATTAGGAGTTTCTTAATGACATCTTTTCAGCTGGAGTCACTCTCACCAAGTACCTCAGTATGGAAGGAATCACTCTCCCCTTTCACTGTCTGCTGATGATCTCTCAAGATCCTGACTCTAAAATGGCATGCCTATTGTTGAGTGAGTTATAGACTTTTTTTTTTATTAAAGGGGGTGGAGTGGCTTTATTAAGATGCAATATCCACAAATATCTTTATCAAATTTGGATAAGAAAATAGGATTTTAATGGATATTTATTGCCTAGGGGGGAAAAATCAGTAAAATTGGAATTGCAAAGAAAGGCAAGAAGAATAAATGAGAAGAAACAAGGGTTTAGAGCTTGCTTCTGGCTTTGTCTCTGCCATTAAGTTTTGTGTCACTCAGAGGTTACAATAAAATTTCACCGAAGTTCAAGTAGGATTGGAAATGACTGAGGCAGTCTTGGTAGGGAAGACTGTGAAAAATCTAGGATTATAAGATAATATGATTCTCCAAGAGAAGCCAGAAATACAGATTGATGTGAAAGCTCCTGATTTTTGAACTGTAAAGCCAAATTTAACTAATAATAAAATGCACTGAAGACAAAATACAACTTATCTGCAGGCTGCATTTTGCCCACAGGCCTCCAGGATGGGGCATTTGTAAGGCTCATTTTCTTGACTATTAAAGAGGAAACTGAAGTAGATGATCATTAAATGCCTTTAATCTCTAAGATTTTCCCTCCTAGGGCAGTGAAAACTCTCAAACTTGGTTCTCTCCCCTCTCCTAACCAACATCCCTTTTGGCCTTCTGTTCAGTCTTTTATTTAAATTCATTCCATATACAGCCTTCTCACCTGTACTTACAGTATGGAAGACTACATAATGAGAACAAAAATGAAGACAAAATCAGAAGATGAAAGCAAGGTTTAACTTAGAATCTACACACAGGTTTAGCATACATAATATAAGGACACCTATGAAATTTGCACAGGACTGAAAGAATTCCTACAGTTGACAATGTAAATGGCTGTTTCCACTCCAGAGTATTGTTATAGTGCTCAGAGTTCTTTGGAAAAAGACATAAATGTCTTGTTTGTCATTTAAAACAAGAATATCATGACTATCTCAAACTTTCTGTGCAGCATGGAGAATTTAATGTAATTTCTATACTTATTTTTTTCAAGAG
Source organism: Nanger dama (assembly GCA_917880005.1). NCBI lineage: Eukaryota > Metazoa > Chordata > Mammalia > Artiodactyla > Bovidae > Nanger > Nanger dama. The sequence goes on from CAKJTW010000015.1 coordinate 38,058,266, forward strand.
AAGCCAGTAATATAAAAGCTCATGAGTTTTGAATGTTGAAAACTAAATTTAACTAAAGATAAATGAAAGTAAAAATATAGCACATAAAGGTCATTGCCTTTTTCTGGAAAAGAAAACTTTATGTCCTGATTTTCACTACTTTGCAGAAAGTTGAACCAAGAGGAAACCCATGGAATATGACTACAGCAGCTCTCTTAAAAAGCTGCTGGCTTCTTTCTGCAGGTTTGAAAAGTGAAAGTTAAAGTCACTCAGTTGTGTCTGACTTTGATATCCCATGGACTATGCAGTCCATGGAATTCTCCAGGCCAGAATACTGAAGTGGGTTTCACTTCTCCAGAGGATCTTCCCAATCCAGGGATCATACCCATGTTTCCCACATTGCAGGCAGATTCTTTACCAGCTAAGCCCAAAGGAAAGCTCAAGAATATTGGGGTGGATAGCCTATCCCTTGTCCAGCGCGTCTTCTCGACCCAGGAATTGAACCAGGGTCTCCTGCACTGCAGGTGGATTCTTTGCCAGCTGAGCCACAAGGAAAGCCCAAGAACACTGGGATGGGTGGCCTATCCCTTCTCCAGCACATCTTCTCAACCCAGGAATTGAACAAGTGTCTCCTGCATTGCAGGCGGATTCTTTACCAACTGAGCTATCAGAGAAGCCCTTCTGTAGGTTTAATATTAATAACTGATGGAGCAATGCTCTTCAACATTAGCCTACTAACTGGTCTGTTTGTTCTGCATATGAAGCTAGTATTATCTTTGAAAAACAAGTCTGTTCAGATCACTTCTCAAGACACTTGCAAAGCAGTTCTAAACTTTTTCTACAGCCTGTGAAAGTGCTAGTTGCTCAAGTCATTCCTAACTCTGTGAACCAATGGACTGTAGCCTGCCAGGCTCCTTTGTCCAAGGAATTCTCCAGGCAAGAATACTGGAGTGGGTTGCCATTCCCTTCTCCAGGGAATCTTCCCAACCCAGGGATTGAACCCAGGTCTCCTGCATGGCAGGCAGATTCTTTACTGTCTGAGCCACTGCCTGTGAGGTGGTGTTTCAATAGCCGCAGGTGCTTTGCTCCTCATCTTATGAAAAGGCAGAGTCTCCTTCCCCACTCCCTGAATCTGGGCTGGCCTGGGGACTTCCTTTGATCTTTAGAATGTGTCAGAAGGGACTCTGAACAAGCTCTGAACCTGGATCTGGAGGTCTAAACCTCCCACTCTCACCCGCTTGGAACATGCCACCATGTGAAGAAGGCTAATGTCGAAAACCATGTTGCCTAAGGACATCCTAGACCATAAGCTCCAACAGAGCTGCCAGATGACTTCAGCTCTTGAGGGAGCCCAGGCAAAAGCAGTAGAAGAATTGCCCAGTGAACCCACCGAAGTCTGAGAAATACTGATTACTGTGTTAAACCACCTGGTTTTAGTGTGTGCGCTCTGCAGTCAAAGATAATATAGTTCTACAAGGTACTGGATGATCTGACCACTGGGTCCTGGACGATCTGACCTCTGTTTCAGCCACTCTGGCCTCCTTGATATTTTCTGACCTACCAAACATTTCCTGCTCCTCCTTATACCTGAAGTCTTTTTCTTCCCAGTATGCACAAAACTCCTTCCTTCACTACAGTCTCCTCACTACCCGATGGCAAAGAGCAATCATCTCCCTCTCCTTCCGCTTCTTTATTATTCTTAGCTCATATGTACTGTAATCTTGGGTTTCCCAGGTGGCTCTTTGGTAAAGAATCTGCTTGCCAAGCAGGAGACATGGGTTCGATCCCTGAGTCAGGAAGATCCCCTGGAGAAGGAAATGGCAACCCACTCCAGTATTCTTGCCTGGATAATCCCACAGACAGAGGAGTTTTGCAGACGATAGTGCATGGGGGCACAAAGAGTTGGACAGAACTTAGCAACTAAACAACAACAAATATAACCTTAGCTAGCAATATGTTTGGGTTTTTTTCTTAACCTGAATGCAAACTCCAAGAAACTAAACATTTTTATTTTGTTTACTAGTATATCCCCACCACCTAGAACATAACAGTATCTGGAACATATCAGGTATTCAATTAAAAGTGTGTTGGATGCATTGTTTTTGAATTCCTAGAGATTATTCCATGAGGATTCAAAGTAGGGAACTTGCACCTCAGGTATATGTTTCAGCCAATGTGTAATACATTACAGGCACTGAGAGAGAATCTTTACAAAAAGAACCTAAAGACCCTGAAAGAGAACAGTTAGTATGCATGTGCTCACGTTTTTCTGGAACATGGGAATTAGAGTTGCCTCTGTGTAGTAAGCTGCAGATCTTATAGTTATGCTGATAATTTTTATGCTATTCAGTTTCTTTCTGGGATTCTTTCCTAAAACATTTGTTGTTTTTTTCTTTCTGATCCTTAAACAGAATTGTGTAGCTTCAATCATTATAGCACCCCAGCATACACAACAACTTATTTCCAACTTTATACCATTCCCTTTCATCCCACCCCTTAATTTAGGTCTAAGACATTAGATTTGTGGGTATCTACTTTGTAACTGCCTTTTTTCAATTAGATTTCACCTACAAAACGGTTTGGGATTAACAGCAAAATTGAGCGGAAGGTACAGAGACCTCCCATATACTCTTGTGCCCACAACACATCCATAGCCAACGTTCCTCCCAGAGTGCTACATTCGTGACACCTCATGAACCTATACTGACACATCATCATTACCCAAAGTTCATAGTTTAAGGTTCACTTTTGTTAGTGTGCATTCTATGTGTTTGAACAAATATGTAACAGGCATCCACCATTATACTATCATCATTAGTTACACTGCCTAAAAATCCTGTTTTCACCTATTTACTCTTCCCTACCCCTAGAGCTCTCTCTCTTGATAGAAATAATTTGGACATTAGTGAGCCCTAGGAGAAAGTCTTATTCACAGGGGACGTATCACACAGGCCAAGAAGATCAAATAAGAAAACATCACCTGATATCCCTAGTGTTCACTACGCAAAGGTATTGGGTCAACATTACATACAGTTGCACACTGTAAGATGCTGAATATTGGCAAGTCACTTCTCATAGGCTACAACCCATTCTTATACAAACCAGAGATCTGAGTGCCATGCTGAACTCTTTCCTTTTTGTTTTGGTTTCCTCCTCATCTACTCAGCAAATCCAGATGATTTTGCTCTCTAAACAAGTCTTTCAATCCATGTCCTCACTTTCCTTCAGTTCATCCACATGACTATAGCCAAGGTGCTCACTGTCTCTTGTCTGAACCGTCATAACAGCATCTTACTGACATTCTTCCCTTCAGCCTTTCCCCAAATCTAGTCCAGTAATGGACAGACTGAGCGTTCTGTCAGAAGATGGAAAAATTGAGAGGAAAGGATTTAGCTATTCTTCCTAGCATAATTTTTCAAGAATCTGAAGATGTTCAGCCTTATATTCAACTTACTCACCTATTATCCAATAAGACTAGAAATAATCTCTTTAGAGAATCTGAAGTGAAATGTTCTAGTATATTTTCTTCTCCAGCTTGCTTGTTTGCTTTTATTCTTTTAAGAGTATATTTTCTATTGGAGCAAACTTGGAACATTTATACATACTTCTTTTCTGTTAGTTTCATTGTCAACAAACAATAGGTCAGAATCCTGTTTTATGCAGTCCCAGGAGATGCTACTGCCTTTTTATTATTTGAAAGTGTAGTGTTTTAACATTAGTCTCTCAGGTGCTTTATTTCTTCTCATTATTAATGTTCTCATAGTGTTCTACTTTATGTCTTTTGTTTAGTTGAGTTTTATTATATACACACACACACACACACAATATCTAATATACATATAGTATAGTACAGTGAAGTCACTCAGTCATGTCTGACTATTTGTGACCCCATGGACTGTAGCCTACCAGGCTTCTCTGACCATGGGATTCTCCAGGCAAGAATACTGGAGTGGGTTACTATTTCCTTCTCCAGGGGATCTTCCCGACCCAGGGATTGAACACATATACAATGTCTAATATATATATATCTATAATATCTAATATACATATATATGGGCCTCTTGCCTCAAATTTAACTGGCAAATATGAATCCTTTTCTGTTGATGCCTCATAGGGTCCCAGAAACGAGGGAACTGGGGTGGAAGATCCTTTTAGGATTATTTTTAGCCCTGTCTTTTACGGAATTACTATGAACAGAGTCTTCTTCTGTCAAGATGCATGTAAAATTTCTGATTTTTCTTTTATGAAGTTTCCCATGAAACATATAGAGTTGTTATTAGCATGGGAAAACCATATTTAGTAATTAGAAAAATCAGATTTATTTCTAAATGCACTGAAAACAATAGCCTTCATTATCTAGGAAGAAATACTTTGAGTTCAAATACTTTCACCTATTTCTTTTATTTTACATTTAGAAACTCTTAAAAATAAGTGTTGCATTTTATTATATTAGGTCAGTTGTCATTAAGCAATGAATACTACTTTATTTCAAATTTCTTTGACAATTGAAAATTCAATTAACCACTAATATAGTCTGACTAACTTTTGCTAAAGTCTATGACTAATTAACTATTGAAACTATGGTAAGTAGCTATTTCATTTATACTTCCTTGCTGATAATTATTTTCAAATTATAAGTAGTAGCAGTTTTTTCCTTTGTGTTCCATTAGTGAACAACTTTTAATTATCAACTTTCTGGTTATTGCTGTAATTATATCCGAGAAAGACAGGAATACTCTTATAAACTAGTCACAGAAAATATAGAGCACTAGGATTTGTAGTAATTATACAGCCATTGCCAAAGCTGTGAAACCTATACTCTGGATCTGTACCAACACCATCCTTCTTTTGGGGAATTAAGAGATTCAACTAGAGTGGCTATCTTTCAAGAAATAGCCTAAATTGATATATCTCTGATTCCCCCTCCCCTTCCACACACAACTACATCTTTACATCTGAATTTAATTTAAAGACATTCTTTCCTAGAAAGCCAGTGGAAAGGTAAGGCTGTGAAGAAAATGTAAGTTGATGGGTGGTCACATTGTGAGGATATTTGTTCTCCTACTTTAGGTATATTGTATAATAAACAAGATTCCCCCTCCCCAAGTTGGTTTGGAAATATAATGATGTCTATGAATCTACTCAGAAAGTTAAACACCATTCACTGAAATTTTGGTCTAAGGTAGAACCAGAAACATTTCCAGGAAGAGGTCATTTTGTGTAGCTGCAGGTTCAGGCTGAGAGAATCAAGAGAGAACCAGAAGCCGGAAGTCACCTAAGAAGATGGGACATTAGAATTTGGGGGAAGAAGGGGGACCATTGAGCCTCCAGGCTCCTAGACCTTGTACCAGCTTTTTCACATCCCTTTTCTCATATGATTCCCAAATAATTCTATAAATAGCTGTCACTGTTTTGATTTTAGTGATGGACAGGGAGGCCTGGCATGCTGCGATTTATGGGGTCGGAAAGAGTCGGACACGACTGAGCGACTGAACTGAACTGATTTTGATTTTACAGATTAGGAAGTTAAGTATTAAAGAAGTTAGATACCTTGCCACTTTCATAAGCAGCAGACACAATAAGATCTCCTTTATTGTGTCTCAATTGTTTGTGCTCTCAAACAATAAGGTCTCCTTTATTCAGTCATGTTTTTAAGAAAAGTAAACAAGGAAGACATCACTTAGGAATTAATAAATACCTAGCTAACCATCAACAGAACATTTCCCCATGCACTAAACACCCCAGGTTCAACAACTCTGTCCAGAAGGTAAATACCATGGCATGCGTGAATTCTTTTATTGGTTACCCGCATTACTCAAACTAGAAACCTAAGCTTAATATAGCAATCAGTTCAGTTCAGTTGCTCAGTCATGTTGGGCTGTTTGCAACCTCATGAATGGCCTCACGCCAGGCCTCCCTGTTCATCACCAACTCCCAGAGTTCACTCAGACTCACGTCCATCGAGTCCGTGATGCCACCCAGCCTCTGTCGTCCCCTTCTCCTCCTGCCCCCAATCCTTCCCAGCATCAGAGTCTTTTCCAGTGAGTCAACCCTTCACATGAGGTGTAAAGTACGGGAGTTTCAGCTTTAGCATCATTCCTTCCAAAGAAATCCCAGGGCTGATCTCCTTCAGTATAGACTGGTTGGATCTCCTTGCAGTCCAAGGGACTCTCAAGAGTCTTCTCCAACACCACAGTTCAAAAGCATCAATTCTTTGGTGCTCAGCCATAATACTTGTCAATAAGGTTTTCCCAGATAGTTAACAACAACTACAGTGAAACAGCAGATCTGAATATCCTTCAGTTCAGTTCAGAATATCCTTATTCAACAACAAAAAATAAAACTTACTTAAAATACACCAAAAGCACTTCTACAATTCTTCCTACTAGCATTTATAATAGATTTTTATTCTTTAAATTATCTATATAAATTGGGACCTGCTCAAGTTATAAACATGTAATTATCTCCAACCTGAAAAGGGATCTTTTTGAAATATTACAAGATCAAATCTATTGTTATTTGAGTTGGCAACAAATTAAGTGTATTGTTTGAAATGAATCACATTTGAAAATGTGTACAGAGTGCATATAAACATATTTACATAAGCAATTTAGAGTTATGCTCTTTTTCCATAAATAAAAATCTTAAAACTTTCAGTGCTACTTTAAATATCATCTTCATTACACTAGAAGAAATGTGTGTTTTTAAAACTAAACACATTAATTGTGTGAATGCTTTTGCCAAAAATGTGGAAATATAAGACCTCATCAAACCTAATGTGCTCTGTGTTTTGTGAAATGACAGTCACAATTCTCTCATACAGAGTAGTGTCATTAGAAAGCACAATGGGGGCACCATGCATCATTCTTTGGGGTGAATAAAGTGTGGTATTGATCAGAACCAGGACTCATATTGATGATACATTAATTGCCTTTTTGGAGTTTGGTTTTGTTTCCTTTATTGTAAGTGATATCAAAACAATATAGCTTCCAAACATCTAACTGAATATGAAGTTAAGCTTAGGAAATGTGCAGTCAAATTTTCTTAATCCCTAAACAAATATGATGTAAATAAGCTTTATATTTATTTAATTTAGTTGTAGATATCTAGATCTTTGTGTTTGTTATCTTAGAATCCAGATATTCATTAAACTTCATTTTATAGTTTACATTAGAGAGGAAAACTCTACTTTGTTACTGAAAGAAATCCTCAATACTAATAATATATATTTGTATTCTTTAGGACTTCCCTGGTAGCTCAAATGGTAAAGCGTCTGTCTACAATGCAGGAAACCCGGGTTCAGTCCCTGGGTTGGGAAGATCCCCTGGAGAAGGAAATGGCAATCCACTCCAGTACTATTGCCTGGAAAATCCCATGGACAGAGGAGCCTGGTAGGCTATAGTCCATGGGGTCGCAAAGAGTCGGACACGACTGAGCGACTTCACTTCACTTCCTTACTTAGAAATTAGTTTGACCTGCCTTCTCTCTGAAAGATAATAAGTGGAAAATGTATTATCTTACTATCTCTGACCACAGGTTGTGGACTTTCTGGGTGGCTCAGTGGTAAAGAATCTGCCTGTAATGCAGGAGACGCAGGTTCAATCCCTGGGTTGGGAAGATCCCCTGGAGAAGGCAGTGGCAACTCACACCAATATTCTTGCCTAGGAAATCCCATGGATGAGGAGCCTGGTGGGCTACAGTCCATGGGGTTGCAAGAGTTGAACACAACTTAGCAGCTAAACAACAACATGATCACAGGTAAGTAGTTTGAATGATTACTACTTTAAAAAAGATAGCATCCCCTCCTCTATTACTCCTGTTCCATGGGGATTCTGAGAATTTTGTGTGTTTTAAACATTAAAAAATGCTTTGATCTCTTTGAAAGAATAAGTATGACTTCCAAGCTCTTTTTAACCTACTAATTTTACATTTGTAAAATGTGTCTGTTGAGCACAAAGGACCAAGGGAAGTACAATGAAATATAAGACATGATTCCTTCTGTCAATGGCTTTGTTTTTAGTGAGACTGGACACTATGTAGAAATGGTTACATGTTATTTTCATCCTCAAAAACCATTCAGTTCTCTTCTAGTCAATTAGGTACAATAGAAACTTGACCAACATGGGTTTGAATTGCACAGACCCACTTTCATGCAGACTTTTAAAAACAATAAATATACTAGAGTAGAATCAGTGGATGCAGAGGAACCCTGGTTGGGGAGGAACCACAGATAGAGAGGGCTGACAATAAATAACCTAGATATTTTTAACTACAACCGAGGGTCAGCATCCCTAAACTCTTCTATCTATTAAGACTCAAGCAGTTTGGATAAGATAGACACTACCTTCTGATACAGAAACCCTGTCTTCCTTCTTATATCTAAAGTTAAAAAACTTAAGACATAAACCTTAAACTGTAATTATTTCACAAGCATGATGAGAGCGGTTGTCTTGAAAGGAAGCCAATATTGCACACTCAGAACAGAGATGAGTCCACAACAGAGATCTGTTGTGGAACAGATGGAACATCAGATTCTGTTGTGGCCACAACAGCCATACATTCGAATATACTGAATTGACCCAATGCCATTATTTCTCTCAACTTTAGACATTAGACTGCTATCTGTGACCTGCAACACATTCCTATTTGATATACACATCAAAAACTAAAAAGGTAAGTGATGAATAACTGTTCACATTGTATTAGAAAAGATAGAAAAGAATTTTTAGTCCCATGTATCCCTATTACACACATATCCCCTTCCAAATGTCTCTGTTTTGCATCTAAGCAGCTAATTTTTTTAAAATACTTTATTCTGCATTACAGTACTGTATTTGTTTTTCCATACATTGACATGATTCAGCCACAGGTGTCCACGATCTCCCAATGCTGAAGCCCCCTCCCACCCTCCCCACCCCATATCATCTCCCTGGATCATCCCCGTGCACCAGTCCCAAGCATCCTGTATCCTGTATTGAACATACACTGGCGCTTCGTTTCTTACATGATAGTATACATGTTTCAATACCATTCTCCCATATCATCCCACCCTCTCCCTCTCCCTCAGAGTCCAAAAGTCCGTTCTATACCTCTGTGTCTCTTTGTTGTCTCACATAGAGGGTCATCATTACTATCTTTCTAAATTCCATATATATGTGTCAGTATACTGTATTGGTGTTTTTCTTTCTGGCTTACTTCACTCTGTATAATCGGCTCCAGTTTCATCCATCTCATTAGAACTGAGTCAAATTTATTCTTTTTAAGGGCTGAGTAATACTCCATTGTGTATATGTACCACAGCTTTCTTATCCATTCATCTGCTGATGGACATCTAGGTTGTTTCCATGACCTGGCTATTATAAACAGTGCTGCAATGAACATTGGGGTACATGTGTCTCTTTCAATTCTGGTTTCCTCGGTGTGTATGCCCAGCAAGGGATTGCTGTGTCATAAGGCAGTTCTATTTGCAATTTTTAAGGAATTTCCACACTGTTTTCCATAGTGGCTGTACTAGTTTGCATTCCCACCAACAGTGTAAGAGGGTTTGCTTTTCTCCACATCCTCTCCAGCATTTATTGCTTGTAGACTTTTGGATCGCAGCCATTCTGACTGGTGTGAAATGGTACCTCATTGTGGTCTTGGTTTGCATTTCTCTGATAATGAGTGATGTTGAGCATCTTTTCATGTGTTTGTTAGCCATCCGTATGTCTTCTTTGGAGAAATGCCTATTTAGTTCTTTGGCCCATTTTTTTAATTGGATCGTTTATTTTTCTGGAGTTGAGCTAAGCAGCTAAATTTTTTAGCACCAATCCATTGTTACTCTGCACAAAGTATTGAGGTACTTCTTGGAAAATTTAGTTCTTCCATAAAACCAATTGAGACAAATTTTAAATTAAAAAAAAAAAAAAAACACATTGTCATGAGATGGAAATTTTGGCTTCTGAGGAAAATACAGCTATCTTAAAAAAAAAAAAAGAAACATGGACTATGACCTTCTTAATAATTATGTAGAATGCCAAGTAATAATGAGGAAGCATCTTCCAAGAGGATTAAAAGAATGAGATGAGAGAGATGACTTCTTCCCTTCTTGTACTTTAGTAGTGATTCTAACCAGGATAATTTTTCTTTGTAGGGGACATTTGGTAATGTCTGCAAACATTTGATTATTACAACTGGTTGGGGGGGTGGGTAGGGAGGAGGAAGGTGCTACTGGCATCTAGCATGTACCAAGGATGCCAATGAACACTCTATGATACATGGGACATTTCCTAGCCATAAAGAATTCTCTGGCCCAAAATGCCAGTAGTACTGAGATTAAGCAGTCCTTTCCCATAGAATACACCTTAGGATTCAGATATTTATTTAGAATAAACTTTTAGCTTGGGTCAACAAAACTATTAGGTAGAAATGGTAGAAATACTATGTCCATTGGTTGTAGAAAACTGAACACAATCCCTCTTATCAGTTATTAATATCTATGTATTCACATATAGTTACTCATGAAAGATTTTATCATTTTAGTCTTCCTTGTGGTCTAGTAACTATGATACATCAATAATCTGCCTGGCTTAGGCAGGTTTCCTATGTGCTTCCAGAGATTTTTGGAATTGGGTAGCTAGGCAACCTTATGATTTAAAAAGGCTACTTTCAACTGGCCCATTGCCCATATGATTTGCATAGGTACACTGCATCTATTCACCTGTATGAGGCTTTCAGTTCAGTTCAGTCACTCAGTTGTGTTCGACTCTTTGCGACCCCATGAATTGCAGCATGCCAGGCCTCCCTGTCCATCACCAACTCCCAGAGTTCACCCAAACTCATGTGCATCAAGTTGGTGATACCATCCAGCCATCTCATCCTCTGTCATTCCGTTCTCCTCCTGCCCTCAATCCCTTCCAGCATGAGGGGTCTTTTCCAATGAGTCAACTTTTCATATGATGTAGCCAAAGTATTGGAGTTTCAACCTCAGCATCAGTCCTTCCAGTGAACACCCAGGACTTGTCTCCTTTAGGATGGACTGGTTGGATCTTCTTGCAGTCCAGGGGACTCTCAAGAGTCTTCTCCAGCACCATAGTTCAAAAGCATCAATTCTTCAGTGTTCAGCTTTCTTCACAGTCCAACTCTCACATCCATACATGACCACAGGAAAAACCATAGCCTTGACTAGACAGACCTTTGTTGGCAAAGTAATATCTAAGCTTTTTAATATATTATCTAGGTTGGTCAAAACTTTTCTTCCAAGGAGTAAGCATCTTTTAATTTCATGGCTGCAATAACCATCTGCAGTGACTTTGAGCCCCAAAAATAAAGTCTGACACTGTTTCCACTATTTCCCCATCTATGTGCCATGAAGTGATGGGACCAGATGCCATGATCTTCGTTTTCTGAATGTTGAACTTTAAGCCAACATTTTCACTCTCCTCTTTCACTTTCATCAAGAGCTAATCAAATATTCCACTTATTTTGATCTTTCCTGCATGTAAAGTCAAAGAGAAATATGCTAATTATACATATTTAGTCAATGGAGATGTCCCTTTAAAGCAGTATGCTACTTTTCTATAGTCAAGTTAAAAAATGTGGCTATATTGAAATGAATGTCAAACAGCAGAGTCATTAAAATAAAACCTGCTCTTCAATTTCATAGACACAGGGTTCAAGAACACCAACAACAATCAAATTTCTTATAGAAAACTTGTCAAAAGCAATTTTAATTTTACATGACATTAACCATTACAAGATGAAAAACTACTGTTTTGGCAAAGAGATCTTATGGTAAGTTCTGAGTAAATAAGGCAGCACTATTTGCACAATCAAAACTTACCAAATAACTCATTAATAGATAAATAAGGTAATTTTAAAAGTCTAGCCTATGTGCGTATATAAACTGAATATAACCATCTTGTAAGAATGAAGTGCCAGTTTATGTTCAATACAGGATGCAGGACGCATGGGGCGGGTGCACGGGATGATTCAGGGAGAGGATGTGGGGTGGGAGGTGGGAGGGGGCTTCGGCATTGGGAGATTATGTTCACCTATGGCTGATTCGTGTCAATGTATGGCAAAACAAATACAGTATTGTAATTAAAAAAATAAATAAATTTAATAAAATCAAAAAAATTTTTAGTTACTGAGTTAATACTGAGATAATTAAAGTTCCAATAGAGTATATTCCATCTTCTGATTTTGCAAAAACAGTTATTTCAGTTTGCTTCTAAATGTCCGATTTTTGATTCTTATTAGTAATTCAAATGAGCAGAGGAAGAGTGGTCAAGATGGCAGGATAGGATAGACCTTGAGCTCATCTCCTTTCATGGACACACCAAATTTACTACTAACACTGATGAGAAAGATTGGAACACTAGGAGGAAAAAAAAAATCTTCTACAGCTAAAGATATAAAAAGCAAAAACAACAAGATGGGTAGGAGGGGTAGAGATGAGGAGGTCAAGAACTGTAATCCCAAGTGGATGACCCACAAATAGGATAATAATTAAGATTACAGAGGTTCTCTCCAAGGAGCAAGAGGACAGTACCATAACTGGGGCACATGGTAATTAAAATAAAAATGAAAGATAAAGAGAGAATATTAAAAGCATCAAGGAAAAAGAACAAGTTATATATGAGGCAACTCCCATAAGGCTCTCAGCTGACATTTCAGCAGAAATTCTCCAGGCCAGAAAGGGATTGGCATGATATACTTAAATGATGAAAGAAGAAAACCTACATGAATAATCTACCCAGCAAGGTTTTCATTTAGATTTGATGGGCGAGTGCACAAGTTTTATGGACAAGCAAAAACTAAGAGTTTAGCTGCATCAACAACTTTACAAGAAATGATAAAGGTACTTTTTGAAGTGGAAAAGAAAAGGCCACAGTGAGAAATATGAAGATTATGAAAAGAAAAATCTCATGGTAAGAGCAGATATACTGTAAAGTGAATCAACTACTTATAAAGCTATAAGGAAGGTTAAAAAGACAAAAGTTGTAAAATCTTCTTTATTCATATTAAATGGTTAAGGAATAAACAAGACAAAAAGATAAAATATGTCAAAACAGTAAAAATAGTAAATATTGAGGAGGTAGTAAAAATGCAGTGCTGTTAAAATGCTTCTAAATTTAAGGAAGCAGCAACCTAAAATAATCATACTTATTATACATATAATATATATGTATATATTGCTATATATAAACTTCATAGTAGCCACAAAATGAAAATCTATAATAGAAACATGTACAAGAGAACGGAATCCAAATATAATACTAAAGATAGTCATTAATTCATAAGGGAAGAGAATAAAAACCTAGAAAAAATTTAAATGACATAAAGTACATCTCTATCAATAATTACTTTATATATAAGTGGACTAAATATTCCAATCAAAAGACAGAGTGACTGAATACAGACAAAATCAAGACCCATATATAAACACATTACAAGAGACACACATTAGATCTAAAATACAGAGGGAAAATGGTATTTCACACAAATGGAAATTAAAAGAAAGCCAAGGTAGGAATACTTATATAGAACAGACTTTAAAACAGACTGTAACATGAGACAAAGAAAGATGTTACATAAGAATAAAGGGATAATAGATGCAGAAAAAGCCTTTGACAAAATTCAGCATCCATTTATGATAAAAACTCTCCAGAAAGCAGGACTGGAAGGAACATACCTCAACATAATAAAAGCTATATATGACAAACCCACAGCTCACATTATCCTCAATGGCGAAAAATTGAAACCATTTCCCCTAAAGTCAGGAACAAGACAAGGGTGTCCACTTTCACCACTACTCTTCAACATCGTACTGGAAGTTTTGGCTACAGCAATCAGAGCAGAAAAAGAAATACAAGGAATCCAAATTGGAAAAGAAGAAGTAAAACTCTCACTGTTTGCAGATGACATGATCCTCTACATAGAAAATCCTAAAGACTCGACCAGAAAACTACTAGAGCTAATCAGTGAATATAGTAAAGTTGCAGGATATAAAATCAACACTCAGAAATCCCTTGCATTCCTATACACTAATAACGAGAAAGTAGAAAAAGAAGTCAAGGAAACAATTCCATTCACCATTGCAACGAAAAGAATAAAATACTTAGGAATATTCCTACCTAAAGAAACTAAAGACCTATATATCGAAAACTATAAAACACTGATGAAAGAAATCAAAGAGGACACTAATAGATGGAGGAATATACCATGTTCATGGCTTGGAAGAATCAATATAGTGAAAATGAGTATACTACCCAAAGCAATCTACAGATTCAATGCAATTCCTATCAAGCTACCAGCAGTATTTTTCTCAGAACTAGATCAAATAATCTCAAGATTTGTATGGAAATACAAAAAACCTCGAATAGCCAAAGCAATCTTGAGAAAGAAAAATGGAACTGGAGGAATCAACTTGCCTGACTTCAGGCTCTACTACAAAGCCACAGTCATTAAGACAGTATGGTACTGGCACAAAGACAGAAATATAGATCAATGGAACAAAATAGAAAGCCCTGAGATTAACCCACATACCTATGGACACCTTATCTTCGACAAAGGAGGCAAGAATATACAATGGAGTAAAGATAGTCTCTTTAACAGGTGGTGCTGGGAAAACTGGTCAACCACTTGTAAAAGAATGAAACTAGACCCCTCTCTAACACCATACACAAAAATAAACTCAAAATGGATTAAAGATCTAAATGTAAGACCAGAAACTATAAAACTCCTAGAGGAAAACATAGGCAAAACACTCTCCGACATAAATCACAGCAGGATCCTCTATGATCCAACTCCCAGTATACTGGAAATAAAAGCAAAGATAAACAAATGGGATCTAATTAAAATTAAAAGCTTCTGCACAACAAAGGAAACTATAAGCAAGGTGAAAAGACAGCCTTCTGAATGGGAGAAAACAATAGCAAATGAAACAACTGACAAACAACTAATCTCAAAGATATATAAGCAACTTATGCAGCTCAACTCCAGAAAAATAAATGATCCAATAAAAAAAATGGGCCAAAGAACTAAATAGGCATTTCTCCAAAGAAGACATATGGATGGCTAACAAACACATGAAAAGATGTTCAACATCACTCATTATCAGAGAAATGCAAATCAAGACCACAATGAGGTACCATTTCACACCAGTCAGAATGGCTGTGATCCAAAAGTCTACAAGCAATAAATGCTGGAGAGGATGTGGAGAAGAGGGAACCCTCTTACACTGCTGGTGGGAATGCAAACTAGTACAGCCATTATGGAAAACAGTGTGGAGATTCCTTAAAAATTTCAAATAGAACTGCCTTATGACCCAGCAATCCCACTGCTGGGCATACACACCGAGGAAACCAGAATTGAAAGAGACACATGTACCCCAATGTTCATTGCAGCGCTGTTTATAATAGCCAGGACATGGAAGCAACCTAGATGTCCATCAGCAGATGAATGGATAAGAAAGCTGTGGTTCATATACACTATGGAATACTACTCAGCCCTTAAAAAGAATAAATTTGACTCAGTTCTAATGAGATGGATGAAACTGGAACCGATTATACAGAGTGAAGTAAGCCAGAAAGAAAAACACCAGTACAGTATACTGACACATATATATGGAATTTGACAGTAATGATGACCCTATATGTGAGACAACAAGAGACACAGAGGTATAGAGTGGACTTTTGGACTCTGAGGGAGAGGGAAAGAGTGGGATGGTATGGGAGAATGGCAATGAAACATGTATATTTTCCTGTAAGAAACGAAACGCTAATCTATGTTCAATGTAGGATGCAGGAGGCATGGGGCTGATGCACAGGATGATTCAAGTAGAGGATGGGGGGTGGGAGGTGGGAGGGGGCTTCGGCATTGGGAGATTGTGTTCACCTATGGCTGATTCGTGTCAATGTATGGCAAAACAAATACAGTATTGTAATTAAAAAATAAATAAATTTAATTAAAAAAAGAATAAATGTAGAAAAAATTTAAAAAAAGAATAAAGGGATAAATCCAACAAGAAGAAATAAAAATTGTAAATATACATGCATCCAATGTTGTTGCTGTTTACTTGCTAAGTCATGTCTGTCTCTTTGCGACCCCAGGCTCCTCTGTCCATGGGATTTCTCAGGCAAGAATACTGGAGTGGGTTGCCATTTCCTTCTCTAGGGGATCAAACCCACATCTCCTACACTAGCTGGCAGATTCCTTACTTCTGAGCCATCAGGAAACTACATAAATACAAAGCAAATATTAACAGACATAAAGGGAGAAATTTATGGTAATACAAATACCAGGGAATATTTAACACCTCATTGACATCTGTGGACAGACAGAAAGTCAATTAAAAAAAAAAATACTGGCCTTAAATGACATATCAGACCGAATAGAAATGTATATGACAACTAGCCATATGTGACAAGCCTACAACTAACATCACAATCAGCAGTGAAAAACTAAACGCATTTCCTCTAATATCAGGTACAAGAAAAGGATGCGTATTCTCACCAGTCTTATTCAACATAGTATTAGAAGTTTTACACAATAAGACAAGAAAAATAACAGAAATTCAGATTGAAAAGGGAGAAGTAAAACTGTCACTACTTGTAGATGACATGATGCACAGAAAATCTTAAAGATAACACCACAAATCTACTAGGTTGCAATTAACTTGATAATGTTGCAGGATATAAATTATACAAAAATCTGTTATTTTCTATATACTAATAACAAACTATCAGAAAGAGATCTTGAAGAAGGAATCTCACCTACCACTGCATCAAAAGACTAAAATATCTAGGAATAAATCTAAGTAAAGAGGTAAAAGTTTTGTATTCAGAAAGCTATAAGACACTGATATAAAAAATTGATGACAACACAGATGGAAAGATATACTGACTCTCAAATTAGAAGAATATTATTAAAATGTCCATATGACTTAAGGCAATCTACAGATCCAATGCAATCAATATACAAATGGAATTTTTCGCAGAAATAGAATTTTAAATTTGTATGTAAAAGCCAAAATAAAATAAACCTAAACAGTCGAAAAGAGTTCATGATCTGAGCCACAATCAGCTCCTGGTCTTGTTTTTGTTGACTGTATAGAGCTTCTCCACCTTTGGCTGCTTAGAATATAATCAGTCTGATTTTGGTGTTGACCATCTGGTGATGTCCATGTGTAGAGTCTTCTCTTGTGTTGTTGGAAGAGGGTGGCTATGACCAGTGCATTTTCTTGGCAAAACTCCATTAGTCTTTTCCCTGCTTCATTCCGCATTCCAAGGCCAAATTTGCCTGTTACTCCAGGTGTTTCTTGACTTCCTACTTTAACATTCCAGTTCCCTATAACGAAAAGGACATCTTTTTTGGGTGTTAGTTCTAAAAGGTCTTGTAGGTCTTCATAAAACCATTCAGCTTCAGCTTCTTCAGCATTACTGGTTGGGGCATAGACCTGGATAACTGCGATATTGAATGGTTTGCCTTGGAGACTAACAGAGATCATTCTGTCGTTTTTGAGATTGTATCCAAGTACTGCATTTTGGACTCTTTTGTTGACCATGATGGCTACTCCATTTCTTCTGAGGGATTCCTGCCCACAGTAGTAGATATAATGGTCATCTGAATTAAATTCACCCATTCCAGTCCATTTTAGTGTGCTGATTCCTAGAATGTCAATGTTCACCCTTGCCATCTCTTGTTTGAGCACTTCCAATTTGCCTTGATTCATGGACCTGACATCCCAGGTTCCTATGCAATATTGCTCTTTACAACATCGGATCTTGCTTCTATCACCAGTCACATGCACAGCTGGGTATTGTTTTTGCTTTGGCTCCATCTCTTCATTCTTTCTGGAGTTATTTCTCCCCTGATCTCCAGTAGCATATTGGGCACCTAGTGACCTGGTGAGTTCCTCTTTGGTATCCTATCATTTTGCCTTTTCATACTGTTCATGGGGTTCTCAAGGCAAGAATACTGAAGTGGCTTGCCATTCCCTTCTCCAGTGGACCATGTTCTGTCAGCCCTCTCCACCATGACCCACCCGACTTGGGTTGCCCTGCAGGCATGGCTTGGTTTCACCGCGTTAGACAAGGCTGTGGTCCTAGTGTGATTATACTGACTAGTTTTCTGTGAGTATGGTTTCAGTGTGTCTGCCCTCTGATGCCCTCTTGCAACACCTACCATCTTACTTGGGTTTCTCTTACCTTGGGTGTGGGGTATCTCTTCACGGCTACTCCAGCAAAGCACAGCTGCTGCTCCTTACCTTGAAGGAGGTTTATCTCCTTACCACTGCTGTTCCTGACCTTCAATGGGGGATAGCTCCTCTAGGCCCTCCTGCGCCTGTGCAGCCACCACTCCTAGGGTTGTTCCTCCTAGCTGCCGGCCCTGACCTCGGGCTCATGGTGGCTCCTCAGGGTCACTGCTCGAGCATGAAGTGGTTTCTTCTGGCCACCCCTCGGATGCGGGGGTGTCTCCTCCCAGCCGCCACTAACCTCGGACACAAGGTAGCTCCTCTCGGTCGCTGCCCTGACCTCAGACACAGGGTATGTCCTCTTGGCCGTTCCTGCGCCATTGCAGCCTGGCACTCTAGGCTGCTGCTCCTGACCTCGGATGTGTGGTAGCTCCTCTCCACCGCACTTAGTGCGCCGGCCTGGCTCTCGCAGCCACCCACGCTTAATGTGTTAGAAGAGCTATCCCACACTAAAGGTAGGGAAACCCGCTGGACCATTCAGGTATGACCTAAAGTCATGTGGGCTTTAGAAAGCATCACTATGAACAAAGCTAGTGGAGGTGATGGAATTCCAGTTGAGCTATTTCAAATCCTGAAAGATAATGCTGTGAAAGTGCTGCACTCAATATGCCAGCATATTTGGAAAACTCAGCAGTGGCCACAGGACTGGAAAAAGTCAGTTTTCATTCCAATTCCAAAGAAAGGCAATGCCAAAGAATACTCAAACTACCACACAGTTGCACTCATCTCACATGCTAGTAAAGTAATGCTCAAAATTCTCCAAGCCAGCCTTCAGCAATATGTGAACCGTGAACTCCCTGATGGTCAAGCTGGTTTTAGAAAAGGCAGAGGAACCAGAGATCCAATTGCCAACATCCGCTGGATCATGGAAAATGCAAGAGAGTTCCAGAAAAACATCTATTTCTGCCTTTTGACTATGCCAAAGCCTTTGACTGTGTGGATCACAATAAACTGTGGAAAATTTTGAAAGAGATGGGAATACCAGACCACCTGACCTGCCTCTTGAGAAATCTGTATGTAGGTCAAGAAGCAATAGTTAGAACTGGACATGGAACAAAAGACTGGTTCCAAATAGGAAAAGCAGTATGTCAAGGCTGTATATTGTCACCCTGCTAATTTAACTTATATGCAGAGTACATCATGAGAAACGCTGGACTGGAAGAAACACAAGCTGAAATCAAGATTTCCGGGAGAAATATCAATAACCTCAGATATGCAGATGACACCACCCTTATGGCAGAAAGTGAAGAGGAACTAAAAAGCCTCTTGATGAAAGTGAAAGAGGAGAGTGAAAAAGTTGGCTTAAAGCTCAATATTCAGAAAACGAAGATCATGGCATCCAGTCCCATCACTTCATGAGAACAGATGTGGAAACAGTGTCAGACTTTTTTTTTGGGCTCCAAAATCACGGCAGATGGTGACTGCAGCCACAAAATTAGAAGACGCTTACTCCTTGGAAGAAAAGTTATGACCAACCTTGATAGTATATTCAAAAGCAGAGACATTACTTTGCTGACTAAGGTCCGTCTAGTCAAGGCTATGGTTTTTCCTGATGTCATGTATGGATGTGAGAGTTGGACTGTGAAGAAAGCTGAGCACCAAAGAATTGATGCTTTTGAACTGTGGTGCTGGAGAAGACTCTTGAGAGTCCCTTGGTCTGCCAGGATTCCAACCAGTCCATTCTGAAGGAGGTCAGACTTGGGTGTTCATTGGAAGGACTGATGCTAAAGCTGAAACTCCAATACTTTGGCCACCTCATGCAAAGAGTCAACTCATTGTAAAAGACCCTGATGCTTTGAGGGATTGGGGCAGGAGGAGAAGGGGACGAGAAAGGATGAGATGCCTGTTTGGCATCACTGACTCAATGGATATGAGTTTGAGTAAACTCTGGGAGTTGGTGATGGACAAGGAGGCCTGGTGTGTTGCAATTCATGGGGTCCCAAAGAGTCGGACACATCTGAGCTACTGAACTGACTGACTGACAAAACTATAGTAATTAAAACAGTATTGTATTGTCACAAAAACAGACACATAGATCAATGGAACAGAATACAAGGCCCAGAAATAGCCCACACTGATATGAGTAATTAACTTTTGACAAAGAAGGCAAGAGCATACAGTGGGGAAAAGACAGTTTCCTTCAATAAATATTGTTGGGAAAATCAGATAGCTATATGCAAAAATCAGATGGGACCACTCTGTTCTCTCACACCATGCACAAATTCAAAATGGAAAAATGACTTAAGTGTATATCTGAAACATAAATCTAGAGGAAAACATAGGCAGTAAGTCTTTGACATTGGTCTTAGTTTTTTTAATATGTCTCCTGAGGCAAGGGAAACAAAAGCAAAAATAAATGAATGGAACTACATCAAATTAAAGCTTTCAAATTGAAAAGGAAACTATCAACAAAATGAATAGCCAACCTACTTAGTGGGAGAACAGTCAGAACAGCTGTTATCAAAAAAGACAACAAATAACAAGTTTTGGCAAGAGTGTGGAGAAAAAGGAGTCCTCATGCTCTCTTGGTGGGAATGTAATTTGTGAAGCAGTATGGAAAACCATATTGAATATCCTCAAAAAATTAATAGAACTATTATATGATCCAGCTATTCAAACACTGGGTATTTATCTAAAGAAAAATAGACACTAATTTGAAAAGATATGTGCACTTGTATGTTCACTGAAGCATTATTTATAATAGCTGATATATGGAAGCAATCTTAGTGCCCATCAAAATAAGAATGGGTAAAGATGTGAGTGTGTGTATACACACACACACACACACACACACCAGAATATTATTCAGCCACTAAAAATGAAATCTTGCTATTTATGACAACATGGATGGACCTAGAGAGTATTATGCTAAGCAAAATAAGTCAGAGAAAGACAAATACCGCATGATTTCAGTTATATGTGGAATCTGAAAAACAAAACAATTGAACAAAAAAGAGCACAGTTGTAGATAACAGAGAGCTGGTAAATTACACAAGGGAGGGGGTTGGGGGAGGTGAGGAACATTAAGAGGTACAAAGTTTCAACTGTAAAATAAATGGGTACAAAATGTACAGCATGGGGAAATAGTCACTATGTAGTATCTTTGTAGGGTGACAGATCGTAACTAGATTTATTGTGATGAAAATCACTTTGAAACAGAAACATCAAATCCCTGTATGTGTAACAGGAACTAACTGTGTTGTAGCACAATTATCCTTTAAAACCTAACATAATAAAAAAGATCAGACTTGTGGTTACCAGAGGAGGAGATGGGGGAGGGGAATTGGATGAAGGCAATCAAAAGGTATAAACTTCTAGTTATAAGATAAATAAGTACTAGAGGTGTACAACCTGGTAAGTATAATTAACACTGCTGTATGCTGTATATGAAAATCCTAAGGGTTCTCATCACAGGGAAAAAAATGTTTTCTATTTCTTTAATTTTGTATCTCTATAAAATAATGGATGTTTACTCTATCGTGATAATTCTTTCATAATTCTGTAAAATCACTATGCTGTATACTTTAAACATAACTGACATACAACACTGTATCTCAATAAAGTTGGAAGTAAAAGTTAGAAGTAAGAAAAAAGTTAGCAGAAGTAAGACAATTAAATCACTTCCTGTCTGTAGGACAACAGCAGCACTTACAGTTATTTGGAAGTGGCAAAACCATCCTCATCACTTAAGCAATAATATCTGAGAGTGTTTCTGAAAATTATTCAAATAGAATTTAAAGCTTCTTGTGATGTATTCTAATTAAATGACATTTCACTTCAGCATTCACTTTAATTAGAGTCAAATATTCCCAAATCACAAAATATTTCCTCTGTAATCTCTTGGTTTAAAAACAAATCACTTTTATTAATAACAATGGAAAATTTACTAGCCCACATAAAATTATTAACAGTGCCTATTCTCAATGGAAGACCATTAGTAATAAAATGAATAAAATTTTTACACTTTACAACTCAAATCATATCAACTATTATATATACTAAGCAAATAATTCTGCTGTTATGGGTCAAAGCTCAACATGGGATGAATTTATTGTTCACTTCTGTCTTAAGACAGGTAGACAAAAAATGTCATATTATGAGGAAATATCATAAGGAATTGAATCAGATCAACCATTTGCTAAAGGCTATGAATTGACAGGACTGGAAAAGAGCTGAGATAATTCAAGACTGTATTCAATGTGTAAGAACTGCATCACAATGATATCATCAGGTGGCTTAAAAACAATTTTAACTGAAAGGATTGCTGTTTGAACAGTTGTTTTTAGGAAAAAAAAACTCATGATTGTTTTTGTTGATTTTTGTTTATTGATTTTATTATATTTTCCTCTTTGCAAGAGGAAAATCATTTGATTGGAGTTCTCATCTTACTCAATGGGGTCTATTTAGATGCATTTTATTGTTTAGCAAAAAAAAATTCAGAATATTTTGCTAATTTTCCAACTGAACACATAGAGACAATATAAGCTTGCCTTACAAAATAGGAGAGTCTTGAAATCTGGAACTAAATGAGTGATCTATCTAGAGTAGTACCAGAAGTTTGGAAGTCAGGGCAGCTCAGACGTGATGAATTGAGGTTTAAATAGGCAAGGCATTGCACTTGATGAGGGTCAAACATTGAAAAATGTGACAGTTTATTTGCTTCTCATAATGACAGGTTCCTATTGGCATTTAATGCTGAGACATGGTTGTTACAAGTCAAGCAATGAGAGAGTCTATTGGACTGAAGAACTCTCTGACCCAGGATAACAGAAAGGCTCCTATTGAGAAACACCGGCAGGATAAAGCAGATTTCATAGGTTTTTATAGGTAATAGTATTCAAGTTCAAAAGTTTGGTCTCGACAGACAGATTTAAGAGTCCATGCCTGGAGAATGAGCAGTGAGAACATGGGCCCAGTAGCAAGATGTTGGCCAGAAATGCTGGCATCTATTAAATGATGACCATCATCATTAACACTCAGATCATACACTTCAGGGGAAAGACAGAAGATATGGACCTTCCCCTCTGGACCACTGTAAACATGAGCTCTTTACTATCCAGAGCTTCCAACCCAACTGTAGTGGCCAGCACTGATTTTAGGAAAACATAAAATTCACAAAACACATTTCTGGTCCTGCAAAGTCGCTAATGTGATGGAAGAAACAATTTACCTACCACTGCACCCTCAATTTGTGACCCTTATACCTTACTTGATGATGGGATGGCATCACCAATTCAGTGGACATAAGTTAGAACAAATTCTGGGAGACAGTGACGGACAGAGAAGCCCGGCATGCTGCAGGGCACGGGGTCTCAGAGTCAGACACAACTGAGCAACTAACATACCTTACTTCACTGCCCAGGGTCAGATTTCTTAAGGTCCAAGGTATACACTGTGGTTGGCAAATTCCCTTGACTATTCCTATGGTTTCTACCCACTGCCCCCGACCCCCGTCATGAGTGTATCACTTTCCAGCTTCTGCCACACCTCAGTCCTCAGAGTTCATGGAGAACAGGCCCATGTGTGGCTGGCTTGCCTCCCAGCCCCTAAATACATATTTTAGTGACTGTACGCTATGCTGAAGGCTTTGATCTATCCATCTACTGTAATTTATTAAACATCCTATATGTTCACTTCTGAGCTCCCCCAAATCAATGGCATTTAATTCTGCATTTTAGAGTCAACAATTGATTTTTACCTTTCTAACTAGTAAGAGATAAATCATGTATCAATAGCTTTGATACATGATTTTTAGCTTTTTTTAAAGCTAAAAAAAAATCTGATCCCTAGAGGTCAAGTTATAGCATCTGCGATGCTCAAAGCAAAGATCTGGACTAGGATATAGGAAAGTGAGATGAGGCAGAAGTTGATAACTCAAAGAATCATGCCACACACTTACCCTCAGGGAGCCATTTGGTTATTTGTGACAAAAAGCTCTGTTTTTCTCTCCTAAAAATACTTATTTATTTATTATTTGCCAACCAGTGGAGTCTTTTCTCGCTGAATGGCCTGAGATCAGTAGCAGCATTCCTTCAGTCCAGTAGGGAATAAGAGGAAGTTTACTCTGAGGCTATTGAGTAGTAGGGGCTTTCTCCACAGAAGAGACATAGGTGCTGTTTTTAGGTGGAAGGGCTCAACTGTGATCTGCCTTTCTCTGATCCACTTGGTTACAGAGGGATCCTCATTTAAAAACTGAAACTTTGGGATCCATTCCTGGCATCAGTACTCGGCAAGAGAAAGAATTCTCTTCCTTTTGTTGTTGTTCAATTGCTCATTCATATCCTACTCTTTGTGACGCTGTGGACTGCAGCACATTAGGCTTCTCTGTCCTTCACCATCTCCTGAAGCTTGCTCAAACTCATGTCCATTGAGTCAGTGATGCCATCTCTTCCTTTAGGATTTCACAAATAAATGGATATTCTTCTAGATTGAGATAAAAGTCATTTTGCCATTTTCCTTTTTTTTTTTAAAGGAAAAGTATATTACTATGACTGATAACAATATTATGAGTACTTTCCCATGTAGAGCCTACATACTTTGAATGGCTTTTTCAAATACAGGCCCAGGTTCTCTTCCCAAATGTTTGGCTCCCCTGAGGTTCAGAAATAAATTGCATGAATTACACATCAACTTTCTAAGACTTGCAACACTTCCCATGCTCACAATTCAGAAGTTAACCACACATAATTGTAAATTACAGTCATCTAAAGCAGATCATTATCTTTGCAGAATTAAGTTCCTCTTGAGAAACTATTTTTACCAAAATGGTTCACTGGAATAGATTTCCTCTAAAGAAAATGTGATAACATCTTTATCCATTTTAACTCATTGCCTTTAACTTCAGCCTTGATTTTGAGCAGCAATGGATTTAACACATGTTATTCACATGTAGAGACACTTATTGTATAGGCTTAAATTATGAGAATAACATATCACTTTGATTAAGGCCCTGATCAAGAATCAGAGAAAATCTTTCAATTCATCAAAATATAGTCAAGCACACCAACTATAGTATTTATCAAACTTTCCTAAAGAACTCTTAACTAGTTATATAACTTTCACTTCCAAGATAGAACAGCAGTGACCTGGTTTACCCTCTCACTTCAAAGAAGATAAGATATATATTAAAAAGTTTTCTAAGACACTGGACATGAGGAAATGAAGAACAGTGAGCCCAGAGAGATGAAAAACAAGATGAATTAAGACTGCTCCAACACTGCCTTTATCCCATTTTCAGACCACTGAGTGGGGAAAAAAAAAGTGAAAGTGTTAGTTGTTCAGTAGTGTCTGATTCTTTGACACTCCGTGGACTGTAGCCTGCCAGGTTCCCCTGTCCATGGAATTCTCCAGGCAAGAATACTGGAGTGGGTAGCCATTCTCTTCTCCAGGGGGTCTTCCCAACCCAGAGATTGAACCAGGTCTCCTGCTTTGTAGACAGATTCTTTACTGTGGAGACTTGTGTACTCCCTGCTGAGGAGAGAGGGCTGAGACTCAGAGAAGACCAAGGCAGCTCAAGTTTGCAGGAGAGGATACGCAATAAGAGAGAGAAGCATTGACAGAACTCCAGAGAGTTCTCTTCATATATTCAGTAGAGATGTATCTAGTACATACATATATGAGGAAACCACTCAAAACCAGGACAAGAAACAACTGAAAGGATTGGAAGAAAGAAACAGTGACTGGAAACCTTACAGAGCTAAAATAGTGTCTGTTGCTACAGGCAGATTGGGAAAAAAACATCAATCTATAGGCAATTGTAGAGTACTTGGAATGATTTTGCTTCAATAATGGGGGACTCAGTTCAGTTCAGTTGCTCAGTTGCATCTGACCCTCTGCGACCCCATGTATCGCAGCACGGCCAGGCCTCCCTGTCCATCACCATCTCCCCAGAGTTCACTCAAACTCACGCCCATCGAGTCCGTGATGCCATCGAGCCATCTCATCCTCGGTCATTCCCTTCTCATCCTGCCCCCAATCCCTCCCAGCATCAGAGTCTTTTTCAATGAGTCAACTCTTTGCATGAGGTGGCCAAAGTACTGGAGCTTCAGCTTTAACATCATTCCTTCCAAAGAAATTTCAGGGCTGATCTCCTTTAGGATGGACTGGTTGGATCTCCTTGCAGTCCAAGGGACTCTCAAGAGTCTTCTCCAACACCACAGTTCAAAAGCATCAATTCTTCCGGTGCTCAGCTTTCTTCCCAGTCCAACTATCACATCCATACATGACCACTGGAAAAACCATAGCCTTGACTAGACAGACCTTTGTTGTCAAATTAATGTCTCTGTTTTTCAATATGCTGTCTAGGTTGGTCATAACTTTTCTTCCAAGGAGTAAGTGTCTTTTAATTTCATGGCTGCAGTCACCATCTGCAGTGATTTTGGAGCCCCCAATAATTAGCCCTTATCTAAGCACTTCTCTGGTCCCACCTAATAAATCTTAAATGTAAGATCCAAAACTATAAAACTCTTTCCAAGTACTTTAACTCCCTTCCCGAACAGTGCTCACAATATTTACAGAAATACAAAAATACCTACCCAACATTCAACAAATATTTAGCATGTACTTCAAACAGAAAATTGGAACCACCTAGAATCTACAACCCAACCAGATAGGTAATATTTTATATAAATAACAATTTCATACAGTAAAGACATTGCATCAAAAGACAGGAACCAAGAATACCCTAGTTTTCAAGAAACTTTAAGAGCAAGGAGAGCAGCAGTTTTCATCACAGAACTCTATAGTAGGTAGAGTGAGATTGCACAATTTGGAATTGATAATCCCATGTGGAAGATGCTTTAGCAACTTGTTTCAAAGAACAAGGAGGCCCTCACTTTACCTCAAGCAAAGTAGGGCTTATTGAAGTATAGTTATGAACTAGAAATGGAAGCAACCAGAAAGCCATAAAGAAGTTGGGAGTATGTGTAGGCCATATGGTCTCTCACTTAAGAAGGCCTTGTTTCTTCCCATGTGTCTTCTCTGCTCTCTTCCCTCTATGAACTGTTGTCCCCAGGTTGCAGCTTACGTAGCTTACATAGAGGGCGACTGCAGTCCCAAGTAATGCCTGACCTGGTGCATCTGTAGCTACAGGTCCAGATTCTGTTTTTCATATCCCTGGTGGCTCAGATGGTAAAGAACCTTCCTGCAGTTCAGGAGACCCAGGTTTGATCCCTCGGTTGGAAAGATTTCCTGGAGAAGGGAAAGGCTACCAAGTTCAATATTCTTGCTTGGAGAAGTCCATGGACAGAGGAGCCCGGCAGGCTACAGTCCACGGGGGTCACAAAGAGTCTGACATGACTGAATGACTAACAAACAAAGACTCATTTAACATTTTCTGCTAGACCATACCATGCATACCATTAACTTAGGTATCCCACTCTTTTGCCCAATCAGCTGTGACTTCAGACTGGACACAGCCATTCACCTCATTAGCTTCTGCATTTAGGGCAGAGTCACTTAGCAAGGATATCAAATCAGTCAATTGTGAAGGAAATTAACCTGGATATTCACTGGAAGGACTGATGCTGAAGCTAAAGCTCCAATACATTTGACCAACTGATGTGAGGAGCCAACTCATTGGAAAAGACCCTGATGCTGGGAAACACTAAGGGCAAAAAGAGAAGGCGGTGGGAGAGGATGAGATGGTTGATCACTGAGATGAGATCACTGACTCAATAGGCAGGAGTTTGAGCAAACTCTGGGAGATAATGAAGGGCAGGGAAGCCTGGTGTGATGCAGTCCATGGAGTCACAAAGAGTGGGACACAGCTTAGTAACTAAACAACAATACTTAGCAAAAGTTGTGGCAGGCAAGAACTCCCCACAAAGGAGGATCTGGAAAGAGGAAGAGACATCTATCAACTAGCTGTATGAGGCAGAGGACATTCTACACAGAGAAAACCAAAGAAATGTGAGTACACAATGTCTAGTGCCTAGAAGATAAATCTATCAGCCTTCTCCACTAAAGAAAAGACAGATGTCTTTATGCAAGTCAGTTCCACAGCCCTGTCTGCCTATGTGGTCTTGTCCTTGGCATGTTCTTCTTCCAGAGGCTGCCTGTCACCCATCTCATGGCTTAGTCAAAAGCATTAGCAGAAAGAAAATATCTTGAACAAATTCTGTCTTTGTATACTCTGGCTGATCAGACTAAATCTGTAAAACTGTGTTGCATCTGGGAAGTACCCTGAGTGGGCTGTTGGCAAAGAAGGATGGATTGCAAGGAGGTGATGAGTAGTAAGAAGAGTAAGAAAATCACATCTTGAGGAATGAGTGAGGAAACAGTGGATGTTTCACTTGAAAGCAAAAAAGCATTTAGCAGGAGGCTACCTGAGAGCTGACTAAAAATATCAAAAATCACCATCAGATGAACACAGGCAGCACTGGATCTGATGAACATGCTAGAAGGAAAACGAACCCCATGGAATGGAAATGACTGAAAGACAGATTTCAATTTAATATAAGGAAAAAAATACTAAAATTATACAAATAACCATTAAAAAGGAAATAAGGCTTTAGTGATCCATAGAATGCCTCTTAACAAAATTAAAGGCTATATTACAGCTAAGCTGTAGTGTGGCAACTCAAAACCAACTGATTATTTTTGCTTCTGTCACCAAGGTGATGCAAAGCCAGGGTTTCTAGGATTGAAAGATATTTAGTAGTGAATTCAGAGAATTAATTTCAGTTCTTGTTAGAATAATATATAAAATTTACATATATGTAAAATAAAGACAGTAGAAAAAAATTTTGGCCTCTTCTCAGTTCAGTCACTCAATTGTGTTTGACTCTTTGTGACCCCATGGACTGCACCATACCAGGCCTCCCTGTCCATCACCAACTCCCAGAGTTCACTCAGACTCACGTCCATTCAGTCAAGTGATGCCATCCAGCCATCTCATCCTCTGTCGTCCCCTTCTCCTCCTGCCCCCAATCCCTCCCAGCATCAGAGTCTTTCCAGTGAGTCAACTCTTCACATGAGGTGGCCAAAGTACTGGAGCTTCAGCTTTAGCATCATTCCTTCCAAAGAATACCCAGGACTGATCTCCTTTAGAATGGACTGATTGAATCTCCTTGCAGTCCAAGGGACTCTCAAGAGTCTTCTCCAAAACCACAGTTCAAAAGCATCAATTCTTGGCCTCTTCTACATCCCCAAAAAAGGAATCAGAGCTTTGACTGTGGAGATTTCATCATACAGAGAGGTAGAAAGAATCATGAGATTAAATAGCTATGTTCTATTTTGCAGCATGGCCCACAAGGTATAGACAAATAGTTCAGTTTTAAACGGCCCCAGTTCTGAAAGCAGAAGCATATTTTTTTCTATGACAGGTCTGATCCAGTGTGCTGATAGTGATATAGGGAGCATCATAACTCTATCTAAATAATTCCTCAAATTCAGTTGATTAGAGAAGGGGAAAAGGGATCATGAAGACTGAGGAATGGGAATGTGTTCTGTGTGTTGTCATATTTAAAATTAGCTATGAAAACTCCTAACTAAAATCTAAGACAACTACTTAGGAACCTGTGTGGCACTTACTAAGTTAACCCTGAGCCCCTCTCCTTAACTCTGAGGATATAACATACCAGAGATCTACATCCTACCCCTGTTACTTCCTGAAACTCTTATATCTTTTTCCTAATCTGTAAAATGGAGATAATAGTGGTAGCTTCTTCACTGCATAATTATAAGAATTAAAGCTTCCTGTATACAAAACACTCAACATTATTTCTCCCTCTTTACCAGCCTAAACAAATACTCTTCTCAACCCTCAATTCATGCCTCCACACTCACTCACATCATCTCACCCCACCCCACCCTTTAATTCGAGATGAGAAAGTGGAAGCTAGTCTACATTTCAATTTGTTTCTTTTTCAATTAAGAAAATGAATAAGAATTCTTTTCAGAGTGATTCCTAGATAATTAAAGACTTGAATTTGTTCTAGTATTTGTATTTTAGAATGTTCCACAAATGCAGAAATAATAATTCGTATATCTTTTAAGGAGACATATGATTGGGTAGATTTAAGTAAGTTATTTTAAAGTATTATAAGGATTCTTCTAATTCTGAAAATACCTGCTTACTCCCAGATCCAAGTCCCTTTGTTGCATTTATTCAGCGTCTCATGGGACTGAGAACATGATTTCAGCCCCTATTACTGGGATCCTGGTGATGGGCAAGTCTTTTTCTATTTACTGCTTTTGTTCCCTAAACTGGGTCTGGCAGGCACAGTTACAAGTATCTAACAGACATGTGTTTTTCATCGTTAAGAAAGAAATATTTCCCGAGACAAGAATGCTCAACATTCACAGGAATTTTAAAAATGAATTGTTGATTTCCCTTATGCCCAACACATGTGCTGACATGTCCGCTAAGTAAGCTGGTATCACCAGCCCTCAAACATACATCTGCAACTAAATCTCTTTACTTGGTGCTTGCAAGGCTCAGGTTCATGCTGTGAACTGGTGATGCAGGGATTTATTAGGAGGATAGCCTTCAGTTCTGTTAACTGTGCAGTGGACAGGGCCTCACTAGCACTTGCCGCCAGAAACTATCAACTTGGTTTTCCTCCCAATAATGTGGTGAACAAAATTATGACCACCCAGTGGTAGCTCTGTATACATTAACTGTCTGAAATATTCAAACTTTCCACAAACACACACGCACAGAATTTTCACCGGAGGAAAGCCCTGAGAAAAATCTATGAACTGAAATATAATCTACTATAACGAATTGCTATGGAATCAAATGTATTTAACTTTTGGCAATAAAGAAAAAGGATGATGCTTCCTATTAGGAAAAACAAAGCATAAATGTGTAACAGTAGAGGATAAAGTCATATTATTGGGTTGGCCAAAATGTTCATTCATACGAGCTTAAGGAAAAACCTGAATGAACTCATATCCATTTAAGTATATTTCAATATATTCTTCAAATAGAAGAATCCAATGTTCCTTCACATCCCCAAATTAGGAAAGGAGCATCCAAGTATTAGGGCCACAGAATCTTTATATTCATCACTCTCAGCTGGAAACACTCTGCTAAAATTATTATTGGGAACAACTCCCTCCAAAGCTATATATTATCATACAACCACAGACATTACTTATATAAAAGTAAAGAAAGAACACTTTAATAATTTTGAGGAAAACACTGAATAATACAAGTTTCTTAAAATGCTTGAATTCTTAAATTTCACTAATATCTTAGAGTTTTATTTTTCAGAGAATATACATGAACTGCTCAGAGACAAGTTGAAAGACTTCTGGTAACAAGACAGATGAGAATGGTGGGAAAACCCACACTCCAGTTTGAAGTGCGAAAATACAGGACAAAAATCTAACTCTCTTTTAGAGAATATGCTCAGGCGTAATCAAAAAAGAAACTAAAAGCCAGAACTTTAATCTGTAGCTGAGGCAATGGTGACCAAAGGGAGACTGGTTCTGAATTCAAGCTTGAGGGGCTAAGACTGGGCTTCCAATGCCCACCCACGGATGACAAACTTGATCTCAGGCAGTGGAAGATGGAGGAGCTAGAACAGAGAGCTCTCCAGTCCTGTGAGAGGAACTTAGGAAACTTTTGTTACTGGTCCTTCTCCTA
Source organism: Nanger dama (assembly GCA_917880005.1). Classification (NCBI taxonomy): domain Eukaryota; kingdom Metazoa; phylum Chordata; class Mammalia; order Artiodactyla; family Bovidae; genus Nanger; species Nanger dama. The sequence continues at coordinate 38,090,077 of CAKJTW010000015.1, forward strand.
CTCCCTTCATAAGCCTGGGAGAGGAGGATGGACACAAGAGACCAAAGAAAGAGCCTAAAACATGAGACTAGAAAATTAAACAGCTGGGATCACAGAACTCTCTGGGCCTAGGTCAAAACCAAAATAAAATCCTTCTATTTTACTGATTGAGAACAATTGATTCCTGAATTGGAATGGAACGCAAGCTTAAAGCAGCCCAGATTACAAACTATAGGAAAAATCCAAACACCATGAAAGGATCATATTACAAACAGGTACATAATCAATTACTGCAAATAAAAAGTGATAGAGAAGGACTGGAGAAAAAAATTGTGTAAAATAATGAATAAAAACAAAAACACAAAACCACATGAAGTCAATAGATAGCTTTAAAAAGTGATAGGACACATTTAGGAAAATTAAAAAATAAAGCCATTAAATTCCAAATGGGAATCCTAGAAAGTTGATAATGATTGTGGCATAGGATTGCTTTTAAGTTTTTTTAAACTTTTTATTTCAGGATAATTTGTTCCAAAAATAGTACAGAGTATTCTCATATACCCTGGCCTAGCTTCCTCTAATGTTAACATATTGTACAGCCATAGTTCAATCACTATAAAATTTACCCTAGTAAAAGAGTATTAACTAAAATACAGATTTTTCTCAATTTTTGCAGCTTTTCCATTAATATCCTTTTTCTGTCCAAGAATCCAGTCCATAATGGTACTTCGGTCTTCATTTTCATGTCTCCACAATTCCTCCATCTGGGACAGCTCTGCAATTCTTCCTCAGCTCTCCTGCAGAGTACTGGTCAGTTATTTTAAAGACTGTCCCTTAAACTGGATTTATTTGGAGTTGTCTTATAATTAGATTGAGTTCAGTGATTTCTGATAAGAATGACACAAAATTAATACACTTCTCTTATATCAAAGGATACATGATCTCAATACATCATGAGATGTATGACTGAATACACACTGTTACCACTAATTCATGTTACCACTAATTCATGTCTGTAATAGTAACCTCAATTAACTGGTCAAGCTGCTATCTGTTTATCCATTTCTCCATTACAAAGTTACCACTTTTCACCTTTCTAGTTAACAGTATCTTGGAGGAGGATCCTTTGGAATTCTGACATTACCCTGTTCCTCCTCAAACTCTTACTCACTGATTCTAGCATTAATTGGTATGTGTTTCCAACCATGACAATAACTTTGCTGTTCTAATGGTGATTTTATCTTCTCATTTCTTGTAGATTAATTGGAATTCCTCTGTAAGGTAGAGTTATCCCTTCTACTCTCATTTATTTATTCAATTATTTTGTTACATCAGTATGGACTAGTGGATATGTGTATTATTCTATGGCTTATAATCTGACATGGTCATTCACATTTTATCTCTCAAATAATTCTGCATTTGACCATTGGTCATTCTTTAAGCCTGGCTGCTATGTCTTTTCAACTCTCCCACATATTATTTTTTGAGCACTTTCATTATATGAGTCAGGCACAGAATGAACCAATTCTTCAAGTACCCCTAGTTGCTTTTACTAGAGGATGGTATTCAGAAGTTAAGATCCAGATCTGGATACCTTCCTTCCTACTGAGGGGTTTGACTCTAAACCTCTCAATCTAGATAGAATCAGAAAAATTATGCAGGTGAATTAATACATGGTATAGTTTTTAAATCCCAAACTCCCCACCTTCTTTTCACCAAAAAAAAAAAAAAAATACATATAGCAAAAGTAAGTATGTTGTTAAAAATAAAAACATACCACCCCCAAACTCTCCAAACGTTAAAGATAGGATCAAACCACAAACAGCTATAAGACCCATGTGGGAATAAGCATCTGGTCAAGAGCAAACTGAGGGAAGGTACCAGGCTTGTGGTGGCTCTCAGAACAGGAGACACACAAAAATCACCAATAGGTAATCATGAGAAAATTTGAAGCAGCAATCTGAAAACAGTTTAAACATGTAACAATGGGAATCCTAAAAAGAAAGAAAAAAAGAAATAATTGATCATATGTGTGTCCCACTGCTGGCATAACTATACATTAAAAGATAGGGAAAGATAAGGAATAAACTGATTATTTAGATAAATGGTAAATAATAGGAAAGAATTCAAAACTTAAATTGCCTTTCCTATTCCAACTATAACTCCAGGCAAACAAACAGTTCATGAAGGTTAGTTTCACTTTATAGAAATACCCTATCTAATAAATAAATGATAGAACTGGAATATTTTGTAACCTCTAATAAACTGACCTGCCTCTTGAGAAATCTGTATGCAGGTCAAGAAGCAACAGTTAGAACTGGACATGGAACAACAGACTGGTTCCAAATAGGAAAAGGAGTATGTCAAGGCTGTATATTGTCACCTTGCTTATTTAACTTCTACACATCATGAGAAACGCTGGACTGGAAGAAACACAAGCTGAAATCAAGACTGCTGGGAGAAGTATCAATAACCTCAGATATGCAGATGACACCACCCTTATGGCACAAAGTGAAGAGGAGCTAAAAACCTCTTGATGAAAGTGAAAGAGGAGAGTGAAAAAGTTGGCTTAAAGCTCAACATTCAGAAAACGAAGATCGTGGCATCTGGTCCCATCACTTCATGGGAAATAGATGGATAAACAGTGGAAACAGTGTCAGATTTTATTTGTGGGGCCCCAGAATCACTGCAGATGGTGACTGTAGCCATGAAATTAGAAGACGCTTACTCCTTGGAAGAAAAGTTATGACCAACCTAGACTGTATATTCAAAAGCAGAGACATTACTTTGCCAACTAAGGTCCGTCTAGTCACGGCTATGGGTTTTCCAGTGGTCATGTATGGATGTGAGAGTTGGACTGTGAAGAAGGCTGAGCACCGAAGAATTGATGCTTTTGAATTGTGGTGTTGGAGAAGACTCTTGAGAGTCCCTTGGACTGCAAGGAGATCCAACCAGTCGATTCTGAAGGAGATCAGCCCTGGGATTTCTTTGGAAGGAGTGATGCTGAAGCTGAAGCTCCAGTACTTTGGCCACCTCATATGAAGAATTGACACACTGGAAAAGACTCTGATGCTGGGAGGGATTGGGGGCAGGAGGAGAAGGGGACAACCGAGGACGAGATGGCTGGATGACATCACGGACTCGATGGACATGAGTCTGAGTGAACTCTGAGAGATGGTAATGAACAGGGAGGCCTGGCGTGCTGTGATTCATGGGGTCCCAAAGAGTCAGACATGACTGAGCCACTGAACTGAACTGAATGATCATCAATGGTCCTAAAATCATGACAATTAGAGAAAATCAGCCATTGTGATGAAAGTATATAACCTTCTGTTAGGTAGAGTTGCCTTTCCAAAATGGAATTTTCATGTCACTGTATCTAAATCCAATTTTTAGTTATAGAAAATGCTAGAGTGATATTAACATGTTAAATGACATCATAAAGATACAATCTAAGCAAATGTTTAAGAAATGCTACAAGAAGAATTGACCAGGCTCTATCAACAAATAAGATTATTGATTCATTGAGAATTGAACTAGCAACCAATTTCAGTTATGGAATTTTAATTAATTTTATCCTAATTAAAAAACTAAAATTATTTTAAAAATAATTTGAAAATAAACACTGATCATAAAACTTAATATTAAGGATTAATTTTGCATAAATCATAATCATTACGAAATGAGTTCCTATTAACATTTTATAGACATATACTAAAATAATATCTATAAATCTGTAAGCCTATAAACCTATAGTAAATCTGTACTTCTTTAAATAGGAAAATTATGTTTCACATTCTCTAAAAACTGGGTACACTGAATAGCTAATTGCATTGTTGAAGAGACCTAAACTAGAGGAGTAATATGATGCAAAAACTTTAAAGACTGATAAGAGTGAAAGAAACACTTTGTCATTAACTTTAAAATGAAAATTTCAAAAATTTGTTCTATTTAATATAACTTCCCAAAGCATACCAATTAGAAAATAGAAAACATAAATTGTTTTTTTTTAAACTATCAGTAATTTTTGAGAAACAAAAAGCAAAGGAGAAAAGGAAAGATATAAGCATCTGAATGCAGAGTTCCAAAGAATAGCAAGAAGAGATAAGAAAGCCTTCTTCAGTGATCAGTGCAAAGAAACAGAGGAAAAGTACAGAGTGGGAAAGACTAGAGGTCTCTTCAAGAAAATCAGAGACACCAAGGGAACATTTCATGCAAAGATGGGCTCGATAAAGGACAGAAATGGTATGGACCTAATAGAAGCAGAAGATATTAAGAAGAGGTGGCAAGAATACACAGAAGAACTGTACAAAAAGATCTTCACGATGCAGATAATCATGATGATGTGATCACTCATCTAGAGCCAGACATCTTGGAATGTGAAGTCAAGTGGGCCTTAGAAAGCATCACTATGAACAAAGCTAGTGGAGGAGATGGAATTCCAGTGGAGCTGTTTCAAATCCTGAAAGATGATGCTGTGAAAGTGCTGCATTCAATATGCCAGCAACTTTGGACAACTCAGCAGTGGCCACAGGACTGGAAAAGGTCAGTTTTCATTCCAATCCCAAAGAAAGGCAATGCCAAAGAATGCTCAAACTACCGCACAATTGCACTCGTCTCACATGTTAGTAAAGTAATGCTCAAAATTCTCCAAGCCAGGGTTCAGCAATATGTGAACCATGAACTCCATGATGTTCAAGATGGTTTTAGAAAAGGCAGAGGAACCAGAGATCCAATTGCCAACTTCCGCTAGATCATGGAAAAAGCAAGAGAGTTCCAGAAAAACATCTATTTCTGCTCTATTGACTATGCCAAAGCCTTTGACTGTGTGGATCACAATAAACTGTGGAACATTCTGAAAGAGATGGGAATACCAGACCACCTGACCTGCCTCTTGAGAAATCTGTATGCAGGTCAAGAAGCAACAGTTAGAACTGGACATGGAACAACAGACTGGTTCCAAATAGGAAAAGGAGTACGTCAAGGCTGTATATTGTCACCCTGCTTATTTAACCTCTATGCAGAGTACATCATGAGAAACGTTGGACTAGAAGAAGCACACACTGGGATCAAGATTGCTGGGAGAAGTATCAATAACCTCAGATATGCAGATGACACCACCCTTATGGCAGAAAGTGAAGAGGAGCTAAAAAGGCTCTTGATGAAAGTGAAAGAGGAGAGTGAAAAAAGTTGGCTTAAAGCTCAACATTCAGAAAACGAAGATCATGGCATCCGGTCCCATCACTTCATGGGAAATAGATGGGAAACAGTGGAAACAGTGTCAGATTTTATTTTGGGGGCCCCAGAATCACTGCAGATGGTGACTGTAGCCATGAAATTAGAAGACGCTTACTCCTTGGAAGAAAAGTTATGACCAACCTAGATTGTATATTCAAAAGCAGAGACATTACTTTGCTGACGAAGGTCCATCTAGTCAAGGTTATGGTTTTTCCAGTGGTCATGTATGGATATGAGAGTTGGACTGTGAATAAAGCTGAACACTGAAGAATTGATGCTTTTGAACTGTGGTGTTGGAGAAGACTCTTGAGAGTCCCTTGGACTGCAAGGAGATCCAACCAGTCCATCCTAAAGGAAATCAGCCCTGGGATTTCTTTGGAAGGAGTAATGCTGAAGCTGAAGCTCCAGTACTTTGGCCACCTCATGCGAAGAGTTGACTCATTGGAAAAGACTCTGATGCTGGGAGGATTGGGGGCAGGAGGAAAAGGGGATGATCGAGGATGAGATGGCTGGATGGCATCACGGACTCGATGGGCGTGAGTTTGAGTGAACTCTAAGAGATGGTGATGAACAGGGAGGCCTGGCGTGCTGCAATTCATGGAGTCACAAAGAGTCCGACACGACTGAGTGACTGAACTGAACTGACCCTTTAGAAGGCAATTGAAATTACCTTCATGACTTTGAGGTGGATAAATTTTGTCAAATAAGAATCAAGAAACAAACTAGAAGGGAAGAGAAATTAAACTATCATTAACAATGAGTTTGCATTCAGAATACATGAAGTCTACAAAATGGTAACAGTAGAGAAGCTAATCAATGTAAAAATGGAAAATACAGACAGAATAGGCATTTAAGAGAAAAAGAATACCAAACAGCCTATAAAGACATGTAAAAATATTTAACTTCAGCATAAAAAGGTAAATGCAAATTAAAGTCACAATAAGATACTATTTTACACCACTAGAGAAGCAATAATTTAAGCTGAAGTCTGACAATATCAAGGTTTACCAAAACTGTGGAATAACTGGAATTTATACTCTCCTGAAAGGAATATAAATTAGTATAGTCATATGGCCCACCAATTATCTTCCTAGGTTTATATTCTTCAGAAATATCCTCAAATGTACACAAGAGCACAGAGATAAAAGATGTTCATAGTAGCATAGTCTCTCCATATATATGCATATGTACATACATACATATATATACACACACTTAAAATGGAGACAAGTATCAGAAAGATAAATTATAAATGCATGCAATAAAATACTACCCAAATTAAAATGACCTGAACAAAAACTTACACCATTATAAATGTTAGAAAAAATTTTAAAATTTATTAAAATATGAAAATGTAGCAAGCGTTTTCAAAAGGCAAAATAGAAACGTATACAACATATATAAATATATAAAAGATGGTATTTACACACACATACAGAGCAACACAAACAGTAAATGTAAGTACAAGCAAAAGCAAAAGAAATAAGAACACCAAGTTCAGGCTAATGTTAACACAGGGAATGGAAGAGATTCAATCAGTGAAGATAATACAGGAAGAACTCAACTCTATTGGCAATATTCTACCTTTTAATGTTAGCATGGGGATATTTCTACTTATAAGTTCAGTCACTCTGTCATGTCTGACTCCTTGTGAACCCCTGGACTGTAGCACGAAAGGCCTCCTTGTCCATCACGAACTCCCGGAGCTTGCTCAAACTCATGTCCATCAAATCAGTGATGCCATCCAACCATCTCATCCTCTGTTGTCCCCTTCTCCTCCTGCATTCAATCTTACCCAGTATCAGGGTCTTTTCTAATGAGTCAGCTCTTTGCATCAGGTGGCTAAAGTAGTGGAGCTTCAGCATCAGTCCTTCCAGTAAATATTCAGGACTGATTTCCTTTAGGCTGACTGGTTTTATCTCATTGCAGTTCAAGGAACTCTCAAGAGTCTTCTCCAACACCACAGTTCAAAAGTATCAAGTCTTCAGCACAAATTTTTCTTTATGATTCAACTCTCACATCCATACATGATTACTGGAAAAAGCATACCTTTGATTATATGAACCTTTGTTGACAAAGTAATGTCTAGGTTTGTCATAGCTTTTCTTCCAAGGAGCAACCGTCTTTTAATTTCATGGCTGCAATAACCATCTGCAGTGATTTTGGACCCCCAAAATAGTCTCTCACTGTTTCCATTGTTCTCCCATCTATTTGCCATGAGGTGATGGTACTGGATGCCATGATCTTAGTTTTCTGAATGCTGAGTTTCAAGTAGGCTTTTTCACTCCCCAGTTTCACTTTCATCACGACTAATTTAGTTCCTCTTCACTTTCTGCCATAAGGGTGGTATCATCTGCATATCTGAGGTTACTGATATTTCTCCTGGCAATCTCAAATTTCAGTTTGTGCTTTATCCAGCCTGGCATTTCGCATGATGTACTCTGCATATAAGTTAAATAAGTATAATGGCAATATACAGCCTTGAGGTATTCCTTTCCCAGTTAGGAACCAGTCCATTGTTCTACGTCTGGTTCCAACTGTTGTTTCTTGATGTGCATACAGACATCTCAGAAGGCACCTAAGGTGGTCTGGTATTCCATCTCTTTAAGAGTTTTCCAGTTTGTTGTGATCCTCACAGTCAAACGTGTTAGTGTAGTCAATGAAGCAGATGTTTTTCTGGAACTCTCTTGCTTTTTTGATGATCCAACATATGTTTTCAATTTGATCTCTTGTTCCTCCCTTTTTCTAAATCCAGCTTGAACTTCGGAAAGTTCTTGGTTCATGTACTGTTGAAGCCTGGCTTGGAGAATTTTGAGCATTACTTTGCTAGCATGTGAGATGAGTGCAGTTGTGCAGTAGTTTGAACATTCTTTGGCATTGCCTTTCTTTGGGACTGGAATGAAAACAGGACCTTTTCCAGTCCTGTGGCCACTCCTGAGTTTTCCAAATTTACTGGCATATTGAGTATAGCACTTCCATGGCATCATCTTTTAGGATTTGAAATAACAACTGGAACTTCATCCCTCCACTAGCTTTGTTCATAGTGATGCTTCATAAGGCCCACATGACTTTACACTCCCAGGTGAGTGATCACACCTTCATGGTTATCTGGGTCATGAAGATCTTTTTGTATAGTTCTCTGTGTAGTCTTGCCACCTCTTCTTAATATTGTCTGCTTCTGTTAGGCCCATGCCATTTCTGTCCTTTATTGTGCTCATCTTTGCATGAAATATTCCCTTGGTATCTCTAATTTTTTGAATAAATCTCTAGTCTTTCCCATTATATTGTTTTCCTCCATTTCTTTGCATTGATTACTTAGGAGGGCTTTCTTATCTCTCCTTGCTATTCTTTAGAACTCTTCATTCAGATGGATATATCCTTCCTTTTCTCCTTTGCCTTTCACATCCTTTCTTTTATCAGCTATTTGCAAGGCCTCCTTAGACAACCATTTTGCCTTTTTGCATTTGTTTTTCTTGGGGATGGTTTTGATCACCACCCCATGTACAATGTTATGAACTTTGGTCTATAGTTTTTCAGTCACTCTATCAGATCTAATCCCTTGAATGTATCTATCACTTCTACTATATAGTCATAAGGGATTTGATTTAGGTCATACCTGAATGATCTAGTGGTTTTCCCTACTTTCTTCAATTTAAGGGTGAATGTGTACTTATGTGAATCTTTATTTTGATATGTCTTGATGTTTTGCAAATTTTAACTAAATTTTTAACAGATTCTAAAAAGATATAGCAAGCAAATTCTAATCAAAAGATGGCCCTTATTACATCATTAACATCAGAAAAAAATATATCTCTTTGCAAAGCCATTAATAGTATAAAGAGGGTCATTTTTCAGTGTAAAATGAAGACACTTAGAATCTCTTAATACATAAGTACTGAACAGTGTATCTCTGAAAAACACAAAGCAGAAGCAGATTGAAGAGACTGATAACTCCTCTGATCATAAAGAAACAATTTACACCCCTCTAACAGATAGATCAAAAGACAAAATTAATAAGTTTTGAATAACAGAATTAACAAGCTTATTCTAACAACATGAACTGTTTATACACATTTTCTACATAGTTTTTGCCAAGATAAATAATATAAAACTTTAAAAAGCATTTATATTATGCTAAGAGTAACTGGGATTCCCTGGTGGCTCAGACAGTAAAGAATCCATCTACAATAGGCTTCTCAAGTGGTGCTATTGGTAAAGAACCTACCTGCCGAAGAGGAAATGTAAGAGACTAGGGCTCAGCCCTTGGGTCAGGAAATTCCCTGGAGGAGGGCAGGGCTACCCACTCCAGTATTCTTGCCTCAGAGAATCCCCATGGACAGAGGAGCCTGAAAGGCTAGAGTCCACAGGGTCACAAAGAGTTGGACATGACTGAAGTGACTTTGCACAAATGCACGCAATGCAGGAGACCCGGGTTTGATCCCTTGATCAGGAAGAGCCTCTGGAGAAGGGAATGGCTACCCAGTCCAGCATTCTTGCCTGGAGAATTCCATGGACAGAAGAGCCTGGTGGGTTATAGTCCTTGGAGTTGTAAAGAGTTGGACACTGAGCAACTAACACTTTCACTTTCAAGAGTAATTTCAAAAGTAACCAAAAATAGCTGTAAATGTTAACACCTATATTAGGAAAATGATAAAGTTTCACTGGTGGATATAAAAGTGATCTAAATAAGTAGAAGATTTAAAATGCTGATGGGTGAGAAGATATGCTACTACAAAAAGGCAATTTTTCTAAGTAAAACTTCATATTCAATTCAACTGCAATCAAATATTAACTGTATTTTTCATGAGACTTAATAAATTAATTCTAAATTCAGAGACACACACAAAAAAAGACCACAAATAGTAAAGACTAATTTGGCATAAAAGAATGAAGAGAGTTGATTTACATCACTTGAATTAGCTATTGGTTCAGAGATAGACAAAGAGACCAGTGGAAAAGAAAAAAGTGCCCCTAAAGAGACTCATAACAATATAGAACTTGTATATGAGAGAGCTGATATCATAAATCAGTGAGTGAAAGAGTATTCCCTTCATACATATGAAGGGAAAATATGTATAGTATAAGAATTTTACCATGCTTAAATCAAAACTCAGATCTATTAAAGGTATAAAAATTTTTAAAGTTCTGCTTTACACATTTGTAAATAAAGAAGGCTATTTTTTATATGGACTCTCAGTAATGAAGACAAGACATTTATTTAACAAGACATAAAAGTATATACAAACCATAAAAATAAAGATTAATGAGCGTGCTGAAATCTTGTAAAGATACAATTTTGAAAGCCCACATATGCAAAGTAAAAAAAAAAAAAAAGCCACAGGTTGGGAAAAGACATCTGTAATACATATAACAAAAAGTATTGCTATAAGCCTAAGTAGAACAATATAAAAACCCAATCAAAAATATATATATAGGGACTTCTCTGGTAGCTCAAGCGCCTGCTAGAGCAGAGACTCAGGTTTGATCCCTGGCCTGGGAAGATCCCACGCTCTGTAGGTCCATCCCATGGACCATAACTGCTGAGCATGAGCTCTAGAGCCTAGAAGCCACAACTACTGAGCCCATGTGCTTCACAACAACTAGAGAGTATCCCTCACTTGTGGCAACTGGAGGAAAGGCACAAAGCAATGAAGACCCAGCAACATCATCAATAATACATGTATATATAAAGAGATATATGTTTAACAGGTAATTCACTGACAAAGATCTAAATGACTAATAAACATGAAAGATTTTGTCATGTTGGGGAAAATTTGTAAAAGTTATTTGAGAATCAGTTGGTTGTTTTCGCCAAAGCAAAAACAATACTCAGTTGTGGATGTGACTGGTGATGGAAGTAAAGACAGATGCTGTAAAGAACAATATTGCATAGAAATCTGGAATGTTAGGTCCATGAATCAAGGCAAATTTGATGTGGCCAAGCAGCAGATGGCAAGAGTGAACATCAACATTTTAGGAATCAGTGAACTAAAATAGACTGGAATGGGTAAATTTAACTCAGATGGCCAGTATATCTACTACTGTGGGCAAGAATCCCTTAGAAGAAATAGCTCTCATGGTCAATGAAAGAGTCCAAAATGCAGTACTTGGGTGGAATCTCAAAAACAACAGCATGATCTCTGTTCGTTTCCAAGGCAAGCCCTTCAACAGCACAGTAATCTAAGTTTATGCCCCAAACCAGTAATGCTGAAGAAGCTAAAGTTGAATGGTTCTATGAACCTACAAGACCTTCTGGAACTAATATCAAAAATAAAAATAAAAATATCCTTTTCGTTACAGGGGACTGGAATGCAAAATTAGGAAGTCTAGAGTTACCTGGAATAACAGGCAAATTTGACCTTGGAGTACAAAATGAAGCAGGGCAAAGGCTAATACAGTTTTGCCAAGAGAATGCACTGGTCACAGCAAACACCCTCTGCCAACAACAGAGAAGAAGATTCTATGGGTGAACATACACATTCAGTCAACACCGAAATCATACCAATTCTATTTTTTGCAGCCAAAGATGGAGAAGCTCTACACAGTCAGCAAAAACAAGACCAGGAACTGACTGTGGCTCAAATCATGAACTCCTTATTGCCAAATTAGACTTAAAATGAAGAAACTAGGGAAAACCACTAGTGGAAAACCACCATTCAGGTATGACATAAATCAAATCCCTTAGGATTATACAGTGGAAGTGACAAATAGATTCAAAAGATTAGATCTGATAGACAGAGTACCTGAAGAACTATGGATGGAGGTTTGTGACATTGTACAGGAGGCAGTGATCAAGACTATCCCCAAGAAAAAGAAATGCAAAAAGGTAAAATAGCTGTCTGAGAGGGCCTTACAAATAGCTGAGAAAAGAAGAGAAGTGAAAGGCAAAGGAGAAAAGGAAAGATATACCCATTTGAATGCAGAGTTCCAAAGAACAGCAAGGAGAGAAAAGAAAGGCTTCCTCAGCGATCAATGTAAAGATATAGAGGAAAACAAAAGAATGGGAAAGACTAGAGATTTCTTCAAGAAAATTAGAGATACCGAGGGAACATTTCATGCAAAGATGGGCTCAATAAAGGATAGAAATGGTATGGACCTAACAGAAGCAAAAGAATATTAAAAAGAGGCGGCAAGAATACACGGAAGAACTGTATAAAAAAGAACTTCATCATCCAGATAACCATGATGATGTGATCACCCAACTAGAGCCAGACATCCTAGAATGTGAGGTCAAGTGGGACTTAGGAAGCGTCACTATGAACAAAGCTAGTGGAGGTGATGGAATTCCAGTAGAACTATTTCAAATCCTAAAAGATGATGCTGTGAAAGTGCTGCACTCAATATGCCAGCAAATTTGGAAAACTCAGGAGTGGCCACAGGACTGGAAAAAATCAGTTTTCATTCCAATCCCAAAGAAAGGCAATGCCAAAGAAGGTTCAAACTACTGCACAATTGCACTCACCTCACATGCTAGCAAAGTAATGCTCAAAATTCTCCAAGCCAGGCTTCAACAGTACGTGAACTGTGAACTTCCAGATGTTCAAGCTGGATTCAGAAAAGGCAGAGGAATCAGAGATCAAATTGCCAACATTTTCTGGATCATGGAAAAAAGGAAGAGAGCTCCCGAAAAACATCTGTTTCTGCTTTATTGACTATGCCAAAGCCTTTGACTGTGTGGATCACAACAAAATGTGGAAAATTCTGAGAGAGATGGGAATACCAGACCATTTGACCTGGCTCCTGAGAAATCTGTATGCAGATCAAGAAGCAACAGCTAGAACTAGACATGGAACAACAGACTGGTTCCAAATCGTGTAAGGAATAGGTCAAGGCTGTATACTGTCACCGTGCTTATTTAACTTATATGCAGAGTACATCATGCAAAATGCTGATCTGGATGAAGCACAAGCTGGAGTCAAGACTGCTGGGAGAAATATCAATAACCTCAGACATGCAGATGATGCCACCCTTATGGCAGAAAGCAAAGAACTACTAAACAGCCTCTTGATGAAAATCAAAGAGGAGAGTGAAAAATCTGGCTTAAAACTCAACATTCAGAAAGCAAAGATCATAGCATCTGGTCCCATCACTTCATGGCAAATAGATGGGGAAAGAGTGGAAACAGTGGCAGACTTTATTGTTTTGGGCTCCAAAATCACTGCAGATGCTGATTGCAGCCATGAAATTAAAAGACACTTGCTCCTAGGAAAAGTTATGACCAACCTAGACAGCGTATTAAAAACAGAGACATAACTTTGCTAACAAAGGTCCATTTAGTCAAAGCTATGGTTTTTCCAGGTGTCATGTATGGATGTAAGAGTTGGACTATAAAGAAAGCTGAGCACTGAAGAACTGATGGTTTGAACTGTGGTGTTGGAGAAGATTCTTGAGAGTCTCTTGGACTGCATGGAGATCAAACCAGTCCATCCTAAAGGAAATTAGTCCTGAATATTTATTGGAAGGAGTGATGCTGAAGCTGAAACTCCAATACTTTGGCCACTTGATGCAAAGAGCTGACACATTAGAAAAGACGCTGATGCTGGGAATGATTGAAGGCAGGAGAAGGGGATGACAGAAAGTGAGATGGTTGGATGCCATCACTGATTCGATGGACATGAGTTTGAGCAAGCTCTGGGAGTTGATGATGTACAGGGCAGCCTGGCACGCTGCAGTCCATGGAAATGCAAAGAGTCGGGCATGCCTGAGCAACTGAACTGAACTGAGAGAACCACTTCACAGTTCATCACATTTACAAAACAGTCTGACAATACTAAGTATGAATAAACGTATAAATATGTGAACTTTCAACTTTTATGGGAGAAATATAAATGCTATTACTTAAAAAGAAATTTTTCACTGGTAGTAAAAATGTTCATTCTATTGACTTCAACTTAAAAGTTACCCCCTAGAAAAGCTTTTTTACAGGTAGTTATACACAAGGATTTTGATTATAGTTCTTTTGTAATGATGGGAATATTAGACACAACCAAAATATTTACTACTATGAGAATTTGTGTTATAATCATGTAGTTAAATACTATAATAGCAGGTGAAAAGAACAAAATCAATCTACATATTAACTTGTAAGAAGTCTTAAAAATAAGGTTGAATGAGAAAAACTGGTTATATTTATGCAAAAATTTAAAATATACATAAATACCATAAGTTGCTCATGGGCATATTATGAAGTAAAGTATTCATGGTGGTAAGTTGCTTCAGTCGTATCCAACTCTTTGTGACCCTATGGACTGTAGTCCGCCAGCTTCCTCTGTCCATGGGGATTCTCCAGACAAGGATACTGGAGGGGCTTGCCATGCATTCCACCAGGGGATCTTCCCAACCCAGGGATCAGACCTGCTCTCTTGTGTCTCCTTCATTGACAGGCAGATTCTTTACCACCAGTGCCATACGGGAGTAAAATATAAAGACTGACAAATATGAGTGCAAATTAGAACAGTGATTTCCTCCTGGAAAGCAGGTGAAGATAATGGAAGAGGAGATATATAAAGACAGAACCAAAATCTGGCATTTTTCATAAGATGAAAATATGAACAAATGTAGTCAATGTTGGTGTATCCCAGGCATCAAACCTACATCTCTTACATCTCCTTCATTGGCAGGTGGGTTCTTTACCACCTAGAGCCATCTGGTAAGCTGTAGTCGATGTTATCATCTATTAATCCTAGGTGAACATATGGGTATCTGTTATGTTATTCTCTGAAATACTACATTTAAAATTATAAATGAATAAAAGTGATTAAAAATAATAGGTCTAAATTATGTGGGGAATGTCTACCTAGGAAATTAACTTGTTTTTAATGTTACATATTTATGATTGCAATAAAGGTATATAGGATCGGATAAAGTGCAATCATGGCTTCCCTGGTGACTCAGTGGTAAAGAATCCACCTGCCAATGCAGTAGATCTGGCTTTGATCCCTGGGTCAGGAAGATCCTCTGGGTAAGGAAATGGCAACCCACTCCAGTATTCTCGTCTGGGAAATCCCATGGACAGAAGAGTCTGAGGGGCTACAGTCTATGGGGTTGTAGAAGAGTCAGACATGTCTTAGCAACTAAACAACAACATGTAGTCATAAATTGAAGAGACATAAATACTTTTAATTCTGATTTGGAAAATCAGTTCAGTTGCTCAGTCGTATCCGACTCTTTGTGACCCCATGGACTGCACCATACCAGGCCTCCCTGTCCATCACCAACTCCCAGAGTTTACCCAAACTCATGTCCACTGAGTCGGTGATGCCATCCAATCATCTCATCCTCTGTCGTCCCCTTCTCCTCCTGCCTTCAATCTTTCCCAACATCAGGGTCTTTTCAAATGAGTCAGCTCTTCACATCAGGTGGCCAAAGTATGGGAGTTTTAGCTTCAACATCAGTCCTTCCAGTGAACTCTCAGGACTGATTTTCTTGCAGTCCAAGGGACTCTCAAGAGTCTTCTCCAAAACCACAGTTCAAAAGCATCAATTATTTGGTGCTCAGCTTTCTTACAGTCCAGCTCTCACATCTATACATGACTACTGGAAAAACCATAGCCTTTTTGGCAAAGTAATGTCTCTGCTTTTTAATATGCTATCTAGGTTGGTCATAACTTTCCTTCCAAGGAGTAAAGATAGACACACTCAGTTGTGTCCAACTCTTTGTGACCCCATGGACTGTAGCCTACCAGGCTCCTCCCTCCATGGGATTCTCCAGGCAAGAGTACTGGAGTGGGTTGCCATTTCCTTCTCCAGGGGATCTTCCCGACCCAGGGATCAAACCCAGGTCTCCCTAATTCCAGGCAGATGCTTTAACTTCTGAGCCACCAGGAAGCCAAGGAGTAAGCATCTTTTAATTTCATGGCTGCAGTCACCATCTGCAGTGATTTTAGAGCCCCCAAAATAAAGTCTGTCACTGTTTCCACTGTTTCCCCATCTATTTGCCATGAAGTGATGGGAGCAGATGCCATGATCTTAGTTTTTTTAATGTTGAGTTTTTCTGATATCCAGCCTTCACACTAAGATGCTCTTTCTGCAACTTTCCACAGTAGATGGAGACATCATTGTCGCAGATGTTCCTATCAGAAAACCTGGAATTCTCCTTGAGTCCTTGACTTCTCTTCCTCCCTCCATACTCAAAAAAGCAACATCACTTTTCCCTCACAGTATTTTCACAATCTGGCACTTCTCATCACCTTGTTTAATTCCATCATTAATTCTACTACATTTGTTAATTTCACCGTCATCTCTCTTTTGAACCGTCACAGCACCATAGTCAAACAGTGTCATTTTCTGTTCAAAACTCTTTGGATGATTTCTGTTAGGAAAAGCTTAAGGGCTTTTTAATACTTTCTGAGGCTGTGCATGACTTACTGTCTACCTTGTACCATGAGTATACCCTGCCTGAAGGCCTTTCTACCTGCTTCCTCTGCCTAGAATGCTCTGCCTCCCCAGCCTAAACCCTTATCTTCAGGACTCTGAATAGAGAGGGTTTCCTCAATCATCTATAAAATATCGAGTGCCTTTTTCCCTCCAAAGTTAACCCCTTCCAAGTAATAATTTGTAGTTAGACACTAAGTAATTGTCCCTCCCACCTAACTTGGGTGCCTAGAAGAGTGCCTGGATGATGGTATTCACTTGGTGTTTTTTGAATAAATATATTAATGAATACTTTAAATACTTGATGATATTCACATCAATTTTGCCTCTAATCATATTTGTTTTGCTCTTACACTTTTGCTTTTTACTATTCATGTAACAATCTCTAGTGAGATTTCATGTCCTCAAAGTGATATGTTTACTGTATGTATTGACTCCTGTATAGATACAGCAAATGCAAATAGGAACACATCCTATTCAAGGATTATTTTGAAATAAATATAAAAGTGCCCACCCCAAAAGACAAAATAGGTAGGCATGTTCTGTTAGCATGTTAACATTTTTAGTGAATACGTATTTTATATGCTTATATTCTTTTTATGCATCTGGATGTAATATACATCCAGGACTTACCCTCTATATAAATATGAAATATAATTCCTTCTCTTGCTCTCCCAAATATTTGTTAAAATTCACCACTAGGGAGAACTCACAAACTGTCAATGTGTCAAGAAGAATATCTAGAAAGGGATAAGCCTGTAAGAGACATAACTCTGTAAGTGGTGCTGCATGTCTGCTCTGCCCATTTTTATGTGAAATTCTCAAAGAAGAATGTGGTGTGATTAGCATCCACGTATATTCTAAAATAAAGAGATGTTGCCATAAAACATCTTTCAAGGTAAGATCAATGTATATTAAGAACTGATTCAAATTAGGAGTTGGACAATATTCAGTTAGTTTAAAATAGTTTAATTATAAATAATATAAACAAAACTCTACCAAATCCTTCAATGTGAGATTATGGTTACTTGCCAGTCCACTTCATTATGAGGTTTCTAACTCCATTGACCAGATGGGGGAAAACCCACAAAGGCTTAACAAGTCTACTATTTTCTCCTCAATTTTCTCTGTCAAAAACCCCAAATCCATTCAGTTTGAATTAATATCCTCTTGTTAAAAGCTGAAACACAAGGGAAAAAAATCATGAGACTTAGTGTCTTGCACTGACAACATCTAGGTTCTAAATTGTGAAGGTTTATTCATCAATAACTTCATTCTAGATATTTCTGATTCTTTATATCACTGCACAGATTTGTCCAGATGCTGGAATTGCAACTATAGTTCAATATTATTATAAAGCATAGGCTTTAGCTGATTTCTATCTGGGGATAATTATTTGATCTTTGTGTTTCAGTAATGGTGTGTTTCATAAATATCCCTTCTCACCATTAAGAAAACAATTTGTAGGATGAGTAGAACTTGAAAGAGTCCCTCACCCTTTTTTCTGGACACTTCCTAATCCATTCTATCAGTTATTCCCCTGAAGACAGCAGCAGCAATGACTTCTGAACAATTTGATTGTTCTTTTTGCTATAATCTTGTTTCTCTTTTTTTCCTTTTGCAGTATTATCTTGTTTCTCTTTACTTTTCAAATATCTGGGTCAAAGTAATAGCTAGAACCACAATAAGTACCTGATACATGCCCAGCTAAATTTTAATATGTATATAGTACACATGAAAATTATAAATATTATGCATTTTATTATGCTCATATAAATGAGCCTCCCTTCCTATATTATATATGCACCTTCAGCCTCTGGGGTATGAGGCAGTGTGGTTGGCAGCATTATTACTATTCTCCTAACATTGAAATTGAGAAGCTGGTTCAGTGATGTGAAGCAGGATGTGATAGGCAATCTCAAGTTGGGGGACTGAAAGAAAGGCACTCTGGGAGGGAAGAGGGCTTGACTACAGAATGTGGACTTACAGCAGCACATGTAACAGATGAAGATTTGGTGTGATTTTTTCCACCCTCCCTCTGTTCCAAAATGTGTTTCATTAATCTCCTAGCACACGTCTGAGAGCTGGAATTCTTTTGCCTTCATTTTGACAAGAATATGAGGTTAAGCAGAAGGCAGTGAGAGGCATGATATGACAGAAGTAAGTAAAATTAACAAAGAGTTCCCAGTGCTATTCTGGTAGCTTCAAATTACTTTAATTGCAATAATAATTTTCTTTCTGTGCAAAACAAACAGGCTTTATTAATTATGGTGGCAACCAAGTCAAAGAGCTACTTTTTCCTCATTCTTTTGAAAATGTGGTTCTTGTTTTATTCAATGTATCTTACACATTCCTTTACTAACCATCATTTATAGGACTTCTATCATGGGGCCAGGATTTGGACTTACTCTCCTGAGTTTAACAGAGAGTCAAAATGCCTCTCTCATGTCTAGATGGGAGTCCATAAAAAGCTGAGGAATTCAGACTCTATGCTCGCTTGGCCTTTCTGAGCCAAAGGAGTTATGGTGTAGTATCCTAATCAAAGTTCTGGCTTTTGGTCCATAGGACCCATCTAGTAATAACTTTTCTACCTGGTTTAGTATGAATTCTCAAAATATTCAATCTAGCCCTCCCTATTTATTGATATTGTTGTTCCTTCTTTCTATCCTTACTCCATAGGTAACACCTAGATCAGTCTATTCAAGAGTCAAGTGATAACCAGTCTGGATGATATGGCATATGCTTATCAGGAAATTCAGGAAGATACGGGAGGAAAGGCAGGTCAGATCTAGATTATAAGGATTCCTGGATTTCTCTCTGATTATCTGTATTTGTGGTATGGACAGTGAGCAGCAGTGAAGGCTGAGAAGCCTCAAGGATCATTTAAATGAGTAACTTGGATATTTTATACATGGATCTCAGTGTCCAGGCCACACAGGCTAGCTACTGCACAGCTCCTTGGGTTGTTTGTCAGTTACTGCAGTCCATGGCATGTGCCCCATCTGTATAATGTGATCACCCTTATAAAATATACGGGGGGGCGGATTTGCAGCTAGCTATAAAGATAAGTTTTCAGTAGTCTAGGCAAATAATTATTTGAGACAAATAAGGTTTGTTTGGTCTTTGAGTATAGGTATGGAATAGGAAACTGAATTAGGACTGCTATAATTGTCTGCAAATCAGAGTTAAGTGTTAGGTTAGGACCTAGCAGTGAGAATAAAAAGAAATGAGTAGATGACAAAGCCATTATGAAGCAGGAAGCAACAAAATAATGACTCATTAGATGTATGGAAGAAGACAATCTGAGGAAAACTAATATAGATGACTTTGATGAATAAACTTAAAGAAGATGGTTGTGTGTTTGATGTATTGTGTTTGGGAAGATGTATAACTAATGAATAGGTCTTCTGACTCCCAATCAAAGACTTTTCCCTATTATTCTATCAAGATTTTCCACTGAAATATTCTTATTCTCCTTTTACTTTATACTTCTAGAAGACAAGTTACTCAATATTCTGAGCATTGATCAATTCATCGAAATTTGAAGTAGAAATTGTTTAATTTCTCTTATATTTTGTCCCTCATGCATTGATTTTCAATAATAAATATTAATATCAATACCAGATATGATTGAGGAGGGAAGAATCTAATATTTAATGTGAGCTTATGCTGTCAGTCACAATGATAGAAATTACACATTTTACTTAACCATAGCTATTTTCTGTACTTACAAGTCAGAAAACTGGCTGAGAGAAGTGAATCAAATCCCCAAGTTTCCATGACTAAAATATTATGGGGTTGAGATTCAAGTCTGGGGCTAAGTATAGAGCCTTTCCCTGTCCACTCTTGGTAGATAATAGCATAGATAGCTCTAAATGTGTTGAGGCTGCTGGAAGAAATAGGAAGTAAAAGCAATATTTACTTTTCCTCTTGACTTCATTTTTTTTTTTTTTTTGCTATAAACATTGTAAGTTTTCTTTAAACTGGACACTACTAAGTGAAGCTCTTAGGGCATAGAGCTATCTCTAGGGTTTTGTGTGTTCATCTGAAATCTCCAAGTTATATCATTGAAGGGTTTGCCACTATAATTATCACAGGTTGGGTGCACCTATTCCAACAGATTAGCCTCAAATCATCTCAAGTCTAACAAACTGTTTCCTCAAAGCAAAATCGACACAAAACACTGCCTGGTCTAAAGTAAGAATTGTTGTTCAGTCATTCAGTCGTGTCTGACTCTTTGCTAGGCTGCCTAATAAGTAAGCCAATTAAACTTTGGTTGTATGCTTCTTGATGTTAGCAACATGAAAGAACTACTTCAGAGTGGAGGCACAGGATACTTGAAAAGTAATGGTAATTAAGGGTGAACAAACTCATTAATATTATGATAAGCCTGCAGTTGAAGAGGAGAGACCAGTTGTGCCCCCAAGACACTGTAGAAACTGGTATGAAACTGGTATTCATTCTAAAGGGTATGAATGGGAAATAATGTCTTCTATTTTATACATCAAATTTGGTTAAATGCATTCATGCTTTATTTTAAAATCATTAGTGAATCGCTTATTGGATATCAAGCTTCATGTTAGGGCCTAAAGATGACAGTGAAACAGAACAAGGGACTGCCCATAAGAACCTTCCAGTAACCTAGAGAAACCAAAGAGGAATCAATCTGGCCCTCTTTGTCAGCAAATCACATCTATGTCTATAGAACTGACCACTATGAATGAAAATTTGAAGAAAAAACAACAGAGGAGAAAAAAAATTCATCAGAAAATATGCCATTAGCTATTCTAGGAAAGCAGAAGATCACATGTATCTTGTGGGTTTGCAATACTGCCATTTTTGGGCCAAGATTTTCTGTTATGACTGTAAAGAAAAATAGAAATTCAAACCAGTATTTCTGAGGGAAGAAATGGCAAAGAGATTCCAGGTTCGTTGTTTTCACAGACCACTCATCTGCGAGTGGACAAGGAAAGGAAGCCAATTAAAGGCTGTTACAAGTTTGAAATGACAGGCAGAAGTTGCTCAGGCCAAGATAAAGCCTCAAAACCCACTGCAGTCCTAAGAAACTCCAGCCTCTGAAGGTGCAAGAAGAGTCTAGAAAACTCACAACCCTGAGAGAAACTATCCAGTCATTGCTGATTCAGAAACAGAAAATACACTGGGTGTCCCCCAGGTTGGAGGGTCTCCAGAATGTTGAATGTTTCCTGTGGCAAAGAGGAACACAGAGCAGCTCTAGTCTGGGAGGGGGCTCAGGAACTCAGGAATAGAAAGGCCCATGTGGCACTTCCCATAATAATGGAAAACCAATCTTTCATTAAATTAAAAATTTAGATATTCCTTATCCCATACTTTCTAGTCTACTCTGCTTTCATACTTTCATCTATCCTTCCCCTTTTCCCTCCCTATTCCTAGCAGAAATGGCTCCAGAAGCCTCATATATACCACGAAACAAGGATCACGAGAAGCCCAAGATCACACAAGCAAATAACAAGAGTAGACTTTTAATAAGGCATTTACAGATGTTCCTATTTCTTTGAAAATGTTTCTATTCCAGTTTGCCAATAACTTCATAACCAATGATGTTATGATTGAAGCATTTATAATTCAGATTTCATTATTCTTTTATTGAAGTTTCTGACTACACAAAAAAAAGCATCATTGGTTGAATAACTGGCAGGTCCTCTGAGAGTCAGCACCCTTTCCCTGGAAATTCAACTCAAATCTCCTTCACATGGCCACTGAGGGGTGCCAGGCCTCTTTATTTCTGCCACCACACTCACACTGATTATACCTTGGTTGATGGCATGCATCATCCAACCCAGCTTCTCTAGCACCATGACTTACGCAGGGGCACAACTCAACCTGCATCACATACCTACACTCTACATGTTCTGTTTCATGGGTAATCTCTTCTTACCTTCCACCTTGCATCCGAACATGAGAGCTTATAATTTTCGGATTAAATATAGGTGTTCAAATGAAAGTATCTCCAAAGAAAGATGTAATTCATAGACTCTGGTGGTAATTTTATTATTGCAGATACTAAAAAAGTTAATTTTACCTGCCTTTATAAACATATTTCAGTTTTCATATTAGTGTGGGAAAAGTTCAGGAAGGAAGAGATATTACTCCATAAGGAATATGTACTTTCTTAAAAAATTACCCAAATCACAGTTCATAGGAAAGAAGTGCTCCTTTATCTGTTATTCTAAAGCTAAGAACTTGTTTTTGAGAAACACAGGTAATGATGAGATGACATAAAAGGAAAAAAAAAACAGAAGGATGTTTGCAAATGTTTTCCAACTACATGAAATACCGCTGAACCCTCTGCATAAGCCCCTCTGTTCCTGCAGGCAGACTGTGTATAGGAAATTTCAACAAGCAGAAGAGCAGGCACAGAGATAACACCTCAATAAGATTTCCTGCAGTCAGTGCAGATGTGATCTGAATACACTATTGACCACGTTGCTCCCACAGGGAGAGGAGAAGGAATTCAACAGTTGTGAGTATCCATACAGCTCTGCATCCGTCACATTCCCTTTTGAGGCTGGGCTCACTGTCTTATGCCCACTTCACCTTGATTTAATTGAAATAGTTTATGTTTTTCTCCCTTGGGCAAGTCTTGATTTTTTTTTTCATTCCTTTCTTCTTCTCACAGGACAGAATTATTATCTCAAGCCCCCATAAACCAAAACCCTCTATTCACTGCCTCAGGGCATTCAAAAGTATAAAGCCAACTTTCTGAATAGTTTCTTCAAATGTGACCTTTGTGCCCTTCCAACATAATCCCATTATTGTAGCACAATATTTTGGAGGAATATTGGAGGAATCTTTTACGACATCTTTATGTATGTTATCTTTCTGTTGAAGTATATATTTACTTCTTGTAAGTACATATTTACAGTATTCTGAGTGCTACTGGGAAAGTCTGTTCTTAGTTATGTTGGCAATAATATTTTAATTGCATATGCTACATTAATACTTCTGCTCAGATTAGACTAATCTAGTATTGCAAGAACTCATTTTAAGCTTTTACTGCAAAAGTATTTTATGTATTAAGTCGTTTCATCAAAGAAAAGTTGTCAGGGTTTTATTTCCCTCCACCTCCGTATCTACTATTGGAAGAGTTCTCACTACCACAGGAAAAAAATAAATCACAAAAAGAATTAATAGTGAAATAATCACACCTGAACTGCCCTGGCATAATTATAATATGTAATTACAGGTTGCTGTACAATTACAACCATTTTGTCTTAATAATGGCTCTCATGGGACTATATAAAAAGCACAGGATTTCTCTATTCATTTTATAAACCACTATGATAAGAAATGAGAAGGACGAACCTTATAATAACAGCAGTGATGGCTATATCATGATCTTTACTGCACGGTCAAGCACCATGGTAAGTCTCATTCATTTTCACTGCCCTGTAGTTCAGATACACCAGCATCTGCTTCTGATCTGATATCATACGGAGGCAGGTCCTCTCTGTTTAAGTCCAAGAGAAATGATGAGCTAATGTTACAAGGCAGAGGGCCTGCTCAGAGACACTTCAAATTATCAGCAAGACAACAAGCTTTTCTGGACACGGACAGCACAGCAGCTGGCTGGTGACTGTGTCCTGGGCCTTCCAGGGCTATATTTTAAGAAATAGACTTAGAACCAAGAAAGCTCAAAGGAGCATCTTTTGTAACTGAATTCATTGATACTTAGGGCTTGAGTTGATGTAAAGTATTTTACTTCCCCTTCAGTCACCAGTGTTACTACTGAAGGCTGTTGAAAGGATACTCAGAAAAAGTCACAACTTTTATGTTAGCCAGATCAACTGACTTATGATTCTTGATGATCTGGATTCTTGAACGAAAGTGAAAATATGTAATGGCTATTGAAGAATAAAACCAGCTTGGATGAGGTTCAAATTCTTTTCCTCTTAAAAGAATTTGATGATTAGAGATGATTTAAAAAGGAAATTATGTCTTTTAGTATGTAATTTAACTGGGAATATGCCTTTGTAACTTTAAACTGAAAGATAAGTATGATCATTTGTGATATTCAATTTTTATATTTTGTGCCTTCTTTTTATCCACCTAAAAAAATAGAAAGGGAAATGCCACATATATACAATAATGATTTCAATGACAATCAAGAGAACTTGTTAATATCAACAGGAGAGATCTGCGATAAGACAGACTATGGTAAGGAAACTAGGTTAGGTAAACAAACTCAAATTTCACCTTCAAAGTTTCAAAAGAAAATTTTTTAGAAATATTAAGTTGCAGCTCAGATGTTATACAACTTCATTTTAGATATGTGAATAAAATGGAATCTGATAGCACACAAAGAATTTTATTTATTTTGCTTCAAATTGGCCTTTTTGCATTTGTGAGAAAGACTTGATTCTTTCTAGAATATTTTGGTATCTTCCATCAAATTGATTTAAGCCCACTTCTCTGTAAAACATAAGGTAAACAAAAACTGTGTGTGCGCCTTATGGGTCACCTTCAACCCATGTTAAATAGAAGCTATTTAGCAAGCATAGTGGAAAGGTCTAAAAACAGAATCAATAATGTACTATTAAAAGTAATCAGCTACTTGCACTCTGGTTAACCATGCCAGTTAAAGCCTCAAACTATGCTATTCAAAAATCATTTATGAGTAACTACTCTGTGTGTGTATATGGAGGTGTGCATTAGAGACACAGATATATCTGAGTATTTCTTTTGCTGAAAACCTTAGAAAAACCTACAGACTAGCTGTGTTCATCCTAAACTCCCCAAAAGGATATATTTGCAGATATCAAAAAGCTTGGTAATACACACTGTGTGCCAAGATCTGAAAAATCTTGGCAAACTATACTGACAGCTAGAACCATCAAGGTTACATGAAATGCAATATAAATTCTGAAGTTCCAGGTAACTGTGGTAGTTTGAAGACCTGCATTTATTTCTACTCTCTCCCAAAATTCTATTATAATGACAGTTAAATAATTTTAAAAAGACAAATACCCAGGGTCAAAGAGAATGGGAGATAAGAGCACAAACAGGTGAGAAATAGGAACAAAAGTTTTGAAGCAGAAAACCAGATGTAGGAGCAGTCTTAGCTGGAGCTCAAAACAGAAAATGAAACTAATAAGATACAGTTGTAGAATCTAAAAAAGTAGTACAAATGAACTTATTTACAAACAGAAATAGAGTCACAGATGTAGAAAGCAAATGTATGGTTACCAGGGAGAAAGGGGGAAAGGGATGGGTAGGATAAATTGGGAGGTTGGGATCAATATAGACACACTATTATGCATAAAATCGATATAAGAACCCACTGTATAGCCCAGGGAACTCTACTGAATACTCTGTAATGATCTATATGGGAAAAGAAACTAAAGAAGTGTGTATATATGCATAACTGATCCACTTTGCTGCACACCTGAAACTAACACATTTTAAAGGAACTATGCTTCAATTAAAAAAAAAAAAAAAAACTTACCAGGAAGGCACATCATTAAACTAAGGAAACACTAACAAATTCAAAATAGAGAGTAAACCATCATGCATATCTTTTTAAAAATATATATGCTTATTAAATTAAAAAAAGAAGTATCACAGAACTTTCCCTGCCCTCCTTCTCCAAAGGATGTGAATTTTCAGTTTAAAAGGAGACAACAAATTTTAAAAGGTACTTTACTACAACATTCCTAAGTATTAGGGACAATGGAAAGATCTTGGGTGCTTCTACAGAAGGATTTTATTTAAGAGGTCATGTGTATTAAGTATTAGAACAGCATCAGATTTCTTAATGGCAAATCTGGAAGAAGAAAATGGAATGACACTTTCAAAACTCTGAAAGAAATATTTCAAATGTAGAATTCCTAGATCTAGGCAAAAGGTCAAGTTAAGAATAGAATTAAGGAACTCCCAGACATACCCTGCCTCAAATTTATCTTACTTTATAGAAAGCAGCTAGAGGATGCATTAGGCTTCCCTGGTGGCTCAGCTGGTAAAGAATCCCACAGCAATGCAGGAGACTCAGGCTCTATTCCTGTGCTGGGAAGATCCCCTGGAGAAGGGATAGGCTACCCTCCAGTCAGTATTCTTGCCTGGAGAATCCCATGGACAGAGGAGCCTGGCGGGCTACAGTCCATGGGGTTGCAAAGAGTCAGACATGACTGAGCTACTAAGCACAGCACAGAGGATGGATCAACATGCAGGAGTAAATTAAGAGAAAAACATGGGATTCAGGTAAAACAAGAGATCTGACAGAATAGAGCGATGAAGAAATTCCCAAGATGATGGCATAAAAGGCTTTCTAGTTAATAGTAGTACAGCAGGTCTGTAGATAAATTCATCCATATTGCATCAGAGAAGCAGAAAATTCTACAATGAAAGACAACACATTACCTGATGGTGAGTCTTCCAGAAACAGACTTTCAGCACTAAAAGAAAATTAAGACTTGAGTGTCAGGTAAGTATTAAATAGAAATCAGTGACAATAACTACAAGAAAAGCAAATTGGATACAAAGGAAAATAATAATTACCATCATAATCACAGATGCATGGTTCAGCTGTGGATAATATTTATAAAGCCATAATAATATAAATTAAATACTGATTTTTCAAAAATAATTGATAAAAAGTTGTCTTCAGCAGAGTGGAGCCTAGAAAACCATGTTTCTTTGTCCCCAACCATAGCGGATATATGACTGTATATCTGTCATAAGAAGGAGTATTTAGAAATAACATCATAGTCCCAGAAGCCATGACTGAAAGGTATAAAAACCAAGTGAGGAACCCAAAACCCCAGGTGAGCCCTGAAGATTAACCAGAGATGAAATTGCCAACATCTGTTGGATCATAGAAAAACCAAGAGAATTCCAGAAAATACTTCTGATTCACTGACTACACTAAAGCCTTTGACTGTGTGGATCACCAAAAACCTGTGGAAAATTCTTAAAAGACCCAGGAATACCAGACCACCTTACCTGACTCCTGAAAAATCTGTATACAGGTCATGAAGCAAGAGTCAAAACCAGACATGGGACAATGGACTGTTTCAAAATTGAGGAAGGAGTATGTCAAGGTTGTATGTTGTCATTCTGCTTATTTAAACATATATATAGTACATCATGCAAAATGCCAGGCTAGATGAAGCAAAAGCTGAAATCAAGATTGCAGGAAGAAATATCAATAACCTCAGATATGCAGATAACACCACCCTAATGGCAGAAAGCAAAGAGGAACTGAAGAGCCTCTTGATAGTCAAAGAGGACAGTGAAAAAGCTGGCTTAAAACTCAACATTAAAAAACTAAGATCATGGCATCCAGCCCCACGACTTTGTTGAAAATAGATGGGGGAGAAATGGAAACAGTGACAGATTTTATCTTCTTGGCTCCAAAATCACTGCAGACGGTGACCGCAGCCACAAAATTAAAAGATTCTTGCTCTTTGGAAGTAAAACTATGATAAACCTAGACAGTGTATTAAAAAACAGAGACATCACTTTGCCAACAAAGGTCCATATAGTCAAGCTATGGTTTTTCAAATAGTTATACACCCATGTGAGAGTTGGACCATAAAGAAGGCTGAGCACTGAAGAACTGATGCTTTCAAACTATGGTACTAGAGAGACTCTTGAGAGTCCCCTTGGACTGCAAGGAGATCAGACCAGTCAATCCTAAAGGAAATCAACCCTGAATGTTCATTGGAAGGACTGATGCTGAAGCACCAATACTCTGGCCACGTGATGCGAAGAAATGACTTATTTGAAAAGACTCTGATGCTGGGAAAGATTGAGGGCAGGAGAAGAGGGCAACAGAGGATGAGATGATTGGATGATATCACTGACTCAATGGACATGAGTTTGAGCAAACTCTAGGAGATGGTGAAGGAAAAGGAAGCCTGGCATGCTGCAGTCCATGGGGTCATTAAGAGTTGAACATGAGAGACTGAACAACAGAGGGACACAGAGGCACAGACCCCTCCAGCTGCCAGAGCCCTCCCATTTCGCTTACAGATAACAAATCAAGGGTAGGATCTGGAGTGGAAAAGGGAGTCAAGTCCAAACTAAAACTGTTTCAGTTCATTTGGGGGTGTATTCTGAATGGGGAAAATCAGACAATTGAGCTGATTTACAGAGTCTGGCTAAGGTTACTTATATAGCCAGGTATTTTGACTTATAATCATATCCTGAACCCATTTTTAATTACCTACAACTTGAGGTATTCTGAAATTGTTCACTGAATTTAATGGACCACTGCTGGACTCAGTCGGAGAAGGTAATGGCACCCCACTCCAGTACTCTTGCCTGGAAAATCCCAGGGACGGAGGAGCCTGGTAGGTTGCAGTCCATGGGGTTGTTAAGAGTCAGATATGACTGAGCGACTTCATTTTCACTTTCCTGCATTGGAGAAGGAGATGGCAACCCACTCCAGTGTTCTTGCCTGGAGAATCCGAGGAACA
The DNA here is from genome assembly GCA_917880005.1 of Nanger dama. Lineage (NCBI taxonomy): Eukaryota > Metazoa > Chordata > Mammalia > Artiodactyla > Bovidae > Nanger > Nanger dama. Next base: position 38,119,121 of record CAKJTW010000015.1, read on the forward strand.
GGGGAGCCTGGTGGGCTGCTGTCTATAGGGTCGCACAGAGTCAAACACGACTGAAGTGACTTAGCAGCAGCAGCTGGACTCAATACTTTCGCTAAGCTCCGCTGGTCTTAATGTACAAATAGATGTTTTTAGAGGAAATACTGCATTTTTATAAGAACTTAGAAACTGAAGAACTACTAAAAATGTAAGCAATGTGAAAACCAGTAAATAGTCAAATAGTTTGAAGTATGCTTTCTGCAAGTTTCATCATCAGAAGACTTGAATTTCTGGGGATCAGTCTCACAAAGTAGAAGACAGAATCCACATGGTAGCCCTCCTCATGGGGCAATTACAGCCTCCACTGAGATCACAGTTGCTGACAAGTTAGTGTGAAAAGGATGTCATAAGGTCCTAGGTTTTTCAGCTGGGGCTTCTGTCACACCCAATAATTAGCAGCTGAATCTGCAGATAATAAAAATAAGATTGAACATTTACTGAAGCCACTGTGATGGGATTTGCTATTAAGACAGAGGAAAACAGCAGATTTGAAACGTCTCATCTGCATTGTTTAACTGCCATGATTGACTGTGAGTTGAAAGATCGCTCTAGGTGAGTCTTTTTAAGATATTATGTAAATTCCTTACTTTAAAATTATCGCAGAACTTCTTAATGAAGGTCATTGTTCTGAATCCAATTTTACTGCTTTATTACCTCAGAATGAGTAATATGACTATTGATTAGTTTCTATGAAATTTAGCACTTGGATAAAAGAAAATCTAACATCATTAGCATTAGAAACAAACGTGAGAGCTTCATAGTGGAATTTAAAGTCTCCCTCTAAATTTATTTAATTCATAAATCTGGTACCAGATCTTGCTATTATGCCCAGATCATATAGTTTATAGATATATTTTCACAAATAATAATAATCTTTATAAAATCTTCAGCAGTCTTATCCTAATTTGCCTTTCCAGACCAGACAAATTTCCATAAATGCCTAGAAAAAAATTTTAAGAGGGTCAGACTTTTAAGAGCTTTATTAAGGTAATTGATGTACCCATATAACTCACTCATTTAAAGTGTCAATTCAGGGGTTTCCCTGGTGGCTCAATAGTAAAGAATCTGCCTACCAATGCAGCAGACACAGTTTCAATCCCTAATCTGAGAAATCCCACATGCCGCTGCACAGCCACTAAGCCTGTGCTCCACAACTATTGCACATGTGTTCTAGAGCCCAGGAGCCACAACTATTCAGCCCACCTTCTGCAACTACTGAAGCCCATGCTCATGGAGAGCCTGTGCTCTGCAATAAGAGAAGCCACCTTAAGAAGAGACCCATGTATCCCAACTCAAGAGTAGCCCCGTTCATCCCAACTAAAGAAAAGCCCTCACAGGAGCAAAGACCCAGCACAGCCAAAAATAAATAAAATTACTGAAGTATCAGTTCAATGGTTTTAGTATATAACCAGAGTTGTACAACTATCACTACAATCTAATTTTAGAATATTTTCTTCACCTTCAATAAGAAACCTCATTGTCAACAGAATCAACAGTGGCTATTTTTCAGTTTCATTTTTTTCCCCTTAGAAAATGAAGTTTGAAGATTTCTTAGTTGTTTAGACACAGCAGCCTAATGTGCTTTTTTGGAGTTAGCCTGATTGAACTCTGAGGCCTGAAGAAATTTTCTATATGTCTGCTCATAAGGGTTTGTGAATGATCAATTGGTGCTAATGATAGACACTAACATCCCTGCATTTGCCTGGCACTCTTAAGTGGTTCATATATATTAATTCATTTATTCATGGGGGCTTCCCAGGTGGCTCAGACAGTAAAGAACTGCCTGGTATGCAGGAGAATTCAGGTTCAGTCCCTGGGTTGGGAAGATCCCCTGGAGGAAGAAATGGATATATTAATGCATGTATGTGGAATCTAGAAAAAATGGTACAAATGAACCTACTTGCAAAGGAGAAAGAGAGACAGATGCAGAGACCAAATGTATAGAGACCAAAGGGAGAAAGAAGGTGGGATGAATTGAGAGATCAGGACTGATATATATATATACTATGTATAAAATAGATGACAAATGAGAACTCACTGTATAGCCCAGGGAACTCTACTCAGTTCTCTGTGGTGACCTAAATGGGAAAGAAATCCAAAAAGGAGGGGATATATGTGCACATATAGCTGATTCACTTGCTGTAGAGCAGAAACTAACACAACATTGTGAACAACTATGCTCCGGCAAACATTTTTTAATAAAAAATAATGAATTAGAACTTTAAAATAAATAAATAAAAATCAGTACTCAAGAACTTCTGCAACTACTGTTTCTGAAATTCAGTAACAAAACTCAGTGTTCACTTGTATCCAATCTTTGCAGAATCAAGTGGGATGTCTAATTTGTACCTATACTTAACTTTGTGTGTTTCAAGTTCCAAACAAGGGACCTTTAATTTACCATAGAAATAAAGATTTCAATACTTGTAAAGTCCTCTGGTAAGTCTATGGACATCCAAAATGTACTTGAAAGTATAACTCTGTAAATACGAGTTGTAGATCCATTATGATTTAAAGGTACTGAGTACCCGCAGACCAAGGTCCACCTTTGGGTAGATCCTGAATTTCAACTGAAGTCCCCTCTGCTGTGTTCTATTATCTTCTGCTCCATCCTGAAGGGAAGAAACTTGCACATGGTATCTTTCTGCACTTGAAGGGAACCAAGCTCACTTCTCTTGACTCAGTGTCTGGAGTTAGAGAACAGAAAGGATTCAAAGGTGGAGAGTACACTGAATGCTGCTTATGATTCCAGCACCAGGACTGTGAGATTCAGATAGCAGCAGAGAGAAAGAGAGAGAAAGTGTTTGGAAAGGGGACATAGGAAGGGTCCATGCTATATGCTTTTAAATCTATCGTCAAGAAGAAAGAGCCATTTCATATGTAAGCGTAGAGGATGTGAAAACACAAGGTGAATGTCTCTAAGAACACACATTGTTTTTTGTATAATGCCTCTCAGAATTTTATTTAGAGCACCAAAGCATTTTTGGAATGACAGAACTAAAATCTGTGAATGAGAACGACCTAAACAATAAGGGAGGAAGTTTAAGGATAACTATATAAGAGACAGCATGTATCACTGATCAAGAATGTAAACTTTGGGGACAGTCTGCCTAGATTCAAATCCTCACTCTGCTATTTTGAAATGCCTATATGTATATTAATACTTTGTTTTATATATGTACAAGTTTTATTTGCACACAAATTATGAACAGTGAAAAGCCCAAAGGGATATACAAACTGCTTATACAGTTACCCCTTAAGAGTAAGAATAGGAATAAAATAACTTTCAACTTTTACATTATAAGTTTCTGCATCATTCTACAATGAACATTGTTATAGTAATAAAGGGAATCTCTACACTGTTCTCCATAGTGGCTGTACTAGTTTGCATTCCCATCAACAGTGTAAGAGGGTTCCCTTTTCTCCCTGCCTTATAACCCAGCAATCCCACTGCTGGGCATACACACCGAGGAAAACAGAATTGAAAGAGACACGTGTACCCCAATGTTCATCACAGCAGTGTTTATAATAGCCAGGACATGGAAACAACCTAGATGTCCATCAGCAGATGAATGGATAAGAAAACTGTGGTACATATACACAATGGAGTATTAGTTCAGTTCAGTCGCTCAGTCGTGTCTGACTCTTTGCGATCCCATGAATCGCAGTATGCCAGGCCTCCCTGTCCATCACCAACTCCTAGAGTTCACTCAGACTCACATCCATTGAGTCTGTGATGCCATCCAGCCATCTCATCCTCTGTCGTCCCCTTCTCCTCCTACCCTCAATCCCTCCCAGCATCAGAGTCTTTTCCAGTGAGTCAACTCTTCTCATGAGGTGGCCAAAGTACTGGATTTTCAGCTTTAGCATCATTCCTTCCCAAGAAATCCCAGGGCTGATCTCCTTCAGAATGGACTGGTTGGATCTCCTTGCAGTCCAAGGGACTCTCAAGAGTCTTCTCCAACACCACAGTTCAAAAGCATCAATTCTTCGGGGCTCAGCTTTCTTCACAGTCCATACATGGCCACTGGAAAAACCATAGCCTTGACTAGACGGACCTTCGTCAGCAAAGTAATGTCTCTGCTTTTGAATACAATTTCTAGGTTGGTCATGACTTTTCTTCCAAGGAATAAGTGTCTTTTAATTTCATGGCTGCAGTCACCATCTGCAGTGATTTTGGAGCCCCCCAAAATAAAGTCTGTCACTGTTTCCACTGTTTCCCCATCTATTTCCCATGAAGTGATGGGACCAGATGCCATGATCTTCGTTTTCTGAATGTTGAGCTTTAAGCCAACTTTTTCGCTTTCCTCTTTCACTTTCATCAAGAGGCTTTTTAGTTCCTCTTCACTTTCTGCCATAAAGATGGTGTCACCTTCATATCTGAGGTTATTGATATTTCTCCCGGCATTCTTGATTTCAGCTTGTGTTTCTTCCAGTCCAGCTCTTCCTCATGATGTAGTCTGCATAGAAGTTAAATAAGCAGAGTGACAATATACAGCCTTGACGTACTCCTTTTCCTATTTGGAACCAGTCTGTTGTTCCATGTCCAGTTCTAACTGTTGCTTCCTGACCTGCATACAGATTTCTCAAGAGGCGGGTAAGGTGGTCTGGTATTCCCATCTCTCTCAGAATTTTCCACATTTTGTTGTGATCCACACAGTCAAAGGCTTTGGCATAGTCAATAAAGCAGAAATAGATGCTTTTCTAGAACTCTCTTGCTTTTTCCATGATTACTCAGCCATTAAAAAGAATACATTTGAATCAGTTCTAAGGAGATGGATGAAACTGGAGCTGATTATTCAGAGTGAAGTAAGCCAGAAAGAAAAACACCAATATAGTATACTAACACATATATATGGAATTTAGAAAGATGGTAATGATAACGCTGCATGCGAGACAGCAAAAGAGACACAGATGTATAGAACGGACTTCTGGACTCTGAGGGAGAGGGAGAGAGTGGGATGATTTGGGAGAATGGCATTGAAACATGTATACTATCATGTAAGAAATGAATTGCCAGTCTAGGTTTGATGCAGGATACAGGATGCTTGGGGCTGGTGCCCAGGAATGATCCAGAGAGATGATATGGGGAAGGAGGTAGGGGGGGGGGTTCAGGATTGGGAACTCATGTACACCCGTGGCGGATTCATGTCAATGTATGGCAAAACCAATACAGTATATTTTTTTAAGTATAATTATATTAAAATTTTAAAAAATTAAAAATACATATATAGTAATAAAAAAATGCTTATAACATGCACTTAATTCCCTTTGAACTAAAGAATCACTTAGGAGCTAAACAGATAAATGAATGAACCCCCAACAGAACAAAAGGGTAAATGCCATAAAATCTCCTGTGCAATACCATTAAATTCTCATTTAATTACTCACAGGCCTCCTATTAGGTAAATCTTATATGTATATACATGCATGTGTGTGTGCACAACTTCAAATCATTCTGTCTCATTCAGTAGAATACAGATATTAAATATGAATCTGAACTGTATCATGTTTATGCTCAGTTCAGTCACTCAGTCGAGTCTGACTCTTTGCGACCCCATGAATCGCAGCACACATATATACCTTATTTTCTAATTTTTGAGGGTAGCTCTTCTCTTATTTGTCCAACCCTCACAGGACATAGGATAGCGTGCTAATCCTTTCTGAATAGAGCTCAACTGAAGGAGAAAAAGACTAATTATTGAAGAGGTAATGGATATGTCTTTAAGTAGATTATTGCATTTGAGCTGATCAATCCTAGAAAGATGGAAAAGACTTTGAGAAGTGGAGAAATGAGAAAGCTCATTACAAGGAGAGGAAGCAGGCCAACAAATCCCAAAAGGAGAGCTTGTCAGGGGAAGACTGGAAAGTGTGCTTGGCTGGAGATAAAGGACAAATGGGACATTAGAGAAAAGAGATGCAACATCTACATGTGATTAAAAACTGAAGGCTTAATTTTTTATAATGGAACTGTAAGAAATTGACGTGTGAACTTTGGGTAAGATTCAAAAGCATGTGTCCATAGCCATGTTTAGATGGACACCACATTCTCTGCCCTCATTAAAAAGTAAACTTCCTCATTAACAGAAACTGAGTAAAGAACTGTTATGTTCCTACGTTCAACTTTCGGTCAGAAGCCGAGATGTATGAGTCTGACAAGAGGAGATAAAGGGTAACTCCCTTTTCTCAACAGGAAAATAAAAGCTGCTTTACAACTTCATGTATTCAGAGATGGCCAACAGGAAGTCCCAAAGGACGTTCAAGGTTGGCACATAAAATGCACGTATTTCTTTAAATACAGCAGAATACTTCCTCCGAAGTATGTGGAGTGCCTTAAATAGCATAAATATTTATTTAAATGTTAATAGAGCACTGCAAATTGTTGGTAATGAGGGAAATATGCTGCTAAAGGATTTGCCCAATCTCCTGAGAGAATGCCATGAATTTATATTTGTGAACAATATTCACATGTGTATAAAATCTAAAAAAGATTAAACATGCATTTGATAACTCCTAGGATTATTCTTATAGCCTTAAGGTCTTAAAACCTAACACAACATTGCAAAGCAATTTTCCTGCAAATAAAAAATAAACTAAAAAGCTATCCTAAAATAAAAGAGCCAAAAGCCACATCATTAGAAAAACATGGTTAATTTCTTTGCTGGTTATTATTTTTCTTCTCAGGAGTACTCTCAACTCAACTTAATCATAGGTAAAACTTTTCTCACATCAAAATTCTGGTTTGGAGGAATGAAATGTCATTTTTATTAAAATTGCCTCCATGATATAATTCAAAAAGAGATTACAACATTTGAATTTAATAGGCAAAAGTGCATATATTTTTCTTTAAATATTCCCTATGAAAGAAAATAGATAAAAATATTTGATAACTGTTAAATCTTCTGAAGATAACATTTTTAAACCTTAATGACTTTAATATAAAAGAGAATTCCAACCCTGTATGCAGTTAAGTCAGTTTTACTTTGCAATTTGATGTCTTTTTCCAATGCTACGATAAGAAGCATAAGCTTCCTGTCTGAAGTCATCATAGTCAAAAGCACATTTCAGGAAGTCAGTCTATTATCGGCCTTTCCAGATGTTTCTTCAACTTTTCAAATGCTGCCTGCAACTAATCTGCTTCCTTTAAAGAAGCAAAGCCCTTTCCTCAAGTGGAGAGCACAGCATGTGACACAACACCTCTTTTCCTAAGATTGTTGGTGAACATGTGTGTGCACCCTCCTCTCATCTCTGGAAAGTGTCTCACCACAACTTCTTTGGTCAGAAATGTCCTTCTTGCCAAAAGGAAATGTATTGTTCCTTTTACAATGTTGAAAATTCTGAAAATCCCCAAACCAACCTGGAAGTGTTTTGCAATAACCTCATCTAACAATGTCACCATGTAAGAGGATTTATTAGGGTGGTGGTTGTTTTTTTTTTAATGACCTTTCATACAATGTCTCCCCTGATTTTTCTTGCACTTCCTATGGCCAAATAAGAGTGCTGCAGATGTTCAGTGGGAAATGATGTAATTATGTATGTTATTTGTTTGTCAGATTTGCCAAATACTACATGGCTTTGAGGTTGTAGAGAATGAAGAATGAAAACCACAGGCAGGAGGTGACACCAGGTAAGCCAGCCTTCTCTGCCAGCCATGTAAATAAGATTAGGACTCGCTACATGCTCAAGCACTTTTAAAGTACTTTACATCTTTTGTCAACGGCACTATTTTTCATTTTCAGCCAGTGTATCTGACTTGGGATAAGTTTTCACTTAGGTGATGGAAAGCAATTCCAGTTAATCATGGACTTAGTTCACTTCCTTACATGAAACACTGTTGATGCTATGTCCCACTCAGTCTCTACTAATCTTATCCATCCCCCATCCTTTCCTCCAAATTCCTTTTCCTGATTTTTGTGTTCAAATACTGAGTTAATTCTCACCCACAAAGAATCATAACTGTAGCCCTAACAGATAGCTCAACAAAATGCCATGGGAGGCAAAACTGGAGGAAAAATATCTTCTTTGGTAAAAAGACATAATAGAGACAAGTCCAGGAAAGCTTCAAATGGGAAGTTATGTTTGAGGTGAACTTTAGAGAAGTGGACAGAGCATTCAAGGAGGCAGAAACACCATGGAAAGGGATAAGGGTTATGAGATTGCATGACATGCACAGACAATAGATGAAGTCTTTTTAAAAGAAAATCATAGTATATACCAGGAAGAGAGCTGAAACAGCAAGAGACTCAGTTATTAAGGGCTTTGGATGATACACTGAAGAGTCTGGACTTAGGCTCCAAGCAAAAGGAAGCCACTGATTACTTGAGAGAGGGAAAACAACGTGATTAGATCTGTGCTATAGAATTCAAGCTCCACTTACAGTGTAGAGAGTGAAATGGATGGCAACTAGGCTGAAGAAAAAAGAACAAGTCAAAAATGTTGGAAGACAATAGAAAGATAAAGACTGAAACTAGAGTAGGACTAGTAGGAATGGAGGAGAAGGAAACCATTTGGGACATTTTAAGCTATGTTTTATCAGCATATTGAGCCAAATGACCAAAGAATATTTATCTCATCATTGTCACCTGTTGAAATATTACAGATCAGTAAGCATGAAAGTAATGGCTCCATGGAGGGGGAGCAGGAGAGGGCCACTGGGGGAATGGGGAGCAGGCAGAGAAATCTGTTTGCTCATCTGTTTTCCCTACCAAGAACCCCTTCATTCTCACTTCTGTTTGAAACTCTCAATATGTCATAGTGCTGACTTTCAGGAAACACTCAGAGGATAAAGGATGGATGGGGCGGGGAAGATGGACAAGATGAGCCTTAGGGAAATGTGCTCTGGGGACAGAAGGTAGAGCCCAACAGGCCTCTCCACCAGATGCTAGCTCTGCCACCTCAGACAAGCCACTTAATATCACAGAGGTTCAGCATCTGCAGCAGGAGGATAATAATGCCTGCCCTGCTTGCCTACTGGAGACACGAAAGGAAATGTAAGGAGCTAATGTGCTTGAGAAGTCTTTGCAAAATTGTTATATGAATGTAAAAGATTATAATTAAAGTGTTAATCTACTGGGCATTTCACATTTATGAACACAGAAGATAGTGTCTTTGCTCCAAAAGAAGTTTATTTTATAGAGACATTCATAACCACAAACACATGCATGATTCACTGGAGGCATGATAAGTAGGGCTGAATCTGAATGGTTTAATTTATGCAAGTTATATGAGATTTCAACATAGTATCGTGGAAGAACAGAAAATCTAGATCCATTATATGATGAGCTCACTTCCAATGATATAGCTAGACTGGGCATTCCTTAAGGACTTAGCACCATTATAAGACTTAAGTTTCCACTTTTCTCCTCAGTGAGCTAGAAAAATATGTATCTCATAGTAACTATATAAACTAACATATAGTTAGTAAAGTTTTCAATATAAAAGTGAGGTTCTATACATGTTAGTTTCTATTTCTTACATTTATTCATTTCTTTAATTTAGCAGAAAAGTGAAACATGTTGAGTGTACCAGGCACCATTATAAGATTTGACAAAATAAATAAGAATGACAAAGTCCCTAGTACAGCTGGAGAAGCAAACAAGAAATCACTGTGAAGGAGATAAAAGCATGCTGGGGCAGAATCAGTGATAGTGGGATGGGGGCTGGGATAGATTTGGCATTGGGAGATTGTGTTCACCTATGGCTGATTCGTGTCAATGTATGGCAAAACAAATACAGTATTGTAATTAAAAAATAAATAAATTTAAAAAAAAATGAGGACCAGGGAAGGTCCTTCTGAAAATATGACTTAAGCTGGGATTTGAACAGTGTGAAGAAAACCCCTGTAAAGAAACACAGCAGTAAGTTAGTACTGAGACAGAATAAACAAAGTGGAGATGACCTTCAGTGGCAAAGGGCTTAGATTGGGAGAGGCACTGGAAGGAGAGAGGCAGAGTGGTCCAGGTGAAGTGGCACACAGGTGGAGGGCAGATCACAGGACATCACTGTGAGAATCTGGATTTCATTCCAAGTTCCATAGGAAGACATCGAAAGGTTTTGAAGAACAGATGATCTGAATTATTGCACTTAACACTGTGGCTTATGTATCATAAGCACTGAAGAAAGAATACCTTATTTGAATTCTATGTACTTTACATTTGAGATGTCTTTTATCTTAAAGATATGGCAATAAGGAAATATTACCTACCATGTTTAAATAGAAAACCATGCAGCAAACTTTTAAACTATTTATTATGAGATCAACCTAAGGACCAGTGATTCCTGGGTCTGATGTACCAAACTATTTTTATCAGTCAGATATAAATCTTCTAAAGCAATTTCTAGACTATTTAATAGTTTATCATAAAATAAATTTTGAAATAAATCTTTGCTGTAAGTCTGGTTTTTATCTCTTTTCTAAGGTCTATTTTCCTTCCTTAAAAGTATTTTTAAACAAGAAGAATTTATTTTCCCAATGACCTGCTATCCCTGTACCAACCAATACCAAGAAGTAATTTTCTTTGCTAAGCTAATGTACTTATCAAGCCATTTAGGAAAAAAAAAAAAAAGAATGCATGTCCTACTTTTCTCCCTCTTACACAGGTTCATTTTTTTTTTTTTCATGATATGTGGTACCTATCTTCAGTTCAACCCTCTATTTCCCAGTCTTGTGACAGGCTTTTTTTGCTAGTAGAAACCATTCTCTGTGTTTCTATGTGGCAACCTACTGCTTGGTTGGATTCCTCCTCCTATCCATCCCTATTTTTTCATTTATTTCTACTTCTTTTCCTCCCTGAGAGAGTCAAAGAATATGACATTTCAGATGAAATTGTATGAGGATACAAGTTTTCACATTTTGCAATAATAGTTCTTCCTGTGGTTTTAACTGAGTGTTTCTGGATACATGCTCAGCAGTGGGCCATGACTTTTTATTTTAGAAGCCTGTGGGAAGAAATGTTCACTGTTAAGAAGCAAAAGTTCTCTAGGTGTTGGGCTCTGGAAACAGTGGTAAAATAATCACTCAGTGACCAGGATCCTCAGGTGGGCTGTATCTCTCCTCATACTCAACTTGTCCCAGAGGTTAAAAGTACTACATAAAGATGCAGATGGTAACTAGCATGAAACGGACAGGGTAAGATTCCTCCCTTTGAATGGACATAGTGGAAATCAATTTAGAAGTTCACATGAGGGAAAATTTAAAATAATAGTTAAGGCTCAAAAGTGAAATCACCTAGCAACTTTCCTGGAACTTAGTGCCAGGTAAATGACAATTACATCAACCATTATTTCATAGTTAATAAAACATCTGTTTTATGCATTTATATTTACAGAATATGTGATGGATATCATGACATTTGACTTTGTGAAAAAAACCAAAAACCCACTCAAGGTAAGTCAAAAACTTGTCATGTCACATTCAAATCAACGGAGAAAGCTGCACAGTGAAACTCACACTCTTCAGTCAGACCTGTCTGGCTCTGGAATATGTTGCTTCCAACGTGGCACTAGTGGTAAAGAATCTTCCTGCCAATGCAGGAGACATAAGAGTCATGGGTTTGATCCCTGAGTCGGGAAGATCCTCTGGAAGAAGAAACAGCAACCCACTCTAGTATTCTTGCCTGGAGAATCCCATGGACAGAGGAGCCTGGCAGACTACAGTCTATCCAGTCTCACAGAATTGGAACCAACTGAAGCGACTCAGACAGCACAACTTACCTAGAAATGTGGCTTTGGGCAAGTTGCTTTACCTTCCAAAGTCTTCATATCCTGGGGTACCAAATGTGGGCTAACAACAGAACTTGTTTCAGGGGTCTCATAAGGAATAACTGAGATACAGGATGCAGAAAAACTTTCTAGTACTAGTAATCACATGAATACTATTATAGCCAGAAAACAAAATTAGGATTGAGACCCAAACTGCACATCTCATAATCTAAACCTTTGGAAACTTGGAGGGTTTTGTAAATTGTCTTTCTCACACAGTGAATGTTAAATGACATGCATTTGACTGAATATTTTTTTTCCCACTTTGGGATTAGTTGTCATACAAAAGCTATGGCAGCCACATTCTTTCTGGCCTTGTACCAAAAGGCCTATCCATGCTTTTACTGCAAATTCAGACTCCTAGCCCTCACCCCCAACTGCTATGTTGGTTTATAAGAAATATATATTTGGTTTTCATCCAAGATTTGTGGCTCACAGCTCTCAAAACCCTTGGAATTTCCTGAGCATTAAGAGGAATGGGAGCATCTTTTATGATAATATTTGGTCTTCAGTTCCTGAAGATATCTCAGAACCATAAAGATGAAATGGATGTCTTGTTACTTATAACATGCCCCTTTCCATTGTAACTGGTTTTACATTAATGTAATGATTTTTGGAAAGTACCTTAGGATGAGGCATCCAGGGCTGTTTGTCAAGGGAATCAACTCTATGACTGAAGGGTTGGAAACTTCTGTCCACCCTTCTCCCACCACTCCTCTTTATATTATATACACTTTGTCCACTTGACTCATTCAAGATTATCTGCCTGCACCCTGTAGGCAGTTGAGTTTGCAAGCTCTTTGCCAAATCCTGCTAATCCTTCATGGTTTTATATTTTCTTTAAGCTTTTGAAGAGCAAGTGTCCTCACTAATTAATAAACTCTAACACCTAGCATGTAACTGTGTTCCCCAGATAGTCACTGCTCTACAGTAACAATGAACACATCCACTCACTGCAAATTGCTGGGAACTCTGATCACACCACCCTTCCTACTTCTCCATCTGTCCAGCCTTGTAAAGGAACAGACTTTACTGAGCCCTGTGTTACTTCGGCCATTACCCAGGGCTTTTTTGTTTTTGTTTTCATATTTTTTTTTACTTTTTATTTTATACTGAAGTATGTGAGCATGCATGTGGGCTCAGTTGTGTCCAACTCTTTGTGACCTGTGTCCAACTGTTTGCAACCCCACGGACTGCAGTCCAGTAGGCAACTCTGTCCACAGAATTTTCCAGGACAAGAACACGGGAGTGGGTTACCATTTACTTCTCCAGAGGATCTTCCCAACCCATGGATCAAACTCGCATCTCTTACATTTCCTACATGGACAGGCAGGTTCTTTATCAGCTGAGCCTCTGTGGAAGACCATATAGGAGTATAGTTTATTAACAATGTTGCAATAGTTTCATGTGTACAGCAGGGTAATTCAGTTATACACACACACACGTCTATTATTTTTCAAATTCTTTTCCCATTTAGCTTGTTACAAAATCCAGTTTTGATCAATGATCTTTAAAGTGGGTATAGAGACACGATGGAAACAGTGTCAGACTTTACTTTTGGGCTCCAAAATCACTGCAGATGGTGACTACAGCCATGAAATTAAAAGACCCTTACTCCTTGGAAAAAAGTTATGACCAACCTAGATAGCATATCGAAAAACAGAGACATTACTTTGCCAACAAAGGTCCATCTAGTCAAGGCTATGGTTTTTCCTGTGGTCATGTATGGGTGTGAGAGTGGACTGTGAAGAAAGCTGAGTGCCAAAGAATTGATGCTTTTGAACTGTGGTGTTGGAGAAGATTCTTGAGAGTCCCTTGGACTGCAAGGAGATCCAATCAGTCCATTCTGAAGGAGATCAGCCCTGGGATTTCTTTGGAAGGAACGATGCTAAAGCTGAACCTCCAGTACTCTGGCCACCTCATGCAAAGAGTTGACTCATTAAAAGACTCTGATGATAGGAGGGATTAGGGGCAGAAGGAGAAGGGGACCACAGAGGATGGGATGGCTGGATGGCATCACGGACTCAATGGATTTGAGTCTGAGTGAACTCCGGGAGTTGGTGATAGATAGGGAGACCTGGCGTGCTGTGGTTCATGGAGTCACAAAGAGTCAGACACAACTGAGTGACTGAACTGAACTGTTATTTGTAAAGGCTACATGTCAAATAAGCATCACTCATATTTAGTCTTATTATTACTAGCAATAAACCATTTTTTAATTTATGCATTTTATTACTAACAGCCTATTTACTTCTCAAAAGTAAGAAGATTTAACTTACAAGGAAAAATTCAAGTAAAATAAAACCTAAAGACCAGTAAACAAAAGAAGAATGTATGTAGTTTGAAAAATGAAAAGGAAAGGTCATTATATTCTGCTGCTGCTGCTAAGTCACTTCAGTTGTGTCCGACTCTGTGCGACCCCATAGACAGCAGCCCACCAGGCTCCTCCGACCCTGGGATTCTCCAGGCAAGAACACTGGAGTGGGTTGCCATTTCCTTCTCCAATGAGTGAAAGTGAGAAGTGAAAGTGAAGTTGCCCAGTCCTGTCCGACTCTTAGCGACCCCATGGACTGCAGCCTACCAGGCTCCTCCATCCATGGGATTTTCCAGGCAAGAGTACTGGAGTGGGGTGCCATTGCCTTCTCTGCATTATATTCTAAATGTGGCTAAATGTCAGCTACAAGAAGTTGGCACAAAACTTTGAGTTTCCTGACAGATAAGGAAAATTAAAGCATTCTCCCCCTGGATAATTTCAGTAATTTCTAGCTGGTCTTCCTGCTCACTCTAGTTTAAATCATTCTGCATATATCTGTCAGATTATGACTTTAAAAATCAAGATTTTAATAATTTTAACCCATTGCTTATGTCTCATTGTTAGATAAGTTTTTTAATTTTAACTTTTATTTACTTTTCTATTTTCTATTTCTATAAGGCATGTGGGATCTTAATTCACTGACCAGGGACCAAACCTGCACCCCATGCATTAGAAGTGTGGAGCATTAACCACTGGATTGCCAGGGAAGTTCCACCTTTCACTTAAATGTTGTGTCCATACAAACACCTGCCAAGAATGAGCAAAATCATGTACAGCAAAGGCAGTAATAGATCCATGTCTTTAGACTCCATGCAGATCATTTTTCCCCTGGTCTGTTCCAACACAAAAATGTCCATTCCCTTATATTCTCTGGTCTTTTCCCTACCTGGGTGACAATTCCTTCCCAGTCTGGCGCTTGTTCTGCATACATGAGCATGGTATAGCTGTGGTCCTGGTTTGAGCTCTAGCTGTGTTCCTCACCAAAGTTTAGAGAATATCTGAGTCAACCTACCACAAGTCTATTGTGAGACTACAAAGTCCTTGAATAAAGAGAGCGTCAGACACACTTGATAGGGTAATTCAGTCTTAGTGCTGAGGAAGAAGAAAAGATGAATAGAACATCAAAATCTTTCATCATTAAAAACATCAAGATCAGTCATCAATAGAACATCAACATCACAAAGAAGATCTTTGTCCAAGTCCAGCTCCCTCCTCTGTTCTGCTTAGCCCTGGCTGGACTCATGACTGAGCCCTGGGGGCAGAAGATGTGATTAGGGTGTAAAACTACAATTAGAAATTTATGTGTATGTGTGTGTGTATTTATATATATTCTACAACATATCAGGGCAACATACAGGGAATGTGACTACAAGTATTATAAAGACAGAGATGGCCAGAAGCTTGAGTGCCCTGAGCCCCATCCATAAGAGGCAACAGTGACAGCCCAGCCAGAATAAGCCTCTTCCATGCTCTGTGGGAGGAGCCAGAAGGAACAAGCAGTAGTGCTATGCTAGAGAGGGGTTAGGAGGTACGGGAAAAAGAACGGGAGCAAACGTGGACGCCACACGTAACTGATTTGACGCACTTGCAAGTGAGTTCAGGTGGAACATCTCTCTCGAATCCCTGAAGTACTCTGTGGGATCTTCAGGGATTTATGACCCCGCATTAATGAGAGTAAGGCTTCCCAGGAGGCTCAGTGGTAGAGAATTCACCTGCTAACGCAGGAAACTCAGGTTCAATCCCTGATCCTGGAAAATCCCCTGAAGAAGGAAATGGCAACCCACTTCAGTATTCTTGCTTGGGAAATTCCTTGGACAGAGGATCCTGATGGACCATGGTCCATAGGATTGCAAGAGAGTGACTAAACAGCAACATTAATAAGAGTTCACAGGCAGCTAACAGTGATATGCGTCCTCCAGAATATGCACTTTGGAGTCCAGAACAGATAGGCAAATACCAAATTGGCTTCTCCTTCATGGATCAGGGCTTATATCCTGTCACTTAGGCTTGCCTGGGCCACCCAATCACCCCTCACACTGCTCCCTGGAACAAAGTTCCACCCAGTCAGGCTAGAAACTTCCATCTATGTAACACTCAGCCCCATCTATGCAAGTTCATGTGCTCTTCCCATAGCCAAGTCTTCACTTGCCTACTGACATCCCAACAGTTTCTAAACATCAGCTGGGATTTCACCAACCATCCCCTGTATTTGCATTCTCATCATCAGACATGCATCTCGGGGTTGCTTTAGAGTTGTTGTATATGTATATTTAGCTTAATCATTTTAATTCAGACTTCAAAAAACACAAAAGTTAAATGCCATCTTCAGTATGTCAATAAGAATTTATCTGACTTTACTTGCTTAGCAATGTTGTTGATATGCACACAGAAGAAAAGACACTTTACCATTACAAAGAGTTTACTAGGGCAGCACTTTAAGAACAATATGTGACAGTAAGTAATTGAATGGGTGAGATCATTAAGGGCAGAGACAGAGATGGTTTCAAAACAACTAGATTTGAGCTGTGTCTCTTGCAAAGCTACAGTCCAGCATTGGGTCAGGGGTGCAGTCATCTCCAGGCTTTGCTGGAGAAGAATCTGCTTTCAGGCCTGCTCACACGGTGGTAATTAGCAGGGCATGGGTCCTCACTGGCTACTGGTCAGAGATATCAATGTTTTCTCAAGTGGTCCTCTCATTATCACAAATGGGGGCTGGCTTCCCTCAAAAGAAAGAAAGAACACCCAAGACAGAATCCAGGCTTTGCTATCACAACCTCAGAAATGGCATTCCTCTACTTCTCATCATCTACTATTCCTCAGAAACCAGTCAAATTCAGCCCACACTCAAAGGGAAGAGATAGATAACCCAGGGCCATAAAGTAAAGGAGGTGGGGATTATTGGAAGCTCTCCGAGGCTGCCTACCGCAGAGGACTTGACGAGTGGTCAGGAACAGCTCAGGGTGCTTCCTGAAGGATGGATGGGAGCCAGACCAAGGGACCTTATGTGCCATACTAAAGAGTCTGGAATTTAGGCAGGTGATATGGATCTGTCAATACAATTACTGTATGACAAATTCCTACATTAGAAAGATCATTCTGGTGATAAAATGAACTTATTTACAAAACAGAAAGAGACTCACAGAATTAGAAAAAGAATGTAAAGCTACCAGTAGGGAAGGAACAGTTAGAGAATTGGGGATGGACAAGTACACATTCATATTTAAAATGGATAACCAACAAGAAACTACTGTATAGCACATGTAACTCTGCATTATGTGGCAGCCTGAATGGGAGAGGATTTGAGGCAGGAATATGGATACATGTATATCTAGGGCTGAGCTCCTTCCCTGTTCACCTGCAACTATCCCAACGTTGTTAATCAGCTATACCCCAGTACAAAATACCAAGTACAAAAAGACTATTCTGAATGTTTGAGATGTACCCACTGTATTTTGTTACGGTGATATTAGAAGCAGGAAAGGTAAGTAAAAATGCTAAGGGATTAGTTCTTCCTTGCTAATTTTTTTTTCAACAAATACTTTGCTCCTTTCAAGGTTTTTGCAATATAGAAAAAACACCATGTGGAAATTATTTAAGTATATTTAAATAAGCAATTCTATCCAATAATTACAAGGTATCTTGCATGTAGGAAAAGGTATATTTATAAAAGGCTTTAAAAACAGCAGAAAGTATTCAAGTCAAAGATAGAGACAGACCGAGAAACTCTTACAGATTAAAGGAGACTGATGGTGTTAGTGGTAAAGAACGTGCCTGCCAATGCAAGAAACATAAGCAATGCGGGTTCAATCCCTGAATTGGGAAGATGTCCTGGAGGAGGAAACGGCAACTCACTTCAGTATTCTTGCCTGGAGAACCCCATGGACAGAGGGTCTGGCGGGCTACGGCCCAAAGGGTTGCAAAGAGTTGGACACAACTGAAGCGACTTAGCATGCATGCAAAAGGAGACAGGAGACTAAATGCAACACAGCATCTTGGATTTGATTTTGGGACAGATCAGACATTAGTAGAAAAACTGGGAAAACTAAACAAACTATGGAGCTAACAGTTTTTTACCTACATTAATTTCTTAGTTTTAATAAAAGTTTCCTGGTTGATATCACAAGAGGCTGAGTGAAACATATAAAGAAACTCTATTTTTGTAACTCTTCTGTAAATCTAAATTTCAAAATATAACAAAGACAAGACAGCAGGGAAACAACACTTAGATACACAGCTGACAATTCCAGAAGAAACTTGGCTGTGACTGCTGTTAGAAATCACTGGTCGCGTTAAACAGACAAAAACAACTTTAAAAAAAAAAAAAAGCAAGCTCTGTGTGTGGTAGACGGTGGAAATGCTGCCAGACTCCAGGCTGTGGTATCTCAGTGAGGAAACAGAGCTCACCATATTCTCAGGGGGGTTTCATGCTGATAAGGATAAGTTAGAAAAAGGTCCTTTGGGAAAAAGCTGAAGTTTTGCATTAATCTGATAGGATTTGATTTTTGTTATTTCCGTTCAAGAAGTAGTTCATATTTAAAGAGAAAGCAGAGCCCTGTTACATAACAAACTGAGTGTACACACTAGAACACAATGAGAGTTTGTATTTCTTACTTGAAATGTACAAGAGAAGTGTTCTTTTGAGTACAGGGGAAGCTTTGTTAGCAGACCTTTGTTTTTGCTTTCCTAACAGTGAGGTCCATGTGTCCAAAATAACCTCCACTCACCTCTCTCCAAATCGATCTCCAAATCGAATATGTTTTCTGAAAGAAATAATTCCAGCTAGTCATCAGTATACCAGAATGAACCTGGCACATTGGGTTTTCTCAGTATATGCTGTTCTTTGATTTGTTTAAGCCGTGGAAATGCTTTCCCCAGAAATAGGGCTAGATTCCGAGTAAAGGACAGGAATTATTTTAGATTAAAATGAGCAACCTTCAATTCATCTGCTTTTGATTTCTGATCTGAAAGCACACCTTAAGGTTCATATGCTGTAATCCCTGGCCTACTGAGCAAGACTGCTTGCAGCAGTGTTACTGTTTCTAGACCCCTTTTCTTCTCCAGAGACTAACACAATGAATTACAAGACAAGCAAACGCTCAATACAGCAGAAACTTGGGACTTCTCTAAGTGAAGTGAAAGTGGCTCAGTCGTGTCTGACTCTTTGTGACCCTATGGACTGTATAAGTCCATGGAATTTTCCAGGCCAGAATACTGGAGTGGGTAGCTTTTCCCTTCTCTAGGGGATCTTTCCAACCCAGGGATCAAACCCAGGTTTCCCGTATAACTGCTGCTGAAGCTGCTAAGTCGCTTCAGTCGTGTCCGACTCTCAGCCACCCCATGGACTGCAGCCTACCAGGCTCCTCCATCCCTGGGATTTTCCAGGCAAGAGCTTCCGTACTACAGGCGGATTCTTTACCAGTTGAGTGATTAAGATTTCACATCACAGCGTAGGTGATGTGGTAACCTCTGGTCAGAGATGGAAGATCAACTAAGCTTGCTTTCTCTCACTCTTTGCCATGTAAGGACACAGGGAGAAGGCAGTCAGCTGAAAACCAGGAAGAGAGCCCTCACCCAGGGACTAAACAGGACAATATCTTTATCTTGGACTCCTCAGCCTCTTGAACGATGAGAAAGAAATTTCTGTTGTTTAAGCCACCTAGCCTACATACTTTTTTATAGAAGCATGAACTAATACGTTGATGGGCTTCCCTGGTGGCTCAGACAGTAAAAAGTCTGCCTGCAATCCCAGAGACCGCAGTTCAATCCCTGGAGAAGAGAATGGCAACCCACTCCAGTATTCTGCCTGGAGAATCCCAGGGACTGAGGAGCCTGGTGGGCTACAGTCCATGGGGTAGCAAAGAGGACATAACTGAGTGACTAACATGGTTCAGTACAATGACAGTACAAGAAAACAGAGCAGGATACCAAGTCAGTCCTATGTTGTGAGATGTAACAAGCTTTGGGCAAAGAAAAGACCCCCAAAAAAACAGTGAGAGTGAGGGTAACCTGGGAATAGTTTTGGAGGATTTGCAACCAGACCTCTGCAGGCCTTTACAATCTATCAGCTGGAGTTGCTAGTGTCTTCAACCTACAGGCTTGGCCTCTGCCAGTCTCAGAGCCATCCTGACTATGCCTAGACCTCATCTGCCAGCAGGGGCGAGATTTGCTGATTTTAGAACCTGTATCTGCCAGAGAGGCCTTCATCCTTGGTTCCCACCAGGTTGCTGCCTGGCCATATTCTTTTGTCCAGATGGCCAGTCCTCATGTTTAGGCCTTTGCTTGAGTTACCCTCTTTGGATTTGGTTTCCTCACTGACATGGGTATGTTGAGCTCTGAGCAAAGAGAAGAAATTAGATGAGTGGTGGAGAATGAGAATAAAGGACTTGGTAAATGAGCAAGGGGAGGAATGAAGATACACTGTTCAAAATGAGTGTGTTGTTGCTATAAAATAACCTTAAGGTTCCCAAACATTCACACACCAACTGGAGAGATTAGATGAACTAGGTTAGAGAATAATGGGAAATAAAACCAAGCAGACCAAATTACATGAAACTTGGTGAGACTGTGTAATAATTATTTGTCAATTTGACTAGGTTACGGGATCCTCCAATAGGTGATAAACATTATACCTGATGTCTTGGGAAAACTTTAGCATTTGAATCCGCAAACTAAGTAAAAACCACTTTCACCAATAAGAGTGATGTGTTTAGGAGCTGAATAGAACAAAAGGCTGAGGAAGAGTGACAGCCATGTTCCCCTTCCCTCAACATTCCTAGTTTTCAGGAGGTTTTGACCTCAAGTGAGACTTAACACCATTGGCTTCTCAATCCTCAGGTCTTAGGACCCAGACAAAGTTATACTGCCATTTTCCTGGTCCTCAAGCTTGCAGAGGACAGATCATGGGACATCTTGGCCTCAATAATTGTGTAAGCCAGTTCCTACACTAATTTTCTGCTTATGCATCCTACTGATTCTGTTTTTGTTTTTTAAAAATACCAAACTCTCACTATGTCTAAGGTTGATAGAAGCAAGCAGAGGATAAGTAGCAGTAAAGTAAAAGATTTTGTTTTTGCATCCAGCAACATTCTACCAGCAGAATTGCCAGCAAGAGTTGGAGCTGACATGTTGGACGCCATGAACACATGAGTAATATACTAGCCAAACAATATAGCACAGGCATGACAAGTTTATGGGGAAGAGAAGCACTTTCTGCTACTGCTAAGTCACTTCAGTTGTGTCCGACTCTGTGCAACCCCATAGTCGGCAGCTGACCAGGCTCCGCCATTCCTGGGATTCTCCAGGCAAGAACACTGGAGTGGGTTGCCATTTCCTTCTCCAAGAAGCACTTTCTAAGTATTTCATTTTATTTTGCAGTGTTTGAATGATAAGGTAGAAATGAAGAGGTGAGAGAAATGATAGGCACCACCAAAGTGTCTCTATAGTCCTAGGCAGTAGTCCTCAAACTTTAGCATCCATCAGAATTTGGAGGTGGAATGTCTGACTCAGTTTGGGGAAAGGAGGCTTGGCATGGGCAGACCAATAATTCACATTTCTAACAAGTTCCCAGGTGATGCTAACGCAATTGGTTCGAGGATCATATTGAGAAATTCTAGTCTATTGATAGAATTCATTACTTTTACACAAGAAAAATCTGTGTTAAGAAGCATGTCTAATAGCCTCATATTACTCGAGAGAATTTAACAGACCACTATCTGCCATCTATATCATTAACAGCCCTCTCCCTAAAAAAATAAAAACAGTCCTTATCATTAAAATGCAATGTTGCCCAACAACAAGTCAAGGGGTGGGAAACATGAAACATTCTTTGTATCTGATTATTTTAATATACTAGGCATGTCATAGATAAAATAGTCAACATCAGAAAGAAAATTCTTTTATTACAAATGCCTTGCCTCAGATCACCCTGACTTGAATTATTAATAGAATTAAGAATGGGTTTTGTATGCGGATCAAAGTAGTCAGATGTTATTAAACAGTAATTCTATAATATTTTTATATACTGGATTTGTTTGTGAAAGTTACTCAGTCATGTCCGACTCTTTGTGACCCCACAGACTATAGAGTCCATAGAATTTTCCAGGCCAGAATACTGGAGAAGGTAGCCTTTCCCTTCTCCAGGGGATCTTCCCAACCCAGGGATAGGGATTGAACCCAGGTCTCCCACATTGCAGGTGGATTCTTTACCAGCTGAGCCACCAGGGGGTAATCCAACAGTTTTAAAATGTCACTGATGTCAAACTGTTAGTTCATTTAAAACACAAGCAAATTTAGGGGACACCATGTAATCTGGCTGCATATGTATAGTCTTCAGAAATCTGGAGACTATAAAATGAAATATTTATTCCATCATCTGATGTTTTCTCATCAACTTCAGGACTTTATGCTGCTAGGATATGGCAAATTCAAATTTTACATTTTGGAAATTTCTGGACTCCTCTGCCAATATTTTCAGTACACAGTTGGTTGAGCCCTCAGATGTGGACTCCAAGGATATGGAGGGCCGACTGGACTAATACTGCTGAGAATCCTTGGTTTTAGACAATAGAATATGACAAGCACTAGGAAATGAGGCTTCTAAAAAAGAAAGGATCTGGCAAAATTTGAATCACCTTTCTGCTTGCTTACTAATCAATTCACAATTTCATTGAATTTCAAATATGTTCTTTTGACAATATTTCATTGAAATACCCCTAGCAGCAGAGAGACGAACACAAGCTCTTTAATATTTTCTCTTTTCTTCCATCCTATCAGAGATCACTATGGCCCAAAGGATAAAAAATAGACACACCACTGAGCCAATCTCATCTGTCCAGATTCTACTCATTGTAGTTTTTCAAACTCTTAGTGCACCTTCCATTTCATCAGGTTGAGTTACCCAAAATGGCCTCCCTTCATCCCTTTAGACTCTCCATCTTTCTGGCACTGAGAACCTAAAGTCATCAATTCCTTTCCTCCTTTTCACTCTTTATTCCATTGCAAAGAGCTTTCCACACCCTTTCTTTTTCTAATTTTTTTTCTTTTAATGTAAACCAGGACACTGATTTCCAAATCCAATAGCAACTTATTAGTATTCTTTGAATTATAGCAACTTTAAACATTTTGCTATATGCCAAACAGAGTTTGTACTTCCTTGTACCTGTTTAACTTATTCCACTTAACACTTAAATTCCTTTACTCCAAGTCTGATATGTCCATCTTACCTGATTCTCTTTCATTTCTCCCTAAAAGTAGGCGTGTCCTAAAGTTCTACTCTTGGGTTTTCTTTCTTTTCCATTTTTCTAGCCATCCACTGAGCATCCATGTCCCAAATTCACATTTCCAGCTCTAACACTACTTCCATTACTGCATGTCTATTTTGGTTAAACATACAGGGTTGACCCTGGTTGCCCCTACACAGACTTGCTCCAGACTTCATTACTGTGTTCATTCACTGTTGATGTGAACCCCTTTGGAAAGTATTTGTCAGTATTTTGAAAACCTGAACATGTACCTCTCTTACAGCTCAGGAATCCACTTCTATACATATTCCCAGTAGAAGAGTCTGTATATATACAACAAAAGACATGTATAAGAATATTTATAGCAGCATTAGTCATTATAGCAATAAACAGGGAACAACCCAAAAGTATATCAATGGAAAGAATAAATAAAATTGTATACTTTCTTCTCATGAAATACTATGTAGTAATGAAAAAGAAATACATGCAACCTGGTTGCATCTCAGACAAGATGTTGAGCAAAAGTAAACAAATGATATCATCCAGTATGTTTTCATTTATATTGAATATAAAGGTCCCAAACAGACAAATCAAATCTCTGCTGAAATAGGTCACAATAGCAATTATCTTAAGGGGGTGATGTGCGGTACTTCTGGAGTGCTCCTAGTCTTCCATATCATAATCTGAGCAGTGGCTACACAGGTGTGTCTACTTCATAAAATAGTATCAAGCTATATATATATATGATTTATTTATCCTTTATGTATATATTATATTTTAATTAAAGCACTTAAAGTTCTGAGGCCCATCTTCAGATAGTTCAAACATCCAAATATGTCCCCTTGCTCTCTTGTAACCAAAAGAATCATAACTTTCTAACAATACTCTGAAGTCCTCTTGTGTGCAATTTGTCCTCCTAGAAGAATGAACCCTTAGACACAAAATCATCACATGATTTTAGCCTCACTATTACTTTATAAAAGTGATAACTATTCATATTCAAGATGAATTTGAGAATAGAGTATAAAAGAAACCTGCAATATCAAAGCTATCCACCATGTCATTTTTAATACGTCATTTCTATTTTTCATGTTCTTCATGAGGAAGTCTGAAAATCACGTTCTATAAGACACAGAAGTACTTTCATGACCTTTTGAAAACTACTCTCGACTCTTTTCAGTGTGATTGAATTTAAATGTGACTTTCTAATTTCTTCATAGAAATCCACTTAAAAGCTAAAAACTAAATTGACTTTAACTCCTTTAATATGTATGAAATAAACATAATAATTGCACCTAAGTATATTTATTTTATAACTGTTACAAGTGGGAATCTTTTTTTTTTTTGCCAATGGTTTTCTTCCATATATATGGATAATGTGAAAACAAAGACCAATTCTAGAGAAAGCCTATCATAAGTTCAACTTGCCCTTGAATTAAGATCTCATATAAGTTCAATTTACGTAGTTTGTTTTTAATCTTCAATGTTTTTTATAAAGAAATGAGTTTAAACCTTTCTATGGCTTTTCAAACATATGATTAACTGGAAAGCTGCCTCTTATTTCAGCATTTGTCATCTAGATCAGATTTCTAACATTATTCTGACTTTTCACTTTTTCTTTCACAATGTATCATTTTTTGTGATAATTTATCTTCAGACTGTAGTCTCAGTCACTGGGCCATGTCAAGAATTGGATATTCATGCTTAATAAATCTCTGGGAAAGAAGTCAGCAAAAACAGAGAAGTCATTTTGATTCTAGTTCTGGGCTACTCAGCCTAATAGGCAACCTGTAAATGGAATTAAGGCACTAAAAATTTGAGAGTGTTTCAGATTTGTTCTTAAAAGGGAGTCAAGATATTTTGGAAAAAGCCAGAACTTGTTTGGATATCTTCATATTTCTTTTAAAGCTTAGTTGTTGGTTTGGGTTATTTCTTTTTAAATACATTTGAGGTGGGAATACTATCATTCTTTTTCCCCACCACTCAGGGCCTCCTTTAATACACTACTAGATAAAAGTTGTGTGTTTTGTACCGCAACCAGAGAAGAAAAGTGACAACAACTTTGCAACAAGGAAAATGCAAAGCCAGACATGACTATTTCAGTTTCTACCCAATAATCTCTCTTAACAAAAGAATATCATGGAGATAGGTGGAGAAATACCCAGGAAACACTTTCAGAGAAATCCTACTCCTTTCTCACTTGAGATTTATTTCTACAGTCAGAAAGAAAAATAAAGTTGATTTGCAACTGATTTTCCAAGATTTCTAGTTACTCCCCAGTGTTTTTACATTTATAAAAGTGTTTTACATTTGTAAATACCTTTACTACAACTTCAAGGTGTGCCAGCAATAAATGGTACACTATTAAATACACGGAAAAAAACCCACAATTTAAATTTCAAACCACTTACAGCTCTGTGTTCATCTCCAAGTCTCTGAGGAAACGCCAGCACTTAAGAAAACCAGCCCACATCCTGCCTCAAACACACACTGTCTTCAAACAAGAGGGGGTTTCTGGAGGCTACAGGGCACTTTTCTATCCTCAATGTACATTGGAATCACCTGGAGAACTTGAGAAACAAGGCAGCCAGTGATTACCTCCAGAATCTGAGTTAATTGATCTCCAGATGGTGCTAGGCATCAAAGGGCTTACAAAGGGCACAGGTGATTCTAATATGCCTACAGGGTTGAGAGCCTAAACCTAAAGTTGATTCAAACTAAAGTAAAACGTCTTGGGTTCTTAATTTCTCTATCATATGTCAATTTTTACTTAGGAAACAATCTTTTAAAGATTTATATCACTAAATTCACAGCAACAAAAATAAAATACACTTAGTTTCAGACTTTTGTTTTTTGCTAATTGCAATATTACTTGAATCAGAAAATATTTACCTGAAATCTTATAATATTCAGTATCAAAAGACAGCCTAGACTTGCTAGAAGGGAACTGCAGCTTCTTAAAATTTTCTCACTGGATTTACAAATGGATGACTTCTTTTATTTATCCTATGTTCAACGTTCCTCTTTGCTAAGACTCCTCGCCCACCCCCAACTTTTATTAGCTCTCAACAAAAAAAGATGGAAAAGCCATGGTGCCCTGGGAAATGTCTAACAAGTAGTCCTCTGAGGATGGAATGAGGGAAGTGGGAGGAAGCACTGATTTGTAGAATTTGTTGATTTCCATGGTGTATGTACTCCCACCATGACTGATTTCAAGCTACCCACTGGCTTGGAAATTTTTGTAAAATTTAACAGTCTCTGAGCCAGTATGAGCCAGTTCCAGCACTCCACTTGAAATTATTAACCTGTTTGTGTATCATAGTCCTGGACTGGTAAGAAATGAAATTTAGTTATTAATATACTCAGCATATTACCTGACATTCAGATACTGATTTCAAAATTTTTGACTTACAATGGACTTAAGGAACTTTCCTCAGATGGAGGTACTTTTGAACTATGTTTTTTCTGCAGTTGGGGTTCAGACACATGCAGCTATGGCTGTGAGGGAAAGGGTAAAATAAATAAGATTTTCGTGATGTTAAGAAAGAAACCATCAAAACGAGAGCTTCTACAATGAGCTGAATTCAGCAGTAAACACTAAGGGTCAGAGAAGAGTTGATATTGTTAGTCAAGTTCAGAATGACAGCAAATACAAAAAGCTATTTAGACCCAACTAATTTGTGCTAGGGGAAAGGATAGTGTAGTAGTAATAGACTAAATGGTTTGCATTACTCAACTTAGAAACAAATATGCTACAGCCTCTACTATGTAAGTCAGTAAAGAATCCATCCTCTTTACTTTTGAGAGAGATACTGTGAAAAGGGGCTTTCCTGGTAGTTTGGTGATAAAGAATCTGTCTGCCAATGCAGGAGATGTGGGTTCAAGCCTGGGTTGAGAAGATCCCCTGGATAAGGAAATGGCAAGAATACTCCAGTATTCTTGACTGGGAAATCCCATGGACAGAGGAACCTGGTGGGCTACAGTCCATGCGTTTGCAAAAGAATCAGGCAAGACTCAGTGACTAAATAACAACTGTGATAAGTGTTGATTATCTCTGTGGCCATCTAGAAGAGTCTAAGAATATTCAGAGAGGTCTTTGGTAGACACTGGAGTTCCAGAGTAAGTAGTTGGAGATTTAGAGTCAGCAGAATTCTAGTTTAACTGTCAATATGTTAACATTAGACATCTAAGGATATACAGGTAATTTACACTTTATCATCTCCCTCCGGCTACTGCATATCTAGACAGAATAGCAGTCTGAAAAGTACACTCAGAATCAGACTAAAATCCTAACTCCACCTCTTAATATGCAGGTAACCTGTGACATTTCTCTGTGTATCAGTTTTCTCCTCTGTAAAACAGATATAGTGATAGAACTTATTTATCATGGGGTTATTATAAGAAACAAATGACATAATATATGCAAAACAGCATAATGCCAGATAAACATCCTATTGCTTTGAAAGTGCACATCATAGTACAATGAAGTATATAGCATTATCCGTACTTGAGGTAAAATGTTTTAAAGAAATGAAATATCTTTCCCAAGACCATGAATTTGTTAAGCTGTGATCCAGAATTTGAACCTGATTCAGCTTGATCCTGAAGCTCCTGTTCTTCCTATATAAGTTCTTTCTCCCAGTGGAAGAGTCTACAACATGAACAGATTGCTTCTTTATCTTGGAGGTGGTTTGGATGACAGATATTATATTGCTAATTTTTTTAATAAAGAAGAATCAAAGATGGGGACAGTTATATGAGCAATAAAATAATCCTCTTAAATTCTGATTAGAGACAAATTTCTGCAGCAGACTCCATTCCTTTGCTCCTATGCCTCTCCTCTACAGCATTACATCTCTCCATCCAGGACAAAGGAAAAGTCAAGTAATGTAGCTTGAATAGCCAGCTATTTCCTGCTCTGCCTGGATCATAGCTTCCCGTTCCATCACTCTTATTCACACCCTCAGGAGCTGTGCTCCATGCCTGCTGCATGTGGTCTCAGCCAGCTAGCTATTTTACTTCTGTTCTGACTAGTCTCTTTGTTATTGTTTCCCAGAAGTGATAATATGTACTCTTTCCCAAAATGTGTGTGGAACAAACAAAAGCTCCTCACTATATTAATAAGTCCGTGGTGAAAGAAAGCATACCTGGGGAAGTAAATTTGGGAATTTCTATGCTAAATAAAGTTTATTATCAGAGCCTTTAATATTCTAAGGCATGTTGAATACTGTGGACTTATATTCATAACCTAAAAGTTGAGAGTTATGTTTTATTTGGTGTAAATTTTTAGGGCTTCAACCCCAGGAGACAGCATCTGAAATAACCCTGAGAGAACTACACTGAGAAGCTACATTATATAGGAGTTTTGCAACAAGAGGCAGGCAGTCTGAACATCAAAAGATTATTCTTAACTAAAACAAGATATTTCAAGACAAGGAATTTAGTGCTTTTCTATGTATGGGAAGATGCAAGAACCTGGGTTCACTGAAATCATTCCTTTGATATGCACCTCACCTATCTGGGGCCAGTATTCTGTGTCTTTGCAACAACCTGAGTTTCCTCAAGGCTCATCCTAGGGAGTGGCTGCAGCCTGATGGCTGCCCAGTGGCAGATATTCTCTTCCTTCCTGAGTTTCCTCAGGCTGATCAGATCACATTGGAGAGTTACAGTCGCTGATGATTATGACATCCTTGTTCACTGATATGGCAGGAAATATTCCATTTCTCAATATCTTCAAGAGGGCAATATAATATGTGATATTTTCAAATACAGTTTTAGCAGTGTGGAGTGCTCCTTGCCCACTCACACGATTTTCACTAACTTTCATTATCTTCCAAAAGGGGTAGTTTCCATTCTTTTGCTCTTCTCTTCACTAGTCCTGCAAAGCAGATCTACCAGCCAAAATATTCCACTAATACCTGCAACTTTAGTGCCTGCCTAATGAATTATGAAATACAACTTTCAGAATATGGTAGAAAAACATTCAGAACATGTCCCTATCTGAGACTGAACCTGGAATTCACCTTTCATTTCAACAGAAAACTCTTAGGAAGCAAGAAGCACAAATCGCCAAGTGTAACTGAAATACATGGATTGCTGGTTAAGTGAATAATAAATTCTTGGGATGGCTGTGGTAATGAACAGCCCTCTTTGTTTGGATTAGACCATAAAACAATATATTGAAAACTATATAAACTGATTATGCAGAGTAAAGAAATGATAACACATCATAAAAACTAGCTGGAGAATGCCAACCTAGTTTAATATTAATCTGTTTGAAAACACAAACCGAGTCCCAGTTGCATATTTGTTTTTCACTGGGAAATTTTCCATCCACTTTTTTCTCTCTCTTATCATTGTTTTTTACAGACCGACTGGAATACTTCCAGGTTAATTTCATTACATTTTGAACGGCCTAATTTTTATTTTCATACCCTTGTACTATGGATAATCTGGGGGTTGTTTCGTCTGTTGTAGAACCTTCTCATCTCACCTTTTGTACCACAGCTGTCATGCTTAATTGGAAGATTCTCAAGGAAGTTCTTTCAGCTGAAAGCTTAATTTCCATCTGTTTAGAAAAGGCAAGGAATGATGACAATATTAAGTGAATCTGTCCTCTCAACTGTAGTCTATAACATAATATGTTACCTAACTGTACTGATGAATAACAAAGAACACTATTTATGTATAATACTATATTAACTTACTTGGAGAGATATTGTTTCTAAAAATATCAAATATTTCAGAAAAGATGTGGAAGATGATTGAACTGTCTCATTTTGCAAGTGCCAGCATTTTGCTATTCTTTGGAAAAAAGTGTTCTCTAATCTTTTACAAAGTATTGCCATTATCACTTATTTAAGGACCTGCTGATGATACTGTCTGGTTAAAATGCTATGGATACCTGAGAGGTGTGGCACACGCATACAAAATAATAATGGATTTTATTACAATAAAATGAACCTGCTATAAACTGATTCTACTGGTTGCATTCAATAAAGCCAAAAAATAAAGCAGACAAGGATTAGAATAGTTATAATGGATAGTTTACATAAGCTATTATTAACACAATGTATTTTAAGAGCTTGCTAATGATAAGGAAGAGAAGAAGGAGGAGTAAAGGTTAGATTGAGAATGAAGGCAAAGATAAGCATCCTTGTTTTATTAGACAAGAAAAGCGAGGACTCAAATAATCATCAGTTCCTGATTCAAAAAATTTAAAGTTCACTTAAATAACAATGATACTGTTAAAGAACAGGGAGAACAATGGACTAAGCTTATCTTCACAGGAAAAAAAAATTTGAGAAATTCAATATTGAACATAAATCTAAAGGTAAGGCATGCATGTGCCTCTCAATGTGATATTAAAATACAAGTTTTTTCTTGTGTTGATGTCGTTTAAAACAATAGTTTAATTTTTCACCAACAATGGTAAAGAACTACATTTTCATTTAATTAACCTACAATCCAGCAGATAAAATTGGAATAGGATATAACAAACTATAAGCTGGAAGTAAAATATGCTAAATGCAATATGGTTACTTCGAATCTTTTCAGAGATTCCCTTTAAAAAGTCTTTACTATACATCATCTAGTTCTCACTTCCGATTTCTTTCCTATCTCTCCATTATCTGGCAACAATATGACATTAAAATCTTTTGCTGCTCTGGAACAAATATTGCCTAAATATTTGCAGTCTACCTTACGACCTGCCATATGGTTGTTAAAATGATTGTGCAAGTGCTTTTGTTTTACTGCAGATGGAAGGGGGCAGGCATTAATCAATTGCTCAATGTAAGTGCAAGCCAGAATAATTACTGTGTTAGTAAGAGTGGCAAAAGTCACTAAACCAGTGTGGACAAAACAAAATGTGTGAGTGAGTCACTGCCTGGGTAGTACAAAATGTCAACATCGTCAGCAAAGTTTGGCAGAAAATGAAAATAATTTGAAGGAAAAAATATAAGTTGTGCTGAAAAAACTTTGAAAAGACAGGCTTTTCTATTTGAATGGAATATTAACAAATGAAGCATCCCAGGAATGCTAACAAGAAACGTAGTTACCATGTACATTTCTCTGCTCATCCAGCTACCAAACCAACTTGCACAAATTGTATAATTTAACATTTTCAGTGGCCACTATTATTTTGGGTATTGGACAGATCCATGGAAAATATACTATTAACCGTTTATTCATCACTCTGCTGCTTCCTTTCCTCTCCATCCACAAAACTCCCAAAGATTCACTGTAGTGCTCAAGCATTCTAAAAGACTAATCACTTTAAACTGATTTACTATCCCACAAAGTTCATTATATAACTGGCTGCTGACCTATATTGTTCACATAGTTTGAGTGTGCATATGATTGTTATAACTTAACGGAAAAGCTATTACTGTTAGAAAAGTGAGAAGAATATGTCTTTGTGCACTTATTCAATAATAGAGATAATTAAAGATAACTGATGTCTATTGGATTTTTGTTTATTTTTCATGTATTTCTCACGTTTAGGAGTAAAAATATTCTTTTATTTTTCTAGATAGGAAAACTAAGAGGCTACATCTTTATCAAGTTTTATTTGTATTTCACATGGTGTAGTCTTGTTTCCTAAAAATATATTTTGAAAAACTTATTTAAAAGTCCCTGAATAGTGTGGATTTTATCTTTCTTTACTTTGAAAAGTACTCTTCAATGTGGTAATGAACAAAAATCACCTATTATATATATACATTTAAAAATTAGTTTTTAGTGCATGATAACCCATAGCTCTCTTTCACCTTTATAATATATCTTGCACTTGTTGGTCATTATATAAAGACACATACACATACATACACAAATTTGAAGGGATGGCAGTGGGAAAATCACTTTATTGTTCTGATGTCTCATCACCGCTAACATTCCAGAAGTCCCTAGGTGTTCTCTTCTTAAGAGTTGAGTGCTCTGAAAATTTCCAACTGGAAAACAGATTAAAAGGAAGGAAGGAGTGAAGGTGTCATGAAAGGAAAAGTTAAGGAAAGAAAGGATGAAAATTACCATATTCTGAAATAAAGGCCAAAGTCATTGGTTCACTCCATAATGAAACTTGGTTAAACTGTCTGGACACACATATATAAGGAACATAGGAAACTTTAAAAGCAAATTGCTAACACAAAAATATTAATGTTAAAACATGTCAAATGGAAATTCATGTGTGCAAATCAGATGTTATTGAATGCACAACCATGCCCAGGTTCAAATTTACACCTGTTTCTATGCATTTTGTATCCATTCCATAGGCAGTAGCTTAATTTGCATCTCAGTTGCCCATTATCACTCAGTTATTAAGGGATACAAAACTGAATTAAGCCAGAATTATGATCCTTGTTGAAGCTGGGTGATGGATACATAAAAATTTACTATACTACTCTCTATGTTTTAAAATTTTCCATAAAAAATTTCCATTAAAATTAGTGTAAATCCCAAGTCCATACATTTTTAAATTTCATGTATTGGTTTTCCATAATTTCTCCCTTAGTTGAGATTTGGATGGAAGATAGCATGTGCAAATAGTAAAATGACCTTATCATTAAAGATGAAATATAATAATAAAAAAGGAAGCGGAAAATACATGGGATTTCAGAGAAAGAAGAGATTATGTTGAAATAAAAGGATTGAGAAAGTTAATAAAAACAAAAATAAACAAGTAGGACATAATTAAACTTAAAAGCTTTTTAACAGCAAAGAAAACCATAAACAAAATGAAAAGACAACCCTCAGAATGGGAGAAAATATTTGCAAACAAGGCAACTGACAAGGGATTAATTTCCAAAATATACAAACAGCTCATGGGCAGCTCAATATCAAAAAACAAACACCTCAATTAAAAATTGGGTAGAAGACCTAAATAGCTATTTCTTCAAAGACACACAGATGGCCCAGAGGCACATGAAAAGATGTTCAACATTACCAGTTGTTCGAGAAATGCAAATCAAAACTACAATGTCAGAACAGCCATTATTAAAACAAATAATGAATGCTGGAGAGGATGTGTAAGAAAAGGGAACCCTCTTACACTGTTGGTGGGAATGTAAGTTGATACTGTGGAAAACAGTATGGATGTCCCTCAGAAAACTAAAAATAGGATTACCATATCACCCAGGAACCCACTCCTGGGAATATAACCAGAGAAAACTATAATTCAAAAAGATACATGCACCCCTATGTTCATAGCAGCACTGTTCAAAATAGCCAAAATGTGGAAGCAACATAAATGTCCATCAACAGATGAATAGATAAAGAAGATGTAGTACATATATAAAATGAAATACTGACTCAGCCATAAGAAAATAATAAAAATGCTGTTTGTAACAACATGGATGCAACTAGAGATTATTATACCAAGTGAAGTAAGTCAGAACAAGAAAGACATTGTATGATATCACTTACATGTGGAATCTAAAATACGACACAAATTAACCTATCTATAAAATAGTAACAGATTTATAGACATGGAGAACAGATTAGTAATTACAAGGGGAAGGGAGGGATAGCAATGGACTGGGAGTTTGGGGGGTTGTTAGATGCAAACTTACATTTAGAATAGATAAGCTACAAGATCCTAATACATAGCACAGAGAACCATATTGAATATCCTGTGACAAATCATAATGGAAAGGAACGTGATTTATATAAAGCTGAGACACTTTGCTATACAATAGAGATCGGCATAACATTGTAAATCAACTATACTTCAAAAAAAAATTGAGACAAGGAATATAGGAGGAGTAAAGGAGAAAGAAGAAATAGAATGCATTCATTTTTAGAACACGTCAAATTTTAAATGGCTATGAGATTTGGAAATAGAAGCAACAGTTGTGTTGGTATTTGGAGGCCTGGAAAAGATCAATAGGGAGATTGGGACTGAAGATACAGATTTCAGAACCACCTATTTATAGGTGGTAATTAATTGAAACCATCTCAAGAAATACGTATAGATAAAGAAGAGTGTGGTAGGCAGAATTCTAAGCATAAAAACAACCTTCAAGAGAGTTATTAGAAGCCTGTATTCATGAATAGTGCAATGGATGAAATAACATCATGAGTAAATCATGGCCCCACCATTAAAAAAATGATATCTGGGAACTGCGGAGGCAAGAAGATATATATTGTTTTGATATCAGCATTGTAAGTAATCACAGTACTGTTGGGAGATAAACTTAACCAGAAGTGGCTCATCTGAAATAAATACCATGAAGCCATGGTTCCTGGACTTGAACAGGAAGAGATGGTATGAGACACTATGAAGAATTTTCTCATGCACTGATTGGACAATAAGCAGACACACAGATGACTCTACTCAGGAATCTAAATCTTCACCAATAATTACTAAAACTCACTTGTCTCCATTAATGTTTAAAATTTAAAAAAATCAAATCAGTTTCTACCAAGATGGACCTTGCAAAATATTTTTCCTGGGCCTTACATACCTTAAAAAAGTGCTGGGTAAGGATAATTCATGTTCACTGGCCTTAATTTTATCTGTAAGGCAAAAGTTAAGATCATCTGTCACAAGTGGAAAGGTAAAATTTTTGTAGAGGTTTAAGAAGAGTTATAAGGATTAATAACAATCATTGATGATAATGAGAGACAGAACTATTTGTGGCCACATAAAATGAGTCATGACCAGTTCTTAAGGATCTGGTTGACCACGGAGACCATGAATTTGTATTGAGCAGTCTGAATATTTGAGAAATTTTATTCTAGCAATCTTCAAGAGCTCAGTTATAAAAGGCAGACAGTGATATTAATTCTAGCCTGAGGGTTTACAAGATAGATGTCATAGAAAGATGAAGATCCAAGGGAATTAAGAGAAGTTAGGTGATCAAGCATGAGTTTTGAATGAAGACTGAAGTTAGGTAAGAGAGAAGTAAAATATTTCTTGGGGACAAAATCCAGAGCAGAACAAGGGTGGTGGGCTTCTGGGAGGACAGAGAGCAGGAGATGGAGAGGAGGCAGGTGCCAGGGTCTTCTATATTTGTGAAAAGAAACTGGGAGTTTACAGATTTATATAGATAAGTGTCATAAACCTCAAAGGGGGAGCTTTTGCCACAAAGTTGATAAATGATGGTGTTTTAGTTTCCAAATGATGCTATAACAAAATAGAAATTTAGTGGCACAATACAACACCAGCTTACTCTCTTGAAATTCTTGAAGTCAAAGTTTGAAATCAGTTTCACTGGGCTCAAATCAAGATGTTGGCAGGCCTGTGATCTTTCTCAAAGATCTAAAAAGAACCTGTTCCCTTGCTGTTTGTAGAGGCCACCACCAAACCTTTGTAGAGGTTTAGAGAGGCCACCAACATTTCTTGACACATGGCTCTTTCCTCTATATTCAAAGCCCAAAGCATAACATCTCTCTGAACTCTGATTCATTCCATATAATTTTTTTTCTCTCTGACTCATCTTTCTGCCCTGCCTCCTTTAAGGAGCCCTGTAGTTATATTAGACCCACTCAGATAATCCAAGATTATATCTCCAGCTCAAGATTCATAACTTAATACGTCTTCAAAATATCTTGTACCATGTAAAGTACATTAATCTCCAGGTGCTGGGTATTAAGATGTGGACATCTTCAGGGGACAGGTAGGAGGGCATCATTCAACCTGCCACAACTGATGTGCTGAGAGAACAAATACTTCTGCCTGAAATGTTCCAGGGACATTTGTATCCACAAGAAAAGATAGCATTTACCTGTGTGCATGCTCAGTTGCTCAAAAGGTCAACTCTTTGCAACACCAAGGACTGTAGCCTGCTAGACTCCTCTGTCCATGGGGTTTCCCAGGAAAGTATATTGAAGTGGCTTGCCATTTCCTCTTCAAGGGGATTTTCCTGAACCAGGGATCAAACCTGAGTCTCCTGCACCTTCTGCATTACAGGTGGATTCTTTACTGCTGAGCCATTGGAGAAGCTCCTAGGGGTTTATATAGGGTGACAAAAAATAAAATCATATTGTGTGGAAAAGTTTAGCAATTAAGATGATTTTAGTGTGACATAGGGGTTGCTGAAGCTAGAAATGAAAAGTTTGGGAGAGAAGGGAGTAACCAGTAAGCAGGTGAATCAAGCAAGAGCCTCAAGAGGTTGCTAGTATAAGATAGAAAAGGAGCACTAACTATAACATGGCAATAATGTGGAATTACCTGGGCTTAAGGTTAAAAGGTCAGTTTTCATTCCAATCCCAAAGAAAGGCAATGCCAAAGATTACTCAAACTACTGCACAATTGCACTCATCTAATGCTCAAAATTCTCCAAGCCAGACTTTAGCAATACGTGAACTGTGAACTTCCAGATGTTCAAGCTGGTTTTAGGAAAGTCAGAGGAAACAGAGATCAAATTGCCAACATCCTCTGGATCATGAAAAAAGCAAGACAGTTGCAGAAAAACATCTATTTTTTGCTTTATTGACTATGCCAAAGCCTTTGACTCTGTGGATCACAATAAACTGTGGAAAATTTTGAAAGAGATGGGAATACCAGACCACCTGACCTGCCTCTTGAGAAGCGTATATGCAGATCAGGAAGCAAGAGTTAGAACTGGACATGGAACAACAGACTGGTTCTAAATAGGAAAAGGAGCACGTCAAAGCTGTATATTGTCACCCTGCTTATTTAACTTATATGCAGAGTACATCATGAGAAATGCTGGACTGGAAGAAGCACAAGCTGGAATCAAGATTGCCAAGAGAAATATCAACAACTTCAGATATGCAGATGACACCACCCTATGGCAGAAAGTGAAGAGGAACTAAAAAGCCTCCTGATGAAAGTGAAAGAGGAGAGTGAAAAAGTTGGCTTAAAGCTCAACATTCAGAAAACAAAGATCATGGCATCCAGTCCCATGACTTCATGGGAAATAGATGAGGAAACAGTAGAAACAGTGTCAGACTTTATTTTGGGGGGCTCCAAAATCACTGCAGATGGTGACTGCAGCCATGAAATTAAAAGACACTTACTCCTTGGAAGGAAAGTTATGACCAACCTAAGTAGCATATTCAAAAGCAGAAATATTACTTTGCCAACAAAGGTCCATCTAGTCAAGGCTATGGTTTTTCCTGTGGTCATGTATGGATGTGAGAGTTGGACTGGGAAGAAAGCTGAGTGCTGAAAATTGACGCTTTTGAACTGTGGTGCTGGAGAAGACTCTTGAGAGTCCCTTGGACTGCAAGGAGATCCAACCAGTCCACCCAATCAGTCCTGGGTGTTCTTTGGAAGGAATGATGCTGAAGTTGAAACTCCAGTACTAAGGCCACATCATGCAAAGTGTTACTCATTGGAAAAGACTCTGATTTTGGGAGAGATTGGGGGCAGGAGGAGAAGGGGATGATAGAGGATAAGATGGCTGAATGGCATCACCGACTTGATGCATATGAGTCTGAGTGAACTCCGGGAGATGGTGATGGACAGAGAGGCCTGGCACACAAAACAGCTCTCTGATGGCAAGGTTGAGTCTTATCCCAGTACAGAGTGCCAAGATATTCATCATGAAGAGTATGTGATAACAGCTCCCAGGTAAAGTGACTGGGATTTGTGTTACTTATTTAAATCAGTAAGATAAATCTTCAAAGGCTCAGAAGAGATTACTGTGCTTTTCTCATGTTTACATTCTTTTCTCATTTATAAGAAAGGATATTCCATTTTATGACAAGCCTTATCAAACTGAAACACTGAATGCTCCTTTCTTGAAAATGTATTAATTTTTGGTAAATTCTGAAATTATGAAAAATCCCATGATAGTAAAAGGAAAACTGTATGTACTTCATACATTACATGTTAATTATTCCACTGTCTCAAGCCAAATAGAATGAGAAGGTCAATATAAATTATATCTACCATAAGTGATATTTTTGCAATAAAATCCAAAAAAAGAAAATCCATTTGTATAAAAATATCCTGAAAAATTCCTGGGTATTCTGGTTCCTAATAAAATACTGTTCATAATTTGCAAGCTATTTCAGTAAAGTTTATATATTATCCTTATTATCTTTATTTCCACACTCTCAAATTTGACCATCTTCAGACAAATTGATCCTAGGTATAACCATGGAAGAGCTGATGCTGGTTATTTATTGGGGACTTGAATAGTTAAAGACTCCAGGTGGCATCACTTCTTTCCCTTCTCACTTCTGGTCAAGAGTAAATTTCTAAATCTTTTGCCATGATGTTGTATGAACTTACCTAGTTTATCTTTGGTTTTAAGCTTTTCATCTCTTAGATATTTAAACATACTTTTTGTTCTTTTGCTGAAAAAGATAAAAACCAAAAAATAGAGAAGTGAGAGAGATCCCCTGCCTTAAATTCTAAGCATACATCCTTGGATGAGCCATGAGATAAGAAGTTATATGATGGTCTTGATAGTCTCATGTTCTTTTCACCAAATCGGTGACCTAAATGTGAAAAGCACTTCTTATCCCCAAGGTCAATTTCATCTCATCAAATAGCAAAACTTGAATGAAACAGCCAGTAACTGAGTCTGACTGGCTGGTAAAAGCTCCTGCAGCATTGTCAAATCATCAGCAATTTACCTTTCAAAAACACATACGAGATGGATTTGTGTTATCTTTTTCATTACAACCAAGAAAAACTGATACACACAATATAAAATAAGGAGTTTATATTTTCTTTACGATATTTCCTCTATGTAATTCTATTTCTTCTTGTGTGCCTTGTGGCTGAATGGCAGACAACATTCACACAAGGCCCATAAAGCAAAAAGTAAACTATAAATGTCAGGTAAATATATATTTTTCAAACTATACAAGGACCTAAGAGACACTTCCTCCAAAAGCTATAGGAAAACAGTTCAAACCTGGAGTCTGGGGAGAAAGTATTGGGTCAATGGAGTGATTTCTTTCTCTACAAAGCATAACAGAAATGAAAAGGAAAGCTTCTCTTCTGAGGGTAAGATTTATCACCTTAGTGTAGCAAAACTGACTATTCTGTGCTTTTATTGGCAACAATATAAGTTTTCATTAATTAAGAAAGGTGAAAAATTGTACTTACAAGTATATTTTTCTTATGTAAACATCTTTTAGAATAGCATTTTTCAAACTATGGGTCATTAAATTAATTTAGTGTGTCCCAAATAGCATTTTTAATTAAATAAAATAGAAATATCTAGAAATGTTTAACTAGTAAAAGTGTCCACTGTTTCTTGACATTCTGTTCAATTGCAATAGGTGAGTGCACTTATACTTGTATACACTGCTGTGAAATATTCTTACTGAAGAGTAAAGTCAATGTCTAAATATACTATTTTACCACACTGGGGTACCTGAGGAAGATAGTGACAGTAGCAACCTCTTTGTATAGGTAAGTCCTCAGATAGACTGCAGGAGAGATGAGTGGGGCTCATGAGCTGACAAAATTACTAAGTATGGCAAGAAAACTACAGGCAACGTCTCAGAGAGGTCATTGGAGTACACTGTGATCCACATACATCATGAAATCACTCTAATGCATTTCTGGGTCCTGTTGCCAGTCCACATGTTCTCAAGGATATTTTTTCTCACTTTGAAGACTAACTCAAAATGCAAATAGTTATTTTAATAAGAACAGTATATTTATGTATCACTTAACAAAAAGGATAAATGTAAATGAATGATAAGCTATCTTGTGATTACAAATCAATGTAGTATAAAGAATTCAATCAAAATATATTCTTCCTTTAAAAGTCCTTTCTTTCTTCCTTCAATTTAAGATGTTTTCAAAAGAAGTGAGTTTCGGTATGTTATCCCTTCTTTCGCTAGCCCTCTTGGAACGTAAGCCCAGACTCAGGTATAAATCTTAAGTACAGTCTTTGTCCTGGGAGAAGAACTGAAAAAACCTTTCCCCCTCGTTGGGAGGATAATACTACATAAACAGAATCAAACCAGCCAAATTAACGGGGGAGAAAGTGAGGCACTGACTCTGGCACACACTTGGCAATTTACTACTACAAAATTAGCTTTCTCTAATGTTGTTTTCACACACACATACACACAAATCTCTAGAAAAATCTTATTTTGTAAAGGTGTCTGCAATGTATGTAATATGTATAG
Source organism: Nanger dama (assembly GCA_917880005.1). Lineage (NCBI taxonomy): Eukaryota > Metazoa > Chordata > Mammalia > Artiodactyla > Bovidae > Nanger > Nanger dama. The sequence continues at coordinate 38,159,537 of CAKJTW010000015.1, forward strand.
GGACAAACCAGAAGAGTGAGCTTAAACACTGGAAATTTACACAGATTTTTTTTTTTAAACTGCAGATTTTTTAAGGACTTAAAAATCATTCAGGTATAATAAACTGAGTCATTAATGGTAATAAAACCAAGTAAAAGTAATTTAATGTGCTAAATGTCTCACCTTGACTAATTAGTAGATTCAGAATAATTTTATACTGAGAGGTCTGATTCAATGTGTTAATGAATATTTTAACGGTAGTAGTATATGGTAATCCTCAGGAAAATTACCAGTTGAGCTGAGTGCTGAAAGAAAATGAGAGCTGTGAAATCCCTTTTGCTTTAGTGAGGCCCTATAGTTTCAAAACACTAGAGGAAGTGAGTAATGACAAGGCAAGTAGCTTCTGGAGAAACCAGAAGAAAGGAAAGAAGAGGAAAGAAGATACTCTTAGAAACAACAAAAAGATATTTTAAAATCACATTTTCAAGTTTAACTTGATTTAAAATGTTTAAATTTAGGCTAAGAAAAAAATTAGGCCTTTGTTCATTGCATTTATAATGCACACACTCTCATTATTTAAGACTAGAGTTTGTTTATACATTCCCCAAAGACTTCTTTGGGGATCCACCACTGGAATGCTTTAAGTAAATTTATCTCTTTGGACATAAAAAAAGAAAAAGATGGTTAAGATGATTCATCAAGTCTTTTGAGACTGAATTTAAGATTAATGCCTAGGAGGAAAAAAAAAAAAAAAAACATAACGACATATGCAATTTCCAGAGGACGGTGAACCAAACGATTCTTTCTCCCTGATGCATTCCACTGCCCTGACACCTCAGACCTCCTGGGAATGCAGGAGAAGAGCTCCATCATGTGGGCAGGACTGCCCCGAGACAGCTACCACACTCAAATGTATGTGTATCTGTGCTGTTTATAGGTAGCCCTCTTTTGTCTGTACAATGTACACTAAATTTCCCCTCCATCAGTACTTCATTTTCATTTTCTGAAATGTATATTATAGCTGCTAGTAAGCAGTCCCAAAGCCAGATATTCAGCACGTATCAGTCAATCCACATCCTTATTGGTATCAAGTATAAGAAACATTCAGTGCTGGGGCTAAAGGAGAAACAACAGAACTAATGATAATGAATGTTAACAGCTACCACTATGTACTAAGCGCTATGCAGTCTTTACATGCGTTCACATATTCACTGATACCAACAGCCTAATATACCATTGAACCATATTTATACTAACAATATGAGAAACAGTCTCACATAAGTAAATTTTATTTTGCAGAGCTAGTAATTGGTAAAGTCCAAATTTAAATTCAGACAATATGACAACAGGAGTCTAAATCACTGTTCTGTACTATGTCACAGTAAAGAAGAGAAAAACAAAATATCTAATGGTGCATAATTTTGAAATTACATCAGCACACAGAAATTTGAATAAAGAATATCCAAACAAAACTGAGAAAACACATTTTGAAATCCTAGCCCAGGAGCTGAGAAGTTGTACAGAAACAGTATATCTTGTTTCACTAACTTTGTTCTGGAACCAAGCTGTGGCCTATTTCAGATCTATGCAAAATACAGTAAGGGAAAAAAAGAGAACATGAGCACAGTGGATCCATGGAAACAAAGATATTAATATCAACCAAGAATAGAAATATGTTTAATATTTTTAAAGAGATAAAAAATAATTCTAAATTTGAATTAGGAACAAGAGACTATGAAGTACAGCTGGATAATATGAAAAAGAGCCAAACAGAACTTCAATAAGGAATGATATATTAATATTAGTAGGGAATCTGATAAGTGGACTCTAAAATGCATACAAAAGACCAAAGGTCCAAAATTCACTAATATGCTTCTCAAGTAGGATATTTAGGAAACAGTAATATTGGAGAAGGCAATGGCACCCCACTCCAGTACTCTTGCCTGGAAAACCTCATGGACGGAGAAGCCTGGTAGGCAGGCTGCAGTCCATGTGGTCGCGAAGAGTAGGACACGACTGAACGACTTCACTTTCACGCATTGGAGAAGGAACTGGCAACCCACTCCAGTGTTCTTGCCTGGAGAATCCTGGGGACAGGGGAGCCTGGTGGGCTGCCATCTATCGGGTCGCACAGAGTTGGACATGACTGAAGCCACTTGGCAGGAGCAGCAGCAGCAGCAGTAATATCAAGGTATATTAAAAAGCTCTAGTATTTGGGGGTGGTCCTAAGATGGCAGAAAACTAGGACGTGGAGACCACTTTCTCCCCCACAAATTCATCAAAAGAACATTTGAACTCTAAGCAAATTTCACAAAACAACTTCTGAATGCTGGCAAGGACATCAGGCATGCATAAAGGCAGCCCATTGTCTTTGAAAGGAGGTAGGATAATACATAAGAGATAAAAAGAGAGACAAAAGAAGTAGGGATGCAGATCCATCCCAGGAAGGGAGTCTTAAAAGAGGAGTTTCCAAACACCAGGAAACACTCTCACCTCACGGGCGGGTCTGTGGGGAGCTTTGGAATCTCAGAGGGCAACATAAATCAGAGGAAAAATAAGTAAATAAATAAATCCCACAGATTACATGCCTAACCCGCAACTCCCAGCACTTGAGGTGCGGGCTGCATTGCTTAGGTAAGGACCAAGCCTGAATGCCCTGAGGGCAATCTGAGGGAACTAAGGTGAGATAGCAACCCAAACTGTTGGATAGCTAGAAAGAGAGAAAAGAGAGGGAACTATCCCGTGAAAAGCCCTAACCTAAGGCACTGCCAGGCCTGCTCACAGAACAAAGGACTGAGCAAATACCAGAGGAGAGCTAGCAGGCTGTGGACCAGCCCATCCCCCGCTGGAGACAGGGAGGCAGGCGTTGGGGGCGGGGGCGGTCAGCCAGAGCCAGAAAGGGGCAATCTTGGCCCCAGAGGGCATCATCTACCAAACTGCAAGCAGGTTTCCAGTTGCTAACCAAGACTTCCAGGGATTCTGGACGGTTGACATCCGCCAGGAGTGTTGCAGCCAGAGATCAGCTCCCCAGAAGAGACACACAGCACACCTGAGATGGGCATGCCCACTGCCACCCAGGAGACCGAGTGGCTGGGGCTGGGGAGTTGATAAGATGCATTCCCCACCTGGGGAGACTGCGCTCACCAAGCACCTGGTTGCCTGAGCTGCTCGGACCAGGAAGGGCACAAACGCAGGCCCAACTGAGTCTGTGCTTTTGTGGAGTACCTGAGAACCTGAACCTGAGCGGCTTAGACCTGGGAAGTGCACGCAACCCAGGACCTGCCTCAGACAGTTCCCAGCAGAGCAACTTAGAGCGTGAGCAGTGTAGACTGGGAAAGCACACACTGTGTGAGCAGGAGCAAACCCAGTACAGCCAAAACACTGCAAGCACTCCCCAAACATGCCAGTGATATTTGTTTTCCGTGTTCCTCCCTCCCCACAGCACGACTGAAGAAGTGACCCTAAATAAGTGATCACCTTTGCCCCCTTGTGTCAGGGCAGAAATTAGACACTGAAGAGACCAGCAAACAGAAGAAGCTAAAATAAACAGAGGAAACTGCTTTGGAAGTGACAAGTACAACAGATTAAAACCCTGTAGTTACCACTGATTACACTGGAAGGGACCTATAGATCTTGAAAAGTATAAGCTGGGTCAAGGAACTATCTGAAACTGAACTGACCCCACACTGCCCACAACAGCTCCAGAGAAATTCCTAGACATATTTCTATTAAAATTTTTAAGTCCTCTATTACTCCTTTAATTTTCATTTTTATAACCTACTATTACCTTGCCCCCAAAAGACCCTATTTTTAAAGCAAACTTCATATATATATTTTATAATTTTTGTGACTTTTTTTTTTAATATTGTATTTTTGAGAGTCTAACCTCTACTCTAGATTTTTAATCTTTGCTTTTGGTATTTGTTATCAATTTTGTACCTTTAAGAACCCAATCTTCAGTACCCATTTTTATTTAAGAGTGTGATTACTGGCTTGATTGCTTTCTCCCACTTTTGACTCTCCCTTTTCTCTACCAGGTCGCCTCCATCTCCTCCTGCTCCCTTCTCTTCTCTATCCAACACTGTGAATCTCTTTGTGTGTTCAGGGCTGTGGAGAACACTTAGGGAACTGATTACTGGCTATATCAGTCTCTCTCCTTTTGATTCCCCCCTTTATCCTCCTGGCCACCTCTGTCTCCTTCCTCCCTCTTCTGTTCTCTGTGTAACTCCAAGAACCTCTCTGAGGGGTCCAGACTCTGGAGAGCACATAGAGAATTGATTACTGGCTAGCTTGCTCTCTCCCCTTTTGATTCCCCCTCTTCTCCTCCTGGTCACCTCTATCTCCCTCCTCCCTTTTCTCCATGTAACTCTGTTAACCTCTCTGTGTGTCCCTCACTGTGGAGAAGCTTTTCATCATTAACCTAGATGTTTCATCATCAGTGCTGTATAGATGGAGAAGTCTTGAGGCTACTGTAAGAATAAGACTGAAAATCAGAAGCAGGAGGCTTAAGCCCAAACCTGAGAACACCAGAGAACTCCTGACTCCAGGAAACATTAATTGATAACAGCTCATCCAAAAGCCTCCATACCTACACTGAAACCAAGCACCACCCAAGAGCCAACAAGTTCCAGAGCAAGACATATCATGCAAATTCCCCAGCAAAGCAGGAACATAGCCCTAAGCTTCAATATACGGGCTGTCTAAAGTCACACCAAACCCTCAGACATCAAAAAACTCACTACTGGACACTTTATTGCACACAAGAGAGAAGAAATCCAGCTCCACCCACCAGAACACTGATGCAAGCTTTCTTAACCAGGAAACCTTGACAAGCCCCCTGTCCAACTGCACCCACAGCAAGGAACTTCCACAATAAAGAGGAACCACAAACTGCCAAAATATAGAAAGGCCACCCCAAACACAGCAATATAAACAAGATGAAAGGCAGATAAATACTCAGCAGGTAAAGGAACATGTAAATGCCCACCAAACCTAACAAAAGAAGGAGGAGAGTCTACCTGAAAAAGAATTCAGAATAATGATAGTAAAAATGATCCAAAATCTTGAAGACAAAATGGAGTTACAGATAAATAGCCTGGAGACAAGGACTGAGAAGATGCAAGAAATGTTTAACAAGGACCTAGAAGAAATAAAAGAGTCAATCAATAATGAATAATGCAATAAATGAGATCAAAAACACTCTGGAGGGAACCAACAGTAGATTAATGGAGGCAGAAGATAGAATAAGTGAGGTAGAAGATAGAATGGTAGAAAAAAATGAAGCAGAGAGGAAAAAAGAAAAAAGAATTAAAAGAAATGAGGACAACCTCAGAGACCTCTGGGGCAATGTTAAATGCCCCAACATTCAAATCCAGAAAGGCCATCAGAAAATACTTGAGGAGATAATAGTTGAAAAGTTACCTAAAATGGGGAAGAAATAATCACCCAAGTCCAAGAAACCCAGAGAGTCCCAAACAGGATAAACCCAAGGTGAAACCCCCAAGACACATATTAATCAAATTAACAAAGATCAAACACAAAGAAAAATATTAAAAATATCAAGGGAAAAACAAATAACACACAAGGGGATTCCCATAAGGGTAACAGCTGATCTTTCAATAGAAACTCTTTAGGCCAGGAGGGAATGGCAGGACATACTTAAAGTGATGAAAGAGAAAAACCTACAACCCAGATTACTGTACCCTGCAAGGATCTCATTCAAATATGAAGGAGAAATCAAAAGCTTTCCAGACAAGCAAAAGCTGAGAGAATTCAGCACCACCAAACCAGCTCTCCAACAAATGCTAAAGGATCTTCTCTAGACAGGAAACAAAGAAACGGTGTATAAACTCGAACCCAAACAACAAAGTAAATGGCAACAGGATCATACTTATCAATAATTAGCTTAAACGTAAACGGGTTGAATGCCCCTACCAAAAGACAGACTGGCTGAATGGATACAAAAACAGCATGTAACTGCTCCATGAGATCTTTAGTGTACATGTGTCCAAACATTTACAGATTGAAATATATTTTATTTTACTCTATTATGCTTTCTTTTTACTTCTCGTTATATTATCGCTATTTCATTACATTCATTTTTTTAAAAATTGTGTACAGGTAAGTCTGGTGGGCTTCCCAGGCAGTGCTAGTGGTAAAGAACCCATCTATCAATGCAGGGAAACCGAAGAGAGGTGGGTTCGATTCCTGGGTTGGGAAGATCCCCTAGAGAAGGACAGGACAACCCACTCCTGTATTCCTGGAGAATGCCATGGATTCTGTGTGAAATATTTCATAATAAAAAAGTGTTTTTGTTCAAATAGTGCAGGAGCAGTGTGAGTAACATTAACATGTTTGCTTGGCACTGGAGGTGTAGGGGAGAGGACCGTTCATGGATATGACTGAGAGAGAGCGATCAACAGACCAGGATAACAGCTGGTCGCTAAGGGTCAAACACGGCTGAGTGACTTCACTTTGACTTTTCACTTTCAGGCACTGGAGAAGGAAATGGCAACCCACTCCAGTGTTCTTGCCTGGAGAATCCCAGGGATGGGGGAGCCTGGCGGGCTGCCATCTGTGGGGTCGCACAGAGTCGGCCACGACTGAAGTGACTGAGGTGACTTAGCAGTAGCGGTGGCGGAGGTTGCTTCCGAGGCGCTCAGTGGTACAGAGCCCTCCCTGCCAACGTAAGAGATGCAGGAGGCACGGGTTTGATCCCCGGGTGGGAAAGATCCCTTGGAGGAGGAAATGGCAACCTACCCCCATATTCTTGCTTGGAAATTTTCAGGGACAGAGGAACCTGGCAGGCTACAGTCAGTGGGATCACAAAAAGTCTGAGGCGATTCAGTGACTGCAGGCACGCATGGGTGGAGAAAGAGGCCCTTCCGCATCCTGTCCCACCTACATCCAGGTGGAGGGCAAGGCAGTGACATCCGGGTACCCTGGAGGGCCAGTTCGCAAGGTTTCTTAAAAACCCTGAGAGCTGGACCTTCTCTTGATCTTTGGAAATAGTAAAACTAGAGTGATGTATCACTTCGTTTCCACCACAGAGTCGAAAGTCAGCGGTTCACATATCTGAAATCTAGGGTTGACCCGTGGAGAGAGGGGAGCGAGTGTCGCGCCATGCAAAACCGCGTGTGCTGCTTGACTCTGTTCGCGGAAAGCCAGCATTAGGAGAGACGGGGTAAATGGTCTGGAGGCAGAGGGCGGGCTCAGGGAGTGACAGCAGGAGTAAGGACCCACACTTTGGAACTGAGGCTTACAGCAAAACACCGGTTATTCCTGGAAATAGTTTAAGATTTCAGACCCTAAGCGACCGAAATAAAGTTCTTGGGATAAGAAAGAGTCATAGTTCCTGGAGCTACGTTTGAAGTAAGGGCTTTACTACGATAAATATGTCAGATTCCTAGCTGTGCGGTAGAACCAGAGCAAACAAGGCAGAGAAGTGATAAAGTTTACTAGAACTCAGAAGCATGATTTGCAATTGATAAAATGAGGATAATGTAATAGACATAATTGACTTGATATTTGATTACCTAACATTTTAAAGTTACATAATTTTTCCCCTCATTATGTTACAGTGGTAAATGGAAGTGAAAAGATAGGAAAAATATTTTACTACAAAAGTGTCCTCAGGGCAGGAAAAAGAATATTTTGTTGTATGAACTAGTTCTGTTTGAGATATTCATAGTACATTATCAGATTTAAAGAAAGTCTTCCACTGCCAACACTAAATTCATTTCTGTAGTTTGCTTTATCACTAATGAATATCTGATTTTTATTTATCATCGGAAAGTATTTTCAGTGAGAGAAGCTTTTCCAATATTTTAAAATAAAAACCAAGCGTTGTTTATTGCTTTTCCACAACCTATTATAAAAGAGACACATTTCATGTTATAAATATAGATTCAGTTCTTTCAAGGGAAAAAGATTGTCTCCTGTCAGGAGCATCTCCCAGATGTTCAAAATTCTACTTTGGTGGTTTGACTTTGTGTAACAGAACATTAGAACTGCAAGCAGTGCTGAGACTGAGAATTTAATTAGGGACTTCTCTCCAAATTAGTGAATCATAAAATTTGCCAAATGTTAGACACAGACTGCATGATGCACGCAGTCTTGAGAGTTTTTAATATTCAAGCAGTTTTTCTTGGGAAGTAAGAAGAATATGGGATCAGTTGGTTGAAAAAGACACTTTTCTGTACTTAGCTAATTGCACACAAATTTTACATGAAGCAGATTGGAAACCTTATGTTATCAGTTTGACCCATATCATATTGTATAAATCATTCCTGTTGACTTTGCCCAGTATTAAATTTTTGCTAAGCACAACTGAAAGTATATAAGAACAAGTATATTCCTGAATATTAAGTGATATTAAGTGGTATTTATCATCCTTTTCTTTGGTATTCGTAACCACAACCTGTGTGTAAGGCAGAGTACACTAGATGTGAGAGAGACCCACTATCACATTTATTACCTATTTAACACATTTGAGAGCTTAGTGATTGGTCCCAACCAACTAAGTCTCTTTTACCTCCTCTAGCTTTTTTGAGATATTAATGACTTATAATATACGTAAATTTAGAAATACAGTGATGATTTGATATATTTACTGCAAAATGAGTACCACTATAAAGTTAGTTAATATCTTCATCCCATCATATAATTACTTTTTTTTCTTTTGGTGATATTAATTTTTAGGTATATAATACACTATTGTTAATTATACTCACCATACTATTTGTTAAAATCTTAGAACTTTCTCATCCTATAGTAGGAGTTTGCACCTTTTGACTTGACATCTCTTCAGTTTGTCTCTCATAGCAATGCCCTGCCTCTAGAAATCACCATTGTCTTCTCTACAGCCATGAATTCAGCTGTTTCAGAATCCATATCAAGTAAAAATATACAATATTTGTCTTTCTCTGTCTGACTTATTTCACTTAACATTATGCCCTGAAGGCCCATCCAGTTGTTGTAAAAGGCAGGGTTTTCTTCTTTTTATAGTTGAATAATATTCTGGTGTGTCTGTGTGTGTCACGCTTGCTTTATCTGTGTGTTGATGAACACTTAGCTTGTTTCCATGTCTTGGCTATTGTGAATGATGCCACTATAAACATGGGGTGCAGATATTGCTTCATGATAGTGTTTTCATTTCCTTCAAATATATACCTACAAGTGGAATTGCTAGATCATGTGATAGCTGTATTTTCTGTGTTTTGGGAAACGTCCATACTGTTTCCCATGGTGGCTGCACAAAATTGCATTCCCATCGACAGTTACACAAGTGTTATCTTCTCTTCACAGCCTTGCCAATGCTTGCTGTCCTTGTCTTTTGATGGTAACTGTTCTAAGAGGTGTGGGGTGATATTTTGCTGTAGTTTTCCTTTGCATTTCCCTGGTGATTGGTGATGCCAGGCATCTTTTCATGTACCTTTTAGCCATCTGTATATTGTCTTTGGAAAAATGTCTACTCAGAGGATTTACTCATTTTAAAATCAGATTACTTTGTTTGGTATTGACTGATGGTTTTGTTGTTGCTGTGTAGAAGCTTTTTAATGTTATATAGTTCCACTGTTTATTTTTGCTCTTGTTGCTTGTGTTCTTCGTGTCATATCCAAAAGTTTGCCAAGATTTATGTCAAGGAGGCTTTTCCCTGTTTTCTTCTAGGAGTTTTGCAGTTTCAATCTGACATTTAAGTCTTTAATTTATTTCAGGTTAATTTTTGTGAGTGGTATAGCACCAGAATCCAGTTTCTTTCTTCTGCATGTGGTTGTCCAGTTTTCCCACTGTCATTTACTGGAGAGACTATACTCTCCCTAGAGTGTTCTTGGCTCCCTTGTCCAGTTAACCATATATGCATGGATTTAATTCTGGAATCTTTATTCAATTTCATGGGTTTACATGTCTATTTTTATGCCAGTAACATATTGATTTGATTACCATAGCTTTGTAAAGAAAAGTTTGAAATCAGAAATTCTGATGCCTCCAGCTTTGTACTGTTGACCCTCAAACAACTAGGATTTAACCATGCAGTTTCACTTATAAGCAGATATTTTTCTATAGTAAATGCTACAGTACAACATGGTCTGTGTTTAGTTGAATCTATATATGCAGAGGAACCTCAGTTAAGGAGGGCTAGTTGTGAGTTATATACAGATTAACTCCCTGCATTATTCAAGACTCCAGTGTACTTCTTTTTCAAGATTGCTTTGGCTGGATGAGTTCTTTTGTGATTCCATATGAATTTTAGGATTGTTCTTTCTATTTCTGTAAAAAAAAATCATTGGAATTTTTTAGGGATTTTTTTGAATCTGTAGATTGCTTTGGTTAATATAGATACTTTTAACAATATAAATTCTTCTGATCCATGAACATAAAATAGTTTTCTATTTATTTCTATTTTCAATTTCTTTCATAAATGTCTTATAATTTTTAGTATACAGACCTTTCCTCTCATGGGTTAAATTTATTCCTAAGCATTTTATATTTTTGATGCTATTGTAAATGAAATATTTTCTCTATTTCTTTTTGAGATACATATATATCTCAAATACTTTTTGAGATACATACATAATATATATATATTAGTGTATAGACATGCAACGTACTTTTGTAAGTTGACCCTCAAACAACTGGGATTTAATTTTGTATCCTGCTTTTTCTGAATTTTACTGAATTTGTTAATTAGTTCTAATAGTTTTTGTAGAAATTTTAGGATTCCAAACTATTTAAGATTATATTATCTGCAAACACAGATGGTCTTACTTTTTTCTTTATGGTTAAATGCCTTTTCTTTCTTTTTCTTGCTTAATTTCTCAGACTAGGACTTCCAGCACTGAGTTCATTAGGCATAGTGACAGTAGGCACCCTTGTCTTGTTCCTGATCTCAGTGGGAAAGCTTTCAGTCTTTCAGTGTTGAGTATATTTTTGTTAGTTTCTTATATTTGAACTTTATTATGTTGAGCTATTTTCTTTCTGTACCCAATTTAAGAGGTTTTATGTTGAATAAATGTTGAATTTAGTCAAGTGCATTTCCTGCATCTAAGATGATCATAAGATTTTCATCTTTTATGCTACTGTTCTAGTGTATCATTGGAGAAGGAAACGGCAACCCACTCCAGTGTTCTTGCCTGGAGAATCCCAGGGACCGGGGAGCCTGGTGGACTGCAGTCTCTGGGTCGCACAGAGTCGGACACGACTGAAGCGACTTAGCAGCAGCAGCAGCAGTGTATCACATGTATTGGTTTGCAAATGTTAAATCATTCTTTTTTTTAATTATTTTTATTCTTTTTATTAAATTTATTTATTTTTAAATTACAATACTGTATTTGTTTTGCCGTACATTGACATGAATCAGCCATAGGTGAACACAATCTCCCAATGCCGAAGCCCCCTCCCACCTCCCACCCCACATCCTCTACTTGAATCATCCTGTGCATCAGCCCCATGCATCCTGCATCCTACATTGAACGTAGATTGGCGCTTCGTTTCTTACAAGAAAATATACATGTTTCATTGCCATTCTCCCAAACCATCCCACCCTTTCCCTCTCCCTCAGAGTCCAAAAGTCCACTCTATACCTCTGTGTCTCTTTGTTGTCTCACATATAGGGTCATCATTACTGTCTTCTAAATTCCATATATATGTGTCAGTATACTGTATTGGTGTAAATCATTCTTGTATCCCAGGAATGAATCCTGCTTGATCATGGTGTTTGATTCTTTTAATGTACTGTTGAATTTTGTTTACTAGTACTTTTTAAAGAAATTTTACTCACATAAAACACCTTATATATATAACAATCTGTTTTATGCTAATAACTTTTGTCTACAAAAATTTTACACTTCCCACCATAACTTACGTTTTGATACCACAATTTACCAACTAAACCTTTGGTAAATGCTTTTCTGTATCTTTCTCCAAAAGTGAAAATAGTTTGAATTTCAGCTTTGCCTCTCTTTGGTTGCTGGTCTTTGGATATAATTATGGTCAGTGTCTTAATTTCATTATATGCAAAATAAATGTCTGGATAGATGACTTCCACAGATTTAATAACCACAGCATTGTCTGCATTGTTTGGCAAGAGCTTCGTTTTCTATTTATAAAGAAAGTAAAGAGCTATAGTAGAGAATTATAGTGTAGTGAAAGAAAGAAGAGTTTGAGGTCAGACAAAGAGGGTGTGTGACTGGACAAGGACCACAAAGGAAACAAGAGACATAAATTACAACTCTTCTTTAGAAATTAACATAACCCTGTGATATTTGTCTGCAATGTGGGATTTTATGTTACAGAGCTTTTAAATCTGGCTTCTTTTATTGAAACTGTAGGAAACAAAACTAAAACAATTTTCACAAGAATAAGCATGGGGCAATAGACAAAGAAGCAGGAAGAATTCCAGCCAAACAAGAAATAAATTTCCCTTCAAATTAAAATTACAGTACAATTACAATATACACAGAGTTCAAACATTCCTAGAGCTTGAAACAAAATGGCCCTAAATTATGTTACCTAATGTATGGTTACTTAAAGTAGAAGGCTAGGTCAAAAAAAAAAAAAGTGTTTTTCTTCCACATCCCAGAGTTGTTTCCAAACTAAACAGTCTTGAAAACGTAACTTCATGAAGCAGTGTAACAAATAAGAAATGGACTCTGAAAATTCTTTGTATGGGGATCCTTAGTTTACAATCCAGTATTTTTAATCTAGTATTTTTAAGAAGGAAAATTGTACAAAGACATTTGTAGTGCCAGTTTTTAAAGCATCTTGGCAGATATACCATTGCTTTCCAGTCAGGAGTCTGTCTTAATCCTCAGTTAATGAGAAATGATCCCTTTTGGTTCAGAGACTTTGAGTCAGATACTCGAAGAATGGTAAAACCTGGTGGACCTTGAAATAGTGCAGTTTGTTAAATAAACAGTTCACATGTACACTCAGAGTTGTGTCAGTTGAGGGTTTGGGCTTTCCAGGTGGGTCAGTGGTAAAGAATCTGCCTGCAGCACAGGAGACAAGGATTCAGTCCCTGGGTCGGGAAGATCCCCTGAAGACAGCAACCTGTTCCAGTATTCTTGCCTGAAGAGTCACGGGTAGAGAAGCCCTGCAGGCTACAGTCCATGTGGTCCCAAGAGTCAGATACAAGTGAGTGAGCATGCAGTTGAGGATTACATGGTGGCTACAATCCCAACTTCAGTTTTGATTTGTTTTTTCTTTGCCACCTCAGAAATGAACTCACTAACTTTCTTAATAGAATAATTGGTAAATGAATAAAGAATGAAAAACTCCATTTGTAAAATACTTACAATGGGTTAATCACTGTTTTAAACTCTTTGCCTTCATTGTCATTTAAGTCTTATGTTACCTTTTGAGACATGATTATTCCATCTACATGGAAGCAAACTTTCTAAGATCACATTAAGAATAAGTGGGGCAGTTTATCCCTCCGCCATGTCCCCCTTGGTAACCATAATATTGCTTTCCACCTCTGTGACTCTATTTCTGTTTTATAAATAAGCTCATTTGTACCATGTTTTAAGATATCACATAAGATTGTAAATCAACTATGAAAGTCAAAGTGTAGTTGCTAACTGGTGTCCAACTTTTTGCAACACCATGGACTATAGTCTGCAAGGCTCCTCTGTCCATGGAATTATCTAGGCAAGTGGGTAGCCATTGCCTTCTCCAGAGGATCTTCCTTACCCAAGGATCTAATACCTGTTTCCTGCATTTCAGGCAGATTATTTACTGTTTGAGCCACAAGGGAAGCCCAATATTCCAATAAAAATGTTTCAAAAGTAAGAGGGAAAATTATAAATTGAGATGTATGGTTTATTTCCACTTTTGCAAAATAAAAATATTAAAGCTTAAAAACAGCCAGGCAGAGCTGAGATTTGAGATCAGATTTCTCTGATGTAGTCAGCACTCATTTTCTGTGCTACAAGTGTTTGTAGTCACAGCAATAACACCCCACTGGGTTTAATTTCTAGAAATCAAAAACCTATTCATCTTACTGTGTTGTGCTGTGCTGTGCTTCAGTCATGAACAACTCTTTGGAACCCCATGGTCTGTAGCCCGCCAGGCTCCTCTGTCCATGGGATTCTCCAGGCAAGAATACTGGAGTGGATTGCTGTGCCTTCCTCCAGCGGATTTTCCAACCCAGGGACTGAACTCACATCTCCTGCTTTCCTGCATTACAGGCAGATTCTTGACTCACTGAACCACCTGGGAAGCCCCTTAATCTTACTACTAAATTAATTATCCCTAGATGAACCAGTTATTACCTGCTGCCTCTTGCTGGCCTGAAAAATGGGAACAAATAGTTCTCTCCTGTTTCTTGGCCATGTTTTGATACTCAATTAATGTTTCTGGACTGCTGTGAAGTCTTCTTTCAGTATTAATGGAAATTTCATTCTGTGAATAAAATGGATAGTTTGAAGGTCCTTTCTGCTTCTATGAAGAGGGTTTTAATTGCTTACCACTGAAGTTCAAGTCCACTTACAGTTCAATATGCTATTCTTGGATATATTTCCCACTAAGTTCAGTATCACTTGGACCTAAAATCTTATTGAGGATAAGTAGTGAATTGAATACTTTACAAAATGCTATGCAAGCTCAAAATATAATCATTATCAATTTTAGCAATCAGCCTATTTCAGTATTGTTAGTGCATTTCATTGCTATACTCATAGACTTTCCTGATTTTATCTCTCATTTTTGCTGACCTTGAGCATATTAATATTATGTGAAAGCTATATATAGCATAATCCTCAGTAACTATTACATAGTTTTTGATCTGGAAATCCTAGTGCATTTAATTCAAATTCTTAACAAAATCTATTAATTAAGTTTAATAATTCATAAAGGAAAATACTGAAAATATGGCCACTCTAAACCAAGGTATTGCTCATAATAGGCTACTTTATGCCATGGTAATTAACTAAACCCTAATTTCCAATGCAGTCACAAAACAAAGGTTTTCTTCTTGCTCATACTACTTGCTCATTACAGCTAGTGGGGTGGGGGACCTACTCCACATTGTCAGACAGGGATTCTAATTGATGCAAACTCTTAATACTGTATAACTGCACCGTCTAAAACAAAGTAATCTTGTTTACTGTGGCATGACAAAAGGAGCCCTAGAATCTTGAATCTTTTACTATTTTTCACTGCTTCAGCCCCTGATGTCACAGGGGTCACCCAACCAACACTTCATTGGCCAGAGCTAATCCTAGGACTCTACTTATTTTCAAGGATGCCAGAAAATATATGGAAGTAAATGAACTGCTTGGTGAAGTTTATTGTTGTTACCATAAACAGGAACCATTTAAGTCCCAACTGTGTCTAACTAGCCAGCTTTTAAGAGCCCAGTAAAACAACATTTATTCTTTAGAGTCACTACTAGCAGCACAGGTCATTCTAAACATGTTTACTAAATTCACCTGTGAATGGCACAACCTTGCTTCTTCTTTATTTAATTCAATTTACAGTGCCATAACCTGTACAGGTTTTCTATGACACAGGTTGGAAGAATCCACAAAACAATGTAGAAAACTGGAACTTTTAGAAATCAGATAAACATCCTAAAGCAATAAAGCTAGTTAGCGGTAAACCTGTGAATTCAAAATGGGCCTGTCTGAATATGAGACACTTTCTGTCAACTAGAATGGGCTTCCTTTATGTTACAGACTTAGATTTATGCAGCTTTGAAGAGGATTAGCACAGATACTTTCTTTCCCAAGCACCAGCTCCTTCCCAAATTAAAACAACTACCAGATCTCAGCTATAGTAGCATTCTAATAACTGATTTCTTTTCACACCCTGGAAGGAGAATACCAACCTATCATGATTCTAGAAACAAATAATATCTCATATATGAAATTGAGCTGTAGTAGTCAAAAGATGGTGTGAAGTATTGGATAGCCCTTACACCATGGTAGGCCATTAGTAGAAAATAACAGAGACTTTCCAATATTAGCCAATACTTATTTTGGTATATGATGTTCTTACTGACTCAAGACCCACATTTGAAAATTCTGAGTCTGCTCATTTTCAAGTTTCTACATGGAGAAATATCAAGGAAGTATTATTTACCTTTAAATTCATCCTTTGGAATCTACAGGATAATCTAGCTAAAATGTGAGAAATAAAAATTCTGTGACATGTTAAATATGACCATTGTTTGAGATGTGTTACATTCAGATAAACTTAGAACTTTTCCTCTAATAAAAGAAAATGTTTGTCATTTTAATTTTGACAAGTTTATGCCTGAGCTATTATAGTCTACTTTCTTCGAGTAATTCTTTAAACATTACATCGTATTTTAAAATGATTGTTAGAAGCAGGCTTTATAATAGTATGTAAATCACTTCAAAACACTGATACAAAGAATTGTCAAGAAATTTGTTTTTTGAAACATTTTTGTGTCTAAATTATTTTTCCTTGAAACAGGTTCACAACTAGGAATGTTTATTCATTTGTCTTTTGTACACTGGGTAGAAATCGTATTGTTTCAGGGTATAACATGTTAATATTCCGTATATCCAGAAACCAACTACTTAGTAACATCAATCATCCAGGGTCCCCCAAAACAGAAAGATCCCAGACCAGCTAAACTATATAACACCAAATATGTTCATTTATTTTAGGAGGAGGGTCTAATCTGAGACATACTCCAACCTATTTGTATTTTAGATAGAATTTTACTGTACTCAATAGTGTCATTCACTAAGATGGAAATAGGAAATTTTTAAAGAGAGGAGACTTATAAAAGCAGGTAGGTTCAACATCTTTTGTATGTTCGTTTAGTTGCTACACATATAATTGTAGCCAGAGTAAGAGTCAAGGCCAAAGGTTGACACTTGTATTTGGTATAAAGTGCAAGTGCTGCCAGGATGTTCTTATCATGGCAGGTATACTTTAGATTTTAGTACCAGTGTGGTGGTAGAGAATGGGGTAGAGGTGAATAAACATGGATCTGGCATTTAGGTAAACACTGGGGCTTATAGGATGCATTGGGGATTGCATTGAATGAGGGGAACAAGCATGAGAGGGCTGAAGTAGAAATCAAAGAGCATAACGCTGAAGTCAAATAACCAAATTCACATGTTTTTCTAGAATATATGTATGTACCTGGGTCTGTATGGCAAAGAACAAAACCTTCAAAAGAGCAATTCATAGCTTAGTTTACAAAAGAGCCTTTTTGCCCTTGCCATAATTTTAAGGCAGAAAGCACCCAAAACTCTGACATTAAATGGAAAGAGGTACATTCAGACATTGTATTTATCTTTCCCATTCTTCATTCCTAAAAAAAAATATAATCAACACCTAGATTCTGTCCCTTGAGATAAGTCACTAATCAGACCTTTTACTTTAACAAAATAAAAGCCCTTTTTATGGACAGAAAAATGATAGGAAACTGAGACAAGAAAAATGATCTCAGGTATCTATGTGCCAAAAGAAAAATTTGAGATTTTAAGAAATTGTAATTTGTTTTTATAGTTTTTTAAATTATAGTTTCTATAGTTTTTATTGTGTCCTAATATTGAAAATTCTGTCATATGTGTATATGACAGAAACAAATACCCATATAGCTAGACAGATAGATATAGATAGGTACATATACTCCTGCACGTTTGATATTGGTCCAATAGGGATCAATCCTTCTGTTGCTAACTAGAAAATCTGACATGGATATATATGCTTAAATGTTTGGAGTTACAGTGAGCAATCAGAATAGTGAAGAATTAGACATTCTTTGTTGATAAAAAGTAGTCAAAAAGTTTAAATACACAAATATGAAGTAAAGAATAAAGACATTCTTAAAACAGAAAAAAATAAAGAGCAAAGGAAGAAGTAAAACTGTCACTATTTTTGGAAGACATGATAATATATATAGAAAAACTAAAGACTCCACCAAAAATTAACTATTAGAACTAATAAATGAATTTAGTAAGTTTGCAGGATACAAAACTGATATACAAAATCTGTTTAATTTCTATACACTAACAAACTCTCAGAAGGAGAAGTCGAGGAAATAATCTCACTCGAGCTGCATCAAAATAAGTTAACTCAAAATAAATTTAATTAAAGAAGTTAAAGATTTGTACACTGAAAACTACAAGAAAATATAAAAGAAACTGAAGACACAAATAAATGGAAAGATAGTCCATGCTTGTGGATTGAAAGAATTCATATTGTTAAAATGACCATACTACCCAAAGCAATTAACAGATTCATTGATTTCATATCAAAATATCAATGTCATTTTTCACAGAACTAGAACAAATAATTCTAAAGTTTGTATGGCCAAAACAATCTTGAGAAAGAAGAACAAGCTAGGAGTATCACACGCCTGATTTCAAACTATACCACAAAGCTATAGTAATCAAAACAGTGTGGTATTGCTATAAAAACAACTATATATCAATGGGAAAAAAATAGGGAGTCCAGAATAAACTCAAACTTATTTGGACAATTCATTCAGAAAAAAAAGGGAAGTAAGACTACTTAATGGGAAACAGACAGTTTCTTCAATAAAAGGTGTTGGGGAAACTAGACCACGGCCTTACACCATATACAAAAATTAACTCAAAACAGATTAAAGCTTGGCTATAATACCTGAGGGGTTCCCTGATAGCTCAGTTGGTAAAGAATCCACCTGCAATGCAGGAGACCCTGGTTCAATTCCTGTGTCTGGAAAAGCCACTGGAGAATGGATAGGATACCCCACTCCAGTATTCTTGGGCTTCCCTTGTGGCTCAGCTGGTAAAGAATCGCCTGCAATGCAGGAGACCTAGGTTTGATCCCTGGATTGGGAAGATCCCCTGTAGAAGGGAAAGGCTACCCACTCCAGTATTCTGGCCTGGAGAATTCCATGGACTGTATAGTCCATGGGGTCACAAAGAGTTGGACACAACTGAGTGACTGTCACGTCACATAAAACTGAAACCATAAAATCCTAGGGGAAAAAAAAACCATAGGCAGTTAGCTCCTTGATGATGTTCTTAACAGTGTTTTTGGATATAATTCCAAAGGCAAGGGCAGCAAAAGAAAAAGTAAATAAAACTGCACAAACTAAAACATTTTTTGCACAGCAAAGGAAAGCATCAACAAAGTGAAAGGCAGCTTACTGAATGCAAGAAGATATTTGCAAATCATATATCTAATAAGGGGTTAATATTCAAAATATACAAAGAACTTATACAACTCAATAATAAAAAAGCAGACAATCTGATAAAAAAAATGGGCAGAAGATTTGGATAGACTTTTTTTCCAAAGGAAACACACAAATGACTCAGGTCATATGAAAAAAAAAATGTTCAACATCACAAATCATCAGGGAAACAAATCAAACCCAGGAGATGTTACCTTATACCTGTCAGAATTGTTATCATGAAAAAAAAGGTAAAAATAATGTTGCTGAGGATGATGCAGGGAAAAGGAAACCCTCATGCACATTGGTGGGAGTGTAAATTGGTGAAATTACTATTAAAAGTAGTATGGTGTTACCTCAAAAAATAAAAATAGAATTAATGTATGGCCTAGCAATTTCACTTCTAGGCATCTTCTGAAAGAAGAAAACACTAATTTGATTTGAATATATGCACTCCTGTGTTTGTTGAAGCAATATTTGTAATAGCCAAGATGTGGAAAAAGTGCCCAACAGAAGACAAATGGATAAAGAATATGTGATATGTATATCACATTTATATATATCTAATAAAATACTAGTCAGCCAAATAAAAAAATGAAATTTTGCCATTCAAGACAGCAGAGATGGACCTAGAGGGTATTATGTTCAGGGAAACAAATCAGATAAAGATAAATATTATATAGTTTCATTTATGCATGGAATCTTAAAAACAAAACATACTCACAAAACCATACCAAATCCAGGCTCATAAAAATGAGAACAGACTGGGGGTTACTAGAGGGTAAAGAAATTAGGGGTTGGGGATGGTGAAATAGGTGAAGAGGACCGAGGTAAAAACTTTATTTTATAAAACAAGTCATGGAGATGTAATATTCAGCAAGGAGACTGTAGTCATAATATTATATTAACTTTATATGGTGACAGATGGTAACTAAACTTACTTACTGTGGTGATTGTTTGGCAAGTTGTACATACATTCACACTACGCAGTAAATTCTACATAGATAAGAATTATCTTTTTTTCTCCACAACTCTTTCTAGCATTTAGAACAATGTCTGACATAGAATCAGTTCAGTTCAGTTGCTCAGTCGTGTCCATCGCTTTGCAACCCCATGGACTGTAGCCTGCCAGGCTCCTCCATCCATGGGATTTTCCAGGCAAGAACACCGGAGTGGGTTGCCATTTCCTTCTCCAGGGGATCTTGCCGATCCAGGGATCGAACCCAAGTCTCCCTCATTACAGGCAGATGCTTTACCATCTGAGCCACCAGGGAAGCCCCATAGGCATTTAATAAAATTTTGATGAATGAAGGGTGGACCACAGTACAGACTATTGTGACAATATCTTTATTCATTTACTCTTTCTTTATACTAGATATATCTTTATACTAGATTAGTGACCACTTAATTTAACAAGCTGTGATCAACTCAACTTTGATCGTTTGTTTAGTTTTTAGTTATTTTAAGACTAGTGGCCATTGTGTTTCAAATTCGGCCCAAGAAATAATCCAATCTAGTTCATCTAATGCTTACTACCTTGTCTCATTAGAAATGATAATTTCTATTTTAACCTAACTCTATACTCTCAAGAAAAGTTAAAGTCAAAATTCAAAAACTGGTTTAATAGTAGATTTAAATTGCTACATTATTTTTATGACATCTCTGTTTCCATCATTTATCCTACTTATTTTTACTGTCTTTGAAAGGTTTGTTTTCATTGCCTTTAAAGCTTCCTTTGAGAGCAGAGAACATTATCGCCCTTAACTGTCTTCAGTCATATTTACTGGCAGGAATCTAAAGAGGGAGGAGAAAAATGAAAATGAGATTGTACATTTTTAGAAACTAGCCTCTACATTTCTCATATAAAGTTATACTCATCAATTTATCATATATTTATTGAGAACCCACAGTCCTGTGTACTTGCTGAGGGCTGAAGCACAGAGAATAGAAAAGATTTCTTACCTTCTAGTACCTCATAGTCTAGTACGGAAACTTCATATTTTTAAATTGAGTCAGAGGAACGTAAATTCATTATAGATTTAGCAATCTGTTCTGTGAGAAAATATTATTCATAAGTTGAAAAAGAAAAGAGAAATTATTAGGTGTTCTTTCAGTGAAGTGCTGGGCTTGACTCTTGATTGGGCTATTTTATGGCTCTATTTGGGCATTGGTTCACTTACAGATTTTTTTTCAACAGAGATACAAATACTGGTAGAAAAATAACTCTAAAAGTTTATTTTTCCTTGAGACATCAGCCAATTTTGTAACTCAAAAAACGTTAGTTTTCATTCCAATCGCAAAGAAGGGCAATGCCAAAGAATGTTCAAATTATCATACAATTCCACTTATTTCACATGCTAGCAAGGTAATGTTCAAAATCCTTCAAGCTAAGCTTTAGTAGCACATGAACCAAGAGCTTCCAGATGTACAAGCTGGGTTTAGAAAAGGCAGAGGAACCAGGGATCAAATTACCAACATCTGTTGGATCATAGAGAAAGTAAGGGAATTCCAGAAAAACATCGACTTCTGCTTCATTGACTACACTAAAGCCTTTGACTTTGTGGATCACAACAAACTGGAAAATTCTTAAAGAGATGGGAATACCAGACACCTTACCTGTCTCCTTAGAAGCCTGAAAGCAGATGAAGAATCAACAGTCAGAACCAGACATGGAATAATGGGCTGGTTCAAAACTGAGAAAGGAATTCACAAGGCTGTATTGTCACAGTGCTTATTTAACTTCTATACAGAGTACATTATGTGAAATGCCAGGTTGGATGAATCACAAACTGGAATCAAGATTGCCAGGAAAAATATCAACAACCTCAGATGTGTAGATGATACCATTCTAATGACGGAAAGTGAATAGGAACTAAAGAGCCTCTTGATGAGGGTAAAAGAGGGAAGTGAGGAAACTGGCTTGAAACTCACCATTCCAAAAATGAAGATCATACCATCTGGTCCCGTTATATCATAACAGATAGATGGGGAAGAAGTGGAAACAGTGACAGATTTTATTTTCTTGGACTCCAAAATCACTGCAGATGGTGACTGCAGCCATGAAATTAAAAGATGTTTGCTCCCTAGAAGGAAAGCTATGACAAACCTTGACAGCATATTAAAAAGCAGAGATATCACATTGCCACAAATGTTCATATAGTCAAAGCTGTGGTTTTTCCAGTAGTCATATATCGAGAGTTGGACCATAAAGAAGGCTGAGTGCTGAAGAATTGATGCTTTCAAGCTGTGGTGCTAGAGAAGACTCTTGAGAATTCCTTGGACAACAAGGAAATCAAACCAGTCAATCCTAAAGCAAATCAAGCCCAAACAGTCATTAGAAGCTGAAGTACCAATACTTTGACCACCTGATACAAAGAGCCAGCTCATTGGAAAAGAGCCTGATTCTGGGAAAATTTGAGGGTAGGAGGAGGCAGGGGTGACAGAGGATGAGATGGTTGGATGGCATCACCGTCTCAATGAACATGAGTTTAAGCAAACTCAGGGAGATAGTGACATACTAGGAAGCCTGGTGTGCTGTAGTCCATGGGGTCGCAAAGGGTCAGACACAACTTAGAACAACAGCACCTTATCTTAACATTCTTTTATTAAATTACACATATATCTATTACAGTGGAGTACTGGAACCAACTCAGACTGGTTCATGAGAATCAATTATTTAATTTTCAAGAATTTTGAAAGTTCATTATTTTTTCATTGGAAACTTAAAATCAGCCATAATTGGAGTACTTGGACTACAAAATTGGCGGACACTATGTGTCAGGGCTTTTGTTTGTTTCCTGAAAAGTGGTTGAACCAGTTTTATTCCCTTATTGGTTCCCTCATTAAACGATGAATTAAATCCAATTAATTATTTAAATAAAGTTTTATGTTCCCTTTTGTCTTTGTAACCACCATGGTTTTTAACTTCTTAAAAATTATACTCTAACAATTGATGTCTCTTGCCTTTCTCAGGAATTGTTGAGCCATCATTCTACTATGTAAAATAAGGACTTGATCTTCATTGTCACTGGAAAAATCAGAGTGCTAGCTCAAGGTGGCCTGTTTCAGAAGGACAGTGTAAAAGCTCATAGCTGTTAACAATTCGTATTAACTAAAGGTTAAGAATAGGCAAAATAATATACAGTTACCATACTGATAAACAATTGAATGACCTAAATTTGCCAGTCTGACTTTACAGAGTTGTAAAAGTTTCATTCTCTTTTAATGTGTAGGTCTATTGCCAGGAAATTAACATTTTTCAGTGTATTCTCAGCTATTTCTGAGGATGTCATTTACTAGTTCCACTGAGCCTCTGAAGATGTAAATTCAAATCTTCACTTTTCAGAGAGAGATTACTACTACTTAAAAGCTTTGCTGTTCTCTTATACAAACGTTCAAAAACTCTTTTAGTCCAGGCTTAACCATAATGATTTACTTTTATTTTTACAGAGCATTTTAAAAAATAATCACTTTAGAGAACTAAAAAGGTCTTTTGAGATAATAAAATACAGGTCTTCTTATCAGCATTTCACAGATAAGAAAACAAAGACCCAGGGCCTTGGGAAATTTTACATGCCCTGCTAGGCAATTATGAAATGACTTGGCTGTGGCATTCTGTGTAAAATGTGGAAAACAGAATGCAGACTTTAAATGAATAGAAAATAGCTTTATAGTACTAAGTTAAAAAGTATACAAGCAGTACATATATAAGCATCATAATCACAAGGCCAAAATTGAAGCTAAAGTTCAATTCTTAAATTGTTTTATTTTCTATGTATATTCAGCTAACAACTCATAATTACCAAATCTGGCAAGCAGAGAAAACATTGGTTGATTTAAGATACTTAGTTTTTGTGTTTAAATTTTTAATTTGTATATTTGCCATGGAGCAATTCTTGGCTCTTGATAGAAGTATCATTGTTCCTTAGGTATAGGCTTAATTAGCTGCATGGACTTCTTTATAGTTTCGCCATTTGGCAGTAATTCCTTTTTTTTTATTATGAGGTTTTGCTGATTTTTTCACATCACCAGTTGATTTTTTTTTAAGTCACTATTGTGTTTTTCACAGTTGGATGTTAATTGTGGCTTTTGAAATAACTATCTAATGAAGCTGAGTCATTTTAAAGCTTTTTCATTGAATAAAAACGCTTTGGGTAGCCAAGGTAATTTCAGGAAAGCACTTTGATGAAGATTCTGCTTTTAGGATTATATAAATGTTTGTTTAGGATTACAGAAAGTTTCTGAGAGGGGAAAAAAAAAAGGTTTAGTGAGAGTAAATTTGGCTAAAACCTTCCCTTTTACTTCACTCTGCACATGGAAAATACAGTTGTAGTAAGCCCAGCTTCATAGATATCTTGGAAGAAATAATTATTACTGGAGAGAATCTGCATAAGTTTGACCATCAAATCAAAATGCAGAGTATAATAAATCATAAGGACTATTATTCTCTTTGTTTTCTCCTATGTGTGCATGTTCAGTTGCTCAGTCATATTCAACTCTTTGTGACCCCCACAGACTGTAGCCAACAGGCTCCTCTGTCCATGGGATTTTCCTGGCAAGAATACTGGAGTGGGTTGCCATTTCCTCCTCCAGAGGAGTTTCCTGACCCAGGGGTCGAACCCATGTCTGCTGCATCTCCTGCACTGCAGGCAGATTGTTTACCACCGAGCCACTGGGGAAGCCAATGCAAATAGCACTTTAATTTGCAGCATGATTGCTTAGATTTTGTCATTTTCTTGGTTGGTTTCAAGAGAGAAATGAATGAAATAGGAAATAAAGCTTTGATCTTATTGTGTTTATCAGAAATAAAGGCCTAAAGGCAAAAGTCAAGTAATAATAATAAAAGAAACCAAGGGTACCTTTGTACTTTTTCCACTTGGCTAGGTTGTATTGCATTTCCCAGAATGCCCTCCGTTATGTTTCCAGATAGGATGGTCCATGAGGAAGATTCTTGGGAGATTTATAGGGCAGAAAGGAAGCAGCAGACATTTTGTAGCTCAAATATGTTGTTCCTGATTTACTGACTCATCTTGTGAAATATAAGGTAAAAATACAAACAGCTGCTGAACCTGCAGCTTTTTTATCTTGCCACACATTCTCCTTCAGTTTCTCTGACTCCTGGGCCACGTGTAAGCGCATTTAGTTCTTAGAGGTAGTGCCTGGCTTCTGCAAGACACCCATGTCCCCTGCAATAGAAGCGACAAAAACTGGCATGGGTTTCAGTACTTTCTCACGGAGTTACAGCTTATGCTTGCAAATTCCAGGTTGTTCTCGGTCTCTTCCACTTGACATTTATCTTCCCTTCCCAGATGCTTGCTCTGAAAATTGCAAACTCAGATGTAAACAGTCTTACAGAGAGTAACCAGCTACACAGAGCAAAATCCCACATGTATATATGTATACCTATCTATCTATCTGTATATATATATCTCCTAGTGTTTATACTTCTATAGTCGAAACTTGAATGATACAATGCCTCTTTGGAAATGGGGGAGAAATTTGAAAAGTAGAATAAATACCAATACAAGATTTCTAGCACAGTAATCAAAAATATTAGAGACCTCTTCTACAAAAAGTTGCCCACATCCCTAGTTGAATCCTAGTCTCCCACGCTCTCATGTAACAGATAAGCTGGGAGAACACACAGCATCAGATACTTTCAGGGAAATACCAACAGACCCCAAATAAGGAAAAGGGAGTCTTGAACAAGTTGCCATTTTTATATCTGAGCAAATAGAAGCTTTGGATAGAGTTGATCCTATATGATAAGATGAAAAGAAATAGCATGATAACTAGATGAAAATTCAGATGAAGAAAATGCAAGAAAGAATTTTAATTATATAAGATAGAGAAGCAATCCAGTATAGGAAAGAGAAGAAAACATTCCACAACATTTGTTTTGTATGTAGAAAAAAAAATTAAAAGAAAATGAAATCAGTGAAACAAAATGAAACATTACACCAACAGAATATGATTAATAATGCAGATTTAAGTCAGTAAAGTAAGGATAAAACACTACAGGTCCACAAAACTAATATAAATTAGAAGAAGCAAGAAGCCACACATTGGGTTAAAGCCTAGTTAGAAGCATGAAGGAAAGGGTCAAGATAGTTACAGTCAGGGCAGATGAAATGACAGTGATTCCCTTTGAGATAGCTAATAGATATGGTTAAATGGATAACGGTCAATAGAGCTTAAGATTATTAGCAGTGTGAAAAATGTATACAATGTGTAATAAAATAATTTTCCTGAAATAATTATTTTTAATCCATCAGAGTGCTGAAAATGATAGTTTGAATTCTCAAACATTCTTGAAAATTTAATTTGATATAATATTTTTAGAAATCATTTTGAGAATTAAATTATCTTAAATTCTTTCTAAAATTTGAAATGACTACTTTCTCTAGGCTCTGTTTTCATTTCATAACAGAAAGTATAATTGTAAATTACATGACATAACCCAAAATACCAATTTTCAAAAGGGATAACTTGGAACTTATTGCACCACTTTAAAATTTTCTTACCATCAAAAGCACATTAAAAAGTCAAGAACTGGATAGTTGTGAGGATCTGTAGATATTTATTAGAAGAGAACTGATGCTATAAATAAGTTTTCCACTGACCCCACATACACATAATCATACATTCACACAGAGGTTAAGGATGGGTAGACTTCTCCCTTTCCTCAGTGCTGGAGATCTGGTGGTAACAGAATCACTATGTGAGTTTGACAACAATTCCAGAATTTGAGAAGTGGACTGGTGAAGGATTTCCCAGGTGGCATTAGTGGTAAAGAACCTGCCTGCCAGTGCAGGAGACATTAGACATACAGGTTTGATTGCTGGGTTGGGAAGATCCCCTGGAGGAGGGGATGGCAACCCACTCCAATAGTCTTGCCTAGAAAATCCCATGAGAGGAGCCTGGTGGACAGGGTCTACAGGGTCTACAGGGTCACAAAGAGTAGGACATGGCTAAAATGGCTTAGAACACATGCACATGGGCTTGTATCTGACTTTTGCCAGATATGAGTGAGAGAAATGGACTACCAAGCAGAGTGCAAAGTGAAGGGGATGTGATATTTTGGGTTTGCCTGTGGTTCCAGGATGGATTTGAATGAAATATTCACTCGTGTTTATTGTGAACCTTTTGTAGGTCAGCTAAGGGAGGGAGCTTGCCTGGAGCTATTTGACTTCTTTCAAAGAAGACTATCTACATGGCCTGTAGGACACCAACAGAGAAAGTTTACATGGAAAGGATGATGGGAGAACCAGAGACTGAAGGTAATGCATCTGCCAGAGAAATAGAATATATCAAGATCAACTGAGTTACATTTGGAATGTCCTAGTAGGAGACATTTTAAAACCCCATGGAAGGTACACGAGAGAAAGGTCAATTTTTCTGACAATTCTACAAAGCCAAAAAGTATATTTCAACAATACCAGTCAAATCAGAAATTTCTGTTCCATTCTTTCTTCCTTTTTGTGTCAACCTATATGGTCTTTAAAAGTTACTGGCAAATGAATAGAAGGGAAATAAAGACAGAAACAAAACACTCTAGAGCCTAAAATCAGGTAGCGATTCTTTGTAGACTACACTTGGTGGCAGAGATGAGAGAAGCTTGAACAAATATGGATGTGTGATTAATATATCATAATTTCTTAATGAAACCTGTAATTTATACAGGAACATCTATTATCTAAGGGAGACTAGAAAATCACAGGGCTGTCAGAGTTTTTATTAGTGAAAGAGGAAAACGTTTTTCCCCAATAAAAAGATTAAAATGACAGTGGAAAATTTTAAATTATAAGCATTTTGAAGTTTCATTAAAGTATAACAACAAAAAAAATCATGTCATAAGGCACAGTTCATTAAAGTTCTATAAAGCAACCATAACCTTATTAACACTCTTACATTTACTTACAATTAACACTCTTACCAAGATACATCAGCAGCATCCCCAAAGCCCCACTCATATCCCCTTTGAATCACCTCAGTCAATGTAACTACTTTTCTAACTTCTGAAATCATAAATTAATTTTGCCTATTTTTGAACTTTATAAAAGTGAAATCATATGATGTGCATTCTTTTGTGTCTAGCTTCATTCACTCAACTTTATGATAATCTTCCATATTTTTGCATGTAATTGTAATTTTCTTGATTCTCATTTCTGTATAGTATTCTTCTGCATCAAGGGTTCACCATAATATGGGCCATGAGCCAAATTCCACTCACCCCCATGACTTACAAGATAAAAACAGTTTTTACCATTCAAAAGAAGAACATTATTTCAGGATACATGAAAAATTTTAAGAAATTTAAGTTTTAGTGCTGATTAAGGTTTTATTGCATATCCATTTGTTTATGTTGTCTATAGCTGTTTTTAAATCTACATTGATGGAGTTGAGAAGTTGTGACAGAGACCATGCTGGCCAAAATAACCTAGAGTATTTACTATCTGACACTTGAGAGAAGAAAGTTGGCCAATCCCTGTTTTATGTGAATGAAGCACCATTTATTTATTTTACTATTGAAAAGCATCTGGGTAGTTTCCACTTTGGGGATATTACAAATAATGCTGCTATGAATATTCTTACACATTTCCTCTGTGAAAATATGTGTGTATCTATTACATATATTGCATGTTTTTATCATGATTCAGTGTAAGATTTTTCCATATGCATTTTCTGTATCAGTCGATATGATCATGAGTGTTTTCTTCTTTAGCCTGTTAATATGATAGAGCATATTATTTGATTTTCAAATATTGAAACAACCTCATATCCCTGTATTTAGCTCCACCTGGGTATCATGTATAATTCTTTTATATATTGCTGAATTCTATTTGCTAATATTCTGTTAAGGAATTTTGCATCTATACTCATGAGAATATTCAACCTATAGTTTTTTTTTTTTTGTATTGTCTTCATCTAGTTTTGGTATCAGGATAATCTAGCTTTACAAATTGATTTGAAAAGCATTCCATCTTGTTCCAATTTTTATAAAAGATTGTATAGAATTGATGTTATTCACTCATTAAACATTTGGTACCATTCTCCCTAGAAACTATCTGGGTCTAGAGATTATGTTATGGGAAGTTTTGAAATCATGAACTGAATTTTCCTGTTACTTATGGCGTTACACAGATTGTTTTATAGTGTGTAAATTGTGGCAGTTTGTGTTTTTGAGGACTTGGTGCATTTTCATCAAAGTTGTTAAATTCAGTATATTAGCATTGCTTGTAGAGTTTCTGTATTATCCTGTTATTTCATATTTAATTCCTGAATTGGTAATTTATATCTTATCTCTTTCTGTTCCTTTTACTTTCATCTCTTCCATTGTTTTTCCTTCCTGTGCACAGCTCTAAAAGGATGCTGTTCTAGAAAATTCAGCAATTAGTTTCCGAGGAAAGCAAAAAAATAACAGAATATGCAATATTTCATTCATCTAGTTGCTTAATTTCCGAGGAGACTGGTTTAATATTCTTACTTTTAGAATATAAATAACAAGATCTGGGCAGTTCTTCTTGTTTAAAACAAGGATAAACTTATCAAAATGCCCAAGTTTTAAAATTTTAACTATCTAATTTTTTTTTCCATCTCAGTTCAGCTTTTGGGGATCCTAGAGAAAAGAGCACAGAACACATGACTGGATTTTGCTGTGACTCATCTTCTGTCATTTATATCCTAACTGAAGTGAGAAAAATTCTGTGAGAATACATAGTGCCTCAACTTAATCCCAAATCACTTGAGAGGCCCATTTGACCTTTCTTGAGAGTTTTTCAAGGCGACTATGTTGTCTCAGCCTTCCGAGAAAATCCTTCACTCTCTTCTTTATAAATGAATGTTGGCAGACCAGATTGTTCCCCAGGATTTGATTCTATATTTTAACTATAGAATTTCCCAGAAGCATAATATGTTTTCTACAGAAATACATAATGGGAAAGAATTCATACACACACATACTTAAAATACAAAAGTTTAAGGATGGCAGAATATTGATATATGGGTAATAAGAAATAGATTAGGTAATAAGAGACCTAATTATAAACACCATTCTATTATTTAGAATTTAAGCAAATTCTTAAAATATCCCAGTTACCTGTTTGTGGGATGCATGTATTTTTCCGCAGCCCTCAGCCTTAGGGAGTGGAGTTGGAAATAGCAACCCATTCCAGTATTCTTGCCAGGAAAATTCCATTGGCAGAGGAGCCTGGTAGGCTACAGTCCAGGGGGTCGCAAGGAGTTGGACATGACTGAGTGAGGAGCACACACACCAGCAACCTTAGAGAGAGGAATTTCCAAAAGTACACTTACCAAACATTAAGTTATATAGAAGGAAACTGAAAGAGATGGTATGCCACTAATTAACCTAGTTCTTCCTAGTAGTTAGTTGTATGATATTTGGACACTTATGCACGGCTAAGAGTAGCCCACTTTATGTCTGAGTGAAATTGAAAGTCACGCAGTCGTGTCCAACTCTCTGAGATTCCATGGACTGCAGCCTGTCCCACTCCTCTGTCCATGGAATCCTTCAGGCAAGGGTACAACAGTGGTTTGCCATTTCCTTCTCCAGGGGATCTTCCCAACCTGGGGATCGAGCCCAGGTCTCCCACACTGCAGGCAGATTCTTTACCAGCTTAGTCACAAGAGGAGGCAGTATTTACATTTATGAAATGTTTCTTAAATAAAATTACAGCATTTTAGAAATTTTGCCAAACCATCTCATTTGAAAGATAGAAAACCAAAGATTGGAGCCATTTAACAGACTAAGTGATAGAGTTGGTACAAGAAGCCATGTTTCCTATAACTTTTCCAGTACTCTATTTTACCCCTATTTTCTTTAATTTAGCAGTCTGCAAGCAATAGCTGACCTACTACTGAGGGTAATAATTGTATAGTGCATTCATGCATGACATAGATCTCTTTCTTTTGTAGCAGTTCTTAGTAAAACATCCGATTGTAAGATAAGAGTATCAAGTTAGTGCAAAATTGTAAATGAATATGAACCAGTCAAATAGGATGAATCAAATCTCTGTCATTGTGATTGGAGAGTTTGCATTTAAATAATAAAATCTTACTCTTTTTACATAGCTAGATACAAGAGTTCCAATGGAGCTAGAGAAACTTTCTTCATTTTCACCACATGAAAGAGTAAACATAATTTGGCCTTCTTTATTTTGATTAGTTTTTATCATGGGAATATGTGTCATTGTGGGTACAGTTAAGGGAGGCTTGGAGACGTATTCAATCTGAGAGTTGGGAGAAAGTGTAGAAGTTGTCTTATCTAACTTTACTATTCATGGCAATAATCTTTATTTAACCAACTGTATTGAGGAATGCTATATCTGACATATATAGAAAAGCAAACCAGAAATCAAGCCGATAATCTCGAACCTTAGTAAAAGAGCCAGCAAGAGTTAGATATATAGGCACAGGCAGCCTGGAGACAAATCGAAGCAGATGGCAGATTTAAGAGATGAGCTAACCCTAAGGTCAGGCTTGGAGAAGGTGATGGCACCCCACTCCAGTGCTCTTGCCTAGAGGATCCCATGGACGGAGGAGCCTGGTGGGCTGCAGTCCATGGGGGTCGCTACAAGTCAGACACGACTGAGCGACTTCACTTTCACTTTTCACTTTCATGCATTGGAGAAGGAAATGGCAACCCACTCCAGTGTTCTTGCCTGGAGAATCCCAGGGACGGGGGAGTCTGGCGGGCTGCCATCTATGGGGTCGCACAGAGTCGGACACGACTGAAGCAACTAAGCAGCAGCAGCAGCAGCAGCAGCAGCAGCAGCAGCAGCAGCAGCAGCAAGGTCAGGCTAGAATCAAATGTAGATAAAACCAGGAGGGCAAGAAAGAGATCCAGTCTTAGTGAGTAAAAGTTCTGGGTCACTTGGCTAGAGACATTTAGCATTGTGTCAGTGTTGTCAGTGTCCTCTAGTTAGAGACCCCAGGAAAAGGCCTGTACTTAAACAAATGAGTGTGTCACTTGTTGCAACAAGAGAGAAGTTTCACTATGAAAAACATTGGGGCATCTAAGGAAGAGCATGTTAGAAAAAAATTATTATACTTCAGCTTTGGTTGGGTAATTTGGGGAATGATCCAAGATAGTAAATATTCACGGTGGAATGGGTTTTCCAAAATATGGAAACAATTTTACAACTACATATCTCAATAAGTCTTACCTATAGGGATGGAAAATTAAAGTGAAGTTGTAATTGGTAAAGTAGTTCATATGAGCCAGCAGATGATGTTTAGTTATTTTCATGGTTAGGACAGTGTTCACCTTTTGCCTGCATTTAAACATGATTTTTATCTTCATCTATCATAGTCACAGAATGTTCTTGTCTGATGTTGATGTTCTCTAGAATTGCTTACATTCAATAGGAAAACACCAAGATCCAGCTGTGAGCACTAGGTCCAAAACCTGGCTGTTTATACCAGGTCAGATCCTAAAGGTCAGGGGCTGCTTTTTTCTTTACCAGTTAGAAATGGTCCAAGAAACAAGATAGCTCTATAGAAAAGTGAATCAAATAAAGAGAAATCACACTAAAGTCCATATTTCTTTGAAGTTCAGTAAGTTATACTGAGTTAGGCTTCATTATAGAATGTTGCAAATAAGATTAATAAAAGGTTGCTATTTGGCTGCTGATGGGAGCGTGTCATATATGGATGGACTTTAGTACCATGAATCCTACGAGTGTATCACTGAAAACCAGACCTGTGACAAGGTCATTTTGAAGGAGCTTCTAAAACTTAACCAAGCACCATACTGTAGTGGAACAAATTTGGACTTCTATGAAGACTAGCCCACATATTCACCAAACCAATGCCAGCATGAAAAAAAAAGTGAAAGTCGCTCAATCATGTCTGACTCTTTGCAACCCCCATGGACTATACAGTCCATGGAATTCTCCATGCTGGAATACTGGAGTGGGTAACCTTTCCTTTCTCCAGAATGCCAGCATGAGAGTATGGATAAAAACTCAGATACATGGAAGCATGAGCAACACATTAAAAAAAAAAAGAAGAAGAAGAAATGTCTGGCAAAAGAAAAGTTCTCCAGTATTTTAGAGGAAACATCCCTCTCAAATTAACACTTAGCCTATACTATCAGCCTTACATCACATGGCCCAGGCCCCATTCCAAACTGATTTACATAAAGCTATTTCAGGACTGCAACACACTTGTGATTCAATATTGTTTGATTTTTATAGAAGTATTGGGGGAAAGGGTATACACACAATTATATGCTAAATTTTAACAATAAAGAGCAACAAAGACAACTATCTTATTACCTAATGATGGAAATCTAATTTATATATCTGAAGATTTCAGAAAAAAATAGAGATCTGTGCACATAAAATTTTCCCAGTGAGTACACTTCTACTGTGTGTTATGCTGGGCTTAATCAGTGACCAGGTAAAAATTAGAACCAATTAGCTTCATATGATTATGTATGTCACCCAGCTGAGGGATAATGGAGTAGAATTTCTTTATAATTCTAGATGCTAACCTCATTATGCAGGTTGCAAATAATGCACTTAGCTATTACAGCTTTTATTACTATTCTTAGTTTTCCAGTGCATTCTTGATGGTTGAGATTGTCTAAATCGCTACTATAAGTAAGTGTTTCTTCAATTAGGTTTTTTCCCTCTTTATGAGCAAAAACATCCAACCTGAGATGATTTAATGCCTCAGGCAGAATTTCCATCCTGTGTTGTATATAAAATGGAACAAAAATTTAAAAAAGCAATAAACTTACACTTGATCAGCTTTAATTTGCTTTTTGCCAAAGTAATTGTTTTGGAAGTTAATATAATAGTATTCTTCACATCTCTCCCTAAATTAGCTAATTTGGGGAAATTATTTCAAAGAGATTTCAAGTTAAGTCTCTTCTAAAACAAATGTATTCCTCTGTCAATGAAAATTGGGAAAAATAAAGGGCACATTAACATACAAAATGTAAAAAGAAAAACAGTGCTGAAAAACCAACCCTCTTGTTGCTAATTCTAGTAGCAAAAGCAACTCTATGGGTTCAGCACATTGTGTATGTTTTGCTAACAGACTAAAAGGTTAAACAAATTTAAACTGTTAGACTGAAACTAGTCCCCCAAGCTATTTCAATTTAATTTCTCTGGCAAATCCGAAGAGGAGAAAAATGTTTGGCAGTTTGTTCTTTCAGTACAGAAGTAGCCTGGCATTTTTGTAGATGTCGATTTCTAAATATTTATTTATTTATTTTTTGCTCACCTCTAGTATCCTGATAATGCTAAAGCTTATTCATTTTATAAGATCTCTATTGCTAGAGATGAGATCTCTATTGCTCATTTTATAAGATCTCTATTGCTTTATGAGATCTCTATTGCTTCAGAATTCAAATAAAGCAGATTTTTGTAAATTTATATTCCTAAAATTCTAGAGACAGTGTTTTAGACTTTTAAAATAGAAACACTTGATTTTAGAACTGTCTGGTTTTTTTTCTTTTTTCTGAGTACATTTTTATCATATTCTTGCTTTTACAAAATTGGCACAAAATACTCCTTCCAGTTTTACAGCACAAACTGTACATTGACCTATTAATTAGAAGTGCTGTTCTCTGAATTTTTGCTTTTGGCCCACATGCCTCAAAGAAAATTTCAGGCGGCATGCTAAGAGGATAGAATATTAATAATCTCCAAAACCAAAGTAAATTTTACTTTTAGGAGGTCAGGTCAGCATGAATCACTATTATACAGGAGGAGAAGTTTGTCTCAAGCAACCTTATCTCCCTTATCTTCACTCTTCTTCTAAGCATTCCTCCCAACCCCTCTTACCCCAGCACGTGCACTTCCCCATCAATGCATACCCCTTCCACATAGACAACATGTAAATGCATTGGAATGGTTGTGTTCTAATAAAAGTTATATTAACAAAAATAGACTGTGCGCCTAATATGACCCATAAGTCACAGTCTGCCAACCTCTTCCCCGGACCCTTGGTGATACAGCCAATTAACTGTGCTCATTCACTCACTCACTCCTTTAATAAATTAATATTGAGCACCTACTATGTATCAATTACTTGACAGGATTTATTATGTGTTGACACAAAGATAACTGAGACAGGTTTTCCCTGTATGAGCTCAGAGTTCCAAGAGAAAAATAGATTTATCAAAAAAACTTTAAGTGCTTAAGGTAAATGTGTGTTATTTTAGATTTGTTGTTGTTCTTGCAAGTGGCTGGTAAACTTTTCCCAAATGGGTTTAAGCAAAAGACAGCATACTGGCTCATATAAGCTAATGTTCAGGAGATATTTGATAAAGAGCTCTAACCAGGGCTCTGGGCTTCTTAGGTGGGTCAGTGGTAAAGAATCTGCCTAATACAGGAGATGAAAGAGAAGTGAGTTCAATCCCTGGGTCGGGAAGATCCACTGGA
Organism: Nanger dama; assembly: GCA_917880005.1. Lineage (NCBI taxonomy): Eukaryota > Metazoa > Chordata > Mammalia > Artiodactyla > Bovidae > Nanger > Nanger dama. The sequence goes on from CAKJTW010000015.1 coordinate 38,195,075, forward strand.
GGAGGAAATGGCAATCTACCCCAGTAGTCTTGCCTGGGAAATCCCATGGACAAAGCCCAGCAAACTATACTCCATGGGGTCGCAAAGAGTGCGACACGGTGGACTGACTGAGCACAACCAGGGCCCACCTCTTATCTTTGCTTTTCCTGAGTGGACTCCATCCTTGGGTTCCATGTGGGATCTCAAGAAGAGATCATACCAACACAGCACTTCATACCAGAAGAAATAATCTGGCTTTATGATAACATAAAGCTCTAGGTTTAAGTCTTCTTGGCTCTCATAAGATGATTTGAGTGATGTGTCCACCCTAATCCAGTCTCTTTGGATGTCAGGATGGAATGCACTGACTGATACAGTTTAGATCAGCTTCTTCAATCTGGAAAATTCAGAAATCTTCATCAAAAGCTCATAGACTGAGTGGAGAGGGCTGATTTCTCCAAAGAAAAACCGAATACTGTGGTCATAATATATGGACACTCTGTGACCAAAACACCAGTGTCTACCACAAAATAAAAATTTAGGACGAGCAAAGAGCCTTTGGGGCAGGGTTTTTTTTTTTTTTTTTTTTTGTCATTCTGCTGAGATGGATCATTGCCTTCTGGGTGACTAGGACACTGACTTGTACACAGTCCACTGCTATAGAGATCCTATCCTTGTCTTTTGTGCCATTGTTCTTTCCAGTTGGTTTGCCTCCCTAAACTCTCTACAGGAAGGACTGCTGCTCTTGACCTTATTCTCCAAGACTTGGTCATTGATATCCCTGACATAAGTTGCTTGCTCTCAAGGACCTATACATGGCCAAATCCCCTCACCTATAGCCTATTTATCTACTGGGATAACTGGTTACTGGACTGCTGCTGCTTCTAATAAGTCGCTTCAGTCATGTCCAACTCTGTGCAACCCCAGAGACAGCAGCCCACCAGGCTCCCCCGTCCCTGGGATTCTCCAGGCAAGAACACTGGAATGAGTTGCCATTTCCTTCTCCAAGGCATGAAAGTGAAAATTGAAAGTGAAGTCTCTCAGTTGTGTCCAGCTCTTCATGACCCCCCATGGACTACAGCCTACCAGGCTCCTCCATCCATGGGATTTTCCAGGCAAGAGTACTGGAGTGGGTTGCCATTGCCTTGTCACGGTTACTGGACTGGATGGTCTTAAATGTCTGATCTAAGGAAAGTATAAAATTGGAATGATTTCTGGTCACTTGAAGCCCTCTGTGGCTGTGCTCCAGCTCCATGATCCTAATAGAGACAAGCTGTTAATGTGTAATTTTAGATATCCATGGAACGAGTTAATTGGCAGGAAAAAAACTCAGCAATCAGGATTCACAGATGTAACTTATCATGTATGGACTAGCCCAATCCTAATTGTAGAATTAAGGCTAACAACAACAATAACTCAATCATGACAGTAGTAATATAACATTAGTTAAATGCTTATTACATATCCAGGTGCAGTTCTAAGCATATATATTAACTCTTGATCCTTACCACAACACTGAGTGGTAGACAGGATGTTACCCTTACTTTAAAGATGAGGATCCTGGAGTACAGACATTTAAATACCTTGATTATCTAGATTACAGTCGGGATTTGAAACCAGGTAGCCTGAATTCTACTTCTATGTTAGGATTCTGCCACTGATATATTGTAGGACTTCCCAGTTTTGACATAATATACATTAGTAGCAGGGCTTCCCAGGTGGCACTAGTGGTAAAAAAAAAAAAAAAAAAAAACAAACCTGCCAATGCAGGAGACATAAGACATGTGGTTCAATTCCTGGGTCTGGAAGATCCCAAGGAAGAGGGCATGGCAACTCACTCCAGTATTCTTGCCTGGAGAATTCCATGGACAGAGGAACCTGGAAGGCTACACAGTCCATAGGGTCACAAAGAGTCGGACACGACTGAAGTGACTTAGCACGCATGCATGCACTTTACAAGGAGCTCCTTCAGAGTGAGAAGTAAACCCCTATGTGTTCAAAAATCACCGCCATATCTACTCATCCTAAATCCTAATATAACATTTTCAAAACCCATGCTACATCATGTCAGAGGATTTTATTTCTCTCTCATGTCTTTCTGAGCAATCGTTAAATGGGAAAAACTTCATCCATCTTAAAAATTACTTCTAACTGAAAATTAGAATGTGATATTTATCTGAAATATAAAAATTTGATTTGACTAAATTTTTTTCCTTGCAGATATTATAATTAAACTAAATAATTATATTTATAAATCATGTGTCTAAAGAGGGATGATGGTGCCTCTGCTGCTGCTGCTAAGGCATTTCAGTCGTGTCCAACTCTTAGCAACCCCATAGACAGCAGCCCACCAGGCTCCCCTGTCCCTGGGATTCTCCAGGCAAGAACACTGGAGTGGGTTGCCATTTCCTTCTCCAATGCATGAAAGTGAAAAGTGAAAGTGAAGTCACTCAGTCGTGCCTAACTCTTAGCAACCCCATGGACTGCAGCCTTCCAGGCTCCTCCATCCATGGGATTTTCGAGGCAAGAGTACTGGAGTGGGTTGCCATTGCCTTCTCCAGATGGTGCCTCTAAAGTAGCCAAAATTCAAATCTATTATTTCTTCTATCTTGTATGAATTTATAAAAATGGTCTGTCTAGAGGTGGTTTCTTGGGTTTCAACAAAATAATACAGTATAAAATGCCATTTTGCAAACATTTTTAGTAAATAGTTATTCTTTTAAATTTATAATTGAAAGTAATTTGTACCCTGACTTTTAAAGTACCTGTGTTGACGTGTGTGTGTGTGTGTGCATGCACACAGGTATGAGATGTCTTCTGTGCTTTGGAAATTTGAGGAATTTTGTTTTCTAAAATTAAAGAAACAACTTAGCAGGACTGAAATATCTTTAATTCCTCCCTTTGGATCATAAAACAAGACTGCTGAGCAATAATTCTACCAAACCACAATTGGAAATTATTGCTAATAAATGAACTCATGTTGTTTTTAGTACTACTTTTCTACAACATGCATGTCTTTTCATTTTGGATTCAAATGCTAGAATTGCCTGATTGTATTTTATAGGTCTCTCACTGTTTTCCTCTTCCATAGGACATCCATATTAAGTAACCATGGAGCAGGAATGAATCCACCATTCGTTTCTAAATGCATGTAATTTCAGTATATTCATGGCAATATGAAAGAGTTAGTGGCAATATTGGCAAATGAGGGTGGAATTGTTTTAGTTTTAGGAATGAATTGCTTTTTAGATTTATTGCTTTTCTGTTTGTAATAAAAGTGATATGCATAAAAAAGGTGAAAAAAATACAAAATAAAGTTTTTTTTTAATAGATGATCATTTCCAGAAATGATAGAAAGACAAGTTAATGCATTTTTACCCAATTTCTATATTTTTAACACCTCTCCTCTCCATTGATTCAGGCAAATTGAGAATTACATTATCTCATATTACTTTCAAAAATATATGTTAAAATGAATTGACTTCAGTAAGCTTTTTATTCAAAATACTAGCTAGTGTATTTTAAGTTTTTAATCAGACTCAGTTGGTGACTAATAGTGATTATCTCATTTGGTCTTCATAATCCTGCTAGATGGTTACTATTATTCCTCTTGTATGGATGTGTATTCTGAGAGACAGACTGGCTAAATAACTTTCCCAAGGTCACACAGCTAATAAGTGATAGAGCTGGCTAAGAAACCAGGGAGTCTGATTCCAGAGACCATGCACCTAACAGTTTATTATTTTGCACTCATCAGAGAGAATTCTACTGAAAAATTGGTTGAAATACTCTCATTTCTGGAGAACATTTGTAATATGACCATAACATTTCTGCAGCTACTTTATTGCTCTGCAGTTGATATCACACTCATCAAAGAGTAATATATGTTAAGCATTAATCTTTTCTGGTCTTTTTCTAGTATAGCACTCATTCCTTTTATTATATACTGCCTCCTAGGATTTGCCCCTGACCAATTAAAGATGATAGTACCCTGCTAAGTCACTTCATTCATGTCCGACTCTGTGCGACCCCATAGACGGCAGCCCATCAGGCTCTCCCATCCCTGGGATTCTCCAGGCAAGAACACTGGAGTGGGTTGCCATTTCCTTCTCCAATGCATGAAAGTGAAAAGTGAAAGTGAAGTTGCTCAGTCATGTCAGACTCTTAGTGACCCCATGGACTGCAGCCCACCAGGCTCCCTCCATCTGTGGGATTTTCCAGGCAAGAGTACTGGAGTGGGGGTGCCATTGCCTTCTCCGGATAGTACCCTAGTACCTTTAAAAATGAAGTAGAACCTTAGACATAAGCAGGAAGAACCCTGCATACCACAAAAGCACAGCTTGCAAACTCATTAAAAAAAAAAAAAAGACAAAAACCCAGGACTCTATATTACTGTCATTTACATACACATAAAAAGACCTGTAACTCTGGAGTATATATATATATATATATATATATATATATATATACACCACTCAAGCCCCAGGGAGTTGCTTTTGCACATTTCATGGCCTAGTACTCTAGACAGAAAGAAACTGTATCTCAGTGTCATAAAAGTTCAGAGGATGTGCTGTCAATGATACCTGAGTCAGGCACTGCTTTGGAGAGCAGGGCAGATTTGAGTAGACAAAATTCTTAAGTAAGAGAAAGACAGATTAATTAACTGATCATATCCCTGTGCTAATGAATCACATGCAACATATTCTTGTAAGAACAAAGGAATATTTCCTCATAGGGTCAAACGCCCATTTTCTTACCTCTTTTTGATTTCTGATTAAAGTAATATTTGAAACACTTGCGTATTCAAAATAGTAGCCGAGGTTTATTTATCAATGATAAATAAGTCAGATTACCTTTATATTTGCATATAGGAACATGTAGACCATATTTTTGCACTGGCAACTAGATGGAAATTGAACAGTAAAACTGCAAATAATTTTATTTTATAAATGTATTAAATAATATATAACTCAGTGAACTCCTGATGTTCAAGCTGGTTTTAGAACAGGCAGAGGAACCAGAGATCAAATTGCCAACATCCACTGGATCATGGAAAAAGCAAGAGAGTTCCAGAAAAACATCTGCTTCTGCTTGATTGACTATGCCAAAGCCTTTGACTGTGTGGATCACAATAAACTGTTGAAAATTCTGAAAGACATGGGAATTACTAGACCACCTGACCTGCTTCTTGAGAAATCTGTATGCAGGCCAGGAAGCAACAGTTAGAACTGGACATGGAACAACAGACTGGTTCCAAATAGGAAAAGGAGTACGTCAAGGCTGTATATTGTCACTCTGCTTATTTAACTTCTATGCAGACTACATCATGAGAAACGCTGGACTCAGAAACACAAGCTGGAATCAAGATTGCCAGGAGAAATATCCGTAACCTCAGATATGCAGAGGACACCACCCTTATGGCAGAATGTGAAGAAGAACTAGAAAGCCTTTTGATGAAAGTAAAAGAGGAGAGTGAAAAAGTTGGCTTAAAGCTCAACATTCAGAAAACGAAGATCATGGCATCCGGTCCTATCACTTCATGGGAAATAGATGGGGAAAGAGTGGAAACAGTGTCAGACTTTATTTTTGGGGGCTCCAAAATCACTGCAGATGGTGACTGCAGCCATGAAATTAAAAGACACTTACTCCTTGGGAGAAAAGTTATGACTAACCTCGACAGCATATTCAAAAGCAGAGACATTACTTTGCCGACTAAGGTCCATCTAGTCAAGGTTATGGATTTCCAGTAGTCATCTATGGATGTGAGAGTTGGACTGTGAAGAAGGCTGAGTGCTGAAGAACTTATGCTTTTGAACTGTGGTGAAGGATATCAGCCCTGGGATTTCTTTGGAAGGAATGATGCTAAAGCTGAACCTCCAGTACTTTGGCCACCTCATGCGAAGAGTTAACTCATTGGAAAAGACTCTGATGCTGAGAGGGATTGGGGGCAGGAGGAAAAGGGGACGACAGAATATGAGAGGGCTGGATGGTATCACTCACTCGATGGACGTGAGTCTGAGTGAACTCCTGGAGTTGGTGATGGACAAGAGAGGCCTGGCATGCTGCGATTCATGGGGTCGCAAAGAGTTGGACACGACTGAGTGACTGAACTGACTGACTGATTGAACTCAGTATTCAAAAATTAATCTTGATGTAAAAGTTTAACATTCATTGTTTATGATTTATACTACACCTAATTTTAATTAACAGTTTTTAATATTTTAGTCAAAATAACTTCAAAAGCATGAAAAATACTTTTTACATTTATATAATTCTTTATAAACATATTTTTAAGTTTTGTGCACTTTATAACTACATTTTAATTTTAATATTTAAATTTTTCCATCAATAAAATGCAAATTATGTGAAAAATTTGGTTAACACAACATAAATTATTCATGAAATGCATCGAAAAATTAAATCAATGGAAGACCATATGTCAGTTTATATAATAAGTATATTTTTATTTTTTCAAGTGCCCAAACACAGCTAATTCCACAACACAGCATGCAAACACATTCATTATTATAAACAAATTCAGTCTTCATTAACATTTTGCCAACTTTGAGATCTGTAAAAACCAAAATTTTACACATTTGATTTTCTGTCATATTGACAGTACATTTTTCAAGGTGAAATAGGTCATATTTTTCTTTACAGTTATTTGGTTGACTTGTAACTCTTAAATATTGAAGCATGTGGTAAATGGGCCTCCATTTGTTCCCATGATTCAGGTACTACTAATGTCTGGGGCAACCCAGCTTGAATGGCTCTTACAGAATGTCACTGCTATGGTGATTTTCATGCTCACTTTTACCCATTAAAAAATTAATTATCACATTTTTCTTAAAGAGATGAAAACTTTCATTGTTCTTTTCTTTGTACTAAAATGTACATTTCACTTCCCAATAGTAATGTGGTATTCTTAGTAAATATATTTATTGTAAAGTCCTGTTATTAACCACCCTCTCAATCTTTTCTGCAAAACATTTTATAAATTGAAATTAATTTTTCATTCTTGTGGCTGTAAGGCTTCACATGTTAAGAACACATTTGTTAATTGAATTTTGTTACTAGCATTATTACCATAGAAATGATGAAGCTATATCAAAAGTTTCAAAAAAATTGAACACAAAAAAATGTGCCACTAAATGAGATAGCTGAAGGGTTTTAATTAGTTCATATATCCATGGATACATTTTATTTGTTAGGTTTTAATATCTATTCTATTCTATGTGTTCATTTTTTAGAGCTATAAATTCTGAGAAACCTTCTTTACATAAATAAGTAGGGGGAACAAAAGAAGATTTTAATTCTATATCAACCATATCTGTCTTCAGTTTTCTAGAAAAGAAATAAAAGATTCAAACTTAACAACTTCTCTCCAGTGCCACCACCCTGATCCAGCCATGAATCCATGAACTGCCTGGATTATTACAACATGATCTTAACAGGTGTCCCTGCTTCCTTCTTGCCCCCTCTCAATCTCTACTACATTATTATCGCCTATACCACATTATAATATTTCAACCACCATGTGATACCATAAGTTTGTTAAATGAAAAGTCAAGTCATATCATCATGCTTACAATCTCCCTTGACTCACTATGTCACCCAGAATAAAAGCCCCCAAACACCTTCAAAGCTCTGAATGATCTGATCTCTTTCGCCCTTTCTAACTTTATCTCCTATTCTCCATCCTGATTAAGCATATTGCATGGTCCATGTGCCTACCAACCCTCTACATGTTCTCTGAGAGCCTGGACACCTGTTTTATCTCTTCTATGAACATTGCCAGTTACGTTCCTTCTTACAAGACCTTTCCCCTTCTAGGTGAAGCTAAATTTACAGTGGCCCTCTCCACCCACTCCTCCCCTTCCGCAAGTCATCTTCCATTTTCCTACTTGATTTTTTTCTAACAACTATCACAAATATGCTAGATATTTTATATGTTAAATTTGTTTATGATTATTCTATCCACAAAAAACAAGTCTTATGAGCTTGGAGATTTTGGAGTGTCATTAGAGACTATGTCTCAGTGTCTGGAAGATAGTGTGTGCTCAGCAAACAGTTTTTGAATGATTGCATTTGTTTTCTTTGCATTGCATTGGCAATGCCAAAGGATATTCAAACTACCATATAATTGTACTCATTTAACATCTAGCAAGGTTCTGCTCAAAATCCTTCAAGCAAGGCTTCAGCAGTGTGTGAACTGAGAACTTCCAGATGTACAAGCTGGATTTAGAAAAGGCAGAGGAACCAGAGATCTAATTTCCCAAATTTCATGGAGAAAGCAAGGGAATTTCAGAAAAACATCCACTTCTGCTTCATTGACTATGCTAAAGCTTTTGTCTGTGTGAATCACAACAAACTGTGGAAAATTCTTAAAGAGATGGGAATATCAGACCACCTTACCTTTTCTTAGGAAACCTCTATTCAGGTCAAGAAGCAACAGTTTGAACCAGACATGGAACAACTGACTGATTCAAAATTGGGAAAGGAGTACAACAAGGCTGTATATTGTCACTCTGCTTATGTAACTTCTATGCAGAATACATCATGTGGAATACCAGGCTGGATGAACCACAAGCTAAAATCAAGATTGCCCAGAGAAATATCAACAGCCTCAGATATACAGATGGTACCTCTCTAATGGCAGAAAATGAAGAGGAACTACAGAGACTCTTGATGAGGGTGAAAGAGGAGAGTGAAAAAACTGGCTTGAAACTCAACATTAAAAAATTAAGATCTTGGCATCTGACCCCATTACTTCAAGGCATATAGAAGGTGAAAAAGTAGAAACAGTGACAGATTTTATTTTCTTGGGCTCCAAAATCACCACAGATGATGACTGCAGCAGTGAAATTTAAATATGCTTGTTCCTTGGAAGGAACGCTATGACAAACCTAGACAGCATATTAAGAAGCAGAGACATAGCTTTGCCAAAAAAGCTGTTTCTTCCAGTAGTCATGTATGGCTGTTAGAGTTGGGCCATAAAAAAGGCTGAGTGGCAAAGAATTGATGCTTTCAAATTGTGGTGCTAGAGAAGACTCTTGGGAGTCCCTTGGACAATAGAGATCAAAGCAGTCAATCCTAAAGGAATTCAATTCTGAATATTCTTTGGAAGGATTGATGATGAAGTTGAAGCTCCAATACTTTGGCCACCTTATGCAAAGAGCCAACTCATTGGAAAAGACCCTGATGCTAGGAAAGATTGAAGGCAAAAGGAAAAGGGGGATGGCAGAGAATGAGATGCTTAGATAGAATCACTGACTCAATGGATATGAATTTGAGCAACTACAGTAGGTATTGGAGGACAGAGTAGCCTGGTATGCTGCAGTCCAAGAGGTTGCAAAGAGTCAGACACTACTTAGCCACTGAACAGTAGCCAATTGGTTTTCTATGCTGCATAAAAAGTACCACAAAAGTAGCAACTAAAAAGAACAGGCATTTATTGTCTCAGTTTCCTTGGGTCAGAAGTCCTGGCTGGCTTAACTGGGGCCTCTGCTCAAGGTCTTGCCAGACTTCAGGAATCTCATTAGATGCCAGCCAGGTAGCATTCTTTCCTGAGTTCCAGGTCCTCTTCCAAGGTGGTTATTGGCAGAATTCAGCTCCTTACAACTTTAGTATTAATACTTGGTTACTGGCTCTTGGCTCCTAAAGCCCCCACAATTCCTTGGCCCATGTTGCTCTCACAAGCCCTCTCAGGATGTGGCAACTTATTTCCTCAAGACAAACAGAAGAACCTCTCCATCTGGTGTGTTAAGATATTTGTATACACTGTAATACAATCCTGGGGGTGATTTTCCTAGAACAGATACCCATTCTCCAGGGGAGAGGATTATACAGTGTTGTTCTTCAGGATTGGGCATCTTTGGGACCAACCTTGCTTACCACAATGATTGAATTAAAAAAGAATAAGATAACCTTCATCTCATGGTGTCTTATTAAAGAAGACCTAAAGATACCGTTCTTTTAAGTGTCCCTGTTGTTTGAAACCTGGGGGCTTTTGTGTCCCGTAAGAAGATTCAGTTTGGGTGGGAATAAAGTAGGAGGACACTTATCAAAGAAAAGAATATCTTGATGTTACCCAGGCAGATCAATTTCAGGGAAGTGTATCCATGGAAGTTAAGACTCCGGAAACAGAATTCCCTTAAAACTATCCATGTCTCTATAAAGTCTCTGGGTACCCTCCAGACATAACTACTGTTCAGTTTGAAGACTACTGGTTCAGTCTATTTTAGGAGGATCACTTACATAAAACACTGACAATCACCTGACATCATGACTTGCCTTCAGCCATAATTACCTTGAGTTTCTCTGACAAGATGTAGTTGCTAAAATGAAAGGACTTCTACCCACCCACCCCTAATGCCAGAAGGAAATGGCAATCCACTCCAGTATTCTTGCCTGGAGAATCCCATGGACAGAGAAGCCTAGTAGGTTGCAGTTCACGGGGTCGCAAAGAGTCAGACACGACTGAGTGACTTCACCTCACCTCATCTCTAATGCCTTGATCATTTTCTTAAAAGCATCTCAAGCAGTCACGAAACTTTCACTTTATTTTTTAGCTTACTTTCTCTCCTCCTTTTTTTTTTTTTTTGCTTTAGTTTTAGTAACAGATCCAATGCTATCATTTTTATACATCCTGTAAGCTACTAGGGGCCAAAATATATAATAGAAATAAAGACCAAGAGTTGGAAATTACATATTATAGAATTCACTCATCTCTGATGACGAGGGGAGTATGATGAAGAAAACTCATTGGCCAAGAGTGTAAAGTACCATGTGTAGAGTAGCTTTCATTGGCTGAAAACACATAAATAGTCAAATCATGAGGAAATACAAATATATATAAATGTGCTCAAATGAGCTTATAGTTCATCTGTTGTACTGCAGTATTTTCACTGAGATTTCATTGATGTGTGTCTATGTGTGCATCTGAGGAATAATGTATTAGTAACATCATAGCAAGTCAGGTTGTATGGGGGTTGTTAAAATAGGTATAAGGTTAGAGGGAAGAATAGTTGAATTTGAAGCAGCAAGCAATATAAGACAACAGGTGAAGCTGAGTCACATTAGTGGGGCAGTGAGGGGACAAAGGTCCGTCTAGTCAAGACTATGGTTTTTCCAGTGGTCATGTATGGATGTGAGAGTTGGACTGTGAAGAAGGCTGAGCGCTGAAGAATTCATGCTTTTGAACTGTGGTGTTGGAGAAGACTCTTGAGAGTCCCTTGGACTGCAAGGAGATCCAACCAGTCCATTCTGAAGGAGATCAGCCCTGGGATTTCTTTGGAAGGAATGATGTTGAAGCTGAAACTCCAGTACTTTGGCCACCTCATTCGAAGAGTTGACTCATTGGAAAAGACTCCAATACTAGGAGGGATTGGGGGCAGGAGGAGAAGGGGACGACCGAGGATGAGATGGCTGGATGGCATCACCAACTCGATAGACATGAGTTTGAGTGAACTCCGGGAGTTGGTGGTGTACAGGGAGGCCTGGTGTGCTGCGATTCATGGGGTCACAAAGAGTCAGACATGACTGGGTGACTGAACTGAACTGAACTGAAGGGAGATCCAAAAGAAGAGAACATGAAGCTGGAGAAGGTTCAGAATTACCTGATCTTAAAATCAGTATGAAACCTGCAAGATCTTCCAATTCCTAAACACTAGTACCATCACCAGGAAGTTTGGTTGTTCTGTGTTCTGGAAGAATTTCCAGTTCCTTCATTGTTAAGATGAATTCTTAAAATAAATTCTCAGTTTTGAAAGTAACCTGTGTCAATTCCTGTTCCTTCTGACAGGGATATTTCCTTAGATATTTTTCAAAAATAGTGTTTGTAATATACTCTTTTGTACCAAAATAGCACAACTGGGTTACTGACTATACTTTTAAATTATAAATGTCTTTACCTACTTTAGAGACATATATTTGTTTTTTTAAATATCTGTTTATGTGTATGGAAAATGTCTGGAAAATATGTGAAAAGATCATCCATAGTTAATTCTGGGATTATGAAGCTTTTAATCTAAACTTTTTCTCTTTTGTTGCTATCTGTATTTTTATTTCTTTTTAAACAATGGTATGGTTAACTCTGCCTCAAAAACAAAACACATCTGTTTTGTTTTGAAATAAAAAAGTTATTTTAAAAAACTACTCATAAAAGAGTCCACAAGGACTCTGTAAAAATATGCTTCTGAGAGAAATAATATATTTTAAGAAAAATAGTCTAACAAAATAGAATTCTTCCATTAGACTGTAAGCTCCCAGCAAAAGGACCTCATCTGTGCTGTTCATTTGTGTGTTCCCAATATCTGGAAAGATACTTGGCATGAAGCAACTGTTTAATGAATATTTGTTGCATGAACAACTCTCCTCACGTAAAACAACTGAATAGTAATGTATCTACTTATCATAACCACCACTGCACATCTCTTATTAATTTCTTTTTTTTCAGTTCACAAGATTTTTATTTTTTTAATACTTTATTCTACATTACGATACTGTATTTGTTTTGCCATACATTGACATGAATCAGCCACAGGTGTCCACGATCTCCCAATGCCGAAGCCCCCTCCCACCTCCCACCCCATATCATCTCCCTGAATCATCCCGTGCACCAGCCCCATGCATCCTGCCTCCTGTATTGAACATAGACTGATGCTTCGTTCTTACAAGATAGTATACATGTTTCAATGCCATTCTCCCAAATAATCTTATTAATTTCTAAATAGCTTGAGAAGAAGATTATATAGAAGGACTTTTAGTCTGTGCCTTTATATTCCTTTCCCAAGTACTTAATGCAACATAGGAAACAATTTCAATACTATTAATACTGTTAGTACTGAAATACTATTAATATAAATCCTTTCATCACCCTCTTGTGTTCCAGCTTAGGAAGGCAAGGAGCAAATTTCTTGGTAAGAAATAAGCCAGGAACAAGCCTGCATCTCTCAGGACGGCCAGTCATCACTCATTAAAGAGAGGGCTTATTATGGACATCGCTGTGTACAGCAATGTGTGATCCACTGCGTCTCAGAATGATTTAAACAAGAAGTTAAACAAAAAGGGCTACCCATTGTCCACCTAGAAAAATCATGAGCAAAATTGTTGTGGAAACTCCATACATGGTAGTTAATTACCATTTTGAAGTCCTGAGGTAAATAAAGTATGACTGCTACCTCCTATAACATTAAGGCTTACTAAGCACATTCTGCACTATTCTACTTCAACTAGCCCTCCTTATAGAAAGCTTGTTTACCTAGGTTTATTTGGAAATGAATATGAACGTTACTCACTAGATGAATGGTTCTCAGTTCTGGCTGGACATGAGAATCACAGAAGATTAAAAACTGCTAATGCTTAAGCCCCAACTTAGACCAGTGAACCCAGAATCGAGGGGGTGGGGGCTGAGGACTGTGCATTGTCATTTTTTAACTTCCATTGTAATTTAGTGTGCAGGAGGATGGAGAACATTTATGAGCTTCTTAAACTTGGGTACCATGTCTCATTTGCTTTTTAACCCAGTGCTTACCACAATTCATGGTATGAAAGCTCTAAAACTCACTATACAGTTTTAAGCTTTAATAACTTTAGAACTTTAAATGACATTAACAGGAAGTATTATTTGAAAGCTTAATTAAATTTCAACTTCACATATACATATTTATTTCTAACTCTTGATCAACAGATTTTAAAACATTTTTTGGGGGAGTCACATGTCTAAGCATGTAGACCTTAGTTTCCTAAACAGGCATTGAACCCATGCCTCCCACAGTTGAAGCACAGAGTCCTAACTTTTCAGTTAGGAAGTTCTAAACATTCAAGGCTATGGTTTTCCAGTGGTCATGTATGGATGTGAGAGTTGGACTGTGAAGAAAGCTGAGCGCTGAAGAATTGATGCTTTTGAACTGTGGTGTTGGAGAACAGTCTTGAGAGTCCCTTGGACTGCAAGGAGATCCAACCAGTCCATTCTGAAGGAGATCAGCCCTGGGATTTCTTCAGAAGGAATGATGCTGAAGCTGAAACTCCAGCACTTTGGCCACCTCATGCGAAGAGTTGACTTATTGGAAAAGACTCTGATGCTGGGAGGCATTGGGGGAAGAAGGAGAAGGGGACGACTGAGGATGAGGTGGCTGGATGGCATCACTGACTCTATGGACATGAGTCTGAGTGAACCCCAGGAGTTGGTGATGGACAGGGAGGCCTGGCGTGTTGCGATTCATGGGATTGCAAAGAGTTGGCATGACTAAGCAACTGAACTGAACTGAACTGAAACTTTTAATTTTACTTTTCTGATTTAGTCTTTTCTAATTAAGGTGGCAAAGATCGTCTGAAAATTAATTTAAAAATACATTTATTCAAAATATATTTGATTTTGAATAAATTTGATCCATTTCATTTAATAAGTTCAGTTCAGTCACTCAGTCGTGTCCAACTCTTTGTGACCCCATAAATCTCAGCACGCCAGGCCTCCCTGTTCATTACATCTCTCGGAGTTCACTCAGACTCACATCCATCGAGTCTGTGATGCCATCCAGCCATCTCATCCTCGGTTGTCCCCCTTCTCCTCCTGCCCCCAATCCCTCCCAGCATCAGAGTCTTTTCCAGTGAGTCAACTCTTCGCTTGAGGTGGCCAAAGTACTGGAGTTTCAGCTTCAGCATCATTCCTTCCAAAGAAATCCCAGGGCTGATCTCCTTCAGAATGGACTGGTTGGATCTCCTTGCAGTCCAAGGGACTCTCAAGAGTCTTCTCCAACACCACAGTTCAAAAGCATCAATTCTTCAGCACTCAGCCTTATTCACAGTCCAACTCTCATATCCATATATGACCACAGGTAAAACCATAGCCTTGACTAGATGGACCTTACTTGGCAAAGTAATGTCTCTGCTTTTGAATATACTATCTAGGTTGGTCATAACTTTTCTTCCAAGGAGTAAGTGTCTTCTAATTCATGGATGCAGTCACCATCTGCAGTGATTTGGGAGCACCAAAAATAAAGTCTGACACTGTTTCCACTCTTTCCCCATCTATTTCCCATGAAGTGATGGGACTGGATGCCATGATCTTTGTTTTCTGAATGTTGAGCTTTAAACCAACTTTTTCACTCTCCTCTTTCACTTTCATCAAGAGGCTTTCTAGTTCTTCTTCACATTCTGCCATAAGGGTGGTGTCATCTGCATATCTGAGGTTATTGATATTTCTCCTGGCAATCTTGATTCCACCTTGTGTTTCTTCCAGTCCAGTGTTTCTCATGATGTAGTCTGCATAGAAGTTAAATAAGCAGGGTGACAATATACAGCCTTGACGTACTCCTTTTCCTATTTGGAACCAGTCTGTTGTTCCATGTCCAGTTCTAACTGTTGCTTCCTGACCTGTATACAGATTTCTCAAGAGGTCAGGTGGTCTAGTATTCCCATGTCTTTCAGAATTTTCCACAGTTTATTGTGATCCACACAGTCAAGGGCTTTGGCATAGTCAATAAAGCAGAAATAGATGTTTTTCTGAAACTCTCTTGCTTTGTTCATGATCCAGTGGATGCTGGCAATTTGATCTCTGGTTCCTCTGCCTGTTCTAAAACCAGCTTGAACATCAGGGAGTTCACAGTTCACGTATTGCTGAAGCCTGGCTTGGAGAATTTTGAGCATTACTTTACTAGCATGTGAGATGAGTGCAACTGTGCGGTAGTTTGAGCATTCTTTCACATTGTCTTTCTTTGGGATTGGAATGAAAACCGATCTTTTCCAGTCCTGTGGCCACTGCTGAGTTTTCCAAATTTGCTGGCATATTGAGTGCAGCACTTTCACAGCATCATCTTTCAGGATTTGAAACAGCTCAACTGGAATTCATCACCTCCACTAGCTTTGTTCGTAGTGATGCTTTCTAAGGCCCACGTGACTTCACATTCCAAGATGTCTGGCTCTAGATTAGTGATCACATCATCATGATTATCTGGGTCATGAAGATCTTTTTGGTACAGCTCTTCCATGTATTCTTGCCATCTCTTCTTAATATCTTATGCTTCTGTTAGGTCCAGACCATTTCTGTCCTTTATCAAGCCCATCTTTGCATGAAATGTTCCCTTGATAGCTCTAATTTTCTTGAAGAGATCTCTAGTCTTTCTCATTCTGTTCTTTTCTTCTATTTCTTTGCATTGATTGCTGAAGAAGGCTTTCTTATCTCTTCTTGTTATTCTTTGGAACTCTGTGTTCAGAGGCTTATATCTTTCCTTTTCTCCTTTGCTTTTCGCCTCTCTTTTCACAGCTATTTGTAAGGCCTCCCCGGACAGCCATTTTGCTTTTTGCATTTCTTTTCCATGGGGATGGTCTTGATCCCTGTCTCCTGTACAGTGTCACGAACCTCATTCCATAGTTCATCAGGCACTCTATCCATCAGATCTAGGCCCTTAAATCAAATAAATATAGATGAAGGTAATTAACTTTTAAGTTTTTCTATTTATTAGTTTGTAGCATTTATATATGTACAAATATATGTGCATATGCATGTGTGGGAATATTAAAATTTGAAATGACACCAAAACTTTTGGAACTACACTAAAATTTTTGGAATTTGCTGAATAGTAAGGAATCAATAACTGTACAGTTGAACTTGCATGGGAATGTTGAAAATCACTATTAAAGGTCTTGATTCATATTTATTCTTGTGTAAAGGTAGAAATATGTTTAGTTGCATGTAAAAGAGAACAGTGGCTTAGAAAATAGAATTTATCTTCATCTAATGAAAAGTCTGGAATTAGGCAGCTTATGATGTTGATTTAGTGGTTCAGCGATGTCAGGGTAGCACCCAGCCTTTCCCCAGGCTTGCAGAATGACTTTTATAGCTTCAGGCTACACATTTAACTTTATGGCAGAAAGAGTGGGGTTAGGATACTGCCAGGGGCTGCTAATAACTAGTATTTTATTAGGAAAAAACAGGAAAATCACATCTGACTGTTTGAAACCCAGAGGACTACCAGGCTCCTCTGTCCATGGAATTCTTCAGGCAAGAATACTGGAAGTGGATAACTCTTCCTTTCTCCAGGAGATCTTCCAGACCCAGAGATTGAAACTAACTGGGGTCTTCTGCATTGCAGGTGGGTTTTTTACCAGCTGAGCTACCAAAAATATCTTTTCCTAAAGTCCCCCAGAAAATTTTTATTTAGATTTTGTTAACTAAAGCTATAATATACAGCCACCCTCTAGTTACAAGAGTTACTCGAGTATTGAGTATTTAACTTTTCCATCTCCTATTTTCTTGGCAAGCAAGAGAGGAGAGTTGGACATGGTGATAGCTTACAGTGAACTGTGTTGGATTCGTGATCTCCAAAGAAGATTTAGTTTTGGAAGCAGGGACAAGGCTTGATCACTCAAGAGCAGTTTGTATAGCAGAATTTTATTAAAGTATGAAAAGGGACAGAGAAAGCTTCTGACACAGACATCAGAAGGGGGACAGAGAGTGCCCCACTCAGTAGTGTTAGCAAGGGAGCTATATATTTTTTCAATTGGTTATTATAGTAAATCAAAAGGATGTCTCAAGGTTGTAAAGGTCTTACCAGACCCATTCTCACAGTATACATTTGAAGATAACAGGATTGGTCAGAAGATTCTCAAGAAGGAGAAACATATCCTCAAGCAGGATACATTGTTGTTATATATCCCATGGACTATACAGTCCATGGAATTCTCCAGGCCAGAATACTGGAATGGGTGGACTTTCCCTTCTCCAGGGCAGCTTCCCAACCCAGGGATGGAAAGGTTTCCCACATTGCAGGCAGATTCCTTACCAGCTGAGCCACAAGGGAAGCCCATATAATCTTTAGTGCAGAGTTTAAGGTGTACTCTTATTTTGTTGTGTAATCATCAGCTCTGGGTTAAAAGAAAAAAGTTTGTCCTTTTCTCCTTGAGAACTCCAGACCCCTATCTCCTCCTTAACAGCCACAGACTCCTTTCTCCTCCTCAGGGACCCCAGACTTCTTATCAACCTGCCTAAGAACTGACTCTCTCAATGGTTAACAAAAACAAAAAAAAAAAAACCAAAAACAAAAACAGAAAACTTCTCTCATCCCTCATCTTATGTATTTTTCACTCTCTTTTTTTCTGTCTGTCATATGAAGTCAGCTGGTTCTAAAGTTGATGGTTCTGTCAATTATTAAATAATATCCTTGCTTCTTCTTAAAAAAGAAAAAAAAACTTAGAGAAATGGAAATTTTTTTAAGAGTCCCTTTTCCAATAGTAAATTTTGCAGCCAGAACTCTGCTTTGTCAAATCACAGAGGAAACTTTATCATCCTCTAATGATGGAACAATATGGTAAAAGCCATTAATGAAGGTAGCTGAGTGCTGTTTTGCAAAGTGCGGTCACTGGGAAGCATTGAATGGGAAAACAAGTTCTCGCTGATGTCTTGTGGGGACATGTCATTTTTCTTTAGATTGAACTACACCATAGGCTACTGTACTTTTTAAAGTTCTCCTTTGTAAGTCCTGTAGGGTGCTTTATTTTGATTTTGCCCTTATTCTCTAATGTCTGTTTGTCAACCTTGTGTTTTACTATTTGATTCCCTCTAAATGGGACTTTAGACACAATCTCAAATTTCAGTTGTCAGACTTTTATTGTTCTCTTTTTCTGACAGGAGTATGATTGTTACCCTCATCCATTAATCGTCTTGTATTGCATATCCCTTTTTGGTTTGATGCCGGGGTGCAGCCCTGGTGGATCCAGGGTGATTCAAAGCGTGAACGGCGTAGGTGAGGAAAAACTTATTTATTTATTAATATAGAAATATAAGATTAGATTAGGAAGAAATAGTGTAGTAGGAAAATTAAGTGGAGAAAAGATGTTGAATAACTTGGTTTACGTGCAAAGTCAATAAAGTTCCAGACAAGGAACTTGCACCATCTACGTTAGGCAGCCAGCGCCCGTTTGAATATCAGAGAGTGCCCTGCCTTGGGCTCCCTCTCTCATGGATCTTAGAAGCTGGGACAAGTAAGTAGACATGGTGAGCCTCCACACCCCAGATGGGAATTCAGCCATAAATTAAAGAGAAGACACGGGGAAACCAGTCCAGAGACTGGCCCAACCTCTATTGTCTAGAAAGGCCTTTTATACTTTTTGATTGTACATAGAGATCAATGGGTAATACAAAATTATGCAGCATTAGCAGCCCAAACTCTTATCAAAACCAGGGTTTTCTCTCTGTATACCTAGTTGTATACACAAGGTTTAAGTGATTTACATCATCTTCCAGCCAAAAGGGCCAATTAACATTTTACAGTCCTTTTCTAATAAAGTTTGTCAACCAGAAGACTTATTTGTGTTGATCTTCCCAAAGTCTGGTGCCACTCTCAGAAAGCACTAAATAAAGTTACATTCTTACAGAGCAAAGATACAGCAATTTATAACAAGTAAAAGGAGTACAGTGATTTATAACAAAAGAAAAGTAATTAACTCAAACGTCTAGTGTTGCTAACATCAAAACTACTATATATCTTTTTCCATATCCCGTTTGCATTGATTAACATCCTCCCAGGTGCCTAAATGATAAAGAATATGGAGGCCTGGCAGCAATCATTGAGTCAACAGTAAAAACCCTCTACCAATATAATTTTTAGCTCTTTAGAAAAGGCTCTGTATCTTTAAGATGCTTTTAAGCTTTGTGCCTCTTGTGGTTGGGGGGCTGTAAGCAATTCACAAGCTGTAAGAAATTCACAAGAGGTCCAGGAGAACCTGTTAGGCAAGCTAGAGAGTTATTAGAGGGAGTTTAACTGAAACATCCCTTTCAAATGCAGAAGACTAAAGCCCTGAGTTGACTTTTTCCAGAGTGTGTCAGAAGAGTGGAAAAGCAGAGTACAAAGGCTGGCAGATTTTGGTTTTGGGGGTACATGCTCAGGAAATACCAGGGGAAACCCTGAGATCTGACTCGCCTTGCCCATCAGATCTCTGCCGCATGACCTTGTCATGGGTGGGATTCCTCACACTGGCTCCCTGAGGATCTAAAAATGTACTTCCTGTGGCATAATTTGGTTTTTAATAACATTGTAGATATATTCAGAGAAAGTAATGGCACCCCACTCCAGTACTCTTGCCTGGAAAATCCCATGGATGGAGGATCCTGCAGTCCATGGGGTCGCAAGAGTCGGACATGACTGAGTGACTTCACTTTCACTTTTCACTTTCATGCACTGGAGAAGGAAATGGCAACCCACTCCAGTGCTCTTGCCTGGAGAATCCCAGGGACGGGGGAGCCTGGTGGGCTGCCGTCTATGGGGTCACACAGAGTCGGACACAACTGAAGTGACTTAGTAGTAGCAGTAGACATATTCAGTCACCTATTTACTCCTTCAGTATGTGTTTACTGGGCACTGTCTGAAGTGCCTGAAACTGCTGAGGACTAGAGTACATCCGTGAACCAGACAGACACGATCTCTGTTACTATGGCCTGTATAGGCTCATGAGAAAGACAATAGACAGAAGATGGGTGAGTTGCAAGTAGACAGACTACGTACAAATTGTAATAAGTAAGCATAATGGAGAATGATACCTTACTGTTGACTGAATTAACAATTTAAAGTCTCTTTAAGGTGGCAGCCCAAGGCTCAGAATAGCCACTCAGTGATGCTTCCTCTACGTATAATGCTCCCATGGTCACATAGCGTATTTACACTGTAAGGTCCTGAGCCCTTTTATTGTTTGAGGATTTACAAAAATTAGAGTCTGACATTTCTCTGGCCAGACTTTGCTTAGTATAGTTCCATTACAATGGGACAAAAGTTTTATGATATTGAGACAAAAAGACCATTCAAAATATCATACTACTTCTTTATTATCTAACCAAGAAAATCTTAAGCAATAACCAGATATTACATGCATTGCTTGCTCTCCTCTAGCAAATGTGCTGTTTCTTTCAAGTACAAGCAGCCCAGATACCTGACCTCATCTGGCTTCCTTGAGCAGATTTCTCACAGACAGGCTTCAGTGGAATCACCAAAGAATTATTCCAATGAGGAGATAAATTCTAACTTGTTCTATTACCTTCCCTGGTACTGAAACCAATGACCCCAAGTGACATCCAGTTACCATCCTTAGCTCATCTGAGGCAGGTTCAATGATGACATCAAGTCACAACATCCTTAATCTCATTTGCATTCCAAAAGATGAGATATTTTTCTATTCTCTAAAATAAACTTCAAGTAGCAAATATATATAATTGACCAGACAAAGAGAGATTTCTCACAGGAATTTGCAGTATATATAATTTATCTTCTATTCTTGTTACAGTATGTATAACTTATCTTTTGGGAAATGAATGCAAAAAGGGCAGAGGGGTCTTTTTGCAACTTGGTTATTAGTCATAACTTATGAATACCATATTCTTCCCAAGAGAGATGAATAATGCCATAGCATTATGTTATCAGAGCCTAGGGAGGGACTCCTGCAATACCAAGTACTGCAAGTAGAATAAGATGAGGATACTAGTCATGGATGAAAAGGAAAAGATGCTAATTAAAAATAATTCTAAGGTTCTGAGTATAAGTTTCTGAGAAAACCCAGAATAAGGATCACATTTTGGAAGGAAAGTGAATTCAACTCAAAACAAATAAAATGTTCGCTACTCGTGGGATCCCCAAATGTGAATTTCCACAAGCAGCTGAAAGTGGGAGATGTCCATAAAATAGATTGGAGGGAGAGTTATTATTTGGGTTTAATCTACACAGAGGCAATGATGTTTATGGTTATTAATCAAGTTCCTTTTTAGAAAATGTATGTTAACATTATTTAATTGATAACTTTGTTGCTAAACTTGTGTCTTAGAAAATGTTCATATAAATTGTAACAATCTTAGTAAATACTTAAAAAGTTGACGGAATCATTCCTCTTTGACACAAAGTCTTTCAAAGAGGATTCTTGACAGTAAGCTAAAGTTTAAAACATTTTATTTTTACCATATGCATATTTAAAATAATGTATATGTGGACACAGGTACTCATTTAGGTGGGAGTAACAGAAAAGTCTTTGCAGAAAAATAAAAGATAGAGACCAGAGAAAAAAAAAAGATTTTAAAAAGGAAAAAGAAACAGAAAAGACAATGAATTTTGTATAAAAGTGATGATCTGCTCAGTAGCTGTTCAGTTCTACTTTTATTCAAGGAGTCTTGATGACCTTTTCAGCCTCTGTTCCTACGTGCAGATCGTTGCCCTCTCTTTAGGTGTCTTACAAGTACCTAGAACTATTGCTTGCGGGCGTTGCCATGGGATAGTGAGAGCAAGAGCTTCTCCTTGTCCTTCCTGTCCATCTTTCCTCTTCTTTGAGCACTGCCAGTCTTCTCCTTCCACTTCTCCAGTCTCCATCTACCAAGTCTCCAAAAGGAGAAAAACTGGTTCTTCAGGTTTGCACGCAAGTATCTTCTACCTTTTAAAATTTACTCTTGCTTTGGAATAAAAGAAGAGGTGTAGGTGGAGAAGGAACCGAGCTTAGTGTACCAATGAAGGAGAAAACGAGGCAGGAATACTCATAATCCTGTCATTCTACACTCACAGCCTGTTTTCATTTTCTGTTATAATAAACAATGTTAGGCATGGTGCCACACCACACACATTTAAAACATCTTTAAAAGTAAGAATCATGTTTTCACCCCAGTTCACCAATGTGTAGTGAGTAAGGATGTGAGAGAATAAATAAACCAGTGAGTAAAGATGTTTGAACTGGGCTTTTTCAGTTCACAAGTTTTAAAATATACATTATTATTACATAATTCTTGATATAGTTACATGATGTAATCTTAGAGGAAAAAATAACTAGTGATAAAATAGTAAAGTCCAGATGTGGATCCAGATCTGAATCCAGTTGCTGCTGCTGCTGCTAAGTCGCTTCGGTTATGTCTGACTCTGTGTGACCCCATAGACACAGTCCACCAGGCTCCCCCATCCCTGGGAGTCTCAAGGCAAGAACACTGGAGTGGGTTGCCATTTCCTTCTCCACTGCATGAAAGTGAAAAGTGAAAGTAAAGTTACTCAGTTGTGTCTGCCTCTTAGCGACCCCATGGACTGTAGCCCACCAGGCTCCTCCATCCATGGGATTTTCCAGGCAAGAGTACTGGAGTGGGGGTGCCATTGCCTTCAATTAGTGGCCATTTTTACTCTCTTATGCTATGTCCTTGGAAAAGAGAGAAATTATAGAGGTGATGTCCTAGGCTAGAGAAAGAGGATGTTTATTAAATGATCCATGTAGATCAGGCCAATAAAGGCAACTAAAGTCAGTAAAAGTAGCAATTCATTCAAACCCCAGCTGAAGCTTCCTCCCTCTTCATACTTGATGCTTCCTCAGGCTCTGGGGGCTGCAGGACTTCTGGACTCGTAGCCCCAGATCTCAGCTGCTGTTTCCTGTATCTATTCCATGACGTGAAGACTCTTTGGTTTCTTGGTTGCTTGCCCTGTCACCTCATAAAAACTCTGTAAGACCTTGTGCAAGCTCCTTTTGTGGACCTGACATGACCAAAGCCCCCAGTCCCACCTCAGAGTAAAAGTAATACCTGGTTCTGTGCTCCTAGGCCTTTCCTTACTATTAATGCCTTTTATGAGACCCGCCAATTATTGAAGACTTACTACATGCTAAATACTGTGCTGATCCCTTTAAATATTTTAAGGCATTTACAATTACATTTTTACTATAAAAACAAAAACCCAACATCAGAAAGGTAAGGTAGTTTAGCTACAGTCAGTGACTCAGCTAATAAGTGCTGGAGCTGTGGGTCAGCCTCAGCTCTGATTGATGATGAAGTCCAGTTTCTTCCATTGCATTAGATGCTTTGTACAAAACACCCTGATGCTGGGAAAGATTGAAGGCAAAAGGAGAAGAGAGTGGTAGAAGATGAGATGGTTAGATAGTATTATTGACTCAATGGACATGAATTTGAGCAAACTCCAGGAGATGGTGGAAAACAGAAGAGCGTGGAGCACCACAGTTCATGGGGTCACAAAGAGTCAGACACAACTTAGCACCTGAACAACAACAAATACTGCATCTTCAGTGAGTTCTGCTTGCCCACCTTCTCTTGTGGTTCCTATTCCCTGCCTTGTTTTCCTTCACACTACTGATTACTGATAAATTAGGGTTAATTAATTCAACCTTAAACTAACTAGAACTTAACCTTCCAGAAAAACATGGACTTACCATTTTGGTTCACTGCTACCTTCTCTGGCGTGTGGAACATAGCCTGGCAATAGTTTTCCCTCAATAACTTTTTTTTAAAAATATAGGTATGATTCTATAACATACTTGTTCTTTCACTTTCTAAGTGTATTTTCCTTGTGAGAATAAAGACAAGTTACATATAAAAATGAAGAAACAGTACCAGAAGCAATCTGGGTGGCACTGAGCAACAAGAGAATTCACCAATGTTTTTGACATTGTGCATCCATTTACATGGTAAGGTATTCCAGCCCTGTATTATTGACAGATTTACTAGTCAGCTTATGATGTTGCAACAAACATTTCCCAAATATCAGTGGTTTACAAAAATAAACATTTATCTCTTGCTCACTTTCATGAAGGCATTCATCAGCTGCAGATCAGTTGACCTTGACTTAGCTCTATGTGTCTTCACATTCTAAGTACCAGGCTAATGGACAGCCACTGTATGGAATGTGCTGTTCTCATGACAGAAGGCAGATGCTCACAGAGGGATATAGCCAGTCTTCAAAAGCATGTTCAGTCATGCATCTATTCACATTCCATTAGCCAAAACTAGTAATGTGGTCAAGCCCAGTGTCAATGGGAAATACAATGCCTACAGGAATCTAGGGGAAGTTCAGGAAGGGACTGAGTAAAACAGTAGACTACACAAGTACTGTATCTCTATACTACTGTTGCCTATCTTCCTTGATCTAAGAACATTCCTTCACTGTTTACACATAATTGTAAATGACCCATCTTATGTTCTTTATCAAAATTTGTTTCCTCTTCCTTATATAAAGTGTACCCTATTTGTTTCTACTGAATGTTTTCAAGATTTTAATTATTCATTGTTCTTTTTCAGTTTAGTATAGACATTGTGATTTTTAATATCTATTTCTAAGTTTCTGACTTTCAAATTGATGTTATTGACAAATTTAATATTATTCAGACAAATATAATCTAAGTTCATGAGGACTGAAGTCATCAGAAAGATTCCTTTATGGTGAACATGAAAATCTCATGAGATGATTTTTTTTACACAACAAAATCAGTATAATATTTGCATCTTCAGCTATAAAATAACTTACCTATTTAGTCAGGGAATATAGTCTTAGTTTTAAATATTTTGTGATGTATTGTAACAGTTTTGCTGTTCTTGGAAGAACTCTATCAATATTTCATCATGAGACTCTTCTCTGCAGGAGAGCCTAAGAAAAATATTCTATTAATCATGGTGATATTAAAGCTATCTGTCACTTGTAGCATGCATATGCAATAAAGTAATCCAATCAAATTGATATCAGAGACAAATGGCCCACATTAAAAGTGTCTGCTTGAAGTTCTAAAATTGGTCCTATTTATGATGATCTCAATAACTAAACCTCTTAATTTGCAAACGAAGATAAATGCTAAGATAATTTTTAAAATCTGAATTGTGAAAAAGGATAAAGAGAGGCCTAAACTGGCTAACAGTAGAAGAGCTCAAAGAAATGCTTTAGAACTTCTGAAACAAAGAAACATTTTTATTACCTTGGACACTCAATTCAAATTTTCTATAATTGTATTAAAAATAAAACAATAGAAACATGTTGACCTAAGCATAACTGAATTTCAGTTTTTAAAATATGTATCTAAAGAGACTAGAATCAGTATGCTCCATATGTCCTGATAGACTGTTAAAAAAAAAAAAAAAAAAAGAGTTGGATAAGGGGAACATTAATAGCAAGTTCAGTCAGTTCAGTTCAATTCAGTCGCTCAGTCATGTCCGACTCTTTGCGACCCATGAATTGCAGCACTCCAGGCTTCCCTGCCCATCACTAACTCCCAGAGTTCAATCAAACTCATGTCCATTGAGTCGGTGATGCCATCCAGCCATCTCATCCTCTGTCATCCCCTTCTCTTCCTGCCCCCAATCCCTCCTAGCATCAGAGGCTTTTCCAGTGAGTCAACTCTTCCCATGAGGTGGCCAAAGTATTGGAGTTTCAGCTTTAGTATCAATCCTTCCAATGAACACCCAGGACTCATCTCCTTTAGAATGGACTGGTTGGATCTCCTTGCAGTCCAAGGGACTCTCAGGAATCTTCTCCAACACCACGGTTCAAAAGCATCAATTCTTTGGCACTCAGCTTTCTTTATAGTCCAAATCTCACGTACATACATGACCACTGGAGAAACCATAGCCTGGACTAGACAGATCTTTGTTGGAAAAGTAAGGTCTCTGCTTTTAAATATGCTATCTAGGTTTGTCATAACTTTTCTTCCAAGGAGTAGGCGTCTTTTAATTTCATGGCTCCAATCACCATCTGCAGTGATTTTTGGCGCCCCCCAAAAAAGAGTCTGACACTGTTTCCACTGTTTCCCCATCTATTTCCCATGAAGTGATGGGACTGGATGCTATGATCTTCATTTTCTGAATGTTGAGCTTTAAGCCAACTTTTTCACTCTCCTCTTTAACTTTCATCAAGAGGCTTCTTAGTTCCTCTTCACTTTCTGCCATAAGGGTGGTGTCATCTGCATATCTGAGGTTATTGATATTTCTCCCGGCAATCTTGATTCCAACTTGTGCTTCTTCTAGCTCAGTGTTTCTCATGATTACTCTGCATATAAGTTAAATAACGAGGGTGACAATATACAGCCTTGATGTTAACATTTTCCTATTTGGAACCAGTCTGTTGTTCCATGTCCAGTTCTAACTGTTGCTTCCTGACCTGCATACAGGTTTCTCAAGAGGCAGGTCAGGTCCCATGGTGAAGAGGTCTGACAGAATATATTCCACTGGAGAAGGGAATGGCAAACCACTCTAGTATTCTTGCCTTGAGAACCCCATGAACAGTATGAAAAGGCAAAATGATAGGAGACTAAAAGAGGAACTCCCCAGGTTGGTAGGTGCCTAATATGCTACTGGAGATCAGTGGAGAAATAACTCCAAAAAGAATGAAGGGATGGAGCCAAAGCAAAAACAATACCCTGTTGTGGATGTGACAGGTGATAGAAGCAAGGTCTGATGCTGTAAAGAGCAATATTGCATAGGAACCTGGAATGTTGGGTCCATGAATCAAGGCAAATTGGAAGTGGTCAACCAGGAGATGGCGAGAGTGAATGTCAACATTCTAGGTATCAGCGAACTAAAATGGACCGGAATGGGTGAATTTAACTCAGATGACCATTATATCTACTACTGTGGGCAGGAATCCCTCAGAAAAAATAGAGTAGCCACCATGGTCAACAAAAGAATCTGAAATGCAGTACTTGGATGCTATCTCAAAAACAACAGAATGATCTCTGTTCCTTTCCGAGGCAAACCATTTCAATATCATGGTAATCCAAGCCTATGCCCCAACCAGTAATGCTGAAGAAGCTGGAGTTGAACAGTTCTATGAAGACCTACAAGACCTTTTAGAATTAACACCCCAAAAGATGTCCTTTTCATTATAGGGGACTGGAATGCAAAAATAGGAAGTCAAGAAGCCCCTGGGATACCAGGCAAATTGGGCCTTGGAATACAAAATGAATCAGGGCAAAAGCTAATAGAGTTTTGCCAAGAAAATGCACTGGTCATAGTAAACACCCTTTTCCAACAACACAAGAGAAGACTCTACACATGGACATCACCAGATGGTCAACACCAATATCAGATTGATTATATTCTTTGCAACCAAAGATGGAGAAGCTCTATACAGTCAGCAAAAACAAGACTGGAAGCTGATTGTGGCTCAGATTATGAACTCCTTATTGCCAAATTCAGACTTAAAGAAAGTGCAGAAAGCCACTAGACCATTCAGGTATGACCTAAATCAAATACCTTATGATTATACAGTGAAAATGAGAAATAGATTTAAGGGACTAGATCTGATAAATAGAGTGCCTGATGAACTATAAACAGAGGTTCGTGACATCGTACAGGAGTCAGGGATCAAGAACATCCCCATGAAAAAGAAAAGCAAAAAAGAAAAATGGCTGTCTGGGTAGGCCTTACAAATAGCTGTTAAAAAGAAGAGAAGGAAAAGCAAAGGAGAAAAGGAAAGATATAAGCATCTGAATGCAGAGTTCCAAAGAATAGCAAAGAGAGATAAGAAAGCCTTCCTCAGTGACCAATGCAAAGAAATAGAGGGAAACAACAGAATGGGAAAGACTAGAGATCTCTTCAAGAAAATTAGAGATACCAAGGGAACATTTCATGCAAAGATGGGCTTGATAAAGGACACAAATGGTATGGACCTAACAGAAGCAGAAGAGATTAAGAAGAGGTGGCAAGAATACACAGAAGAACTGTACAAAAAGGAGCTTCACGACCAAGATAATCACGATGGTATGGTCACTCACCTAGAGCCAGACATCCTGGGATGTGAAGTCAAGTGGGCCTTAGAAAGCATCGCTACGAACAAAACTAGTGGAGGTGATGGAATTCCAGTTGAGCTATTTCAAATCCTGAAAGATGATGCTGTAAAAGTGCTGCACTCAATATGCCAGCAAATTGGGGAAACTCAGCAGTGGCCGGCCACAGGACTGGAAAAGGTCAGTTTACACTCCAATCCCAAAGAAAGGCAATGCCAAAGAATGCTCAAACTACCACATGATTGCACTCATCTCACACGCTAGTAAATTAATGCTCAAAATTCTTCAAGCTAAGCTTCAGCAATACGTGAACTGCAAACTTCCAGATGTTCAAGCTGGTTTTAGAAAAGACAGAGGAACCAGAGATCAAATTGCCAACATCCTCTGGATCATGGAAAAAGCAAGAGAGTTCTAGAAAAACATCTATTTCTGCTTTATTGACTATGCCAAAGTCTTTGACTGTGTGGCTCACAGTAAACTATGGAAATAACAAGTTAGAGAATGCTTAATGACAAACAATGTTCCCAATATCTATTCTTCCCCAACTTCCTTGCCACTGAAATCCTGATTTGGTTAGAGTGACAGTGTTCCTGGTTTAAAATCTTACTTCCACAGGCATCAGACTTCCTGAAAGTACATAATCTACTTCTGTTATTGAATTTTTAAGTAAAAACCTACTAAGGTGAGGCACTTCTAAAAGCAACTATAATACAATGCCTGGAGATGTAGGACTATTCCTGAACTTCAGGTGGAAAATCACCCAATAACATTGGTTGAGCAGAAAGATAGAAGAAGCTCAGAACACGATGACTTAATGAAAACACTGAGCCAGTCCCGGACTGCCTACAGTGGACATCTTATTGTGGAAGGTTGAAAAAAAAAAAAACCAACACAATCTCCTTTTAGTTAAGCCAGTGTAATTGGGTTTCTATTACATGTAGCTGACACAAACTCCTAAACCATAAAATCCTTCTCTTGGTCAGTCTTAAAATTCTTAAAATCATTAGCATAATAAAACCCTGAAAAGCCGTATGATAAAGAAATCCACTTAACTTTGTTTAACACAGAATTGTTCAAACTAACTTGATCAGAAGGTAATTTCAATATGGATATCATTCTAATCTTATACACTTTAGTAAACTGCCACACTTTTACCTGAACACTGGACTAGAAATCTCAAAAGGCATAAAATGTAACATTCTGTAATTACATAGTTAAAAATATAAAAGACTTAGCCATAACAATTCCTGGATCTTACACATCTTAGGAATTATTACTACTAGTGAAAAGTGTTGGCATGAGCCATTACTCAAAGTTTAACAGGAGGGAAAGCAGCAGGGCACAACTTTTGATAAAATCACACAGCCCAAGGACACAACATAAACTGAGTGGAATCAAATGGGACCAAGAAGGTAGACAAGAATAGACCTTAATCCTCAATCAGAAATGCTGGGCTGGAAGAACCACAAGCTGGAATCAAGATTGCTGGGAGAAATATCAATAAACTCAGATATGCAGATGACACCACCTTTATGGAAGAAAGTGAAGAGGAACTGAAAAGCCTCTTGATGAAAGTGAAAGAGGAGAGTGAAAAGTTGGCTTAAAGCTCAACATTCAGAAAACGAAGATCATGGCATCTGGTCCCATCACTTTATGGCAAATATATGGGGAAACAGTGAAAACAGTGTCCGACTTTATTTTGGGGGCTCCAAAATCACTGCAGAAAATTTCATCACTGCCATGAAATTAAAAGATGCTTACTCCTTGGAAGGAAACTTATGACCAACCTAGACAGCATATTCAAAAGCAGAGACTTACCTTGCCAACAAAGACCTGTCTAGTCAAGGCTACGGTTTTCCCAGTAGTCATGTATGGAAGTGAAATTTGGACTGTGGAGAAAGCTGAACGCTGAAGAATTGATACTTTTGAACTGTGGTATTGGAGAGTCCCTTGGACTGCAAGGAGATCCAACCAGTCCATTCTGAAGGAGATGAATCCTGGGTGTTCATTGGAAGGACTGATGCTAAAGCTAAAACTCCAGTACCTTGGCCACCTCATGGGAAGAGTTGACTCATTGGAAAAGACTCTGATGCTGGGAGGGATTGGGGGCAGGAGGAGAAGGGGACGACAGAGGATGAGATGGCTGGATGGCCATCACTGACTGGATGGACGTAAGTTTGATTGAACTCCGGGAGATGCTGATGGACAGGGAGGCCTGGCGTGCTGCAATTCATGGGTTGCAAAGTGTCAGACATGACTGAGCAACTGAACTGAACTAATCCTCTATCAACAAGTGAAATGACACACCCAGAAGTGCCAAGACAGTTCCACAGCACTATTAAAAGACCATGGAGTGGGAAGTGGCCCAAATCCTGGAAATCGCCACCTCTTCCCCAATCCTCCCACTCATTAGCATATGAAATTACCCAGCCTAGAAAAACTAACCACACCAAATTTTGCAGCTGCATTCGCCCTCTGCATTGGCCCACACTCTGTCTGTGGAGTGCACTTCTCTCTGTATCTGAATAAATCCACTTCTTACCTATCACTGTCTCTCACTGAATTCTTTCTGTGATGAGACATCAAGAACCTGTGCTTCATTGGGTCCTGAAACCAGGTACTGTGTGTTTTGGCAGAGTTCAAGTCCCAGCCCTGTGGGTTTAAGTCCCTAACTGTGTTTTGGCTGGGTTCAAGTCCCAGCCATGTGGGTTCGAGTCCCAAGCTGAAGTAAAAGGTTTCAAAAGCATCCTTGTCTCCATAGATGTTGGGTACATTTGTGACCATAGACAGCTTAAGCAGAAAAGCTCTGAAAGTTGTCTTTTTATTTATTTATTTATTTTTATTGAAGGATAAGTGCTTTACAGAATTTTTTTTTTTCTGTCAAATATCAACATGAATAAGCCACAGGTATACATATGTCTCTTCCCTCTTGAACCTCTCTCCCATTTCCCTCCCCATTGCAACCCTCTAGATTGTTATACAGCTTGAGTTCCCTGACTCACACAGCAAATTCCTATCGGTTATCTGTTTTACAAACGGTTAAGTTTAGTCCAAGGGTGACTGTTTGTTAAAACCTGAGGCAGATGGTGATGATCTAACTCTTAAAGAAAAGTTAACAAAAGACAG
Organism: Nanger dama; assembly: GCA_917880005.1. Taxonomy (NCBI): domain Eukaryota; kingdom Metazoa; phylum Chordata; class Mammalia; order Artiodactyla; family Bovidae; genus Nanger; species Nanger dama. The sequence goes on from CAKJTW010000015.1 coordinate 38,226,683, forward strand.
AATTAAGTGTCTTTCTTTGGAATTTTGTGTATGTTCCTCAACTTACAGTATTATGAGGACTTGATCAGCATTCTCTTCCTGGTATTTGAATTCCCTCTCCTTTCCCTCTGCCTTGCAATCCATGGACAACAGGTACCTAGCTCTCTTTTTCATATATGTGAAGGTATTTACAGCAATCCAGTAACCTCAATTGTTTTAACTAATAAAGTACTAAAGATATGGTAATGCTTTGTTCATATTAGTGCTTTTCAAATAAGTATCTATATCTAAGAGCAAAGGTCCTCATCACCAAATACAAGAGAGTTCCTATTTTCAGAATTCTATATTAGGTATAGATGGGCCTCAAAGGAGGTAAATGCTTTGACTTTTGCCCTATATCCTAAATAAATAGGACATGCATATAGAAAAATAATTGGGGGAAATGCTACTTTATCATTTGTTTTGAGAATTGACTGGCAAATTACTGGTTTTTACAACTTATCATTGCTTCAATAGTAGGGTTTTTTAAAGAGAGAATTACATTTAAGCTATAAGTCTTTCAGTATATTTATGCTCTGACAAGGCTATAGACTGGAGGTGGGCCAATTATCAGGGTGGTTCTGAACAGTCTGATTATTATTATTACTCCATTTGCCCTTTAAGAAAGACCAAACTGTATAGACTGCTGCCTGGTTTCTAGGGCTAAGGAGTTGCAATAAAAGACAGAGTAAAACCTAAAGGAGTAAACATCAGACTTCATGTGTAAGGTGGCCACCATAATGGTTCCAGTTTCTGCAGCAATGGGAGATCGGGCCAGTCACTGCTGCAATAACAGGAAATGGTTTACTGGGATGCAAGAGAGTGCACTTAGCACACACAGCAAGACCCTTGACGTGGAGCTTCAGTCAGCTCAGGAAAGACCTGGAACAGCCATGGAAACTTTAGTGGGCATAATCAGCAAAATTGCTGCTTTGGAGTCAGCAGCAGTAGGAGCTATCACTGCCACACACAGACGGAAAAAGAAAAAAGGGATGCATAGGCATTTAAGACAATCTACTGAACACATATGAGGAATCAAAAAGGGGCTAGAGTTCTTAGAAGAATACAGATTTGTTCATTTATTTTTACCCTAATACCACTATGGTATTTTATACAAGTGTGAATAAGACCAGAAAAAAGAAACAACAGTGTATAAAACAAAATTTTGTTAACAAAATTGATCTAAGAAGATTTTTAGAAGACTGGAAGAGGCTGTGATGAGGTAAAACTGTCTAAAAATGGGGTAGACAATGGAAAAATAAGTATAAATAGAGAGAGATAAAAAGGAGGAGGCAATCATTGCTGGATGAAAAGTTATCAGATTAAAAAACCCTTTAAAGGCTTTTGATCATTGGAAAAACTATGATCAAGTAATCAAAAGCTGGTATATGTCTATAAGGCACTTTCTTTAAATTAACACTGCTAAGTGCTACAGAAGTGAAAATAATTGGTAGTTGCTTTCTCTTCTAGTCTTGTGGATGGTAGCTGAGGCTGGATGAAGGACTCTGAGGAGAATACAGACTGAAAAACATGGTAAAGTAGGGCAGATTACAAAGAGAGAGTAAAAATAGAAAATAAAACCTTGTCGCAGTAAGGTCAGGAAATATGAACTTCAAAAATGGGAACAAAAAAGTGTTCTTGAAATATATAGACCTCACATATTAATAGTTGGGAGCTCTTTTGTTGTTATTAAATATAGAAAATTTCTTAGTCCCTTTTAATCTCTCTCTTATCAAAAGTATTATTGAGCTACTGTATTCAGTTCAGTTCAGTTCAGTCACTCAGTCATGTCCGACTCTTTGTGACCCCATGGACCACAACACGCCAGGCCTCCCTGTCCATCACCAACTCCCGGAACTTACCCACACTCATGTCTGTTGAGTCAGTGATGCCCTCCAACCATCTTATCCTCTGTCATCCCCTTCTCCTCTGGCCTTCAATCTTTCCCAGCATCAGGGTCTTTTCCAATGAGTCAGCATTTCACATCAGGTGGCCAAAGTATTGGAGTTTCAGCACCAACATCAGTCCTTCCAATGAATCTACAGGACTGATCTCTTTTAGGATGGACTGGTTGGATCTCCTTGCAGTCCAAGGGACTCTCAAGAGTCTTCTCCAACACCACAGTTCAAAACATCAATTCTTCAGTGCTCGGTTTCTTTACAGTCCGACTCTCACATCCATACATGACCACTAGAAACACCATAGCCTTGACTAGATGGACCTTTGTTGGAAAAGTAATGTCTCTGCTTTTTAATATGCTGTCAAGGTTGGTCTTTTAAATTCAAGGAGCAAGTGTCTTTTAATTTCATGGCTGCAGTCACCATCTGAAGTGATTTTGGAGACCACAAAATTACAGTCAGCCACTTTTTCCACTGTTTCCCCATCTATTTGCCATGAAGTCATGGGACCAGATGCCATGATCTTAGTTTTTTGAATGTTGAGCTTGAAGCCAGCTTTATCACTCTCCCTTTTACTTTCATCAAGAGGCTCTTTAGTTCTTCTTCACATTCTGCCATAAGGGTGATATCATCTGCATATCTGAGGTTATTGATATTTCTCCTGGCAATCTTAATTCCAGCTTGTGCTCCATCCAGCCCAGTATTTCTCATGATGTACTCTGCATATAAGTTAAATAAGCTGGGTGACAATATACAGCCTTGACGTACTCCTTTTCCTATTTGGAACCAGTCTGTTTTTTCATGTCCAGTTCTAACGGTTGCTTCCTGACTTGCATACAGATTTCTCAAGAGGCAGTCAAGTGGTCTGGTATTCCCATGTCTTTCAAAATTTTCAACAGTTTATTGTGATCCACACAGTCAAAAGCTTTGGCATAGTCCACTGGAGAAGGGAATGGTAAACCACAGTATTCTTGCCTTGAGAACCCCATGAACAGTATGAACAGGCAAAATAATAGGAGACTGAAAGAGGAACTCCTCAGGTTGGTAGGTGCCCAATATGCTACTGGAGATCAGTGGAGAAATAACTCCAGAAAGAATGAAGGGATGTAGCCAAAGCAAAAACAATACTTAGCTGTGGACGTGACAGGTGATAGAAGCAAGGTCCGATGCTGTAAAGAGCAATATTGCATAGGAACCTGGAACATTAGGTCCATGAATCAAGGCAAATTGGCAGTGATCAAACAGGAGATGGAAAGAGTGAACATTGACAATCTAAGAATCAGCAAACTAAAATGGTCTGGAATGGGTGAATTTAACTCAGAAGACCATTATATCTACTACTGTGGGCAGGAATCCCTCAAAAGAAATAGAGTAGCCACCATGGTCATCAAAAGAGTCCAATATGCAGTACTTGGATGCAGTCTCAAAAATGACAGAATGATCTCTGTTCATTTCCAAGGCAAACCATTCAATAACACAGTAATCCAAGTCTATGCCCCGACCAATAATGCTGAAGAAGCTGGAGTTGAACAGTTCTATGACGACCTAGAACTTTTAGAACTAACACCCAAAAAAGATATTCTTTTCATTATAGGGAACTGGAATGCAAAAGTAGGAAGTCAAGAAACACCTAGAGTAACAGGCAAATTTGGGCTTAGAGTACAGAATGAAGCAGGACAATGGCTAATAGAGTTTTACCAAGAGAACACACTGGTCATAGCAAACACCCTCTTTGAACAACACAAGAGAAGACTCTACACATGGACATATACATTCAGTCAATACTGAGATTAGACTGATTATTTTTTTGCAGCCAAAGATGGAGAAGCTCTACAAAGTCAGCAAAAACAAGACTGGGAGTTGACTGTGGTTCAGATCATGACCTCCTTATTGCCAAATTTAAACTTAAATTATAGAAAGTGCAGAAAAGCACTAGACCATTCAGATATAACCTAAATCAAATCCCTTATGATTATACAGTGGAAATAAGAAATAGATTTAAGGGGCTAGATCTGATAGAGTGCCTGATGAACTATGGATGGAGGTTCATTAAATTATATAGGAGACAAGGATCAAGACCATCCCCAAGAAAAAGAAATGCAAAAAAGCAAAATGGCTGTCTGGGGAGAGCTTACAAACAGCTGTGCAAAGAAGAGAAGCCAAAAGCAAAGGAGAAAAGGAAAGATATACCCATTTGAATGCAGAGTTCCAAAGAATAGCAAGGAGAGATAAGAAACCCTTCCTCAGGGATTATTGCCAAGAAATAGAGGAAAATAATAGAATGGGAAAGACTAGCAATCTCTTCAAGAAAATTAGAGATACCAAGGGAACATTTTATGCAAAGATGGGCACAATAAAGGACAGAAATAGTATGGACCTAACAGAAGCAGAATATATTAAGAGGTGACAAGAATGCACAGAAGAACTGTACAAAAAAGATCTTCACTACCCAAATAATCACGATGGTGTGATCACTCACCTAGAGCCAGACATCCTGGAATGTGAAATCAAGTGGTCCTTAGGAAGCATCACTACGAACAAAGCTAGTGGAGGTGATGGAATTTCACTTGAGCTATTTCAAATCCTAAGAGATGATGCTGTGAAAATGCTGCACTCCATATCCCAGCAAATGTGGAAAACTCAGCAGTGGAATTCCACAGGACTGGAAAAGGTCAGTTTTCATTCCAATCCCAAAGAAATTTCCAATGCCAAAGAATGTTCAAACTACTGCACAATTGCACTCATCTCACACGCTGGCAAAATAATGCTCAAAATTCTCCAAGCCAGGCTTCAACCATAAGTGAACTGTGAACTTCCAGATATTCAAGCTGAATTTAGAAAGGCAGAAGAACCAGAGATCAAATTGCCAACATCCGCTGGATCATCGAAAAAGCAAGAGAGTTACTGTATAGCCTAAAAAAAATTATTTTTAGAATGTAAAGGTATCTGACAATTGGAGACGAGTTATATTAGTAATCTTTCTGAAGCATAAGTATCAAATTGACTCTGAAAACTATGGAGTGGTGAAATTTCATATGGTGTAAAAACTGTGAAGGACAAAAATAAAATCATAAACCAATTGTTAATAAACCCAAAGAGGACAGCATGCTGGGTAAAAACTAGCAAAGATTTTATTTTTAAAATTTTGTCAATTGGATATCCTTTTATAAAGATGTCTGATTTAAAAAAAAAAACACACACATTTAAGTTCACCAAATAAATTTTAGTCCCTTTAAAACTAGATTGATTATCCCTAGATGGTATGGTAAAATTGTAATTCCTGATTATAGGACAGTGGAACTAAACAGTGGTTTCAAGCATAATCATGGTATTTTTAATGTTATAATACACAATGTATTTCACCTTCATGACCTCTTCTGAATGTACAATAATCACTAGTAAGCAGCCCAGCCCTTCCCACTAGGCCAAGCAGAAATTTAAATTAAACCAGAGCTCTGACCACAGGAACCTGGAAGGCAGTCTCTAAGCCGCCCATAGGCTCACCCTCACAATGTTCTGAGGTGCTTGTAATGCAAACAGATACTGTCTCTGAAAACACAGACTTGTGTCTAAAAACCTCTCCATTTTTCTGTTTGTATATTTCTGTTTCAAATACTCATGGACGTGTCCCTGATGTTGGTAGGGGAAAATCCATTTTGTTTCCCTTTCTGTAAAACCTGAGTGTTTACCACCATCTCATTATAAAAGATTTGTGAGGAATCTACACTATCAGAATAAAGCCCTTTGTAACTAAGAATCTTTAGAAGTACTAAGGACATCTAAGTCCAGCATAGTTAATTATTGAGAAGTTTCTGATTGTTAGCCATTTTAGTCAAGATTACATTAGATTATTACTTTGTTTTAGTTTCATAATCACTTCAATATCTTCCAAATGTAATTTTTCTTTGTTACATGAACAAATGGATTTGGGTTATTACATGGGAGCTCTTGTTTTGTAAGTATATTTTGTGACATTTCCTATCACAGGAGTCTTACGTTTTAAAAAGGAGAAAGAATGTTATTTATAGTGAAAAATTAATTCACATTTATGAAGATTTTCTAATGCTTTTGAGTAATCCTTCAGCTTTGTTTGTAAAAATCACATTTTTTATGCCTCTAGTATAAAAGATGGTACTAGAAAATAGAGAGAACAAAAATAACATAAAAAATTGCTTTTAATAATTATGGGAGATTAATCTGTGAATCAGAATAACAAGATATGATATAAATTAGGACTTCCAAGTTTGAAGAAAGTAAAACAGTGGGAGGTAAACAGGAAGATGGATGCCTGTGGCTGCAGATCTCAGACTAAACTAACTTGGCAGAATTTCCAACATGAATAACTGAAGTCAACATCTCTCAACTGAAACATCAGAATGTGTGGGTTAACTGTGGAAATTTCCATGAACTAACATGGCAACAAAAAATCAGGGTGAGTAAGGCTGAGCAAAGAATCTCAGTGACATGCCATATTTCCAGGAAGCATTTAGTTCATGAAGTAACGCAAAAGATAATGATATAAATGGAGACAGCCCTACAGCTGCTCACTTACGTTGGATGGAGAAAAGAGCTACCCAATAGCACTATAAACTGTCCAGTCCTGTAATGAACCTTCTATAAATTACTGGTAAAGGTAAAGGATGAAAACCACACTCAGAGATAAGGTACCATCAATAACTAATCAGCTTTGGTTCTTACCAAATATAACATAACATGAAGGAGGAAACAGGAAAAGCAAATAGCAAAGAGCACACACCAAAATAATCTTGCCACAGAGCAGATGAACAAAAATAGTCATACATTAAATACACTTAAATAATTGGTAGTTATATAAAGCTATCACAAAAATGAAAGTTATGTTGTTATACTCCCTATAACTATGAGAAATAGATGGGGAAACAGTGGAAACAGTCTTTTGATTCTGCCATCTTGGCCCAAGCAACTCTTCTTTAACTCTTTAATTCCATTTCCTTTTTCTTGTTCTTAATGTTCTTAATGTTTAGTTTTGGGGGCTCCAAAATCACTGCAGATGGTGACTGCAGCCATGAAATTAGAAGACGCTTACTCCTTGGAAGAAAAGTTATGACCAACCTAGATAGCATATTCAAAAGCAGAGACATTACTTTGCCGACTAAGGTCTGTTTAGTCAAGGCTATGGTTTTTCTTGTGTTCATGTATGGATGTGAGAGTTGGACTGTGAAGAAGGCTGAGCTCCGAAGAATTGATGCTTTTGAACTGTGGTGTTGGAGAAGACTCTTGAGAGTCCCCTGGACTGCAAGGAGATCCAATTGGTCCATTCTGAAGCAGATCAGCCCTGGAATTTCTTTGGAAAGAATGATGCTAAAGCTGAAACTCTAGTACTCTGGCCACCTCATGCGAAGAGTTGACTCACTGGAGAAGACTCTGATGCTGGGAGGGATTGGGGGCAGGAGGAGAAAGGGACGACAGAGGATGAGATGACTGGATAGAATCACTGACTCGATGGACTTGAGTCTGAGTGAACTCCGGGAGTTGGTGATGGACAGGGAGGCCTGGCATGCTGCAATTCATGGGGTCGCAAAGAGTCGGACACGACTGAGGGACTGAACTGAACTGAAGGAATTATAACATTAAGAACAAGAAAAAGGAAATGGAATTAAAGAGTTAAAGAAGAGTTGCTTGGGCCAAGATGGCAGAATCAAAAGACTGAACTCACCTCTTCCCATGGGCACATCAAAATTACCATTGTTTATAGAGCAGCTGGGGCTTCCCAGCTGGCAAAGTGGTAAAAGATCTGCCTGTCAATGCAGGAGATGTGGGTTCGATTCCTGGGTTAGGCAAATCTCCTAGAGGAGGAAATGGCAACCCACTCCAGTATTCTTGCCTGGAGAATTTCATGGACAAAAGTGCCTAGTGGGCTATAGTCCATGGGGTCCCAAAAGAGTCAGACATGACCTAATGACTAAATGACAGCAGAGCTGTCATTTACAAAGATATAAGGAAAGAATAACATCTGGTATTAACATTGTTGTCGGTCCATTATACTTCAACTTTAAAAAAGTAATAAAGAACATGCAATCAGTATTCTAAGAAGTTTTGCAGTGAAAAATATTTACATTGTTATAATGATGGAAACACTAATTATTGATATAATTTCAACTATGATAAAATTTTGATCAGAGGATGAGGAAGGATCATTTCAGTTCAGTCACTCAATCGTGTCCAACTCTTTGTGACCTCATGGACTGCAGCACACCAGGCCTCCATGTCCATCACCAACTTCCAGAGCTTGCTGAAAATCATGTCCATTGAGTTTGTGATGCCATTCAACCATCTCATCCTCTGGCATCCCTTTCTCCTCACACCTTCAATCTTTCCCAGCATCAGGGTCTTTTCCATTGAGTCAGTTCTTTGCATCACGTGGCCAAAGTATTGGCATTTCATCTCCAACGTCAGTCCTTCCAATGTATATTCTGGATTGATTTCCTTTAGGATTGATTGGTTGGATCTCCTTGCAGTCCAAGGGACTCTTAGGAGTCTTTTCTAACACCACAGTTCAAAAGTACCAATTCTTTGACGCTCAGCGTTCTTTATAACTACTGGAAAGCCCATAGCTTTGACTAGATGGACCTTTGTTGGCAAACTAGTGCCTCTGCTTTTTAAAACCCTGTCTAGGTTAGTCACCGCTTTTCCTCCAAGGAGAAAGTGTCCTTTAATTTCATGGCTGTAGTCAACATCTGCAGTGATTTTGGAGCCCCAAAACAATAAAGCCTGTCACTGTTTCCATCGTTTCCCCATCCATTTACCATGAAGTTTGGGGACAAGATTCCATGATCTTAGTTTTCTGAATGTTGAGGGTTTTTTTCTAATTTTTATTAATTTATTTTTTTGTTGTTGTTGAAGGAAAGCAGCTTTACAGAGTTTTATTGTTTTTTGTCAAACTTCAACATGAATTAACCATAGGTACACACATATCACCTCCCTTTTGAACCTCCCTCCCATCTCCTGCCCCTTCTCACTCCTCTAGGTTGACACAGAGCCCCCTGTTTGAGTTTCCTGAGCCATACAGAAAATTCCCCTTTGGGGAATTTTACATATGGTAATGTAAGCTTCCATGTCACTCTTTCCATACATCTCACACTCTTGTCCCCCTTCCCATGTCCATAAGTCTATTCTCTATGTCCATTTCTCCATTGCTGCCCTGTAAATAAATTCTTTAGTACCGTTTTTCTAGATCCCATATATATGCATTAGAATTATGATATTTATCTTTCTCTTTCAGACTCACTTCACTCTATATAATAGATTCTACATTCATCCACCTCATCAGAACTGACTGACTCAAATGTGTTCCTCTTTATGGCTGAGTAATATTCTATTATGTATTTGTACCACAAATTCTTAATCCATTTATCTGTCAATGGACATCTAGGTTGCTTCCATGTTCTAGCTATCGTAAATAGTGCTGCAGTGAACAATGGGATACATGTGTCTTTTTCAATTTTGGTTTCCACAGGATATCTGCCTAGGAGTGGGATTGCTGGGTCATATGGTGATTTTATTCCTAGTTTTTTTTAAGGAATCTCCATACCATCTTCTGTAGTGGCTGTATCAGTTTATATTACCACCAATAGTGCAAGTGTCCCCTTTTCTCCACACCCTCTCCAGCATTTATTGTTTACAGACTTTTTGATGAGAGCCATTCTGACACGTGTGAGGTGATATCTCATTGTAGTTTTGATTTGCCTTTCTCTCATAATGAGTGATGTTGAGCATCTTTTCATGTGTTTGTTAGCCACCTGTATGTCTTCTTTGGAGAAATGTCTGTTTAGGGCTTTTTCCCACTCTGATTGGGTTGTTTGTCTTTCTGGCATTGAATTGTATGAGCTACTTGTATATTTAGGAAATTAATCTTTTGTCAGTTGATTCATTTGCTTTTATTTTATCCCATTTTGAGAATTGTCTTTTCACCTTGCTTATAGTTCCCTTTGCTGTGCAAAAGCTTTTAAGTTTAATCAGGTCCCACTTGTTTACTTTTGTTTTTATTTCCATTACTCTAGGAGGTGGGTTATAGAGGATCTTGCTTTGATTTATGCCATTGAGTGTTCTGCCTATGTTTTCCTCTAAGAGTTGTATAGTTTCTGGTTTTACAGTTAGGTCTTTAATCCATTTTGAATTTATCTTTGTGTATTGTGTTAGGAAGTGTTCTAATTTCATTCTTTTACATGTAGCTGTCCAGTTTTCCCAGAACCATTGATTGAAAAGTCTGTCTTTGCCCAATTGTATATTCTTGCCTCCTTTGTCAAAAATAAGGTACCCATAGGTGTGTGGGTTTATTTCTGGGCTTTCTCTTTTGTTCCATTGGTCTATATTTACGTTTTGTGCCAGTACTATACTTTCTTGATGATTGTACCTTTGTAGTATAACCTGGTCAGCAAGGTTGATTCCTCCAGCTCCATTCTTCTTTCTCAAGACTTCTTTGGCTATTCAGGGTCTTTTGTGTCTCCATATGAATTGTGAAATTTTTTGTTCTAGTTCTGTGAAAAATGTCATTGGTAATTTGATAGGGATTGCATTGAATCTGTAGACAGATCAGTGTTTTCACAATATTGATTCTTCCTACTCAGAAACATGGAATATCTCTCCATCTGTTTATGTCATCTTGATTTCTTTCATTAATGTCTTAAAGTTTTCTGTGTACAGTTCTTTTGTCTCCTTAAGTAAGTTTATTCCTAGATATTTGATTCTTTTTGTTGCAGTGGTGAATGGGATTGATTCCTTAATTTCCCTTTCTGATTTTTCATTGTTAGTATATAGAAATGCAAGTGACTTCTGTGAATTGATTTTGTATCCTGCAACTTTGCTAAATTCAATGATTAGTTCTAGTAATTTTCCAATACTATCTTTAGGGTTTTCTATGTACAATATCATGTCATCTGCAGACAGTGAGGGCTTTACTTCTTTTCTAATCTGGATTCATTTTATTTCTTTTTCTTCTCTGATTGCTGTAGCTAAGACTTCTAGTACTATGTTGAATAATAGTGGTGAAAGTGGACACCATTGTCTTGTTCTTGTTCTTTATCTTAGGGGACATGCTTTCAGTTTTTCACCACTGAGAATAATGTTTGCTGTAGGCTTATCATATATGGCCTTTAGTATGTTGAGGTAGGTTCCTTCTATGTGCATTTTTTGAAGAGTTTTAATCATAAATAGGTGCTGAATTTTGTCAAAGGATTTTTCTGCAACTATTGAGATTATTGTATGGTTTTTATCTTTCAGTTTTTAGTATGGTGTATCACACTGATTGATTTGCATACACTGAATAATCCTTTCATTCCTGGAATAAATCCAACTTGGTCATGGTGTATGAGCTTTTTGATGTCCTGCTGAATTCTATTTGCTAAAATTTTATTGAGGATTTTTGCATTTATGTTCATCAGTGATATTGATCTGTGGGTTTTTTTGTATGTGCTGTCTTTGTCTGATTTTTGGTACCAGGGTGATGATGGCCTCATAGAATGAGTTTTGAAGTATTCCTTTCTCTGCAACTTTTTGAAAGAGTTTTAGAAGAATAGGCATTAGCTCTTCTCTAAATGTTTCATAGAATTCTCCTGTAAGGCCAGCTGGTCCTGGGCTATTAGTTTTTGGTTTTTGGTGTTTTTATTTTTTATTTTTTGGAGATTTTTGATCACAATTCAATTTCAGTGCTTGTAATTGGGTTGTTCATAATTTATATTTCTTCCTGGTTCAGCCTTGGAAGACTGACCTTTCTAAGAATCTATCCATTTCTTCCAGGTTTTTCATTTTATTGCCATATAGTTTTTCATAATAATCTCTTATAATCCATTATATTTCCACACTGTCTGATGTAACCTCTCCTTTTTCATTTCTAATTTTGTTGATTTCATTCTTCTCTCTTGTTTTCTTGATGAGTCTGTCTAAAGGCTTGTCAATTTTTTTTTATCTTCTCAAAGAACCAACTTTTAACTTTATTAATCTTTATTATTGTTTCTTTCATTTCTTTTTCATTTATTTCTGCTCAGATATTTATGATTTCTTTCCTTCTACTAATTTTGAGGGTTTGTTGTTCTTTTTCAGTTGTTTTAGGTGTAAAGTTAACTTGTCTATTCAATGTTTTTTTGTTGCTTGTGGTAGGATTGTATTGCTGTGTACTTCAGTCTTAGAACTGCTTTTGCTGCATCTCATAGGTTTTGAGATGTCATATTTTCATTGTCATTTGTTTCTAGAAATCTTTTCATTTCCATTTTGATTTCTTAAGTAAGTTGTTTATTTAGAATTGTGTTGTTTAATCTCCATGTATTTGTGTTTCTTACATACAGTTTTTCCTTGTAATTGGTATCTAGTCTCCCAGGGTTGTGGTCAGAGAAGATGCTTGATACAATTTCAATTTTCTTACATTTACTGAGGTTTAATTTGGGATCTAATATGTGGCTTATCCTGGAGAATGTTCCATGTGCACTTGAGAAAAATATGTATTCTTCTGCATTTGGATGGAATGTCCTGAAGATATCAATGAGATCCATCTCATCTAATGTATCATTTAAGACTTGTGTTTCCTTATTAATTTTCTATTTTGATGAACAGTCCATTGGTGTGAGTGGGGTGTTAAAGTCTCCTACTATTATTGTGTTGCTGTCATTTTGTCCTTTTATGTTTGTTAGTGTTTGTCTTATGTATTGAGGTGCTCCTATGTTGAGTGCATGGATATTTACAATTGTTATGTCCTTCTCTTGGATCGATCCCTTGATCATTATGTAGTGACCTTCCTTATCTCTTGTAATCTTCTCTATTTTAAGGTCTATTTTATCTGACAGGATTGCTACTCCAGCTTTCTTTCCCTTCCCATTTGCATGGAATATATTTTTCCATCCTCTGATATTCAGTCTATATGTGTCTTTAGGCCTGAAGTGGGTTTCTTGTAGATAGCATATATATGGGTCTTGCTTTGTTTCCATTCAGCCAATCTGTGTCTTTTGGTTGGAGAATTTAATCCATTTACATTTAAAGTAATTATTGATATATATGTTCCTATTGCCATTTTTGTAATTGTTTGGGGTTGATTTTGTAGATATTCTTTGTTTTCTTATATTTCTTGACTATATAAGTTTAACATTTGTCCTAAAGCTAGTTTGGTGGTACTGAATTCTCTTAACTTTTGCTTGTCTGAAATGCATTTTATTTCTCCATCAATTTTGAATGAAATCCTTGCCAGGTACTGTAATCTTAGTTGTAGATTTTTCCCTTTCAGTACTTTAAATATATCCTGTCATTCCCTCTGGCCTGCAGAGTTTCTGCTGAAAGATCAGGTGTTAAGTGTATGGGGTTTAACCTTTTATATTACTTGTTGCTTCTCCCTTGATGCTTTTAATATTCTTTCTTTGTGTTTAGTCTTTGTTAGTTTGATTAGTATGTGTCTTGGCATGTTTCTCCTTGGGTTTATCCTGTATGGGACTCTTTGTGCCCCTTGGACTTGACTGACTATTTCCTTTTCCATATTTGGGAAATTTTGAACTATAATCTCTTCAAAAATCTTCTCATACCCTTTCTTTTTCTCTTCTTCCTCTGAGACTCCTATAATTCAAATGTTGGTACATTTGATATAGTCCCAGAGGTCTCTGAGACTATCCTCAGTTCTTTTCATTCTTTTTACTTTATTCTGCTCTTCAGAAGTTATTTCCACCATTTTATCTTCCAGCTCACTGATTTGTTCTTCTGCTTCAGATATTCTGCTATTGATCCCTTCTAAAGTATTTTTACTTTCAGTAATTGTGTTGTCTCTGTATGTTTATTCTTTAATTCTTCTAGGTCTTTTGTTAATTGGTTCTTGCATCTTCTCCATTTTGTTTTCAAGGTTTTTGATCATCTTTACTATCATTATTTTGAATTTTTTCAGGTAGTTTGCCTATTTCCTCTTCATTTATTTGGACGTCTGTGTTTTCTAGTTTGTTCCTTCGTCTGTGTAGTATTTCTCTGCTTTTTCACTATTTTTTTTTAACTTACTGTGTTTGAGATCTCCTTTTCCCAGGCTTCAAGGTTGAATTCTTTCTCCCTTTTGGTTTCTGCCCTTCTAAGGTTGGTCCAGTGGTTTGTGTAAACTTTGTATAGGGTGAGATTTGTGATGAGTTTTTGTTTGTTTTTCCTCTGATGGGCAAGGCTGAGTGAGGTGGTAATCCTGTCTGCTAATGATTTGGTTTGTATTTTTAATTTGTTTGATGTTTAGATGAGGCATCCTGCACAGGGTAGTAGTTGAGTGGTGCTGGGTCTTGTATTCCAGTATCTTCCTTTGTATGAGTTCTCACTATGTGAAACTCCCTACAGTTAGTTCTCTGGTAGGCAAGGGTCTTGGAGTTAGTGCTCCCACTCCAAGGACTTAGGGCTTGATATCTTGTCAGGAACAAAGATTCCACAAATAGTTTGTTATAGCATTAAGTGAGCTTAAAACAAATATCCAAAAAATGAGAAGCCAAAGATGAACCCCAGACAAATGGCAGTTACAAAATCAGACAAATAATAATTAAAATAACAGAATATACACATATACATATACACTCATGAACAAAGTCAAAACAGTCCAACAAAAATAAAGTACAGTAGATTGACCCAGTGAACAAAGGAAATCAAAAATTATACTTATCAGTTAAGAACAAAACTAACTAAATCACAAACTGGAAAACAAAACTAGAGCAAGGTGCCAAGTGGGAAATAAAGCAATGAAAACAAAACTAACAAATATGTTGACAGGAAGGGAAAGAAAGAAAAGAAAGAATAGATATGCAAATTTAAATAGAGGTAGATGAAGAAGAGTTATAGACATTAAAGATTAACTGTAAGGGGCAAAGAACAGCAGGGAAGGCAAACAAAGGAATAAATGTAGAAAAAAATATTAATAGTTTAATAAATTAAAATTTAAAAAAAGCATAAAGGAAAAAACAAACAAAAAAACCTCCACAGAACTGCAAAACCCCAATGTAGAGGCAGAGGTTTACAAGAACAATAAAAAATGTTCCTGAGAAGAAAAAAAAAAAGCTCCAAAGCATCATTAGATTTCATAGTGCCAATAAAATCACCAGCTACAACAGGGGCAGGGGGAAGGAGTGAGGGAATCCAGAAAGAATCTACAGAACCAGTCAAAACATAAAAATAATAAATTTTTTTCTTTTTTTTGGTTAGGAATTTTTTTTTTAATACTTTATCCTACATTACAATACTGTATTTGTTTTGCCATACATTGACATGAATCAGCCACAGGTGTCCACGATCTCCCAATGCCAAAGCCCCCTCCCACCTCCCATCCCACATCCTCTCCCTGAATCATCCCATGCACCAGCCCCATGCGTCCTGCATCCTGTATTGAACATAGACTGGCGCTTCATTCTTACAAGATAGTATACATGTTTCAATGCCGTTCTCCCAAATCATCCCACCCTCTCCCTCTCCCTCAGAGTCCAAAAGTCCGTTCTATACCTCTGTGTCTCTTTTGTTGTCTCACATAGAGGGTCTTCATTACTATCCTTCTAAATTCCATATATATGTGTCAGTATACTGTATTGGTGTTTTTCTTTCTGGCTTACTTCACTCTGTATAATCGGTTCCAATTTCATCCATCTCATTAGAACTGAGTCGAATTTATTCTTTTTAAGGGCTGAGTAGTACTCCATTGTATATATGTACCACAGCTTTCTTATCCATTCATCTGCTGATGGACATCTAGGTTGTTTCCATGTGCTGGCTATTATAAACAGCGCTGCACTGAACATTGGGGTACATGTGTCTCTTTCAATTCTGGTTTCCTCGGTGTGTATGCCCAGCAGTGGGATTGCTGGATCATAAGGCAGTTCTATTTGCAATTTTTAAGGAATCTCCACCCTGTTTTCCATAGTGGCTGTACTAGTTTGCATTCCCACCAGCAGTGTAAGAGGGTTCCCTTTTCTCCACATCCTCTCCAGCATTTATTGCTAGTCACTGCTGTCAAGTGTCCTTTCCCTCGCTGGGAGTCACAGTTCACCTCACCTCCCTAGGTTGCCCTGCAACACTGTGCTGGTCTCTGAACTT
The DNA here is from genome assembly GCA_917880005.1 of Nanger dama. Classification (NCBI taxonomy): domain Eukaryota; kingdom Metazoa; phylum Chordata; class Mammalia; order Artiodactyla; family Bovidae; genus Nanger; species Nanger dama. Next base: position 38,242,651 of record CAKJTW010000015.1, read on the forward strand.
ACTGTGGGGGCAGCTCAGATTCTAATCTGTCCCTATTCCTGTGTGTTCTTGCCTCCAATGTCCACAGCTATCAGAACTAGTGCATTTTCTTTTGTGGGAGCTCTCAATGATCTTTTGCATATTCCATAGACACAGAATCTGGCTAGCTGATTGTGTGGATTTAGACTGCAGCTCATACAGCTGGTGGGAAGATTTTGTGTCTTCTTCCTTAGTCACACTGCCCTGGGTTTCAATTGTGGTTTTATTTCCACCTCTGCATGTGGGTCGTCCACTGGGGTTTGCTCCTGGGGCTGCCCTGGAGGACTTGGGTTGGCCCTGTGAAGGCCAGGTGTGGAGGTGGGGCAGCTGTTTGCATTGCAGGGGTTCTGGAAGCACTAGGTACAAAGGGGAGATGGCGGCTAGGGCAGCAGGAAAAATAGTGCTCTAGAAGGGTATGGCAACCGGTATTGGCCAATACATTCCACTATTCTTGCCTGGAGAACTGCCCCCCCACCCCCTTCCCTGACAGAGAAGCCTAACAGGTCAGTCTACAGGATTGCATAGTCAGGCACAACCAAAGCGACCCTGGGCACATAGAAACAAAACTTTTTTGGCCTGTGGCAACTTTGCCCCAGTGAGAATTGAGCGTGAAGGTGGCACAGCTGCTTGGCTTGCAGGGACCCTGGCAGCTCCAAGTATGCAGGGACACAGGACTTCCTCCGCTGCAAGCCTCTGATAGCTGGCGATCAGAAGGCCTCTTTGGCCAGTCTCTCTCGTAGTCCTGCCCGTTCAGGCACACAGAGTGCTCTCTTGCCTGGGGTCCTTCATCAGGCACATAGAGGGGGTCTCCTGGCTGGGGTCCTACTCTGTAGACTGCACATCAGACCATCACCTTATAGGGCTTCCCTGGTGGCTCAGATGATAAAAAGAATTCACCTGAAATGTAGAAGACCCAGGTTTGATCCCTGGGTTGGAAAGATCCCCAGGGAAAGGGAATGGCTACCCGCACCAGAATCCTTCCTGGAGAATCCCATGGACAGAGGAACCTGGCAGGCTGCAGTCCATGGGGTCGCAAAAAAGTCAAACAGTACTTAGTGATTAAGCATAATGTTAATGCTTACACATTCATACATGTCAATTATTTCTGAATAAAACTGGGGTGGGGAGAGCTAAAGAGGACTACAGAAAAAATAATTAGTATGAAATCAAATATATACCTAAATGAATCCCGTACAGGTGAGATTCAAAATAATGACACATAAAATTATTTAAAAATATAATGCAAAGAATGTTCCATTTATCACCATAAATCCAGAGATAGAAAAAGCACAGCATATTCCAAAAGGAAAAATGGATATAAAACATCCAATTTTATTATAGAACAGTAAAATCACTTGACTTCCAAGATGATAAAAGAGTCCTTTAAAAGTACAAGTATAAAAATCAAGTTACAGATAAGTGGTAAAACAGCAGGCTAGTCTCCAGAATTTCCACAGGAACACTGGAAGACAGTGGAGGAATGCCTACAGTGTTTTCAAAGGATGAGATTTTATAACTTCCCAAATTCTTATATAAGAATGAAAACAACAAACTAAACCTGCAAGAACTTAGAATATATAGTGCCTTTGAATTCTTTTGAAGAAACCACTCAAGAGTAAATTTCAGCCACCCAAGAAATTAATGGAGACACAATGGCAAAAAGACTGTGGATGAATCTTAATTTCCTTTAGCTCTGGGATTAAGACTAACAAATTACAAGACCATTGTTGTTGTTTAGTCTCTAGGTAGGGTCCAACTCTTTGTGACCCCATGAACTGTAGCCCACTAGGCTTCTCTGGTCATGGGATTTCCCAGGCAAGAATACTGAAGTGGGTTGCCATTTGCTTCTGCAAGAGATCTTCCCAAACCACGGATTGAACCCACGTCTCCTGCATTGGCAGGCAAATTCTTTACCATTGAGCCCACCTGGGAAGCCCATAGTTACAGACAAAATGTGAAAGTTATCCATCCTGACAGTATTCTTATTCTTGCTTGCTCTTTCTGTATTAAGTAGAAACATGTCTTCCACCCATAGAAAATCCTGTATGTCAAAGATGAAGAAGCAATGAGATACATTAGATAGAGTTTCAAAGAGGTCATGTTCTGTTTAGATCACCAGGAAAGGAAAGGCCTTTAGGGCTCAGATTGGAATCTCTTACAAATATAAAGCCAGTGTATCTTTTTTTTTTTTTTTAATTTACAATATTGTATTGGTTTTGCCACACATCAACATGAATCCTCCACAGGTGTACATGTGTTCCCAATCCCAAAACCCCCTCCCACCTCCCTCCCACACACCATCCCTCCAGGTCATCCCAGGGCACAGCCTGTTACTGTATCCTGTGTAACTCTTTCTCAGAAGCTGAGCCTGGTGACACAAGGCACCATCATATAAAAGCACTTTCCGAAGACACTTGCTTAATTGTGAACATACTCTCCTATTACTGTCTCCAAGGCTTAAAAGAAAAAATACTCCAATTTACTAGGGGTCCAAAATTAAGTGGACTTTAGTTTCATAACACGCACTTGACATAGTTAAATACAGTCTAACAATATGATTTTAAAGATCAATTTCAGCAATGTGTATATTTATATAGAAGTCATGAGGATAAATATGTACTGACCCTAGACTATCTAGGAATTTTCTAGGCTCTTAATTTACTCTTAACACTTTTTTATGTAACAAGTTCCTGTTAAACTATTGCCACCTAAATTCTGATCATATATATATTCATTATGATGATAATGAATTATATTTATCAAGCATTTGTTCTATGCCATGAATTACTCTAAGGGTTCATGTGTATTATTTTCTCAGTGAACTCTTTTCTTTGTGAGGTTGGAACTATTAAGCATATTTTACAGATGAGGAAAATGAAATGCACTGCCCAGAAAAATGTGATATAATGTGTAAAAGTGTGTATGAAAGCAATTTTGAAGAAATTGTTTAAACTAAGGTTTTATAAAGTAATAATAAAGATCATTATATTGATAATGATAATAAAAATGATAATTATTATGTGAGGATCAAATCATATAATGCTCTTAAAATACTTTAATTATAAAGCATTATACCAATTTATCAATAATATTATAGTTAATATTAGATGGTAAAAATTCTCCACTTGGTCATCTCATTTATAATTAACATTATGCATGACTTTTATATTTTAAAACTCAGCAAGGTTATAATACTTTTCAATAGAGTTACAAATCACTACTTCCTTTCTACAGAATGAATCTAAGATTCTGGTTTCTGAATGTTCCAAGGAAGGAGAGCTCAGATTAGCCTCTCAAGGGATCCTTATCTCAAAAATGTTAAGGTACTCTGATAGTGGAATGAATTACCTCAGCAATTGTTGGAGGTGGTTTTTAAATCATATAGGCACTGTGGATTTTAAAAGCATGTGCTAGCAAATTCAGGTTTATGTTATCTCTGTTCTCTATTGGTCCCTTGACTTTTCTCTCTTTCCTAAAATAACTGTATGGCTCTAAGAACAACTCCAAGCATAAATGATTTAGACCAGCTCATTAGAAACTTTCTCATGGTTACAACTGAGTACAAAATATTCCAGCAGTCAAAATAGAGCTTTTCGTTTTATGTGTTTACAATTTACAGATTTATAGGAGTTTTCTCCTTTGTTTTTAACAGTAATTTATTTTTCTCTTGTCTCCTAAAACATCCTTCTTTAAAATGAAGTCATACACCAGAAAGATTTTTAATACTTTATCTTTCATTTATTCTTTCTTAAGCAATCATTAAGGAAAAAAAGCTTATTTTTCCACAGGGAAGCAACTTAGCACATAAGGTTTCCAAAAGTATTACTAATACAGAGTGGATTTAATAACCAGGAGGGATAATTGTAGCACTGCTTGTCAAGCCTACAAATATTTAGAAATAACAAGCTTTGAAGCGTGAGACTCGAGCTCCTTTGTTCTGAGAAACCAAGTCTCTAGCTTCACTCGATTGTATTCCACCTTCCTAGTTTCATGATTTAGACTACACAGCTTTGATCTCTACTTTTCTTTCCCTCCCATTTTGGTATATCTTATATGGGCATAAAATCCCCTTTAAGTGGCTGACTGCCAGGACTAGTTTCCAAACCCTTGGGATTTTTTTTTCCCCTCCGTCTCATGCTTTGAATTTGGAAGTGAAATCCATTTGTTTCGGCTTGTTCATTTGTTTTATTTGCCCTGATGCAGCTTAAGTGCCATTAAGTGTTTCTATGATGTCGGAACATGCGGAGAGAAGAGAAGTACAAGACGTATTACAAGCAGAGAAAAACGCAATGTCACAGAATTCTAGAAGGTAGTCACACACAACATGCCCACGATTTTCCTCCCCACTCTTTACCATGTGCTTTCAGATCCTTTTAGCACATACTCAATTCCACCTTCAATAATGGATTCTTATTTATAATTAAAAGAAATATTTAATTTTGACTAAAATATCTGTCAAAGCAAAACTGTTATCTTCACTTAATATTAGAGAAAATTTCAAGACCCTTCTTTTATTAATTATAGTCCTTGACTGAGCTCTAGTTCAAAAGACTCCTAATTTTATCAAGACAAGTCTCATTTGAAAACCTAACTATAAAAGTTTCAATATATGGATTGTATTAATACTTCCAACTGTTCACTTCTCCTTTCATTCACGCTCTTGCTACATGACTTTGCATGTCTTCCCTCAAACAAAGATGGAGTATATTTCCCTACCCCTTGATTTTTAATTCAGCTAGGTGATTTTGCTTTCCTTAGGGGAGGCTAGCAGTGATGGTGCAAGAAAGGATGGAAAAAAACAGTACACATGTGTCTGTTACTGCTCTTGTACTTCTACCAGCTATGAACACAACCAGGTTAGTCTGCTGGCAGTTGAAAGTCAATGTAGCAGGACCACATCACCCTAGTCATTTCAGCCCAGACATCCTACATCAGTCCAAACCAGGCCATCCTTAGTGGGGCAAAAGAGCCAGCTTCCATCAGCAGAGCTGCCTTGTCACTCCAGCTGACTGCAGGTGCACCAGCCAGCCCAGCAAAGAGCACCTGAGCATGTCAGTGTGAGATAAATAAATGTATATCATTTTATTCCTTTCTAAGGTGTCCTAGTTGTTTGTTATACAATATTACTATGATAATGGATAATGGATATGCATGCATATAGATATAATATATGCACATATATAAACATATGTGTATGCTGTATTTATATTTATTCCTATCTACTTATACTTAGGAATGTGTTGGAGGGTAAAAATATGTTTATGAATAGTAATGTAAAACATTTACATATGTGTGAATAAATTTTATGATAGATTTAGAAATTTTAAGGATATAGTTACAAAAATAGACTGTTTCTAAAGCCATTTTTCTGAAAATCTCTTTGCCTTAAAGGGGTTTTTACAAGTATTCAAACCCCTTTTCAATGTGTTTACATAGATTTGAATGATTTATTTTTACTTTTTACATTATGGACAAATTTTAGTATTTTCATTATTTAGTCCTTAGAATATTTTTATCTTAATTTTGTGTACTAATAAATGCTAGATTCTCAACACATTGGCAAAGATGAAAATATTTTGTTAAAGTTTTATTTAATATTTTATTCATTTTTAATATGTTTTCACTTAGAAGAAAAATACTTCTGCAGTTAAAAAAAGCTTAGCAATCAAACCTTCCTAATAATACTAAGCTATTAAATACTATCAACTATGGGATATGCAATCTTGACACAGTTTAATTATGAGTCATCTTATGAACTGTATAGTATTTCTTAGCTCAGTGTTTCTCCACAGAACAAACATACCGAAACATCTTAACTTCATGTAATATATATGAATGTGAAACATCTTGACTCTTCAAAAATGAAATATTTTATTTTATTTTATTTTTTTACTTTATTCTACTTTACAATACTGTATTGGTTTTGCCATACATTGACATGAATCCACCACAGGTGTAAATTAGCTAGTCTTTTAAGTGTTCAAGACAGATTTAATGGGGAAAGAAGTAATAATATAAATAATCCCATCTTCATAAAAATGCTGTAAATTGGATAAACATGTACTAAAAAATTTTTAAATATATTAAATGGATTGACAGTGAAGTGAAATGTATTTCTCCTTATGTCATTTTTCCACTATCAATATGGTCAAGAGGACAACTTAGAAATTACAAATAAGTAATTGTGGGCATGGTATCATTTAAAGTTTGATGAATGCCAGAAAATACTAAACTGTGGTGCAAAACCGAAAAGGGACAAAAGAGATTCTTAATTTAAAGTTAATTATTTCACACACAATGATATCATACACACACACACACACACACACACACACACCCATACAGAATCAGAGAGTACATCTATCCCTAGGAAGAACACAAATTTCTCATATAAAGTAGACAAGATAATACATAATTTATCCCTGTTTCTCAGAGTAAACTTTAGAGACTGAAAAGAAAGCCAACTGGCATCCCTGTGAAGAGCCCTCTGATCTCTCTTCCCCTACTGTTTGTGGTTCATTGCCTGGATTGTTTCCACAATGGAAAACTCTTATAAATTGTAAAATATGGTATAGATGTAGCATCATTAACTTGCATTCAGATTATGGAATTTAACCCTAAGATATGCTGAGGTTTGCTTCTCCTGAAGGAATGGTACGAGAGAAGCACCATAAGTATTGGAAAAACAATTCCAGTTAGGCCCATTTTACATGTTGGCATGGTCTGAAATACTCTCATCATCTAAAATGCTCATGAAAGATATACTAAATGGCAAAAAAAAACCCTGAAAAATTACAAATATATATATATATATATATATATATATATATATATATATATATATATATAAACCTTGGAAGAAATGGCTTGGAAAGGGAAAGGTGGGGATTCTGCTGGTTGCAATATCAATAGAGTTAGATTGGAAACACAATTGAGCCACAAGCCAGGAAGCTATTAATACCTAAAGTGTTAGTCTCTCATTCATGTCTGACTCTCATGACCCCATGGACTGTAACTCGCCAGGCTCCTCCTGTCCATGGGATTCTCCAGGCAAGAATACTGGAGTGGGTTGCTGTTTCCTTCTCCAAGAGATCCTCCTGACCTGGGGATTGAACCCAGGTCTCCTCCATTGTAGGCAAATTCTTTACCATCTGAGCCACCAGGGAAACTCATATTAATACCTAAGGCCGCTCCAATAATGTGTGCAACAGCTCCATTGCAGCAAATCAGGCATTGGTGCCAATTCACTGGACTTTAGAGACAGAATTCCTGATATAACTGCCAGAATGTAATTTGGTTGCACTCTCACTGATGTAGACAGTGCCCTGAAGTGGACATTGGTTTCAGAACAAGTCTCATTAGTACCACCCTATCTTGCTTGAGTGGTTCTGCTGTTTGACAGCCAGCTTGCTTTATAAGCATTCCAGCTGCTGACAAGCCTACCCTCAACTCAGAGACCAGACAGCTGAGAGGCCCCTAACATGGTGTAGTCACTGTCAGCAGAAACTTCCAACCAAAATCACACAGACACAGTTCAATGACCAGAAGCAGGTTTTATCATCTCAGTCCTGAACATTCTATGTACATTCTAGAATGGCAACGGGTTCAGGGACTTTCATGAGGCAACTGGGGAGATGTTTTTAAGGGTATAAACTTATGACTAGTGTTAAAATTTGTTCTGGATGTCCATGCACAGCACAATAATCATCGTCAGCAATATTGTATTACACACTTCAAAGTTGTTAAGAGACTAGATCATAATTGTTCTCACCACAGAGAAGAAATGATAATTATGTGACCTGATAGAGGTGAGATGTTCAGGACTGAGATGATAAAACCTGCTTCTGGTCATTGAACTGTGTCTGTGTGATTTTGGTTGGAAGTTTCTGCTGACAGTGACCACCATGTTAGGGGCCTCTCAGCTGTCTGGTCTCTGAGTTGAGGGTAGGCTTGTCAGCAGTTGGAATGCATATAAAGCTGTTAGCAAATAATGTGATGGTAATTGTATTGCAATGTATAAATGTATACCTTAAACGTACACAATGCTACATGTCAATTACATCTCAATAAAAATAAAAATAAGAAAAGAAAGAGGGAAATCACTGGAAGAAGTAGAAAACACTTTTTTTCCACCATGAAAATAAGCAGAAAGTATTTTAAAATGCATTTTTGAGTAAGACTATAACCTTGTGATTACCTCTAGCCATAGTGACTGCGTGACTAATAAATACCCTATAAGCCATGAGTAACAGAAGGATTATAAATAAAGAATAATTCCCAGGAAAATACAATATTATGTAATATTTAGTACATAAATTAAATTACATAGTTTAAGTGTAATAGATAGGCAGTTCATTAAAAGTAGGCCCCTTCCTGTCCCTACTAAATAAATACTAAACAAACATTTAAAGAATATCCATTTGAAATGACAATAAATCATTGGGCTCCTGAATGACATGCCATATTTCAGGCAGACTCTGTGTAATCCTTGACTAAGCATGTCCAAAATTCTGAATGAAAATAGCACCTATGGCTATAAATAAGGTGCATATATTTAAAATCAATAAAACACAGAGACCTTGTCTTTTTTTCAGTGTCTATCTCTAGTTTAGAGTGGTTCTTGTCACAAAATATATTTTTTAAATTTCTGTTTCTTACATGGGAAGTAGTTTTTAAACTTGTCATTCAAACTCTATAAGTATCTGGGTACATAAATGATAAAACTGTGAACAAATATTAGCTTGGGACATGCAGTCATTTAAAAAAAAAAGTGGATAAGCAAAAGAAAGAAAGAAAAGGAGCCCTGGGAACTTTCCTTGACAGAGAGGTTATATGGATAAAGCAATTACCAAAAGCAAAACAAAGCAAAAAATCAAGGCCAGCCAGACAAAATAAGATAAATATAATCTAGGCACCAGAATTGTCAAAGGTCTCCTGCCTACAATGGCTTTTCTCAAAATTTAAACCTGACAAAGGGAACAGTCAAGGGGTCAAGAAAAGGTCTAGGATAGGACAGCCACCATACATGTTAACAAGAAAAAAATGAGATTAAAATAAACCTAGATGACATCTCATCATTCACTATTAGAAGCAGATTTTCCATAGCTCAAAGGAAAGAGAACATTAGACGGAAAGAAAATATGTGCTTCTGAAAAGTATTTATTAAGGTCCATGTAGTCAAGGCTATGGTTTTTCCTGTGGTCATGTATGGATGTGAGAGTTGGACTGTGAAGACGGCTGAGCACTGAAGAATTGATGGTTTTGAACTGTGGTGTTGGAGAAGACTCTTGAGAGTCCCTTGGACTGCAAGGAGATCCAACCAGTCCATTCTGAAGGAGACCAGCCCTGGGATTTCTTTGGAAGGAATGATGCTAAAGCTGAAACTCCAGTACTTTGACCACCTCATGCGAAGAGCTGACTCATTGTAAAAGACTCTGATGCTGGAAGGGATGGGGAGGAGGAGAAGGGGACGACCGAGGATGAGATGGCTGGATGGCATCACTGACTCGATGGACATGAGTCTGAGTGAACTCCAGGAGTTGGTGATGGACAGGGAGGCCTGGCGTGCTGCGATTCATGGGGTGGCAAAGAGTCAGACACGACTGAGTGACTGAACTGAACTGAAGTTAAAAATTATTTTAATCTTCCTGGGAAATCATGATTGTTTTTGTTTTGCATGGTGAGTAATTGCTTGGAGTTACTTACAGTTACCATTTTGTTGCTTTTCATTCCTTCCTGATTTCCATATTTCTATTTGGAATCACTTCTGTTTAGTATCAAACCCTTTAACATTTCTTATAGTGCTGCCCTCCAAGTGCAGAATTCTCAGAATCGTTACCTACAGCAATTTTATTTTGCCTCTAGTTTTAAAGAAACTTTTCACTAAGGAAAGAGTAATTCTGGATTGGCCATTTTCTTTCTCTCAGTATTCTAAAGATTCCATTCCATTGTCTGACTTGTGTTTATCCATATGAAAAGTCAGTCATTAGTTCTGTTACTGATCTTATGAAAGTTACTATATGTTTTGTCTCCGATTTCTCTGTTCCTTTTATTTTTCCCCAATCTTTAGTTTGAAACACTTTTACTATGATGCAGTTGCATGTTTTTTGGTTGGTTTGTGTTTCCATTTTATCCATGATTATGTTTATAGCTCTTCATGAAACTTTAGCCTGATTATCTCATCACTTTTGAAATATTCTCAATCATTTGGTCTTCCAATCTTGCTTCTGCTCCATTCAGTTTCCTTCTATCATAAAAATTACATCTATAGGAACTTTCCAATGTGTTCATGTGTCTTTTGGTATCTTTTGTATTTCCTTTCTTTTACTTTCTGTGCTTCAGTCTTTCTTGTCTTTTTAGACATATATCCTTTTGTCAGATGTGTCAATCTGCTATTAAACACATCCATTGCATTTTTATTTTAAATTATATGTTTACTGCTACAATTTCCTTTTGTGGATTTCAGATCACTGGTTGAATCGCCTGTCTCACTCTCTATTATCTTGAACATGTTAATTACCATAAATTTCAAGTCTTAGTTTTTTTCTATTGCAATAGCTTGCATCAACCATATGACTGATTGCTATTGTTTATCATTTTCTCTTGGACACAATTCTTGGTACGCTTGGTAATATTTTTTAATATTCAGTCATTGTGCATGAAAAATGTGAGAGGCTCTGGATCACAATATCTACCTCCAGAGACTTAACGCTTGTTTTTCTGACAGCCAGCCAGAGTGCTGGCAGATTGTCTCAATCTAGGTGACATGATGCTGTTTTTCAGACATTACAAGGTTTGAACTCTGTCTCCTAGCATGTAAAACAACCACCCCTCTTTCCAGAGGTTCCTTGTTGAGAACCTTTAATGTAAATCAAGGTTATTTTTTTCCATTTGGGATATTCTTTCCTACAATTTCTGTCTCTCCAGCAAAGAAGGGAGACTACTGATATCTTTGCTTGATTTTTATTTTTCACTTAATTTTGGATATCTTGCCCTGCGGGCTTATAAATGAACAAATACTTAGAGGAGAAATAGCCCATCCCTCTTTCACCACTTCTAAAACATTTTCTTTATATCCTATTTGTCTCCCAAATCTTGCACCCTCAAGCCCTGGCCTCCCTCACAGGTCTATACATCTACTTTTGTTTCTTAAATCCCATAGGATTGCTCAAAGTCCTGCTGGCTCTACTGCCCCTTAGTATTTTCCTTCAGTTTCTCACTCCATCAAGATTAAAAATTGGCACATGTACCAAGAGTATCACTACATGCAGAGTGGTGGACTCATGTCAATAAACTTTCATCTCTAAAGATACTGAACCAACAACCAACTCCTGGATTTTGAGAAGCTCTATAACACCTTCAGACAGGTTGTGGTTTTGATGTATGTGCATGTGTCGTATTTATTTTCCAATTTTTCTTAATGGGGTATTCTTCTGTTATAATTTCTTCCATCATAGCCAAAAGCTGAAGCTCCGATTACTTGTAGGAGTTACTTATACTGCAGATCAGAAACAAGAGAAAAAGTGGATAGCTACCTGAAAACTGTAAAAAGGAAAGAGAGGTATATGGTATCAATTTCTATTCAGACCTCATACCCAGTGTTGAAGGTTATAATCTTTGATGCTATTACACTGTGCCATGCCAGCTACTTGATTAATGAGCTGATCCTGTCAAATAGCTGAGTATTTCTGATTTAGATATCCATCTGCCTAAATGTCCTGAACAAGAAAATCTCTTGAGCTCCCTTCAACTTTGTAATGTGTTAACTAATTGGTGGGTGTTTAATGAACATTAGTAGTTTATTCACACACCATATGCTAAGAATTTAAAATCCCTGTAGACCAAACCATGTATCAGAAAAGAAAAGTCAAGAGAAAAAGTCTACCTGCCCTCTTGACTCTTAGCACTTTATTCTCGCAATAGAAAGTTGTCTGTCAATGACATGTCATGAGGGTGTTGACTTACTGTTTTCATGAAATCAGCTTTATTTTCAAATAAGTGGGCATAGAAGAGCTATATTTTACAATGACAAGGTTGCTTCCATTTTGCAATTTTGTGACAGAATTACAATGCTTACCCCAAACATCTGTCACATAACCTAGATTCAGAATTGCTTCATGCATTCAACACTTTGAAAACAAATTTTACTAAGTAATATGTTACTTTTTAACACAAGTAACTTAAGGCATACAATCACCTAGTCAATGGAATGACTAATGGAACTATAACCATGGACATGAAATTATATTTGTGAAAATGTGTAATTCCTAATAAGTTCAGTCACTGCTCAAGGACCTGTAATTTACTAAACTATCCAGAGTACCTCTCTTTTCCTTAGGCTGACTCTTGCTGGCAGTGGTATCTCACTAGGGTACTTTCATATTTTCTTGGTACCGTAAGATGTTGGAAGCAGTGACAACTTTTATTTTCTTGGGATCCAAAATTACTGCAGACAATAATTGCAGCCATGAAATTCAAAGATGCTTGTTCCTTGGAATAAAAGCTATGACAAACCAAATAGTGTATTAAAAGGCTTTAATCACTTTCCTGACAAACGTCCATATAGTAAAAGCTATGGTTTTTCTGGTAGGCATGTACAAATCTGAGAGTCGGACCATAAGGAAGGCTGAGTGCTGAAAAACTGATGCTAACTGTGCCTCTTGAGACTCCCCGGGACTGCAAAGAGATCAAACTAGTCAATCCTAAAGGAAATCAAGCCTGATTATTCATTGGAAGGACTGATGCTATGCTGAAGCTGAATCTCCAATACTTTGGCCACATGATGTGAAGAGCCGACTCATTGGAAAAGACCCTGATGCTGGGAAAGATTGAAGGCAAGAGGAGAAGGGGCAACAAAGGATGAGATGGTAAGATCACCAACTCAGTGGACATGAATTTGATCAAACTCCAGGAGACAGTGAATGACAAGGCAGCCTCGTGTTCTTCAGCCCACGGCAACTTATCTACTGAACAACAGCAACAACAGTAAGTTTTTGGATTCTTCGATAATTTTTATTTAATGTTTATAGAAGTAGAAAGCACCTATCTAAGTCTTAAGAAAGTGTCACTCAGTCATGTCAGACTCTTTGCGACCCCATGGACTGTAGCCCTCCAGGCTCCTCTGTCCTAAGAGAAGATACAAATCAGCTCTTGGTATTTTAAGCTTGGTAAAGACATCTTCCCCTTGCCCTCTTCTGTGAAAGTCAAAGTCCTATGTTTACTTCTTCAGATAATAGAATGATGCTCTTTATTCAACTGCTTACCTCCCACCCCCAAATTACTCCTGCTTTGGCTTCATGTTTCCTTCATACTCACTAAATACACAACATTTCTGAATTATCAAAATCTCGATTCTAATTTGTGACTAAACATGTAAAATTGTTAAATCTGTTGATGAAAATTCATTAAAAATAAAGTTAAGAAAACAAATGGATTTTATTTGAGCCAAATGGAGGATCATAAACTGTGAAACAAATTCTCAGAAAGCCCTGATAACTATTCTACCCATTAGAAGTTGAAGGCACAGTCATATACATTTTCAAGACAAAGACTGTACATCAAAACAGCATTGATATTTTACATAAAGTTTGCCAAGGATACATAGTCCAGGTAAGCATGTACAAAGCAAGCAACAAGTCACCATGACCCCTTAAAGAGTTGGGAAAGGATGCTTTTCTTCTGAGAAGTTATATTTTTAGCATCAGAAGAAAGGGGAAAAACAATTTTTACAGTTTGGCAGTCACGCCTATCTTTGGAGAGCTCTGGTTAATGTGGTATTGCAAATGCACACTGTACATTAGGGATGGAGAGAGGAGGCCCAAACAAATAGGAAGTTTTCTTTAAATCTTCTTATTCTGCCTTAAAACATAACTTTTATTTGGTCAAGTCAAAAATTTATCCTAACCACCACATTCCTATTTAGAAAGGCCAAATTCTAGAACACTGACAGTATGAAATTCTGGTGAGGATAAGGAGCAACAGGAACTCTCATACTTTGCTGGTGGGAATGTAGATGGTACAGCTATTTTGGAAGACAGTTTGGCAGTTTCTTTTAAAACCTAACACATTTTACCGAACAGTCCACCAATCACATTTGCTTGTATTAGGAATTCCATAGGAGTTGAAAACCTAAATGCATAAGAAAACTACACACAGATATTTATTTTTTTCTAACTTTAAACTTTTTACTTTGTATTGGGGTTTAGCCAGTTAACAACTTTGTGATACTTTCAGGTGAACAGTGAAGGAACTCAGCCATACATATACATGTATCCATTCTCCCCCAGAGCTGCCCTGGTGGCTCAGAGGTTAAAGTGTCTGCCTCCAGTGTGGGAGACTGGGGTTCGATCCCTGGGTCGCGAAAATCCCCTGGAGAAGGAAATGGTAACCTACTCCAGTATTCTTGCCTGGAGAATCCCATAGACGTAGAAGCCTGGTAGGCTACGTCCACGGGGTCGCAAAGAGTCGGACATGACTGAGCGACTTCACTTCTCTTTCACTATTCTCCCCCAAATCCTCGTCCCACCCCCGGCTGACACAACACTGAATAAAGTTTCATGTGCTATTCAGTAAGTCTTTGTTGGTAATCCATTTTACACACAGAAGTTTATAGCAGCTTTATTCATAATCGCCCAAACTGCCAAAACAACCAGTCTGTCCTTCAGTGGGTAAATGGTACATAGGCTAGGTGAAGTCGCTCAGTCGTGTCCGACTCTTTGCGACCCCGTGGACTATAACCTACTAGGATTCTCTATCCATGGGATTCTCCAGGCAAGAATACTGGAGTGGATTGCCATTTTCTTCTCCAGGGATCTTCCTGACCCAGGGATCGAACCTGGGTCATTGGAGGCAAACGCTTTAACCTCTGAGCTACCAGGGAAGCCCCTACAGTCAATGAAATATTCAGCAGTTTAAAAAAAAAAAAATATATATATATATATATATATAGAGAGAGAGAGAGAGAGAGAGAGAGCGCTAGCCATGAAAGGAAATGTAAATGCATATTACTGAGTGAAAGAAGCCAATCTGAAAAGGTTAGCTAATTTATGATTCCAGTTATATGACATTCTGGAAAAGTAAAAGTATGGCAGTGGCAAAAAGACTAGTGGTTTCCAGGGGTGATGGGAACAGGGGAACATGAGTAGACAGAACAAACAGGAGTGTTAGGGCAGTGAAAATAATTTGAATGATGTTATAATACCATTATAGGGGCTTCCCAAGTGCCTCAGTGGTAAAGAATTCACCTGCCAATGCAGGAGATATGAGTTTGATCCCTGGGTCAGAAAGACCCCCTGGAGTAGGAAAGGGCAGCCCATTCCAGAGGAGCCTAGCGGGTTACAGTCCATGGCGTCACAAAGAGTCAACAAGACTGAGCAACTGAGCACATATGTCATTATGCACATATGTCATTATGCACAAATGCACAGAATACACAAAAATAAGAGTGAAACTTAAGGTAAACTGTGGACTTTGAGTGATTATATGTGTCAGTGTAAGTTCATCCTTGGTGAAGCAACATACCATTCATGATGTTGAAAGTGGAGGGCACTGTGGTGGCAGGGGGTATATGAGAAATCCTTCCTCTGGATTTTGTTGTAAACCTGAAAGTGCTCTAAAAGATAGTTTTTAAAAGAAGTGCTTTGTACTAGCCTTCTAACTGATACACTGCTAAGCTTTTATGTTTCTAATCTTATCTTGTACCATTGTCAATATTTTAACACACTGATTTTATTTTTCATTTCCAGCAATGAGATATGTTAGATAAAAAATTAATTATCCCTCTAGAAGTGTGAGAAAAAATAATATAGTAGTAAATATCTTTATAAATATATAGCTGAGATCATAGGAATATAATGGGAAAATTCCCAAACACTAAAATGAAGAGCTAGACAATGTATTAAAATGCAGAGACATTATAGCCAACAAGGCTGAAGAATTGCTACTTTTGCACTGTGGTGTTCGAGAAGACTCTTGAGAGTCCCTTGGACTGCAAGGAGATCTAACCAGTCCATTCTAAAGGAGATCAGTCCTAGGTGTTCTTTGGAAGTAATGATGCTAAAGCTGAAACTCCAGTACTTTGGCCACCTCATGGGAAGAGTTGACTCATTGGAAAAGACTCTGATGCTGGGAGGGATTGGGGGCAGGAGGAGAAGGGGACAACAGAAGATGAGATGGCTGGATGGCATCACCGATTAGATGGACATGAGTTTGGGTGAATTCTGGGAGTTGGCGATGAACAGGGAGGCCTGCCGTGCTGCAGTTCATAGGATTGCAAAGAGTCAGACACGACTGAGCAGCTGAACTGAACTGAACTGATGGTTTTTCCAGTAGTCATATATAGATATGAGAGTTGGACCATAAAGAAGGCTGAGCACCCAAGAATTCATGCTTTTGGACTGTGGTGCTGGAGAAGACTCTTGAGAGTCCCTTGGACAGCAAGGAGATCAAACCAGTCAATCCTAAAGGAAATCAATCCTGAATATTGGTTAGAAGGACTGATGCTGAAGCTGCAGCTCAAGCTCCAATACTTTGGTCACCTGATGGGAAAAGGCAACTCATTGGAAAAGACCCTGATGCTGGGAAAGATTGAAGGCAGGAGGAGAAGGGGACAACAGAGGATGAGATGGTTGGATGGCGACAGATGTAAGCAAATTCTGGGAGATAGTGAAGGACAGGGAAGCCTGGTGTACCGCGATCCATGGGGTTGCAAGGAGTTGGACACGACTGAGTGACTGAACAATAACAACAATTGCAACAATATTGATAAGCAGTGAGCTGAGGCAGTAAGTATCTTTGAGAGTTTGATTAATCATAGTAATAATGTTGAGCTTTATAAACCCAGCCGCCTGCAAGCTGGGAGACCTGGGTTTGATCCCTGGGTTGGAGAAGGGAAAGGATACCCACTCCAGTATTCTGACCTGGAGAATTACATGGACCATATAGTCCAAGGGGTCACAAAGAGTTGGACACAACTGAGCAACTTTCACTTTATAAACCCAGCCCAGAGTTAGAAGCAAGACAAAGGATCCACTCAAGACAGAGAGTTAGAAAACAGATTCCCAGTAAAGCTGTGACTACACTATCCTTAAAAGATTTTACACTTGGTAAAAGAAAGAATCAGAGTAGGCAATGGCAACCTACTCCACTCCTCTTGCCTGGAGAATCCCATGGATGGAGGAGCCTGGTAGACTGCAGTCCATGGGGTCGCGAAGAGTCGGTTCGACTGAGCAACTTCACTTTCACTTTTCACTTTCAAAACTCAGTCACCATTAAAGGGAGAAAACATGGAATTTTGGCTCATCAAGGGTGGAAGAAAAAGTCTCCCGAACATCTCATAACCAGAGTGCTGTACTTCACGCAGTTTTGAGAGTCAGATATAAACTATCTGCAAATCAAGAAATTGACATAAAACCTTGCTTCCATTTTAAATAGCTTTCATCAAAAAAATCTCATTGAACAGCACTTGAATACAAATGAAAAAAATTGAAGAATTAGGCCATAAGCTATCCGGAGAAAGTATGTCAAAGGTGGAGAGGACCAAGAATTCAATCCCTGAGTGAGCATAGAGCCTGCAGTGACTCAGGACTGGATCATCATCCTCACACCTCCAAGAGGTCTCCCATCCCACTTCAAAGGTGGCCTCACTTTTGTCTCCTGGACATAGAGAAAGTCATTTGTCCATGGTATAGAAATACTGGGAAGTCAAAGAAAACATGAAAATTAATGACACCAGACCTATAGACAAAGCAGACCTGAGACATCAGATATCAGGTTTGGGCTGAGTGTTATCAAAGCTAGACTGCTCAAATGGGCTCAATCTTCTCAAAGAGCAAGACCAATTTGAGCATTGATTGGAGTCCTTTGGCCAGTCCAGGTGTTGTATTCAGAGACACGAATCAGAATGAGGTGTTCTAATATATGTCTCTTAGGAGCTAAGGATTGAAAATTTAGAGAAAATGGCAGAAGATAATATTCAAATTACTGAGCACTTCCTCAAATTATTTGTTAAAGGTTCAAGAAGATCAGTATGTCAAGAACTGAATAAATGATAATAAATTCAAACCTAGATACATAGTTTAAACATCAGAGCATCAAAGACATAAGAAAAAAAAAACTTTAACAATAATAATTTCAGTCACTCAACTTTGCTTTAATACTGCCAAAACAATTGCCATTACTTAATTTTAAAAAACCTAACACAATCTTGAAGTGAATGATTTTTCTCAACTTCCTCAGTCCTGTCTATCTGAACTTATTTTTTGCCATGTCCAGCAAATATGTCTACTCAGTTCATAGGCCTTGTGTATTCTGTACTTTATCTCCCCATTGTCTTCTTCCAGAGTGCTCTGTTCTCTGCCATCATCACTTAACATCTCACCCAGCATATAAATCACAAGGTAGGTTTACCTCCACCTTGAGACTTTCCTGGTCCCACCAGCCCACATCTGTGCCACTCATCGTATCATATGACCACACAATGCATGGTACTATTCCTATTTGTGGATGTGTATCTCCTTGCTCAACTGAACTATTGTCTTTAAAGGACATGTACATTGATGATGGTTTAAAGCTGTAATTCTATAACTCTTGGATCTAACATATTCAGAAAATTTGGGAAAATATAGCATTTATAGCTCTTTCATTTGCTTGAAATACGTTAATAATCACCATCCAGTATCTATGTCATTTCATAGAAGAAAGGACATTTTAACAATGAAAGTATATTAAAGATATAATCTCATGTAAATTTAATAAATTTACCTTAACATGAAGTTCACTATTTTGCTCTCATTTTTCTCATTCTCCTGAAAATATAATATCCTGATCAATGGAAGCCCCAGTTGCTTCAGGACTAACACTTAAAAATCACTTCTCTACTATTACTTTGATTTCCCTCCTTTTGGTCTCTAGACTTACAGCAGAGAAAAGATAAATAAATTAATCAATGATCCAATTAAGTGACCAAATTTGAAGTATATTTATTTCCTCATGTTTTCTTATTCTTATCATGGATCTTGCCTGCATTTGTCATCTCCTAGTCACACCACTGGCAGTTTTTTTTGAAAAAGGTTACCACGGCCAAAAAAAGAAAAATTCTTCTCAGAATTTTTAACTGAAGTTTTTAGTGGATGTTTGTTGTCATAACAGTTTTTGGTCAAGATTCTACTGCATGTATTTAAAGGTAAATGTCAAAGTCTACGTTTAGTTTTCCTTTATTTTCTTTTATGTTGACCATTATTTCTTATTTTCTTTTTTTGTAGCTCTAAAGTTATTTGCTATTTTCTGGCACTCTCTTTACTCTAAGTTGTCCTAGTTTTTACTTCTGTGCTTTTCGTGGCCATACTTACATGTTTACAAGACTTTAATCACTTATTTATACCCACAGTTCTCATTTACAAAAATATTTACCCTGTGCACTTAGAATGTGTAACTTTTATGAAGTTACTTTTTATTATTATTAAAGCAATACAATTAGTTATAGAATATTTTAGCATTTTTTAAATAAAAGAAAATCACTCACAGAGATAACCATTGTTAACATTTTGATGTAGTCCCTATGTTCCCATAAAGTCTTTTACTGGGTGTTAACACTTTACTCTTTCAGTTTTAAAAAGGATTATATATATAATTGACAAAAGAATATTTAGAGGTCCTAGATGGAAAATAATACAAAGAGAGAATGCATTTGCCTATAACATCTACCACTATTGGTCTGAAAAATTAGATAATACATCAAACCATGCTATGTGAACTTTGGAAAAACATACGGCCTAAGGTCCTTGACAATCAAAATGACCACTTCTTTGATCCATGCAACTCTGCTTTTGAGGACAGCAAAAGAAATATTTTTGGCTTAACAAGTATCCTGGCAGTGTCCCCATCGTGAAAATAATTATCTATTGTTATTAAGTGCTTATACCAAGGTATCATAAATTATTGATTTCAAAGGTTGCAGTATATTTGACAACACCATTTGCATGCCTTCTTCTAAGAAAATCTTCTGCATCCCAGAGGACTTCCTGTGGGGGTGATGAAACCCATCTTCCCATTTCCTTCAACAAATGTATCATGCATGTTATTTCACCAGCCACTGCTGATGGGGCCGGCAATTAGCAACAGAACTCAAAGTCAGCCAGTACAAAAAGTGGCTTTCTTGGTTTTGCTTTTTGGTTTTTCCTGCAATTTGGACTCAAAGAATGAGTCATTTGGGGAGTGGAGGCCAAGTAGTCATGTAGACTTATGGGTGGAGAGTTCTAGTTAGGATTTCAATATTGGATGCAGAAACAAGCAATGACAAAAGAGTAATGTAGCTTTAGAAAGAGAAATATCGTCCTTTTTCTAGACCTGATGACTTTGTTACTAGGCCCGGCTTCCTCTGCATGAAGTCCACCTCTTTCAGCTGTCTTGAATTTCTATGCTTTAAATGCTTATTCACTTTGAATAACTTCTTTTTATTGATGAGCTATTTTCAGTGTGTTTTTGTTCCTTGCAAGTAATGACTGAAAAACAAGGTAGCAGAAGGAATAGGAGATTCTGTCTGGTTTGTAGAAGGATGGATGGTGGTTTAAGAAAACATCCCAAGGGGTTGGCAGAGGGTGGGAGGTAGAAAGCGGGGGAACAAAAATGGGAAAGAAACAGAACCGAAGGGAAGGAAACCCTCCCTACACAGATAAGCTTTGCCCTGGACTAATAACTTCAGTAAGGAAATACTTATTGCTTTTTTTTTTTTCCTGCAGCAAGCAGTTTATTTGGTTGAAGGCAAAGTACCAAACTCTGTTTCCCTGCTGTGGGTAGCCTCTCAAATCTCTGTTCAGTTCTTTCAGCTTTAGCTGAGCTTCCAGAGATTTGGGCAGAGTTACACACAGAATCTGAGGCTCCTTCTTTCTAGTTTTCGCTTTTTCTGGTGTTTTTCCTCCTCATATTTCAGTGGTTGCAGTTGCCCACTGAATTCTGTCTTCTAGTTCTTCAAGCAAGTTAACACTATGCATTTTCCATCAGTTTTAGCAATCCCTGGAGGTAGAGGGTAAATGTTTTATAAACAGGAAATACTAGAATCCTCTCCCTTCTTTGAAGTATCATCTCTTCTCCAATTTCCACACATCTCTATTACTCTTCAGTGCTATCAAGTAGTAGTTTTATTTGTGTTTTTCAAGAATTGATAGTTTTTATCAATCCCAGAAGGGCTAGTATACAAGAGGTACTTGGCCCAGAGGAAGCAGAATGCTTCTGCATGTCTTTTTATAGTTAAATCTTTTCAGCTTGGAGTCTTCCTCTTTGATTTAAACCTTCAGTTAGATGAAGTAGCCCTTGAGTGATCATTTTCATGACAAACAAATATAGAGAGAGCCTTTTCTGAATCTATGTATGCCAGGAAGTGTTATTCTATTCCCTTCCTATGGAGAATGTAGCTTGGCTAGTTAAATGCGAGTGTCACAGCTGGCATAAGGCAATACAGAAAAGAATATTGGAGAGCTAGGCAACGGGATAGGATAAATTCTTATTTGATTCTAACAAAGCTGTATAATATGAACACAATAAACTCAAGCTATAAACATGGAAAACAGAACTGACTAAGATATTTTGAGACTCTGGCCAAGGAAACTCCACATGTATTTTGGCTGCTCTAGATAGATCATCTCCCTATAAAGAATAATAAAAAAATAGCAAAAATCTGAAGTTAAACTTTTTAAATCAAGACTCAGAAAAGAACAAACAAAAACTAATACAAGAAAAGAATTCAATAAAGGGATTGTTCTACCAAGGTGCGGACAGGGTGTAGAGATACAAAGGAGAGTGCAGACCCCCAGGCAGCAATCACAGGTAGCCATTTCTACACCAAATCTGAAGGGATGAAGTCAGGTAACAGATCTTGGAATCTCGAGATGGTAGCTACAATGATAGGGTCCCTCGTGGGTTTTGTGCCAAGTCAACAACCTGGAAGGAATTAAGATAGGGAAATAAGTGTTCCAACATTATTCTCTCTCTGTCCTCTCGTTGCCTACAGATGCTCCTCCTGGTTGAACTCAACTGGAAGCCAGAAGACTCTCTAGTCTGTTGATGGAGCCCATACATATTAGTTTCATAGTAAGTGCCCAGAGGGTGAAGGACGGTAGAGGCTGGATTTAGAAGGTCAACAAGAAAAAGTGTAGAACTTATGAAAAATGTACTGGAGATGAAAGAGGAAAGAACTTCATCCTAAAGCAAAAATGAAGTACAGACATCTGAAAAGTGTATGAACTAGGTGGAACTGTATGAACTAGCAGGGGTTTTTCAAAACAGGTTTTGTATTCTCAGTAGGACATGAAAAGAGGCAGTTTCTATGAAACAGTTGTAGAAGGTTTCAAGGAGAGAACAGAGTAAGATCTAAGTAAATTGGATAAAATAATGGTTTCTTTTCTTTAAAAATTAAAGATATAAAAGCAAAAGTAGTAGTAAGAAATATTGACACATTAAAAAATTAGATGAGTTCTAGTCAATACAGAAAACTCAACTGAAGTGGAAAACTTTACCATAGAAATTATATATTAATATTATATTGATAAAATATAACCAATAAAATTTAAATTCAAACCCAAGCCCCAAAGTAAAAAAAAAAAAATGAGCACTCCCTGTTGCCAGAAAATAAAAGGAAACTTAAACAAAGAGTGACTGAGAACTACAGTGTCCCGTAGCATATCTAGATTGAAAATAGGTCTAAATGACTGGATTTTTAACACAGTTTCACCAAGATGCTCTTGATGGCCTTGGGCTTGGTGTCTGAGAGATGGAACTAAGGTTCCGAAGAAAAGAATCTGCGTGATTTGTCTTATCTGTCTTAAAGGAAGAGAGAGTACCTGATAGCCTTAGGATATGGCAGAGGGCAGCTAATCTCTGTGGGCCACAGAAAGAATAATTGTAACTGAGAAAAGAGAAAACACAAGCTTGTGGACATGATTTTTGAAGAAGCACAGGGCCAAGACATTTACCTAATAACTGAAAGGACACTCTGACCACTTAGGCCACTCGATCCTCCAAAAGAAAAATAACTGCCACTGACAAGGAGCCCATTTGTAGAAATTTCAGCACACTCAAATGAAATAGACTGCCAAAATCAGAAACAGAAGCTATAAAAATGGGAAAATTCACTTCTCATCAATATCTTTATTAAAATCTTAGAGAGAGATTAAAAGCAGGTTTACAATTTTCAGAGATGAAAATAATATAACCAAAATTCAAGAATAAATATTGTGGGGAAAAGAGAGGAGTCAGATATAAAGATGAAAATGTAAATTCCAGAATTAAATAATGTAGTTTATTAACATTAAAAACTCAGAAGGGTAAGCAACTATGTTGGACAGTACACCAACGAAAAATTGATAAAATGATAGATAAATATAAAGAAATCACTGATACTAAAACACAGTCAGATAAAGGGATGAGATGTGAAAGTTGAGATGCAAAGAATAAGATATTCCAACTTATTTCTACTACAGTCCCAGGAGAAAATCCATAAAAATGAGGGGGAAAGCAATATTTGATCAGATGATGTTGGAGAATTTTCCAGAGTTGAGGAAAGTGTGAATACTCAGATTAAAAACACTTCTTAAATCCTAAGTAGGATAATTTAAAAACAAATCCACAAATGGAATAAAATCTCATAAGGAAGCTACAGAACATCAAAGATGATGAGAAATAATAAAAACTTAGAGAATACAAATCATTTACAAGTAATGATCAGCAGACTTCTCATGAACAATGATACGTGCCAAACAAAATTGGAGTAATATCCCCTAATTGCTGAGGAAAAGTAACATCATCCTTCTAAACCAATCTCAACTGTCATTTAAAAGTAAAGCTGAAATAAACATATTTTTCAGATACAAACCCAGTGAGCACAGAGAGTACCATTTCAGAAGAAAGTACTTTACCAGAGGGAAATTGAATCTATAAGGAAGGGTTTCAAGTACAGCATTTCAAAGTCCTCATCTTCTCTGGGCAGAAGATACAGTGCAACATTAAGCTTTGTTAAGATATGTGTACACATGACAATTGACAGATAACCTTTAAAACAGTGGTCCTCAGATGGGAGTGAGTTTCCCCCTATGGGATACGTGGCAATGGCTGGAGACACGTTTGGTTGCCCTAACTCTAGGAGAAGGTAGAGGTCAGTCATGCTGTTCAGAAGCATCCTACTATGCACAGGACAGGCTCTCACAGCAAAGAATCCCACAGCCCAACAAGCTGTTTGTGCTGTCATTGAGAAACTGACTCACATATATAGAACAGAAAGCATAACTTTGAAACCAGTATTAGAAAGGGCAGAATAAGGATGTTAAGAAGGAATGAGTCCAAAGTGAAGGACTTACATGATAAAGAAATAAAATGATAGAAATGTAATCATTATAAATATAAGGAAGATAAACCTATTTTAAAAGCAGATATTCTCAACTTGAGTAAAAAGAAAGAAAATTCAGCTATTTACAAATTCAAGTTTAGAACTTAATGATATAGGAAACTTTAAAATAGAGGAATGGAAAATGATACTAACCAAGAGAAAGATAGTATAGCAAAAGTAGTACCATTAGAGCAAACAGAATTCAGAGTTAAAAGCATTA
The DNA here is from genome assembly GCA_917880005.1 of Nanger dama. Classification (NCBI taxonomy): domain Eukaryota; kingdom Metazoa; phylum Chordata; class Mammalia; order Artiodactyla; family Bovidae; genus Nanger; species Nanger dama. The sequence continues at coordinate 38,267,262 of CAKJTW010000015.1, forward strand.
TTATGTATAAATATGTGCATTACTTGGTGACATAACTACTGTGAACCTATGTGCAACTCATAAAAACCCAATATATAAGGAAACAAGTATCAAATAGTTTTCACAAGAACTGATAAATTTAGCAGATAGAAGGAGTAAAATGGGCTAATATACTTAAAAAGCTTGATCATCTATAGAGAAAAATGAATGAAACTAAAACTAACTCCTAGCTATATTGACATAACAGCAATATTAAATATTTATAAACATGCATGTCCCTGGGCTATTTAGGGAAGATCTGTGTCTTTCTGCTTTGCAATGAACAAGATTTTCCATTTTTATCTGAGCATAAGAATATTGCCTAGAGCCAAAACTTAAGTGTAAAATATATGTGTATGTTTTTAACTCCAAATACAGTACTTTTTCCATTCTACTATACAGTGGCTATTAGAAAGGCAAATTTATCAAATTTATTAGTTTAAAAGTTTTTGTAAGAGCTCTGTTTCTGCAAAATAAATGATTAAAATTTCCCCTCAGTTCTCTGAGGCTTAAACAATGTATGTAAAATAAATGTGTAGGCTGCATAATTAATCCTCCCCCACCTTCTCTCTCTAACTCTCCTTCAAAACTCTAATACGTGCCTGCTTAAGTATAAAGTTAAAGAAACTTTGAGGAAAAGGGAATTACCACTTACAGACATTGTAAAATGTTGATTGTGGTGGGGAAATTTTACTCTGGAATCCTAAGTACATCAGCACTCAATTATTTTCCAAGGGAACTGGAAAGTTCCAGAAACAATTCTTATGTTTTCCCCAATTTCATATATGTCCTCTGATAATGACAATTTAAAAGTTATGCCAAAGTTCTGTCAAAGTTAAGTACACATGTTACATGATTTATATATGATCTGTAAAACTATGTTGATTTGCCCACTGACATTTTATAGCTGATGTCAGCATTCACTCAAGCACCACAGTCAGCTATTAAAAACGCATGTGAAACAAAATTATTGAACTGTAAGTTTCATTGAGGTGATGAAAGTGGAGTAAATTTTAACTTAAAACTTTCATGCAAGAAAAAAATCATTCTGAAAAAATCACTTTCCAAATGTTTTATTTATAATAGCAAAATGCAGTGAAACTGGAAGCTATAGATGTTTGAAGAGGGAAGCAATACTAAATACACTAAAAAAATAAAAGAAAATATAATAATGTGTAGTATTTTTCTCTTATCATTTGGATGATTGTTTAAGGCACCCTGCAAAAGTCTCAACTTAAAGGACAGAAAAGGATACTAAGTATTTTAACTACTGCTACTTACTGATACCAAATAATAATAATAATAATAATATTTACTGATGCAACTCTGCCTCCTCCAACTACAACCACAGGATTAGAACACTGTTTTTAAAATGACTGTGTTCATATGACTTCAATGTCACTGGCTCATTCTTAGTTATATTGTAAGAATCCTTATGAATTTAACCAAAATCCTCATGTACTCTGTTCTGCTATTAAAATTGCTTACTTTATACTTAAATTTCTTTAGTGAAATGGTACTATGTATTTTAGATGCATTTGTGAACCATTGACATTCTCGAGGGATGTATACAAATGCCTTGATGAATCCCTCAAATTTTAAAAACACAAAATTGTGTTATAAATGATTTCCTCCTTTGTTAGCACTTTGTCTTTTCCCTGCACAGCTAACACTGCATTTAACTACATTTTTATTAGTATCTTTCTCTTACTTAATGGCTATTTTTCAGAAAAAAAAAAAAGTTTATAGCATGAGGGATAATATAAGGAATAGGAAATGAAAAGTAAAGCATAAAATTGTGTTTCAGTTGCCCCCTGCTTAGATAAGCAACTTGCTAACACACACCAGAACTGCAATGTGTCAATAAAATCCATTAACTGGCAAAATTATAAGTTCCTACATGCCCTGGATGGGCTTCTCTGGTGGCTCAGAAGATAAAGAATCTGCATGCAATGCAGGAGATTCGGGTTCAGTCCCTGGGTCGAGAAGATCCACTGGTGAAGGAAATGGCATTCCACTCCAGTATTCTTGCCTGGAGAACTCCATGGACAGAGGAGCCTGGCAGGCTTCACTCTACCACGTCACAAAGAGTCAGACACGACTGAATGACTAACACCTTCCACATTATATTCCCTGGAGTTCTTAAATCCTAGTGTTAACTGAATGCTGAATCTTCAAATATCAGTTCCCTATGTGTGTGTATGTGTGTGTGTGTGTGTGTATCATGGGTTGGCAATGCATTTGTAAGTGTCCAAATAGTAAATTCATGGGCTTTTTCATATACACACTAATATATATACATTGCAATATGTATATATAATATGCATTTATTGGTTTATCTGTCAATTACCAAATATTTCAAAATTCTATTTTTTCACATTATGTCATAGTATTTTAAGTTAAATGTTATATTTTGAGATAATTGTTGGTTCACATGGTTGTAAAATAATTCAAAGCTATCTCTGTACCATTTACTCAGTTTTACTGAGTTTTACTCAAGATTACTCAGTGTTAATCTTGTAGAACTATGATACAATAGCACAACCAGAATACTGGCATTGATGCAATCAAGATACAGAACACTTCTATCCCAAAAGATCCTTCATATTTCACTTGTAAAGCTGAACGTATTCTCTCCCCTCCACACCTCCTTAATCTCTGGGAAGCACTTACCTGTTCTCCATTTCTATGGTCTTGTTTTTCCAAGAATCTTATATAAATGGAATTGCATATCATGCAATCCAATTTTGGATTGGCTTTTTAAATGACTATAATTTTCTGATGACCCATCCAGGTTATGGCATACATCAATAGTTTATTCCTTTTTATTGTTCTGTTGTACAGACATATAACTGTTTAATTATCCATTGAAAGACATCTGGGTTGTTTCCTTTGGGGAGGGGGTGATAAATATTTATGTTTAGGTTTTTATGTAAACAAAACACTTAATTTCTTTATGATAAATAACTATGAGTGTAATCGCTGGATCAATTTAATTTTTAAGAAACTGCAAAAATATTTCCAGAATGACTATAACATTTTACATTCCCACCAGCAGTGTATGAGTAATCCAATTTTCCCATATCCTCACCAACATTTGGTGATGTTACTACTTCTTATTTTAATCATTCTGTTAGGTGTGTGGTGCTATCTCATTGGCTAATGATGTTGAGTATTTTTTATGTGCTTATTTGACAATTGTATCTTCTCAACAGTCAAATGTCTGTTTATACCTTTGCTTATTTTCTGTTGAATTGTTCCTATTTTTACAGTTAAGTTTTGAGAGTTTTTTACATAGTGAGATACAAGTTCTTTCTCAGAGAGATGGTTTGTAAATATTTTCCTCCAGTCGGTAGCTTCTTATCTCAATCTCTTGAGTGTGCATGTTCAGTCACTCGGTCTTGTCCTACTCTTTCGACCCCATAGACTGTAGCTTGCCAGGCTCCCCTGTCCATGGGATTCTTCAGGCAAGAATACTGGAGTGGGTTGCCATTTCCTCCTCCAGGGGATCTTCCCAACTCAGTGATCGAGCCTGTGTCTCTTGCATCTCCTGTACTGCAGGCAAATTCTTTCCACTGAGCAACCTGGGAAGCCTCAATCTCTTACCAGGATCTTTCAAAAAGTAATTTTTTTTAATGAAGTCTGATTTATCAACATCATTTTTAATGGATTGTTCTTTTGCTGTTAAGTCTAAGAATATTTCCTTAGCCCTAAATCTGGAAGATTTTTTCTTTTTTTTTTTTCTTGAAGTTTTATAATTTTACATAATGCAGTTAAGTCTGTGACAGATTTCCAGTTAAATTTTCCTGTAAGTTGTGAGAAGTAGATTGAGTTTCTGTTCTTGGGTTCTTCCACTCTGGATGTTTAACTGCTCCAGGGCCTTTGCTGAAAAGTTCCTTTCCTCCATTTAATTGCTTTTGCACCTTTGTAAAAATCTGTTGTGTATGTTAGTTCTACTTCTGGGTTCTCTATTCTGTTCCACTGATATGTATTTGTCCCAATGCTAACATTACAGTTTTGATTACTGTAGCTCTATAGTAAGCTTCACAGAATAAGTTGGGACATATTCTTTCTTCTGTTTTATAGAAGAGATTGTGTAGAATTGCTGTTAATTCTCCTTTAAATATTTGATGAAATTCTCTAGAGTACCTATGTAGGTTTGGAGAGTTCTGTGAACAGTGTTTAAGTTACAAATTCAATTTGCTTAATATTTATAGGGCTATTCAAATTGGCTACTTCATATTGAGTCATATTCAATGAGCTGTGGTAGTTCTAGTTTTTCTTTTTCTTTTTTTTTAGTTTTTTGAATGTTGAGTTTTATTTTATTTTATTTTTTTATTTTTTTAATACTTTATTCTATGTTACAATACTGTATTGGTTTTGCCATACATTGACATGAATCAGCCACAGGTGTACACAATCTCCCAATGCCGAAGCCCCCTCCCACCTCCCACCCCATATTATCTCTCTGGATCATTGAACAATTTTCTAAAAATTGTCAAGTTTGTGTGCATAAAGTTGCTTGTGGCATGCCATTATTTTCCTTTTGATGTTTGCAGAGTCTCTTTACTGATACTGTGTATGTGTGCCCACAGTTTCTTTCCTTTGTCAATCTTCCTAGAAGCTTGTCAATTTTATTAATCTTTTCCAAGGACCAGTCTCACTGATTTGTATATTGTTTTCTGTTTTTAATTTTATTGATTTCTGTCTAAAAATTTCCTTTAACCATTCTTTTAGGTTAGGTCTGCTGATAACAGATTTCTTAGTTTTCTTTCATCTGAGAATGTCTTGATTTCCTTTTCATTACTGACAAATATTTTCACTGAGTAAAAGATTCCAGTTAATAATGATATCCTTTCAGCAATGGAAAAATATTTTGCCAATCCCTCTGGCCTCCATGATTTCTGATGAAAAGTCCACTGTTGTTGGAACTGCTTTTCCTTTTTAGGTAAGATGTCACTTTCCTCTCTGCTTTCAATTTTTCTTTGTCTTTAATTATCAGATGTTTAATTGTGATGTCTTAGCATAGATTTATTTGGACCTACTCTGTTTAAATTAGACACTCACTCCTTGGAAGTTAAGTTATGACCAACCTAGATAGCATATTGAAAAGCAGAGACATTACTTTGCCAACAAAGGTCCATCTAGTCAAGGCTATAGTTTATCCTGTGGTCATGTATGGATGTGAGAGTTGGACTGTGAAGAAAGCTGAGTGCCAAAGAATTGATGCTTTTGAACTGTGGTGCTGGAGAAGACTCTTGAGTCCCTTGGACTGCAAGGAGATCCAACTAGTCCATTCTGAAGGAGATCAACCCTGGGATTTCTTTGGAAAGAATGATGCTAAAGCTGAAACTCCAGTACTTTGGCCACTTCATGCAAAGAGTTGACTCACTAGAAAAGACTCTGATGATGGGAGGGAATTAGGGGCAGGAGGAAAAGGTGATGACAGAGAATGAGATGGCTGGATGGCATCACCGACTCGAAAGGACATGCGATTTAGTGACCTCTGGGAGTTGGTGATGGACAGGGAGGCCTGGCGTGCTGCAATTCATGGGGTCGAAAAGAGTCGGACACGACTGAGCGACTGAACTGAACCCTGTTTAAGGTCACTAGGTTTCTTGAATCTGTGGGGTTTTTTCCTCTTGCTAAATTCAGGAAGTTTTCAGTCACTATTTCTTTGAGTACTCCTTCTAGGCCTCATTGCTTACTCTCTTCTGGGAATCTGATGATATGAATGTTAGATGTTTTATTATCATCCCACAGGGACCCAAAGCAGACTCTGTTTATATTTTTTTCAGTCGTTTTTTTCCTCTATTAGTCAAATTGGATAATTTCTATTGTTTTATCTTCTCGTTCACTGATTCCTTCCTCTGTCCCAGCCATTCCACTCTTCAGTCCATCCAATGAGTTTTTTATCTTGGTTATGCACTTTTCCAGTCTAAAATTTCCACTGACTTCTTTATACCTCTGTTTCTTTGTTGAGAGTTTCTATTTCTTTGGTGAGGCTTTTCCAATTTTTATTCTTTTCAAACATGTTCATGATTGCAGAAGGCATGCAGATTCATAGTAAAGGAAGATTGTACTTTGACATCTAGGCAGCAAACCTAGAGAGCAAACGGTCATCATAATTTCAGAAGATCGAGGACTCCAGGAGGACTGTGTCAAGAACAAAAATGAAACCAGCAAATGTGTTTGAATGTATCATTGGGACTTTTACAGTTTTATAATTTTGTCAGAGCCCTGAATTAAAGCTAAGTAATTAGAAAACTGGGGCTTTTCTTTGTCTCAGTGGTAAAGAAACTGGCTGGAATTCAGGAGGCCCAGATTCAGTCCTTTGGTTAGGAAGATCCCCTAGAGGAGGACATGGCAACCGACCTTAGTAGTCTTGCCTGGAGAATTTCATGGACAGAGAAGCTTGGCAGGCTACAATCCATGGGGTCACACAGAATCGGACACAACTGAAGTGACTAAGCAGCAGCAGCAGCAATTAGAAAACTAAACTTAAAAACTGAGAGATAATTATAACATCCAAAGAAAATAAAACTTATACACAAAATAGAATGTCTCATAATATACTACGTGGCTTAGTTGTGAATATGTATAGTCATAGTATTACCCATGAATATTGATTTTGCTTAAATTATAATATTTAAAATTAGGGGAACGGGGTGTGTATAAAGGGGTGGTAATTGGGGGCAATTACCAATTTAATGGAGGTAAATCTTCATTCTTAGTTGTAACTCAATATACTATATAAAATAAATATAGAAAAAGAGAACTATAAGCAATAAATGAAATTTAAAGATAAATATTGTAAAAAATTGTTAAAAGAGTGAAGTGTATTTGACTCTTGAAAGTAAAAGTTAGAGACGGGAATGGTAGAGTGAGTATAGGACTGTGGTTGTGATCTTGTTATAAGCCTGTATGACTCTAATAAAAAATTCAGATTACATTTTTAGAAACTCTATAGATTGTGACTTACATTTTACATGTACTTTCCCAGTAGTGGAGGTAGTAACTAATAAAACTTTCAGTGGCCTAGATATGTGCTGCTTGTACTTGGAAGGACTTTTGAATGATAAACCACTTTTCAATAGTCACAGGTTGAAATATGATGTGTATCTTCAAAATCTCATAATATTCTGTAAACTGTAAGAAAGTCTTTATATAATTTTTGAGACTATCTACTCAGGCTTCAAGGTTTCTCTGCTCTAGTTCCTCTGATATCAAATCTTGAAGGAAGGAAGGGAGGGAGGCAGAAGAAAGAAGGAAAGAGAAGGAAATGTTTAATATTACAAAAACACCTCTACAAAAGTATGTTTAATACGGCCAATAAACTACAAAAATATTTTTAATAAACAACATCAGTGAAAGTTTGTCACAGGACAAACTTGAAAATGTTACAAATATTTCCTTGTTGCACCAGCTGGTTTCCTTTCTCTTGACTCAGTTCAGTTCAGTCACTCAGTCGTGTCCAACTCTTTGCAACCTCATGGACTGCAGCACGCCAGGCTTTCCTGTCCATCATCAACTCCCAGAGCTTGCTTAAACTCATGTCCATTGAGTCTAGTGAGGTCATCCAACCATCTCATCCTCTGTCTTCCCCTTCTCCTCCTGCCTTCTATCTTTCCTAGCATCAGGGTCTTTTCTAATGAGTCAGTTCTTCACATCAGGTGGCTAAAATACCAGAGCTTCAGCTTTAGCATGAGTCCTTCCAATAAATATTCAGAACTGATTTCCTTTAGGATTGACTGGTTGGATCTCTTTGCAGTCCAAGGGACTCTCGAGTCTTCTCCAATACCACAGTTCAAAAGCGTCAATTCTTTGGTGCTCAGATTTCTTTATGGTCCACCTTTCACATCCATCACATTCTCTTGATTGAGTATCCTCAAGAATGCCTTCCTGACTTCTTTTTACCATTCCTTTCTGCCACAATCTGCTGAAAGGAAAGGAGATGATCTGAGTCAGTCACACCTTAGCATACATAGAAGCTTTCATTTCTATTAGTAAATTAAGCTCAGTTATACTAAGGTCATAAAGGCAGAAATCTCAGTGGCTTGACATAGTTTCTCTCAGTCCCACAAACTGTGCTGCAGGGTTTGGGCAGCTCTCCAGGGCAGCCAGCCTCCATGTGGTGATTCTGCATTCCAGCCCTCTTCAAACTGTTGGCACTTCCACATCAATACATGCTTCTCCAATTGTTGCAACTGGGGAGCAGACCAGAGAAAATCATGTACCAGCTTATAAATGCTTCTGCCTGGAAATGATAACTGCACTCATATTTTATTGACCAAATTGAATCACAAGTCACATCTTACTTCAAAGTAGGCCCACAAGGAAAGAATTTCTAAAATTCGTGGTCAGCAATAATAATGTCCACTGCATAATACTGCTGCTCATAAGGTCATTTAAATTTAGGCATCAACACTAGTGATGACATGCAAGATTTTGTTCTTGTTAAAAGAATTTCAGTCACTAGTGAGGAAAAAAAAGTACATTTAGGAAAGAGGTTTTGCTTGCTGTTCTTTTGATGCATGAAGCAGAGCACTCATAGCCAGTACTCTGGGACAACCCAGAGGGATGAGGGATGGAGTGGGAGGGGGATCAGGATGGGGGGATACATGTACACCAATGGCTGACTCATGTCAATGTATGGTGAAAACCACCACAATATTGTAATTAGTCACCAATTAAAATAAAAAAATTAATTTAAAAGAAAAAAAGAGTAAACATCCATAGTGTGCTCTTTCTCTGAGGAAGACAAGCACTTCAGAATCCGTAAGGTAGAAATTGTCCTAAAATTATCTGATTCTTTTATTTGCAATCTGTGGGTTGCAAATCCCTGGGAGGAGTATCTCATATTCATATTTTACCAAGAAATGTTCATAGTTTGAAGCAATGGCACATCTTGAGTTCATCTGCGCTAATATTTTTAAAATTATGAGTTCAAGATGTTCAATTCTTAACTACTTCATGTTATTGTCTTAACTGATGAGAGCTTTCTTTGGAGTCATATCTCCCTACTATTGTTAAGAAAAAGATTAAATGATGCACTAGTATTACTGCTAAGAGTCTAGAAAGCTTATTACCTTAATGATTTTTAAAAAATGAATGAGGCTTAAAACTTCTAATCCAATTCTGACACTATAAATACTATGTTGTAAAAAAAAAACAACAAGATATTAACATATTGTACAGTATTATTAACTACAGATTTTGTTTAAATTTCATAAAGTTTTATGCTAGAGTCCATTATTTGTTTTCATACCTTATTCAAAATTCCATATTGTATTTAGTTGCATTGAGCAGCTTCAGCCACATGAAACTAATTCTAATAAATTCTCTTTTCATTTTTATTGTTACAAATATTTTCTAATTTTCCTTGTTATGGCTTCTTAGACACATGTATCATTTAAAAAGTAGACATTTAATTTCCAAATACAAGGGGCTTTTAAGGTATCTTTGATATTACTTTCTCATTTTTATATTAATTTATCATTTAAATGCTTTCTTCTCTGCAATAACCCTCTGTGTTTTTTCAGTCTTTTAACTTTAATGAGGCTTTCAATAACTAAATCAAAGATCGCTCTTGGTAAATGTCACAGTGCACTTGAAAATATTTGGGTGATTTTCAAATATCTTTTGATATTGATTTCTAACCGAGTGCCACAATGATAAGAGAACAAACTGTATGATTTCAGGAACTTTAGACCATGAAATCATTGTGCTTTATTTTATGTGCCTGGATATGCTTCAGTGTCTCCTGGTTTACAGTCTATGGGAATTTGAAAAGAATTTGTATCCTGCTGTTGTGTAAAAATTGTATAAATCTTAATAATGTTGAATTGGTTCATAGCGCTTTTCAGATCTATTGTTTCTTACTTTTCTGCCTATCCAGTCTATTAATTTTTGAGAGTTTGATATTGAAAGTGAAAATTGCTTAGTCATGTCCAACTCTTTGTGACTCCAAGAACTAGACAGTTCTTGGAATTCTCCAGGCCAGAATACTGAAGTAGGTAGCTTTTCCCTTCTCCAGGAGATCTTCCCAATCCAGGGATTGAACCCAGGTCTCTGGAATTGCAGGAGGATTCTTTACCAGCTGAGCCACAAGGGAAGTCTGAGAATACTGGAGTGGGTAGCCTATCCTTTCTCTAGGGGTTCTTCCCAATGCAGGAAATAAATTGTGGTCTCCTGCATTGCAGGCAGATTCTTTACCAACTGAGTTGTCAGGGAAGCCCAACTCCAACTAAAAGTCTTAATTTATCTACTTCAAAAAATAATTGTAATATACAGTGTAATTATATATAACTTTGCTCTGTATATTCCAAGTCTCCTGTAAATGTAGTACCATATTTTCATAATTTAAAAAATAAAAAGAAATAAAATTGCAAAAAAATTTTTAATGATGCAAAAGATAGTCGCATATCCTTAGTTGTGATGCTAATGATTATCTGACAAAACCGTTGTGACTCTGTGACTCAGTGTAAGTTTGTTGGACTTACTGTTTACTACTGATTAAGGTCCAGACATTTAACAATATTTTAAATTTAGACGTGAATGAATAGAATACTAAGATACAACTTATTTTTATTTATGGTAGACTGAGAAAGTTATTACTCAGATCTCCCTCCTGAAATGAAGGTCATAGTCTCCCAACTACCAGAAATACTACCAAAATACAGTTCTCAATTGTCAGTCCTCTTTGGGGATTGCCTCACTGAAGAAAATTGGCTTTCTCAAGGTCTTGCCTCTTCCCAAGAGTAACCAGCTTTCATGCTCATGACTGGTGAAATTATGTAAAGAAAAGTATATAATAGTCTAACAACTTCCTCCCAGCTTAAGAAAACAGATTTGGATCTGCTGGGACAGGGTCACAACTCAGCTTCTCCTTCTGCCCATTCATGCTTTCTTATCCTCTCTTCCATAGGTGTTGATCCCACAAACATTTCTCAATAAATAGTCTACACATTTGGGCTTGCCTGATGGCTCAGTGGTAAAGCCCCCGTCTGCCAATGCAATAGGTTGGGAAAATCCCTGGAGAAGGGAATGGCAACCCACTCCAGTACTCTTGCCTGGAAAATCCTATAGACAGAGGAGTCCGTGGAGTCACAAAAGAGTCAGTCATGACTTAGCGACTAAATAACAGCAATATTCGACATATGAAACTTGATCTTGGAGGCTGCTCAACTTAATAATGATAAACGGAGTCCTGTTTGGGAGAGAGGATAACTCCAAGATTAGATTTTTATTGTCCTCATGGCACTAAAAGTTTTATATTTGATTTAGCACTTTTATCCCAGCATTCTTTCTTTCACAGATTCTATATAATATATTCAGTTTCTGACATCTTCCATTGAAAAACATTGTTGTCTTTTTTTTTTGATTTCCTCAATGATAAGTTAAATAATAGTTTGACACACATTTACTATTTATTTGTATGAGAATTAGGTTTTTTAAAAAAATATTTTAAAGCTTACACTGTCCTCCATAAATTCTGTAGTCCTAGTGCAATGCTTTTAAGGTCTAGAAGCCTCAGCTTGCTCATCTGCCTCACAGAGTTTATTGCAAAGAGTTTACTAAAGTTTATTGTAGAGGTTTTGTAAAATACATACAACACAGTAAAAACTCGATGTGTTGTGGGTGTCACTCCTATTTTCCACAGTAATAACTCAGTATGTTTCACTTATTTCACTTGAATAGTAAAAATACAAACACTATCATATGAAAAATTGTGAGAAATATTCGATGCTAAATACAGACCTCATGCTTACAAAAGCTAGGAACTAATAGGATCATTCTAGAATGATGTTGTGTATGATATAAAGCTCCTCCCAAAACCAGTCTGAACATTCCAGCGAAAGAGAGCTAATTATCACTTGAGATGTAATATTAGGAGATTCCAACAGATCAGAAATTCTTACATTAGAAAGCCAAAAACTAACTCAATTTAATGTTCAAATGCTAATCCTAGCTTTCCTCCAATGCATTACAGAAGAAGAAAGACAAGTTAATATTAATTGATGACATGCCTTGCACTTCTCTCTCTCTACATGCATCACATATTTTCACACTCATATCAATCTTCTGAATTAGTTACTACTACCATTATTCCAAATTCACAGGTGATAAACTGAATTTAGAGTGATTAGACAACTTTCCCAAGATCACACAGTTAGTTTAAAGCCAGGAATTGGATCCAGGTGCACCTGATCTCAAAGGCTTTGCTCTACTCACCAGTCTCTGCTTCTCCTTTTTATTATATTGGTTTTCCTTCGAGCAAACCCCTTCTACCACCTCTTTTCCATTCACTTCAAATCCCCAATACCCTACACAGCAAATAAGACCTCTCAGCCCCTTGGGTATCCCAAGGCTCTGAAGGTCACAAGCTCAGAAACTTGGTTAAATCCCTCTTCCACATTGAAGCCCTTCAACATTTAAAGATAATCATTTTATCTCCTTTGAGAGTTTTCATTTCTCTGTGCAGACATCCTTCAGTTAGTTCAGCTGACTTTCTATGGCAAGATTGCCAAAACATACATAGTACTGTTGCCTTCAACTTGGCATGCTGGTAGACATAGACTGTCCCTTTTAAAATTCAGTATCCAAGACTGAACATAACATGGTAGAAACGGTCTGGCAAGTATAAGGTAGTGTCCATATGATGGAATCTTATTCTGACTTTGAGCCTCTAGCAGGTAGCTCAAATTCTATTAACTTTTTGGTAGGGAGGTCACAACAAATAGTGGCCTTCCAGGGAAATGCAATAGCTAAGATGTTTTCATTTGAGTATCTGTTTTAATGAAGATTCTTTATTACCTGTGCAGTTCATTTCTTGAAATTAAGTGTAAGATACTGTGTCATTTCCAATTAATTTTGCGTTGTCTGTTTTGATCCATCACTATACCCTGTCAAGTTATCACTTAGCCTTGATTCTGTTTTCAGATATGTCACTTAAATTCAAGCAATTCTTGGTAGCTAAGAATTTTCATAAAAATAAAGGACAGCTAGGACTGTTGCAGTCATGCTAGCTCCCAACTGTTAGAATTCTAGTACATACTTTGGAAGTACAGATTTTAGAAAGTATTCAATCTACCCACAGTTATCATCATCAAGGCTACATTCTTCTATCTTGCATAGTGCAAGCATAATCTTTGACAAATAATATGGGTTTATTAACCATATCATAAATAAATTAATGAATTGCCCAAAGTACATCAAGAGATATTTTGGTAACTGTCTTTCTGAAATTAACATATATTATTAAGCACTTTGCTGCCCTATCCCATTCACAACCCTTGTCAGAAAAGGAAATGTGAGATCTGACATGATTTTGTTATATAAAACTATGCTGATCTCCAGAGAGCTTTCATTCCTTTCTGAGAGCTCACAAACTGCCATTTAATAATCCATTGCATAATCTTTCCCATGATCATGGTGAAGCTTCTATTCTAAAATTTGTGGACTTCTTCCCTGTTTCAAAAATTGGGTTGTTAGTCACTGTTTTCCATAATTTTAAAAATAATTTTGTGATCTTCCATTAACTTTTTCCAGCATTTCATGAAAAAAAAATCAATTTGGGGCTGATTTTGAAGCTGTCTGAAACAGATATTTGCTTGATTTCTCTCTCCTTATACATCTTGGGTATCAACCCATTCTTATAGGTTCTATTTTTCTTATGATGTATGGCTTTTAAGTTATTTTAATTAGTAAGGAAAATGAAAGCAGAACAAATGAATTCTGTTTTCTTCAAGAAGTTCTGCTTTCTCTCGGGAATTTTTTAACTTTTGTTTTCTGGTATGTTGTTGAGTGTAAGGTATGTGATGCAGTCGGGGGACTGTAGGGTGAAGACTGGGTGGAGTAGATAATTTATGAAGTTGGCATTTTGGATGGGACAGAAGATGAAGGGTCGTTTAATCAAGAGGCTGGCAGTTTCACTTTTTGCCACATGGGAGAGAGTAGAGAATGGAACATCTGGTGAATGGGAGCTTATCACGATATCATCTTGTCTGCATGTGCTATTCCAGTTGGCCCTGGCTCATCATGAAAGCTCTTCATGAAGAAGCCAGAGGAATCCAGCACATATAAACATTCTGTATGCTCTCAGGATGTTACAGAAACATCCAAGAAGCAAGTCTATGGAGAATATCTAATCTAACTCTGATGTTATATCATTTCCTGAGGGCACCAAAGCAGCCAGAGTCCTAAGAGAAAGAAAGAGATGAATAAACGGACTTGTCATCACCCTAAACTCACAACTTGATTTGTTAAGACTTTCTGATTGGGAGGACCAAGTCTGTGCCTCTCTCACTCTAGAGACTATTCATCAAACTGACGTCCACCAGATGGATGAGAGCCAAACTGTATTTTTCCATGATTTCAAAATTTCCTCCCTTTACTTCCATTATCACAAATATGAACAAGCAGAAAACAGACTGATTAGTTTTTGTTCTCCCCTTTCTTATGTTAAGCCTCAAAAGATAAACTAACATTTCTAGTGTATCAATAGTCTACCAGATACCATAAGAATATCTATATGTAAGTTATATGACTGTCAATCATTGTAAGAACATGGCTTTTATGTACATTTTCCTTTCAAAGATGAGGAAACTGAAATACTAGGGATAGAGAGAGAAATTGGTTAAGCCTACAAAATTAAAAGATGTAAGACCTGGAATTTAAACCAGGTCTATTGGATTCTAACATGTTCTTTTACCTACCAAGATGCATTTCCCAAGAGAAGCAATAGCAAAAAAAAAAAAAAAAAAAAAAGTGACAAGTTGGCAAGAAATAAGGTGTGCAACAGAGAAAATTTTAACCAAAATCACAAAGAAACAAAAGAAAACAGTTCTGGCTCACCTACCAAGTAATGATCTTCAGGCTTTGGGAAATTCAGAACTGGTACACGTGGAATATTGTGATATGATTTTGTATGATTTTAAAGTAATGTGTATTTGTGATTTATAGTGCTTTTAGAGAAATATACTTTATTGTGGAATTTAATAAATACTTGAATAGAAAGCAGTTTGAGTGTGCTTTTGGATGGTTAAAAGACATAAATTACACAAAAACATAGTTTAAAAAGTTGGCCACCTCTGTAATTGTTTGGCGAAAAGTTTATATGACCATGCTTAATTCTCAACTCGAATTGTTTCTTGTTTCCCCCTTAAGTTCTCTGAGTATAAGATTTAAAATTTCTTTCTTGGATGTCAGACACCTGGAGTGGTATAGGTCACATTGATCCCCCATTAAGGATTACTGTTCTTGACCTTTGTAGGGCCCACAGCACACTATCCTGATATGATAATATGATGATATCTTTGTATGTGAGTTTCTGATTGTGACATAGTTCAGATTATTGACGTTATTACAGGTCAGCTTGCAATGTCACCCTTTTTTCATGCAGTATGGTAACAGATATTTCATGCAGATATTTCTCCCTTGCCACTCAGCAAGACATTAAGCCTCATCTATTGAGAGTGCTGGGCTTCCCAGGTGGCTCAGTGTTAAAGAACCCACCTGCCACTGCAGGAGACACAGGAGATGCCAGTTCAATCCCTGGGTGGGGAAGATCCCCTGGAGGGGGAACGGAAGCCCACTCCAGGATTCTTGCCTGGAGAATCCCATGGGCAGTAGAGGCTGGCAGGCAACATTTGTGACCCCATGGGGGTCACAAACAGTCAGACACAACTGAGCACACACACATGCACAGTGTTCTAGGGAGAGATTTGGGGAAAAAGAAGCTTTCTCTTCCTGGTTCTCAGGTGGACCTCTTCCCAGTCTCCAGCAGAGAGTAATTTTCTTCCATTGCTTTCCCTTCTGTGCTGAGTTCCAGAAGCATGCACTTTTCTCCAATATCTGAGTGCAGCACACTCTGCCTAGCATTCAACTCAAGCAGCAGTGGTATAACCAGGGGCCCCAGGCAATGCAAGCTGGCACCCCAGCATGGGTCACTGTTCTAAGTTTTGTGTATACATGTGCCTAAGATTCTACAAGAATGGTCATTCAGCAACCCAGGGGGCTGACCTTTATTTTGTTCAGATGACCTGACAGTGCCCCAGAAGTTCAGAGAAGAGGACTAGACTCCCACAGAGGGCAGCTTCCCTAGCTCCCAGTTGCAGCAGCATCTAATGGTCAGCAGGTGTCCTCCTCAGCACATCACAAGTTCTGAGGCTTGATAGTTTCTGTGGACAGCCTTCTCTGACAACATGGAGGGAAGATCCCTGGCCAGTCCTACAAGTACATCTCCACAGTGACTTTTCTGCCATCTAGCCATCACCTAGTCCCTGCAGGGAGGCCTGGATCTCAGCCAGGTAGGGTGAGGTTCCTTCCTTGGACACTGTATCTCACCCTAGGGTGTGGTGGGTGCTCCCCGTGTCTGCTAACCCTGTATCTTTTTACAGTCCTCTTTTCCTCTCAAAGTTACTTCGCTGTTACTTCTTTCTACTATTAATAATTCTTTATAAGTTGGCTTATAGCTCAACATTCAGAAAACGAAGATCATAGCCTCTGGTCCCATCACTTCATGAGAAATAGATGGGGAAACAGTGGAAACAGTGTCAGACTTTATTTTTCTGGGCTCCAAAATCACTGCAGATGGTGACTGCACCCATGAAATTAAAAGACGCTTACTCCTTGGAAGAAAAGTTATGACCAACCTAGATAGTATATTCAAAAGCAGAGACATTACTTTGCCAACAAAGGTCCGTCTAGTCAATGCTATGGTTTTTTCTGTGGTCATGTATGGATGTGAGACTTGGACTGTGAAGAAGGCAGAGCACTGAAGAATTGATGCTTTTGAACTGTGGTGTTGGAGAAGACTCTTGAGAGTCCCTTGGACTGCAAGGAGATCCAGCCAGTCCATTCTGAAGGAGATCAGCCCTGGGATTTCTTTGGAGGGAATGATGCTGAAGCTGAAACTCCAGTACTTTGGCCACCTCACGCGAAGTGTTGACTCATTGGAAAAGACTCATGCTGGGAAGGATTGGGGGCAGGAGGAGAAGGGAACAACAGAGGGTGAGATGGCTGGATGGCATCACTGACTCGATGGATGTGAGTCTGAGTGAACTCCAGGAGTTAGTGACGGACAGGAAGACCTGGCATGCTGCGATTCGTGGGGTCACAAAGAGTTAGACACGACTGAGTGACTGAACTGAACTGATAGTAAACTTCCCTTGTTCAAAAGATTTTGTCCTTTCTGCCTTGTGATTTGATCCTGACTAATATAGACTTCTTAGTCATGAAACTGCTCTTGATTTGGGCCTGACTTTGCCACCTGAGAGAGGGAGGGAGGGAAAGAGGGGAGAGACAGAGGAAACAAGAGAGAGAGAGAGAGAGAAATGCAAGCCACTTTTAAAAACCATTCTAATCTAATTATGTACTTATTACATACAAAGGATGATGCTAAGTACCTGATGGACATTTGTCTCTTGACTGTCACTGTACCCTACAAGTGTGCCTTATTAATGCTATGTCACAAATGCAGAAACTTGCTCAGATTCCCACAGCCAATGGTGGCAGGGGTGAAACTTGAACCCTAGTGTTTCCAACTGTAGAGCTCTGATTTTGAAAAAATGCCATACGGACCTCCAAATTACATGATATTTTAGACAAACACCTAAATGGTTTGTTCTAAATATAAAATGTTCCTTGTCATAATTTAAAATATCCCAAAATTTAATAAATGAGTTATTATATTTATATGCTTTGGCTAATATAACAAAATACCATAGACGGGGTAGTTTAAACAACACACATTTATTTCTAACAGTTCTGGAGACTGGAAAGTACAAGATCAATGTGCTAGCTAATTTAATTCCACCTTCCTGGTTTGTAAACAGTAGCCTTCTCTCAGTATCCTTGCATGGTGGAGAAAGAGTATACTCTGGTCTCTCCTTTTCTTCTTATAAGGGCACTTTTCCACTGAGGACCCACACCCCCACAGCCTCATCTAAACCCAATATACCTCCCAAAAGTCTGGTCTCCAAATTCCATCACACTAGAGGATAGGGCTTCGACATATGAACAATGAGGGAACACAAACATTCAGTTCATAACAGTTATGGAAGAAGTGATCATTGGTATCCCCTTTACACACAATTCCTCATTTTTTATGTGATGTGGTTTTAACATGTTAGGGCTAAAGAAGAGAACTCAAGGTCACCTAAGGCCATTCAGTTCAGTGGCTCAGTTGTGTCCGACTCTTTGAGACCCCTATGGACTGCAGCATCCCAGGCTTCCCTGTCCATCTAAGGCCACTGCCTAGACTTCAATTTCAGTAGTCACATAATTCAATAAAGAATGTAGAGTGAAGGATTCTTTCTCTAATAAAAACTGTAGCCAGTATTTCTAAGATAAGTTGTTTAATTACTCAGAAGCTATAAATCCTCGTAGTATTATTGCTATTTATATCATGTCCATGAAAAAAAAATTAAATATCCAAACTAACATTCATATGATATGGAATAGTCAAATTCGGTTTGTGGTATCTGTAAACTTTCTCCATTGATTATTATCTTTTAATATTCAAGCTGATATTCTAATTATAGAAAGTGACATTTTTATCTAGAATTATCATTCAAAAGAATGGTGAATTAATTGTCAAGGCAAAGCTAGAAAGAAAAAAATTAAATAAATGAAAAAAATTATACTCTTCAGATTAATTCTCTATAATTTGTTTCTGTAAAAATGAAATTAATTAAGGATAAGCAGTACTAGCCAATTCTATATCGTATGTGTGTGCCTACATGTATACAACTCTGCCAGTTTCTTTCTCAGTTCTACTTCCCTGTGTGTGAGGTTGTGTGAGGTTGGGAAGATTTCTTAAACCTCTTTAAACTTCATTTTTCTTATCAATAAGTATAATAAAACTACTTTGCCGATTGTTGTGAGTATATGTGATAATAGATATGCACATGTGAAAAGCCTCAACAAATTTATCTTCTCTGTTCCCTTTCTCAGGAGACTAGTGGAGAATGTGTTCCACTTGATCAAAAAAAGGAAGACATAAGACTTAAAAAACCAGAATCCAACAAAAGATAGAAGTAAAAGAAATATGATACTGTTTTCTGGTGATGGTGAGGAAAGACCCAGGTAACTACTGGCTTAGGGCAGGAAGATGGGGAGTTGGAGGAAAAATAGCATGAACAAAACCAAATCTGGTAATTACCTGGTATGTTTGAAGACATCAAGGGTGCTGAATAAGTGACTTATAAATAGAAATAATGGCTCTTAACTCCGAGGATGCTCAGCACTGTGCAATAAGAAAAGTGTACTACATACTACATGGCTCAGCTGTAAATAATATTCACAGTCAGTACACTGTCTAAATACAGTATTGAGCTAACTGAAATACATTGAGATGATGGGAGAAGGGCTGTAAGAGAGCTAAATCTTCATTTCCCAATTATAGGAAACCATAGGATAATATATAAAACTGAAAAAAAAATCAAGAAAGTATAAGCATGTTTCTTGATAATGATGATAAATAGCAGAAGAAACAGGTGAAAGTCAAATCATTCTACAGTGTACAAGAAGACAATTGCAGTTCTGGGCCACCTATCCCTTTCCCCCGTTTCCCTTCCCAGAGGAGATCACTTCCACTCCTTTAACTGTTGCATCTGGTATTTACCACCATGTCTCTAAAGGTTAAGATTAAGTTTGTAAAAGGACAGATTATAGGTCTATATACCTATCACAAGATCCAGTCCAGGTAAGTATCTGCTCCTACTTCTGTGTGGTTGTTGCTGTTAGATAAAGAAAGCCATTGATGTCCTGTTACAAACACTGGGATGCATTAACAGACACATCTTTAAGACCATCAAAGTTTCCAAAGTGCTACCCAAGGAACCCTTTGCACCAGGAATCAGCCAGATGGACTCATTTTGCTCTATGCAGGTGCAGAGAGGAAATTAAAAGGAAAGTAAATAGGAGAAAGGAAGGAGAGGGTCAAAAATCTGGACATTCTTTTAACTTAAAAAAAAAAAAAAGACCAATAATCCAGAACTGCCCTTTAAAAAAAAATACTTAGGAAAAAAGCTGCAGTATTTTTAAAATGTTAGAATTTATTAGCTAACCTTTATATAGTATTTACTAGTGGCCAGCACTATTCAAGAAAGCAGACACATTAATTCAGTAAATACAGACAACACTATGTGGTAGATAAAATATTTTAATCCTCATTTTACAGATAAGGGAACTGAGATACAAAGAGATCAAGTAACTTGCCTGAGTTTACACAATGAGTAAATGAAAAGCCAGATCTGGAACCCACACAGCCTGGTTCTAAGATCCCTGCTCTTCACCACCACTCCTTAAAATGAGGTCCCTAGAGACCCATGCTTGGGACTGTGTCTTCAAGAAAAATGAGCAGAGAAAGCTAGGCAGGGGAAGATGGGTATGAAACTTTGGGTATCAGGGTATGCCTGTCAGGGTGGAGGTACTCTCTGGCAGAGAGAAGAGATGAGTGAGAATGAGCTGGCTGGTATCAAATGGCATCTGAGTTTACTGCTGTGCAAATGTCTACTCTGAATCCAAAGTTTATATGAACTGCTTATACCATATCTCACCTTTCCCAGAAGCCCAAATGCCACTTTCCAGAATGGAATCCTCTGTGGCATGAAGAGGAAAGGAAATGACTTCAGAGTCTGGGCTAGAAAGTAAGTTATTTTCTCTTCAGGAGAAGGAAAACTAAACCTTAGGGCTGCAAATGCAGAGTGTATTCTAGGGAAACCAGGACTGGCTGAATGTGCCCTGCTCAGAAAATTTAGGTGACTAGAAAGACCAAACCCAGAATCCTAGACCAGAAATGCTCTGGAAAAAAAAAAAAAAAGAGCATTTCTCAACTGTGATGAACCTTCATGGTGTTTTAAAAAGAATCTCTAAGAAGTGAAGACACCTATTTCTAAGTACTTTAGGGGCCAGATCAGGGCAGACACTCCACAACTCTGTTCAGATTTCATACATTATCAATAAAGCTGTTCCCAAGCTTGAACTCATCCCTAACTTTCACCTGAGGAGGCTAGAACGTGTTTTCAGATTCCCTGGAGAGTGACTTAACAGATGCCTCTGGAATACAAGCAGGACTGTTTTGTGAAGTTTCTCATTGTAGAGCAGCTTAAACTCCTGCTCTTTCCCAGTTGTGCTGGGCCCTTGGCTGCCAGTGAGATAAGAGGTAGAGCTCTCCAGAGATCCACAGAGTTGCCATGTGGAGAGAGATAAAAATTAACCTTCGGCTTAATATCTGAATTCGTCTAATTTTTGCAAAAGAAAACATAAATCTCACAAGAATTGGCTTTTGCTCATTGTGAGCATAAGTCATCAAGGCATGTAGATTCTGTTAAAGGCATATGTGGACCCCATTTCTGGGACTCTCTGGGTCAGCCACAGTCACTTTCTATGGTGAAGCTAGATTTGCCAGGTTGACTATGAAAATTCAGAATGCACACCATAAGAGGCAGACAGACCCTGTTCTGTTAAGCATATCCCTCCACCCGAACATTTGTCCAAAGAGGAAAGCTCCTTCAGTTAAAAAAAAAAAAATTATTTGTAATTGAAGGATAATTGCTTTACAATATTATGCTGGCTTCTGCCATACATTGATATGAATCAGCCATAGTATACACAGGTTCCCTTCATCCTGAACCTCTCTACCATCCCCAGCCCATCTCACTCTTCCAGGGCATCACAGAGCCCTGGTTTGAGTTTCCTGAGTCAGACAGCAAATTCCCACCAGCTATCCATCTTACCTATGGTAATGTACATGCTTCCCTGCTACTCTCTCCATTCACCCCACCCTCTCCTTCCCCCATCTTCACTTTTTTAAATGGCCTTTTGTTATTGACAACTTTAGGGACTACTGCTTGATACAAACTCTTTATAGCAGAGGGAAACTAGAAAATCTAAAGAAGACTCTGTTTTCCAAAATTCATTTCAATCAGTAATAACAAAGGGGCTAGAGTTTAAAGCATCTCACTGGGCCTCCATTAAGACAGAGATATATAGAACTGACTCTTAGAACATAGATGTGATCAAAGGAACAACAGACTATTATGGCATCTTAATATGGATGTTTTAAGCCATGAGACATGTTTTTACTCCATCACTAAGTTATGAAACACAGTTTTTGGCTGCTTTGAGTAATTAGAAGGGTGTTTTTCCTGTAGGTCCCCATGTGTTGATAATAAAAACATCTGTCCCACATCTGCCAAGAGTAAGAATGCACACACTGAGGAAAATTGCTTTTGTTCATGAACAACAAACCTTCAATGACGTTAAACAGAAAAAAAAAAATCTAAGCTTTATTTTGTTGAAATTGCGTGTCTGCTTTCTGGCATTGCAAAGGGAGTATTTAAAAATGTAAATTGATTGACAGTGGTCCTGTTAGCTGAGGCCAGCTGTGCAAACGATGACTACACATCATTTGGTCTCATGTTACTCTTGTTTCCCTTTCCTGGTTTCCTTCACAGCCACCCTCTCAGCAAGAAACACACTCTACTATCTGCTCATGTTGTTAAAGTCAAAGTGAAGTCACTCAGTCATGGCTGATTGCTTGCGACCCTGTGGACTGTAGCCTACCAGACTCCTCTGTCCATGGGATTTTCCAGACAAGAATACTGGAGTGGGTTGCCATTTCCTTTCCCAGGGGATCTTCCCAACCCAGGGATCAAACCCGGGTCTCCCACATTGCAAACAGAAGCTTTACCATCTGAGTCACCAGGGAAGCACTTTTTTTTCATGTTGTTAAGGTGCAAGTTTCATAATTTATAGATCCCTGGGAGAAAATGCTTCCAATGTTTCATAGATGAGAGATCCATCTTCTAATCTATTAAAATGAAGAAAAAAAAGTACAAAATCTAAAACCTAGAAATTTTGTTTTTCAATATCTACCTGCATCGATCAGCATTTCAACAGAGAAGCAGGATCATTGGTATATAAATACATGTATTTGACTTGATCCTGTGCAACTGTGGGAGCTGGCTGCACAGTCAGTATGTGGCTATTGTTTGTGTGTCTGGTTCTGGAGCATGAAATCCAAAGGCTGGCAGTCAGGAGGGGAAGATGGAAGTGACATGGGAGAAGGAAGAATGAACTGGAAACCTGGGAGGCTGAGCCTGAAGCCACGAGGAAGGATAAGAATCTGCATGAAACTCTTAGCTCCAACCAACCTCTCACATGAGTAATGGGGTATCCTACAGGAGGAGCCCATGCATGCCATCACAGAATAAACATGTGACTTATCCAGGAGGTGGAGAAGCTGAAGGAGAAGGTGCAGCTGGGCTGGCCTAGTGCAGCTCAGTTTCTACCCCAGGGCTGTTGTAGGAGCCAGTTGTTGAGTTTTCGGGTGCATGAGCAGAGGCAGCACATGGTGCCCAGACCGACTTTTCAAGTATAAAAACAATATGGCTACTGATAACTTCCATCTTCAAATTTCACAAAAAAAATGCTTCTTAGAGATTTAGTATGTAGAAACTATGTAAGAGAGGGAGTTCCAGGAAACATAGTTCCAGCTTAGCAGAGGTGAAAAAACACAAATCGGTTTACCCTAAAGAAATACAGTCTCATATGCTCAAGGAATCAGGTACAGAACATGCATGTAACAGTGTCTTTATTAAAAATCGGAAATAATTCAACCATCCCTTAATTCCTGACCTATATCTGTTTGAAAGTGAAAGTCACTCAGTCGTGTTCAACTTCTTGCACCCCCATGGAGGTGACATGCCAGGTTCCTCTGTGCATGGGATTCTCCAGACAAGAGCACTGGAGTGGGTAGCCTTCCCTTCTCCAGGAGATCTTCCCAACCCAGGGTCTGAACCCAGGTTTCTTGCATCACAGGTGGGTTCTTTACCAACTGAGCCACCAGGGAAGCTCATATCCATATAAGGCATATTGCAATTCCAACAAATGAGGCTGAGCCACATCCTAATGTGGAAAGAGTTCTATGCCAAATTATTGGATGTGAAAAGAAAGTGTTATACAGTATGGTAGCATGTTTTCAGCTCAGTTCAGTTTAGTCATTCAGTCATGTCTGACTCTTTGCAATCCCACTGACTGCAGCACACTAGGCCTCCCTACCCATCACCAACTCCCAGAGCTTGCTCAAACTCTTGTCCATCAAGTCAGTGATGCCATCCAACCATCTCATCCTCTGTCATCCCCTTCTCCTCCTGCCTTCAATCTTTCTCAGCATCAGGGTCTTTTCAAATGAGTCAGTTCTTCGCATCAGGTGAACAAAGTATTGGAGCGTCAACTTTAGCATCAGTCCTTCCAATGAATACACAGGACTGACTTCATTTAGGATTGACTAGTTTGATCTCTTTGCAGTCCAAGGGACTCTCAAGAGTCTTATCCAACACCACAATTCAAAAGCATCAGTTCTTCAGTGCTCAGCTTTCTTTATGGTCCAACTCTCTAACAATCCTGCAAGCTCTACCTTTAAAACATAAAAAATGTGGAAAGAGTTCTATTCCAAACTGTTGGATGTGAAAAGAAAGTGTTATAAAGTATGGCAGCATGTTTTAAAAAATATATAATGCAAAATACTGCTAAATAGCTCCGTAGCTATCTTTGTTCATATATATGTCAGATCCTGGAGGAGGAAATGGCAACCCACTCCAGTATTCTTGCCTGAAAAATCCCATGGCCAGAGGAGCCTGGTAGGCTAAGTCCACAGAGTCACAAAGAGTCAGACACAACTGAGCAACTGAACATGCATATATGAGATAATCTTGTTATCACAAGAATTGTAGCAATTTTAAAAAGCTCTCTGCCTCAGAGATCTTATAATGTAGTTGAGGAGACAGACAATAAAGGTATGTATATAAACAAAATAAGTCATGGCTTAGGTGGTGAAAAATGCTACCTGGAAAAGAAAGCTGGGGAAAAGAAGAATGCACATCGCAGGTAATTACAAGTTTAAATGAGGAGGTCTGGGAAGGCCTCACCAAGAAGATATTTAAGTAAAACTTTGAAGGAGATGAGAGAGCCAGCAATGTGGCTATCCTAGGGGAGGGAGGGATGTTCTAGACAGAGAGAGTAACAAGTACAAAATTCCTGGGACATGGTGTGTCTGGTGTGCTGAAGGATAAATGAACGAGGGGAAGCAAAGTAACCTGAAAATCAGATCAGCGGCGCCTCATAGGTTGTAACATAGACTTTGGACTTTACTCGGGCATTGGAAGTATTTGGACAGTTCCAAGTAGGGAACCTAAAAATTAGAACAAAGCATCCTGGCTGCTGTGTTGAGGCAAGACTACAAGAGACCAGAAGGAAAATGGACACCAATTAAGTAGCTGCTACATAATCCAGGGGAGACATGTAGTGACTTGGACCCAGGTGGTGATGATGAAGTGATTAGGTTCTGAATATGTTTTAAAGGTAGAGCTTGCAGGATTCTCTGAACACTGGAAATGGGCCGTGAGAGAAAAAAAGACTCAAGGGCTACTCTAAGTAGAGCTTCTTAGCCTGAGCAGTTGAGACAGGAGGAGTCTTGATGTGAGATGAGTTTGAGGGAGATGAGTATGAGAAGGAAATGGCAACCCACTCCAGTGCTCTTGCCTGGAGAATCCCATGGAGGGAGGAGCCTGGTAGTCTGCTAGTCCGTGGGGTCGCAAAGAGTCAGACATGACTGAGCAACTTCACTTTCACTTTCACTTTCAATGGGGATTTCAAGTGGCTTCCTGTCTTTTTGACACCAAAATCATCTTGCAATCACATTAAAGCTAGGCCTGGTTGCATGTAGCTGAAACTTATGAAGGACACAGGTGCAAAGTTAACTGGCTTATGTGTAACCCCCGGAATTTCAAAGATTATTTCTAAGCCACCACGTTTATACTCAGAAATATGGCAATGTGGCTGACCTTCATTTTTCAGTCATCTTGCTTATGCCCTCCACCCTTAGCACACATGCCAAGGAGGCTAAGAGAATCCTCTTGTGAATGCAGGGTATGTGGGTTCAGTCCCTGGTCCCAGAGGATTCCACATGCACCACAGCAACCAAGTCATGTGCCGCAACTACTGAGCCCATGTGTCAATAAAAAGCCCACGCACCTGAGAGCCCATTCTCCGCAAGAGAAGCCACTGCAATGAGAAGCCCAAGCACTATAGCAAAGAGTAGCTCCTGCTCACCACAACCAGAGAAAGCCCACAAAAAGCAGTGAAGACCCAGGGCATCCAAAATAAATAAAATAAATAATAAATTTTCTAAAATATGGATGAATGGTATGAGTAGCAAAAACACTTTAAAAATCAGATTCTTATGTCACTATTTTAAACTTTGTACTGTCAGTTATTTAATTCACAGACAGTTGTTTCTATTAATAAGAGAGAATCAGCTTGTCTTCCTTTTCTTTTCTTTGGTTCCCACGTACGAGGGACTGTGAGACTAAATAAATCATTATAAATTCTACATGCAATGCTCCTGTGACAGCCTTTCAAAAAAGAATTAGGAAGCTTGAATATTAAACACCATCAATCCATGACTAGGATAAAGTCAGTTTCAAGGATAAAGACATTTTCAACTTGAGTAGTTGTACAAAAACAATTTCAACAATAAGGCTTTGTCATTCTAATTTATGAAGAAAGTCATTGCTTTCCAATAACTTCACTTAAAAGAGAGTGTATATGTATCTGTATATACACACACATATATACATATTCTGTCACACATACACACACACATCACTGAATTGAATGTCAATGGCTTTTTAATTAAGGTAAAATACAAGCTTTTACAGAGAATACAAGGAAAGCTAGCCTGCTGGTAATGTTCTGAAGCCTTCCCTGTGGCTTCTACTTTTGCATTAGTATTGATTTGTCATATTTAAACTGTCATCATTATCAATAGCACAAGTCTTTGTGTGAATATTATTAACTCACACTAAACCCTGTATTTCAAATTATAAGCCAATCTAACTGAACAGCTCATTTTGTAGGGACTGCTAAGATTATGCATATATTTGGAAATGATAGACTACTTTTGTCCATCAATTTCTGTGCCTTTATTAATGAAACCCCTATAAGATGAATGGAGCTTCCCAGGTGGCGCTGGTAGTAAAGAAACTGCCTGCCAATGCAGGAGACTTAAGAGACAAGGGTTCAGTCCCTGGGTCAAGAAGATCCCCTGGAGGAGGGCATGGCAACCCACTCCAGTATTCTTGCCTGAAGAATTCCATGGACAGAGGAGCCTGAAGGGCTACAGTCCATAGTGTCGCAAAGAGTCAGACATGACTGAAATAACTTAGCATATAATGTGAATAGTTTGAAAAGCACACAGAACTATCATTATTGTTGAGAACACATGAATATTTACTTAGTGTTGTTAAGTATAATAATACATTTTAGTTATGCAGCAATATATTCATATTTTTAGGGTACACTATGGTGTGTGTGATGTCTGGGTGCTTAAAATACTTCACAGAAAGCCATCAATAAAGCATGCATGCAAAAATCTTGATAGTCTGTGATGTGTAAATAAAAGTTCATGAACTATACTCTCCCTTGTGCATATTTGAAATTTTTATAATTAAACACAAAGCAGTCCACTTGCTTCTATCAATCAACTCTCTTTATTATAAATAATAAAATGAGACTCCAAACACAGAAATATAATTTCTGAATACTGCTTCCTTTACTGATGAAAATATGCTCTGATGTAGGCAGCGAATCTAGGTTGACTGTGTCCACAGAGAGGGTAGGAGAACCAACATCTGGGCAAAGGTACTTTTTCCCAGTTATCTTAGTTGTGATAGCATTTCATTCACAGGACTCTGTGTAGTTTCTCTATTACTGATGGAAGAACTGAGACTTAGAAAGAGGGTAAGTAACTTGACAAACTCACATCGATAATAAGTGCTGAATTTGGGGATGAGAATCTAGATTGCTTCTAAATATTGCTGTGTCTTAACCAGACTTCTGGGTCTTTTGTGTGAATTTCTGAAAAAATGTACATCACCATCATCAATATTAATAAGAAATGAAAACACAGTTCTGATCAAATGTCCTTGCTGCTAAAATACTCTTAAATGCTTTCTTATTAGCAAAAGAGAACAAAAAGCCTTAGAAGGCTTACCAGGTAGGCTCTTAAATGGCTCCAGCCCTGCCCATCCAACTTCAATCCCCAGGAGCCCTTCCATTCACACTGTGATGATTAATTTTATGTGTCAGCTTCTCTGGGTCATAGGGTGCCCAGATATTTGGTTAAACATTATTCTGGGTGTGTCTGTGAGGGTATTCTTAGATGGTATTAACAATTGAATAAGTAGAATAAAGCATATTGCTCTTCTTGGTGGTCTGCACCCAATCCTTGAAGGCTTGCATAGGAAGAAAAGACAGAGTAAGAGAAAATGTGCTCTCTCTTCTTGAAAGTTTTTGAGTTAGGACATTGGTCTTCTGCCATTGGATTTGGACTTGGACTGGAATTAAATCATTGGCTTTCTT
Source organism: Nanger dama (assembly GCA_917880005.1). Taxonomy (NCBI): domain Eukaryota; kingdom Metazoa; phylum Chordata; class Mammalia; order Artiodactyla; family Bovidae; genus Nanger; species Nanger dama. The sequence goes on from CAKJTW010000015.1 coordinate 38,295,711, forward strand.
TGTTCTTAGGTTTGGACTCAGTCTACAGCCATACCATTGATTCTCCTTGGTTTTCAGCTTGCTGACTGCATATCCTGGGACTTCTCAGCCTTTAAATGTGTGAGTCAACTCTTTATAGTAAATCTCTTCATATATTACTGGTTCCCACAGTAAGACAGATCTTGGTACTGAGAAGTGGGGTGCTGCTATAAGAAATGCCTATAAATGGGGTCGTGGATTTGGAACTGGTAATGAGTAGAGTCTGGAAGTGTTTTGAGATGCGTACTAGAAGAAGCCAACGTTGCTATGAAGGGAATTTTAAAGTTTAATTTTTGAGGATTCATAATAAGAAGAGAAGAGACCTGGAGGAAAAGTTTCCATCTTCTTAGAGAATATACAAATAATTATTAACAGAATGGTATAAAACTATGGACATTAGAGGCCATTTCTGGTGAGGCTGTGACAGGAAAGAAACTTTAAAGGGGCATTGCCAAAATTATAAGTGCAAATTATACATAATGGCTCATCTCTGGGATCCCTAACTCCCAGGTGATAAACCATAAGCTAACATATCTTTGTTTAGTTTACAGAAAAAACAAAAACAAAACAAAACAACGTTCTGGGGGCAAGAAGGAAGAAATTAGCACATCCCCTTCTGAGTCTGGTCAGAACCAGGGATTTACTTTCTCCCTTTTTAGTATTAAAAAGAGGGGAGGGGCTTCCCTGGTGGCTCAGAAGGTAAAGAATCTGCCTACAATGCAGGAGACCCAGGTTTGATTCCTGGGTCAGGAAGATCCCCTGATGCAGGGAATGGCTACCCACTCCAATATTCTTGCCTGGAGAATTCCATGGACAGAGGAGCCTGGCAGGCTACAGTTGGTGAGGTCACAAAGAGTCAGACATGACTGAGAAACTAACACTTTTATTTCTTAGTATAAAAGAAGGCTGAATTCTAAGTTGGAGAAGACAGTTCTCTGGGACACCAGTCCACCATTTTCTTGGTCTGCTGGCTTTCTAAGTAAACTCACTAGTCCTTGCTCCAGCAACCTGTCTCTCAATTTACTGGCCTGTGGGTGCAGTGTGCAGTACAAGCTTGGACTTAGTAACAAGGTCTCAGATAGAAACATGTTACTGGAAATTGGAGGGAGGGCAATTCTAAGAATTTGGCTGAACTGTGTTCATGTTCCAGTGTTATACGGAAGGCAGAACTTGCATATGATGAAATTGGATATTTAGGTAAGGAGATTTCTAAGCAAAGTATTAAAGTTGATTCCTCCTGAGTGATTGTAAAAATCAGGAAGAGAGAAGAAATAAATAATTAATTGTTCATCAAAAATGAACCAAAACTTTAAGATTTATATAGCATTCATCCTGGCCATATTGCAAAAAAAAAAAAAAAAAATTCAGAAGAGAACACCAAGGGCTGGATTATCACACAATAAAGAAATTATTATAAAACTCATTGGAAAAGACCCTGATGCTGGGAAAGATTGAAGACAGGAGGAGAAGGGGATGACAGAGGATAAGATGCTTGGATGGCATCACTGATTTGACGGACATGAATTTGAGCAAGCTCTGGGAGTTGGTGATGGACAAGGAAGTCTGGCATGCTGCAGTCCATGGGGTCGAAAAGAGTTGGACAGGATTGAAGGACTGAACTGAAAGAGATTATGGGATTATCTGAGCATTGACATTGCCAGGTTGGACTAAAAAGGATAAAGACAGGAAATTCTAACCAGTGCTATGAGGGTGGGGTCTTCCACAGCCAAGAGGACAGAGCTACCTGGAGCCTTTGGGATAACATCCCTGCCCAGAAAAGCTTTTAGCAGTGCAACCCTTGGGCAGCAATGCCATGAGAGCTGGACTCCTGTTCTAATGGATCTGGAAGATGGGTCATTAAACCAAAGAGGCTTAATCCTGAGTCTTGGGATCTGATGCAGTTTACCTTGCTGGGTACTGGACTGCTTGGGACTCATCCCTGTTTCTTCTTCCTGATTTCTCCCTTTTGGACTGGAAATGTTTATCCAATGCTGTCTTACCATCATACTTTGGGAACACAAAATCTGTCAGGTTCTGCAGTATGATGTTGTGATTTATTCTAGGATATATATATATATATATATATATATATATATATACATATATATATATATATAGAAAGCTAAGCGCCAAAGAATTGATGCTTTTGAACTATGGTGTTGGAGAAGACTCTTGAGAGTCCCTTGGACTGTAAGGAGAGCCAACCAGTCCATTCTAAGGGAGATCAGTCCTGGGTATTCATTGGAAGGACTGATGCTAAAGCTGAAACTCCAATAATTTGGCCACCTCATGCAAAAAGTTGACTCATTGGAAAAGACCCTAATGCTGGGAGGGATTGGGGGCGGGAGGAGAAGGGGACGACAGAGGATAAGATGGCTGGATGGCATCACCGACTCAATGGACATGAGTTTGAGTGAACTCCGTGAGTTGGTGATGGACAGGGAGGCCTGGTGTGCTGCGATTCATGAGGTCACAAAAGTCCGATATGACTGAGAGACTGGACTGAACTGAACTGATCCCCATTTCTGGCACAGAGCTACTAAAATTCTTGGAATTGTCTGTGTAAAAGTGATAGAGTTGCCTCTTGCTACCTTAGTGAGGTGACTCTTGGATCACACTCACACCTAAAGATTGTGGTTGGTTACCAGTGAAACCGATATCATGGTAGAGGATAGAACTTTGAGTCCCACCCCATGGTTTTCCAGGGAGAGAAGAGGAGCTAGAGGTTAAATCAATCACCAATGATCAATCATGCCCATGTAAGATCAGTTCAGTTGCCCAGTCATGTCTGATTCTGTGACCCCATGAATTGCAGCACGCCAGGCCTCCCTGTCCATCACCAACTCCCGGAGTTTACCCAAACTCATGTCCATTGAGTTGGTGCTGCCATCCAACCATCTCATCCTCTGTCATCCCCTTCTCCTCCTGCCCTCAATCTTTCCCAGCAGCAGGGTCTTTTCAAATTAGTCAACTCTTTGCATCAGATGGCCAAAGTACTGGAGTTTCAGCATCAACATCAGTCCTTCCAATGAACACACAGGACTGATCTCCTTTAGGATGGACTAGTTGGATCTCTTTGCAGTCCAAGCAACTCTCAAGAGTCTTCTCCAACACCACAGTTCAAAAGCATCGGTTCTTTGGTGCTCAGCTCTTTTTATGGTACAAATCTCACATCCATACATGCCTACTGGAAAAACCATAGCCTTGACTAGACGGACCTTTGTTGACAAAGTAATGTTTCTTTGTCTTTACATGATGCCCATGTAATGAAGCCATCAAAACCCAAAGGACAGAGTCCAGAGAGTTCCTGGGTTAGTGATCACACGGGGATTTGGGGAAAATGACATACCTGGAGGCTCCCTCCCTTTCTCACATACTTTGCCGTACACATCTCCCTCATCTGGATTTTCCTGGCAGGAGGAGAAGGGGACGACTGAGGATGAGATGGCTGGATGGCATCATGGACTTGATGGACGTGAGTCTGAGTGAACTCCAAGAGATGGTGATAGACAGGGAGGCCTGGCATGCTGCAATTCATGGGGTCGCAAAGAGTCGGACACGACTGAGCAACTGAACTGAACTGAACTGATAATAAACTGGGGCTTCCCAAGTGGGATGAGTGGTAAAGAAACTGCCTGCTAATGCAAGAGATATAAGAGACGCGGTTAAGAGATGCGGTTCAATCCCTGGGTTGGGAAATCCCCTGGAGGAGGGCATGGCAACCCATTCCAGTATTCTTGGCTGGAGGATCCCCATGAACAGAGGAACCTGGGGGCTACAGTCCATGGGGTCACACACAGTCAGGCACAACTGAAGCAACTTAGCATGCATGCACACACCTTTGATATAATAAACTAGCAATCTAGTAAGCAAAATGTTCCTTTTGAGTTTCATAAGCCCCACTAGCAAATTAATTAAACCAAAAGAGAGGGGGTTGTGGAAGCCTCTGATTTATAGTCAGTCAGTCATAAGTTCCTGGGTTCAATTTCTGGGTTGGGAAGATCCCCTGGAGAAGGGAATGGCCACCCACTCCAGTATTCTTGCCTGAAGAATCCCATTGTGGGGGTTCATAGGATCACAAAGAGTCAGACACAACTAAGTGCCAAACACTTTAGTTGCTTTCACTTTAGTCATAAGTACAGGTAACAACCTGAACTTGTAAACTTCATCTGAAGTCTAGGGAGGGGTCACAAACCTCTAATCTGTAGCCAGTGAGCAGGTTAACATTACAGTTAACAAGCTGGGCTTGTTACTAGCATCTGAAGGTGTAGTGGGGGACAGCCTTATGGCACTCTACCCTTAAACTACCCACCACACATCACACACACACACACACACACACACATTCACATTGGAAATTGGATTTCAAAACACATCTTGCAAGGTTTACAGGTGGAGAGAATTTTGCCTCAGAATGAACTTTGCATTGAGTTTCACCCATGCCTGCTTTAGATGTTATTTAAATGAGACTTTAGACCTTAGACTTTAGAGTTGATGATCTAGGACTCTGGGAGCTGTTGGGGTTGAATGAATGTACTTTGCATCCAAGGAAGGACATGAATTTTAGGGGGAGGCAGAGTGTTGTAGACCAAAATGTGTCCCTCCAAGAGTCGTGTATTGAAGCCCTAACCCTTGATGTGATGATATTTGGAGATGGGGCTTTGAGGGAGATATTGGGTTTTGATGATGTCATGAGGGTGGTGCCCTCATGATGGAGGCAGTGTTCTAATGAGAAGTAAAGAGCTCGTTTTCTCTTTCCACCCAGTGAGAATACAGCAAGAGGGCAGCCATCTGCAAGGCAGGAAAAGAAAACTCACCAGAGTCTGATTATACTGGTACCTGACCTTGGATTCCCATCCCCTAGAACTCTGACAAATAGATCTCTCCTGTTTGAGCCACCCAGTCTGTTGTGGCAGCCCAAGAAGACTAAGACACCCACCTACCTTCTGGCCATGTGCTCTGTTGTTCCTCTTGCACACGCCTTCCCTTCTACTTCAAATGTCCTGATCCTCTGAGAAAAACCCACTCATTCTTCAAGAGTCAGTTCAAATGACACATTCTCTGGGAAGTTTTTTAAACCTCCCAGAAAAGGTTAAATGTTCCTGCTACCATGTTACCATCAGCTCTGTATCACAGTAGGCATCATAATAGGCAGAGGACTTATCACTTAACTGCTGTAAAGGTAACTCATATTATTTTCATCCTACTTGTCACAATTCTTATGATTCTTTAAATCACAAGGTCTGTACAGCAAGCAGTGGGGAACTAGTAGACCAGGCAAGAGGCAGTGGAGGCCTCAATTATGCTAATGAAGAAGCAAGGAATAGAATGAGCTCATGGTCTGGAGAAGGGAAAGGCTACCCACTCCAGTATTCTGGCCTAGAAATTCCATGGACTGTATAGTCCATGGGATGGCAAAGAGTCCGGCACGACTGAAAACTTTCACTTTCACGCGAGGGAGGTTGGGGAAGATGTTCACCTTTTAATTTCATCCAGACTTCCTTTCTTTTTCTACTAATTTAACCACCACCTGCTCCTCCCCTCACCCCTGCACTGATATAAATGATTCCCTACTTACCTAAAGAATATTTTTAGTTTCCTGGATCTCTCTGCTTCACTTGACACTGTTAAACCCAGCCTCCTTCCCTTGATTTCTGGTACACTGCAGGATCTGGCCTTCTTCCCTGGCCATCATTCTGACCTTCTTTTGACTACTTAAGGGTTTCCCCAGTATTTAAAAGTTCTTTCCTTGGGCCCATTTTTCTCCCTGTATAGTATCTTTACATATCTACCATCTTGATTTCAATTACCATTGAATGATGCTCACATCTGTTTCTCCAGCTTCAAACTCGTTTATCTAGCTACCTGTTATTTGAATGTCCTGCAGACAGCACAGTCTTGCCATGCTCCAAACTAAATTAATTAGTAAAACCTCCAATACAGATGTTGCTCTTATCCCTACATTATTTATCCCTGTTTATGGCTATGCCATTCAAACAAGATAGAACTCTGTATCATCCTTGATGCCTTTTTTATTTTTTAATTGGAATGTAGTTGCTTTACAGTGTGTTAGTTTCTGCTATACAACAGAGTGAATCAGCCATGTGTATACATACATCCCCTCCCTCGTGGGCCTCCCTCCTCACTCCATCCCACCCATCTAGGTCACTACAGAGCACTGAGCAGAGCCCCCTGAGCTATACACTGGTTCCCACTAGCTATCTGTTTTGCACATGGCAGTGCACATCAATCCCAGGCTCCCTATTCATCCCACTACCCACCTCCCGGTGTCCACACATCCACTCCCTATGCATTTGTCTCGATTCCTTCCCTGCAAATAGGCTCATTTGTACCACTTTTTCTAGATTCTTGGTGCCTTTCCTCACATTATTTCTCATATATCTGTCAGAACCCGCAAACTCCTCGATTCCTTCCTTCCCTATACCACCATATCAGATTTTTTCTAATCTAGACTCTTAAACACTTCTCAAATCTACCCCTTTCTCTCCAAATGTAGTAAATCCTTGTTAAAAGAAAGTCTCTCTGCTTACCTCTGTTTCAGCCTAGACTTTTACTGTTTCTACTTCTGTCATTCCACCTTCAAACAGATCTATCACACAGCCTCCAGCACAATCAGTTTAAAACTCATACATAAACCTGCCTGAATCTCTTCAATGACACCGCAGACTACTGGGAAAAGTCCAGGTTTTTAGAATACTGTGTGATGCATTCCATGATCTTGTCCAGTGGCTTTTAAACTTTTTTTTTTGATAAGGTAAAAGAAACATTCATACTATGACTCAGTATACACATATGTTTTAATAACTGAAACCATACTTACCCTTACTGTGTCTAATTTTGATATCTATTCTATTTCATTTTTAACTGTCAGCCCATACTGAATTGAAAAGCATGAGTCTAGTGTCCACATACCTCTAGAATCTCAACTTGCTACTTCCTAACACATATATGATACTTGAAGAACACCAAAGTGAGTATGAATGAATGAACAAATTAATGATCTTTCAGAGGTAGATAACATTTAAAGATATTGAAATTTTATCATTTTAAAAAACCTAAAAAGGTTGGAAAGTGGAAAGAAATAATTAAGACTGCCCTGTAGACTAAAAAAAATTGAAATTCACAATCAAGTTGTGCATCAGTTATCTTTAGTCATGTAACAAAATTTTCCCAAAGCTAAGTGACTCAAAACAACATGATTTATAATTTCTCACTAATCTATGAGTTGGCTAGGTGGTTCCTCTGCTGGTTTCACCTGCACTCACTCACACGGCTGCCTTCAGTTGAAACAAAAGGTCTATCTAAACTGACTTCTCTAATGTGCAGAGAGTCAACCAATCACATGACCTCTCACCTTCCAGTAAACTAGGCTGGCTTCTTACATGGAAGTTTCAGGGCAGCAGCTAGGAGGGCAAAGGCAGAAGTTGTAAGACCTCTTGAACTCTGGACTCTGAATTACACACAGTGTCACTTTCCTCAAAGCAAATCACAAGACCAGTGCATATTCAAGGAGTGAAAAATACAATCTGCCCCAGGCTCATTAGTAATTAACTTTCCAGACCTCCTAGTCCTATTGCTCAACTCCTTTTGTAATCAGGTATCCTTCTCTTTTTCCTTTTGTCTTTTCCATTGTGGCATCCATAATCTAAGAATGAAGAGCATGAATTATGTTCCTGAATATGAAGAGAGATACCGGGAGTAGAAAGGCAAGGAAACTTCTTTAAAACAACCAACCAACCATCAGTTGAAATCCTATTTACCTAGAGATTTTGATGTTGGAATTTGACACCTTTAGTTTGAGGAGTGCATATGTGAGTTCTGATACCGCAACCTTCTGCAGACTGTGTTTGGGTCACATTTGCTTGGAGAAGAGTTACTCCTTGAACACTGAGGCCAAGCTTATTTTTTTTTGAACTTCAAGTTTTTACTCTTATAATTTCATTTTTAATTTTTATTATAGTTGATTTACAATGTTGTGTTTGTTTCAGGTGTACAACAAATTGAATTAGTTATACATATGCCTATATTCACTCTTTTCCAGGTTCTTTTCCCATATAGGTCATTAGAGTATTGAGTAGAGTTCTATACAGTAGGTTCTTATTATTAATATCTGTTTTATATATATTAGTGTGTATATGTCATTCCCAATCTCTCAGTTTAGAGGCCAGACTTTGGAAGTATTCATTCTTGATTTCTCCTTCCTCATTAGACCTCTCTCACTCAGACTGGCCCAGCTGATATCGTTGAATGTTCACAATACCAGTAATTGAGATCACTTCTTGTCTTATAACCTGTCTTAGGTTGGCCTCCAATGAATGCTGTACGTACAAGTATGGCTAAGGGGAGTTTGTGCACAGCCTGACAAAGCCAGCCTCTCAGCATCTGCTAATTTTGCCTACAGCTGTGATAAAAAAGAACAGATTTAGCATAAATCTCTGAAAACAGGGCAAAAGCAAAATGTCTGTGCTTGCCAAGTACCTTCTCAGTGATCACAGGTTATTTAACACTCCCTGTTTCAATCAAAATCTATCTCAATTTCTGAAAATGCTAGATTCTCTGTTATAGAACCATATCTGAGATGTCCAGTTGTGAATATTTGGTTCAGTATTGATTTTTCCTTTTAAATTAGTTCAACTGCCAACTCCAGTTGAAATGCTAAACTCTCAATAAAATCTGCCTTTTCCTTTTATTTAAGCAGTGCATAACGAAGCACTATAAGAATCTAATAGAAGTTTGAGAGCCTTTATGAATTTTACTTTTATTTATTCACTAAATATTGTTTATTATGTATTTACAAAATAGTATATAGTGAACACTGTTCTAAGTGTTAAGGAAAAAGAATGAGCAAAACAAAATTCCTGCCTTCTTAGAACAGATATCTTTTGAGAAAGTGCAGAAGATACAAAAAACAATCTGTCTTTTCAATTCCAGTCTTCAGGCACTTTCAGAGACCAGCTAGAAAATGCCAAGTGCTATCAGAGCAAACCAAATATGCTCTGGGGCTTTAGAAAGAGCAGTGGTTTCTTCCAAGAGGCACAACCAGGAAAAGGTTCAAGCCTCTAACTGAGCTTGAAGAGTGGATAAGACATATACCTGCAAATGAGGTGGAAAAGATGTCCAGGACAAGAGAAGAGCAAGAGCAAAGATCCAGAGTTAGTGAGCTGACCCATGATTTCATATGGCCAGCACTTGGTTCCAGGAAGGAAAATGGTACAAACAATGGTTAGAAGGGAAAGTGATGGCCCAGGGTTAATCACAACCTGTGAGGCCTTAAAGACTCAAAAGGAAGTGATTTCTTGATTTCCTCCAAGAAATAGATCATTTAAAACAATCCAAAGATGAAAATCGACACTCCCAAATTCTGATTTTGCTTTCTCATAATGGTTTCTGTAATAAAGACTCTGGTTCTATTTTTGATGTTTGATCACAGATATCTTTTAAGTTTCACCAATCCTTTATTCCTCCTGCCCCCCACCCCCAATCTGGGCAAGTTAAGAAAGGCCAGGTGTTCCTTCCTTGGGCATCAATGGGAAGATTCAAACCACACAGGAATGAACCCTCATCCTGACCCCACCTCCTAACATCCATTAAGATTCTAATACTCCTTTCCCTGCTCTCTGAGTCATTTCAGACCTGCCTGGGAGCTTAGTAATAAATCATTTCATAAACTTTGGGTATATGTGTGGCATCATCTGTCTTGACATCAAACCAGATGTTGGATGGGGCCCATCCTGTTATCTATGGAATCTCTACAATAACCATATTGATATTTTTTTGAAAAGGGGTTAATAGTTTTTAAAAACAGTTCAAGGCTCTGTTTTGACCGTTAGGAGTCACAGCAGTTTGATCACAGCAAGTCTTAGGCGCTAAAGAATTTTACAACTCTTTTCTCTGTAGCTATAGGTTCCACACTTTTTACAGTTAGATGAACTATTTGAATACTACACCTACTCTAAATACACATTAGATGCGTAATGGAAGAATATCTCAGCAATAGTTGCTGTAGATCTTTTGATAGCAGAAAAGTAAATGGTAAAATAATACATGGTAGAAATATGCACTTCACCTAAAATGAGTAATAGTGGAATTTGAGCAAATTTTAATTTTTTTGGTAACTGTTTATCAAGCACTTATCACTTGCAATGCACTCTACTTGTCCCTGAGGCTATAGAAACAGGTTTTTGGGGGGTGGGGGTGGTTTGTTTGTTTTTCTCTATAGTTACTTTATATGCAAGCCTAACACATGCATTCAAACAGGTGCACCTCAGGTGGTTAATTTGCCTAACCAAAGTTGAAATGAATCGATGAATGATGAAAATGAATTAATTGTCACTTAGCCCATAATGAGTCATTTATACTCAAGCCATTCAGAGGGAATTAAGCTCTATTCTGGAATGCATTTCATGTACAAGTTATTCCTTACAAAAAACAAACTGCATTTAAAAAAATTTTCTAAAAGCTGTTGATTCTGGATGATGAATAGCATTTTTCTAAACTATCAAATAAAAGCTATTATGAGGCTACTAACATGATTCTCATAATTAAATATATTTGACAGCCTTACTCAGAGCATTTTATCATGGATGGTATGTTACATCTTTCTGAGAATTTGCTTTGTGGGATGAACACTTTTAAAATATAAAATAACTTAAATTTTATTTTCAGTACTGCAATCTGGAAAATAAAGTGCTATCATTTATATTGTCAAAGGATGAGTCTCAATTGCTATTAGAAAGAGGGACACAGGCAAACTGGAAAAAGGGACAGAGAGAATTAATTAAGTGCAGGAATTAATCAAGATATCAGACATCTTCACATATATGCTCCTGGGACAATTTTAGTAAGTTTTCTCTCTGTGAATCCAAAGTTATTAAATCATTATCAAGAATGAAAATTACTATATGAGGATGCTAATTTTAATTCCAAAATAAAATATAAGCATTGAAAGAGAAGCCTACGTAATACCACCAGGATGTGTGGCATTACAAGAATATTTACTTCAGAATTGAGAGTTGAGTTGCTTAACACTAAAAATTGATATTGTCTAATCACTTATCAAGTTTCCATCAGAAGTGGCAAAAGCTGTCAAAACTGACTCAAGCCATTTGTTGCATAGACTAAACTGACATGTGGAAATCATGGAAGTAACATGCCATTACCACTTCCAATCCTAATTCTAAACACAGAATAATTGCCACTCATTTTATGACAAATCTCTCTCAGGTGCACGCATTTCTTAAAAAGAAGTGGTAATCCTTTGACAAAAGCTTCCTCAAAGTGGATGTGTTCTTGTCAAAGATGCCTTAAAGCAAAGAAGAAACTGAAAGAGAGCAAGAACTTAGATAAGTGAACCAAACTAGGCTGAAAATGTGTGTGATCTTTTCTTATAGATATAAATTGCAGTACAGAATAGGCTACATTTCTTCACACTATTTCAAATTCATAAAGCCAGAAGTCCCTTTTAAGTCTGCTAAGAATTGTCTTCAACTTGTGTAAAGGGACTCAGGTCAAGTATAAAGAAAGACAGAACTCTGTTCCTGTGTTCTGGCCTTTAGGCAATGGTCACCTTGCAACCTCAAATTCATAAAGCATTCTTTCAACAATGTGTGCAGTGTGGGCTATGGACCAGTCCCATCTCAGACATTTGAAATACATCTGGAAAACAGAATGACAAAGATGTCTGAACCAACATGCTTTCAAACTTGGATTACTATGACCGCCTTCCACCTCTGCAATGACTATTTCAGTCTCCACAAACTGGCACGGCTGTCTTCTTTACACTTGGGGCAAGTTACTTCCCCTCTTATACCTGAAAACAATCGGGAGCCATGAAATATAAACTGTCTCAATTTCCTGGGCCCAAATCTGCTCCCTCATCCTTCCACCTGTTACGAATCCCACCACCTTTAAACTTCCTAGAATCTTGGGCTGGTAATGTCTCTCTTTATCCTAAATAACTCTCTCTTCACTGAATCCTTATTATGAGTATTTATGCTTGATCTAAACCAAAGGAAGGAAGGAAGGAAGGTGAAGTCACTCAGTCGTGCCCGACTCTTTGTGATCCCATGGACTGTAACCTACTAGGCTTCTCTGTCCATGGGATTCTCCAGGCAAGAATACTGGAGTGGATTTTGCCATTTCCTTCTCCAGGGGATCTTCCCGACCGACCCAGGGATTGAACCCGGCTCTCCTGCATCGAAGGCAAATGCTTTAACCTCTGAGCCACGAGGGAAGCCGATCTAAACCAAAACTATCTGTTTAAAATAGATGCACATGTGTGCACACACAGACACACACATGCACACACACCAAGATTCCACCTTACAAAAGTGGCTAAAAAGCCACTACCTTCACTTCTCCCAAAGTCAAACTTCTTGAAAGTAGGTACAAAATTCTTACTTTTCAGCTTCCTTATTTCACCAGTTCATTTATTCAATACACGCATTGCCCTCTCCACATCACTAAGATTATTTTGATAAGAGCTTTAATAACTTTTATACTATTAAGTATAATTAACACTACTCATTTTACTTGAAGTCTTAGACATGCTTTCTGCCTTGAAATCCTCTCCTCCCTTGGCTGCTGTCACATTATGGCACTTCTAACTTACCTCCTCCTTCTCAGTCACTTTTCCAATTTCATTTTCCTTTCTTCAGTTCAGTTCAGTTCAGTTCAGTTCAGTCGCTCAGTCGTGTCCGACTCTTTGCAACCCCATGAATCACAGCACACCAGGCCTCCCTGTCCATCACCAACTCCCAGAGTTCACTCAGACTCACGTTCATCGAGTCCGTGATGCCATCCAGCCCTCTCATCCTCTGTCATCCTCTGTCATCCCCTTCTCCTCCTGCTCCCAATCCCTCCCAGCATCAGAGTCTTTTCCAACTCTTCGCATGAGGTGGCCAAAGTACTGGAGTTTCAGTAGCATCATTCCTTCCAAAGAAATCCCAGGGCTGATCTGCTTCAGAATGGACTAGTTGAATCTCCTTGTAGTCCAAGGGACTCTCAAGAGTCTTCTCCAACACCACAGTTCAAAAGCATCAATTCTTCAGCGCTCAGCCTTCTTCACAGTCGAACTCTCACATCCATACATGACCACTGGAAAAACCATAGCCTTGATTGCTGCTGCTGCTAAGTCACTTTAGTCGTGTCTGACTCTGCGTGACCCCATAGACGGCAGCCCACCAGGCTCCCCCATCCCTGGGATTCTCCAGGCAAGAACACCGGAGTGGGTTGCCATTTCCTCCTCCAATGTATGAAAGTGAAAAGTGAAAGGGAAGTCGCTCAGTCGTGTCCGACTCTTTGCGACTCCATGGACTGCAGCCCACCAGGCTCCTCCGTCCGTGGGATTTACCAGGCAAGAATACTGGAGTGGGGGTGCCATTGCCTTCTCCAATAGCCTTGACTAGATGGACCTTAGTTGGCAAAGTAATGTCTCTGCTTTTGAATATACTGTCTAGGTTGGTCATAACTTTTCTTCCAAGGAACAAGTGTCTTTTAATTTCATGGCTGCAGTCACCATATGCAGTGATTTTGGAACCCCAAAAATAAAGTCTGACACTGTTTCCACTCTTTCCCCATCTATTTCCCATGAAGTGATGGGACTGGATGCCATGATCTTTGTTTTCTGAATGTTGAGCTTTAAGCCAACTTTTTCGCTTTCCTCTTTCACTTTCATCAAGACGCTTTTTGCTCCTCTTCACTTTCTGCCATAAGGGTGGTGTCATCTGCATGTCTGAGGTTATTGATATTTCTCCTGACAATCTTGAGTCCAGCTTGTGCTTCTTCCAGCCCAGCGTTTCTCATGATGTACTCTGCATAGAAGTTAAATAAGCAGGGTGACAATATACAGCCTTGACGTACTCCTTTTCCTATTTGGAACCAGTCTGTTGTTCCACTGGAGAGCCTTGGAACCCAGTAAAGCCCTCATCCTCCTCATACTCTTTTCTCTCTACCCATCAGACTCACTCACTGCCAGTTTAAAATGCTACCACTATAGTGGAGACTTCAGAAATTATAGTTCTACTCTCAGATTCAGTGTGTTAAAATCAAAGACACAGTTTTCCCCCAAAACCTGCTGTCCACCATTTGATGTTGGCATCCTTATTTTCTATTATTATTACTATTATTTCCATGCTTATCTTGCTTTTCAAAGACCTTTTTTGATTTTCCATACTACATCAAATCCTCTCAGTATAGGCTCTTCTAGCATCCCAAACTTTCCCTTCACTAGATTTAACTTAACTCTGATTAACTGAATATCATTTATGTTGAATAAATGAATATTATCCAATATACAAATCTCCAAGCTCCATGAGGGCAAGTACCATATTGTTTTGTTCATCACTGTACTGGCATGCCCAGTGTGTGTCTGGCAGAGAGAACATTCATAAATTCCTATAATGCTAAATGAATGACGAATCACACTCCATTAATTAATTTTTTGTCTTAAATATCTTAGAGCACTCATGTGCTTAGTCACTTAATCGTGTCTGACTCTTTGAGACCCTGTAGACTGCAGCCAGCTAGGTTTCTTAGTCCATGGGATTTCTCAGGCAAGAATACTGGAGTGGGTTGCCATTTCCTTCTCCAGGGGTCCTTACTGACCCAAGAATCAAACCTGTGTCTCCTGCATTGGCAGGTCGGTTTTTAACCACTGAGCCACCTGGGAAGCCCATAGCCTATTACTATAACTGACTTAACTCTCTTGTGTAGAACGTAAGAAGTAATTTTTTTCCTAGTGTCCTGTGAATTGAATTGTGTCCCCTAAATATAAATGTTAGCTCCTGGTCCCTGAGAATATGAATTTATTTGTAAATATGATCTTGACAGTTATAATCAAATTTAAGATGAGATCATCAGAGTGAGCCCCAATCCAACAGGACACAGCTGGAGTCCTTACAGAAGGGAAAACTAGACACATACATAAACGCACACAGGAGAACACTCTGTGAAGACACAGACACGGAGGGAAAATGACCATAGGAAGACAGAAGCAGCAAGTAGAATTCCATTGCCACAAGCTAAAGTTCATTCGGGGCTATCCAAAGCTGGAAGAGGCGAGGAGGCATCCTCCCCGGAAGACTTCACAGGGAACATAGCCTTTCCAACACTTTGACTTCTCGCTTCCCCAAAGCCGTGAAAAAACAAACTTAAGTTGTTTTAAGCCACCCAGTGTGTAGTACTTTCTTAGTGAGTGCAGCCTTGGGAAACAAAAACATGCTAAGGTGCTAGGTAGCCTCAGTCTGTGACCCTATGAACTGTAACCTGCCAGACTCTTCTGTCCATGGGATTCTCTAGGCAAGAATATCAGAGTGAGCTGTCATGCCCTCTTCAGGGAAACAAATATAGGCCCTTAAAAAAAAGTCATTTAGAGGCAGGTAAATTGAAACCTTGGGCAACTCGACAGACAGCAGGATCATCTTTGCCTCCTCAGTTATGTTTCTTGTCTTTTGCCTCCATTATATTGGGTTGGCCAAAAAGCTCATTTGTGTTTTTGTCCAATCTTAACCGAAAGAACTTTCGGCCAACCCAATAACACGAGGCTCACTGATGAGTGATCCAGCTATGGAGCCCTCCAGATCCTGCTCCTGACTCACCAAATGACCAGAAATTTCCATCCAGGGAAACAGTCCTCATGGCTCCTTGGATAATGCCCAGTCAATAGAGAAAGTTAGACTGGCTCCAAAAAGTGTTTTCAGTAGGATATTTTGTGCATTGTTTGCTACTTTGCTGAAAAAGAAATGTGTCCTTATAATGCATTCAACACAGCTGATTATGGAATAACTAATTCAATATTAAACAGCATTCTTTCTTTCTGCCAGTCAGCAAATCATGATGAGACTGAAAATGCTTAGAAGTCCAGCTCAGAAAATGGTGTTTTGTCACCTGTGCTTTTAAGACATGCAGCAATAATATACATTCAGTCAATTGGTAGGAAAGTGCTTGTCCTGTTAGCTTTTGTATGCTTGGTGATTACAGAACTGCCAACATTATTATTCTTGCCAGTTCCCAGGACTGCTTGACAACCTCTTATCCATTTGCATTTTTCACTGATTTTCCAACAGTGTAATTGGGAAGCTTTACGATTGCACAAAAGTGGAAGGCTAGAGAAATCTATGGATGCCGTCTGTATTATTTTGAATTATTGTAGCTGCAGTCTTATTACCTCTGATAGGCTTGAATTCAAATATAATCACAGCCATTTGTTAAATATGAATTACACTGTAATATATGTATTTTGATAGGCTTGGCACAGTAGCATCAAAATAAAAAGGTAATCTTGTTATTTCTACCCCCATAAAGAGGTCTAGAAATACTCTCATACTACTCTTTGAAATACATTTATAAAATTTTCATGATATTTTCATTGTTAAAGGAGCAAAACATTAACTGAGAGTTAAAAATTCAGAATGTTCTTTGGATTGAGTCTTAAATGAACAAAACATCTAATGGTAATAATAGAGTGAACTTCAAAACGCAAAAGCTCTTGAAGGATTCTGACAAAAGACATTTCTACTCTAAGAAAGCTACTATATGAGCCACTTTCATCAGTGTTTTGTTCAATAGGTAAAAACATATTGATATTTTCCTCAGAAGAATAAGGTTCTGAAAAACAGAAGTAAAAGTACTGTTCCTCATGAAACATTATACAATCTTAGAAAAATAAATTCAGTTCTGTCCAATTTACCTAAAATTGGGTCTTACTTGAAATTCCATCATCAAGTACAGAAAAGTGCTTAGATGTTTGGATTAGAAAACTGCATTTGTGAACATGCAGTATAACTGCAGGGACCTGTATCAACTCCTTTGTTCACTCACCTCTGCAGGTGATGACTCGTTTGCCTCACTCAACCTTTCACTGCAAAATTATTAGTATAGTGGTTACAAACTTACGAATCTTTGACTCTTAGGAAACCATTAATTTATCAAAACATATCTAAAAACCCATATGTATCCCAGCATTTTTTGTAGTAAGAATAAATACAAACAATGTTTCAAATGTAGATAAGCCTGCTATATCTATTCATTTTATAATGAAAATATTTTTGCCAAAATTACAGAATCCATAATAGGTATTTTATTTTCTCAATCCTCAGATTAAAAAAGCAGTTATTCTTCTGTAACTACATTGTAATATCTCACAACTCCATATAGTCAATAATAGCTACCAACTATTGAATGCTTATTATGTTTCAGGAATTGTATTGAGCACTCAATCATTACCTCATTCAATTTGCACAACAACTCTTTGTAATATTAATAAATCACAAATTATTGGATACAGCCAGAAAGGTTATTCTCCCAAGGTCATACTTCACAAAAAAATGGGGCCAGAATTCTACACTAAGATCATCACAACCTCTCTTGCACTGTACCATATCATATAGCCATTGGTGTGCTGAAGCTGCCCATAGGTCTTATAAAAGTTTCAGCAAGTTTTAAGACAGTTGTTAAAATCTGGGAAATATAAACTTGTCATGATAAGAATATTTGCACCCCAAAAATCAACAAGCACCACAAATAAGAGCTTCCTCTCACTGTCCCAGACAGCTGGTTTACCAGCTCTGAATAAAGCAAGATTTCAACTATTACTCCACTTTCACTTTGGTTCAAAATAATCGGTCCCCTCAAGAGTTTGTTGGGCTTCCCTGGTGGCTCAGAGGTTAAAGCGCTTGCCTTTGATGCAGGAGACCCGGGTTCGATCCCTGGGTTGGGAAGATCCCCTGGAGAAGGAAATGGCAATCCACTCCAGTATTCTTGCCTGGAGAATCCCATGGACAGAGAAGCCTAGTAGGTTACAGTCCACGCAGTCGCAAAGAGTTGGACATGACTGAGCGACTTCACCTCACCTCACCTCAAGAGTTTGTTAAAATGGGGACTTGACAGAGTCATGAACACATTTGAAAGTGAAAAAAAACTTTACTCATGATATGAATTCCAATAATCCACCTCTGTGTTCTGCTATGCAGAGAGCTTTGAAAGCACATGTTTCCCTTTTCATAGTGTCCACCATTCACCCTCCAAAGCCCATTGAGTAACACCAACACTTTATTCCTCTAAACCTTCTAAACTCCAAGTAACTTCAGGCCATAAAATTTACTCTATACATTACAATATTTCCAAAACTTACTACTACCCCATATTTTTTCCCAGATTCAAAAAAAGTGTTTTTCTTTTCTTTAACCTCAATCACTTGATCAGGATCACAGTCTAGAGTAGCTATTTCAGGTCATTCATTTTCTTTGGGTTTCATGGCTATCTTCTGCTCAGTTCTTCATGAGAGGCAACAAAGTTGAAAATAACTTGCTAGTAGAGCCAATGTCAGAGAAGGCAATGGCACCCCACTCCAGTACTCTTGCCTGGAAAATCCCATGGACGGAGGAGCCTGGTAGGCTGCAGTCCATGGGGTCACTAAGAGTCAGACACGACTGAGAGACTTCACTTTCACTTTTCACTTTCACGCATTGGAGAAGGAAATGGCAACCCACTCCATTACTCTTGCCTGGAGAATCCCAGGGATGGGGAAGCCTGGTGGGCTGCCGTCTATGGGGTCGCACAGAGTCAAACACGACTGAAGCAACTTAGCAGCAGCAGCAGCAGCAGAGCCAATGCCAAAGATCCTTCCTTAGTCAACTCAAACTCTTTCTTATAGACACGCTTATTGTCAAAAGACTTTATTAAACTATGACTTCATGCTACTATAAATTTCTGAGAACTGTTTTGGTTTTCAAATGAGACAAACCATGTGCTCACTCATCCAGATAAAGGAAGATGCTCATCACAGCTCAGTGGACTAGATGAGTTTAGTAAGATGCATCCTGTCCATCAATATACCCTGAATATACCCTCTTTGGTAGTATTTTATTTTTGCACAAGCTATTTTTTATGATTAATGAGGAATAGGTTTAGCACAAATAAAATCTGCAGAAAGCCACTGACTTGCCAATGAGCAATAGCCTTTGACAGTTTTGTTGTCAAATAATAACACAATCAAAAGCTGTGTTGAATACTTTGGTTGTGAATGCAATAACACAACCAAAGGTGTATTTGGTGAAAGTGTAGAAAAAATAACTACTGTAGAAGTCCTTTTAAGAATAAGAATGAAATGATCAATATATCCTTAAAAAGTGCTTTAAAATGTAATACTTTGATTCTCTATCCTGCCAAAAATATCTACTGAGCCTATAAAGTTATAACATTAGCAGCTACTTTTTCTAATGTAATCTAATTTTAATGACTCCCAATTTCAGCCATAGTGAAGTTAACTGATCCTGGATTATAGCTCCTGCTATAATAACTAGAGAACTGGTTAAAATATGTAATTTTTTCATATACCAGAAAACAGGCATTACAGGATTCTGATCCATGAGAAAGGGAAACCAGTATGAGGAACCCCACAATTGACCCAGATTGCTTCATGAAGGCACTTTTGGAACAGAAGAGGACAAAGGCAGAAATAAAGCAAAGCGGTTTCACTGAGATTAAGAGACAGAGATCAGAGGTGAGAGAGGCACTTTAGCTGAGGGACAACAAGAGAGACACACAGAGAAAGAGCTCCAGAAATCAACCTGAGCCCTTTTAGATCTTTAGCTGAATTCTAAGTTGCATACATCTAGGATGAGAATATATGAAAATGGCAAAGAAGTGATAGTAAGAATGAACAAATGCCTGGAGCTCTAACCAGACCCACCACCAAAACTGGCATAGGGCCAGTTGTCTCTCAAATGAGAGACATTTGAATTCTGACCAACCAGAGTGAAGAATCTTTTTAAACACTCAAGAGATTCGGAAGAGACTCCAGAAAGACAACTGCTGAAGAGTAGGCTAGTTCAGCAAAATTGACTTTCAACTTGTTAGAGCAGAGCTTGAGAAAGCCTCAGTAGGATCAAACTGATCTTCAAAGAAGTTAAATACCTGACATAAAACTCAACACACTTCAAGGAAGGAAAGAACATCTAGACCTTCACAAATACTGCATTTGCAATATCTGCTGCTGCTGCTAAGTCGCTTCAGTCGTGTCCGACTCTGTGCAATCCCATAGAAGGCAGCCCACCAGGCTCCCCCGTCCCTGAGATTCTCCAGGCAAGAACACTGGAGTGGGTTGCCATTTCCTTCTCCAGTGCAGGAAAGTGAAACGTGAAAGTGAACTGCCTCAGTCGTGTCCAACTCTTAGCGACCCCATGGACTGCAGCCTACCAGGCTCCTCCGTCCATGGGACTTTCCAGGCAAGAGTACTGGAGTGGGGTGCCATTGCAATATCTAGGATCCAGTAAAAACTTTGTAGACATGCAAAGATGCAGAACAACATGACCTATACACAGGAGACAAATCAGGAAATAAAAACAGAACCATAACTTACATAGGTGATTCAAATGTGTTAACACACAAGGACCGTGAAAAACAGTGTTATAACTATGTTCATGTTCAAAGATTGAAAATAAAACATGAATATGGAGGAATGAGCCAACTCATTGGAAAAGACCCTGATGCTGGGAAAAATTGAGGTCAGAAGGAGATAAGGGTGACAGAGGATGAGACAGTTGGATGGCATCATCGATACAATGAACATGAGTTTGAGCAAACTCTGAAAGATAGTGAAGGACAGCGACTCCTGGTGTGCTGCAGTCCATGGGTTGCAGAGTGGGACATGACGTAGTAACTGAACAACAGCAATAATACAGGGAGGAAAAAGATAGAGACTTTGAATAAATAAATAGAAACCATACAGAAAAACCAAATGAAATTCTATAGCTAAAAATACAATAAAATAAAAATTCACTGGATGAGCTTAACAAAAGATTAGCTACAACACAAGGAAAAAAATAGTGAATTTCAAGATCAGGTGATAGAAACAACACAAAAAACATAGAAAGAAAAAAGACTGAAGATGAACTGAGCCTCAGTGATCAATGAGACAATATCAAATGGTCTAACAAATATATAATTGGCATTTAAGAAAAGGTCAGGAGACAGGTGGGGCACAAAAATATTTGAAGGGACAGTGGCTAAGAATTTTCAAAATTTGATTTGTGATATAAGCACAGACCCAAGAAAACTCACAAACTACAAGCAGATTAAACATAATAAAAATCACACTAAGACCTATTGTAATTAGATTGCTGACAATGAATAAAAAATAGAAAACCCTTAAAACAGCCAAGGGGGAAAATGGGTGTTCCATGTTGGATGGCACACTCGTTGATTTGAAAGAGGAATTAAAAAAACTCTTGGGGTTGATGAAAATGTTCTATATTTTGATGGGGTAAGTGCCTGCATTTGTCATCATTCATTATATACTTAAGATCTATACAACTCTATGTATGTAAATTATATTATACTTTGATAATCTAATTCTAATCTAATTCTGGAAAGAGCATTTGGAAGACATGTGGATAAATAATCTGATATACATATATTCTCTGACCCTAAGTTTATGGTCCTAAGAGGCACAAACACTTGAACGACTCACAGTAATGAAACTCAAATTACTATTATAAAATTGAAAACAAAGTGCTTTTGGAGCACAGAAATCTTTGTGTAAGGAATATTTAATTCAACTCAGAAGATAAGAATCATTTCAAAGAAACAAACATTTATTGAACACTTACAGTAAGTTATATGCTAAATATATTAAAATGGATAATATGCATTTGGTTAATAATATTAAATTGCATTGAGTATATACCATATACAGACACTGAACTCACTATAACATCACCTTACTATAGAATAATAGTTAAAACTCAAGTAGATCTGGGCTTAAGTTCAGGCTCTGTTACTTGCTAGCTTAGGAAAGTCACTAAACTTTTGTAAACTTCAAATTCTCACAGGTAAAGTGATGATAATAATGAAAATACCTATTTTGTTGTATGTTTGTGAAGATTAATTGAAAGAGAATCAAAACAAGGTCCAAGTTCTAAGAATGCACCAGAATTGGCCTATAAAAAATAGTGTTTGGTGGTGCTTCAGTCACTAACTTGTGTCCATCTCTTATAATCCCATGGACTATAGCCTGCCAGGCTCCATGGGAGTTTCCAGGCAAGAATACTGGAGTAGGTTGCCATTTCCTTCTCCTGAAATAATGCCATTACGTTATGTTCAATAGTACATCCCTGCTGTGAGAATACAAAGTGGAATTCATCTTATCCAAGAAGAAGTCTCCCTTAGAAAGATGCTTAATGGACTCTTAAAGAATAACACAGTTATTCAGAAGACTTGGGAAATACATAAACTCCAGGCCAAGGAAACATAAACATAATCTCAAAGGCAAAAACAAATCATAACTGCTGAAATGCAAAACACAAGGCACATGATATAGTATGGATTCAGAGAGACCAGGTTTTATAGAAGGTTTTATATTGCATGTTGAAGAGGCTAATCTGTACTTTGTAGGCTTTTAAGAGCCACTGAAAACTTTCAAGGGACAGCAATTTTACATTTTAGAAAAACAGGTGGCTCAATGGGAGTCTTACATGAAAATGGCAAGGTGTCAGAGAAGCAGTTAGGCGGTGGTCACCAAATCTCAGGCAAGAGTTGTGAGTCATGAACTGGAGCAACTGTAGAGGGAAGGAGATGATCTCTAGGGATGGGAAAGACCTGAGAAACTCTAAGGAAGTAAATTTGACAAAGCAAGGTCAGTGATGGGATGTGAGAGGTGAGGGAACTAGCACCTCGGTTTGTTCTCTGGGTGATGATACTGTGGTAAGAGTTACAGGAGGAAGGATGCATTTGGTCTCAAGTGTGTTGACTCTGAAATGCCTGTAGGAATCCCAAGGGGCTGTGAGCAGCACGGTGAATTTGCATCTGGAGCTTAGAGGATAGTTAAGGAAGATTGATGTGGATTGGAGAACCACCAAATATGAGGAAACAGATGCATTAAAACAGCTGAGAGCTTTTGAAAAGAAGACAAAGTACAAGCTGCGGTGAGGCAAGGACATAACCCTGGGACACTAATCGAATCAGTTGGTAATTAAGGAGACTAGTAGGAAGACAGAGAGCAACAGGAAGGAAACAGAGTTCTAACACTGAATAAAGGACGTTTGAGTGGAGAAAAGGGAGAGAGTGTATCAGGTAGGACAAAAACCTGAAAACTCTATGTTGTGTTAAGGAAACTACACACAAAAAGCATCGTATGAAGTGAATTAAGAGGTTGAGACCAGCTCAGGGAGGGTCTTGAGGTCAATGCTATTAAGTTCAGGTTTTATTTTTAGTATTGGGAAACTTTTTGTCCAGTTTAATTGAGATGCAATTGATTAATGAAGCCATCTTGTATACATATATATATACACATAGATGTGTATGGGCTATATATGGACTTCCTAGGTGGCTCAGTGGTAAAGAACCTACCTGCTGATGGAAGAAATGCACAAGACATGGGTTTGATCCCTGGGTCGGGAAGGTCTCTTGGAGAAGGAAATGGCAATCCATTCCAGTATTCTTGCCTGGAAACTCCCATGAATACAGGAACCTGGTGGGCTACAGTCCATAGGGTCACAAAGAGACACGACTGAGCCACACACACACACACACACACACACACACATTTTTATATATATATATATATATATATATATATATATATATAGTATGAAACTATTGTAAATCATTTAAGAGATAAGTTATATATGCAGTTATTTTAGAAATGTAACTTTAACCTTTGTGTGGAAGAAAGTGTGGAGACAGGAGAGATGCTGGAAGAGCATTTGGGAAACATTTGGGAAGTATGGGAGCTGACAGTGACAGCCTGCATCAGAGGATGGGGAAGTGAACATGACGTCAAGCTCGTTCCTCGGAGAGCAGGAGGGTGGTGGGTGTTACCAGTGACTCAGGCAGGAAACATCTGAGAAGGACCTGGTTTAGGGAGGTGAGAACTGAGGCCATCTGTGTCCACATGACTTAACAAGCCTGCAGACCACCTATGTCAACATGATAGAGTTATTTGTTCCGGGAAAACTCTTCCAGAGAAAGATAAGACTGTAAAGCAAAATATAGCTCCACCAATTGTTTTAGGAAATTGCTGCAGATAGATTTATTAAAGATAAGAGGCTGTTCATCTGAGCAACAGGCCACTTAACAAATAAAAGTTTGCTTATCAAGACGTTCTTAGGGAGATTTTATGCAGCCCCAATTAGTTCTGTCTTGGGGGAACTGACTTATGTCACCTGAGCCTAGAAGCCAAAATTCTGTAAATATTCCTCTTCTAAGACACTGCTAAGATCCTATCAGATTCATGGTTTTTTTCTTGCTGCAACAAGCACAAGCTAGGTTTTGCTTTATTAACAGACTCTGTTGTGGTAATTTGGAACATTCAATAGAGTGCAGTGTGATGAGTGCAGTGTGGGGAACATTTGATTTGAAAAATAGATGGGATGTGAGCAGGCACTTGAATATTTCCATAGACAGCTAGAGAGATGATGAAGATGATATTTGATAAGGCTTCCAATAAATCAAAATCATTCATTCAGATGGTTTTAAGTCAAAATGTTGTAATCTAGCAATGGCTACTTTTTTTGTCAATTCCCACATCAAATTTTTACTATCTTTTCCCACTGTGTAAAGGCCTGTCACACAAAGATCATTATCAATTTCATGCATTGGCTCATGTTGCTTCCTCTGCCTGGAATTATTTTCCCTTCCTTCCTTCCTTCCTAAGGTTTAAGTCTCTCAGGGTCAGCAGCCTCCTTCCAAGCCCTTGAAGCTTTCTCAGAGGTGTCTTTAATTCTTAGGATTTGTTCCTTCACTGTCTCTCTTCCATATTGCATCAGCTGCTCTCCAATCTATTCCCAATGTTTGTTTTGTATCCTTGGGCACACTGAAATCGCTTTTAAATGGTGAAATCAGTTATTATACTTTGTTATTGCTTCTACCCCTTATATTATTCCTGGACGTGTTATAAACCTTCAATGAATATACTTAAATGTACTGATTTAAACTCAGAAATTTAAGAGGAAGTTGAAACATGTCAAAAAAAAAGTTTAATTAGCAATTAGCTAGTTAATAATCATTAGCTTGATTGTACATTTATTTGATACAAGCTTAAATTATAAGCAACTAGGAAAGAACGAGTAGGAAATCAGAAATTTTATTCAAGTAAAGATCTAAAAGATGCAACTTTTTCAATTTGTTTCTAAAATGAAGATATTGAATATTTTGCATCAGAAATATATGAATATATTTGGAAACACCATGTGTGCATGCATGCTCAGTCACTCAGCTATGTGTGTGCTAAGTCCGTCAGTCATGTCTGACTCTTTGCGACCCTATTGATTGTAGCCTGCCAGGTTCCTCTGTCCATGGTATTCTCCATGCAAGAATACTGGAGTGGGTTGCCATGCTCTTCTCCAGGGGAACTTCCTGACCTACGGACTGAACCCACATCTCTTACATCTCCTGCGTTGGCCTGCAGGTTCTTTATCACACCAATGTATATGTCTGGGAGGACATGGACCCATATGTTTCAGTGGTTAGCTTAGGTGTAATGACAGCAGGAGAAAGGATTAGAGGAAATTTTATTTCTTTACTTTGATCTTAATTATTTATTTAATTGATTCTAGAGCAAGCTGATATTTGTTGGACACTAAAACAAAGTTGAATAAAGTATTAGTGTGCAAGTTTTCATATGAAGTGTTAAAAAGAAACTGGGACAAAAATTCATCCTCAAAAGACTACAATGAGGGATATGCATGAACTGTCTTGAACAAGACTGTATAGTCAGCCCCCTGCTCCAGTATACCAGAATCGCTATTGCTGAAGCCATCAACCCAGCTGTTAATCATAATAATGAACTGAGCCTACTGACCCTCCTCAAATGCCTATTCTACTGAAACAAACCAGGAAATCTTTTTTATTGAGGGTTGTGGTGATCAAACAAGGACAAGATTTGATTTAAACTTGAGAACTTCATATTTACAATTTAATAGTCTTGCTCATTATTTTATATCCAGTATCATCCAATACCCAAGGTATGTCAGTAAAACAGAATTGTTTGGAGACCTGAGATTAATATGCACACACTTCTCATTCAGTGCTTGTCTGATTGGCATATCTATCCAAATTTTTATGGGTCAGAAGCCAATATGAACTAAAGCCAATTACTAAATATGAACTTGGACACACCATTAAAATTTGGATTTTTGCCCCTGAATGTCCCTTTCACCATCTTCCTTCTCCACTCAATCACGTTTTTTTTTAATTTTGAGCTCCTTTACAAGCTAATGTTTTTTTTCCTCTAATAGGAAATGTCTTGGATGAGCCTGACTAATTCCAAAGTGGTATCTATAATCCTTTAGTCACTTTAAGAGGTAAATGAATAGTCATTTTGAAAAAGAAAAAAGGTCTGGTGACAGAATGTATTAAGCTAATGTCCTTCAGTTAGAAGAGCTTTCTACCATCCTCACACCCCAGTGATATGTAAGAGCAAAATCATTATTCTGAAACAGCCACATCAGATGGCACATTGGTTTACCTATTTTTGACCAACTTGACCATTAAAGTCATGTAAATAAGGAAAAGCTCATGTGTACATATATATAGATGGTGTCATATTGGCTACTGATTCTGTATTTCTTATGATCTATTTCTTCGTCTTTAACAGTTTTTCTATTTTTTTTTAATTTTAGGAACACAATTGTGTGGATTCATACAATTCTGTGCCTAAAGTCATAAATAAAATAGAAAAGCAACTAGCAGAAAATTAGAAATAGATATATATACAACACTGTAAATTTTCATTCTCTGCTTTATGTCAGTCTAGTTTGCCTTATGGTGAAATAATCCATAATTAAACTTTACTGCAATATAAATGTTAGCAAAATGGACTGTCGTAGTCAATCAGTGTTTAGAAAAAATTAATCAAATCCAATTCCTTTCTATAATGAACTTCTTCATGCACTGCTAGCTCACACATCAGCTCTACATGAGTCTGGGCGGGTAATTTGGAGAAGCCCACGGCTAGTTAGAGGAATCTTCTCACTCTGTGCTGGAAAGATTTGAAGTTAAGAGTCACGTACAATATTAACTAAGGGAGAAATCCATACATTTGGTAACTTCTGGAAAACTTCATATATGTAGTGTCTGATCTGATTTTAATGGCATTAAGCATAAGATATCTGTATGTCAGTGAAAATTAGCACACTAAAAATCACCTTTCAGGACCTTTTGAAAGCTCCGTGTAAATATTTTGTACACCAGAACAAGGTTTGGGCAGCCCAAGCCCTTCAATTATCCATGTGGGAAAGTGTTAAGAAATAAGCTTTATATGCTAAGCCTGAATCTGCTGTTTACAAAGTATGTAACCTTAGGCAAGCCTTAAACATCTCAGTGCCTCAAGTTCCATCACTTCTAAAGTGTGGAATAACACTACACACAGTAGGCTTTTTTTTTGAGAAGATCAAAAAACTACTCGCACATAGACATACAAATAGGCAAAGTACACATTGACAGATATATACTGCATTCATATAAGAGGTAAAATTCATGTGTTTAATACAAGAAAGCACTGAATTCTAAGTTGTTCTTAAGGAATTCCCTTAGGCCTTCTGTCTATTTATCTTCCTGGACCGATTTTCCAAGTTTCCTTCCTTGTCTACTGCATTTCGGACTCTTCTGTTGACCATGATAGCTACTCCATTTCTTCTGAGGGATTCCTGCCCGCAATAGTAGATATAATGGTCATCTGAGTTAAATTCACCCATTCCAGTCCATTTTAGTTCACTGATTCCTAGAATGTTGACGTTCACCCTTGCCATCTCTTGTTTGACCACTTCCAATTTGCCTCGATTCATGGACCTGACATTCCAGGTTCCTATGCAATATTGCTCTTTACAGCATCGGATATTGCTTCTATCACCAGTCACATCCACAACTGGGTATTTTTTTGCTTTGGCTCCATCCCTTCATTCTCAAAAAGGACAGAATGATCTCGGTTTGTTTCCGAGGCAAACCATTCAATGTCACAGTAATCCAAGTCTATGCCCCAACCAGTAACACTGAAGAAGCTGAAGTTGAACGATTTTATGAAGACCTACAAGAACTTTTAGAACTAACACCCAAAAAAGATGTCCATTTCATTATAGGGGACTGGAATGCTAAAGTAGGAAGTCAAGAAACACCTGGAGTAACAGGCAAATTTGGCCTTGGAATGTGGAATGAAGCAGGGCAAAGAATAATAGAGTTTTGCCAAGAAAATGCACTGGTCATAGCAAACACCCACTTCCAGCAACACAAGAGATGACTCTACACATGGACATCACCAGATGGTCAACACCAAAACCAGATTGATTATATTCTATGCAGCCAAAGATGGAGAAGCTCTATACAGTCAACAAAAACAAGACCAGGAGCTGACTGTGGCTCAGATCATGAACTCGTTATTACCAAATTCAGACTCAAATTGAAGAAAGTAGGGAAAACCACTAGACCATTCAGGTATGACCTAAATCAAATCCTTTATGATTATACAGTGGAAGTGAGAAATAGATTTAAGGGCCTAGATCTGATAGAGAGCGTGATGAACTATGGGATGAGGTTCGTGACACTGTACAGGAGACAGGGATCAAGACCATCCCCATGGAAAAGAAATGCAGAAAAGCAAAATGGCTGTCTGGGGAGACCTTACAAAGCTGTGAAAAGAAGAGAGGTGAAAAGCAAAGGAGAAAAGGAAAGATATAAGCATCTGAATGCAGAGTTCCAAAGAATAGCAAGAAGAGATAAGAAAGCCTTCTTCAGCAATCAATGCAAAGAAATAGTGGGGAAAAAAAACAGAATGGTAAAGACTAGAGATCTCTTCAAGAAAATCAGAGATACCAAGGGAACTTTTCATGCAAAGATGGGCTCAATAAAGGACAGAAATTGTAAGGGCCTAACAGAAGCAGAAGATATTAAGAAGAGGTGGCAAGAATACACAGAAGAACTGTACAAAAAGATTTTCATGACCAAGATAATCATGATGATGTGATCATTAATCTAGAGCCAGACATCTTGGGATGTGAAGTTAAGTGGGCCTTAGAAAGCATCACTACGAACAAAGCTAGTGGAGGTGATGGAATTCCAGTGGAGCTGTTTCAAATCCTGAAAGATGATGCTGTGAAAGTGCTGCACTCAATATACCAACAAATTTGGAAAACTCAGCAGTGGCCACAGGACTGGAAAAGATCAGTTTTCATTCTAATCCCAAAGAAAGGCAATGCCAAAGAATGCTCAAGCTACCGCATAACTGCACTCATCTCACATGCTAGCAAAGTAATGCTCAAAATTCTCCAAGCCAGGCTTCAGCAATATGTGAACCGTGAACTCCCTGATGTTCAAGCTGGTTTTAGAAAAGACAGAGGAACCAGAGATCAAATTGCCAACATCCTCTGGATCATGGAAAAAGCAAGAGAGTTCCAGAAAAACATCTATTTCTGCTTTATTGATTATACCAAGGCCTTTGACTATGTGGATCACAATAAAGTGTGAAAAATTCTGAAAGAGATGGGAATACCAGACCACCTAACCTGCCTCTTGAGAAATCTGTATGCAGGTCAGGAAACAACAGTTAGAACTGGACAGGGAACAACAGACAGGTTCCAAATAGGAAAAGGGGTACGTCAAGGCTGTATATTGTCACTCTGCTTATTTAACTTCTATGCAGAGTACCTCATGAGAAACGCTGGACTGGAAGAAACACAAGCTGGAATCAAGATTGCCGGGAGAAATATCAATAACCTCAGATATGCAGATGACACCACCCTTATGGCAGAAAGTGAAGAGGAGCTAAAAAGTCTCTTGATGAAAGTGAAAGAGGAGAGTGAAAAAGTTGGCTTAAAGCTCAACATTCAGAAAACGAAGATCATGGCATCCAGTCCCATCACTTCATGGGAAATAGATGGGGAAACAGTGTCAGACTTTATTTTGGGGGCTCCAAAATCACTGCAGATGGTGACTGCAGCCATGAAATTAGAAGACGCTTACTCCTTGGAAGAAAAGTTATGACCAACCTAGATAGCATATTCAAAAGCAGAGACATTACTTTGCCGACTAAGGTCTGTCTAGTCAAGGCTATGGTTTTTCTTGTGTTCATGTATGGATGTGAGAGTTGGACTGTGAAGAAGGCTGAGCTCCGAAGAATTGATGCTTTTGAACTGTGGTGCTGGAGAAGACTCTTGAGAGTCCCTTGGACTGCAAGGAGATACAACCAGTTCATTCTGAAGGAGATCAACCCTGGGATTTCTTTGGAAGGAATGATGCTAAAGCTGAAAATTCCAGTACTTTGGCCACCTCATGCGAAGAGTTGACTCATTGGAAAAGACTCTGATACTGGGAAGAATTGGGGGCAGGAGGAGAAGGGGACGACAGAGGATGAGATGGCTGGATGGCATCATTAACTCCATGGACGTGAGTCTGTGTGATCTCCGAGAGATAGTAAAGAACAGGGAGGCCTGGCGTGCTGCGATTCATGGGATCACAAAGAGTCGGACACGACTGAATGATTGAACTGAACTGAACTGAACTTCCTTGTCTACATGCAGATTCCAGGCTCTGAGCTTGTTTTCCTATCCTTTTTGAAAGTTTTTCTGCTTTGAAGCCGCCACCATCCAGTTCATTCCTTGGTCTCTCTTGACTGCCAAGCGAATCAATAAAGTGCAAAAATTATCTCCTTCAGTTTGCCCAAGCGCCCTTGGGGGCCTTTAGTTTACAGCTTGACAGTTTGGAGTAAACAGACTAAGAATAACAAAGGGAGGTAAAGTCAGAGAAATTGCAAACTGTAAATCATTTCTCAAAATCCATTTAGATAGCCACCTGTTCAAAGAGGATAGTTTTTGCATTTCTGAAACCAATTTACCTAGAAATCAGTCTTTGGCCAACATCATCCACTCCCTGGACACATACACACATATTATATCTCAATTTTCACAAACCTTTAAGTGAAATTTAACAAACCCTATATTTAGAAGACAAGAAGCAAATTGCTTCTTGGCAGGAAAGCTATGGCAAACCTGCTGCTACTAAGTCGCTTCAGTCATGTCCGACTCTGTGTGACCCTATAGACAGCAACCCACCAGGCTCCTCTGTCCCTGGGATTCTCCAGACAAGAATACTGGAGTGGGTTGCCATTTACTTCTCCAATGGCAAACCTAGATAGCATATTAAAAAGTAGAGACATTTAAAGGTCTGTATAGTCAAGGCTATGGTTTTTCCAGTAGTTACATACAGCTGTGAGGGTGAGTGCCAAAGAATTGATGCTTTCAAACTGTGTTGCTGGAGAAGACTTGAGAGTCCCTTGGACAGAAGGGATATCAAACCAGTCAGCCTTAAAGGAAATCAACCATGAACACTCATTGGAAGGAATGATGCTGAAGCTAAACTTCCAATACTTTTACCACCTGGTGCAAAGAGAAAACACATTGGAAAAGACCCTGATTCTGGGAAAGATTGAGGTCAGAAGGAGATAAGGGTGACAGAGGATGAAATGGATGAATGGCATCACCAATGCAATGGACAGAAACTTGGGCAAACTCCGGGAGATGCTGAGGGACAGGGAAGCTTGACGTGCTCAGTCGCCAGTCAGACGTGACTTGGCGACTGACCAGCAGCAATAATTTATTGCCATCGTGGTAATAATAGAATTATTTGAGCCTTCGTTACTACTATATAATTGTTGCAGATATTATTTAATGCTCCTTGTGTGTGTGTGTTCTGTCTCTTGTCTGACTCTTTATACCCCCATTAACTGTGGCCCATCAGGCTCCTCTGTCCACAGAATTTTGCAGGCAGGAATACTGGAGCTGGCTGTCATTTCCTACTCCAGAGGATCTTCACAACTCAGGAATCAAACTTGGTTCTTTTGTCTCTCCTGCATTGGCAACTAGATTCTTTACCACTGTACCACCTGGGAAGCCCAGTGCTCACTGCTATATAGAAATTAAGGCAACTACTAGACCACTGTAGATTTTATCATTGATGTTCTAATAGAATATATGTGCATTTGTATATCAACTCTGGGTTTTTGATGTCTCTATTACCATACAGGCTTCCCTAGTGGCTCAGTGGTAAAGAATCTACTTGCAGTGAGGGAGACCTGGATTCAGTCCCTCGGTTGAGAAGATTCCCTGGAGAAGGGAAAGGCTACGCACTTTAGTATTCTGGCTTGGAGAATTCCATGGACTTTCATATTACCATATAACTGGCATCCTTTGTAATTCTAAGGAGTTTCTTTATGCATATAAAACAGTATTTATTCAGTTCTTATTTCATCTAAATCCCACATTATTTTGGCTGAAATTCTGTACTTTGTTTGGTTCAGATGTGATATGCTGATATGTTAGCCATGATATGATGGTGACAGTAAATTCCACATGTAAAAATGATTCTGAACTCCAGTTTAACAATGGGATTGAAGCTAGGAATTTTAAAAATAAATGATAAAAAGATAACTTCATTAAAACCTCAACATTTAACCTTTGGAAACCATTTTTCCAGGGAAAAGGAGAGATATATGCAAATCTGTGAAGTAATGAGCTCTGCTACAATTAACTTCTGGAGACTAAGAGGCTGAGTACATAATCTATGGCCTGAACACAAAGACACAGCTTGTGGAATTTGCTAACTGAACTTCCCACTCTTGGAGGCAGCCTGCCGTACTATTGACAAGAAATATGAGCTTTGTCAGGCAGCCATCTGGGCTGGACTTGCCTTACCGTGTGCTTAGGTGTCCTGCTTCCCAAATCCACACAAATAGAGTGATTTCCCTTTGTTTTGAGCCCATAATGACAGCTGTATGTTGTTACCATGCTTTTTAGAAACAAATCTCTAAGCTTTTTAAAAATCAAAGGATCCCCAAATGATGATTTCCTATTATGTCGCAAAATTGCTTGAAAGCATTATTAATACTCTTTATGTCCAAACCATGGCTGGTAAGTAAGCTTTAGACGGAATTTGCTCACAATTACCACAACAAGATGAAAATGTACTGTTTCTCTCTTAAAGTGAAAGAAAGAAAGTGAAGTCACACAGTCATGTCTGACTTTTTGTGACTCTATGGACTGTAGCCTTCCAGGCTCCTCTGGCCATGGGATTTTCCAGGCAAGAATACTGGAGTGGGTTGCCATTTCCTTCTCCGGGGGATCTTCCTGACTCAGGGATCAAACTCAGGTCTCTTGCATCTAAGTCACCAGGGAATTCCCATTTCTCTCATAAGGAGCTTGCTAATGTAACATCAAAATTATGCATATAAAACAGTATATGTCACTTTACAGAATCCAAAATGTTTGTTTACTTAGGAAACCTTTCACCTGTAGATCTCAAGGTTCTCATTTAAAAACCAATCAGACTACCTGTAAATTTGGCCCAAATCCAGAAAGTTCTAAGACAAAACCAACAATATGGTCATCTCAGTGAACAGCATGGAGTGCCTCAGATGGCTACAACTCCAGAACTCATGCCAGGTGAAAAACTAAAGGGAAACATAATTTCAGTTGGCTGGGATAGTAATTACCTTCCACAGAAAGTGTCTTTCAAACCTACATGATTTATAATCACTTAGAAACATTTAGGAAAATCAAAGATAGAGGAAAATACTTCAGCATTGGGTACCGATGAATTAATCCTACACAAAGAAAGTCTGTCTTTTGGAAGGTCAGCTCTCCCCGCTGGCATGTCCAGCCTGGCATTAATAGAACTATCTGTTTTGGGGCCTTTGACCACCAGAGAATCTAACACGATTTCTTATGGTGGCTCTGAGTCATGCTAATCAATTTTGACCTCCAGACCAACTAGAAAATAAAGGTATTAGCCTGACACCGGGAAGGTTTGGAGACAAAAGATTAGACCAAAGTGGGCAGTCTGTGGTTGAGCCCCCTAAAAGCTCCTGACACCAGCAGCTGGAGTGAGCCTTCCTGGTTGGCAGTACTTCCGGCATGTCGTTACACATCACAGCCAGGAGGCGGCAGTGCTGTGCGTAACTTTACAAGGAGGGGTTGACCAGAAGCTCTGTGTGGAGGCCTCCTGTATGTGTGTGCTTAGACGCTCAGTTGCATCCACTTCCCTGTGATCCCATGGACTGTAGCCTGCCAGGTTCCTCTGTCAATGGGGGTTCTCTAGGCGAGAATACTGGAGTGGGTTGCCATGCCCTCCTCCAGGGGGATATTCCCAACCCAGGGATTGAACCCAGGTCTCCCACGTTGCAGGCAGATTCTTTAACATCTGAGCCACCAGGGAAGCCCTCTAAGACTCTGTTTAATGTAACATTCTTTGGATAATTTTGTCCTGTTTACTGTCCCTGTATAATCTTTGTGAGTACAGTGCTTTTCAGTGATTCCTGTGACTCCTTGTAGCAAATTATCAAACCTGAGGGTGGCCATGGGAATCCTGGAATTTGCAGCCAGGTGGTTCTAAGTGAGGGTGGCACTGGAGACCCTGAATTTGCAGCTAGTGTCTGAAGTGAAGGTTCTTGTGAGGACTATTTCCTATAACTGTACAGTTTGCTTAATGATTAAGAAAGAATTTGTGAAAATTTAGGATTTTATACAATTGTTAACATTTAGCTTACTAGAGCCACAGCTTGTAATTCCAATTTAAAAGGAGTACTTGAGTTGACCTTTGACTTACGATAACACCTTACTAAGTTTATTAGTTACTGAGTCAGTTCAGTTCAGTTGCTCAGTCGTGTCCGACTCTTTGCAACCCCATGAACCACAGCATGCCAGGCCTCCCTGTCCATTACCAGCTCCCTGAGTCCACCCAAACCTATATCCATCGAGTCGGTGATGCCATCCAACCATCTCATCTTCTGTTGTCCTCTTTGCCTCCTGCTCTCAATCTTTCCCAGCATCAGGGTCTTTTCAAATGAGTCAGCTCTTCGCATCAGGTGGCCAAAGTATTGGAGTTTCAGCTTTAGCATCAGTCTTTCCAATGAACACCCAGGACTGATCTCATTTAGGATGGACTGGTTGGATCTCCTTGCAGTCAAACGGACTCTCAAGAGTCTTCAACACCACAGTTCAAAAGCATCAATTCTTCGGCGCTCAGCTTTCTTCACAGTCCAACTCTCACATCCACACATGACCACAGGAAAAACTATAGCCTTGACTAGATGGACCTTTGTTGGCAAAGGAATGTCTCTGCTTTTTAATATGCTGTCTAGATTGGTCATAACTTTCCTTCCAAGGAGTAAGTATCTTTTAATTTCATGGCTGCAATCACCATCTGCAGTGATTTTGGAGCCCAGAAAAATAAAGTCAGCCACTGTTTCCACTGTTTCCTCATCTCTTTCCCATGAAGTGATGGGACCAGATGCCATGATCTCCATTTTCTGTATGCTGAGCTTTAAGCCAACTTTTTCACTCTCCTCTTTCATTTTCATCAAGAGGCTCTTTAGTTCTCACTTTCTGCCATAAGGGTGGTGTCATCTGCATATCTGAGGTTATTGATATTTCTCCCGGCAATCTTGATTCCAGCTTGTGCTTCTTCCAGTCCAGCGTTTCTCATGATGTACTCTGCATAGAAGTTAAATAAGCAGGGTGACAATATACAGCCTTGACATACTCCTTTTCCTATTTGGAACCAGTCTGTTGTTCCATGTCCAGTTCTAACTGTTGCTTCCTGACCTGCATACAGATTTCTCAAGAGGGAGGTCAGATGGTCTGGTATTTTCATCTCTTTCAGAATTTTCCACAGTTGATTGTGATCCACAGAGTCAAAGGCTTTGGCATAGTCAATAAAGCAGAGATAAATGTTTTTCTGGAACTCTTTTGCTTTTTCCATGATCCAGCGGATGTTGGTAATTTGATCTCTGGTTCCTCTGTCTTTTCTAAAACCAGCTTGAACATCTGGAAGGTCACGGTTCACGTATAGCTTAAGCCTGGCTTGGAGAATTTTGAGCATTACTTTACTAGCATGTCTTTAGAGAGTTTATGTGTCGAATATTTTTATGTCTAAATATAGTAAAATTGCACTATTAAATTGCTAGTACTGCAATTGTGCAGTAGTCTGAGCATTCTTTGGCATTGCTTTTCTTTGAGATTGGAATGAAAACTGACATTTTCCAGTCCTGTGGCCAGTGCTGAGTTTTCCAAATTTGCTGTCATATTGAGTGCAGCACTTTCACAGCATCATCTTTCAAGATTTGAAGTAGCTCAACTGGAATTCCATCACCTCCACTAGCTTTGTTTCTAGTGATACTTTCCAAGGCCCACTTGACTTCACTTACCAGAATGTCTGGCTCTAGGAGAGTGATCACACCATCGTGATTATCTGGGTTGTGAAGATCTTTTTGTACAGTTCCTCTGTGTATTCTTGCCACTTACTCTTAATATCTTCTGCTTCTATTAGGTCCCTAACATTTCTGTCCTTAATTGAGCCCATCTTTGCATAAAGTTATTGACTACTTAACATTAAATCTGCCACATTTTTAACTTTAATATATTAGTTATGAAAAAATTATTTAAATACTAAGAAGATTGTGTGACTCAGATATTAAAATACTTTAAAATTACAGAAAGTGACTGTTTATGAATGCAGTTTAAATTATTTCAAGATGTGGGTATACAATTTGTAAAAGACACCCAAATTTACTTAAATTTGCCTTAAAATTGGCTACAAAAATTTTGCAAAAGTACAATAAATTTCTGAACTTAAAATCTCGAGGACCTAGGTTTTGAATATGCAAATTTAATTAATTGCTTAGTATGTAAAAAACATTACGAGTATTTTCTGTTCTTTTAAGTCTATTAATGGATATTATGAGGCAATTTCTAAATTTAGAAAGGGGCTAGCTAAGTGATTATTGACTACTAATAAAGTAGAAAGAGGACTAATGCAGGAAATATTCAGAAAATTATACATTCCTAATGTCTAATCTTTTGCTTTCCTCAAAAATTTTTATCTACATTTGGGAAAACAATATTTGGGGTCCTTTCATGTAAAAATAGTAATTAGGTTATAAAAGAAAATTAGATTTTTAGTTGGTTGACTTATCTCTTGGCCTGACTACTGCTCTGTTGGATTATGCAGAACTGGTGAAGCCCAAGAAAGTTAGAAGGGCACAGATTATCAATTAAAATTCTTTTGGTTACAAAAAATCCAATCCAACTGGACTAAGCAAGAAAGTAATTTAGGGGCTCATGTAACTGAAACTCCCAGGCACAGCTGGAATCAAAGACTCACACAATGGCATCAGGACCCATCTCTCAGTTCAGTTCTTTTGTCTGGGTCAACTTTACCTATACATTATGAAGGTTGGGCCTGCATCCTTCCATGTTTAAAACCAGCAGAAGATAACATGCCTCTCTAGGATTATCCAGATGGCATCTCATTGGATCATGTCCCTGTTCCTCCCTCAACCAATCACTCTACATGGGTATAAATCTTATCCTCATCTTTGGAGCCAGAGGAGAGTGAGATCAGGAACTGTGCGGGAAATAAGTAACTGCCCCTGCCACTAGAGAACATTCACCTGGGAGAAAGATGAGTAGATGCTGGATGCAAGTCACTTGTAACACAGAATGTTTACAAATCCAGTAATTCTACTTGCAAAATGTTTCTCTGGTGGAATCTTTTTATTATTATTAATAAGCATGTAAGAAATCAAGGAGCTTGAGCAAGGGTTAGGAGAAAAGTTCATTTCTTTATGGGATTAAATAATGGTGAACCCAATAGAATCAAAGCAAAAATAATGTTAATTTCTACTTCTGTCTCCACCAGGAAGCTCTATGACAAGACGAGCTACTTAGCCTTGCTGGTTTATAGCTTCCTTACATGTCAGATGAAACTACCACATCCCAGGTTTTAAAGGTGATATGAGAACCTAGATAGCATATTTAAAAGCAGAGACATTACTTTGCCAACAAATGTCCGTCTAGTCAAGGCTATGGTTTTTCCAGTGGTCATATATGGATGTGAGAGTTGGACTGTGAAGAAGGCTGAGCACCGAAGAATTGATGCTTTTGAACTGTGGTGTTGGAGAAGACTCTTGAGAGTCCCTTGGACTGCAAGGAGATCCAACCAGTCCATTCTGAAGGAGATCAGCCCTGGTATTTCTTTGGAGGGAATGATGCTAAAACTGAAACTCCAGTACTTTGGCCACCTCATGCGAAGAGTTGACTCATTGGAAAAGACTCTGATACTGGGAGAGATTGGGGGCAGGAGGAGAAGGAGATGACAGAGGATGAGGTGGCTGAATGGCATCACTGACTCGATGGACGTGGGTTTGAGTGAATTCCGGGGAGTTGGTGATGGACAGGGAGGCCTGACATGCTGCAGTACATGGGGTCACAAAGAGTCGGACATGACTGAGCAACTGAACTGAACTGATGGGAATTGAACGAGATAATTTGAAAGTCAAGATGCAAAAGATGTTATTTTATTTTACATTTATTTTTGGCTGCACTGGGTATCTCTTGCTCTATGAGGGTTTTCTCTAGTTGTGGCAAGTGGAGGCTACTCTTTGTTGAGGTGCATAGGCTTCTCATTGTGGAGGCTTCTCCTATTGCAGAACACAGGCTCTAGGCACACGAACTCAGTAGTTGTGGCAAAGGGCTTGGCTGCCTCGTGGCATGCGGGATATTCCAGACCAGGGATCAATCCCATGTCTTCTGCATTGGCAGCTGGATTCTTTACCATTGGACCAGCAGAGAAATCAGATGTTATTTTAAAATTACAAAAGTTCTATACAAATATAAACTATTAGTAGTAGCAATAGTATTGATAGTACCATTGTTTTAGGTACTGTACTAATTGAAGTTGTGAGGTGCAGACAAAAGAAGCTGTTCTGAACCATTCAAGTAGAAAAGAAATTTAATAGTGGGGTTCAGACAGCTTACAGACTTCTGAAGAATCAGGCTTAAAGGCTAT
The DNA here is from genome assembly GCA_917880005.1 of Nanger dama. Classification (NCBI taxonomy): domain Eukaryota; kingdom Metazoa; phylum Chordata; class Mammalia; order Artiodactyla; family Bovidae; genus Nanger; species Nanger dama. The sequence goes on from CAKJTW010000015.1 coordinate 38,334,576, forward strand.
ATTACTAGGAGTGGGACAAAATGGCTCTAGAGGACACTAGGCCTGCATGCTGGGCACAGGCTCTGTATCTTGTCTTTCCAACATCAGGTGCTGGAGGCTAGGCCACATGCTGCTGTTGCTTCTGAACTGAGCATCTACCTGCAATCAAATTCATCATCAGTCTTGAATCCCCTTTGTACTACCTTCTTCACACCACTCTCTACCAATCAGAGACCTCATATTTTTAAGGTGTGCCTGGTAGAATCAAGGTCACACATCTGTACCTTAGCTGCAAGGGAGCCTGGAAAAAACATATTTATGGCCTTCATCTTAGGAAGCAGGATTCATAATGTAAGAAATTCACTATAGGAAAGGGGCTCGGGACATTCCAAAGGCACATAAATATCTACTATATGCAGAGCATTGTTTTAAGTCTTAAAAGACATGAAAACATTTAATGTCAGTGTGCAGATGCAACCTACAGAACTATAGTCATAGCAGAACATAGATATCCTTCAGCTACAAGTCTTCTTACATTTAGCTTTCTCCATCTTCTTTATAGAAACTCTGAAGCCATATTTTTGCCTCATTGAATTTCTTAAAATCACTTTTTGCTCAAATGAAAATCTCTAGAGTTTATAAATATATCAATCAACTTGAGTGTTTTTCAGAAACTCAAACTCAGCTGCCAGTGAACTGGTAGAAGTTACTCACTCAACTATATCCAAGATAGAGACTCATCTTGCAGACCAAATGTCAGAGATTTTTTTTCCAGGAATCTCCCAGAACATCACTATATGGAAATCCTGCAGAGATGTGTTGGAGTTTGAACAATACTTGACTTATAGTTTCATGACAAGTAGAATTCATTCCTGTTTTTCCAAACTGTGTTCTTGTAAATCTTATTTTTCTAATTTTTAAAATTTTATTGGGGTAGAGTTGCTTTACAATGTGTGTCAGTTTCTGTTGTAGAGCAAAGTGAATCCATTATACCTATACATATATCCCCTTTGCTTTAGATTTCCTTCCATTTATACCACCATAGAGCCTTGAGTAGAGCTCTCTGTGCTATACAGTAGGTTCTCATCAGTTATTTATTTATACATAGTAGTTTACATATGTGAGTACCAGTCTCCCAGTTCATCCCACCCCTCCCTACCCTCCTTAGTAACCATAAGTTTGTCTTCTTCATAAATCTTTAAATTTTCTACTCACAATAGATACATGAAAACCAGAATGGGAATTTTGAACATCTATTATCTCTTCTGTAGTGACATGTGATACCTTTAGTTGTTGAGGAGTTTTCTTGCATAGCTGACAATAAGGACTAGGTTTAAGGGGGCAGTAATTTAACTTTCGTTGTCCATACCCCTAAAATACCGAAAGAAGATAGGAAGAGAAACAATCAAAAATACTTGTGTAGAATGTCTTAGGTGAATTTTTCTTGATCCGGGTGATAGCGTGAGTGTTATAACTCAATTTTGTCTCAGCTATTACTTTCTGATCACATTTTTAGATGCATAACAAAACTGTAGATACTACATTAAAATGTCAGGATTTTGCATCTGAGTGTGTATGTATGTGTGTGAGTGCACATGTGTGTGAGCAAAAGGGAGAGGTAAATGGGAGTTTGCTTAGCCTGAGCTTCAAGGCATGTCTGTCCCTTGCCAGGAAGAGTGCAATGTATAAAATTTGAATTTCAAATCTGTTAATTTATTTTCACTCCCATTTGTTATCATTAATCCCATTTGGGCATTATTAATACCAAAACAGTCTCTTGGAGGAAACATTTAAAGAAAAGCTAGCTTATATCTATAAATTATTTAAAACTTTTATATGATAAATATAAAAAGTGAAAATACTAACAATATATTTCTTTTTAAATAATATGATCTTTAGTAGAGTTTATATAACACTTCTACATTTCCTGTGTTTCATAATCATTTAATTTTATAACTGACTAAATGCAAAAACCCTGCCATCCAGCATGCTCTGTTAGCCAGCATTTCCAGCCCAGCCTTGTGGCAGATGTTGCAGGAGAGGTTACTGAACCAAAAATATGGTTTGGGGGTTTAGGCAGACAAAGGTAAAAAGCACAAAGGGATAAAATTTTCAGTTTAAGACTGATCATCAGTAAATCAAGAAAAAGATGAATAGTGCTGAATGTAAGAATAAGAGTGACAGAAGAAGTGTGTAAGACTGCAGAAATCCCAACACAGAGGTGAGAACTGGGAACTAGGGCTAAAGGAGATGAGGAAAATACGGAGGAGGATGGAATGCAAAAATAGCAATAACAGGTTAAGTTACATTTATTAAGCACTTACTATTGTAAACACCATGTTGAAAAGTGGAAGTGTTAGTCACTCAGTTGTGTCTGACTCTTTGCGACTGCCAGGGTCCTCTGACCATGGGATTCTACAAATAAGAATACTGAAGTGGGCAGAAGATCTTCCTGATCCAAGGATCAAATTCAGGTCACCTGCATTACAGGCAGATTCTTCACTGTGTGAGCTACCAGGAAGTCCTATTAAATACTACGGATGCTTTAATTTACTCTCAACAACAATGAAAGAATGATATTACTCCTAGAATGACCATTATTCCTAGAAGATGATATTACTCCTGGAGGAAGAAATTGGGAGGAAGGCAGAAGCACAGGTAACTCATAAAAAGTATCATGAAGAGTGACAGCATCAAGATTTATATTCAGGGCTTCTTATTTATGCTCAAGACCTTTTTATTTATGCTCAAGACTTGGCTTCTTTTGACTCAATCACTTTGAAAATTGATTCCTCACTAAGTGTGTTTAATAATTCTTTATTAGCTTGAATATGCACCTAGCAATACTTATCTATAAGTCAAATTTTAATATTCTAGCTCTAAAAGGAGAATAAAAGAATATCAGCAAGCAGGAAGTACAGCACCAGCTCATATTCCATCAATCTTCCTTTTACTTATGATGGTTTTCACATGCAGATACAATGCCTTGATCAATAACCACAAAAGTTGATTAACTGTTGTTTACTAAATCAAATCCTGCTTTAAGCTAATGTCTAAAACCAAAGCAGGAATTACGTGAGTTGGGTTTTATAAAAACTGGTATACATCAGGTCATTTCCAGGAAGAGCTTTCCTGGGCCAAAAGGATGTTTTCCCCTTAGCCAGAAAGCATGACATATGAGGGCCTCCCTGGTGGCTCAGATGATAAACAATCTGTATGCAATGCAGGAGACCCAGGTTCAATCCCTGGGTGGGGAAGATCCCCTGGAGAAGAAAATGGCAACCCACTCCAGTGTTCTTGCCTGGGAAACCCCACAGACAGAGGGGCCTGGTGGGCTACAGTCCATGGGATCAAAAATGGTTAGACACGACTTAATGACTATGTGATAAAAATGTATGAACAACTGAATCAATTTTAATATTGTAACCTGTTAAGAAAGAAATGGATACCAGTTCATTGGAGGGGCCCAATGTACACGCACCCTGAACATAAAGTGTTTTAAACTGTCAAGAATATATACCTGTGACTTTGGTTAAAGATGGTTAAATCGACTAACCCCACATGCTTCTCTTTCCTTCCAAAATCTAATTGAAATAAAAATAAATAGACATTAGGTAGAAACAAGAAGAGATTATTTTGATAGGCAAAAATTTTTATGAAATTGCTGGAAATTGGAATCAATAAGAGTGAGTGTTTAAAATATATGCATATGCACACAAACACACACACACACACACACACAAACCCAAAACAGGTAGAGAGGACTACTACAAAGGTGAAAGCTATGTATTCCAAGAATCTCATGCAAAACTCCAGAGAAGTTCCCCAGTATTCCATAGGAAGTCATCCAACAGCAGAGGCTGTCCAAAGACAAAATAATCAAGGTAATTAATTCAAAGACTACAGAAATGCTGAAACTGGTGTGCCCTGCTGCCCCTCATTATTCCCCATAAATCCATATACTTGAGTAATTCTCCCCTTGCCCCAAACAGAAGGCCCTTTTTCAAGAAGTGTTGGCTCTGCGGTGAGATGGGAGAACAGAGCAGAGCCCAAGATAACTCTAGACATCTGCTATGGAGAAAAATAAAAAGCAGTATCTCTTTCCAAAACTGAAATAAATAAACATGAAATAAGTCCATTTACAGAACAAAATCCAGCTAATGGAATCTTAGGTAGCTGTCCTTACAAGATTCAACTGAACTAACCTGAGACCAGAACTCAGCCTTTGTTACATTCCTGAAATGCATGCTATCTCACAAAGAATTAGTGAGAAATACCAGCTTTTATCAATTATTTTATGGGGTGGTTGAGAAAACATACATTACCTATCACATAGGAATAATTTATTAAGTATCACACATTATAATCACATATATTTAACTGTTCTTTCTAAAGACATCTACCCTTCATTTCCTTTCTCTCTTTTCTGACTGCAAGAATATAAAATTTTCTCTTCTTTTTCATTATGTCTGTGCCCTCCAGGGTCCTTGCTGATTCAACACATACTTCCTACTTTCTGCTGAAGTAATTGTGCTAGTGAAATATGTTTTAGTTCAAGCACCAACCACACAAAGTGTTTCCAAATTTGCATAACCCTATAATTAGTTATTCTCTACCTACAAATCCTTTTCTAATACTTTTTGTCCTATATATTATTTAATTGAATCATTTCCCTTAGGATCACTACTAACTGTCACTCTTATGTAAGTCTTCCCATTATTGATTTAGTTTCCCATAAAATGAATCCACATTTGCCTTTCCAACATCTGTCTCTTCCCATTACTACATAACCTATTTTTTTAATGTTCCATGCATTCTTTATCCTATAAGACTCTTGTACAAAAGAAAATGTAATTCAAATTGGGTCCCCATATGGAAAGAATAAAGTGAATCTTTGGGGATCTGTATGATTAAATCTATAAATCTTCTCTATGGTCCAGTTGACATGTACCATCATAAGATGCCTTCTATCTCACCTATCATGCAGTTGTACATTAAGAAAAAAAGCATTTGAAAGATTTTCCAGAATTTCAAGACAGTTGCCTATATGACATCCAATGTAACAAATTAGTCCATAATAACAATATAGCTTAATTAGAACTTTTCAGAATGGCAGCTAGAAAAGTTAATTTCCTTGAGAGGTCAAATGGCATATTCAATGGCTTGAAATTTCCAAACCAGCCTCTGCAATTCCTCTATCCTGATAGAAGCATGAAACCTAATTTATTTGTCTTGGCTAATTAAATTCTACCTAGAGTGCCACCACTGCTGCTTTTCTGTAAGTTAGAGATGTTAATTACATGAGAATATTCAGTGTTATCATGCTAGGAAAGTTGATTCCCACAGCCATGTTTTTAAAGGCTTGGCACAAAGTACTTTCTAACTGTTTTGCTGGAATGTCAATGAATCTTGTATATTCAAACACGGAACAGTTACCTAATCACCTTCCATCCCCTAGTGTGTATCTGATAGCTCTAGTGTTCATATATTATATATCATTTTGAAAAACATGTGAAGTCTAAAACATCAGAACTATACAGTTTTTAAAAAGTACAGAAAAACCATGAACAACAGGAAAATAAATTTTAATTGATAATGAGTTTAAGACATAAAAGTAGAACAAAGAGCCGTAAAGTAGAATGGTCATAAAGATACATGTATGGCTTATAAATTTAATCTGTTTTCTATTTTTAAATGAAAAGGAGCCCCTGAAAGTGTTTCAAATAGACACTACGTTTCCTACTCAAGATTTCTTCCTTTCTCTTTCTTATTTAAAAAAAAATCAAACACATTTTTATTATGGTAGTTATGTAGATTGGGGGTAAATTATGGTTAATCTAAGCCAGCCATGGCCATCTCATCTCCTCTGCAACAGTTGTTCTGCTAGTATTTGTTGTAGCTGGGCACCTAACCTGGTTCTGGCCAATGAAATTGTAGGGAGATAACTGGGGGTTCTCTGGAGATGTTCCTTTGCATTTAGCTAGATTATTCTGAGAAAATTTGGCATATGTTATTCTTTAGGATGTTACTGTTATGAGGATTTGACTCCCAGTGCTACTACAAACACCTAACAACAATGGCATAGGCTAGCCTGATAACAAGCTTGACACTGAAAGTGCATAGCTGAAAAAAAGGAAGTTGTAATTGCTGTGAATATCACTAAGTTGCTAAGTAATCACTCTTAAACCAAACTGTCTCCTGACATCTTGTTAACCGAGGTTATACATTTATTGATGCTTTAATTTGGAAGAAGCAAATTTTCACTAGCAATTAACAGAAATTTTTCTAAAAAAACATTTTCATGTGCAGTGAACATTGGGATGGACAATATTTCCAAACAGCATTCCTGTATCAAATATAAAGGTAGATTTGATAGTACTTTTATGAGAATATAGCATCAAAAAAAAAAAAAAAACAACTCCATGAGATTAAACTATCAGATCTATGCAATCTAGACTATGCTATAGTTTTCTCCTAGCCTGATTTTATTTCACAATAAATTCTAACTTATCTAGAGATCTTCCCAAAAAAACATGTCAGAGGTTAAAATATAGTATTAATATTAGATATTCTGTCAAAGTAGAGGACGGAGGAAGAGTGATAGGGAAGGGAAGAAGGAGAAAGAAAATGCAAAATGGTCAAATACACATAGAAAATTCTAGGATAACAATGTCAAACAATTTCTCAAAGGTTCTTGATGTGCTAATGGGTGTAAGAATGTCTAAGTGATGCATGTATCTCAGAGCATATAGAGGGAATATTTTCCTGTATTCTTATCATACATAATATAAAGAAAATCACATTCTATATAGTCTTTATATATTCTTCCATGTAGATGAAACAATAGGAAACTGAGCAATGAATATACTAAAAACTGCCAAAAATCACTCAGGCATCACCCTCCTATGCTAGGTTTTTGACCAGTGCACAACCAGCTGTGGGCTTCACTGGTGGCTCAGGGGTAAAAAATCCGCCTGCAATGCAAGAGGCTCGGAGACCCGGGTTCAGTCCCTGGGAGGGGACGATACCTTGGTGGAGGAAATGGCAACCCACTCCAATAATCTTGCCCAGATAACTCCATGGGCAGAGGAGCCTGGCAGGCTACAGTCCATAGGTCACAAAAGAGTCGCACCTGACTGAGGGGCTGAACAACAACAACAGCCAGCTGTTCCAGACTCTGGTTTCCCACACGCTCCCTCACACGCTGCTGCCTCCTATAGTTCAGACACTATTTAAGTGAATAGTACAGATACTATCGATTTTATGGAACAGCTCATGAAGTGGATAAAAAGAACATCTCAATCATGTTAGAAACGAGGAAAAAGGAATTATAAACATTTTTAGACACTTCGGACAAATATGAAAATGAGATAACCCAGCAGAGCTGCGGGCCATCTGGGCTGCCTGCCACCTGCAGCCTGGACCACAGGGCAAGCCAGTGCGCGCGTGCGCAGTGGCACCGCGGTGGCCGAAAGCGCACGCGCCTTGGGCGAGCGAGGGCCCAGCGCCAGGAGAGGCCCAGCCACAAGACAAGGGACACGGCAAGCAGCTGCGACTGCGGCTGGGCAAAGCCTTCGCGATGAAGGAAGCCACCAGTCTCAATGAACCTGTCTTCACTGAAAACCGAGACCTCTTCTCTGTGGCTTACAAGAACATGGGCGTTGCCTGACTGTCTTCCTGGAGGATCATCGACCAGAAAACTGGCGGAACGAGAAGAAACTAGAGAAGGTTAAGGTTGACCGAGCGAAGATCAACAAGGAGCTGGAAACGGAGTGCAACGCCATGCTGGCTCTTCTGGACAAGTTCCTCATGAGGAACCGCAGTGATTTCCAGTGTGAGAGTAAAGTCTTCTCCCTGGAGATGAAAGGCGACTCAGATCGCTACCTGGCAGAGGCCGGTTCCAGTGAGAAGAAAAACGATGTTGTCCCAAACTCTGCACTCTTGCGGAAAGGAAGCCTCCTCAGCCAAGAGCGCTTGCAGCCCACGCACCCCAATCGGCTAAGCCAGGCCTCAGCTTCCCGATGTTCTACGCCGAGATCCAGAAAGATCGCAGGCAAGCCTCTCTTTTAGTCTTTCACGATGCCGTAACCCAGCTGGACTCACTGAACGAGGATTCCTATAAGGACTACCTGCTCGTCGTGTGGCTGCTACGAGACAACCTCACCCTCTGGAGGGGCAACCAACAAGACGAGGAAGCTGGAGGAAACAACGCAGGCGCCTCGGTCCTGAGCCCCACCCTATCACTGCCGGTCCTTCCTCATCACAGTCACTGAATATCTAGTGCGAAACTTGTCTGTGGTCATGTATGGATGTGAGAGTTGGCTGTGAAGAAGGCTGAGCGCCGAAGATTTGATGCTTTTGAACTGTGGTGCTGGAGAAGACTCGAGAGTCCCTTGGACTGCAAGGAGATCCAACCAGTCCATTCAGAAGGAGATCAGCCCTGGGATTTCTTTGTAAGGAATGATGCTAAAGCTGAAACTCCAATACTTTGGCCACCTCATGCGAAGAGGTAACTCATTGGAAAAGACTCTGATGTTGGAAAGGATTGGGGGCAGGAGGGGAAGGGGATGACAGAGGATGAGATGGCTGGATGGCATCACTGACTGGATGGGCGTGAGTCTGCCTGAACTCCGGGGGTTGGTGATGGACAAGGAGGCCTGGCGTGCTGCAATTCATGGGGTTGCAAAGACTCGGACACGACCGAGCGACTGAACTGAATTGAAACTTGTCTGTGTGGCAACACAGTTACTCAGACTGCTCAGATCTACTCTCCGCTCTCCCGGGAAGCAGTTCTGGACAAATTCACTGGCATTGCTTTGAGCCCGTGGAAGCTTCCTTTTCCAATTGTGCAGACAGGTGCGTTCCCAAGGAGGCCTTTTCTGTACTATGCCTGCTGATCTAAGTGAAATGGAGGTGAAAGCAATGGGGAAGTTAGAAGGGAGAATTAGCGGACACAGGCTATTTAACAGTCAGCTATTTAAATGATTCATTTAAAACAAGCTGGTAATGTTTGTTAAAGCAGTATGTCTGTGCATGCAAAAATGAATTCACCGCTCTCGCCTGTTTCTTAAGCAAAACTGTTCAGGGAAACTGAGACGGAGAGATCCTTTCTCCTTTCCATCCACTTAATAATAAGCTGCCTCACATGACGATTAAGTTGCACCTTGTTTTCCCTCTTTAAATAATGAGGTGCACAAACCTTTTCAATGCAATACATCTAAAGTTTTGATACCTATAACTTTGGGGAGTGGGGGAAGGTTACGATTATTTAAAAGTCATGGATTTATTTTCTGTAACTCTTGGGCTGTCATCCTTGTGTGTCAGCCCATGTCAATCGAAATGGATGATTATAAAATACTAGACTTTTAAATTATGTCTTTTGAGTTCAATGGGTAAATAAATGCTGTTTGGGGGATATTTAAAAAAATAAGAAAAAAATGAGATAACTATTAGTTCTGTTAAGTCACTCAGTCATATCCGACTCTGCAACCCTGTGGACTACAGCACGGCCAGGCTTCCCTGTCCATCATAAACTCTCAGAGCTTATTCAGACTCATATCCATGGAGTCAGTGATGCCATCCAGCCACCTCATTCTCTGTCATCCCCTTCATCTCCCGCCTTCAATCTTTCCCAGCATCAGGGTCTTTTCAAATGAGTCAGTTCTTCGCATCAGGTAGCCAAAGTATTGGAGTTTCAGCTTCAGCATAAGTCCTTCCAGTGAATATTTAGGAATGAGATAACCTTAGATGATTCAATCTAGAATATTAAATGATTCCTTTTGTATCTCATGATCTCACACTCACTGTCTCACATCCCTTGATACAAGTTTATTATAAAGTATGTATTGTTGAAATGAGACTACAGTTGACCCTTAATATGGGATTGAACTGTGAGGGTCTACTTATATACAGATTTAGTTTGGTAAATACATGCTATAGTACTACATGATCTTGATTGGTTGAGTCCACTGATCAGAACCCCCAGATGAAGAGGGCAGACTGAACTTACATGTGTGTTTAGGACTGTTCAAGGGTCAGTGCCCCAAACACTTCCCCACCCTGAGTTACTCCGGGGTCAACTGTAGTTAAAGACTAGTCACTCTGAAAATATTGCTAATAATGTGGTTCCTTGGGAGCTGCAATCCCTTGTTTACGTTCTTGGAACTCTCTTTTGAATTCATCCAAGAAAAAACTAATCTATTGTTTTCTCCCCACAGCTCCCCTTCTAATCCTAGCCCAGCTCCCCAGGTCAGGATTGTTCCTTTCAGTAAGCCTTAATAGAGCGGATACTTACTTAGTGCCAGATATGATGACCAGTGCCACCAGCACAGAACTGGACAAGACATGATCCCTGACTTCAAGAAGTTCAGTCAGGTAAATCTTAACATTTGTCTGCCAGAAATTGATGAGTACTTAACTGTCTACAATCATAATGTAGAAAATACATGCCATTCAGTTCACTTCAGTTCAGTCGCTCAGTCGTGTCCGACTCTGCGACCCCATGAATCGCAGCATGCCAGGCCTCCCTGTCCATCACCAACTCCCGGAATTCACTCAGACTCATATCCATGGAGTTAATGATGCCATCCAGCCATCTCATCCTCTGTCGTCCCCTTCTCCTCCTGCCCCCAATCCTTCCCAGCATCAAAGTCTTTTCCAATGACTCAACTCTTCGCATGAAGTGGCCAAAGTACTGGAGTTTCAGCTTCAGCATCATTCTTTCCAAAGAAATCCCAGGGCTGATCTCCTTCAGAATGGACTGGTTGGATCTCCTTGCAGTCCAAGGGACTCTCAAGAGTCTTCTCCAACACCACAGTTCAAGAGCATCAGTTCTTCCACACTCAGCTTTCTTCACAGTCCAACTCTCACATCCATACATGACCACTGGAAAAACCATAACGTTGACTAGACGGACCTTTGTTGGCAAAGTAATGTCTCTGCTTTTGAAAGTTGGTCATAACTTTTCTTCCAGGGAGTAAGCATCTTTGAATTGCATGGCTGTGGTCACCATCTGCAGTGATTTTGGAGCCTAAAAAAATAAAGTCTGACACTGTTTCCAATTGCAAATGCAGTAAAGAGGAATTAATTCTTTTTTATTGATGTGAGATTATTTACTTTTTGAGTAATGAGGCTAATACTTAGAAATTGCATCTAGTGATCACTAAGACAAGTGGCCAGTTTAATCATTTTGTTGTAGGAAGCAGGACCCTTCCAGGGCCTGAGAGTGAGCTCTTGTCTAATGCTTGGGAGTGAATTATCTGAGGACACACAACATGCTGACAAAGCAAGAGTCTTTCTTGGAAAGGGGTACCTTGATGAGAGTAGCAGGGTAAGGGAACCCAGGAGAACTGCTGTGCCATGTGACAGTCTTGCGTTTTATGGTGATGGGATTGTTTTCCAGGTTATCTGTAGCCAATCATTCTGACTCAGGATCCTTCTTGGTGGCATGCACATCACTCAGCCGAGATAAGATTCCAGCAAGGAGGCTCCTGGAAGGTTAATAGACCATATTAACTGGCATCTCCTCTCTCCTTTTGAACTTTCCAAAATTCTTTCAGTTGGAAGTAGCTTGTTCATTTCACATTTCTTACCAAGACCTCCTATTGTAAGAAAGTAAAAAGAATGAACACAAAAGTAAAAGAGAAGTGTCAGGCTCAAGAAATTTATGAAACAGTGGGAGAAATTGACATGCGAATGGTTAATTTTAATAGAAGACTCCACTGAAGGGAAGATAGAACAAAATGGAAACTGAATGGAAAATAGGGTGGGTGAGGGGGCAATCGGGACGTTTTTATAGAGTAAGTAGCTTTTTGACTAGGCTTTGAAGGAAGAGTATGATTTTTTATTACAGGTTAAATAGGAGAAGTTCATCCATCACCACAGACATTCTCTCCACTTTAAGCTTTAATCTTCCATTCTTCTAAAACTCTGCTTTGCCATCATTCTTGGCAGATAGCATTCTTGTTGCACTGACTGGGTCTTGAATTTATGACACTTAAGTGCTTATAGGTTTATCAGGAAGAAATTTGCTTTTAATACCAAATTTTCTAGGTCATAATGGGATTTAGGGAAAATCCACCTGTCATGGGGGTTATTTGACTCTGAATTTATATCAGTTCAAAGATGCTTAGATCACAAAGTCATTCTACACAGCTTGAAAAATAGAATCCATATATCAAATGTTGTAGCTGAAAGGTACACAGCCAGCATGTAACCCAAACATCTTGATGGGAAAACAGAAGCCAAAAGCTGTTAAGGGAATTGCTGAAGGTCACATTGGAATTTCTGTAGAAGAAATGGTGCAAGAAATTGGGACACAGGTGACCTCGTTGTTTTCTCTCAATCACACCTATCTTCTGTGATTTGCTTGGACTCATCCTGTCTCAAATATCCCAATTGTCAAGCTCACAAGGCTCCATGTGAAGAGATTTGTTTGGGTGTCTTTACTGACACTCTATATCTAGGAGTTATTGGTGATGTGATAAAGCAGATCATGTCTTTCACTGAAAACTTTCCATACAAATCAAAAAATGCTTTTAGCTCTACCATTGTCTTTTTCAACCACAATTTATATATATTTTTTCCTGTCAAAAGGAATGTGCTTTATGCACAAATTAGCATCTGTCTTGCTCATGCTGAATCTGTATAATCAGTATAATAACAAGAGAAATGGCTCGTAATTTTTGCCTTATGTTTTTTTCAATTTGATAAATTAAAAAGCAGTGCCAAATTGCAGTTGCGAAGATGCAGCTGAGAAGTATGTTTAACTGCTGCAGCCTCATACAGTCTTTATGGAAAGAAAAGCCACATCTGTTTCTTCCGTAAGCTTGGGGGATGATGACACTCATGAGAGAAACATCAATTCAGGAATCTCTGTAATTTTATGAACCAAACCAAAAAGAAAAAACCTGTGTCCTTGAAGTGATCTTGTGAAAAGAAATAAAGAAGTGATTTTTAGTTTCTCTAAGCTTTGCTGTTTTCTCTGGGGAAAAAAAAGGTGAGCCAGATAATCCTAATTTCAAACCATTTAGACCATTTTCTGATAATTAATATGCTTAAATGTTAACAGTATCTCTATCAAGGGTTTTCTGCAGAGAAGTATTCCGTTGCAATATTGTAGCATGTTATTCCTATATGTAGTGTTTATAATTCTCATTTAATGTTACTATGTAATAAAAAAAACACATGTGCCCTAACATGTTAACATACAATGCTGATGTGGGGAAAATCATTGACAAATGACTTTGTAGCTATGGGTAGAATTACAATCACTTTCAGAAATATTATGTGAGCATTTTTATTGCTAAACATGTATCTACAGTTCAGTGACAGATGGTAGATAAACTTCCAGCAGGAAGTAAAATAAGAGGCCAAGAAAATACATTGTCAGTAGAGAGCTTTGAAAAAGTAAAAATTAACTAAGTCAGGATGCTAAAGAAATAGCAATATCCCCTATGAATTACATGAACATATCTAATTAATTCTTACACTTAATGCTCTAATATGTGCTAAATTGTTTAAAATTCTACATGCTCAAATGGAACTGCAATTTGTTCTTTGAGTGACCTATGTGATCCAATTATGAGAAATAATTTACTGCAATCTTAGGCTGCTTTGGTGGGAGTATAATATTCAGAACAAAGGAGATGAAAAGCACACAAAGCACATCAGGAAAGGCAAAGCTCTTCTTTATATTAGAATGCCAGCTAGTAAAGTTTAAAGAGATAAAATTAGAAATTCTGCACCAGCCAGTGTAATAATTGATGAAGGCAAGAGTCATCAATAGATGCTAAAACTGTAGGTATAAATCTTAGAGAACAAGATGCTCATATAGTCTTAAAGTAATATTACCCCTATATGTGGATTAATTACAAAGGAGAATACTGACCTCTATAAAGGAGAGTCTGGGAACACCATGTTAAGTGATGGTGATCAAATGATGAAAATGTTTACCACCAGAAATGGAACCAGCTGACACCATACTCCACTTAATGCGGTAGAGTGATATGACACAACTTTACCTATTATTATTGACACAACTTTACCTAGTATTATTGTGGAAATGTTTAACCTGAATCTAATAATGAGAAAGCAATCAGACCAATTCCAATGATGGAACATTCTGTAAGACATCAGCCCCAAAGTCTTTTTAAAAAGAAAATAATCAAAGAAAAGTGAGAGAACTTGAAGAAAATTAAAGAGACACAATTCCCAAATGTAAACCATGATCCTTAATTGGATCCTGGGCCAGGGAAAAAGAAGCACCTATAAATAACAATTGGACAGTTAGGTATATTTGAATGTTGACTATTGTCATAGCAATGTTACTTCTTGGATGTGTTAATGGTACAGTGATAATGTGAGAAAATGTCTTTGTTCTCATAAAATGCATGCTATTTTTTAGGGGCAAATATATTCAGGGGCAATTTTTTTTTCAATGTCAGCAACTTAATAGCAAAGCTTCAGGCAAAAATTAGTGTATTTTTATATGGACAAAGAAAAAAATAAATGAGAATATTAAATATCTGTTAATAAAGGTGAATAATACAATGTTCCTTTAACTTTTCTCTAGATTTATTATATTTTTAACTGGGATTAAATAAAGAGTGAATCAAGAGTACTGAGTTCAATTCATGATACCACATTTTAAAGGAGATTTCCATGTCCCAGAGAAAGGTGAAAGGATTAAATATCAAGATGATGAGAGTCAAGAAGCAATGTCATAAAAAATTGGGGATTGTTCATGTGCAGAAGGACAACTATTCTTTTGGATCTGAAGATACAGTCATATAGAAGATGGAGTAAATTTTTTTCTGTCTTTCTTTTAAAAGAATGCCTAAGACAACTGATTGAATATAGCAAGCAAACTAAAACAAAAAAGAGCAGAAACAAACAGCAGTTTTGCTGAAGTGGGTAATAGGTTGGAAAGACCTCTTCACTTACCTTCAAATCTACGAGTCCATGGTCAAAATCAGAAATAGGTTATAGTTTTCTGGAAGCACAGTGACACTCACTGCATTTCAGCACCCCCACAGTCTGCTCCAGTGTTTTCAGACCATCAGGTACTCAGTTCAGTTCAGTTCAGTCACTCAGTTGTGTCCGACTCTTTGCCACCCCGTGAACCACAGCACGTCAGGCGTCCCTGCCCATCACCAACTCCTGCAGTCCACCCAAACCCATATCCATCAAGTCGGTGATGCCATCCAACCATCTCATCCTCTTTCATCCCCTTCTACTCCTGCCCTCAATCTTTCCCAGCATCAGGGTCTTTTCAAATGAGTCAGCTCTTCACATCAAGTAGCCAAAGTATTGGTTTCAGCTTCGACATCAGTCCTTCCAATGAACACCGAGGAATGATCTCCTTTAGGATGGACTGGTTGGATCTCCTTGCACTCCAAGGGACTCTAAAGAGTCTTCTCCAACACCACCGTTCAAAAGAATCAATTCTTTAGCACTCAGCTTTCTTTATAGTCCAACTCTCACATCCATACATAACCACAGGAAAAACCATAGCCCTGACTAGAAGGACTTTGTGGACAAAGTAATGTCTCTGCTCTTTGATATGCTGTCTAGATTGGTCATAACTTTCCTTCCAAGGAGTAAGCATCTTTTAATTTCATGGCTGCAATCACCATCTGCAGTGATTTTTAAGCCCAGAAAAATAAAGTCAGCCACTGTTTCCACTGTTTCCCCATCTATTTGCCATGAAGTGATGGGACTGGATGCCATGATCTTAGTTTTCTGAAAGCTGAGCTTTAAGCCGACTTTTTCACTCTCCACTTTCACTTTTATCAAGAAGCTCTTTAGTTCTTCACTTTCTGCCATAAAGGTGGTGTCATCTGCATATCTGAGGTTATTGATATTCCTCCTAGCAATGTTGATTCCAGCTTGTGCTTCTTCCAGCCCAGCGTTTCTCATGATGTACTCTGCATAGAAGTTAAATAAGTAGGGTAACAATATGCAGCCTTGACATACTCCTTTTCCTATTTGGAACCAGTCTGTTGTTCCACGTTCAGTTTTAGCTGTTGCTTCCTGACCTGCATACTGCTTTCTCAAGAGGCAGATTAGGTGGTCTGGTACTCCCATCTCTTGAGGAATTTTCCACAGTTTATTGTGATCCACACAGTCAAAGGCTTTGGCATAGTCAATAAAGCGGAATTGGATTCTTTTCTGGAACTCTCTTGCTTTTTTGATAATCCAGCCAATGTTGGCAATTTGAGCTCTGGTTCCTCTACCTTTTCTAAACCCAGCTTGAACATCTGGAAGTTCGCAGCTCATGTATTACTCAAAAGCAATACTCAGGGATTTCCTTGGGGGAACAGTGGATAAGAATCTGCCTGCCCATGCAGGAGATCCGGGTTCAGTCCCTAGTCTGGGAAGATTCCACATGCCACAGAGCAACTAAGCAAGCCACAACTACTGAGCCCATGCACCTAGAGCCTGTGCTCCACAACAAGAGAAGCCATCCCGGGGAGAAGCCCATTCACTGCAACTAGAGAGTAGCCCTCGCTCACCACAACTAGAGAAAGCCTGCAAGCAACAACAAAGACCCAGTACAGCCAAAAATAAATAAACCAATAATTTATTTTAGAAAAGCAATACTCAGACTTCTGATTCCATATATATATATATATATATATATATATATATATGTATGTATGTATGTATGTATGTATATAAGAGAAGCACACCCATTATATATGAGGCATTTTGTTAAGCACTAGAATTTCAGAACAAACAAGAGTGCTGGGTTTCTGTTCCTGCAGCTTTTCAGTCTGGATCACAGTTTTGGAAAACAATGAGAATTTTAAAAATGGGGTTTTGTTGATTTTACAGAAATGTTCTCTTGGGCTTAAGAAAGAATTATAAAGGCTATCCTGAAAAGCTAGATCTTCTTTAATGAAAATATTTCTGAGGCAGGGTTTTGTCCTGTTAATATCTAAACACTTTTCTGAAGCATCTGCTCCAATGTACCTATTTTAGGAAAATAAACACCATGACTATTTACTTTTATTATACCTATACATATTCTAAATTTATGTCAATATGAATTAATATGGATTCAATAATTATATTGCAATATTGATGTTGAGATAACCGAATATTCTCTGCAAAAAGTAACGTTGATAATTTTTTGCTATTATATGTTCAAAAAACCAAGTACATGTTTCTTGGCTTAGTTACTCAGTCATGTCCAATTCTTTGTGACCTCATGAACTGTAGCCCACCAGGCTCCTCTATCCATGGAATTCTCCAGGCAAGAATGCTGGAGTGGGAAGCCATTCCCTTTTCTAGGGGTCTTCTCAACCCAGGGAATTCTTCACCATCTGAATTCTTCACAGATTCTTCACCATCTGAGCCATCAGGGAAGCCTAAGTACATGTTAAATATCAGTAAATTAAAAGAATGGGGCTTTTTCAAATAACTTGGTCAGTTTTCTATCTCTGTGAGAAAGTACTTTGGTGGATCTTGTTTAGAATCTTCATAAAGCTGGAGCAAATCTTGTTCAGAGAGGTCTGTGCCAGAATAGATGATCCTAGTTGACCAACATTGGTAGGATATATTTTTTGAGGAAGCCCCAGATGTTGATGGAGTGTTGAATTGCATGTAGGGGAAGAGTGGAGGGAAAAACAGTGGAGAAGCCCTGAGCATATTAGACCAAAGATCATGGTGAAATCGTAAACTGAAAATGATTTTCTTGGTGAAACAAAATCAGTACAAGTGGTTCATGATTAAAGCTTTGAACGTTTAAGGGCAGGCTTTAATAGGAGTGAGTCTACTTGGTAAGCCCACCAACTTAAAGGAACTAAAGTCAGAGAGACCAGCCTATCGTTTCCTGCCAGAGTCACTTGCTCTATACCCTTCCAGAGACTAGCCAAATTTATCTTTGGCGTTCATATTTAGACTAGGGCATCTTGCATTTTCCCATAGAATCAAGCTAGTTTCTTCTTTATTTATTGGTGTCTCAGGCTTGTGAGAGTGGGCCCTGGTCTTCATCCACAGCCTCAGGGAAATTGCTACTTTTTCATCCTTAACTACTCAGTTCAATACCATAAGGATTCCAGAAACATTAGCCAAGCCCCTCATGTAGGTATGCGGATTGTGGAACTATAATTTATTGTCCCTAAAGCCTTTGTTTTGTTATTATTTATCCATTAATTCAAAATTACTTATAAAATAAAGTGATTTATTATCAGACACAACAAGAAATCAGAGTGAGTTCCAGTTAGTGGTTTCAGGATTGTTGTTTTTTGCTCTTTTTAAAAATCAAATTTGTCTCCTGTGGTGACAAGTGTCTCTGTTAGTTTCAAACTTCATATCCTGACATTGCAGCATATAAAAACCAGAAAAGACCACCCCTTCCTCACCTGGGATGTCCTAGAATCCCCACAAAAAGTCATCTCCCAATTCGATCTCATGGACCAGGATGGAATGAAGTCATCTTTTCTAAACCAACCATGAAGAGGGTAATAGAACTGTTCCTATTGACTTAGACTAACCAAGATTTAATCTCTAAGGCTTACTCAAGCCTTAAATGATTCATGAGGCTACTAGAAATACAAACAAAGCCAGGATTTTGATGGCAAGGAATAACTGAAGAGGAAACAGTGCTTAAAGGGGCAGCCAGTGGGGCCAGGGACATATTCCCTTTGTTTGAAATTTCTATCTTTCTTGACTTCCTGTAGAAGTCTCATTCTTTTCTTAAGATTTCTCCTTTGGGCAGCTTCCCTCAACATGCAAACTTAGTTACTTTCTTGTGTGGTCATGCAATATCTCATACATAACCATCTCCCTATAGAACTTAACACACAGGATCACATTGATCCAAACATCTGTTGTCTCCTTAAGTACCTTGAGTACCTTGTAATTCGATTCTGTAAGCCAGCATCTATCAGTACTGTAGATATTGTATATTCTTTGTGAATATTTACAAAAAGCAGGAAAAAAACAGAGCAAGAAGAAATAAAAGATAAAAAGGGAAGCATTGAAGATTAAAATGATAATCTTTACTGATGATTACATAAACAAGAGTATCAAATTTAGCATGAGCAATGATTAGATGGCTTCCCAGGTGGCACAGTGATAAAGAATCTGCCTGCCAATGCAGGAGATACAGGAGCTCAGGTTCAATCCCTGAGTTGGGAAGATCCCTTGGAGAAGGAAATGGCAACCCACTTCAGTATTCTTGCCTGGAAAATTCCATGGACAGAGGAACCTGGTGGGTTACGGTCCATGGGGTCACAAAGAGTCAGACATGACTCGAGAGTCCTTTGGACTGCAAGGAGATCCAACCAGTCCATTCTGAAGGAGATCAACCCTGGGATTTCTTTGGAGGGAATGATGCTGAAGCTGAAACTCCAGTACTTTGGCCACCTCATGCAAAGTGTTGACTTATTGGAAAAGACTCTGATGCTGGGAGGGATTAGGGGCAGGAGGAGAAGGGGACGACAGAGGATGAGATGGCTGGATGGCATCACGGACTCGATGGACGTGAGTTTGAGTGAACTCCGGGAGTTGGTGATGGACAGGGAGGCCTGG
Organism: Nanger dama; assembly: GCA_917880005.1. NCBI lineage: Eukaryota > Metazoa > Chordata > Mammalia > Artiodactyla > Bovidae > Nanger > Nanger dama. Next base: position 38,354,094 of record CAKJTW010000015.1, read on the forward strand.
CTTGCTGCAATTCATGGGGTCGCAAAGAGTCGGACATGACTGAGCAACTGAAATGAACTGAACTGAACTGAAGCTTCACTTTGGACACTGAATTTCTAAATCCTCCTCACTAGCTCACTAGCTAAGTGATTTGGTCTACTCTGGCCAGAACATATTTTTCTTCTTACTTTGTTCAGATTCTGCTTCTTGGCTTCCCATTGTCTCACGCTTCCAAGCAACCTGGGGCTATTGCATTCACTCCCTTGATCTCACCATCTACAGCTGGACTTGCTTCCAGATCACTTTACAGATGGTAACTCTCAACTCTATTGCTAGGAAAGCTCTGCCCAGTGCCCCAGTGCTGGCTGCTTACTGCTAGGGACCAACTTTTCTTTTGATTTCTATGGCCCTGAAGCTCTCTTTGTCTATATCATGTTCATAACCAGATGCGTTTCGTCTGGCTTATGCTCAACTAGTCTTTTTGACTAGAAGGGTGATTGAGACCAAGACCAGCCTGAAATCTATCTCTTCCTTAAAAATAGGTTCTATCACAGTCCATGTGTTCCTCTATCAGAGATCTCTTCTTTCTGCCTATTCCTTGTTTCACATGTGTTGTGTGCTGTGCTTAGTCACTCAGTCGTGCCTGACTCTTTGAGCCCCCATGGACTGTATCCCATGAGGCTCCTCTGTCCGTGAGAGAGGAGCAGTATTTTCCAGGCAAGAATACTGGAGTGGAGTGCCATGCCCTTCTCTAGTGTATCTTTCCAACCCATGGATCGAACCCAGGTCTCCCACATTGCAAGTGGATTCTTTACCATCTGAACCACCAGGGAAGCCTGGTTTAGCATGACCATTATCATATAAAGAACAGGATAATCCTGAACTAGGTAGATTCTAAGTATAGTGATAAACAGGTACAAACAAGAAGCCATTATTAGAAACATCTGCATGCATGCATGCTCAGTTGCTTCAGTCATGTCCAACTCTTTGTGACCCATTCTATGGACTATAGCCCACCAGGCTCCTCCATCCACGGGATTCTCCAGGCAAGAATACTGGAGTGAGTTGCCATTCCCTCCTCCAGGGGATCTTTCTGACCCAGGGATCGAACCTGTGTCTCTTATGTCTCCTGTGTTGGCAGGCTGGCTCTTTACCACTGGTGCCTCCTGGGAAGCCTCATTAGAAACACAGTAACAGGGAATTTAAATGTGAGAGGCCCAAAAGCAAAGAGGCAAGGAAACAAGGCAGAAATAAATCTACATTTGCAAATAATAGAATTTGCAAAATAATAAGGAATTTCATGTTGCTGGAAAGTCATTTAAACTAAAATTTTCATTTTCACTTAATTGATTTAATATTTTGTTCAATTACAGTGTTACAGAATGAACTATTTTAACAAGTAGTGTATCAATGTAAAAATAATTCAGTAGCTTGTTACTATGGGTAAAAGATACATTTTTATATTCTCCCTAATATTTTAGCTAGAATTTAAAGCAGTGAAGTCTAACAGATTAAAAGAGAAAAAGAAGTGCCATCCATCAAGCGCTTACAGTGTGCCAAGCACTGTGCTAAAATTAATATATTAACTCACTTTTCCTCATAATCATCCAGTATAGTAGCAATCACTAATTTTACAGATGCAAAAACGAAGACCTAGAAAGTAAAATGCCCAGGTTGACGAATCTCTTAAGGGAAAGAGCTGGGCTTTGCACCTGGCTATCTTATATCAAGGCCACGTTACTAATAACCAGCTATACCAAAGAAGTCTAAAAGCCAGCTTCCACATGAAGCACACTTCCACATTCAAACTGCAGCTCATTTGTGACACTAGCACTCTGACCTCTGTAGCTGAGCTTGAGGTGCTCTCTGTTTGTCATAAATTTCCCTCTGCAGTCAACTTGTCAGTCAGTGGAAACCATCCAGTGTGAATGATGTCTTTCCATTGAGTCCAGCATGTTGCCATGCACACAGTGGGAAGCAGACTTAGCTTGAAGGAGGCTGAATTATGCATCAAAATCCTCAGTCTGTGGACTTTCAGATAAAGTGTGTCCACCAGGAGGGCTTTGTGTTCTGCCCCTTATTTGTCCGTGCGGGAATTGAGGTGGGTACCCTACATGGCAGACTGCAAAACAACAGATAATGCTGTGTTGGTCACTGTGGAAACCAGACCTCTGAGATGAAAGAATCTCTTGGCATTACTATGCAAGCATGTTTCCAAAAATGAACTGTCTCTTCCTTCTAGAAGTCTAATTCTCCCAAATTACTTAAAGAACTCCAATTTTATTTTATTTTTATTAAGTTTTTTTTGGATGTAGTTGCTTTACAATGTTGTGTTGGTTTCTACTGTAAAATGAAGTCAGCTATATGTGTACATGTATCTCCTCATTTTTGGATTTCCTTCCCATTCAGGTTACCACAGAGCAGGCTTTTGAGTAGGGCTTCCTGAACTGTACAGTAGGTTCTCATTAGTTATCAAAGAACTCTAGTTTTAAAATGTCAGTTTTCCAATGTGCTAACCTGGATACGTTTAAAGGATGTTAAACATATTTTTTAACAACTCGTGGTAGGCAGAACAATGAACTCTTAAAGATGGCTGTGTCCTATCTCCTGGAACCTGGTAATCTATGTCATCTCATGTGGCAAAGGGGTATTAAGCTCGAAGATGGAAGTAAGATTGCTAATTAGCTGACCTCAAAATAGAGAAATTATTCTGGATTATCTGGGTGGGCCCAGTGTCATCACAAAGGTCCTTAAATGTGGGAGGAGGAGGAGGCAGAAGAAAAATCAGAGTAATGGTATAGGAGAAGAACTCAACTCATCTTTTTTCAAGCCTCCAGAAGAAATGCCAACACCTTGTTTGAGCCCAGGAGACCTCCGTCACACTTTTTACCTGTAGAACTAGAAGAGAAGAAATCTGTGCTATTTCCAGTCACTGAGTTTGTGGTCCTACAGCAACAGTAGGAAACTAATATGCTGCTAAAAGATTATGTTAGTGAATACTTGAGGACCTGTGATTTTGTGAATTTTAGAAGTTGTTTCTGGGCCAAGATAGCACAATGGATAGAAACAGACATAGGTGTGCCAAGGTGAGGCCGGAACGCAGCACAACCATGGGAACACAGCACCGTCGGCACTTGGAAAGCTGATTGAAGGTATAAGTGCTCTTACACTGAGACCTTACTGATCCATGTTATCAGTTTCAGTTACCTGGGGAAATTTCTAAAATTCATATGGATGAGTTACATGTGAAGTGAGGAAATAATGGATCTGAGTTCTAGTAGGTTGTGAGCTTACAAGAGAAAAATAATATTAATGACAAATCATCAAAGGGAAAATGTAAATTTTCAGTATTTTTGTAAACTTTTATTCTACTTCTGCTATGTATATGGTATAGAAAGTATTACTGTATTAATTTCTCAGGTTCCTAGTGAGTGCTTTCATAATGTAAAGCCAAGGAGACTCACAGAATTTAGTGTATGCCAAAGTACTAAAATTAAACTAATATTAATTTTTCTCAGTTGATAAATTTTTAGTATTCACTATATTTAAGATACTGACCTATGTGCTATGGAGTATAAATATATATTGCTTCTATTTTTCAGGGAATTAATAATGTAAAATATATGTATGTGTGTCTATATATTATATATATACATATATATAGAGAGAGAGAGAGAGGAATAGAAAGACACATAAGCAGTTATAAAGTAGAAGGTGGGAAAAGAGATATAAAAGATATAGATTAAAAAACCTTGAGAGGTTACAATGCAGTGAGCAACTATATTTGCTGCATATGTTCTGTGCTGTGCTTAGTCATGTCCAACTATTTGCAGCATACAGCCATGTTTTCAAAGACAATCTTTAGCCCTCACTCTGCAGCTAGGTGTTACCTTATATATTCCCTGTTTTAAGAAAATCAGAATCAGGAAAGTGACTCACTCAAGGCCAAATGGCTAGGTGGTAACTCTGAAAAATTGCTTTTTCTAAAATGTTGGTTTAAATAGTGCCAGCTGTGTACCTGGTGTTTGTGTGTGTACCTGGTAATGTTCTCAAAGTTTTACATCCTTACCACAACCTATGAAGCAGGACCTTCTTATTCCTCCTGTTTTACAGGTGACAAAACAGATGCACAAAGAGATTGTCTCTTCCCAAAGTCACAGCTAGTAAGCGGCAGGGTTTATGACGGAAGCCCAGGCATCCTGGCTCTCCAGTCCTATGCTTCACTGCTATCCACACAAACTCTTTGCAGTGATTCTTGCATAATGAATACTGAGGGTTTCCCTATGAACCTGTTTTAAAGTGGAGCCTAAGGCACTGCCTGATAGGGAACCAAAAAATTTATCGTTTTTATGGGTGCAAATTAATATTATCATATTTTGTTTGAGGAGAGTGTTCAAACAGAAAAGAATATCTAGCAAAATAATAAAGAGTAATTGCTGTATTTGTGACAAAAGCCTGAGGCTCATTGTGACTCCTGCTGTGACTTCCGTGGAAAGAAGCCAAGGCTCAAGTCATTAATTCTAAAATTCCTAAAGGTTACAGAACCCTCTCGTTAATTTTCTTGGTGTTATATAAATATTACATGAAACTATGGTTGCTTGCTTTATTCATAACTTATCAAAACAAAGCACTTTTGCATGAGCTGCCTTCTCCTTTCCTTTAGTTCTTAACATTTTCTTTGAATTGCCCTCCAGGTATATCTGTAGATTCTGACAATTGGACAGTTGACTAAACAACAATATATGTGAAAAAATATTTGAGTGAGAAATTCTCTGTGTCTATTTCTTCACTTCAGACCACATTATTTTCATCTGTTTGCATTCCCCAGCTTTGTGACAATGTCACAGTGTTTTGGCAAAGTGATAATAGCGTTTTTCTGGAAGAACTAGAAAGAACTCGTCTGTCTTCATTTGGCAATCTGTGGTTAATTAGCTGTTTTTCAGTGAAGTATGGCAGTCAGGGAGCCCTGCATTTTTTAAAAGCTTGGTTTTATATTGGACTTTTGGTGTGAGGTTATCTTACAATCATTTCTTTCCTCAGAGTTGATAGAAATCCAAATCTTTATTCTCAATTTAATGTTTTTTATCTACACACTATGAGTTTTATTCTCAATTCCAATTTACTGTGAAATAATATGCACATGGTAAGCACTATAGTTAGGCATGAAGGAGGAAGATAAGTAGTCAGAGGGACCACCTGTTGGTTTGGTTCTTGACACTCATGTTCTCATTTGTTGTTATTATTGATGTTTAGTCACTAAGTTGTATCCAGCTCTTCTGCAACCCCATGGACTGTAGCCCACCAGGTACCTCTGTCCATGGGATTCTCCGGGCAAGAAATCTTGGGTGGGTAGCCATTCCCTTCTCTAGGGGACCTTCCCAGCCCAGGGAAGGAACACGTCTCCTGTACTGGCAGGCATATTCTTTACCACTGAGCCACCAGGGAAGCCCATGTTCTCATGTCAGCCTTAAACAGTCACATTTTGTGGGTGAAGAAACTTAAACTCACAGAAACGGGAAACATTTGCCTAAGTTCATCTTGGCAGTAATCAAAGTTCTATTCATCTGGCTCCAGATGAATCTTTAAAGTTACTGTATATACTAGGTACTGTTTAACAAAATATTCAGTTAAAACAGAGCAAAAAGTAAAATTGAGGATTGTATTTTCAACTCTTGAGTTTACTTCTGAATTAAAACTTGGGTTCTACTCACTACTTGTAAGATATTGGATTGAACAATCTCAGACTCAATTTCCTTACTTGTAAGGTGGGAACAATAATACCTACTTGTAGTTTCTGTGAGAGTGTTAAAGATAATATATTTGAACTGTCCAAACATAGTGCCTGATATACAACAGCCCGAAAAAGATAATTGCTATTATTATTAATTTATAAACTGCTTTTCATTTTATTTCAAATACACATAAAATATTCAACAAGAAAAATGTTTGCCACCTTTACAAATATATCTGTGAGATGAAGAGCTATCAGTGTATTACTAAATGCATCAAGTTGCAGACATTCACATAACTGGTAGCATGTCCAGATGACTTTAGGACACTGCAAAGAAAGAAAGGAATCCTGTGTGCTCTGCCCATGCCCATGGGCCATGCCAGGATCATGCAAGGCTAACCTACTGGTCAGGAGAGTCTTTCTGGGTTCACATTGGCTCAGGAATGTGAACAGAAGTAAACTAGAGATTCAGGTCTCCTCTCATCTACAGCATAGTTGGGGATAGTACTGGGGAAATAAGGCTGACTCACGACCCTGCCATGAAACCCAGCATGATCTTCTTAGGTTTCCCAAGATGAAAGGGCCATATTCCCACCAAAAATGTACCAATTTATATCCCAAGTAGTAGTCCATGGACTGCCTATTTTGCTAAATTTTAACAAACCTAAAAAAAATTTTTTTTCTCAAAGAATTAGTTTATTATGGTTCTTTATCAAGCTAATGCCAAAATTAAAAGATAAGAGTGACACTTCCCTCTGGTGAATTAAGAAATTAATTGGTCTGGGATCTCAAAGACTTGAGCTGCTGCTGCTGCTGCTGCTAAGTCGTTTGAGTCGTGTCCAACTCTGCAGCCCCACAAACGGCAGCCCAACAGGCTCCCCCGTCCCTGGGATTCTCCAGGCAAGAATACTGGAGTGGGTTGCAATTTCCTTCTCCAATGCATGAAAGTGAAAAGTGAAAGTGAAGTCACTCAGTCGTGTCTGACTCTTAGCCACCCCATGGACTGCAGCCTATCAGGCTCCTTCGTCCATGAGATTTTCCAGGCAAGAGTACTAGCTGGGAAGTAAAAACTAAATAAATAATGAGGCACATCTTGATAGCAACCATATCACTGTAGACAAAAAGTAAAGCTGCAGCTGTTTGTGCTTTAGAAGGCTTATGAAAATAAGAAAGGGGAAAAATCAGGATTGATTATGACATTTTTTTGACTTTTTTTTTTTACTGACCTATAGTTGATTTACAATGTTGACATTATTACAACATTGATTTACAATGTTGTATAAGTTTCAGATGTATAGCAAAGTGATTCAGTTATATATATATATTTTTCCAGATTGTTTTTCATTAAAAGTTATTATACAGTGTTGACTGTAGTTTCCTGTGTTACACAGTACGTCCGTGTTTTTACTTTATATATTGTAGTGCATATTCGTTAATCCCAAACTCCTAATCTATTTCTCCCCCTGCTCCCCCCTCCCTGCTTTCTGCTTTGGTAACTATAAGTTTGTTTTCTATGTCTGTGAGTCTATTTCTGGTTTGTAAGAAAGTTCATTTATATGATTTTTCAGTTTCACATATAAATGATATATGTTTGTCTTTCTCTGTGAGAGTTAATTTGATAGTGTCTAGGTCCATCATCAGTGTTGCTGCAAATGGCATTATTTAATTCGTTTTTATGGCTGAGTAATGCTCCATTGTGTATGGGTACCACATCTTCTTTATCCATTCCTCTGTCAAAGGACATTTGCATCCATGTCCTGGCTATTGTAAATAGTGCTGCTATGAACACTGGGGTGTATGTATGTTTCTGAATTAAAGTTTTCTCTCTCCATCTCCATATCTATATCAGTATCTATTTATATATATGGAGAGGGATTGCTGGATCATATGGTAACCATATTTTTAGTTTTTTAAGGAGCCTCGATTCTGCTCTATACAGTGACTGCACCAATTTACATTCCCACCAACAGTATCAGAGGGTTCCTTTTTCTCCATACCATCTCCAGCATTTATTATCTGTAGACGTTTGAATGATGGTTGTTTTCACAGAGGTGAAGTGATAACTCACTGGAGAAAAAAATCAGGACTAGTTACATTTCTGTTGATACTTAGCCTTGAAGTGATCCTGAGTGCAGTTAAGGTGCCCTCTTAAAAACATAGATTTCAAGGCCCAATGCTGAAGATTCTGGCCTGCATTTTTAACAAGATTCTGGGTGGCTCTGAGGCACGTCATTTTCAGAGGAACTTTGAGAAATGTGGACCCTTGGCCTCAACTGTGGCTGGACATTGAACTAACTAAGACAGAAACTTTTTAAACCTCAGATGGTCTAAGGACACCAATGGAGGAACTTGCAGAGTGATAAAAGGATTGTAACTTTTCAACAGACTTTAAAGCCTTATGAAATGCTTTAGCGTATTCAGGACCTTGCTGTGAATTTCATGGTATTTATGTTTTTGGTACTCATGATACTTAACGTTGGAAAGGTGTAATTAACATAAAATTTGAGATACCCAAATTTTATGATTGTCTCTACTTTTATTTTATTAAATCAAGGAATGGAACAGAGTAAACTTCCCAGACTATTTGTGAAAAATCTGATAACTATCAAATTTTATGGGAAGTTCCTCACTAAAATATAAATAAATAAGTTTGATTGCTTTCCTGATAGAGTCTCTTTGTACAGTTAGGATAAAATTTTATCGTTATGGTGGAGTTGTGTTCACAGTATGTCCCTGAGTTTGGACCTGGGAAAAGCTTTTGAATTCTGATAGCGTGTATTTAGGGCTTCCTAGTGGCTCAGAGGTGTCTGCCTGAGATGCAGGAGATTCAGGAGACGTGGGTTCAATCCCTGGGTCAGGAAGATCCCCTGGAGGAGGACATGGCAACTCACTCCAGTATTCTTGCCTGGGGAATCCCATGGACAAGAAGCCTAGCAGGTTACAGTCCATAGGGTCACAAACAGTCAGACACAACTGAAGCAACTGAGCACACATACAGGCAGCATATATTTATGCCTCTATCTAGTGTTAGAATTAGTAATTGTTCACTTACTTAAACAGCTTACTTATAGAAGTCTTAATGCTTCAAGATTTGAACTTACTTCATTAATAGTTAGCTCTTAGATAAATGATCCATAAAACATTGACAAGTAATTTTTATTAATGATAAATTTTGGTCCTACCACTGTCATTTGTTCTAAAGGTTAATGGCAGGCTTGTCATCTCTCCCAGAGTTTCATTAGGCGGATATTGTCAGAAAGGTATTTACCAGCACTGACATGTTTACAGAATCAATAGTGGTAATGAGGAGCTGCTTTCTTCTGGAAGTGGAAGTAAAATATGTGTGTCATTTTGTTTGTCATATGCCTTGAATCAGTGATCTGGGTCTTCCTGAACTAGTCATCTGTGCAGCTCATAGGCAGGCAGAGAATTTGGTAAATGACAGCAAACAGTGTAGATTAAGGTGATGGGCAAGCAGGTAAGACTTTTGGCATATTTCTAGAAAATAACAAAGTCTGTGGCCACAGGATAGGATAAGGACTAGTTTAAGTAGAGCATGAACAGTGGTAAAAATAAAGTTTGGGGACCACATGTCACCTTATCTTTATTTTCAACAATAAATAAAAAATAGCACTTTTAATTATGTAAGAGAATGACTTCACTAAGAGGATTTGAGATTAAAACTAATTATTCCTGTATTTAATTGCTCTGTAAAGCAATTGACTTGGGTTAGATTTGCGCTAATTTAGGGCCGTCTAGTTCTGCTCAGTGACTTTAGGAATGTGACTCATTATACAAAAACTTCGAAGCTTAGAAGAGATAATAAACCTCAGCTGGATAAACATTTTTACTTACATATTTATGAGCTCAATACAGATAAGCATATATTTTCATATTAGATGATATTAAATTTGTTTCTTTTTAAAAGTAAAAACACACAAAAATGCTGCATTTAGAAGCAATTGTCACCGCTGAAGCTTACAATATCTGAGATCCCCTAGGATGCAAGGTGGGGACATTGTTTTATTCACAGCTTTCTCCCCAGGACATAATGCTATGCCTACCTCAGAGTAGGCACTTAATAAATATCTTTGGATGATGAACATCTATCCACTGAAAAACAGACTATAATACTAAGAATTTACCGCATGTTAACAATATGTTACCCTTTAAGTCAAAAAGGAAGAAAATAATAACACATGTTTGTAAAAACATGGAAAGTAGAAAGGCAGGTATTGCAAGAGGAGAGAAAAGTACGTGTAAACAGGCTGTGATAGAAAAAAATTTTAAATCTCCAGGGGAAGGAAAAGTTGGGCACAAAAACGAAAACCATTTTGATAAGATAGTTTAGCTGTTAATAGTCACAACAATGTAAACACGACATACTGATCTATCCCAAATTATAATATGACAGAAGAGTAGTTAATGAGAGTGATAGCTGAGTATGGGATGGGAAGACCCTGATCAAAAATCTTGTTTTATATAATAGGAAATCAAGTGGTAAAGCCTCAAACTGAGTCAGGAAGTAGCAATACAAGCATGAAATTTTAAAGCATGAAAAGAAATTCCAAAATAAGTAGCTAAAAGAAGTGAAAGTGGTTGCCAGTGAGTAAAGAATAGTGGGAATGCTTGTTTTATATGCGTATGTGTTTGTTGAATGGTTTTATAAATAAAGATGCAGAAGTTTTTTAGAAAGCCTTAATTATGAGAAATGTCACATTAAAGCTAGTGGATTGGCAGCATCATCCTAGGACCATGTTGTTGGTTATCAGACATTCATATGACTAAGTTTTTTTGTCTCTATTTTACTTATTTTTTCATTTTTATTGTATATTAGAGAGTAGTTAATTTTCAGTGTTGTATTAGTTTCAAGTGTACAGCAAAGTGAATCAGTTATACATATATGTATTCTTTTTCAAAATCTTTTTTATATAGGTTTTTACAGAATGTTGAGTAGAGTTCCCTGTGCTATACAGTAGGTCCTTGTTGATTATTTTATATGTAGTATTGTGTATCCTGGAGGAGGGCATGGCAACCCACTTCAGAATTCTTGCCTGGATAATCCCATGGACAGGGGAGCCTGGTGGGCCACAGTCCATGAGTCACAGAGTTGGATATGACTGAGTGACTAAGCACAGCACACATTGTGTATATGTTAATTACAACGTCCTAATATATACAGAGTACGTCATGAGAAATGCTGGGCTGGAGGAAGCACAAGCTGGAATCAAGATTCCCAGAAGGAATATCAGTAGCCTCAGATATATAGATGACACCATCCTTATGGCAGAAACTGAAGAACTAAAGAGCTTCTTGATGAAAGTGAAAGAGGGGGAGTGAAAAAGTTGGCTTAAAGCTCAACATTCAGAAAACGAAGATAATGGCATCTGGTCCCATCACTTCATGGCAAATAGATGGGGAAACAGTGGACACAGTGGCAGACTTTATTTTTTTGGAGCTCCAAAATCACTGCAGATGGTGATTGCAGCCATGAAATGAAAGGAGACTTACTCCTTGGAAGGAAAGTTATGACCAACCTAGACAGCATATTCAAAAGCAGAGACATTACTTTGCCAACAAAGGTCTGTCTAGTCAAGGTTATAGTTTTTCCATTAGTCATGTATGGATGTAAGAGTTGGACTATAAAGAAAGCTGAGCACCAAAGAATTGATGCTTTTGAACTGTGGTGTTAGAGAAGACTCTTGAGAGTCCCTTGGACTGCAAGGAGATCCAACCAGTTCATCCTAAAGGAGATCTGAGTGTTCATTGGAAGGACTGATGTTGAAGCTGAAACTCCAATTTCACCACCTGATGCAAAGAGCTGACTCATTTGAAAAGACCCTGATGCTGGGAAAGATTGAGGGCAGGAGGAGAAGGAGACGACAGAGGATGAGATGGTTGGATGGGATCACCGACTCAATGGACATGGGTTTGGGTGGACTCTGGGAGTTGGTGATGGACAGGAAGATCTGGCATGCTGCAGTTCATGGGGTCTCAAAGAGTCGGACATAGCTGAGTGACTGAACTGAACTGAACTGAATTTATCCATTCCCTCGCCCAACCTTACAGTTTTGGTGACCATAAATTTGCTTTGTATGTCTGTGAGTCTGTTTCTGTTTTGTAAAGAAGTTCACTTGTATCATTTTTTACATCCCACATGTAAGTGACATACAACATTTGTCTTTCTCTGTCTGATTTATTCCACTTAGTGTGATAATCTCTAGGTCCATTCTTGTTGCTGAAAATAGTGTTGTTTCATTCTAATATATGACTGACTGATATTCCATTGTATACATGTACCGCAACTTCTTTATCCATTTCTCTGTTAATGGGCATTTAGGTTGCATCCATGTCTTGGCTATTGTAAACAGTGCTGCAGTGAACAATGAGGTACATGTGTCTTTTTGAATTATGGTGTTCTCCAGATATATTCTCAAAAGTGAGATTAATGAATCATACGGTAACTCTGTTTTCAGTATTTTAAGGAACCTCTCTACTGCTCTTCATAGTGGTTTACATTCTCACTAACAGTGTAAGAGGGTTCTCTTTTCTCTATAGCCTCTCCGGAATTCATTGTTTGTAGACTTTTAATTGGACTTCCCTGGTGGCTCAGATGGTAAAGCGTCTGTCTAGAATGCAGGAGACCTGGGTTCAAGCCCTGGGTTGGGAAGATCCCCTGGAGAAGGAAATGTCAATCCACTCCAGTACTGTTGCCTGGAAAATCCTATGGACAGAGGAGCCTGGTACGCTATAGTCTATGGGGTCGCAAAGAGTCAGACACGACTGAGCGACTTCACTTCACTTCAGCCTTTTAATTAGCACTGTTGAACATCTTTTCTTGTGCCTTTTAGCCATCCATACATCTTCTTTGGAAAAGTGTCTGTTTAGATCATTTTTTGATTGAGTTGTTTGTTTTTCTGACATTGAGCTACATGAGCTATTTTGGAGATTAATCCCTAGTCAGTCATTTCATTTGCAAATATTTTCTCCCTTTCTGTGGGTTGTCTTTTCATTTTGTTTATGGTTTCCTTTGCTGTGTGAAAACTTGGTCCTTAATGAGGACCAATTTGTTTATTTTCATTTTCATTAGTCTGGGAGACAGATCCAAAAAGATCTTGCTGTGATTTATGTCAGAGTAATCTGCTTCTGTTTTCATCTTAAGAGTTTTATAGTATCCAGTCTTATAATTAGGTCTAATCCATTTGAAGTTTATTCTTGTGTATGGTGTTAGGGAATGTTCTAATTTCGTTCTTTTACAAGTAGCTGTCCTGTTTTCCCAGCACCACTCACTGAAGAGATTGTCTTTTCTCCATTGTGTTTTCTTGCCTCCTTTGTTGTAGATTCATTGGCCATAGGTGTGCAGGTTTATTTCTGGCCTTTCTATCCTATTCCATTGATCTATAAGTCTGTCCTTGTGCTAGTACTACACTTTCTTTGTTACCATAGGTTTATAATATAGTCTAAAGTCAGGAAGCTTGATTAACTGTTTCTGTCATCTCAAGATTGCTTTCAAGGTCTTCTGTGTTTTGATATAAATTTTGGGTTTTTGTTCTAGATCTAAAAAAAAAAAATGCTATTGGTAATTTGATAAGGTCTGCATTGAATCTGCAGATTGCCTTGGGTAGTATAGACATCTTGACAATATTGCTTCTTCCAGTCCAAGAACATGGTATATCATTCCATCTGTCTGTGTCATCTTCTGTTTCTTTCATCAGCATCTTACAGTTTTCAGGATACAGGTTTTTTGCCTTCTTACGTTGGTTTATTCCTAGGTATGTTATTCTTTTGATGCTCTGGTAAATGGGATTGTTTCCTTAATTTCTCTTTCTGATCTTTCATTGTTAGTGTATAGAAGTGCAACATATTTCTGTGTATGAGTTTTATATCCTGCAACTATACTGAATGTATTAATAAGCTCTAGTATTTTCTGGTAGCATCTTTACATCCATCTTTCAGTGGATAGTATGTCATCTACATAAATAGTGACAGTTTTACTTCTTTTCCAATTTGTGTTCCTTTTCTTTCTTTTTTCTTAGATTGCTGCGGCTCAGCCATCCAAAACTATGTTGAATAACAGTGGTGAGAGTGAACATCTTTGTCTTGTTCCTGATCTTAGAGGAAATGCTTCCAGCTTTTCACTATTGAGTATGATATTAGCTATGGGTTTGTCATACATGGCTTTTGTTATGTTGAGGTGTGTCCCCTCTGTGCCAGTTTTCTGAAGAGCTTTTAGCATAAATAAATGTGTGCTGAATTTTTGTCAAAAATTTTTCTACATCTATTGAGATGATTATATGGTTTTTATTCTTTAGTATGTTAATGTGGTGTATCACACTGGTTGATTTGCATATATTCAAAAATCCTTGCATCCCTGGGATTAATCTCGCTTGATCATGGTATGTAAGATCCTTTTAATGGCTTATTGGATTTGGTTTGCTAGTATTTTGTTGAGAATTTTTATGTCTATGTTCATCAGCGATTTTGGCCCATAATTTTATTTTTTGTGTGTCTTTGTCTGGTTTTGGTATCAGTATGATAGAGAGAGTGAGTTTGGGAGTGTTCCTTACTCTTCAGTTTTTTTGGAATAGTTTCTGAAGGATAGGTATTAACTCATCTCTAGATGTTTAATAGACTTCATCTGTGAAGCCATCTGGTCCTGGACTTTTGCTTGCTGGGAGCTTTTCAGTCACAGAGTCTATTTCAGTACTTATGACTGGTTTGTTCATATTTTCTGTTTCTTCCCAGTTAAGTCTTGAATGATTATACCTTTCTGCAAATTTGTCTGTTTCTTCTAGTTAGTCCATTTTATTGACATATAGTTGCTTATAGTAGTATCTGTGATCCTTTGCATTTTGTAATGTCTGTTGTAACTTCTCCTTTTTCATTTCTAATCTATTCATCTGAACATTCTCCCTTTTTTTCTTGATGACTCTGGCTGAAGGTTTATCAATTTTGTTTATCCTTTCAAAGAACCTGATTTTAGTTTCATTGACCTTTTCTATTATTTCTTAGTCTCTATTTCACTTATTTCTGCTCTTATCTTTATGATTTTTTTCTTCTAACTTTGGGTTTTTTTTCTTCTTTCTCTGGTTGCTTTAGGTGTAAGGTTAGACTGTTTATTTGATTTTTTTTTTAACCTCTTGGGAGATAGTTTACTTTTTTAACATATAAATCTTTTTTTCCCCTTTATTATTATTATTATTTAACTTTACAATATTGTATTGGTTTTGCCACACATCAACATGAATCCACCATGGGTGTACACATGTTCCCAAACCCAAACCCCCCTCCCACCTCCCCCTCAACACCATCCCTCCAGGTCATCCCAGTGCACCAGCCCCAAGCATCCTGCACCCTGCATCGAACCTAGACTGGCACAGAGTCCAAAACACTGTTCTATACATCTGTGTCTCTTTTGCTGTCTCGCATACAGGGTTATCATTACCATCTTTCTAAATTCCATATCTATGCATTAGTATACTGTATTGGTGTTTTTCTTTCTGGCTTACTTCACTCCAGTTTCATCCACCTCATTAGAACTGATTCAAATGTATTCTTTTAATGGCGGAGTAATACTCCATTGTTTATTTGAGATTTTTTCTTATTTCCTGAGATAAGTTTGTATTGCTATAAATGCTTTTTAGAACTGCTTTTTCTACATCTCATAGATTTCAGATCATTGTGTTTTCATTTTCATTTGTCTCTAGTTTTTTTTTAACTTTGATATCTTCAGTGACCCATTGGTCGTTTGTTAGCATATTATTTAGCCTCCAGATATTTGTGGTTCTTGCAGTTTTTTTCTTTTTGTACTTGATTTCTAATATCATAGTGTTGTGGTTAGAAAAGATGTTTGATATGATTTCAGTTGTCTTTAAGTTACTGAGACTTGTTTGTGGCCCAGCATGTATCTATCATGGAGAATGTTCCATGTCTACTTGAAAAGAAAGTGTAGTTTGCTTTTGGATGGAATGCTCTATAGGTATTAAAACCTTCCCATGTCATCACATTGCACTTACGATATGTCCCTAAACTACCATTCCACCTCTTCTCGCATTGTTACTTTCCTCATCAGTCATTACTCTCCAGCCACATAGGCTTCTGTGCTACTTCTCCAATAGCAACATGTCTTGTTTGGGGGTACATTGTAAGAAATATCCCTGAAAGTATCAATAATGTATCCAGTACAAGGATATTGTTAAATGCATGAATTTTAGGGGCCAATAAATAACCTTCTTCTTCAAATCCAAAGTCTGACCAATTTCAAGAGTATCAGAGACATCTGATGGAAGAAGGTCAATATTTCAGCTCCTTGTTGAGAGGGCTGATGGAGGAGGGTCTGTCTTTGTGGCAAAATGGACTCCTTGAATCTTCACCCCTGATTGAGAGAGATTTACCAGCTGAGTCACAGGCGAAGGTAAATAGTAGCAATTTATCCCCATCTCTCTGAGGCTGAGCTGCACCCTGAAATTTGCCCTAGAGCTGCAGAGTATTCAGAGTCCCAGAAGACAGGTTGGTTTCAAGAATTATTAGTGAGGAAGGAGATAAGATATACATTCTCTTTCTTTTTTTTTTTGGTTCAGTTGGTGAATTTGTTTCTTTTTTAAATTTATTTATTTTTTTAATTACAATACTGTATTTGTTTTGCCATACATTGACACGAATCAGCCATAGGTGAACACAATCTCCCAATGCCGAAGCCCCCTCCCCACCTCCCACCCCACATCCTCTACTTGAATCATCCTGTGCATCAGCCCCATGCATCCTGCATCCTACATTGAACATAGATTGGCGCTTCGTTTCTTACAAGAAAATATACATGTTTCATTGCCATTCTCCCAAACCATCCCACCCTTTCCCTCTCCCTCAGAGTCCAAAAGTCCACTCTATACCTCTGTGTCTCTTTGTTGTCTCACATATAGGGTCATCATTACTGTCTTCTAAATTCCATATATATGTGTCAGTATACTGTATTGGTGTTTTTCTTTCTGGCTTACTTCACTCTGTATAATCGGCTCCAATTTCATCCATCTCATCAAACTTCTCAACCAGCTGTATCATTCCTCCCTATGTAGAGAGGGGGTGAAAGAGAAGCTTCTAGTGTATGTCTCTGACCTTCCTTCCTAAAGAGGAGAGTGGACATTCCTTTCTCCCATGGAAACATGGAAGAAGGGAAGAATAATCCCCTCCCACTAAAATGAAGGACCCTGTTCACTAGGTTCACACAGTGTCTTCTTTACAGAGACTCAAAAGCAAAAATCTCTCTTAGATTTCATGCTGAAAATAGCTGTGTAATAGCTAGTGTGTTCTTAAAGTTTTTAGACAGTGTGGATTTTATTTCAGATTAGCTGTCAGAGATCAGGGCTGTGGAGCATCTTTTCTTGTGCCAAATCAATGACCCACCTCCAATAAATCAAACAAGACAATGGGTAGGTATGTTGGGTACTAACCATGGGCCAGAATCTATTTTTTCCTACCTTAATTTTAATTTCACCTGACACTCACATACATTTTTAACAGAATCTTATTCTTATGGCAGTATATGTATCTTTGGTGGCTCAGATGGTAAAGCATCTGTCTACAATGTGGGAGACCCGGGTTCGATCCCCCGGGTTGGGAAGATCCCCTGGAGAAGGAAATGGCAACCCACTCCAGGACTATTGCCTGGAAAATCCCATGGACAGAGGAGCCTGGTAGGCTACAGTCCATGGGGTTGCAAAGAGTCGACACGACTGAGCGACTTCATTTCACTTCATATTTCCCTATTATACTCTTGCCTTTTACACTTGCTAATTTGTAGGAACAAAGCTTGGTTATAAGGAATGTCCTTTAAATTATCACCATAATTATGATTTTAGTGGATGCATAATACTCATTTGAATAGGTTCCTAAATTATTTCTGTATTATCTCAGGCTGTTGCCACTGTTTCACTGTTATATATATAACTGCAGTATTCTTTATGCAGATAGCTTTTTTTTCTCTTTAGCATTATTTCCCTAAGAAGAGTTCCTATATGTTAAGATGACTGGGGTCGAGGGATATAAACAGTTCTCCAACTTTTATATATTTTTTCTGCATTACTATCATAAAGAGTTGTGACAAATTATTACTTCCAGTAATGGATTATTTTAGCAGTTTCAACAAAACCTTTCCAGGCTTGGGTATAAATGTCAAAATTTTAAACTATTTTAGTAAGTGTAAAATGACACTTTTTTGTTGGGTAGCAAGATCATTACTCCAAAATTTTGCTCATTAATTATATTTCCAGTTATATCATTACCTCTTGTTATCTGAGTCATTACCTAACATAGTGTGTTAGTCAAGGTTCTCAAAGAAGCAGAACAAATAGAATATTTGTTTGTCTATTTGTTTACTTATTAATTTATTGTGAGGAATTGGCTCATGCAAAGAGGCTGACAAGTCCCAAGATCTGCAGTTGGCAAGTTGGAGACCCTGGAGAGTCAATGGGATGGTTCCCATCCCAAGATTTGTAGACTTGAGATGCAGGAAGAGCCAATGTTTCAGCTCAAGCCCAAAGGCAGAACAAATCTGATGTCCCAGCTTGAAGGCAGTCAGGCAGGAGGAATTCCCTCTTACTTGTGGGAGGATCAGTCTTTTGTCCCTACTTAGACTTTTAGCTGAAAGGATGGGGCTCACCCTCATTAGGGAGAGCAGTCTGCTTTGCTCAGTCTACCAACTCAATTGTTAATCTCATCCAGCAAGAACTCCACAAACACCCAGAATAATGTTTAGTTAAATGTCTGGTCACCTCATGATCTGGTCAACTTGACCCATAAAGTTAACTTTGACATATATATTACACTCTTGATTATACTCTTGCCTTTTACACTTGCTAAAAAGAGTGTTTTAATGAAATTTATTAGTTTTCTCTTCTAATAGTTCTTTTATGTCATAATACATTAAGACTCAATTCCTTGTTAGAATTGACATTTAATCAATCATGTTTTGTCAGGTTTACAATTACACACACATTGTATGGCTATTTATATATACATACACATATATATATATTTATACACATACTTATTTTGTGGCTTGGTGGCAAAAACGTCTTCCTGCCGATGTAGGTGACCTGGGTTCAATCCCTGTGTCAGGAAGACCCCCTGGAGAAGGAAATGGCACCCCCTCCAATATTCTTGCCTGGAAAATCCCGTGGACAGAGGAGGCTGGTGGGCCACAGTCCATAGGGTCACAAAAGAGTCAGACACGACTTAGTGACTAAAATAAAAAGAGCAACAATAGCATATGGCTTCTTATTCTATGAATCTTGTTGGTAGTAGAAACAAATACATTGGAATTAGGTATTTTCTGGATTCTGATTAGAGAAGTGAGAAAGGGCAAGGCAGAGATAGAAGGATAGGAATGTCCTAAAAAGGCTTTTGTAAAGAAACTAGCTCAGCAGTTGTCACATCAAACCATTAGTGTTTAGGGTAGAGAATTTACCCAGTTAGTGGGTTTTATGTGCATACAAGTGACAGAATACCTTTTCCTGTGACCTGTCAGCAGTTTCTGTTTGTGTGTGAACTCTTGATTAACAGTTTTAAATAATTCATACCTGGGAGGAGTTAATGTGGCCATGCCATCAGCCTTCACTCACTAACTCACTTACTCAAGAATAATACTTTTTATACTAGGTGATTAAGAAAACATCGACTATGTATGTTTCATAGATGTATTTCTATAGAGATACAAAAGCTATTAGTGAATTGGTAGTTTTTATACTTATTTGAAGATCTTTATTCAAAGAAAAATATCACTGACTTGTTGAATCTAATTTGGAATTGAGTGCTGTCCATCAACATTCCCTCGGGATTCACATTATCCTTGGGACAGTAAAGCAGAACTGAAGAAAGAGTTTCTGAATTAAACGTTTGGGCCCTCTATAGCTCTAACTTTATACTCTGTATAGTTTCAGCATGTACAGTTCATTTATTATGATGAAGCTTAACTTGCTGAATCTGGGACACATGGCTATAACATTAATAGCCATATCAGTCTTTTTTATGTCATGAAGATCTCACAGGAAAATAATTTATGTGACCTCTCACTCATATTGAAATATCACAAGGTTCTTCAGTCTATTATAAAATATTTATTGAATCCCTTTAGCTGTACTCAGAATTGGCTTCAAACAGTCTGAGTAACCTGAAGTTTAGTATCATTCCTGGTCCTCCCCACCCCCCCAACCCAGAATTGGCAGTCTTCACTGGGGCTCACATTCTAAAACTGAGGACTCAGCCATCTAAACACACCAGACTCTAAAGTGGGTTGGAAATGATCTAAACACCCAAGTCAAAAGGCAGAGATTTTCATATTGACCATAAAAGCAAGAACCAAATATGCTCTTATAAGAAATGCATTTTTAGTATAAACTCAAATTGCCTGAAAGTAAAATGATAAAATACAACGGTAAAGCTAATATTTAGAAGAGGAGACTACAGCTCAAATGGTCATAAACAGGTGAATGAAAACACAGATTGTGCTAGATCCATACAATTAAAAGAAACAAAATATTGACACGTGCTGCAACATGAATGAATCTCAATAATAATTAATACGATGTAAAAAGTTTAGATGTCCTTTAAAAAGAGTAAATACGTCATGATTCTATTTGAATAAAAATGATCTAAAGAATCTAAAACAAATACAAACTAATTTAGAGTAACAGAAAGCAGATCGATGATCAGGGACAAGGATGGAGGTAGTATGGGGGGACAGGAGAGAAAAATTACAACTGGAACGAGGATACTTTTGGGGGTGATCAATATGTTTGATCGTGGTGATTATTTCATGGTTGCATACATATGTCAAAAATTACCAAACTATACAGTTTAATTATGTGAAGTATATTGTGCTGCAGTTATATCTCAATTAGGTTCTTTTAAAAAAATCCACAGAGAGAGTTCATAGCAGGAGTGTAGTTTCCCACCACTATCAATCTGTCTCACCAATGAACTTGCATTTCAGCTTTCTTTTTCTTCTCACATCAACCACTGATTTATCTTAAAATATGGCTGAAGTACAAATTCATCCAAAAATGTTTTATCACCCACTCACACTCCAAAACTGTGTTCTCAGGAAAATGAATATTCAGTAAGTTTGCCTTACTTGTCTGCAGCTTTGTCTTACTGAGGTCAGTCAGCTTGTGTCTATATGCTCAAGGTCAAATCATACGTACATAAAAATTATGATCAGTCTTATTGGCCTTCTTTATTAACATAGCTCATTAAATATGACACTGAGAATATGAAGTGCTTGGTTTGACCAAGGCAAGACAAACCAACTAAATTGGACATTAACACATAATTCTTCTAAGGGTACAACTGCACAATTAAAATCACATTAATTATTATTTTATGGGGCTAAACGGGACCATTTTTCTGGCATTAACTTTATAAAGATAATAATTATCTAACCTATAGAAACTTTGTTTAACAACCAATATGTTATTGAGATCTCAGAAAAAATGATTATGGTTACATTTTATAGTCTGACAATTTACAACACACTTTCATAAGTTTTATCACATTAGAAAATGAATGATGACTTTAAAAATGCTTTGAGCTTTGTGGTAGGGGGCAGCATGATTTGAAACATAATTTATTTCTCTGTCAGATACTCATATAAACTTTCAGCATTAAGCAAGTCTTCTGTTGCCTAGTTATTCTGAACTTTTCTTGCAAAAAGCCTTAACAAATAGAAACTGCCAGTCAAAGCTTGCCACATACCTTGTGCAAACCTTAGAGAACAAAATATCAAATTTCTTTGTTTTTAAATAAAATTCTTATTTTAGAATAGTTTTAGATTTACAGAAAAGTTGCAAATATAATATGGATAGTTATTACATATCCCACTCCGTGTTTCCCTGTTGTTAGTATGTTAGTATCATACATTTGTCATAGCTAATAAACCAATACCGTTATGTTAGTATTCACTCACCTCCATACGTAGTTCAGATTTCATTCATTCTCTGCATATTATCCTTTTCCTTTTTCTGTTACAGGATCCAATCCAGGGTACATAGTGCATTTAATTATCATGTCTTCTTAGTCACCGCTGGTCTTAAAAGTGTTTCAGGATTTTTTTTTTTAATCTTGTTTTGAGAGTTTTAAGGAATACTGGTCATGCATTTTGGAGAAAGTCACTTCGGGTGTGTATCATGTTTTCTTTTAGGTTGAGATTGCAGGTTTGTGGGAAGAAGGCCATAGAGGTGACATGCATTTCTTGTCACATCAAGAATGCATGCTATCAGTATATACTATCATTATCACTGATCATGTTGACATTGGTCATTTGATTGAGATAGCATTTGCTTCTCACTATAAAGTGGGTTTGTTTGTTTGTTTTGCTGTTGTTTTTCTACCCTTTGGGAGTAAGTTGTTAAGCACAGCTCACATTTAAGGGACAGAGTTAAAATTCACCTTCTTGAGGGATTAGTAGCTACATAGATTACTTGAAATTCTTCTGTGCAAGAAATTCATCTCTTCCTCATTTACTTAATCACTTATTTATATTGGTGTATATTCATGGATGTTTTATACTTTGTGTTATAATCCAATGCTATATTATTTATTTTGTGGCTCAGATTGATCCAACTCTGCCCACTGGGAATTCTTTCAGTTTGGCTCCTGTATCTTTTCAGTATACTCTACCCATGCAGTTTTCAGCTTTTGAGCTTTTTTTTCTTTCTAGAACTACAAGATATTTTAGATTCTCCTTTCTCCAGCCCCAGAATCAGCCATTTTGACAAAACTTAAAGTGGATAATGACTTTCTTAAAATTTAATGATAGATTTTTACATAATTACTAACTAGTCTTTAATAATCATTTGTCTTTACCCTTTGAGGTCCTTGAGTAGTTTACAATAAAATCAAAATTGAATAACAGAAACACTTCTTAATAAATCAGTTGTTAGCTGTAAGTTTCTAAGCTCAATTTTTACTCAGCTTTGTAATTGAAAGTTCTGTTAACCATGACTGTCCCTCTTACTTTATTACCTGTCCTCCTGATGCTCTGATATCTTGGATTGGTTTTAATCATGGAGTTTGAGCAGGGAAAATATAGAGGCAAAAAGTCTAATGCAATCTCGATGAGAACAGTTTAATTTCAAATGCTTTTAAAAATACATTGCACTCACACACACACACACACACAAAGTTTGAAAATTCTGCACAGATGCAAATAGTCTCAATGGCCTCTTATTTCATACACTTAAGTGTGAGTTACAGAAAATCTCCAATGGATAAGGGCCCCATCAGTAGTAGATAGAAATTTCTGAACATTTATCTTGAGAATGATGTTCTGAAATATCTAGGTATAATTTGAAGTTATAAAGCTATCTTAAACAAAAATGTAACTTTAACCAACACTGTAGAGTGATGGCTTTTTAAATCAGCAAAAGTTTAATTACCTTGAATCCTTTTATCACAGCTTCAAAATCAAACTTCTTTGTGAACAGGGTACACTAGAACCATAATCTGCTGGAGTGGAGAAGGACCTTTTAGACCACATCGACCCATTTTACAAAAGAGGATATCATTGTCAAAACATACACCATTTTTAATTTGTTTAGAGAAAACAATTGATGAAATGACTATAAAATTGATACCAAATTTTTTTGATGCATAGAGTGATTAGGGCAACTTACTAATTCAGCTAACAGGTAAAATCATATTAAAGAGGTGTTCAACTTTTTCCTCAAAGTATATATTGTATTTGTTAGAAATATATTGTTTTTAATCATGAACTCCCGGGTTTGCTTATCTGTTATACACCAAACAGTTTCTCAATCAATCATCATAGATTAATTATTTGAAGTCATGTTATCTTTAACTCTATAAATATATAATATACAGATTTTGGAGTAGCACTGGACTGGAAGTCAGTAGGCCTAAATGATAGACTCATTTCTTTCAGTAACTCTCATGTGTTCTTGGATGGGTGGTTTAACACAGTTCTGCCTCAGTTGCCTTTTCTGTAAAGCAATGGGGTGAATCTGAAGAGTGCTTCTAGCTTTAATATTCTATGATTACATTATTTTTATCTTTACTTTCAAGAAATCACTTCATATCATATGTGTTTGCCTATATGCATATTTCTAAATAGCTTGTCATCCCTTTTTATGTTTTTATGTTTTTCTTCCTGGAACTCTGCTGTTTCTATAGAGAGAGAAGCTGTCATTTAAAGAAGGAAATGGTCCAAAGTAAAGAACTTACATTCCAGGATATATGATTTTTGTAATCATGCTCTTTGCTTGTTTTCACATTCACATTAAATGGCTGAAGAGCAGCCAGCAACAATGCCAGGATGAGAAGAGGAATTTAAAGGAATTAAGGAAATGTGCAATAAATTGCATGTCTTAACCTATCAAACTATTTTAAATCTTGAGAAAACTGCTATTTTTTAAAATTTGCTGTTGCCTTGTTGCCATATGGTCTATATCTGGTACTTAGTGATAGCAGGCAGCCCGTCTCTTATCATTATTATTGTGAACAGCAGGATGTAAATGGCATGACCTAAACCAGCTAGGCACGAAGGTGTTAACTCCCTCAGTACTTAACTAGAATGCACACCATATGCATGTGTGCAATTAGCCGTATGCTTTTTATGTTCCAACCTTGAGTCTTTTTTTTTTTTTTCAAAAAGTTATTATAATTTAATTTTGTGTTTTTGTAATGATACCATTTTTTTTTCAATTAAGAAATGTTAGTTACTTTTTTCCCCCAATAATCACCCTCTTATCTGAGTTCATCACTAGGAGAGAAAAATTGCTTCACATTATCTTGAGTAACATTTGGATGAGCTATCAGTCATCAGCAGAAATTAACCTGAACATGTCTCCAATGAGATGAAGAACATTTAGGCATGCCAGCTGGAAGACATTTACAGTTTCATTTTTCCAGCTTCCTCAGAAAAATCTTTCCCGTGCACATCTGTGAAGGTTTCATAATGATTCGAGTGATGTGAGCTTTGTGTGGCATTCGGGCACTCAGAGACATTTAAACCACCCTGCAGTATCAGAAATGCACCTAAAATTAAAGAGCAAGAAGCTTTTCAGTTCTCACATTGCAGCTCTGCCCTCTGGTTCATGATTGATTAAAGGCTACTGCCAACTTTCTAAAAGGCAGCTCAGAGCACACAGAACCTCTTCAATATAGTGTTTTCCCCCTCTGATCCCTTCATTCTGAGGATTATTAACCTTAAAACTGGAAGGAACCTGCAGATCATCTGGCCCAACCCAATAAATTTGATAGCTGAAGAGACTGGCTCCAGAGAGACCAAGGCATTACCCAAACCTCTACACCCACCTTGTGACAATATGAAGACAAAGCCCAGGGCTATGTTGTTCTTATTACATTAGGGTGATTCTCTTGTTATTTCAAAATTATAAATATATTCATTATGTTTCTAGGTTATAGTCACATGTCAAGGCTTTCATGAATCATGATGATAAACCAAAGCTGATGTGCAAAGCAGTATAAATATATTTTTAACAACATAGGAAAATTACCCTCGCTCACTATGAAAACTTCATTTATCCTTATGGTAGATAGACTTTATGGTTCACATATAGCGAAGTTATTGTAAGCAATGATCCAAGGTGTCTAATATCTTATAAAGAAAATAAGAAAATTACTTGATAGCTTTAATTATGTCAATATTCCAAATCAGATCTTTTTGAAGTCAGCTTCTGTTAGGAAAAAGAGGAGTTTTGTACCACCTGTTAAAATCAGATTGTGAAGATTTCAAAGAGCCTCAAAGACTTTCCCGTGCTTCTAGAAATTCCCTTGTTTAAACAGTTTCAGATGTATAAAAATCTACTATTTTTAAAGAATTTACTAAGTATATTTTTTTAGAATCTTTAAAATCTAATGAAGCTTTAGTACATGGTAGAACTGTTCCTGGATTCAAATCCAGCCTCTGTCATTTCCTGGCCATATGATTTGGGGAAAAGCTCTTTAAGCTTCAATTTTCCTCAGAGAATAGGAAAATATAAACAGCCAGCTCATTGAGCCATAACATGAATTAACTGATAACCCCCTAGCTTAGTTCCTCATACAGGAGGCACTCAAAAAATGGTTGCTCACTTTCTAAAGGCTTTTGAACCACTCCCATAAACCTTGAAATGTTCAAGGGTCCCATATGTCACCTCTAAGACAGTTCATCACAGGTAGAAGTAAAATCTTTATCAAGTCATAATTACTCACATTTGTTTGGATAATATGGTCACCCTACCTAGAAGAAAAGAGGCTATTGACAGATATTTTTAGAGCCTTTCAAAAGTGGTATTTCCACAAAGTCACTAAGAACAAGAATAAATCAAAAGATGGGCAGTGAAAGTCTCCTACCCTTGACCTTTGACTTACACCAACCTAGCATCTAATTTTATTTTTTGGACCTGAGAATTGCCTAACGTTTTTTGTGTGCTAATACTGAAATATATACAGGGCTCTCCTGGTGGCTCAGAGATTAAAGCATCTGCCTGCAATGCAGGAGACTCGGGTTTGATCCCTGGGTTGGGAAGATCACCTGGAGAAGGAAATGGCAACCCACTCCAGTATCTTGCCTGGAGAATCCCATGGAGAGAGGAGCTTGGTAGGCTACAATCCACGGGGTCGCAAAGAGTTGGACACAACTGAGCAACTTCACTTTCACTTTCAATACTGAAATAAACTATAAATATCTATACACTCATGAACTCAGTGAAACAAAATGAAGTACAGTTTTGAGGAAAGTCAAGCATAGAAAACTTGGCAGGTGAGGGCAGTTTGGGGCACATCTACAAGTTTAGGGGTTCTCTCACACAAACCGAGAAGAACAAGGGGACCTGAGCCCATGGAAAACCTCTTTCCTTATTCAAATATAAAGTATTTCTTATCTTCATAATCTAATTGTAGTGTTTCATATATGATATTATACATGTTTCAATGCCATTCTCCCACATCATCCCAGCCTCTCCCTCTCCCTCTCCCACAGAGTCCAACAGAGTTCTATACAATTGTGTCTCTTTTGCTGTCTGACATACAGGGTTATCATTACCATCTTTCTAAATTCCATATATGTGCATTAGTATACTGTATTGGTGTTTTTCTTTCTGGCTCACTTCACTCTGTATAATAGGCTCCAGTTTCATCCACCTCATTAGAACTGATTCAAATGCGTTCTTTTTAATGGCTGAGTAATACTCCATTGTGTATATGTACCGCAGCTTTCTTATCCATTCATCTGCTGATGGACATCTAGGTTGCTTCCATGTCCTGGCTATCGTAAACAGTGTTGCGATGAACATTGGGGTACACGTGTCTCTTTCAATTCTGGTTTCCTCAGTGTGTATGCCCAGCAATGGGATTGCTGAGTCATATGGCAGTTCTATTTCCAGTTTTTAAGGAATCTCCACACTATTCTCCATAGTGGCTGTACTAGTTGCATTCCCACCAACAGTGTAAGAGGGTTCCCTTTTCTCCACACCTTCTCCAGCATTTATTGCTTGTAGACTTTTGGATCGCAGCCATTCTGACTGGCGTGAAATGGTACCTCATTATGGTTTTGATTTACATTTCTCTGATAATGAATGATGTTGAGCACCTTTTCATGTGTTTGTTAGCCATCTGTATGTCTTCTTTGGAGAAATGTCTATTTAGTTCTTTGGCCCATTTTTTGATTAGGTCGTTTATTTTTCTGGAATTGAGCTAGCTGCAGGAATTGCTTGTGTATTTTTGAGATTAATTCTTTGTCAGTTGCTTCGTTTGCTATTATTTTCTCCCACAAATGAATATATACTTTCAGCCACAAAAGTATAATTTTATTTTAGTGTTTATAAGTATAATTACAATGCAGACATTTGATGTGGCATGTGAAATTCAAGGTATGAATCATACCTAAGGACATATGAGTATAAAGATACTAGTTCCCAAAAAGTAATATGGTAGAGTTTTTATGTTGTTTTTCTTTGTTTTGTTATTGCATTTATGTGACTCTCAGAATACAATTTTTGCTTCTATTGTATGTATGTGTGTGTGTAGCACATTAAGTAGGCTAGCAGTGCCATTAGTATTTATTCAGACTTACAAAACTCCTATAGCTTTGTCTTTTCAGCAAGTATTTTTCCTTCTTATAATGGAGGAGATTTCATTGTGACTTCTGGGCACACATTACCCTTCCCAGACCTGGAAAGACCTGCTTTCTATATCAGTCAATATGGAGATGCAAATAAGCAATTAACACATGTTCAGTACAAACTAGTACTCCTCTTAGCACTTTTCATGCATTATCTAATTTAAAGCCACAGCCCTATAAGTTTTATTCTCAGCACCATTTTATAGATAAGGAAAGTACAGTATAGAAAACTAAGTGTATAAAAGTTAAATAGCATGTTCATGTGGTAATTATCACAGCCATCCAAGTGTAATCTGACTTCAAAGTCAGTGACAATTAAAATCCCTTATTACACATAGTATGCTCCACAGATTTTTAAAAAAATTCTTTTTGCACATGTTCTTCTAAAACAGGAAAAGGCAGGCATACCAGAGTATCTGAAGTGTGGTGACTGCACTTTTGGCCTTTTGAATAGCATGATAATGGAGAGGGAAATGGCAACCCACTCCAGTATTCCTGCCAGGATAGTCACATGGACAGAGGAACCTGATGGGCTACAGTGCATGAGGTCACGGAGAGTCTGAACAACATCAGCATGATGGTAAAATTCAGAGGCACGAAAGAACAGATACTACCAAAAATTTGTCAGAAGTTAAAAAAATATGAAAATATAGATACATCAGTAATAATGAGTGGGCAACAAGAAACAAAAGAGATCCATCAAGATGCAAGTTGTTAGGATATTTGGGAAGGTTCCCATGGAAAATGGTTCTTGTTTGGAAAGAAGGTTCATTGTCTTTGAAAATGAATTGTCAGAGAAGGGAATAGAATGTGTGGGTTGATCTATCAACCCTAAACAATTTACCATCCTTCATAGCTTTTCGGAGGAAAAAATAGAAAAAGCATTTGTTTGCTACCACCTGAAACTCTTTGTGAAGATAAGAAGATTTGTCCAGCCTGCTTGAAGATAGGAATGTTCTGTAAGGAAGCCAAAAAGTGCTACTGGCCCAAATACATCTGGAGAGTAATTAGCTTTAGCAAACCAGCAACAGTGATCAGCTTGATCACCAGCAAGACCCAGTCACGATAATGAAGCTATCTGTGTTTACTCTAGTATGATCATGACAGGCACAACATCAGTATGTTTAAATCATTCTAGCAATTTAACATTCCTATAAATTAACTCAAGAGATCAATACCAAGTGTCAACAAAGTGTTATGAATCTGTGACCATAGATGGGAATTTCTACCACTTATTCTAATGCCTTAGTCAAGGTCTTCATGTTCCAGGGCCTCAATTTTATCAGTAAAGTTAGAATCACTCAGAAAGTCTTTGTGGAACAACTACTAAGCATTTGGTTCTGCATTGTAGGATATTAAAAGTAGAAGAAGACAGAGCCTACCTCTCTCCCAGGATTTAGAATAATGCATATTCCTACTCAAGGAAATAGAAACACTGGCTACCAGTAATGTTAGCATTTCACTATTCTTTTCTCTTTTTTAGGGAATATATGGAATTCCATATATGTTTAGGGAATATATGGAATTCCATATATGTTTAGGGAATATATGGAATTCCATATACATGTTCAGTTGCTCAGCTGACTCTGCGACCCCATGGACCCCCCTGCCAGGCTCCCAGGTTCGACCCAGGGATAGAAACCAAGTCTCCTGCATCTCCTATATTGCAAGTGGATTCTTTACTGCTGAACCACCGGGGAAGCCAGGAGATATGAGATTCCAACAAAGAGACAAGGTCTCACTGCGTTGCCCAGGTTGAACTGAAGCAGCTATTCACAGGCACCATCCCACTACTAATCAGCACAGGAGTTCTGACCTGCTCCGTTTTTGACATGGACCAGTTCACCCTTCTTTAGGTAATCTGCTGGTCCCCTGTGGCCAGGAGGTCACCATGTGAATGCTGAACTTAATTTATACACCCATCAGCATAGCACACCACAGCCTGGAACTCCTGGACTCAATCCATCCTCCTGCCTCTGCCTCCCGAGTAACTGGGACTATAGGCACCAGGCGCCAAGCCCGGCAGCACTTTACTATTCCTAATAAGACATCAGACCTCATCAGCTATGCTCATGTGAGTGGAAGAATCTCTATTTGTTCCTCTTATCTTTGTAAAGTTTTGTAAAAATTCAGTTCACTTGTCACATTGCTGCCGGGAAACCCCTGGAAAGGCTCTAGAAATGCAGAATTAGAGTTGTATGGAATAATCTAAGTATCTCCCAGATTTCCATTTGCAGTGGTTATAAACAGCCTCTGGAATCAGACTACTTGTATCTTCATATTCTAGCTCTGCCACTTACTAACTGTTGCTCTGGGGTGAATAAGCCTTGGTTTTGTCATCTCTAAAATGAAGTTGTGAACACTTTATTGTGAGAATTAAATAATATCGGTACATGTAATACATTTTAGAAGCATGACTGACATAGGAGTTTGCTATTATCAAAATGATCCTCTCCACACAGATCACTAAGGAGGCAGGGTCGGGTGAAGTGAAGTGAAGTCGCTCAGTCGTGTCCAACTCTTTGCAACTCCATGTACTGCAGCCCACCAGGCTCCTCTGTCCATGGGATTCTCCAGGCAAGAATACTGGAGTGGGTTGCCATTTCCAGTAGGTGACAATATAGCTGCAGGAAGCTATGGATTTGTCTTTGCAACAAGTATCTAAACCCAGATTAAATTAGGTATTCAAGTTACAATTTATCATTGATGCTAAGCCATAAAAATATATTTCTGATATGAGACAAAATGAAGAACAGAGGCTGTTGTTATACATGGTTAAATGTTTATAATTAGTAGAAATGTATTTATGCGTGTGTGTGTCTTCAGGAAAAGACAGATGGCACACATGCTTAAACCAGATATTAGTGTGTTTGTACAGTCCTTTCCTTCAATACTTAATAGTAATAACTTCCAAACTAATGACAAAATAATATCAAACATTAATTAAAAGCAATAACATTCACCTAAAATATACATACATATATATATTATATATTATATATATAATATATATATATCTCTCAGTGCACAGATAGAAACAAGTTGCAGTTCAGAAAGAAAAAGAAGCCAAGATTATTTGACATTTTGGGGCAGTTTCTCTTGGAAGCATTAAATTCTATTTAACCTTTAGTTTTAGCTTCTCATTGAACTTGTCCAGAGAGCAGGAAGGAGTTCTGTTAGTATATTTTATGGGTTCTAAACCCTAACACATTATGTTTTTAATACATGAGCATGCAGAATTTCAACCCTTTTCTTATAAATAAGAAATTTGTCCTCCAGTTAATATCCTGACCTGAAGATTTGTACATTTGCTATTACTTTCAAAGTACTGTCTCCAGCACATAATTAGTTGAATCCATAAAGGGTATTAATACATCCCCATTGTAAACTATGAGAGATGACAAGATGTCACAATGTGTCCAGTATGATTTTTCACCAAAAGAGATTATGTGTACAGATAAAATCAAAATATGCCACACAACACGTTAAACACTTTTATAATCCCTGTTAACATAATGAAAATCTCTTTAGAGGCAGCTTTAAATTTTTACAGGTTTAACTTTTTACGGGTTCACTGTCTCTCAAACTCTTCAACTATTAAAGTTTTTCTTAAGGTATCTATTAACATTTTATAGAAAACTTGCATCCAGTAGAATACGTTTTGGAAAGTAATAATGACAAACACAGAGAAGCCCTTCACATATCCAAAAACGTCCCCTGTCAGGAGCAAAACCAGACCTCGAGGCACAAGCAGGCCTCTGAAGTAGCTGCAGAATAATCACAACTGGCCCATAGCAAATGCATGTGCTGCGTTCTAAATCACTTCAGTTGTGTCCAACTTCACAACCCCCATGGACTGTAGCCCATTAAGCTCCTCTATCCATTGCTGGAGTGGGTTGCCATGTGTTCCTCCAGGGAAACTTCCCAACCTAGGGATTGAATCTGAGTCTCCTGTCTCCTGAATGGGCAGGTGGTTTCTTTACCATTAGCGCCACCCCTGCGTCTGTAGATGAGCTTCCCCTTGGTTCTTCATTCACACATCCATCTCCTAGAGATGGAGAGAGAAGAAACCAACCAGCATCATGCAACCATAAAAGCAGAGCAAAGTGAGACCGTTTACAGACAGAAAAACAGTCTTGTATGTGCCTATAGTATGACCATTCTTTGGCATAGCCTTTCTTTGGGATTGGAATGAAAACTGACCTTTTCCAGTCCTGTGGCCACTGCTGAGTTTTCCAAATTTGCTGGCATATTGAGTATAGCACTTTCACAGCATCATCTTTCAGGATTTGAAATAGCTCAACTGGAATTCCATCACCTCCACTAGCTTTGTTCATAGTGATGCTTTCTAAGGCCCGCTTGACTTCATATTCCAGGATGTCTGGCTCTAGATGAATGATCACACCATCGTGATTATCCGGGTAGTGAAGATCTTTTTTGTACAGTTTTTCTGTGTATTCTTGCCACATCTTCTTAATCTCTTCTGCTTCTGTTAGGTCCATACCATTTCTGCTCTTTATCGAGCCCATCTTTGCATGAAATGTTCCCTTGGTATCTCTAATTTTCTTGAAGAGATCTCTAGGCTTTCCCATTCTGTTGTTTTCCTCTATTTCTTTGCATTGATCGCTGAAGAAGGCTTTCTTATCTCTTCTTGCTATTCTCTGGAACTCTGCATTCAGATGCTTATATCTTTCCTTTTCTCCTTTGCTTTTCACTTCTCTTCTTTTTTTAATTAATTAATTTATTTATTTTAATACTTTATTCTACGTTGCAATACTGTATTTGCTTTGCCATATATTGACATGAATCAGCCACAGGTGTACACGATCTCCCAATGTCAAAGTCCCCTCCCACCTCCCACCCCATATCATCTCCCTGGATCATCCTGTGCACCAGCCCCAGGCATCCTGTATCCTGTATGAACATAGACTGGCACTTCGTTTCTTATATGATAGTATACCTATTTCAATGCCATTCTCCCAAATCATCCCACCCTTTCCCTCTCCCTCAGAGTCCAAGAGTCCATTCTATACCTCTGTGTCTCTTTTGTTGTCTGACATACAGGGTCATCATTACTATCTTTCTAAATTCCATATATATGTGTCAGTATACTGTATTGGTGTTTTTCTTTCTGGCTTACTTCACTCTGTATAATCGGCTCCACTTTCATCCATCTCATTAGAACTGAGTCAAATTTATTCTTTTTAAGGGCTGAGTAATACTCCATTGTGTATATGTACCACAGCTTTCTTATCCATTCATCTGCTGATGGACATCTAGGTTGTTTCCATGTCCTGGCAATTATAAACAATGCTGCAATGAACATTTGGGTACATGTGTCTCTTTCAATTCTGGTTTCCTCAGTGTGTATGCCCAGCAGTGGGATTGCTGGGTCATAAGGCAGTTCTATTTGCAATTTTTTAAGGAATCTCCACACTGTTTTCCATAGTGGCTGTACGAGTTCGCATTCCCACCAGCAGTGTAAGAGGGTTCCCTTTTCTCCACATCCTCTCCAGCATTATTGCTTGTAGACTTTTGGATTGCAGCCATTCTGACTGGTGTGACATGGTGCCTCATTGTGGTCTTGATTTGCATTTCTCTGATAATGAGTGCTGTTGAGCATCTTTTCATGTGTTTGTTAGCCATCCGTATGTCTTCTTTGGAGAAATGCCTATTTAGTTCTTTGGCCCATTTTTTGATTGGATCATTTATTTTTCTGGAGTTGAGCTGCATAAGTTGCTCATATATCTTTGAGATTAGTTGTTTGTCAGTTGTTTCATTTGCTATTGTTTTCTCCCATTCAGAAGGCTGTCTTTTCACCTTACTTATAGTTTCCTTTGTTGTGCAGAAGCTTTTAATTTTAATTAGATCCCATTTGTTTATTTTTGCTTTTATTTCCATTATACTGGGTGGTGGATCATAGAGGATCCTGCTGTGATTTATGTCGGAGAGTGTTTTGCCTATATTCTCCTCTAGGAGTTTTATAGTTTCTGGTCTTACATTTAGATCTTTCATCCATTTTGAGTTTATTTTTGTGTATGGTGTTAGAAAGAGATCTTGTTTCATTCTTTTACAAGTGGTTGACCAGTTTTCCCAGCACCACCTGTTAAAGAGACTGTCTTTACTCCACTGTATATTCTTGCCTCCTTTGTCGAAGATAAGGTGTCCATAGGTGTGTGGGTTAATCTCAGGGCTTTCTATTTTGTTCCATTGATCTATATTTCTGTCTTTGTGCCAGTACCATACTGTCTTAATGACTGTGGCTTTGTAGTAGAGCCTGAAGTCAGGCAAGTTGATTTCTCCAGTTCCATTCTTCTTTCTCAAGATTGCTTTTGCTATTCAAGGTTTTTTGTATTTCCATACAAATCTTGAGATTATTTGATCTAGTTCTGTGAAAAATACTGCTGGTAGCTTGATGGGAATTGCATTGAATCTGTAGATTGCTTTGGTTAGTATACTCATTTTCACTATATTGACTCTTCCGATCCATGAACAAGGTATATTTCTCAATCTATTAGTGTCCTCTTTGATTTCTTTCATCAGTGTTTTATAGTTTTCGATATATAGGTCTTTAGTTTCTTTAGGTAGGTATATTCCTAAGTATTTTATTCTTTTTGTTGCACGGTGAATGGAATTGTTTCCTTAACTTCTTTTTCTACTTTCTCATTATTTGTGTATAGGAATGCAAGGAATTTATTTGTAAGGCCTCCCCAGACAGCCATTTTGGTTTTTTGCCTTTCTTATCCATGGGGATGGTCTTGATTCCTGTCTTCTGATCTAGGCCCTATCTATCAGATCTAGGCCCTTAAATCTGTTTCTCACTTCCACTGAACCGTAAACTTCCTGATGTTCAAGCTGGTTTTAGAAAAGGCAGAAGAACCAGAGATCAAATTACCAACATCCACGGGATCATCGAAAAAGCAAGAGAGTTCCAGAAAAACATCTATTTCTGCTTTGTTGACTGTGCCAAAGCCTTTGATTGTGTGGATCACAATAAACTGGAAAATTCTGAAAGAGATGGGAATACCAGACCACCTGACCTGCCTCTTGAGAAATCTGTATGCAGGTCAGGAAGCAAGAGTTAGAACTGGACATGGAACAACAGACTGGTTCCAAATAGGAAAAGGAGTATGTCAAGGAGTATGTCACCCTGCTTATTTATTTTCTGTGCAGAGTACATCATAAGAAATGCTGGACTGGAAGAAATACAAGCTGGAACCAAGATTGCCAGGAGACATATCAATAACCTCAGATATGCAGATGACATCACCCTTATGGCAGAAAGTGAAGAGGAACTAAAAAGACTCTTGATGAAAGTGAAAGTGGAGAGTGAAGAAGTTGGCTTAAAACTCAACATTCAGAAAACGAAGATCATGGCATTCAGTCCCATCACTTCATGGGAAATAGATGGGGAAACAGTGTTAGACTTTATTTTTGGGGGCTCCAAAATCACTGCAGATGGTAACTGCAGCCATGAAATTAAAAGACACTTACTCCTTGGAAGAAAAGTTATGACCAACCTAGATAGTATATTCAAAAGCAGAGACATTACTTTGCCAACTAAGGTCCTTCTAGTCAAGGCTATGGTTTTCCCTGTGGTCATGTATGGATGTGAGATTTGGACTATGAAGAAGGCTGAGCACTGAAGAATTGATGCTTTTGAACTGTGGTGTTGGAGAGGACTCTTGAGAGTCCCTTGGACTGCAAGGAGATCCAACCAGTCCATTCTGAAGGAGATCAGCCCTGGGATTTCTTTGGAAGGAACGATGCTAAAGCTGAAACTCCAGTACTTTGGCCACCTCATGCAAAGAGTTGACTCACTGGAAAAGACTCTGATGCTGGGAGGGATTGGGGGCAGAAGGAGAAGGGGACAACAGAGGATAAGATGGCTGGATGGCATCACTGACTGGATGGACGTGAGTCTGAGTGACCTCCGGGAGCTGGTGATGGACAGGAAGGCCTGGCGTGCTGCGATTCATGGAGTCACAAAGAGTCGGACACGACTGAACTACTGAACTGAACTGATGTGCCTATTGACCGTGGGGTATATTATTGTATTAAGGACTCAAGGAATTTATGTTAGTAATGATAACACTGATTTTTCCAGAGGAAGTCATGTTCATTCATCACCCCCAAGTAGAGAAAGCATAGTGAAGTATCTCTCAGAAAAATTTCTAGGAAAAATTAAAATTGAAATTTTTGGTGTTTAAGAAAATTCATCTTTCTGGAACCCTTAATCACAAGTGATAGGAGGAAAGTTCCTAAAAATTGTTGCAGTGCTTATCTTAGCCTGGAAGAATGAATGGTTGGAATCATACTAAATATGTTTAGATTTGGAGCCTGAATGTAATTAATTTATAATATATAGTTTAAAATAAGAGAGAATTTCGCATCCATCTGTACAAAAAAATACTTTTGCTTTTAGTGTTATTAAGCTAATCTACATTCAACAGGATGACTTGCTCAATGAAAAGTGGCTTCCCCTGCCCTCACTTCTAATGAGTTAGCTATAGAATACAGTTGCCAGGTTTAGCATACAAAAGTACTTGATGCCCAGTTAAAACTGAATTTCTCTGAAATTGTCTGCAAGGTACACTTCACTGGGTATCATGTGGTTTTTACCTGGTAACTCTACATATAGAATATAATATGGGTTAAAAAAAAAAAAGAACCATAGGAAAGTGAGTCTCCAAGTTCACAGGCCATCTGGGAAAGATGGACAACTAAGTGGTCAAACCTTTTAACACAGAGGAAATAGATTCTAAAATTGCTAAGCCCTGGTTACCAGCTAAGGCTAGGCAGAAATCTTTTCAGGTGATACCCTAAAGCCAAAATTCCCTCTGTCACTTCCTCTGTCATTTCTTTGCCAGAGATCCAGCATGGCCAAGCTGGGATCCTGAAGGAATTACTACCCAGCTCCACTTTCCCTTGACAGCCAACTTGGGAAAAGGTATTTAATTCTGAAAAATCCCTATCCTGGGTCCTCAGGTGGGGACAAGATGCTGTTTTCTTCCTTATTACAATATATATCCTTCTGCTTTGAAAGATTGGGTGTGTGGCCACTTAGTTTATCTAAATAGGTGCATGGAGTTGAGTGGAGACAGCTAGATATTCCTGTGAGCTTGGGTATAGGCTATTTAAACTGAGTAAAATACCCTAGAGAATCCAAAGCCACAGTGTCTAGAGTCTATGTGAAAACAAGTGATGATGGTAGGTCCCTATAACACCCCAAACACCAGGATTCATGCCTAAAACTAGGCACT
Organism: Nanger dama; assembly: GCA_917880005.1. Taxonomy (NCBI): domain Eukaryota; kingdom Metazoa; phylum Chordata; class Mammalia; order Artiodactyla; family Bovidae; genus Nanger; species Nanger dama. The sequence goes on from CAKJTW010000015.1 coordinate 38,391,202, forward strand.
TGGATAGAATAGTATTCTTGGGCAAATTACCTCTTGTGCCTCAGAATCCTTATCTGTAAAATGGGTATAACAATGGCATTTGCTTCATAAAGTTGTCATGAAGGTTTAAAGCAGTCATAGAATAGCACAAGTCCATAACTGGCTTTCACTAAATGCCACTTGTCTTCACAAGATGATTTTCCTCTTATTCTCTGTTCAACCTGGAGATTTTCCTAGTAAGGAGGCCAAAGCCAAAGCTTCTTTCTTAAAGCAACTAAGTTATTTGTAGTATTGTCCTCACTGATATGTTTTTTATTCTCATGGCCTGAGATATTTAGTAGCTTCAGAAGCATCTTCACAATGATTTAGGTTTTTCAAATATTTGGAAAAAACTCAGAGATTTATAATTCAGAGTCCTGAGTCAATAATGATTGGGTCTCACCTTCAAGCTGGAAGGACCCCCAGTCCAGAAGAGAGTTGTCAAATGAGTCGTCAAACTAGAATTAGGAGGAGAATTGCCTGATGAAAGGTTTCTGGCTTGGACTCCCCTGGACTGCCAGATGACTGAGATGCACAGGCTGTATAGTAGTCAAAGGTGACTGTCTTTGGGTTGACAGTGGACCTCTACTTTCCACAGTGCCTCACTCTCGGTACGCCCACCTCCCCACTGAGGAGCTGAGAAGGCTGAATTAACTCGGCCTGCGTCGCCTCTGTCATATCCTGAAGAAGATGGGACAGTTTTACATACTGCTGCTTAAAGCAGGCCATTTAGGAAGGGCCCTTATGAAGTATCTATTCTTACTCTGTATTTAGTTGGCACTCTTTGGGTTGAAGAAATAATACATACATAGAGTGACCTTTATTCATTTCCTATTCCTGAAAAGCCTTTCACTAAACATTTCCTAGCATTTTTTACAAACCGAATGAGTTTTTACAAAGCTGAATGAATTAATGGAGCTCCCACTCTCTGTTTCTTTCCCTCCCATTTTCTCATTATTCCGTAGTCATAGTTCCAAAATTGAGACTTCAGCATTGGAACTCCTCTTTGATGCGGAAGGTCAGGCCCTCACCCGTAGTTTCCAGCGCTCCATTATTCATTTGGATTGGCAGTTCTCTTAATTAACACCTTGTCTGTATTTACTGCAAAGGTTCAGAGTTTGGAGCTAAAGCCAAGAATATTTAATGCGAATTTGCCACATTCAAAACAGAAATTATTTCATCTGAGACATCAGCCCAATAATGTCTTGAAAATGCACTGTAAACTTACATTTTCTGATTATTAATTATTGATCATACATATTATACATATATATAGGCAGAATGAGTTTTATCATTTCTCATTTCTAGTAATTTAGATGGAAAAAAAAGGCAAATAAACTAACACATTCTCTATTGCTAAAATGAGGCGCTACAAAGGTCAAGTGGATACTAATATTGTTTATAGTTATAAGCTCCCTCAATGAATATTCATCAGAGCAGAAATTGCATTGACGTATTATTTCAATTTTAAAGGATACCACTGAGTAATTATATTATAAGCATAGGTGGTTTTTCTGAATAACACATTGTTTAAAAGAGATGCAAATAGCAGCCAGGGAGGAAACAATTGGAGAAGCATTTTCTTCTTTGCTGTTGGATTCTGCCCTTGGGATAGCCACACTTCAGTACAGCCTCTTCAACTCTAGTATTCATGACATGCTGCTGGTCTCACAGGCATTAGGATTTTAATTGCTGTCTGATCCTCCTAACTAGCTTGACTGATTTGTGGGGGCCAGAACAACATTAGGAACCTGACAAGGTTACTAGCAAGCTGACATTTTCTTTTTTTGTTTATCGTCTATTAATTACTGTTAACTACCATGTTACAACAATCTATTTCAAGAAAGTAGAATTACCATTAGTACACTCTGCCTGTAAACACAATTTTTGTTTTCTTTTGTATTTTTTTCTTGACCCATATTTAGAGTCGGACACGACTGAAGTGACTTAGCAGCAGTAGCAGCAGCATATTTAACAAACATATTTTGAAATCCAATGACAAGAATGTAGCATTTGAGGACATTGTAGACAGTGAAGGCAGTGGGCCCCCACTCCAGTGCTCTTGCCTGGAAAATCCCATGCATGGAGGAGCCTGGTGGGCTGCAGTCCATGGGGCCGCTAAGAGTCAGAGGCAACTGAGCGACTTCCCTTTCACTTTTCACTTTCATGCACTGGAGAAGGAAATAGCAACCCAATCCAGTGTTCTTGCCTGGAGAATCCCAGGGACGGGGGAGCCTGGTGGGCTGCTGTCTATGGGGTTGCACACAGTCGGACGCGACTGAAGCAACTTAGCAGCAGCAGCAGCAGCAGCAAACATTGTAGAAGAAAAGTATTTCTGGTTTGCAAAAATACTGGTAATGCTGAGTCAAAACAAAATGATGAAAGTGTTACAGAATGGGCTTTGCTTGGTTCTGTTTACAAGAATAGAAACGTTTTTGTAAGTGATTCAAAGTGTGCTGTGTTTACAAACATTGAAATAGATGAGAGTGTCATCCTCATTCCTTCTCAGAAATAAGGAAAAGTCTTTTATGATTAAGTCTTCTTACTGATTCATGATTTTACTGAATCAGAAATTGATTTCTACTCTATAATTACCTGAGATAGTTGTCACAGATTCTCTTTAACTGGAAAAAAAAGGAGCAAATTAACCATGTTTTACTTCACTAATAAGAAGAATAAAAATATGATGATTGAACAATATGATAATCTGAAAAGTTAGCCTGGTTTTTGAGGTTGTTATGAATTGTTAACTTTTCATATGATGACAGATATTTCTGGTTCCTTGTGGGAGATTAAGTATCTAGACACACAATACCCAGTCAGATATTAAAACTCTGACCCATAACCTTCAGAGGCTAGTCCAGCAAGACAGACCACAACCTGCTAGCCACCAGCCCCAAATGATCAGGACTTGTTGAAAAACAGAGCTTTCTTAATTTTTACTCCGGATTCCAAAGGGATAAAGTCAATGAAATGTCACCAATAGGATAAAGCCAAATATGTGACCCTAACAAATCTCATAGGAGGTCCCCCCTTCTAGTTGCCTGGCCCCCAGCCTCTCCACATCAATTGTCTTCTTTCAGGGCCTATCTGGAGCCCTGCTTTTTCCACTATAAAGCTGTCCCACTTCGCTGCCAGTCTTTGAGTTTCTGTCAAATGCAAATTATGATGGCTGACTCTCTTGCTGTAGCAGGTTCTGAATAAATAGCCCTTAATGGTTCTTGCTTGAATGGTCTTCATTTATTTCCATATGTAGGAATAGACTACATTTTCCTAAGCCATATTGTTTAAGTGCATGACTCTTTTTTATCAATATATTCTTATATGACTCTGGACAACCTCCATAAATCAACTGGACAGTCTTAAAAAAAAGGATCCCATTTTTTCCATAATTTTCCAAATATGAGAGTGATATTTTACCCCAAAGTAATTAAGACTCATATTTTTAAAAGAGTACCTCTAATTTACTGGGTAAGATATATTAAATAACATTCTAAAATAGAGCCAAGGAGTTATATTACTTACATCTAAAAGAAGAATAGGATTAAAAATAACTTTTCTATCATACCTTGTAATAAACTATAATGGAAAAGAATATGAAAAAGAATACATACGTTCTATATAATATATATAAGAATATATATATAAATGAATCACTCTGCTATACACCAGAAACGAACACAACATTGTAAATCAACTATACTTCAATAAAAGAATTAATTACATTAATAAATAATTTTTTCACAGAAGTTTATCAAAGGTAGCACCCCATTCTGTACAGTGAGACATATTCGGCAGCGAGGCTTTTATGAGCTTCATAGCTTTCTTAATCAGGATGAGAGTACCAAGATCAATGTTTAGGTCTAGTTTTAAACCATATGTTGTTGCTTGTTGATGTTTTTTAATCACTAAGTCATGGCTTACTCGTTGTGGCCCCATGGAGAGTAGCACTTCAGGCTCTTCTGTCTATGGGATTTTCCAGGCAAAAATACTGGAGTGGGTTGCCATTTCCTTCTCCAGGGGATCCTCTCAACCAAGGGATTGAACTTGCAACTCCTGCGTCAGTACAGATTCTTTACCGCTGAGCCACCAGGGAAGCAATTACAGCCACACTGCACCCAAAACTAAAGATCATAAAACTAACATTATAGAAATCTACCAAAGAAGGCCACAGAGGTCAAAGGTGAAGCCATCTATTAGCTTCAGAAATTCTATGTTTCTACTCAGTTCTTATTTAAAGAAACCATCAAGTATATTAGCATAGAATAGTGGAGTCCAGAAATATACCTAATTCCTGTTTCACCCATTCATGCTGTAAACATGTTCTGGGAACACCAACATTCTCTTAGCACAATACAAACTAGGATTCATTGCCATCAAATATACTATAAAATTTCCAGTTGATTTTCCAACTGAATTGCCACAGAATTATTTCTTGATTTAAGATATTTTAGTTTAATATATTTTTTTGTATTTGATTTTTATATTTGTAGGAAAGCAAATGCTTAAAATATGTTCAGTACTATATTTAAGAATTAACTCAAAGTACTGAAAAAATTTCAGTTTAATAAAGTTATTTCTTTCTTTAAAAAGACCCAAAAGTATACAGCCAATCCCATCTGCTCCCGACAAATGTTTGTATAAGGTATCGATGTTAATTTTCTGAATTTTTTAGTAAACATATACATTAGAACATTTTGTCCATCATTATAGTGGACTCAAAATTAAGGTCATTCTGGAACTATCAGAAGGTTAAGGGAAGAATAAATCTCCAGTGTGCTACTGGAGAAGAGCAGAGAAAGAGCTCCAGAAGAAATAAAGAGATGGAGCCATAGCAAAAACAATGCTCAGTTGTGGATGTGACTGGTGATGGAAGTAAAGTCCGATGCTGTAAAAAACAATATTACATAGGAACCCAGAATGTTAGGTCCATGAATCAAGGTAAATTGGAAAATTCTTAAAGAGATAGGAATACCAGACCACCTTACCTGCCTCCTGTGAAATCTGTATGCAGATCAGGAAGCAACAGTTAAAACTGTACATGGAACACTAGACTGCTTCCAGATTGGGAAAGGAGTATGTCAAGGCTGCATGTTGTCACCCTGCTTATTTAACTTCTATCCAAAGTACATCATGCAAAATGCCAGCTGGATGAAGCACAAGCTGGAATCAAGACTGCCAGGAGAAATATCAGTAACCTCAGATATGCAGATGACATCACCCTTATGGTAAAAGTGAAGAGGAGGTGAAGAGTCTCTCAATGAAGGTAAAAGAGAAGAGTGAAAAGCTGGCTTAAAATTCAACGTTCAAAAATTGAAGATCATGGCATCTGGTCCCATCAGTTCATGCAAAATAGATGGGGAAACAATGGAAACAGTGACAGACTATTTTCTTGGGCTTCAAAATCACTACAGAAGGTGACTTCAGCCATGAAATCAAAAGATGCTTGCTTCTTGGAAGAGAAGCTATGACAAACCTAGACAGCATATTAAAAAGCAAAGACATTACTTTGCCAACAAATGTCCGTCTAGTCAAAGCTATGATTTTTCCAGTAGTCATGTATAGATATGAGAGTTGGACCATAAAGAAAGCTAAGCACCAAAGAATTGAAGATTTTGAACTGTGGTGTTGAAGAAGACTCTGGAGAGTCCCTTGACAGGAAGGAGATCAAACCAGTCAATCCTAAAGGAAATCAGTCCTGGATATTCATTGGAAGGATTGATGTTGAAGCTGAAGCTCCAGTACTTTGGCCACCTGATGCAAAGAGCCAAATCATTGGAAAAGACCCTGATTCTGGGAAAGATTAAAGGCAGGAGGAGAAGGGGATGACAGAGGACGAGATGGTTTGATGGCATCACCAACTCAATGGACACGAGTCTGAGCAAGTTCTGGGAGATGGTGAAGGACAGGGGAGCCTGCCTTGCTGCAGTCCATGGGGTTGCAAAGAGTAAGACACAACTGAGCACCTGAATAACAATAGCAATTTAATTCCATTCCAACGTTATATTATTGAAGCACGGAGAATGCAATGGCACCCCATTCCAGTACTCTTGCCTGGAAAATCTCATGGATGGAGGAGCCTGGTGGGCTGCAGTCCATGGGGTCGCTAAGAGTCATACACGACTGAGTGACTTCATTTCACTTTTCACTTTTCACTTTCATACATTGGAGAAGGAAATGGCAACCCACTCCAACGTTCTTGCCTGGAGAAACCCAGGGACAGGGGAGCCATGTGGGGTGCCGTCTATGGGGTCACACAGAGTTGGACACGACTGTAGCAACTTAGCAGCAGCAGCAGCAGCATAGTTCATTTACAGTGTTGTGTTATTAATAGTTTCAGGTGTACAGGATAGTGATTCAGTATATTTGCAGATTATAATTCCATTATAGGTTATTATATGATAATGGGTAGAATTCCTTTTGCTGTACCGTGTATCCTTTTTGCTTATCTATTTTATATATAGTAATTTGTATCTCTTAATTCCATACCCCTGATTTCTTCCTCTCCCCTTCCTTCTCCTGTTTGGTAATTACAAGTTTGTTTTCTATATCTGTGAGTCTCTTTCTTTTTGCATATACTTTGATTTGTATTATTTTTTTACTTCTACATATAAGTGATATATATAATATAGTACTTTTCTTTGCCTGACATGTCACCAAGCATAATATTCTCTAGGTCCATCCACTTTGCTGCAAATGGCAGTATTTTATTCTTTCTATGTCTGAGTACTATCCCATTGTATGCCACATCTTCTGAACTCAGTTGTCTGTTGATGGACATGTGGATTGCTTCTGTGTCTTGGCTATTGTAAATAATGCTTCTAGAAAATAAGTACATTATCTTTTTTATTTAATTAGAGTTTTCTTTTTTTTCCCCCAGAAATATATCCAGGAGTGGAATTGCTGGATCATATGGTCTTTCTATTATTAATTTTTAGGAAACTTTCATACTGTTTCCACAGTGGTTTCACCAGTTTCCATCCCCACCAATGGTGTACAAAGTTCCCTTTTCTCCGCGTCCTCTTCATCATTTGTCATTTGTAAGCTTTTGAATAAGAGCCATTCTCACAGCTGTGAGGTGATACCTCATGTAGCTTAGATTTGTGTTTCTTTAATAATTAATGGCGTTGAGTATATTTTCATGAGCCTGTTAGCCACCTGTATGTCTTCTCTGGTAAAATGACCAAGTTTTCTACTCAGCTTTGCTTGGATTTTTGGATATCGAATTGTATGAGCTATTAATAAAAGCAAAATCTTTTAGTTTAATTAGGCTCCATTTGTTTATGTTCGCTTTTATTTCTTTTGCCTTAGGAGACCAATTCAAGAAAATACTTCTAAAATTTAAATCAAAAAGTGTTCTTATATTCTCTTCCAGGAGTTTTATGGTTTCAGGTTTTACATTTGTCTTTAAACCATTTTGAGTTTATTTGTGTATATAGTGTGAGGGAATGCTCTAATTTCATTGTTTTATATTTGGCTATCTGATTTCCCCAGCACCACTTATTGGAGAGATATCTTTTCTCCATTATATATTCTTATCTTCTTTGTAGTAGTGACCATCAGTGGGGGGGTGGGTTATTTCTAGGCTCTCTATTCTGTTCCATTAATTTACATGTCTCTTTTTGTACCAGTACCATACTATTTTGATTACTGTGGCTTTGTACTAAAGTCTGGAAGAGTTACACCTCTGGCTGTGTTCTTTTTCTAAGAACTGCTTTGGCAATTTGGCATATTTTGTGCTTTCATATGAGTTTTAGGATGGTTTGTTCTAGTTCTGTGAAAAACATCATGAATATTTTAATAGGGATTGCATTAAATCTGTATACTAATTTTGGGATTATGGTCAGATGAGTGAAAGGCAAGGGAGGAAAGGAAAGATATACCCATTGGAATGCAGAGTTCCAAAGAATAACAAGGAGAGGTAAGAAAGCCTTTCTCAGTGATCAGTGCAAAGAAATAGAGGAAAACAACAGAATGGGAAAGGGTAGACATCCCTTCAAGGAAATTAGTGAAACCAAGGGAACATTTCATGCAAAGATGGGCACAATAAAGGACAGAAATGGTATGGACCTAACAGAAGCAGAAGAGATTAAGAAGATGTGGCAAGAATACACAGAAGAACTGTACAAAGAAGATCTTCATGACCCAGATGATCACGATGGTGTGATCAATCACCTAGAGCCAGACATCTTGGAATGTGAAGTCAAGTGGAGCTTAGGAAGTATCACTACAAACAAAGCTAGTGGAGGTAATGGAATTCTAGTTGAGCTATTTCAAACCTTGAAAGATGATGCTATGAAAGTGCTACACTCAATATGCCAGCAAATTTGGAAAACTCAGCAGTGGCCACAGGACTGGAAAAGTCAGTTTTCATTCCAGTCCCAAAGAAAGGCAATGCCAAAGAATGCTCAAACCACTGCACATTTGCACTCATCTCACACACTAATAAAGTAATGCTCAAAATTCTCCAAGCCAGGCTTCACAGTATGTGAATCGTGAACTTCTGGATGTTCAAGCTGGATTTAGAAAGGGCAGAGGAACCAGAGATCAAATTGCCAACATCCACTGAATCATAGAAAAAGCAAGAAAGTTCCAGAAAAACATCTACTTCTGCATTATTGACCATGCCAAAACCTTTGACTGTGTGGATCACAACCAACCGGAAAATTCTTAAAGATGTGGGAATACCAGACCACTTTACCTACCTCCTGAGAAATCTGTATGCAGATCAAGAAGCAACAGTTAGAACTGGCCATGCAACAACAGACTGGTTCCAAATCAGGAAAGGAGTACATCAAGGCTGTATATTGTCACCCTGCTTATTTAACTTCTATGCAGAGTACACCATGAGAAACACTGGACTGGATGAAGCACAAGCTGGAATCAAGTTTGCCTGGAGAAATATCAATAACCTCAAGTATGCACATGACCCTCACCATTATGGCATAAAGCAAAGAAGAACTAAAGAGTCTCTTGATGAAAGGTAAAGAGGAGAGTGAAAAAGTTGGCTTAAAATTCAACATTCAGAAAACAAAGATGATGGCATGCCTTCACGGGAAATAGATGGGGAAACAATGGAAACAGTGACAGATTTCATTTTGAGGGGCTCCAAATTCACTGCAGATGGTGACTGCAGCCATGAAATTAAAAGACACTTGCCCCTTGGAAGAAAAGCTATGACCAACCTTGACAGCATATTAAAAAGCAGAGACATTACTTTGCCAACAAAGGCCCATCTAGTCAAAGCTGTGGTTTTTCCAGTAGTCATGTATGGATGTGAGAGTTGGACCATAAAGAAAGCTGAGTTACAAAGAATTGATTCTTTGAAATGTGGTGTTGGAGAAGACTCTTGAGAGTCCCCTGGACTGCAAAGATATCCAACCAGTCCATCCTAAAGGAAATCTGTCCTGAATATTCATTGGAAGGACTGATGCTGAAGCTGAAGCTCCCAATACTTTGGCCACCTGATGCGAAGAATTGACTCATTTGAAAAGACCTTGATTCTGGGAAAGACTGAAGGCAGGAGGAGAAGGGGATGACAGAGGACGGATGGTTGGATGGCTTCACTGACTTGATGGACATGAGTCTGAGCAAGCTTCAGGAGTTGGTGATGGACAGGGAGGCCTGGTGTGCTGCAGTCTATGTGGTTCACAAAGAATCGGACACGACTGAGGTACTGAACTGAACTGAATTTTGGGGTTATGGCCATTTTAATAATATTAATTCTTCCAGTCCAAGAGCAGAGCATATCCTTCCATTTCTTGGAATCATCTTCAATTTTCTTTAGCAGTGTTTTATGGTTTTCAGAATATGTGTACGTTTTTCTCTTCACTGGTTAAGTTTATTTCTAAGGATTTTTTAATGTGACCTCAAACAGGATTCCTTTTCTACTTTCATAACGATAGCTACTCTTCTTGCTTCTATTTTACATAGTATTGAAAGTTCTAGCCACAGCAGTCAGATAAGAAAATTGAGCCCAAATTGAAAGGGAAGAGATAAAGCTGTCACTATTTGCAGATGATTTGATAAACACTGTGTAGAGAACATTATATCTACTACTGTGGCAGGAATTCCTCAGAAGAAATGGAGTAGCCATCATGGTCAACAAAAGAGTCTAAAATGCAGTACTTGGACGCAGTCTCAAAAATGATAGAATGATCTCTGTTCATCTCCAAGGCAAACCATTCAATATCATGATAATCCAAGTCTATGCCCCAACCAGTAATGCTGAAGAAGCTGAAGTTGAACGGTTCTATGAAGACCTACAAGACCTTTTAGAACTAACACCCAAAAAAGATTTCCTTTTCATTCTAGGGTGCCGGCAGCCAGTGTGAGGAACTCCACCCATGGCAAAGGTCATGAGGAAGGAGGCTTCAGCATACACAAGGCGGGATCGAGACTCAGGAAACCACCTGTTTCTGAGCATCTACCCCCAAAACCAGAGTCTGCATACTTTACTGTTTTATGCTCTCACCTACACCTCTGACTTTACGGGGGCTCTCCCCCATCACCATTTCTCTCAGAGAAGGAGTTAACTTGCAGCTCCATTTAATAAAAATTCTTGGGCATGACCAGAGTGTTTCAACTTACAAACTCCTCTGAAGGTTCTCTAGCATATCTAAACAGGTTCGTCTGGCCACATGTGATTGTTTACAGCCTCCCAACCATGAGAGGCATGAGATGCTTTAAAATTTTCTAAATACAAACTCTTTTGAGAAGTTGGAAAATTATTAATATAGTATAGTGGGTTGATTAGAAATTATATTGGTGAAGGGTTTTCATTTTTGAGCCAATATTTGCTGCTAAATCTCCATATTCCCTGCCCTTATAATGAATATAACTAGCATATAGGAGAAATAAGCATTAACCTTTAAGATTAATCATGTTAACCTTAGGCTAAGTAAATTCCTTTCTTGATTGTAACACACTACACCCTCACCCTATGGGAATGCAACTTTATTTGGAGGGTGGCGTTTGATTTAAGAAAAATTCATCCCTGGAAAAATAAGTTTTCTGGTTGACTGATTGTTATCAGAAAGGGCCATAAAATGTCAGGAGGCCTCATGGTCAGAAGATGATGTAAAACCTATAAGACCTTTGTATACATTTATATGAAGCACTTGATTTTGACAAGGGTCAGGTCTGCTGACCCCACATGACTCTGTATTCATCCCTATGTATAACAAAAAGTATATGAGCAAACCTGAAAATGAAGAAATCAGATCAGTTTCTGGAAAGACTGATTCCCCCATGTCATTTCTGTCTTGCTCCCTATTTTTCTGGCTGAATTCCCATCTAGAGCGTGGGTACTTACCATGTCTACTTACTTGCCCTGGCTTCTAAGATTCGTAAAAGAGGGAGCCCAAGGCGAGGCACCCTCCGATATTCAAAAGGGCACCAGTGGCCCAACGTAGATGGTGCGATTTCCTTGTCTTGGAGTTGTACTGGTATCCCACGTAAACCAAGTTATTCAGCATATTTTTCTCCACTAATTTTCTTACTACACTATTTCTTTCTAATTTCTCTATATATCTGTAATTAAATAAGTTTTTCCTAGGATGCTGATTCCGTCTCCCTTTCAAATTACCCTGGATCCACCAGGGCTGGACCCTGGCACTAGGGGACTGGAATGCAAAAGTAGGAAGTCAAGAAACACCTGGAGTAACAGGAAAATTTGGCCTTGGAATGTGGAATGAAGCAGGGCAAAGATTAATAGAGTTTTGCCAAGAAAATGCACTGGTCATAGCAAACATCCTCTTCCAACAACACAAGAGAAGACTCACACATGGACATCACCAGCTGGTCAACACTTAAATCAGACTGATTATATTCTTTGCAGCCAATGATGGAGAAGCTCTATACAGTCAACAAAAACAAGACCAGGAGCTAACTGTGGCTCAGATCATGAACTCCTTATTACCAAATTCAGACTCAAATTGAAGAAAGTAGGGAAAACCACTAGACCATTCAGGTATGACCTAAATCAAATCCCTTATAATTATACAGTGGAAGTGAGAAATAGATTTAAGGGCCTAGATCTGATAGATAGAGTGCCTGATGAACTATGGAATGAGGTTCGTGACATTGTACAGGAAACAGAGATCAAGACCATCCCTATGGAAAAGAAAAGCAAAAGAGCAAAATGGCTGTCTGGGGAGGCCTTACAAATAGCTGTGAAAGAAGAGAGGCGAAAAGCAAAGGAGAAAAGGAAAGATATAAGCATCTGAATGCAGAGTTCCAAAGAATAGCAGGAAGAGATAAGAAAGCCTTTTTCGGAGATCAATGCAAAGAAAGAGAGAAAAAGAACAGAATGGGAAAGATAGAGATCTCTTCAAGAAAATTAGGGATACCAAGGAAACATTTCATGCAAAGATGAGCTCAATAAAGGACAGAAATGGTCTGGACCTAACAGAAGCAGAAGATATTAAGAAGAAGTGGCAAGAATATACAGAAGAACTGTACAAAAAGATCTTCACCACCCAGATAATCACGATGGTGTGATCAGTCAGCTGCTGATGCTGCTGCTGCTGCTGCTGCTAAGTCACTTCAGTCGTTGCCAACTCTGTATGACCCCATAGACGGCAGCCCACCAGACTTCCCTCCCCTGGGATTCTCCAGGCAAGAACACTGGAGTGGGTTGCCATTTCTTTCTCCAATGCATGAAAGTGAAAAGTAAAAGTGAAGTCACTTAGTCATGCCCAACTCTTAGCGACCCATGGACTGCAGCCTATAAGATACTCCTCTGTCTATGGATTTTCCAGGCAAGAGTACTGGAGTGGGGTGCCATTGCCTTCTCCATTAGAAAGCATCACTATGAACAAAGCTAGTGGAGGTGATGGCATTCGCGTTGAGCTATATCAAATCCTGAAAGATGATGCTGTGAAAGTGCTACATTTAACATGCCAACAAATTTGGAAAACTCAGCAGTGGCCACAGGACTAGAAAAGGTCTGTTTTCATTCCAATGCCAAAGAATGCTCAAACTACCACACAATTGCACTCATCTCACATGCTAGTAAAGTAATCCTCAAAATTCTCCAAGCCAGGCTTCAGCAATACATAAACTGTGAACTTCCAGACGTTCAAGCTGGTTTTAGAAAAGGCAGAGGAACCAGAGATCAAATTGCCAACATCTGCTGGATCATGGAAAAAGCAAGAGAGTTCCAGAAAAACATCTATTTCTGCTTTATTGATTATGCCAAAGCCTTTGGCTGTGTGGATCACAATAAACTGTGGAAAATTCTGAAAGAGATGGGAATACCAGACCACCTGACCTGCCTCTTGAGAAATCTGTATGCAGGTCAGGAAGCAAGAGTTAGAACTGGACATGGAACAACAGACTGGTTCCAAATAGGAAAAGCAGTACATCAAGGCTGTATATTGTCACCCTGCTTATTTAACTTCTATGCAGAGTACATCATGAGAAATGCTGGACTGGAAGAAACACAAGCTGGAATCAAGATTGCCAGGAGACATATCAATAACCTCAGATATGCAGATGACACCACCCTTCTGGCAGAAAGTGAAGAGGAACTAAAAAGCCTCTTTATGAAAGTGAAAGAAGAGAGTGAAAAAGTTGGCTTAAAGCTCAACATTCAGAAAACGAAGATCATGGCATCCAGTCCCATCACTTCATGGGAAATAGATGGGGACACAGTGGAAACAGTGTCAGACTTTATTTTAGGGGGCTCCAAAATCACTGCAGATAGTGACTGCAGCCATGAAATTAAAAGACACTTACTTCTTTGAAGAAAAGTTATGACCAGCCTAGATAGTATATTCAAAAGCAGAGACATTATTTTGCCGACTAAGGTCCGTCTAGTCAAAGCTATGGTTTTTCCTGTGGTCATGTATGGATGTGAGAGTGGGACTGTGAAGAAAGCTGAGAATTAATGCTTTTGAACTGTGGTGTTGGAGAAGACTCTTGAGAGTCCCTTGGACTGCAAGGCGATCCAACCAGTCCATTCTAAAGGAGATCAGCCCTGGGATTTCTTTGGAAGGACTGATGCTAAAGCTGAAACTCCAGTACTTTGGCCACCTCATGGGAAGAGTTGACTCACTGGAAAAGATTCTGATGCTGGGAGGGAGTGGGGGCAGGAGGAGAAGGGGACGACAGAGGATGAGATGGCTGGATGACGTGAATCTGGGTGAACTCCGGGAGTTGGTGATGGACAGGGAGGCCTGATGTGCTGTGATTCATGGGGTCGCAAAGAGTCGGACACGACTGAGTGACTGAACTGAACTGAACTGAACTGTGTAGAAAACACTTGGACTTCCTCAGTGGTTCAGCAGGTAAAGAATGTACCTGTAGTGCAGGAGACACTGGAGATGAGGGTTTGATCCCTGGGTTTTGATGAGCAACTAAGCACACACATAGAGAATCCTAAAGTTCTACCCAAAAGCTATTGGAACTAAGTGAATTCAGCAAGGTTGCAGGATATAAGATTGATATACAGAAATCTGTTGCATTCCATCCCAAATTTTACTCGTCTGTCTCATATTCCTTTCGAGCATTTCCTTCCCACTTCCATGAAGGTGTTACTTGGAGAATAACTAAAATGTCAATGGAACACTGTAGTTAACTAGTCTCAGACTTTTGTTTAACTCTGTTTCCTGATTTTATTTTAAAGTAATAAAAATGGAATAAAAGGTTTTACATAAGTTAATTTAGCTTTTATTAGCCTTCTTAGTCACATTCTGATGAATCCAGTTAAAAGTGTGGCTAAAAGCAAACAAAAGTTTCTCACATTATAGTGATCTCTTGGAACTGTGTGTTAAGGAAGAATTTGCATTATCTCCTATGCACCCTTTCTCTAAAAGCTTCTGGAAATGGGTTTTGATTCGTGTAAGGAGTTAGCCAAGCAAGATAAAAGTCATGGGATACAAATAACAGGAAATCCAACTAAAGAAAAGAAGCAAAGGAAACCCCCAGAATCTTGCTGAAGGAGACACCAGAATGGCTTCTGTGATCATGTCTAGAAAGGAACCTAGGAATCCCAGTGAGCAACTTTTCAGGAAAGGAAGAAAGAAGATTGATAGAAATCTGAAGCAACTAAAATCTTGAAGTATGGTTTAGACCAGAGATCAGCAAACTGCAGCATGAGGGTCAAATCTACAAGGACAGTATGGAGTAGTTGTGACTGCTGCTGATGCTGCAAAGTTGCTTCATCGTGTCCGACTCTGTGCAACCCCATGGATGGGAGCCTACCAGGCTCCCTGTCCCTCGGATTCTCTAGGCAAGAACACTGGAGTGACTTGCCATTTCTCCTCCAATGCATGAAAGTGAAAAGTGAAAGTGAAGAGACCACAAAGTCTAAAGGACTGAAAGTCTCAAAGATTTAAGGGTCTTTATAGAAAAACTTTGCCAAAAGGTTTTGGGTTGAATTGGCAATGAATTCATTAGGAAACTAAGAGAAAAAAGATAAAGAGTGACAGTTGATTCCAGAGAAAACAGTTGTATAGAAAAAGAAAATAATAGTTTCCTACGTTTGGATTGCATGTTGTACCTTTAATTATATAAATATTGAATATTAATCTAAGCAAAAATTACAGTACTTGAGGAGGGTAGCTAGGGCTAGGGGAGAAGGGAGAGCTTAATCCTTGTCATGCATAGTGAAAATTCAATAGAAAATGGCTAAATCTGAAAAATCAAGGAGTAACAATTTTAAAAAGCATGTTGTTTAAACACAGGATACAAAGTCAACTAAAGGAGGTAAAAGTGGTTTCTTCTGGGGAAGAGGAAAGAAAAAGAGTTGATAATGTTTTGTAAACAACCTAGTACAATCCTTGGCTCTTAAATTATGTGCATATATCATTTCAAAAAGTTAAAATTGAAAAAATAATTTGATCCTCGCATAGTATGAAAACCACTCATAAAACAACAGTCATTTCAGAAAGTTTTTAGCCCTGGTCAGTGTGCTATCCAGTGTGCTATCCATTCAATTCTTCCACTAGTCCTAAGAACAATGATCCAAAATGATTAATTCACATGATCTTTGCATCCTAATGACAAACTTATTATTACATAACAATAGTTAAGTCCCACTGATTCTGTGAGACGTTCAGTATAATAGATATTCTCAGAATCATTTCCCCAAGAAGTCTCAGATAATACTGGAAGTTATTTGTTTGTGTTGACATTATAAGCTAGTATTTCTGAACTTCTCTTCCCACCAAATGAAAAAGAAAGTCAGAAACACTCTAAGGTTATTATTGAGATAAAAGGTAAAATTGTTTCATGTTATATAACAAGAAATTTTAAAATACTGTATAAAAATGATACATACATTATAGACCAAGAAAGTACTTGCTGCAGCTATTCTTATTCTCTTCTGACATTTAACAAGTTCATACAGTATTCTACACAAGTAGACTGAATGCCAAGCTATAACCAAAGCGTTCTTGTTTTTCTGAAAAAATAGTTTATAAGTTAGAATGCTTTTTCCTGTAATTACTGCAGCTATTTTGCTTATACTTAGTACTTTTAGTTTTTACTTTGATAAGTTAATAATATGTATGCTATTAAGACTGCCTTCAAGGAAAAGGGAAGACATTCCTATGTATGAGCATGGATATTGCACAAAACCAAGCTTCTTTTTTGTTTGTGCATGTATAATTCAAACTACCAGTGTGTTTCATGTTCTCCAATTGTTCTAGCAATAATCTGGCCTTTTCATATTGCATCTGAGACTTGATTCATCAACTATGAGATCATTACTGTTTGGGTGCCTGCATTCTAGAATGTTAGAGTGATAGAATACAAAGACAATGAGTCTTGTGTTGAGAAACTTTTACAAGCACCAAGGAATGCATATAATATGAAAGAAGAGATGAGCTCATGCATAAAATGTATTAGTGTGAACTGAGGTATTGAAAATTGGTATGCCTTGATGTCAAATAAAGATCTTTATCTCCCTTGACTATGAATATAAGGACTACAGGATTGAATGATGTGGTTACAGTCATATGAAATCTAAATTTTTCAACTTTCAATACCTTTTGTTCAAAGTGACTACTATAATCAAAAGAAAACATAGACGAATCAGTGAGTGCTTTTTAAAGATGTATTTTGTATTGTTTTCAGTGGATTTTTTTGAACTGCACCTACATAATATCAGAACATCAGGATGAAAATTGAATTCAGTCAACCAGAAATTTTTGATTACATTACCAAAAATACAGATGGAAGGTAGCAAAATTAAATCCTAAAGCTTCACAGAAAACTTCTATGTTTTATTTTTTGTCGCTTCCCTGTCTACCTCCCTAGGCTCTCATTTAATATCACTCCACTGAATCTTTTTAACTTTGTACCCTCTCTTTCTTTGGAACTTCAAAGTTTTGGAGTGAGAGATTGCATTCCCTTTGTATTCCTTGAGAAAGTTGACAGAATTCTTGGTCTGCTTGTTTTTAGGCTATCTCTCTACTTCCCAAGATTGGTTTCACTTCTGAAATGTCTCCTCATATCTTTCCAGTCATAGGACACACCATTTTCTTCCTCCAACTCTAGATTAAAAAGGAAAACCACTTAAAATAATATAATTATTTAAACCAACCAGCACCCTTCTTTCAAACAGGGAGGTTTCATAACTCAACATATGAGTCACCTAACTTGCCCCTGACTTTGGAATTTCTACAATTTCAATTACTTCAACTGAATCACCTAATGTTGAACTTTATTCTCAATATCCTCCTTTCCTTGTTCCTTTCTCTTGACACCTTTGGTTTTTTGTCCCTTACTTTATTTATTTAATCATTTACTTCTTTAATCCCTGGTTCCTGTGTGGTCCTTGTTTCCTCACTGATCAAAATCTTTTTTTTTTTTAAGCTTTATTTGAAGTTACAATGCACTTAGTTTTATATGTATGTGTGTGTGTGTGTGTGTGTGTGTATATATATATATATATATATAATTTTGTTTATTTAGTTAGCTATTTTTGGCTGTGCTGTGTCTTTGTTGCTGCACCTTGGCCTTCTTTAGTTGCAGCAAGTGAGGCCACTCTCTAGTTGCAGTGTGAGGTTGTCTCGTTGTGGTTGCTTCTCTTTTTGTGGAGCACAGCTCTGGGGTGCACAGGCTTCAGTAGTTGTGACTTACAGGCTTAGTTGACCTGGGCCATTTGGAATCTTCCAGAACCAGCAGTGGAGCAGACATCCTCCGTATCAAAAGGAAAAGTCTTAACCACTGGACCATCAAGGAAGATCTGATCATCAGAATCCTTTGTTCATTAAATTGAATTATTTATTCAATACATATTGATTGACTTGCTTTGCTGAGTAAGGCACTGTGCCAAGTACAATGAGGAATTTAAAAATATAAAACATAGCTCCAAGGATCTCACACATAATAAAGACAAGGCTTATATACATAAGACTAAAACACATAAGAGAGATACAGAAAATGTGAGTTCTGAAATAAGAGGGAATACTGGAATAGGAGGAAGCTTAGGTCATAGATGAGAAAAAAATTTTCTAAGGAGAAAGTGAAGCTGGATAGGACTTGAAAATCCAAGATATGTGCAAGTTGGATGTGCATGGGGTAGCACAGGAAAGGAGAGCATTCCAAGGAGGAGACAACATGAATAGTATCAGGCACAGAAATCTAATAGGAAATTTTGTTTGATTAGACTTAGTTAGTTCAGTCGCTCATTCATGTCCTACTCATTGCGACCCCAATGAATCGCAGCACACCAGGCCTCCCTATTCATCACCATCTCCCAGAGTTCACTCAGACTCAAGTCCATCAAGTCCGTGATGCCATCCAGCTATCTCATCCTTGGTCGTCCCCTTCTCCTCCTGCCCCCAATCCCTCCCAGCATCAGAGTCTTTTCCAATGAGTCAACTCTTCTCATGAGGTGGCCAAAGTACTGGAGTTTCAGCTTTAGCATCATTCCTTCTAAAGAAATCCCAGGGTTGATCTCCTTCAGAATGGACTGGCTGGATCTCCTTGCAGTCCAAGGGACTCTCAGGAGTCTTCTCCAACACTACAGTTCAAAAGCATCAATTCTTCAGCACTCTGCCTTCTTCACAGTCCAACCCTCACATCCATACATGACCACAGGAAAAACCATAGCCTTGACTAGACGGACCTTAGTAATGTCTCTGCTTTTGAATATACTATATAGGTTGGTCATAATTTTTCTTCTAAGCTTAGTCTGAATGAAAAGAACAGATTGTTTGTTTGTTTTTTAAAGAGTAGCTCCTTCCATTTTATTAAAAACCATTTTGTTAAAGCCATTTTACTGGTTTAAAGAGTTAGTAAGAATGTTTATCCATGTAAGATTCAGGGACTTTTGTCATGTGAAATAAATGAATAGCAAGAACAGGTATATGACTAGCACTTGAGGACTTCTGTTTCCTCTGTGGGGAAGGTGACAAGGTCATCTACTAAGAGTGAGGGGATAGGTATACCATTAGGTGTCTGGGGACAAGATCATTATCACTTAATATAATTCTTGTAATAATAATGACTCATTAGATGATAGCTATTACTATAATATATACTATTGACCATTCATAATCAGACCATAGTTCTTAAAAGCATCTAATTCTTGCACAGGCTTCCCAGGTGGTGTCGTGGTGGTAAAGAATCTGCCTGCCAAGCAGGAGATATGGGTTTAATCCCTGGGTCAGGAAGATCCCCTGGAGAAGAAAATGGCAACCCATTCCAGTATTCTTGCCTGAGAAATCCCATGGACAGAGGAGCCTGACAGGTGATAGTCCATGGGGTCGCAAAGAGTAGGACTTAAATGAGCACACACACAGTTCTTGTTACAAAGTGTGATTTTAGTTTTCTCAACAAATTTTTCAAAAAATTTTCTTTTACAAGTCTAGAATTAAAAGACTCTTTCAATTGATTGATTATTAGATCTAAGGTTTTTGTACTAAAAATTGCACAATATAAGCAAATTTCCTTTGGAATTTTGTCTAGGCATGTCTTTGCCCAGGTGCTCTGCCAGTTAATTTTCTCGTATTTTATCTCAGTGACGATGAGAAAGGTGTGTGTGTGTGTGTGTGTGTGTGTGTGTGTGTTGTGTGATTTTTATTGTTGTTGTTGCCCCATATCTCTTTCCTTTTATTTTTCATTTTTTAAAAAAAATTATTTTTACTTTATTTTACTTTACAATACTCTATTGGTTTTGCCATACATTGACATGAATTAGCCATGGGTGTACATGAGTTACCAATTCTGAATCCCCCTCCCATCTCCCACCCCATATCATCTCTCTGGATCATCCCCGTGCACCAGCCCCACACATCCTGTATCCTGGTATCGAACATCGACTGGTGATTCATTTCTTACATGATAGTATACATGTTTCAGTGCCATTCTCCCACACCATCCCAGCCTCTCCCTCTCCCTCTCCCTCTCCCTCAGAGTCCAAAAGTCCATTCTATACATCTGTGTCTCTTTTGCTGTCTCACATACAGGGTTATCATTACCATCTTTCTAAATTCCATATATATGTGTTAGTATGCTGTATTGGTATTTTTCTTTCTGGCTTACTTCACTCTGTATAATCGGCTCCAGTTCATCATTAGAACTGATTCAAATGTATTCTTTTTAATGACTGAGTAATACTCCATTGTGTATATGTACCACAGCTTTCTTATCTATTCATCTGCTGATGGACATCTAGGTTGTTTCCATGTCCTGGCTATTATAAACAGTGCTGCAATGAACATTGGGGTACATGTGTTTCTTTCAATTCTGGTTTCCTCAGTGTGTATGCCCAGCAGTGGGATTGCTGGGTCATAAGGCAGTTCTATTTGCAATTTTTAAGGAATCTCCACACTGTTTTCCATAGTGTCTGTACTAGTTTGCATTCCCACCAACAGTGTAAGAGGGTTCCCTTTTCTCCACACCTTCTCCAGCATTTATTTCTTGTAGACTTTTGGATCACAGCCATTCTGACTGGTGTGAAATGGTATCTCATTGTGGTCTTGATTTGCATTTCTCTGATAGTAAGTGATGTTGAGCATCTTTTCATGTGTTTGTTAGCCATCTGTGTGTCTTCTTTGGAGAAATGTCTATTTAGTTCTTTGGCCCATTTTTTGATTAGATCATTTATTTTTCTGGAATTGAGCTGCATACGTTGCTTGTATATTTTTGAGATTAGTGGTTTGTCCATTGCTTCATTTGCTATTATTTTCTCCGATTCAGAAGGCTGTCTTTTCACCTTCCTTATAGTTTCCTTTGTTGTGCAGGAGCTTTTAATTTTAATTAGATCCCATTTGTTTATTTTTGCTTTCATTTCCAGTATTCTGGGAGGTGGATCATAGAGAATCCTGCTGTGATTTATGTCGGAGAGTGTTTTACCTATGTTCTCCTCTAGGAGTTATACAGTTTCTGGTCTTACATTTAGATCTTTAATTCATTTTGAGTTTCTTTTTGTGTATGGTGTTAGAAAGTGTTCTAGTTTCATTCTTTTTACAAGTGGTTGACCAGTTTTCCCAGCACCACTTGTTAAAGAGATTGTCTTTACTCCATTGTATATTCCTGCCTCCTTTGTCAAAAATAAGGTGTCCATAGGTGTGTGGATGTATCTCAGGGCTTTCTATTTTGTTCCATTGATCTATATTTTTGTCTTTGTGCCAGTACCATACTGTCTTGATGACTGTGGCTTTGTAGTGGAGCCTGAAGTCAGGCAAGTTGATTCCTCCAGTTCCATTCTTCTTTCTCAAGATTGCTTTGGCTATTCAAGGTTTTTTGTTCAGTTCAGTTCACTCAGTCGTGTCCGACTCTTTGGAACCCCATGAATCGCAGCACGCCAGGCCTCCCTGTCCATCACCATCTCCCGGAGTTCACTCAGACTCACATCCATCGAGTCCGTGATGCCATCCAGCCATGTCATCCTCGGTCGTCTCTTTCTCCTCCTGCCCCCAATCCCTCTCAGCATCAGAGTCTTTTCCAATGAGTCAACTCTCTGCATGAGGTGGCCAAAGTACTGGAGTTTCAGCTTTAGCATCAGTCCTTCCAAAGAAATCCCAGGGTTGATCTCCTTCAGAATGGACTGGTTGGATCTCCTTGCAGTCCAAGGGACTCTCAAGACTCTTCTCCAACACCACAGTTCAAAAGCATCAATTCTTTGGCACTCAGCCTTCTTCACAGTCCAACTCTCACATCCATAAATGACCACTGGAAAAACCATAGCCTTGACTAGATGGACCTTAGTCGGCAAAGTAATGTCTCTGCTTTTGAATATACTATCTAGGCTGGTCATAACTTTTCTTCCAAGGAGTAAGCGTCTTCTAATTTCATGGCTGCAGTCACCATCTGCAGTGATTTTGGAGCCCCCAAAAATAAAGTCTGACACTGTTTCCACTGTTTCCCCATCTATTTACCATGAAGTGATGGGACCAGATGCTATGATCGTTTTCTGAATGTTGAGCTTTAAGCCAACTTTTTCACTCTCCTCTTTCACTTTCATCAAGAGGCTTTTTAGCTCCTCTTCACTTTCTGCCATAAAGGTGGTGTCATCTGCATATCTGAGGTTATTGATATTTCTCCTGACAGTCTTGATTACAGCTTGTGTTTCTTCCAGTCCAGCATTTCTCATGATGTACTCTGCATAGAAGTTAAATAAGCAGGGTGACAATATACAGCCTTGACGTACTCCTTTTCCTATTTGGAACCTGTCTGTTGTTCCATGTCCATTTCTAACTGTTGCTTCCTGGCCTGCATACAGATTTCTCAAGAGGCAGGTTAGGTGGTCTGGTATTCCCATCTCTTTCAGAATTTCCCACAGTTTATTGTGGTCCACACAGTCAAAGGCTTTGGCATAGTCAATAAAGCAGAAATAGATGTTTTCCTGAAATTCTCTTGATTTTTCCATGATCCGGCGGATGTTGGCCATTTGATTTCTGGTTCCTCTGCCTTTTCTAAAAGTAGCTTGAACATCAGGGAGTTCACGGTTCACGTATTGCTGAAGCCTGGCTTGGAGAATTTTGAGCATTACTTTGTATTTCCATACAAATCTTGAAATTATTTGTTCTAGTTCTGTGAAAAATACCGCTGGTAGCTTGATAGGGATTGCATTGAATCTGTAGATTGCTTTGAGTAGTATACTTATTTTCACTATATTGATTCTCCATCTATTAGTGTCCTCTTTGATTTCTTTCATCAGTGTTTTATAGTTTTCTATATATAGGTCTTTAGTTTCTTTAGGTAGATATATTCCTAAGTATTTTATTCTTTTCGTTGCAATGGTGAGTGGAATTGTTTCCTTAATTTCTTTTCCTACTTTCTCATTATTAGTGTATAGGAATGCAAGGGATTTCTGTGTGTTGATTTTATATCCTGAAACTTTACTATATTCATTGATTAGCTCTACTAATTTTCTGGCAGAGTCTTTAGGGTTTTTTATGTAGAGGATCATGTCACCTGCAAACAGTGAGAGTTTTACTTCCTCTTTTCCAATTTGGATTCCTTTTATTTATTTTTCTGCTCTGACTGCTGTGGCCAAACTTCCAAAACTATGTTGAATAGTAGTGGTGTGAGAGAAAGTGGGCACCCTTGTCTTGTTCCTGACTTTAGGGGAAATGCTTTCAAGTTTTCACCATTGAGGATTATGTTAGCTTTGGGTTTGTCATATATAGCTTTTATTATGTTGAGGTATGTTCCTTCTATTCCTGCTTTCTGGAGAGTTTTTATCATAAATGAATGTTGGATTTTGTCAAAGCCCTTCTCTGCATCTATTGAGATAATCATATGGCTTTTATTTTTTCAATTTGATAATGTGGTGAATTACATTGATTGATTTGCAGATATTGAAGAATCCTTGCATCCTTGGGATAAAGCCCACTTGGTCATGGTATATGATCTTTTAAATGTGTTGTTGGATTCTGATTGCTAGAATTTTGTTGAGGATTTTTACATCTATGTTCATCAGTGATATTGGCCTGTAGTTTTCTTTTTGGTGGCGTCTTTGTCAGCTTTTGGTATTAGAGTGATGATGGCCTCGTAGAATTAGTTTGGAAGTTTACCTTTCTCTGCAATTTTCTGGAAGAGTTTGAGTAGGATAGGTGTTAGCTCTTCTCAAAATTTTTGGTAGAATTCAGCTGTGAAGCTGTCTGGACCTGGGCTTTTGTTTGCTTGAAGATTTCTGATTACAGTTTCAATTTCCGTGCTTGTGATGGGTCTGTTAAGATTTTCTATTTCTTCCTAGTTCAGTTTTGGAAAGTTGTACTTTTCTAAGGAATTGTCCATTGCTTTCACGTTTTCCATTTTATTGGCATATAATTGCTGATAGTAGTCTCTTATGAGTCTTTGTATTTCTGTGTTGTCTTTTGTGATCTGCCCATTTTCATTTCTAATATTATTGATTTGATTTTTCTCCCTTTGTTTCTTGATGAGTCTGGCTAGTGGTTTGTCAATTTTATTTATCCTTTCAAAGAACCAGATTTTTGGCTTTGTTGATTTTTGCAATGGTCTCTTTTGTTTCTTTTGCATTTATTTCTGCACTAATTTTTAAGATTTCTTTCCTTCTAACTCTGGGCTTCTCCATTTCTTCCTTTTCTAGTTGCTTTAGGTGTACAGTTAGGTTATTTATTTGACTTTCTTCTTGTTTCTTGAGGTATGCCTGTATTGCTATGAACTTTCCTCTTAGCACTGCTTTTTTAGTGTCCCACAGGTTTTAGGTTGTTGTGTTTTCATTTTCATTTGTTTCTATGCATATTTTGATTTCTTCTGTGATTTGCTGGTTATTCAGAAGTGTGTTGTTCAGCCTCCATATGATGGAATTTTTAATAGTTTTTCTCCTGTAATTGAGATCTAATCTTAATGCATTATGGTCAGAAAAGATGCTTGGAATGATTTTGATTTTTTTTTTAATTTTACCAAGGTTAGATTTATGGGCCAAGATGTGATCTATCCTGGAGAAGGTTCCATGAGCACTTGAGAAAAAAGGTGAAATTCATTGTTTTGGGGGTGAAATGTCCCATAGATATCAATTAGGTCTAACTGGTTAATTGTATCATTTAAAGTTTGTATTTCTTTGTTAATTTTCTGTTTAATTGATCTGTCCATAGGTGTGAGTGGGGTATTAAAGTCTCCCATTATTATTGTGTTATTATTAATTTCCCCTTTCATACTTGTTAGCAATTGTCTTACATATTGCGGTGCTCCTATGTTGAATGCATATATATTTATAATTGTTTTATCTTCTTCTTGGATTGATCCCCTGATCATTATGTAGTGGCCTTCTTTGTCTCTTTTCACAGCCTTTGTTTTAAAGCCTATTTTATCGGATATGAGTATTGCTACTCCTGCTTTCTTTTGGTCTCTATTTGTATGGAATATCTTTTCCCAGCCCTTTACTTTCAGTCCGTATGTGTCCCTTGTTTTGAGGTGGGTCTCTTGTAGGCAGCATATATAGGGATCTTATTTTTGTATCCATTCAGCCAGTCTTTGCCTTTTGATTGTGGCATTCAACCCATTTACATTTAAGGTAATTATTGATAAGTATGATCCTGTTGCCATTTACTTTATTGTTTTGGGTTTGGGTTTATATGCCCTTTTTGTGTTTCCTGTCTAGAGAATATCCTTTAGCATTTGTTGGAGAGCTGGTTTGGTGGTGCTGAATTCTCTCAGCTTTTGCTTGCCTGTAAAGCTTTTGATTTCTCCTTCATATTTGAATGAGATCCTTGCTGGGTACAGTAATCTGGGCTGTAGCTTATTTTCTTTCATCACTTTAAGTATGTCTTGCCATTCCCTCCTGGCCTGAAGAGTTTCTATTGAAAGATCTGCAGTTATCCTTATGGGAATCCCCTTGTGTGTTATTTGTTGTTTTTCCCTTGCTTTCAATATTTGTTCTTTGTGTTTGATCTTTGTTAATTTGATTAATATGTGTCTTGGAGTGTTTTGCCTTGGATCCTGTTTGGAACTCTCTGGGTTTCTTGGACTTGGGTGATTATTTCCTTCCCCGTTTTAGGGAAGTTTTCAACTATTATCTCCTCAAGTATTTTCTCATGGTCTTTCTTTTTGTCTTCTTCTTCTAGGACTCCTATAAATCGAATGTTGGAGTGTTTCATATTGTCCTAGATGTCTCTGAGATTGTCCTCATTTCTTTTAATTCGTTTTTCTTTTTTCCCCTCTGATTCATTTATTTCTACCATTCTATCTTTTATTTCACTAATCCTATCTTCTGCCTCCGTTATTCTACTATTTATTGCCTCCAAAGTGTTTCTGATCTCATTTATTGCATTATTCTTTATATATTGACTCTTTTTTATTTCTTCTAGGTCCTTTCTAAACCTTTCTTGCATCTTTTCAATCCTTGTCTCCAGGCTATTTATCTGTGATTCCATTTTGATTTCAAGATTTTGGATCATTTTCACTATCAATATTCGAAATTCTTTCTCAGGTAGATTCCCTATCTCTTCCTCTTTTTTTTTGTTTGGTGGGCTTTTCTTTCGTTCCTTTACCTGCTGGGTATTCCACTGTCTCTTTATCTTAGTTATATTGCTGCGTTTGGGGTGGCCTTTCTATATTCTGGGAATTTGTGGAGTTTTCTTTATTATGGACTTTCCTCATTGTGGGTGGGGTTGTATCAGTGGCTTGTCAAGGTTTCTTGGTTAGGGAGGCTTGTGGTGGAGTTCTGGTGGGTTGAGCTGGATTTCTTCTCTCTGGAGTGCAATAAAGTGACCAGTAATGGGTTATGAGACGTCAGTGGTTTTGGAGTAACTTTGAGTTGCCTGTATATTGAAGCTCAGGAGTGTGTTCCTGTGTTGCTGGAGAATTTGTGTGGTATGTCTTGCTCTGGAACATGTTGGCCCTTGGGTGGTGCTTGGTTTCAGTGTAGGTATGGAGGCATTTGATGAGCTCCTATCGATTAATGTTCCCTGGATTCAGGAGTTCTCTAATGTTCTCAGGATTTGGACTTAAGCGTCCTGCTTCTGGTTTTCAGTTTTATTTTTACAGTCGCCTCAAGACTTCTCCATCTATATAGCACTGATGATAAAACATCTAGGTTAAATATGAAAAGTTTCTCCACACTGAGGGACACTCAGAGAGGTTCACGGAGTTACATGGAGAAGAGAAGAGGGAGGGGGTAGTTAGAGGTGACTGGAATGAGATGAGGTGGAATCAAAAGAGGAGAGAGCAAGCTAGCCGGTAATCACTTCCTTATGTGTGCTCCACAGTCTGGACTGCTCAGAGGTGTTCACAGAGTTATACAGGGAACAGGAGAGGGAGGAAGTAGACAGAGGTGGCCAGGAGGATAAAAGAGGGAAATGAAAAGGAGAGAGACAGATCCAGCCAGTAACCAGTTCCCTAAGTGTTCTCCACCGTCTGGAACACACAGAGATTCACAGAGTTGGGTAGAGAAGAGAAGGGGGAAGGAAGAGACAGAGGCCATCTGGTGGCAAAAAGGAGAGTCCAAAGGAGGAGAGAGTGGTCAAGCCAGTAATCTCACTCTCAGGTAAAACTGGATACTGAAGACTGGGTTTTTAAATGTACGAAATTGACAACAAATACCAAAAAGCAAAGATTAAAAATGTAGAGTAGAGGCTGGATTTTAAAAATAAAATGTTAAAGAAAAGAAGAAGAAAAAAAAGCCACAAGAATTATTAAAAAACAACAACCACAAAAGACTATATACGGCATTTGCTGTAAAAATAGGGTCTTTTTTTTTTTGAAAAGTAATAGTAGGTTATAAAAATTAAAATTAAAGGAGAAATAGAGGGCTTAAATTTTTTTAGTTTAAAAAAAGAAGAAGAAAAACAATCACACAGTAACATCAACAACAACAACAAAAAGGAATGATTGTAAAAATAGTAAAGATATACCTGGCCCTTTCTCTGGTGTTGTGGGAAGTGTGGGGTCACTTCCAAGGCGGTTCACTCTGTTTAACTTCTTCTGTTTGCTGGTCTCTTCAGTGTCTGATTTCCACCCTGACACAATGGGGGCGGTGGTGGACACTTTTTTTTTTAATTAATTAATTAATTTATTTATTTTAAATTACAATACTGTATTTGTTTTGCCATACATTGACATGAATCAGCCATAGGTGAACACAATCTCCCAATGCCGAAGCCCCCTCCCACCTCCCACCCCACATCCTCTACTTGAATCATCCTGTGCATCAGCCCCATGCATCCTGCATCCTACATTGAACATAGATTGGCGCTTCGTTTCTTACACGAAAATATACATGTTTCATTGCCATTCTCCCAAACCATCCCACCCTTTCCCTCTCCCTCAGAGTCCAAAAGTCCACTCTATACCTCTGTGTCTCTTGGTTGTCTCACATACAGGGTCATCATTACTGTCTTCTAAATTCCATATATATGTGTCAGTATACTGTATTGGTGTTTTTCTTTCTGGCTTACTTCACTCTGTATAATTGGTTCCAATTTCATCCATCTCATTAGAACTGAGTCAAATTTATTCTTTTTAAGGGCTGAGTAGTATTCCATAGTGTATATGTACCACAGCTTTCTTATCCATTCATCTGCTGATGGACATCTAGGTTGCTTCCATGTCCTGGCTATTATAAACAGTGCTGCAATGAACATTGGGGTACATGTGTCTCTTTCAATTCTGGTTTCCTCGGTGTGTATGCCCAGCAGTGGGATTGCTGGGTCATAAGGCAGTTCTATTTGCAATTTTTAAAGGAATCTCCACACTGTTTTCCATAATGGCTGTACTAGTTTGCATTCCCACCAGCAGTATATAAGCAACTTATACAGCTCAACTCCAGAAAAATAAATGATCCAATAAAAAAATGGGCCAAAGAACTAAATAGGCATTTCTCCAAAGAAGACATACGGATGGCTAACAAACACATGAAAAGATGCTCAACATCACTCATTATCAGAGAAATGCAAATCAAGACCACAATGAGGTACCATTTCACACCAGTCAGAATAGCTGAGATCCAAAAGTCTACAAGCAATAAATGCTGGAGAGGATGTGGAGAAAAGGTGGACACTTTTTTTTTTTAGGCTCACTTGTTAAGTCATGCTGTGGGGAGGGAGGGATGCTGCAAACAAATAACACTGGCGTATGCTCGCACACCGCTCAGGCTCTACGTTGCTCCACTGGGAACCATCTGAGGCTGGCCGTAGGCTGCTTGCACCTCCCAGGTCTAAGCCACTCAGGCTCGGTGTTCAGGTAGCCCTCAGAGGTGCAAATTTGGTTGGGCCTCCCAGGTCTGAGTAGCTCAGGTGTTTAGCGAGTGCGGTCACTGCAACTTATTGCCTTTCCCATCTCTGCTGCTCAGTTTTCTGGCGTCCCTTCTCAAGCAGATGATGACTGTCCAGAATTCCCAAAAGTCTTAGTTAGCAAAGAAGCTTGCTTTCATTTTGGTAGGTAATGTCTCTCTTGGGCTGTGATTGCCCCCTTCCAGCCCTTACGGCTCTGGCTGCCAGTCACTGGAGGGGGATGGTCTGCAGCCAGCTATTTCTATTTCATCCTTTGTTTTGTGCATGGTCCTGGTGGTGTCTTATGTTCGAGCTTTTTGCATGGTAGCTATCCCACAGTCTGGTTTGCTAGCCCAAGTTAATTCTCTCTGGTTATGTGTGGGGCGTTCTGGCCTGATTCTTAAAAAGCACTGCAGCCCGTGCCTCCTGTGCCTCCCTTCCCAGCCCCCACTTGCTAGTGGCGGATGCAGGCGTCTGTGCTGCTTGTCCGCTGAGGGAGTTACTGTTGGGCTCGTAATCTGTTGGTTTTAATTATTTATTTATTTTTCCTTCCTGCTATGTTGCCGTCTGTACTTCCAAGGCTCATTGCAGACTCAGCAGCAAGAGTGTTGCCTGGTGTTTGGAAACTTCCCTTCTTAAGATTCCCTTTCCAGGACGGGACTTTCTTCCCAGGACGGAGCTCCCTCCCTACTTCGACATCCATGGCAATGCAAAAGCAAAAAGGGTTTTATTACTAGCTCAAGCTGGGACCCCCGCCACCTCCAGTGCAGTGGAGTGGTGCAAGGGCCCCAAGCCCTGAATTACAGCAGTATTTATAGACTTAGAGCAAAGACAGGGGAGTTGGCAAGGGCGGATTGGTTGCAAGGGGTTCTTGGCATCTATTAATTGGCTAAATTTTGCGCATGCAGGCTCGCTTAAGGGACTCTTCGTGTTATCTGGGCTAGCTCTAACCAGGCTATGGGGAATATGCTGACTGGCTGAGTCTCAAGGTCAGGGGGATGATGATCTCAGCTCCTTCTGGGCAGTGACCCAGCTTTTTCTGTGATTATAGCTCTGGCTACTTTAGTCCTTGAAGCTTCTCATGGCTTCTGTCAGGTCTCAACATCTCCCCCCACCCCCATCCTTTGATCACTGAGAGGAACCTTCCTCTCCATTCTGAGATACTGCCTGGTACTATTGTCTCAGTACCAGCACCTGAACTGCACTGATACGTTCTCTCATGAAGGTTATTAGCCTGTTTAAAATACATGGGCCATGGGTAAGGATAAGCAAAAGTATAATAAGAGGGCCAAGCAGGGTAGAAATTAATGTTGTCAACAAAGGAGAATGATGGAACCAAGATTCAAACCATCCCTGTTGGGCTTCCCATTCTTTCTTCTGCTGAGCCAATCCTTCTCTCACTTTTGTCATGGATTATCTCACCACTCCAGCATGGTCTGCGTAAAAACAACATTCTTCTCCTAAGGCCGCACATAGTCCCCCTGGTGTAGGAAAATCAAGTCTAAACCTCTCCGGTTTTGCAGAATTACCTCTAACAGGGAAGTTAAGAGATTTCTCAATGTGGCTAATAGACTCTTCTATGCGGGTAATGTCTTCATCTATGGCAGCCCTCATGGAAGTTAATCCTTGATCTTGCATAGTCAAAGATGCTATTCCCGTCCCTGCACCAGCAATCCCAAGACCCAACAAGGTTGCTATAGTGATGGCATTAATCGGCTCTCTCTTACTTCTAGATATCTCCCTTGGCTGTATTTCCTGGTCCCAGTGAGTGTACATAACTTCTTCAGAGTGGTATAGTATTCTTGGCATTACAGCAAATAAAACACAGAATTCTTTACTGTTGTTAAAAACCGTTATGTGTAGGCAAGGGGTCAGCCCAGTATGTGAACAGACCCATTAACCCCCTGCCTCGGGCACAATCAATTTTACTTGGTCCAGTTCGGTAAGATTGGCTGTTTGGGTGCACAAGGGAACCTTTTCAGGTGGAACTTTACCTATGCAAAGTCCCTTTCCCCAGACTTCTCTCATAATGAGACCGACCTTATGTTTTCCCCAGTGACACTGAGGCAGATCTGAGCTGGTGGACAGGCTATAAGAAACATTTAGGCCTATTGCTTCGTAAAAGGGAGTGTGAAGAATATAACAGAGCCAACAGGATTGAGTTGCCCTCGGGTTGGAATGGTTTAGGGCTTCAAAGGCTGCTTTAGCTAGATCCCATAATGGGTCCAATGTTTCCAGGTTGGAGGTGGAGGACAAGGGGCCATGGGTCTCTGCTTCATTAGGCTGATCCCCTGGCCGGGCAACAGAGGGTGCAGAGCTCAGGGTTGTATCCCCCTGAGTCGGATCTGCCTTTAACATCCTCTGTGGGCCCAGATTCTCAATCTGATTGGGGCCCACACTTTGGATCCGGATGGGTTCTATCGTTTGGCTAATGACTAGAATCCCTCCAGGGTATGGACCGGGCCATCTGACATTGAGCTGAGAGCCCCAAGTTAGCCCAGAAACCCAAGACCTTTTTTGCTTAGCTGAATCCTGATTGAACATTGTTTTCATCTGATCAATCTTGTGCCAGGGTGTGTTCTGGGCTCTGCCTTCGATTATGTCTAGGGGATTGGGCAAGGGATAGACAAATGAAAAGTTTACCAAGTCCTGGTTCCCTACCTCCCATTTTGCTGCCCTGTCAGTGGAGGTCACATAGCTCCAAGACCTACAGAAATAAGAGCGCAAAGGGAAGGAGGGTCACCCAGTCCCCGCCAGTCTCTATTGTCAGTTTTGTTAAAGTCTCTTTTAGGGTCCGATTCATTCTTTCTACCTGTCCAGAGCTCTGGGGACTGTACTCGCAATGTAACTTCCATTTGGTCCCCAGGGCTAAGGCCAGTCCCTGAACAATTTGACTCACAAATGCAGGTCCATTATCAGAGCCGATAGACGATGGCAGCCCAAACCTAGGTATAATCTCTTCTAGGAGCTTCTTAGCCACTACTATCGCTGTCGCTTTTTAGTGGGGTAAGCTTCTACCCACCCAGAAAACGTATCAACCAAAACTAGCAGGTAATGGTACCCATACTTGCCTTATATTTTTTCCTACCTGTTTTTGAAGACAATGATCTGCTTTTCTGGGTGCCTCTGCCAGCATTCAGAAGTTGTTTTGTGGAATTTATTCAACGTTGAAATGTTCTTTTGATGAATTTGTGAGGGAGAAAGTAGTCTCCCCATCCTATTCCTCCACCATCTTAGGACCACCTCCTCCTATCTCTTTCCTTTTAAAATTAACTTTAAGATCCTTGAAATGAAGGTAATCCTCTGCATTGTACAGAGTGGCAAAAAAGGAAACAGAAAAGAAAGTAAGAAATGTAAGGATTCTGACTTCCTAGCAAGCATATTAGGATGGAAGAAAAGCCCCAAGGCAGACTTAAAAAATAATTAAGCTGAAATTTAACCCCTGAGATTTGCAGGTCATTGGAAAGAGCAGAGATGCCACAAGCTGACTAAATTGTCTGAGGGCTTGGCAAGCAGTAGCCAATGAATGAAGCCTTCTGACAGCTGTGGTGTGCATCACCTATGTCAGCCCCTATTCCAGGTCACCAAACATCCACTGGCGTCTCTGACTCTCTCTTTGGACTTACAGGCTCTGAAATAATCATATGACATATATGACTTGTCAGAAAGAGTGAAAATAAAATGAAAATTCGCTAATCTATTATGTCATCTATCATCACTTTAGAGAAGAATTTGGTGTTTAAGTTATATGTTAGACACATTTGGGTGAAAAATAATTTTTACTTAAGGATAGATATCATTTCTACTAGTTGGAAAGAGAGCAGCAGTGCTTGGGAAAGGAAAATCTTTATAGAGTTCTTAATCCTGTAACATTTTACCAGTGAATTCTGTAACCTTTTAAGCTAAGATCTTCTTTTTCACAAAATAATGGCTTAGTATTATGAAATCCCATGGACAGAGGAGCCTGGTGGGCTATAGTCCCTGGGGTCACAAGAGTCAGTCACACCTCAATGACTAAACCACCACCATCTTTATCTTCATAATTATAATTCAGAGTAAAATTTAACATTAAGGAGAAAAAAGTAAGCCTTGTCCTCATAGAACTGAATTATGTCCCCTCCAGTTACACCTGTAGGACAAATCTAAGTGCCTAATGTTAGTGCGCCTCTCGCAGCTGGTGCACTAAGCATGGACAGGAGGAGCTACCCCACATCTGAGGTCAGGGGCAGCAGCCTAGAGTACCAAGCTGCGATGGCACAGGAATGGCCGAGAGGAGCTACCCTACGTCCGAGGTCAGTGGCATCAGGGAGCAGGCACCCCACGTCTGAGGTCAGGGGCAGTGGCTGGGAGGAGCTACCCTGCATCTGAGGTCAGGGGCGGCGTCCAGGAGGAGACACCCCATGTCCGAGGTCAGTAGTGGCTGGGAGGAGACACCCTGTGTCCGACACCAGGGGCGGCTGGGGGTAGGCACCCCACGTCAGTGTCCGAGGTCAGAGGTAGCCGGAGGGAGACATTCCGCGTCCGAGGTCAGAGGCGGCCAGAAGAAGCCACCTCGCGCTTGAGGCCAGGGGCACTGACGCTGAGGAGACACCGAGAGCCCAAGGCCAGGGGTGGCAGCTGGGAGGAGCCACCACGCACCTGAGGCCAGGGCTGGCAGCCAGGAGGATCAACCGGAGGAGCGGTGGCTGTGCAGGAGCAGGAGGGCCTAGAGGAGCTATCCCATATTGAAGGTTAAGAAAGCAGCAGTAAGGGAGATACCCCTCGTTCAAGGTAAGAAACAGCAGCTGTGCTTTGCTAGAGCAGCCATGAAAAGATACCCCAGGCTCAAGGTAAAAGAAACTCAAGTAAGATGGTATGTGTTGCAAGAGGGCATCAGAGGGCAGACACACTGAAACCATATTCACAGAAAACTAGTCAACCTAATCACAGTAGGACCACAGCCTTGTCTAACTCAATAAAACCAAGCCATGCATGCGGGGCAACCCAAGATGGGCGGGTCATGGTGGAGAGGGCTGACAGAACATGGTCCACTGGAGAAGGGAATGGCAAGCCACTTCAGTATTTTTGCCTTGAGAACCCCATGAACAGCATGAAGAGGCAAAATAATAGGGTACTGAAAGAGGACCTCCCCAGGTCAGTAGGTGCCCAATATGCTACTGGAGATCAGTGGAGAAATAATTCCAGAAAGAATGAAGGGATGGAGCCAAAGCAAAAACAATACCGAGTTGTGCATGTGACTGGTGATAGAAGCAAGATCCGATGCTGTAAAGAGCAGTATTGCATACGAACCTGGAATGTCAGGTCCATGTATCAGGGCAATTTGGAAGTGGTCAAACAGGAGATGACAAGGGTGAACATTGACATTCTAGGAATCAGCGAACTAAAATGGACTGGAATGGGTGAATTTAACTTAGATGACAATTTTATCTACTACAGCAGGCAGGAATCCCTCAGAAGAAATGGATTAGCCATCATGCTCAACAAAAGAGTCTGAAATGCAGTACTTGGATGCAGTCTCAAAAACGACAGAATGATCTGTTTGTTTCCAAGGCAAACCATTCAATATCACAGTCATCCAAGTCGATGCCCCAACCAGTAACACTGAAAAAGCCAAAGTTGAACAGTTTTATGAAGATACGAGACCTTTTAGAACTAACACCCAAAAAAGATGTCCTTTTCATTATAGGGGACTGGAATGCTAAAGTAGGAAGTCAAGAAACACCTGGAGTAGCAGGCAAATTTGGCCTTGGAATGTGGAATGAAGCAGGGCAAAGACTAAAAGAGTTTTGCCAAGAAAATGCACTGTTCATAGCAAACACCCTCTTCCAACAACACAAGAGAAGACTCTACACATGGACATCACCAGATGGTCAACACCGAAATCAGATTGATTATATTCTATGCAGCCAAAGATGGAGAAGCTCTATACAATCAACAAAAACAAGACCAGGAGCTGACTATGGTTCAGATCATGAACTCCTTATTGCCAAATTCAGACTCAAATTGAAGAAAGTAGGGAAAACCACTAGACCATTCAGGTATGACCTAAATCAAATCCCTTATGGTTATACAGTTGAAGTGAGAAATAGATTTAAGGGCTTAGATCTGATAGATAGAGTGCCAGGTGAATTATGGAATGAGGTTCGTGACATTGTACGGGAGACAGGGATCAAGACCATCCCCATGGAAAAGAAATGCAAAAAAGCAAAATGGCTGTCTGGGGAGGCCTTACAAATAGCTGTGAAAAGAAGAGAGACGAAAAGCAAAGGAGAAAAGGAAAGATATAAGCATCTGAATGCAGAGTTCCAAAGAATAGCAAGAAGAGATAAGAAAGCCTTTTCAGAGATCAATGCAAAGAAATACAGGAAAAGAACAGAATGAGAAAGACTAGAGATCTCTTCAAGAAAATTAGAGATATCAAGGGAACATTTCATGCAAAGATGGGCTTGATAAAGGACAGAAATGGTCTGGACCTAACAGAAGCAGAAGATATTAAGAAGAGGTGGCAAGAATACATGGAAGAACCATACAAAAAAGATCTTCAAGACCCAGATAATCATGATGATGTGATCACTCATCTAGAGCCAGACATCTTGGAATGTGAAGTCAAGTGGGCCTTAGAAAGCATCACTAGGAACAAAGCTAGTGGAGGTGATGGAATTCCAGTTGAGCTGTTTCAAATCCTGAAAGATGATGCTGTGGAAGTACTGCACTCAATATGCCAGCAAATTTGGAAAACTCAGCAGTGGCCACAGGACTGGAAAAGTCAGTTTTCATTCCAATCCCAAAGAAAGGCAATGCCAAAGAATGCTCAAACTACCACACAATTGCACTCATCTCACATGCTAGTAAAGTAATGCTCAAAATTCTCCAAGCCAGGCTTCAGCAATACATGAACCATGAACTTCCTGATGTTCAAGCTAGTTTTAGAAAAGGCAGAGGAACCAGAGATCAAATTGGTAACATCTGCTGGATCATGGAAAAAGCAAGAGAGTTCCAGAAAAACATCTATTTCTGCTTTATTGACTATGCCAAAGCCTTTGAGTGTGTGGATCACAGTAAACTTTGGAAAATTTCGAAAGAGATGGGAATACCAGACCACCTGACTTGCCTCTTGAGAAATCTGTATGCAAGTCACGAAGCAAGAGTTAGAACTGGACATGGAACAACGGACTGGATCCAAATAGGAAAGGGAGTAGTATGTCAAGGCTGTATTTTGTTGCCCTGCTTATTTAACTTCTATGCAGAGTACATCATAAGAAACGCTGGGCTGGAAGAAACACAAGCTGGAATCAAGACTGCCGGGAGATATATCAATAACCTCAGATATGCAGATGATACCACTCTTATGGCAGAAAGTGAAGAGGAGCTAAAGGGCCTCTTAATGAAGGTAAAAGAGGAGAGTGGAAAAAGTTGGCTTAAAGCTCAACATTCAGAAAACGAAGATCATGACATCTGGTCCCATCACTTCATGGGAAATAGATGGGGAAACAGTGAAACAGTGTCAGACTTTATTTTTTGGGCTCCAAAATCACTGCAGATGGTGACTGCAGCCATGAAATGAAAAGACACTTACTCCTTGGAAGAAAAGTTATGACCAACCTAGATAGCATATTCAAAAGCAGAGACATTACTTTGCCAACTAAGGTCCATCTAGTCAAGGCTATGGTTTTTCCTGTGGTCATGTATGGATGTGAGAGTTGGACTGTCAAGAAGGCTGAGTGCCAAAGAATTGATGCTTTTGAACTGTGGTGTTGGAGAAGACTCTTGAGAGTCCCTTGGACTGCAAGGAGATCCAACCAGTCCATTCTGAAGGAGATCAACCTTGGGATTTCTTTGGAAGGAATGATGCTAAAGCTGAAACTTCAGTACTTTGGCCACCTCATGAGAAGAGTTGACTCATTGGAAAAGAGTCTGATGCCTGGAGTGATTGGGGACAGGAGGAGAAGAGGACGACTGAGGATGAGATGGCTGGATGGCATCATGCACTCGATGGACGTGAGTCTGAGTGAACTCTGGGAGATGGTGATGAACAGGGAGGCCTGGCGTGCTGCGATTCATGGGGTTCCAAAGAGTCGGACACAACTGAGCAACTGAACTAATGTTATTTTTTAGAAAGTTATTCTTCATCTCACACACTAGTGAAGTGATGCTTAAAATTCTCCAAGCCAGGCTTTAGCAATACGTGAACCATGAACTTCTAGATATTCAAGCTGGTTTTAGAAAAGGCAGCGGAATCAGAGATCAAATTGCCAACATCCGCTGGATCATCAGAAAAGCAAGAGAGTTCCAGATAAACATCTATTTCTCTTTTATTGACTATGCCAAAGCCCTTGACTGTGTGGATCACAAAAACTGTGGGAAAATTCTTCCAAAGATGGGAATAACAGACAACCTAACCTGCCTCTTGAGAAACCTATTTGCAGGTCAGGAAGCAACAGTTAGAACTGGACATGGAACAACAGACTGGTTCCAAATAGGAAAAGGAGTACGTCAAGGCTGCATATTGTCACCCTGCTTATTTAACTTCTATCAGAGTACATCATGAGAAACACTGGGCTGGAAGAAGCACAGGCTGGAATCAAGATTGCTGGGAGAAATATCAATAACCTCAGATATGCAGATGACATGACCCTTATGGCAGAAAGTGAAGAGGAACTAAAAAGCCTCTTGATGAAAGTGAAAGAGGAGAGTGAAAAAGTTGGCTCTAAGCTCAACATTCAGAAAATGAAGATCATGGCATCCGGTCCCATCACTTCATGGCAAATAGATGGGGAAACAGTGGCTGACTTTATTTTTCTGGACTCCAAAATCACTGTAGATGGTGATTTCTGCCATGAAATTAAAAAAGATGCTTACTCCCTGGAAGGAAAGTTATGACCTACCTAGACAGCATATTCAAAAGCAGATACATTACTTTGCCAAAAAGGTCTATCTAGTCAAGGCTATTGGAGAAGGCAGTGGCACTCCACTGCAGTACTCTTCCCTGTAAAATCCCATGGGTGGAGGGAGCCTGGTAGGGGTCCTCCATGGGGTCGCGAAGAGTCGGACACAACTGAACAACTTGACTTTTCACTTTTCACTTTCATGCGTCATAGAAGGAAATGGCAACCCACTCCAGTGTTCTTGCCTGGAGAATCCCAGGGACGGGGGAGCCTGGTGGGCTGCCATCTATGGAGCTGCACAGAGTAGGACATGACTGAAGCGACTTAGCAGCAGCAGCAGCAGCAGCAGCAGTCAAGGCTATGGTTTTTTCCCCAGTGGTCATGTATGGATGTGAGAGTTGGACTATAAAGAAAGCTGAGCGCAGAAGAATTGATGCTTTTTGAACTGTGGTGTTGCAGAAGACTCTTGAGAGTCCCTTGGACTGCAAGAAGATCCAACCAGTCCATTCTAAAGGAGATCAGTCCTGAGTGTTCATTGGAAGGACTGATGCTGAAGCTGAAACTCCAATACTTTGGCCACCTGATGCAAAGAGGTGACTCATTTGAAAAGACCCTGATTCTGGGAAAGATTGAGGGCAGGAGGAGAAGGGGGCAACAGAGGATGAGATGGTTGGATGGCATCACGAACTCAATGGACATGGGTTTGGGTGGACTCTGGGAGTTGATGATGGACAGGGAGGCCTGGAGTGCTTCAGTTCATGGGGTCTCAAAGAGTCAGACGCAACTGAGCAACAGAACTGAACTGACTGAAGTGGGAAATAAGCCATGCTTTAATGGTTCTGGTAGCTATTTTTATGGTTTTCTAAATAATTATTCTGATTTACAAATAGAACATATTCTGAAAAGTCAGCTTTCATCCCCATGGTATTACTGCTGCATTTTATAATGTTGACAATACCAAGTTTACAAACGTTTGCTGGTGCAATGATGCAGCAGAAGCTAAGGCGTAGATTTGGTGGAAAGAAATGTCAAGCATGCAAGAGAAATCAAGACATGAAGAGAACTCAAAGAAAATAATCCTAACAGGTGAATGATACAAATTTTCCTAGACAACTGATGGGTCAAGCCATTTGTATTACCAAACATTTTATTTTGTTACACTTTACAGTCATTTTCCATGTAGCTACATCTTAATATAATTATATTCTCTCATTCAGTAAGGGTTTATTAGGCCCCTTCCTTGTGGCTGCACAAATGGGAGACAGTCAGATCTAGATGTAACTACAAAACAAAGTAGAAGCATAGTGTTCCACTTCACTACCATTCACCTCTGATCATTGATAGGGCATGAAGTCAAAGAACTAGCCTTGGTGTGGCTCATAATCTCCTCTGGAAATGGGGATAATGACTCAAACATGGCCCCTATAATTCAGCTCAAATGCATAACTCATAAGTCTTCAAGCACAATAGTAGGAGGTAATGTATAGCTTAATGCTATCTATAATATAGCTAAAAATAAATAGAGAAAGGTGGAATCAATTTGATCTGATGCACCAATGCAGTTCAGAAGAACAGAGGAGCCACAGCAGAGAGAATCATGCTCAGGGGTACATGGACATAGCTAGGAGCACTGAAATGTATGTGGCTTATTTGTGGGACCTTTGATTTGCTGAACCAGCTCCTTTCTCCTTCCTACCCCTTCCTCTCTTCGTTTCCTGCTCTTCACCCAGAAACTCACCTGATCTTGTTAAGGTATGAAAGTGAAAGTGAAGTCGCTCAGTCGTGTCCAACTCTTTGCAACTCCGTGGACAGTAACTTACCAGGCTCCGCAGTCCATGTGGTTTTCCAGGCAAGAATACTGGAGTAGGCTGCCATTTCCTGTTAAGGCATAGGTGGGATAAATTTGCATCAGCTGACCTGTGTTTAGATTGCTTTCAGCCAATTGTGTAGCCTGTCTGATATAAGTTCTCAGGAAAAGAAGCTCAGTTCGCACAGCATAAGAATGAATCATCCAGCCATTAAGGTTTGGCCTCATGGAGTCTGAGATGTACTAATTTTAGCTTTTTAACTTTAATTTTAACTAACTTTTTAACTTTAGTTTTAACTAGTTTTAAATTTAATCAATCAGTTGGTTCACACAGCTCACAACCTGTTGATACTCTAGACGTTCACGACAATATTTTGTGGGTGTGCCTTGTCATTCAGTTGTGTCCGATTTTTTTCAACAGTAGCCCACCAGGCTCCTCTGTCCATGG
The DNA here is from genome assembly GCA_917880005.1 of Nanger dama. Taxonomy (NCBI): domain Eukaryota; kingdom Metazoa; phylum Chordata; class Mammalia; order Artiodactyla; family Bovidae; genus Nanger; species Nanger dama. The sequence continues at coordinate 38,431,495 of CAKJTW010000015.1, forward strand.
GATTCTCCAGGCAAGAATACTGGAGTGGGTTGCCATTTCCTTCTCCAGGGAATCTTCCCCAACCCAGGGATTAAACCCATGTCTCCTGCACTGCAGGCAGACTCTTTACAATCTGAGCCACCAACGATACTCTAGATGTTCAAGACAATATATCTCTCTTTAACCTTGCCCTCACTGAACGTAAAATCTCTTGCCTGAAGTTCCACAGACTTTTCCCTCCCTCCCTCCCACAACTTTCTTATATGTGCCTCCCTCCACCCTCAGCTTCCTGCGTTCCTATTGCTTCCTTCTCATCTGGACATGCCATGGGTATTTCCACATCCCCATGCTTGTTTGAAAATGAAGCATGACTCAGAAACCTTCCAGATCTTTCCACATCAAGGTAAAGCCCATCTCATCAGGGAAGTCTACTGAGGATCCCTACACCTCTTTCTCTTCCACAGCTTCCTGATTAGGAGAATGGGCTCCAAGTGGTTTCAGATCCTGTCTTGGACTCTATATGACCTTGGGAAGGTTGCCAACCAATCTGTCTCTATTTCCTCATCTGTAAAATAGAGATGTTTTCACTTGCCTTATGAGGTCATTGTAAGTACTAATAAGATAAATCAAGCAAAGTGCCGGGAGTCATGTCCAGCATACTTAGTGCATGATAACTGTTCTCTTTCATTAGCAGAAAAAGCAGTGACAACAGTCACGATTAATTAAGCACTTACTATCTGCCAGATGCTATGCCCTGCATAACCTTGTGAAGCAGATATTATGATCAGTTTACTCGTGAGAAAAATAAAGACCTGAATGGTTAGGAAATATACCTAAGGCCACACACTGAGACACCGAACTAAGACTTGAAGGCAGTTCAACCTAATTTCAAAGCCAATGTCTTTTTGTTTGCTTGTTTTTAATTTTAGGATATTCTCCTCAGTTGTTAAAGTAAAAGAGGAGGAAAATACATTTTAGAATGTTTTATTGTAAGCAAGCCCTAAACTGGTCTCATTTTTTTTCCAATTAATTGTGTACTCCTGCCTAAAAAATTCCTGATGGCAGCTGAGGTTGCTCTACCCTTTGAGAAATAAAATTTTATAAAGCCATGTATTTTATACTTTACCAAAAGACTAGTCTTGCTCCAGGACTGTTTTCTCTTCTGGAAAGTTTTAGCCTGGAGCTTCAGTGCCATGACTTGGTTTCAACTTCTGGTTCCTTCTAAAACTTCAGTCTCATTCTTCTCTTTCTATCCTCACCTGCAGGTTCTGTTTCATAGTCGCTCACACATGGGGCTCCTTGGAGTCCTCCTACACAAGTACAAAAGAAGACTGTACCTAAGATTTGGAGCAGTAAAGGGCATTTAAATTATAGAAGCACAAACCACTCAACAATGAATGTTCAATTTCCTTCATCTCAAAGCAGACTCCCTTCCCTGTGAGGGAAGTGAGAAATCACTCATTTTCCCATTTTCTCCCCAAGGTCCATGATCTTGCCATATGGCTGAGCTCCCTTCTTCCCCTCAAAACTCTTAATATCCCCTTTTCTGTGGAATACTCTTTAAAATTTCTGTTTCTTTTTTAATTCCTAAGAGGTTTCCCAGGTAGCACTAGTGGTAAAGAACCTGCCTACCAATGCAGGAGACATAAGAGACGTGGATTTAAGCTCTGGATTGGGAAGATCCTCTGGATGAAGGTATGGTGACCCACCCAATATTCTGGCCTGGAGAATCTCATGGACAGAGGAACCTGGTGGGCTACAGTCCGTAGGGTCACAAAGAGTTGAACATGACTGAAGCAACTTAGCATGCATACACAATTTAGAGACAGATTTATTGTTCCACTGATAAAAAGTTGTCGTCACATTCACTACCAGTATCATTATGATCAGTTTATAGTGAGGAAAATGAAGACCTGAATGGTTAGTAAATGTACCAAAGGCCACACATTGAGTAACAGAGCCAAGACTTGAACTTAGTTCAGCCAAAGCCAGTGCCTTTTGTTTGTTTGTTTCTAAATTCAGTATATTTCCCTCAGTTGTTAAAGTAAAAGGGGAGAAGAAAGGACATTTACAAATGGGAGGCGATGCTCTAGTCCATTTGAATTTCATGTGTTTCAGTATTTTCCCACTACTGATAGATACTTAAATGTACTCTCAGTTCACACTTTTCATATAGCATATGCCCACTTCAGTCTTAAACTCTTTGAAAGAGCCTTGTCACACTCCTCTTTCTTTCCCTTACAGTATATAAAGTTTTGCAGTTTAAGGATGACAATAATAATATTACATTGGCTAATCTATTGGATATGACAAACATATTATAGAACCATAGGCAAAGAAATCGCCCTCTCTGACACTCTTTTCATAAATCAGAAACTTCTTCACTGAATTTCACCAGTGATGCATTATTAGGAACAGACTAAAGAAAAAGAAAATTAAAATGAGAAAGAAAGAGAAAAACAATAGAGATGATGGGGGAAAAGAGAAGGGTAAGGAGGAGAGAAAGAGAAGGAATCATATGAAGGTGGCAGTTCAAACTTGTTAGTTTCCTATCCAACAACCAGTACACTCTTCTTCCTTGTTAATAAAGACTCTAAGTTTGTACAAGGATGAAGCTCATAAAAATCTGGGGACAATTCGTGATTATTTAAAACCCATCATTAAAATCTTATTGCCTTTGCCAGTGTTTTTTGTTATTTTAGTTGCTAAGTCATGCCCAACTCTTTTGAGACCCCATGGACTATAGCCCACCAGGCTCCTCTGACAGATTTCCCAGGCAAGGATACTGGAGTGAGTTGCTGTTTCCTTCCCCAGGAGATCTTCCCAACCCAGGCATTGAACCCACATCTCCTGCATTACAGGTGGATTCTTTACCACTAAGCCACCTGGAAAGCCAATTAAATATTTAGGCAGTCACATTTTATGACATTCTGACAGCAAAGTGTGAGAAATATTATGCCAGGGATAAAGCTTGGAAAGGTTTCATCCCACTTTTAAAAAAAAATAAAGAAGCACAATGAAATGTTCAGATGTCGTTATATCTAGAAAACATAGCTGGACTGAGACAGCCATCTGTTTTGTGACCATTGGAGGATCCAACTTGTGGACAGTGAAGTGAAAGATGAAAAATAAATAGGTCCCCAGATCCATCACAAAACAATCAACTGATCAGCCTTGGAACTATATCTCCTCTAATTTCTGATTATTTAAGATAAACATTATTATTTTAAGCAATTTTGTCAGGTTTCTATTATTTAAGTAAGAGTAGATTAACTGAAACATAGGAATTTTAAGCAAGGTAAAGGTATTAAAACATCTATGCTTTGATGCAGTTACATTGGCTGAACTGTCAGAAGAGGCAAGATCCATTAAGAAATATGTCCATTTAGTGAAGTGAAATCAGCGAGGGTGAACATGACAATTCAATGGAAATGAACTGGATACAAAGTGGATATGAACAAGGAAATGACTATAAGTGATACTGAAGAAGAGAAATCCATCGGACTTTGACAATTGGTTAAACATGGGAAAACAAAGAGAGAGGAGATAGAATAAGTTAAAATTTCTGAAAATAGCATGCTCCAAAATAAGGAAGTCAAAATAAAAAACTTATTTGCAGGGTCAAAAGATTTGTTTCAGACATAGGACAAGAACACTTGCATGGCATTTTGAGTGGAGAAATACACCAGGCAGCTGGAAATACTAAAATGGAGATACTAGGAGCGATCAGAACTGATGTTGATGTACACACAGAGGTGATAGTTGAAGACAACAGAGTGAAATGTGCTAGCCATACAAAAGATAGGGAGTGGGGACAGGGAGCAGTGGATATAAAAGACGAGATAGAGGATTTGGAGGAACACTTACGTTTAAGAGAAAATACAAGAGAAAAACATCACTTAAAGATGTGGGGAAAGAGGGAAACTAGGACAAAACATGTAACCGAAAGTGAGAGAAGAGAGATTTTCATGCAGGAGGGGAAGGATAAAGGGTCAAACACTCCTGGAAGGTAAAGAAGATCAGCACATGATCTGGCAAAGGATTTGGGGATTAGGAGCTGTTGGTTCTTCAGTGAAGATGGTTAAAGTTCATCAGTGATGAGGTGAAAAGAGTTGAGGAGCAAGAGGTGTAGAAACTGAAAGCAAATCCTATTGAGATGTTTGAATTTTAAAAGGAGAAAATTGTAAGAATCAAGGTAGATGAAAAGTTTATGTATAAAGAGAATCTGAACATTTTGGAAGGCAAAGGGTAAGTAGTCATTGGAGTGGGAAAAATGAAAGATGACACTTGCTTATGCTATTCTACTAATGTTATAATGCTATTTGTCTCTGCAATAATTTACCTAAAAGTTATATGTGTGTGAATGTGTACATATATATATATATGTCCACATATATTTATGTGTGTGAATGTGTATATAATTGCTGCATATATTAATATATCTTAAAGCTACATATATTAATATGCTATTTATATTAACGTGTATACACATTGTAACACACACATAAGCAATTTATTACAGAAGAATGGTAAGCAATCTTTCCAGCTCTGAGAGCTACTGTAGACTCTCAGCCAACAAGTTTTAGTGTATAAAAATCTGAGCTGTTTCAGCCACCACACCATAAAGAATTGTGGTTTTTAAAGTCTACCACAATCTGTGTCCCTCACATTTATTTTATTACAAAGGACACCAAAGGGCTGACCCATAGTTTTGACTAATAACGGCTGACGAAGTGTGCTGAACAGTATGAAAAGGCAAAAAGATAGGACACTGAAAGATGAACTCCCCAGGTTGGTAGGTGCCTAATATGCTGCTGGAGATCAGTAGAGAAATAACTCCAGAAAGAATGAACAGATGGAGCTAAAGCCAAAACAACATTCAGTTGTGGATGTGACTGGTCATGGAAGTAAAGTCGATGCTGTAAAGAGCAAATTGCACAGGAAAAAGGAATGTTAGGTCCACGAATCAAGACAAATCGGAAGTAGTCAAACAGGAGATGGCAAGAGTGACCATCGACATTCTAGTAATCAGCCAACTAAAATGGACTGGAACGGGTGAATTTAACTCAGAAGGCCATTATATCTACTACTGTGGGAAAGAATCCCTTAGAAGAAATGGAGTAGCCATCATAGTCAACAAAAGAGTTTGAAATGCAGTACTTGAATGCAATCTCAAAAATGACAGAATGATCTCTGTTCATTTCCAAGGCAAACCATTCAATATCACAGTAATCCATGTCTTTGCCCCGACCAGTAATGCTGAAGAAGCTGAAGCTGAATGGTTCTATGAAGACCTACAAGACCTTCTAGAACTAACACCCCAAGAGAGATGTCCTTTTCATTATAGGGGACTGGAATGCAAAAGTAGGAAGTCAAGAAACACCTGGAGCAAAGGGCAAATTTGGCCTTGGCGTACAAAACAAACAAAGCTGGTCAAAGGCTAATAGAGTTTTGCCAAGAGAGCACACTGATCATACAAAAATCCTCTTCCAACAACACAAGAGAAGACTCTACACTTGGACGTCACCAGATGGTCAACACTGAAATCAGATTGATTATATTCTTTGCAGCCAACGATGGAGAAGCTCTATACAGTCAGCAAAAACAAGACTGGGAGCTGACTGTGACTCAGATTATGAACTTCTTATTACCAAATTCAGACTTAAATTGAAGAAAGTAGGAAAACCACTAGACCATTCAGGTATGACCTAAATCAAATCCCTTACGATTATACAGTGGAAGGGACAAATAGATTTAAGGGATTAGATATGATAGACAGAGTACCTGAAGAACTATGGACAGAGGTTCATGACATTGTACAGGGAGGCAATGATCAAGACCATCCCCAAGAAAAGAAATGCACAAAGGCAAAATGGTTGTCTGAGGAGGGCTTACAAATAGCTGAGAAAAAAAGAAAAGCTAAAGGCAAAGGAGAAAATGAAAGATATTCCCATTGGAATGCAGAGTTCCAAAGAACAGCACAGAGAGATAAGAAAGCCTTCCATAGTGATGAATGCAAAGAAATAGAGGAAAACAACAGAATGGGAAAGACTAGAGATCTCTTCAAGAAAACTAGAGATAACAAGGGAACATTTTATGCAAAGATGGGTTCAATAAAGGACAGAAATGGTAGGAACCTAACAGAAGCAGAAGAGATTAAGAAGAATCTCTGAGGAGGCAAGAATACATAGAAGAACTATAGAAAGAAGATCTTCATGACCCAGATAAGCACAATGGTGTGATCACTCACCTAGAGCCAGATACCCTGAAATGCAAGGTCAAGTGGGCCTTAGGAAGCATCACTACAAAGCTAGTGGACGTGATGGAATTCCAGTCGAGCTATTCCAAATCCTAAACAATGATGCTGTGAAAGTGCTGCACTCAGTATTCCAGCAAATTTGGAAAACTCAGCAGTGGCCACAGGACTAGAAAAAGGTCGGTTTTCCTTCCACTCCAAAAGAAAGGCAGTGCCAAAGAATGCTCAAGCTACCACATGATTGCACTCATCTCACACGTTAGCAAAGTAATAATCAAAATTCTCCAAGCCAGGCTTCAACAGTACATGAACAGTGAACTTCAAGATGTTCAAGCTAGATTTAGAAAGGGCAGAGGAACCAGAGATCAAATTATCAGTATCCATTGGATTATTGAAAAAGCAAGAGAATTCAAAAAAAAATCTTCCTCTGCTTTTTCACTACACCAAAGCAACTTTGACTGTGTGGATCACAACAAACTGTGGGAAATTCTTCAAGAGATGGGAATACCAGACCATCTGACCTGCCTCCTGAGAAATCTGTATGCAAGTCAGAAGCAACAATTAGAACTGGACATGGAACACAGACTGGTTCCACATCGGGAAAGGAGTACGTCAGTGCTGTACTGTCACCCTGTTTATTTAACTTATATGCAGAGTACATCATGAGAAATGCTGTACTGGAGGAAACACAAGCTGGAATCAAGATTGCTGGGAGAAATGTCAGTAACCTCAGATATGCAGATGACACCACGTTTATGGCAGAAAGTAAAATAGAACTAAAAGGCCTCTTGATGAAAGTGAAAGAGGAGAGTGAAAAGTTGGTTTAAAACTCAACATTCAAAAATGAAGGTCATGGCATCCGGTCCCATCACTTCACTGCAAATAGATGGGGAAACAATGGAAACAGTGACTCCAGGAGTTGGCAATAGACAGGGAGGCCTGGTGTGCTGCGATTCATGGGGTCGCAAAGAGTCAGACACGACTGAGCGACTGAACTGAACTGAAGTGAATTGAACATGAAGCTGAAATTCTAGAAGCTGATAAAAACTTGTTGTTGTTTTTTTTTTTAAATAAACCTTATTTCTGAACTCTGCTCTCTCAGTTCCTTCCTCAGGTTTCTCACTTCTTACTACTTCATTTTTATATAAATGTAAATAGGAGGTAGAAAGGAAGAAGGGAGAGTTAGAAATTCCTTTGCAATGAAAGTAACATGCTCAGGAAAGAGGCATGTTGACTACTTACTACCATTGGTGAGTCTTCATTTTAGGTTTAAGTCTGTCCTCAGAATCAGTGTTTAATACATTTGTAACTTGCCTTCATGTTAGGTTAGTTAAAGTGCCAATAAGCTGAGCTTTCATATACTGCCTTGGGTGCTTCCCAGCCTCTTGGAATTATCTCTCACTAAAAGTGTGATGAATGATCTCAGTCCTACAGGTCATGCAGAGGCCACTATTTGAGCCTACAGACATCAGGGAAAACATGTTGTCTAGTGACGATTCATTAAAATTGCTGGAGTAAAACTGATGTATTTTCTTGTCTTTGAAGACAAGGGTTGCTCCATAACACACCTCTGTTTCACATACTTATGTTGAGATTTGTTTTGCGGTCATTACAGTAAGATTTTTATTTTTCTTATTCCTGACTGCTGTTAGGAAAGAAACAGAAAATATATTGCTAAGGAATCAAGCAGCTATGTTTTGTTTTTGCTCTTGTGTTCTAAGTAAACACAAGAGCAAAAACAGGAAACACCCTTGGAAATGGAGTCTGAATACTTAGTTGGCCCTTCCATGACTTCATAAGTGGAGATCTTTGAGAATGACTCACATTTTCAGGCAGAGATTTCTTGCTAAAAGTCCAATATTTTGAAGGCATCTTCATCAACTAGAAACATCCTGAGATACAGAAATTACTAGAGTGCCACGTTTTGGTGAATTCAGAAAAAAAATGCTATAATAACCTGTGCCTCTTCCTACAAATAGCAAATAAAAAGAGACCCCTCCCCCCTTTACCAGAGCAACTTGTTTCTGACACTTAACATATATTTCTGGATATAAAATAAAGTGATTACATATGAGTCTTTTTGCAAATGCTCAAGAGCTTTTTAAAAATACGTAAGAATTGCATCATTGGATGACACCTAGGACCCTAAACAGTCTTCACTGATGAGCACTGATGGATATGAAAAGGAACATTCAGCTGTTTGATTTTTTGATACAACTTACCACAAAATTTCTCCAGTTAGTCATTTTAGTGATATCAAATTCCATATCAAGTTTCCCCACTACTGAAAACTTATGAAAAGTATCAGGTTCAAAAGATTCATTCAGGTTTTTTTCTGTAACATTGTCCGGAAAACGCAAATGAACCTCTTGACCAACCCAATATTTGCCTTTTCTAATCCATGTCATAGAAGGCGAAGACAGGAAAAACCTGGGGGAGTAATTAAATTGACTATTTTTGAGTTGGCAGTCACATAAACTGCTGGAAGCAACCTAAGGTCATTCCTAGTATCTGGGTTAGTTCCACACTTGAACGTAGGGTTTATTTCCAGAGACTGCAGAAAGAAGAACCAGAAAGAGTGCTGGGAGTCTCCAAGGCCAACAATACAGAGAGCAGCGTCTGGGTTTTGTTACCCTAGTCTCGGCTGTTAAGGCTCTGTGTTGTGAAGATGACCCTTTAACTGCCCAAATTCACTGCTTCATATTAAACTTCAGATTTTTCAGAAAGGTACATTCAACTTGACTAAAAGAAGATTTTTATATATTTTATTACTAGCACTTATTCAAATTCCTTCTGGGCAGAAACTTTCCCTCTTATCACTTTATATCTTTAGCACCCAGCAGAGAATATAGCACAAAAAAAAGGTGCTTGATCATGTTTTGTTGATAAAATTGTTGATAGTTACTAAAGGCATTTTACCAGGTTCCTAAATTTGATATTTTGCCCAATACCACTGTCCCATCTTTTTTTCTTTATTGGTAGGTATCAACAGATAAATGGTTTAGCAAAAATATAATAAATTTTATTTTAGAATTGTTGGACCACTGTCACCTGGAAAAATGGCAGTTCCATGTGGTTCAACTTCATAACTTAATTTGGCTTTATCGCATTTATATTTTTCAAGGCATGTTCTTAGCAGGAAAAAATTCTCCACCATCTCTTAGAGTCTCCAGCTGAGCCTAAGAAGTAAACTGACAGAAAACGGATTAACAGGAGAAAAGCATACAAATTTTATTAAATTTTTACATATACATGGGAAACTTCACAAGAGAATAAAGCAAAAAAATTAACCAGAGCAGGAAGCTTTTCTATACTTAGACAAAGAAATGATAAATTTGTGAAGAATTGGCAAGATAGAGGGATTTGGGCTAGGGGTAGCAATGATGAGGGCTTCCCAGGTGGCTCAGCAATAAAGAATTCACCTGGAATGCAGGAGACATGGGTTCAGTCCTTGGGTCGGGAAGATCCCCTGGAGAAGGAAATAGCAACTCACTCCAGTATCCTTACCTAGGAAATCCCACAGACAGAGGAACCTGGTGGGCTACAGTCCATGGGGTCACAAGAGTCGGACATGACTTAGTGACTAAACAACAACAGCAAGTGATGAAGAAGTAACTAGGAAGAAAAGGGTGAATTTAACAAGATTTGTTTATATGGATTTTTCAGCCCCAAATTCCCCATCTCTGGTGATAAGCATGTCTTCTTTCCTCCTGGTACAGGAAGGGTACCTTTCATATGATAGTTTTTTTTCTCCTGCTTTCAGGAAGAAAAGGGAAAGTCAGAGTGTCTTTCTTACCCCTGCTGGTTTTTAAGTGCCTTTAAATCAAGATAATCAGTGCACCAAAGCAGCATATTTGGGGTAATGTATTCTGGTTTCCTTCACCATGTATAGTGCTTAGTTTTTATTTTTACTATGAGGTGAGTTAAAATAGGAGCATCCCATTTTGCAGATGAAGTCCAGAGAGGTTAAGAGCCTTCCCAAGATTTCCCTACATTGCAGACTGGCCCAAGGTTAAAATCAGCTCTTTTGTCTCAGCTCATTCAAATATCTTTGCAAAAAGTCTGGAAAGTTTTAAAACTTTATTTTTGCTTTCTTTTCATATATGATGTTCCTCTAAAGAGCGTCAGATTTTGGTTGTCCCTTAAGTTAGAAATGATATTTGTCACTTTAAGAGCTGTTAGACCAAAACACAGTTTGAACACTAAAAATGCACATTTTAGTACAGAGTGATGGGGAATGAAGCACTATAGCCAAATCATTATTCAAACCATTTAACAGGCTAAAAGTCCCAAATCCTAACAAGCCCTAAATCACCGCTACCAAAAGTTAGAGTCATTTTTAAAGAGGTTACCAAGACATGTTTTGTTGTTATCCATCTATATACTTATTAGGTTTCAAAATATCATTAGAAATATTTTCTACCTCTATCCTCTGGGAAATTTTCTACTGCCCAATTTTATTCTTTGGCCATAGGCAAGTAGATTTAATTTACATAAAATATTCCTCCAAGCTGTAAACACCATTTAAGCATTTTTTCCCAGAAGTAATCTTGCTATTACTATTTTCTGTTAAATTTATATATATATATATATGCACATATTCATATGAAACAATCTCAATCATGTCTAGGGTTTTTTAGGAAGAAATTTAGTTCTTAAATAAGGATAAATATTATTTTCTGATTAAAAATCTGATGATAGCTTGTCAAAGTCTGACATAGTGAATAACAAAACTTAATTTCTTAGGATCAAAAGTTCAGATAAACTTAGAACTAATGAACATTTTTCCATATTTTACTTAAATTCTGAACTATTCTTGCCACCCACCCAAAGATTTAAATTAATAATTACTCAAACTAAATTTCCCCAAACCTCAATTTCAGATTTTACCTTACATCCAAATACTGTCAAATTCTCAAATGACTTAAGTTTTGTTAAAAATTTCAGTCAATTGTAAATTGACTTGCCCTATGGATGCTCAAAATCAATTTTTACACTGTATTTTTAGAAGCAAATGTGAAATATTTCCTAAAAAAACCAACACTCATTATAGTTTTCTTCCCGTCTTCTGTGAAGGCTGTCTCTGCTTAGTAATACCATTTCCAGAAGATAACTCTAGAGGTGGATCTTCTGGGACTGTGACTGGATGAGGAAGTCAGGGGTGAAGCAAGGACAGGCTGGGCCGTCTGGAGGCTTGAATCAGTGGACATACTTGAATAAAAGATTTGGTTCTGAACAAGGGCTTGAAAGAGATGTTAGCTCTGAAGAAAGAGCAGCTGAGGAAAAAACATGAGACATGAAAAAGCCAAGAGGTTGCTGTCTGGGCAAAGGGTTAGGCAGCCAAACAACGAGGCACTTCTGTGCATTGTGACAGTATCCTGAGGTTCAGCCACCCTCCCAGGATCTGCCTTGTTGCTGTAAAAGTGACTGCCCAGTTAAAAACCAACCAAACAAAAAAACAACCCAGTGTTCCAAACAGCTCGTGCTTCACAGCTCACTCTGCCTGTTATGCAATGAAATCTTGCTGTTTATGCACTGCCAGGAGTGGACCCATTTACATACTAATCCACAGGGCATCACCAAATTTTCAGAATTACTCTAGATGGTGCAGCACACGATTAACTGTGTGCACGTGGGAAACTGTGGGATTAACACGACATCCCAACTGCGGGTTCCAGGGACAACTTTATTTTCTTTTCCGTTGTATTCTTAGTCTCTCCAGGGTTATCCTGCCCTCAGACAAGCCAATTCACTTATACCTGCTCTAAGTAGAAATATACTACCTCCTAGGTATAGGGTTGGAGAAGGAAATGGCAACCCACTCCAGTGTTCTTGCCTGGAGAATCCCAGGGACAGAGGAGCCTGGTGGGCTGCTGTCTATGGGGTCACACAGAGTCGGGCACGATTGAAGCAACTTAGCAGCAGCAGCAGCAGCAGCAGGTAAAGGGTATCATATAGTAACTAATCTTGTGTATATGTCTTTGTGTGTGTATGTTTCATTCATCAACAAATATCATAAATATTTGTTACTGAGTATATCATAAATACCCTAGACCTGGCCCAGACAATTGAGATACAAAAATTAAAAAAGAAAGCCTAGGTCCCTGTTCCTGTAAAGCTGTTATTCTAGTAGAAGATGATAGATAATAAACAAGGAAAAAAATAAACAAGATAATTTCAGAGACAGTCATCATCGTGTTAGTTGCTCAGTCGTGTCCAACTCCTTATGACCTCATGTAGTGTAGCCCACCAGTCTCGCCTGTCCATGGAGTTCTCCAGGCAAGAATACTGGAGTGGGTTGCCATTCCCTTCTCCAGAGGATCTTCTTAACCCAGGGATCGAACCCAGATCTCCTGCATTGCAGGCAAATATTTTACCATATATGCTACAAGGAAGTCCTTCAGAGACAGTAATTAAGGCATTTAATTTACAATGAGCTGTGATTTCTAGATAGTCATTTTACATGCCAAGAAATAAATCTAACTCATAAATTGCTTTCATATGTAGTAAAAATATGAAATACGAAGGCTAAGACCTTCACTGTGTTTAGACACTCACTTAAATGTATTCTTTTTCATTTTGCAGTGTCCTTTTCATATTTTGAGGCCATTAGTTGTTTTTCTAGTTCCAAACATTTTTGTAGGCTCTTAAAAATTGCTGAGAACTGTAGTACTGTGTTCACTGACCCTGGTGAATAAGCACACTCTTCTTCTAGACTATGTGAAGGCTTGTATTTCATGCTGATGGTGATGGGAAGATTTGCTGCATATCAGGGAGCTCCACCTTCTTCTGCCTCAACACACAGGATGCACACTCCCATTAGTTACAGGGCTCAACCCAGAAGGTATTTCTAACTCAGGGGCTTATCAGAAACTACAGGACATTTGAAGGTTAGTAAATCAAAAGAGGCATACATATGGAAAGACCCTGGTGGGATGTACTTCCACTTTGAAAATTACTGCAATATACATATATAGTACTTTTATGCTTGCATGTTAATTGGTATTGAAAGGTTAAATAGTAACTGTTGCTTCAGGAAGGGAAGACAGTTATAACGTTGCACAGGATCATCAATGGGGGAATTTATTTTCAGTTGTTCCCCTAATCAGAAAGTTATTGTTGTTGTTTAGTCACTAAGTCATATCCAACTCTTTGCGACCCAATGGACTGTGGCCAGGCTCCTCTGTCCATGGGACTCTCCAGGGAAGAATACTGGAGTGGGTTGCCATTTCCTTCTCCAATTCAGAAAGTTATACTTCTCACACACATAAGAAAAAAGTAGTTTTAACTCATTGCTTATCAAAACATCACTCAGAAAGTAAAGAGAGTAGAACCCAGGAAGAAACACAGAAAGCTTAAAAGGCCACAGGTTAGTTCAAGAAAATAGTTCAGCTTTTTGGTCCTATAATCAGACTTCTTAGTCATATCCTAGCTGTGAGACCCTGGACAAGTTAGTCAACATCTCTGAGCCCCAGTTTACATATCTGTAAAGTGGAATAATTATTATCCCTACTTCATGGAGTTGTGATCATTAAGTGAAGTGACCCAGGTTTGCACCAGCAGTTCAGCAAATATTAGCTGTTAGCAGAAAGAGTGTCTGCACTGAGCAGAAAATGAAGTTTTTGGAAGACTAATCAACAACGTGGGTAGCTGGTATTTCACAGAATTTATTATTTAGAAATTCCCATGTCAGAATTTCATATACGGGAAAAATTTTGACTAATAATATTGGCCTGACAACTTTTTCAAAATTAGTAGTCAGAATTATAGAAAGCGAAAGCAAATTTGCAAATGTGCTACCTCATTTCAGAATAGCTTTGAATAACACGTTAGAAACTCAAACGTGGCCTAAGTTTGAGAAAAGCAGGAAGAGGTAGAGTCTAGTTTCTTTTACATCAAGTTCTTCGCAGAGGAGAAACTGAAATCCAGACACCATGGTGTCAGAAACCCCATGTGTATGTGTTAATGCACAGAATTGTAATACATGTAGTTCTCATTCATTCTCAACTAATCATTGTGATGTATTCTTAAACCTTTGATTGAAAGAGTCCTTCAAGTGATTGGAACTGATAGAAACTTGGCCTGAATAAAGTCTTCCTGGTGCCTAGATGGCCATGGCATCAACCAGCCAGGTCGTTAATGGAGACCTACTCGAGTATTCTTGCTGGGAATATTCCATGGACAGAGGAACCTGGCAGGCTACAGTCCCTGGGGGTCACAAAGAGCTGGACATGGCTGAGCAACTGAACACACATGCTTGACAGCTGTGTTATACTTCTACATTTGTCATCTGTATGTTAATCTGTTCATTTTACAATGAGGAAACTGGCATTTAATAAAAGACCATCATTAAACATCAACTTAGCAGAACCATGATAGAATCCTGGACTCTTGATGGCTCGCAAGGACTCAACCCACCTTCCCTGACTAACTCTAGGATGGGGAAGCAATCCTGACCACATAGATGAAGGCTTTTCCTGTGGGCATTCGAGTCAGGCCACAGCACAGCTTTGAGCCACATGGGAATATCAGGATTCTTGGGAAACAGACTGCAGAGCATCATAAACCAAACCTACCTGAAAATAGGGCTGTGTGCTTTCAGAAAGGTTCTGGGAATACAGCCAGACATTCATGTACATTTTTTACGTGTCAGCTGCTGCACGGGTATTTTGAGAAGCACTTTGGGAAGTCACAGCAGGAACTTGGCTTTTGTGTTTTGAAAGTGCCAGCTTTATTGCAGCTCAAACAGAAATAAAAGGGAAACGGCATCATTACCTGGCAGGTTTTTCAGTGCAATTCCAGCAGAGATTCTCGCTTGTCTAGCGTTAACATGCTTGCCTCCCCAGCTTTATGAAAAAAGAACACTATCTGGGAGGGACCTGAACCAAATATGAAACATGGTTTCAACAATTTCATACCATTTTTACCAGGAAGTGCTTTCACTGGAACATTTTGGTTTACTGAGAACCTCTTCTTTTGAGAGACAGAACATTCTTTTATTTGATAACCTTAAGAGCCTTTTTACCTTTAGCTGGAAAGAGGGAAGAGAAAAATGGAACTCCGGTGGAAAAGTAATTGTACATCTCTGTCATGCACTTTCTTGCTGAGCTACATAATGGTTCATAAGCTCTTAACTGAAACTTAAAAAAATGTTCCCAATTGTTAATTCAGGATCTGTAGCCAGCTTAGAAATTGTTGAAATGTACAAAATAAATGGAAGAAAAAAAAAACCCAGCAGGGAAAGAAATTCTGGGTCATGCTTTTAAAGCTGCTTGACCAAGAAAAGTTTCTTTCAGAGAATGGGAACAATTTCAGTGTTGAGTTTTCTATGTAGTTGGTTTTGTTGGGTACAAAATGTTCATCTCTGGTGCAAATGCTGCTGCTGCTAAGTCACTTCATTCGTGTCCGACTCTGTGTGACCCCATAGATGGCAGCCCACCAGGCCCCCCGTCCCTGGGATTCTCCAGGCAAGAACACTGGAGTGGGTTGCCATTTCCTTCGATGCAGGAAAGTGAAAAGTGAAAGTGAAATTGCTCAGTTGTGTCCAACCCTCAGTGACCCCATGGACTATAGCCTTCCAGCCTCCTCTGTCCATGGGATTTTCCAGGCAAGAGTACTGGAGTGGGGTGCCATTGAAAATGACTCAGTGTTTAAAGAGAGCTTGATTCTAGCTCCTGTGAAATGCAGATACATTGAATGGTATGGAATCCTATCTACCACCAGTAATCTTAGATTGTGTGGCTTAGTTAAACCTCCATTGCACTCTTATTAACAGTAGTTAGAAAGAAGAATTTTAAGTTGAGGTCAGATACAGGAGACAAAATTATTGCACAGCAAGACTATATTAAATTTTCAAGCCAGTCCTAAAATTTCTGAAAGAAACCCAAGGAAAAGACTGCAATGCACATAGGAAATGATATGCATGAGTGAGCTGATGTTGCCAAGTCAGGATATTTTCCTGTGTCAGGGCACATAGTCATCATCTGTGGTTAGAGTGGGTAGAAGACACTGTGGTTTTCCCATTCAGTAACACAGAGGCTGAGGTTTCCCCAAAAGAAAACATTCTTGTTACTGTGCATCTCTTCCCTCCCTTCCCTCTGACCACCCAACTTTGATTAATTTCTAGTCAACTCTCAGATCTCATTCAAACATCACTTCCTCAGAGAAGCTTTCCCTGAATAGGTCTCCATGGATTTGAATGTCTCTGTAATACATTCTCTTTCTAGCCCCGTGTAGTACATGTAATAGTTGGTTTTGAATCTGCATGAGTATGAGGTTAATGGCTGTCTCCCAAAGTATCCTTAGAGCTCAGTCAAGGACCAGTTTGGTAGTAGGTCTTCAAGAGATGCTGGCTAATGAATGATTAAGTGTGGGGATAAATTCACAAGTCAGTTGAAAGACGGATAGAATGGAGGCACTGGAGTAAATGTATCTCCTACTGGAATGGAAAAGGACTCAACAGTCTTGACTGTATTATTAGAACCAAAACAGACCACTCTGTGTTAACTTTCAAAACTTATATATAAAATTCATCAGAATTATCTTCTCTTTATATAACTTCTGAGACTGCCCATCTAAACATTTCACACAATGTCCAGCACTAAAACACAACCCGTTACATTAAAAAATTTAAACTATATCTGATATGGTGGAATGATATGGAATAATTATTCTGCAGCTGAGATTGGAGTATCCCTGAGAGGGAAACTTCAGAGAAGGGAAACTGCTAAGGCAGACACAAGGCCTTCACATTTTCTCCTGGTGTCTCTGCTACAGACAAAAATTGCACTCTTCCCTGTACAATGAACATGCTGGTGAAACACCACAGACTCTCTTCCCGAACCTGCATTTGCCCAGTTTTACTGTGCATTTAAAAAATAACCTAAACTATAGAAAAGTAATTCTGTATCTCTATGGTAATGAATTAAAGCAAAAGGTAAACATCTCCAGGGATTTAAAATTAGATGCTAAAAGTAGTCTGTGAAGTGTAGTTCTTTCTATGCTCACTTCCCCTCTTTCCCTGGAAGCAGAGGGCTTTCCACCCACTACACAGCTGCCTAGAAGAGGCTGCATTCTAGATTCAACTTCAGTGATAGTGAAGGAGAAAAGTCTAACAAGAAATCCTAGTGACACCAGTGAAAACCAACATGGCTGAGGCCATAAGGCAGGAACAATAAGTCTAGATAACATTCTAGCTCTTCAAATGGCAAATACTAGTATATCACTTGTAATGGAGGTCTGATTTAGTGATAATTTAAATTAACTACCTAGTCCTTATTTCCTTTGCTCTCTTTTAAAAATTTTTTGTAAAATAAAGGGTATACTATTATGACTTTTGACATTTTCAGATATATGCAGCCATTTTTCATGAATGATCATACAATTTGTAGTATTCATTTAAATTATTATATATTAGCTTCCCTTCTGCTCCTCGCCCCAACACAGACACTTTAACTGTCATATGTGTTCCAAAGTCCTGTCTAAACTGTTCATAATTATGACAGTCTAAAATGCTTTTAGAATCTCACCCATTTGAGAAAACTCGATTAATTCTCTACATTCTATAATTATCGTTAGACCTGGAATTACTTTGAATGTTATCTGTAAGTGAAACTGAAAGTTACTCAGTTGTGTCTGACTCTTTGCAACACTATTAACTATACAGTCTGTGGAATTCTCCAGGCCAGAATACTGGAGTGGGTAGCCTTCCCTTCTCCAAGGGATCTTTCCAACCCAGAGATCAAACCCAGGTCTCCCTCATTGGAGGTGGATTCTTTACCAGCAGAGCAAAAGGGAAGCTCAGGAATACTGGAGTGGGTAGCCTATCCCTTCTCTATCAGATCTTCCCCACGCAGGATTCAAACTGGGGTCTCCTGCATTGCAGGCAGATTCTTTACCAACTGAGTTATCAGTTCAGTTCAGTCGCTGGATTGTGTCCAACTCTTTGCGACCCCATGGACTGTGGCACACCATGCCTCCCTGTCCATCACCAACTCCCGGAGTTAACTCAAACTCATGTCCATTGAGTTGGTGATGCCATCCAACCATCTCATCCTCTGTCATCCCATTCTCCTCCTGCCTTCAATCTTTCCCAGCATCAGGGTCTTTTCAAATGAGTCAGTTCTTTTGCATCAGTTGGCCAAAGTATTGGAGTTTCAGCTTCAACATCAGTGCTTTCAATGAATATTCAGGAATGATCTCCTTCAGAATGGACTGGCTGGATCTCCTTGCAGTCCAAGGGACTCTCAAGAGTCTTCTCCAACACCACAGTTCAAAGTATCAATTCTTTGGTGCTCAGCTTTCTTTATAGCCCAACTCTCACATCCATACATGACTACTGGAAAAACCATAGCTTTGATTGGATGGACCTTTGTTGGCAAAGGAATGTCTCTGCTTTTGATATGCTGTCTAGGTTGGTCATAACTTTCCTTCCAAGGAGTAAGTATCTTTTAATTTCATGGCTGCAATCTCCATCTGCAGTGATTTTGCAGCCCAGAAAAATAAAGTCTGTCACTTTTTCCATTGTTTCTCAATCTATTTGCCATGAAGTGATGGGACCAGATGCCATGATCTTCATTTTCTGAATGTTGAGTTTTAAGCCAACTTTTTCACACTCCTCTTTCACTTTCATCAAGAGGCTCTTCAGTTCTTCTTTGCTTTCTGCCATAAGGGTGGTTTCATGTGCATATCTGAAGTTACTGATATTTCTCCCAGCAATCTTCATTCCAGCTTGTACTTCATCCAGCCCAGTGTTTCTCATGATGTACTCTGCATAGAAGTTAAATAAGCAGGGTGACAATATATTTTGACATACTCCTTTCCCAATTTGGAACCAGTCTCTTGTTGCATGTACACTTCTAACTGTTGCTTCTTGACTTGCATACAGATTTCTCAGGAGGCAGGTCAAGTGGTCTGGTATTCCCATCTCTTGAAGAATTTTTCACAGTTTCTTGTGATCCACAAAGTCAAAGGCTTTGGCATAGTCAAAAAGGAGAAGTAGATGTTTTTCTGGAACTCTCTTGCTTTTTCTATGATCCAACAGATGTTGGTAATTTGATCTTTGGTTCCTCTGCCTTTTCTAAATCCAGCTTGAACATCTGGAATTTCACAGTTCATGTACTGTTGAGCCTGGCTTGGAGAATTTTGAGCAACTTTGTTAGCGTGTGAGATGAGTGCAACTGTGCAGTAGTTTGAGCATTCTTTGGCATTGCCTTTCTTTGAGATTAGAATGAAAACTGAGATTTTCCAGTACTATGGCCACTGCTGAGTTTTCCAAATTTGCTAGCATATTGAGTGCAGCACTTTCACAGCACCATCTTTCAGGATTTGAAATAGCTCAACTGGAATTCCATCACCTCCACTGGCTTTGTTCATAGTAATGCTTATTAAGGCCCAGATGACTGAATTATAGGTTGTCTGACTCTAGGTGAGTGATCACACCATCGTGATTATCTGAATCATGAAGATCTTCATTGTATAGTTCTTCTGTGTATTCTTGCACCTCTTCTTAATATCTTCTGCTTCTGTTAAGTCCAAACCATTTCTGTCCTTTATTGTGTCCATCTTAGCATGAAATGTTCCCTTGGTATCTCTAATTTTTTTGAGATCTCTAGTCTTTCACATTCTATTGTTTTCCTCTATTTCTTTGCACTGATCCCTGAGGAAAGCCTTCTTATCTCTTCTTGCTATTCCTTGGAACTCTGCATTCCAACTGGTATATCTTTCCTTTTCTTCTTTGACTTTTGCTTCTCTCCTCTTCTCAGGTATATGTAAGGCCTCCTCAGACAAACATTTTGCCTTTGTGCATTTCTTTTTCTTGGGGATGGTCTTGATCCCTGTCTTCTGTACAACGTCACAAACCTCCCTCCATCCATAGTTCTTTAGTCACTGTCTCTATCAGATCTAATCCCTTGAATCTGTTTGTCACTTCCACTGTATAATCATAAGGGATTTGATTTAGGTCATACCTGAATGGTCTAGTGGTTTTCCCTACTTTCTTCAAATTAAGTCTGAATTTGGCAATAAGGAGTTCATGATCTGAGCTACAGTCAGCTCCCAGTCTTGTTTTTGCTGACTGTATAGAGCTTCTCCATCATTGGCTGCAAAGAATATAATCAATCTGATTTCGGTGTTGACCATCTGGTGATATCCATGGTTAGAGTCTTCTCTTGTGTTGTTGGAGGAGGGTGATTGCTATGACCAGTGTGTTCTCTTGGCAAAACTCCATTAGCCTTTTACCAGCTTTGTTTTGTACTCCAAGGCCAAATTGGCCTGTTACTCCAGGTGTTTCTTGACGTCCTACTTTTGCATTCCAGTCCCCTATAATGAAAAGGACATCTTTTTTGGGTGTTAGTTCTAAAAGGTCTTGTAGGTCTTCATAGAACCATTCACTTTAAGCTTCTTCAGCATTAGCGGTTGGGCCATAGTCTTAGATTACTGTGTTGTTGAATGGTTTGCCTTGGAAATGAACAGAGATTATTCTGTCGTTTTTGAGATTGAATCCATGTGCTGCATTTCGAACTCTTTTGTTGATTGTGATGGCTACTCCATTTCTTCTGAAGGATTCTTGCCCACAGTGGTAGATATAATGGTCTTCTGAGTTAAGTTCACCCATTCCAGTCCATTTTAGTTGGCTTATTCCTAAAATGTCGATGGTCACTCTTGCCATCTCCTGTTTGACCGCTTCTAATTTGCCTTGATTCATGAACCTAACATTCCAGGTTCCTATACAATCTTGCTATTTATAGCATCAGACTTTATTTCCATCACCCGTCATCCACAACTGGGTGGTGGTGCTGCTTTGGCTCCATCCCTTCATTCTTTCTGGAGTTATTTCTCCATTGATCTTTAGTAGCATGTTGGGCACCTACCAACCTAGGGAATTCATCTTTCAGTGTCCTGTCTTTTTGCCTTTCATACTGTTCATGGGTTTCTCATGGCAGGAATGCTGAAGTGACTTGCCATTCCCTTCTCCAGTGGACCACATTTTGTCAGAACTATCCACCATGACCTGTCTGTCTTGGGTGGTCATAGAGCATGGCTCATAGTTTCATTGAGTTAGACAAGGCTGTGGTCCATGTGATCAGATTGTTTAGTTTTCTGTGATTGTAGTTTTCAGTCTGTTGCCCTCTAATGGAGAAGGGTGAAAGGCTTATGGAAGCTTCCTGATGGGAGAGACTGACTGAGGGGAAACTGGATCTTCTGATGGGTAGGGCCATGCTCAGTAAATCTTTAATCCAATTTTCTGTTGATGGGTGCTGCTGTGTTCCCTCCCTGTTATTTACTGGGGCCAAACTATTATATCTATCATCTGTATAATTTGTATTATCTATTATCTGTAAAATTAATTAAAATGTTAATTTTCTCTTTTTTATTATTAAATTTATTTATTTTTTTAATTACAATACTGTATTTGTTTTGCCATACATTGACACGAATCAGCCATAGGTGAACACAATCTCCCAATGCCGAAGCCCCCTCCCACCTCCCACCCCACATCCTCTACTTGAATCATCCTGTGCATCAGCCCCATGCATCCTGCATCCTACATTGAACTTAGATTGGCACTTCGTTTCTTACAAGAAAATATACATGTTTCTTATTTATTCATTTATATAATAACTTTTGCATATAGAAGATATAGTCACTTCTAGGAGCCTGTTGCCCCAAGTTTGAATTCTATTCTGAATGGTGTAAAACCTTTGAAATATAACTTAGTACCTCAGTAACTAATATTTTCACTCTTTAGAACTAAGGGGTTAGACCAGTGCATTGTAAAGGTCCCTTCCATTTTTGGTATTTAAGACTAAATTACAGTAATTGTTTATGTTGATGAATGACATTCTGCTTAGCATCTAACGTATATTATTTCATTCAGTTTTGCCAACCATTCCATGTGATATGTGCTATTATTATTGACATTTTACAAATGAGAAAAGGAGACACAAAAAGGTAATAAAACTTTCCTAGAATCATTCAGCAGGAACCAGTGGAGCTGGGATGAAAATCTAGATCTGACTGAAACTATTCTGCACAATGTCTAAATCAGAGGTCAAAAGAGTGGAGATAAATTTACCCAAATGTTAAATTTGATCACTTTAGAAAATGTCAGTGGTACCTCTGGTTATGAATTATTTTGATTACTATGAATTATTCAGTCACATAGAAACAAAATATTTTATGCCTCCAATTCACCATAGACACTAAGCTATACTCTATCCACACATGTCCCCTTGGCATCTCCCCTCAGCCCATGCTACCACATAAACAGTTTAATCCACCTCATTAGAACTGATTCAAATGTATTCTTTTTAATGGCTGAGTAATACTCCATTGTGTATATGTACCACAGCTTTCTTATTCATTCATCTGCTGATGGACATCTAGGTTGCTTCCATGTCCTGGCTATTGTAAACAGTGTTGTGATGAACATTGGGGTACACATGTCTCTTTCAATTCTGGTTTCCTAGGTGTGTATGCCCAGCAGTGGGATTGCCCGCTTTCTTATTTCCAAAAACTTTTTTCTCTCATTAATTTTGCTTAAGGCAGCTACATAGGAGAATCAAAAATATATTCAATTTGATAAATATCATTTAAACAGGATCCTGAGCTAACCTCTGGGTGATCCTTATTTTTAATCTTGGTTCATCAATTTTAAAAGTGGTCTCCATAGTCTATAGAAGTGTTGTAATACATCACATTCTAATATAAAACTGAAAAACTGTAGGCAAAAAATGTTTATAAATTTCTAGTCATTAGCTTAAGCAACTAACTTATCTATTAGAGAGCATGTTTTCATTATATTCTGGTAGTAATTCCTTGGTTAACCTTAACATATTCTCATTTTATTTAAGTAATTTCACATTTAACTAAAGAAAAATCAGTATTATTGGGGATTTTAATGGAATGATACATTTAGTTTCCCTCAGGTGTATATATGAGTAATAAATAGAGAATTACATACCCAAATATTGATTGGAAATAGAATGAAGAAATAACACATATATGGAGAGATTGATATAGATATATAAATTAAATAAAACATGTAAAAGCAAAATTTTTAAAAGCTGAATATTTGTCATCTCCAAAGGAAAGTGCTTCCTGAGCTGAAAATCTCATAAAATAAATAAAAATGCAAAAGTTTCATAAAATAAAAATTGAGGAATTTCACTTTCAAAAACATTGTGTTAGGTAATTTGAATCAGCCTCCTATTGAGAATTAGAAAAGGTGACTACAATTAAAAACATATACTTAAAAGCATTGAAAAGCTAAAAATAGTAAATTGGTGTCCCAGCACCTAGGGAAACAGTGAAATTGAGAGACATGAGCCCGTCATTTGAGATCACTTTTGCCTTTACTGATGCAGCTGAAAGGCTAAGTGGTACCTTTGAAAGCTTAATAAAGTTAGGGAGCAAGAGTTGAAGTATAATAGCTGAGTATGAAAGTCTAGATTAAAATATTTCCCCTTACGTAGGAATCCTGAAGGGCTATACCCTAATAATCAGGAAGAGCCAGAAGTAAACAACAGTTGGTAGACTACAGACAAGCATTGCATCATGTTGAATTGAAAAATAACTGAAATTGCTATTGAACTGAGGCTAGAAGAATCAGAAGAAACATTTCTCTTGCATGAAGAAAATATTACCCTAGAATTCAAATGATTTCTACAAACAAGTTTTAAATATCGTATCAAGTGTACCATCGGTGAAGACACACCATGAATGAGGAGACACATGAGATGAGAAAACATCCTGAATGACAAAGAGTAAAAACATCAGCCAGTAAAAATAGATCTAAAGGGGCTCCATAAAGTAGAATTACTAGGCACAGACTTTAAAGTGACTGTATTCAAGAACTAAGAAAAGTTGTGACAAAAGATTTAAAGCTTTTAAAAATTACACATCCAGTATGAAAAAGAACCAAATGGGAGTTCCACAAACAAAACTTTTAATAACAGAAGTTAAGAACTCAGTGTTTGGTTTCAATAAATGACTGAAGAAGCAGTTCATGAATTGGAAGATAGCTCAGAGTAAAACATTCAGAATGAAAACAAAGATTAGAAAACACAGAAAAGTGCTGAGAGACAAAGGGATATAGTGAAAGCATGTTATATACAAAATTCGGAGTTTCAGAAGGAAAGCAAAAACGTGAATGGATCAGGAACTATATTTGAAGATAATGCCTAAGAATTTTTCAAAATTAGAGAAACTGTAAAATTCATAGATTAAAGACTGATCTCTAAGTTGGATAAATAAAAAGAAATTGATATATAGATATATCATAATGAGACCAATGAAAATAAAAGACAAGAAATCTTAAAGGTTGCTGCGGTAGGCAGAATTCTGAGATGACTCCCAAGATTCCTACCCACTGAGATACAGTTCAGTTCAGTTCAGTCGCTCAGTTGTGTCCGACTCTTTGCGACCTCATGAATCACAGCATGCCAGGCCTCCCTGTCCATCACCATCTCTCAGAGTTCATTCAGACTCACGATCATTGAGTCCATGATGCCATCCAGCCATCTCATCCTCTGTCGTGTCCTTCTCCTCCTGCCCCCAATCCCTCCCAACATCAAAGTCTTTTCCAATGAGTCAACTCTTTGCATGAGGTGACCAAAGTACTGGAATTTCAGCTTCAGCATCATTCCCTCCAAAGAAATCCCAGGGCTGATCTCCTTCAGAATAGACTGGTTGGATCTCCTTGCAGTCCAAGGGACTCTCAAGAGTCTTCTCCAACACCATGGTTCAAAAGCATCAATTCTTCGGCACTCAGCCTTCTTCACAGTCCAACTCTCACATCCATACATGACCACTGGAAAAACCATCGCCTTGACTAGATGGGCCTTTCTTGGCAAAGTAATGTCTCTGCTTTTGAATATGCTGTCTAGGTTGGTCATAACTTTCCTTCCAAGAACTAAGCCTCTTTTAATTTCATGGCTGCAGTCATCATCTGCAGTGATTTTGGAGCCCAGAAAAATAAAGTCTGACACTGTTTCCGCTGTTTCCCCCTCTATTTACCATGAAGTGATGGGACCGGATGCCATGATCTTCATTTTCTGAATGTTGAGCTTTAAGCCAACTTTTTCACTCTCCACTTTCACTTTCATCAAGAGGCTTTTTAGTTCCTCTTCACTTTCTGCCCTAAGGGTGGTGTCATCTGCATATCTGAGGTTATTGATATTTCTCCCGGCAATTTTGATTCCAGTTTGTGTTTCTTCCAGCCTAGCGTTTCTCATGATGTACTCTGCATAGAAGTTAAATAAGCAGGGTGACAATATACAGCCTTGATGTACTCCTTTTCCTATTGGGAACCAGTGTGTTATTCCATGTCCAGTTCTAACTGTTGCTTCCTGACCTGCATATAGGTTTCTCAAGAGGTAGATCAGGTGGTCTGGTATTCCCATCTCTTCCTATATAATCTGTCCTCCCCCTACCCCATTGAAAGAGACTTGTGAATAGGATGGAATAGTCCTCCCTTGATTAGCTTATATCACATCCCAATGGTGGTGGGATAGCCATACCAGTGATTATGATATATTATATGACTCACTAGTAGCAGAGTGTGGAGAGTGATTCTTCTTGCCTTCAGTAAGTAAGCTGCTGCCATGTTTTGAGAAGGCCACATGGCTAGAACCTGATGGCCTCTAACAACTGAGAGCAGTCCCAGTGAGAAGAAAAATCTGGCTCGACTTTGCTTGGCCCTAACCCACAAGAACCGTGACATAATAAATGTTTCTTGTTTTAAGGTAGTAAGGTTGCAGTAATTTATTACACAGCAATTGCAAACTAACTGATCTCCTTGGACTTCAAAGAGATCAAATGAGTCAATCCTAAGGGAGATCAACCTTGAATAATCATTGGAAGGAGTGATGCTAAAGCTGAAGCTCCAATATTTTGTCTACCTGATGCAAAGAACCAACTCGTTGGAAAAGACCCTGATCTTGGAGAAAAGGCTGAAGACAAAAGAAGACAAGAGGGCAGCAGAGGATGAGATGGTTATACAGAATCAGTGACTCAATGGATGTGAATCTGAGTAAACTCTGGGAGATAACAGAGAACAGGGAAGCCTGGTGTGCTACAGTCCATGGAGTGGTAAACAGTCAAACACGACTTAGCTACTGAATGACAACAACAATTGCAACTAATACAGGAGTATTTGGAAGATACTGCAGGTTCAGTTCAAGGTGATCTTAATAAAGCAAAATTATTAATAAAGGGAGTCACAAATTTTTTGGTTTCCCAGCGCAATTAAAAGTTATGATTACACTACAGTATAATCTATTAAGTGTGCAATAGCATTATGTCTTTTAAAATGTACAGACCTGTGGATTCTTTACTGTCTGAGTCACCAGGAAGCCCTAATTTAAAAATACTTTACTGCAAAAAACTGCTAACCATTATCTGAGGCTTCAGCAAGTTTTGCTGCTGCTGCTGCTGCTAAGTTGCTTCAGTCATGTCTGACTCTGTGTGACCCCAGAGATGGCAGCCCACCAGGCCCCCCATCCCTGGGATTCTTCCGGCAAGAACACTGGAGTGGAGTGGGTTGCCATTTCCTTCTCCAATGCATGAAAGTGAAAAGTGAAAGTGAATTCGCTCAGTCATGTCCAACTCTTAGCAACCCCATGGACTGCAGCCCACCAGGATCCTCCATCCATGGGATTTTCCAGGCAAGAGTACTAGAGTGGGGGTGCCATTGCCTTCTCCAGCAAGTTATACTAGTAACATCAAAATTCACTGATCAAAGGTCACCAAAAAAGTATAATTATAGTGAAAAAGTTTAAAATATTGTAAGAACTACCAAAATGTGACACAGAGACACTAAATGAGCAAATGTTATTTCAAAAATGATTTGATGCAGGGTGGCCAGGGAGGCCTGGCGTGCTGCAATTCATGAGGCTGCAAAGAGTCAGACACGACTGAGCAACTGAACTGAGGGTGGCCACAAACCTTTAACTTTTTAAAATGCAATATCTGCAAAGTGCAATAAAGTGAAATATTGAAACAATAAAACAAGGTATGGCTGTATAGATTATTTTCAAAGGAACAATAGATTTGATAGCCATCTTATGAGATATGATAGGAGCCAGAAGACAATAAATGTACAAAAGAAACTACAAAACTAGAATTCTATCAGTTCAGTTCAGTTCAGTTGCTCAGTCATGTCTGACTCTTTGCAAATCCATGAATTGCAGCAAGCCTTTTGCCTGGAGAATCCCAGGGACAGCGGAGCCTGGTGGGGTCGCACAGAGTCGGACACGACTGAAGCAACTTAGCAGCAGTAGCAGCAGGCCTCCCTGTCCATCACCATCTCCCGGAGTTCACTCAGACTCACGTCCATCGAGTTGGTGATGCCATCCAGCCATCTCATCCTCGGTTGTCCTCTTTTCCTCCCGCCCCCAATCCCTCCCAGCATCAGAGTCTTTTCCAATGAGTCAACTCTTCGCATGAGGTGGCCAAAGTACTGGAGTTTCAGCTTCAGCATCATTCCCTCCAAAGAAATCCCAGGGCTGATCTCCTTCAGAATGGACTGGTTGGATCTCCTTGCAGTCCAAGGGACTCTCAAGAGTCTTCTCCAACACCACAGTTCAAAAGCATCAATTCTTCAGCACTCAGCCTTCTTCACAGTCCAACTGTCACATCCATACATGACCACTGGAAAAACCATAGCCTTGACTAGACGGACCTTTGTTGGCAAAGTAATGTCTCTGCTTTTTAATATACTATCTAGGTTGGTCATAACTTTGCTTCCAAGCAGTAAGCGTCTTTTAATTTCATGGCTGCAGTGACCATCTGCAGTGATTTTGGAGCCCCCAAAATAAAGTCTGACACTGTTTCCACTGTTTCTCCATCTATTTCCCATGAAGTGTTGGGACCGGATGCCATGATCTTCATTTTCTGAATGTGGAGCTTTAAGCGAACTTTTTCACTCCTCTCTTTCACTTTCATCAAGAGGCTTTTAGTTCCTCTTCACTTTCTACCATAAGGGTGCTGTCATCTGCATATCTGAGGTTAGTGATATTTTTCCCGGTAATCTTGATTCCAACTTGTGCTTCTTCCAGCCCAGCATTTCTCATGATGTACTCTGCATAGAAATTTAATAAGCAGGGTGACAATATACAGCCTTGACGTACTCTTTTTCCTATTTGGAACCAGTGTGTTATTCCATGTCCAGTTCTAACTGTTGCTTCCTGACCTGCATATAGGCCACTGCTGAGTTTTCCAAATTTGCTGGCATATTGAGTGTAGCACTTTCACAGCATCATCTTTCAGGATTTGAAATAGCTCAACTGGAATTCTGTCACCTACACTAGCTTTGTTCGTAGTGATGCTTTCTAAGGCCCACTTGACTTCACATTCCAGGATGTCTGGCTCTAGGTTAGTGATCACACCATCGTGATTATCTTGGTCATGAAGATCTTTTATTCAGTAAAAATATCTGTAAAGAATGAATTTGAAATAAAAATATTTCCAGACACACAACAACAGAAAATTTACCAAAAGACCCACATTAAGTAAAATTCTAAAAAATGTTAGTTAAGCAGTAAACAATTGATCCTAGATGAAAATTGAAAGCTACTAGAAGGAATAACAATCAAAAGATAAAGTATGTGTGTAAAAATAAATGACTCATAAGGATGCATGTTAATCTCTCTAGATTTCAATTCTGAAATGGCTGTAAACTATGTTTGTATACTTTTCCATATTATATCTCAGAATTTAAAAGTTTTAAAATGCAAAATGAACAAAATTTAAAAGGATAAAATTTGTTACTTTTGACTACATATGCTTTTTAAAGTCCTATAGGTTAAAACTATCCAGTTTAAATATAAAAACCTAACGTCTTCTTTTTTCAGTGAGCTCATAAAAACTGACGAAAAAAATCATGAATTCCTAACAGACAAAAAGAACAAAACACATGAATAAAGAATTCTCAGAGAAAGATAAGACACTAGTGAATAAGAATATATTCAATGATACTAACAATAAAGTAATTTATTTGGGCTCTTAAATCAATAAAGTAGTTCAAAATTCTGATGTTTACTTTGTAGAAGATCTGATTCATAAGAAAAAGTGAGTTGAAAGGAATATGCAAAAATCATTATGGTAATTGTGCTGTAGTGGTGGAATTCTTAGTAACATTTTTCATTATTTTCTACTTTTCCTCAATATTTTATATTAATTTTAATATTTTAATTATATTTATATTATTTTAATTTTCAGCATTTCTGAGTTTTGTTGGTATAAATGTGAAGTTTTCTTGAAAACTTACTTGCACCTTTTCTGAACTTGAAATATATCTAATTGGAACCATAGATTTAATACCATATTCATGGCTCTATTTCACCTCAGACAAAAAACAGCTTTAATGTCCTCTTTTTTTTTTTTTAATTTTAATTTTAATTTTTAAATTTATTTATTTTTTAAATTACAATACTGTATTTGTTTTGCCATACATTGACATGAATCAGCCACAGGTGTCCACGATCTTCCAATGCCAAAGCCCCCTCCCACCTCCCACCCCACATCCTCTCCCTGAATCATCCCGTGCACCCGCCCCATGCGTCCTGCATCCTGTATTGAACATAGACTGGCGCTTCATTCTTACAAGATAGTATACATGTTTCAATGCCATTCTCCCAAACCATCCCACCCTCTCCCTCTCCCTCAGAGTCCAAAAGTCCATTCTATACCTCTGAGTCTCTTTTGTTGTCTCACATAGAGGGTCTTCATTACTATCCCTCTAAATTCCATATATATGTGTCAGTATACTGTATTGGTGTTTTTCTTTCTGGCTTACTTCACTCTGTATAATCGGCTCCAGTTTCATCCATCTCATTAGAGCTGAGTCAAATTTATTCTTTTTAAGGGCTGAGTAGTACTCCATTGTGTATATGTACCACAGCTTTCTTATCCATTCATTTCAACCCAACACACCATTAAATATTTTTTCTTAACTTATAAGACACAACACATCTCTACAGATATATAAAGCATGGTTGGTATATGTATTAGATACACATCACTTCAGTTCAGTTCAGTCGCTCAGTCATATCCAACTCTTTGCGACCCCATGAACCACAGCACGCCAGGCCTCCCTGTCCATCACCAGCTCCCAGAGTCTACCCAAACCCCTGTCCATTGAGTCGGTGATGCCATCCAACAATCTCATCCTCTGTCGTACACTTCTCCTCCTGCCCTCAATCTTTCCTAGCATCAGGGTCTTTTCCCATGAGTCAGTCAGCTCTTTGCATGAGGTGGCTAAATCGGAGTTTCAGCTTCACAATCAGTCCTTCCAATGAACACTCAGGATTGATCTCCTTTAGGATGGACTAGTTGGATCTCCTTGCAGTCCAAGGGACTCTCAAGTCTACTTGAACACCACAGTTCAAAAGCATCAGTTTGGTGCTCAGCTTTCTTTATAGTCCAGCTCTCACATCCATGCATGACTACTGGAAAAACTATAACGTTGACTTAACCTATCACAAATAAGAAACAAAAACTCAAGCTCCTTATTGACCTTATCTTGACTGTAATAAAGAGAGAAGGCAAAGGTGGAAAATGCTTATACCACATGACAATGCTGAAGTTCCTACATAGGAGAAATGCTCTTAGAAAATCAGTGTTTAGTTTCATGGAATGAAAGTTATCCACTTTTTCTTTTACAATTTCTGAATTGTGTTCACTGTTTAGAAAGGCACATCACTGAAAGATTTTTAAAACAATTATATATATATATTTTTATGGTATTTACTTTTATGGTTTCAATTTATTTTTACAGTTAACTTTTGACCCACATGGAATTTGGTGGAAAAAATTAGCAAAGATCCACCTTTATTTTTTTCTAATTTTCTTAACACAATTTATTGGATAATCTATCACTTCCCCTTGCTTAAACAGTGTACTTCATTATAGACTAAATTTTCTTATGTATACATGTCTGTTTCTTCAGTTTCATTTCTTCTATTTCTATGTTTATTCTCGAGCTCATACCACAATTTTTCCTTTTTGTAGCACAGTGCCTGGGTTAAGAGCACAGAATCTGGAGCCAGATTACCTGGGTATGAAGTCTGGTCCTTTCAATTTACAAGCTATGAGATCTTGAGCAAATTACCTGACCTCTCTGTGCCTGTTTTCTTATCTATAAATGGGGAAAGTAATAACTTCCTCTTTGAAGGATTATTACATGATAATATTTAATATATATACAGCACTTAATGCATATATGGCACACAGTAAACACTATCAAATATCTATTAAATAAAATAAGCACATTTTAATGTCTGGTATAACTAGTCCTGCATTATGTTACATTTTCTAACTTTCCTGGCTATTTTACTTTTTTTTTTCCATGTGAACTTTAAGTTAGACCAAAGATCAATATGTTACATTTTTATTGGGTCCATATTAAACTTATAATTTATGCAGTACTGATATTTTTACAATAATATCTTTTTCTCTAAGAACAAAGTATATATCATTACATATGGTCGGATTGTCTTGGGCTCTCAGAAGCAATTTATTTTTACATAGATTTTACAAATTTTGGTAAGGTTTATTTATAGATATTTTATATTATTGGTTATTATTATAAATATAATCCTTCCACTAAGTTTTGGGGGTTTTATATATTGTACAACTATTGCCTTTTGCATTTAATATTGTAATCAGCTACTTTAGAAAGTTCTTAGCTATTGCTTCTATTATTTGATCATCTGATTATTTGGAATTTCCCTATATATAATAGTTATGGACTGAATAGTATTCCCCTCAGATTCACATGTTGAAACCCTTACTACCAATGTGATGGTATCTGGAGGTGGGCCCTTTGGGAGGTAATTAGGTTTAGATGAGTCATGACTAATCTCGTGACGAGATTAGTGTCCTTATAGGAGGAGATACAGCAGAGATTTCCTTAGTCTCTCAGCCTTGTGAGGACACAGCAAGAAAGTGGCCATTTACCAGCCAGGCCATCTGCAAGTTCTCACCAGAATGCCACCACACTAGAACCCTGATCTCTTACTTTCCAATCTCCAGAGCCATCATAAAAGTAATTTCTATTGCTTAAGGCACCCCATCTATGGTAGTTTGTTATGACAGCCTGAGCTGAAAAAGACAGTAATCAAATCATCTACAAATAATTGTCATTCACTTCTTTCCTTTTCATTTTTATATTTAATCTTCTTCCTATTTAATTGTATTTGCAAGTACTCCCAGAAAAATATTAAATAATAGTGATGGTAGAAAAACTAATATTTTACCATTAAGCATTATGTTGAAGGCTTAGTTCACAGTTTCTGTATGACGTAACTAATAATAATAATCATAATAGCTAATACTTATGAATGCTTAGTGTGGTCTGTGCCCTTCATATAGAGTGATTGAATTAATCCTCACATTCAGTCTCTGAGAAGGTTCTATTGGCTCCATTTTACAGATAAACTGAGACACAGAGAGCTCATGCAGAGTGTCCAAGATCACACATCCCCATCCTGTAACTAGCTTTGCATTACCAATAACATTATAGTTATCATTTCGTATATTCTTTTCCTCACTATTCTGTGCCTCTGGAGGGTTGGCGCTGTTAAGACAAAGCCTAGAATACATTAAATATTCAGTAAATGCTTGCTTGGAGAAGGAAGGAATAATCTGGTTTCTGAAAATAAAATAGTAAGTTCTGTTTGGGACATGACAAAAATGAATGGTTTGCAGGAATTCTGGAGCAGTGTCTTATGAATAGTTGAGTAAATACATCTTGAGCTGGGGAAACATCTTGGCTAAACCTAAGATCTGAAGTCACGAATTCCAGCTTAATTGTGATTTTGCTCCTGCTTCCTAACATTAATTACACATTTCACTAGAGAATGTCATTGAACAGAGGCTCTGAAGTCATGAGAATGGCCGAGAGTACACAGCGGGGCACATGTAAAGGAAGCAAAAGGAAGGGGCTGGTGGTACTTCCTTCCAGGGCAGAGGATATGGCTAAACAATGCACTAGGAAGCAGGCATGTAATTTCATGCCCACATATTTTCTTAGTGGATTTTAAGAAAAATTGTACATACTTTTAAACTATACTAGTCTGAACAAGAATAAATTGTCTGGAAAGGAAGCTATTTCTCAGCTCCACCGGTACACCTTATTATCTTCTTCATCCCTTCAGTGATCCTTATTGTTTTCCTCACTGTTGATATTACTTAAGCTACAGCAAATGTATCTACCTATTGCTTTATTTCCTACTGCATTATCTAAAATTGCTCCCAGTCCTATTGACAACAGAGAGCCAATTCATATCTTAAAACCCCTGCATCATCAAAATAAATTAAAACATAAAAAACTTTGGCATGTAATAGAGTTGTGTGCTCACTGATGGGACCAATGTTAATAAGAGCAAACAATGAAAGGTGCAAGCCAGATGCAGGGACTGGACAGTCAAGTGGAATAAAGACACAAGGAACCAGGCAAGATGACAGAATATGTATAAGCAGGGCTCCAGGCCCCACTCACATGAGTCTCCACTTCTTCCTGACAACACTAAATTCCAGCACAATGGTCTCCCAGAATTCCCAGAAAACATGTTTGCTCAGAGCTGAGTTTAAACCCAAATAGGATTAAAAGAATTCCAGTGTAAAATCTAGGATTTTAAAAAATATAATGAACTGCCTTCTATATTTATACCCGTAATGCCATTTTTTTTTGTTTGGTGGGGTTTTGAGGGGACATGCTTTGGGAGGTTTTGCTGAAAATAACAGGAACCTCAATTAAGGCTACATTAAACAATAAGAAAATTTGTTATGTTGCATAAGGCAAGTCTAGAGATCAATTCAGCAGTCTGGTGATGCTAACAAGGGTGTAAGCTCTTTCCACTTTTCTGTTCTGCTGGCCTTGGTTTTCTCTTCTCTTGGAAACTGGTATACTTTGTGTTCATGGCTGGCAGGGAGCAGGAACTGAAGCAAGGGGCTTCCTTAATTACATTCTACAGGAGGCAAAGAAAACATCTCCCCCAGTTGGAAAACATAAGATATTCATTCTGTTGAATTGGGCAAACCTGAACTGCATGTACCAATAAAAGTCATTAGGTGTGTCCTGAATGCTCATCCTCATTTAGGCAAATCAAGATGAAACAACTGACAAACAACTAATCTCAAAGATATATAAGCAACTTATACAGCTCAACTCCAGAAAAATAAATGATCCAATAAAAAAATGGGCCAAAGAACTAAATAGGCATTTCTCCAAAGAAGACATACGGATGGCTAACAAACATATGAAAAGATGCTCAACATCACTCATTATCAGAGAAATGCAAATCAAGACCACAATGAGGTACCATTTCACACCAGTCAGAATAGCTGCGATCCAAAAGTCTACAAGCAATAAATGCTGGAGAGGATGTGGAGAAAAGGGAACCCTCTTACACTGCTGGTGGGAATGCAAACTAGTACAGCCATTATGGAAAACAGTGTGGAGATTCCTTAAAAAATTGCAAATAGAACTGCCTTATGACCCAGCAATCCCACTGCTGGGCATACACACTGAGGAAACCAGAATTGAAAGAGACACATGTACCCCAATGTTCATTGCAGCGCTGTTTATAATAGCCAGGACATGGAAGCAACCTAGATGTCCATCAGCAGATGAATGGATAAGAAAGCTGGGGTACATATACACTATGGAATACTACTCAGCCCTTAAAAAGAATAAATTTGACTCAGTTCTAATGAGATGGATGAAATTGGAACCAATTATACAGAGTGAAGTAAGCCAGAAAGAAAAACACCAATACAGTATACTGACACATATATATGGAATTTAGAAGACAGTAATGATGACCCTGTATGTGAGACAACCAAGAGACACAGAGGTATAGAGTGGACTTTTGGACTCTGAGGGAGAGGGAAAGGATGGGATGGTTTGGGAGAATGGCAATGAAACGTGTATATTTTCCTGTAAGAAACGAAGCACCAATCTATGTTCAATGTAGGATGCAGGATGCATGGGGCTGATGCACAGGATGATTCAAGTAGAGGATGTGGGGTGGGAGGTGGGAGGGGGCTTCGGCATTGGGAGATTGTGTTCACCTATGGCTGATTCGTGTCAATGTATGGCAAAACAAATACAGTATTGTAATTTAAAATAAATAAATAAATTAATTAATTAATTAAAAAAATAAAACTCAAAAAAAAAAAATTCAGTCCTAGGGTTTTGGATGAGAAATTTACATGAAAAAGAGTTTGTTTGTTTGTTTTAAGAAAAGGTAAAAGTAGCAAATTAAAGCTAAATAGGAAACAGATCAGGTCCTCTACATCCATCAGAAAATCTGAGCTAATGATAATAGTCACAGAGTTTGCTATGTTTTCTAATCCAGTATATTCTGTCATTTCATTCTATATAAAGTACTTTAATTGTACTTTAATATCAATTGTACTAAAATATCACAGTTTGGGGGTATTTTTATGAAAATACTGATTTTTCTTTAATATACAATTGAATATGATTGCACTGCACCATATTCACAGAACCATTTTGACCAGAGAAAAATGGACTATTAATTTTCTAATAATGCTCAAGGTGAAATTCAAGAGTTTCAGCAAACATGAGATATACATGCACTTTTGCATTACAGAAGGTAGAAAGATAGAAAATCTTTTAAATGTTCAATATTTTCTGAGTCAATCAATGGTATGTTTTGTTTATTTAAATATGTCTTATAGTGCCTATACCTTTTATTAATAGTTTTCACAATGACGTTAGCGCAGGAACATTTTTTAAAATGAAAGCTTGAGTGAAATGCTCATATATCAGATAAGTAAAAGTGGAACTGTTCTGACTGAAGCAAAATTCCACCTATTTTTGTCTGTTTCTTGTTTTGTCATACCTCTCACCATGGTAGAAATCGGTATAGTTGGAAGGGTGGATGAAACTGGTCTATGAAGGACTTTAGAAACAATTGCCCTATATTATTGCCAATTATAATAGAAGGACAAAAAGTAGGGGGCTCTTGGAATTAAAATGACGTTGCTAATGATGCTTGTCTATGAAGCATTATGAACTTGTCTATGAAGACTCAAATTCACATCTTTCCTAACATTAATTTTACATTTATTATTAAAAATGTAGATATGCTTAT
The DNA here is from genome assembly GCA_917880005.1 of Nanger dama. Classification (NCBI taxonomy): domain Eukaryota; kingdom Metazoa; phylum Chordata; class Mammalia; order Artiodactyla; family Bovidae; genus Nanger; species Nanger dama. Next base: position 38,467,855 of record CAKJTW010000015.1, read on the forward strand.
AAATAGAGAACTCCACCTAGTAGAATGCCATAGTATTATCAAGGGAGTGCTGCACTAAACCAAATATAACATAATAAATAATAGTCATATTTATAATAAAGAAATACAAATAAACAGTGTTGAAAGGAGTGATTCTTTTGTACATGAATCATTATACACTTTTATATGTAAGATTATTTTATTACTTTATCTTATCAATTATGTACTACAGATCACTTTCCTTCCAGTTTAATTATGATCTTGCTCATGCATTTGTTATTACCAAATCAATACAACAGAGTATAATGCATTATAAGCAAACATGCTATTGTGTGATTAGTACTATAGGAAATTTCAAATATTTCCCTGGAAATATTTGTTGGAATCACCATAACTCTTCTTTAACATGATAAAAAGTTTAGTTTATCCTTGTGTTTAGGTATTTTGTGTGGGAGCTGGGATGGTCTCTTAGATTTGTCATAATTTAGGGAGAATAGGTCAAGACATTGCCCACTCCCCAAACCAGTGACCAGTCATTGAGTCTAGCTGTCCCCAGCAAGGCCTTGAGTAAGACAAGTCCTCTGCTGAGGACATTACTAAGGTAGGTTCAACTATGAGCTGGCAGCACCCAAACTCCCCCACAGCTGGCGTAGTGAGTGTCTCAGTCCTACAGGGAGATTGGTGATGCATCACAGAATCAACTTCTGGCTCCAGCTTTTACCTCTGAAGAGTGATCATTAAAAATAATCAGGCATTTATCCTGCCTTTTTGAAATGAACTACCAGAATAGCAACAAAGCGTTAATGGATGAGGGAAATTTTTCTGTAAGGAAAAATCCTAGCTAACAACTACAAAAGGAATAGAATCACATTTTATAAGTCCACTATAAAAATTTGATTCAGAGAATGGTCATCAATAGATGCCAGACTTATTAAGGGATATGCTGAAAAGATCAGAGTGTCATCACCTGAAAGTCATGAATTACTTTTAGTATCATAAAAGTGGCACATTATGGGAAGAAGAAGTTAAACTGCACCACAAAGAAGCAACAGTCAAATCCAGGAAGTGGGTCATACTTCTTCAGTATGTCAATGGCCTGGAAAAAATAAGATGAATGCAGGGGAGATGGGGGAAAGGAGGCTTAAGATAAATGATAGCCATAAACAACATGTGAACTGTCTTGTTTAGATCCTAATTTAAACAAACTATAAAAAGACATTTTGAAGAAAATCAGTGAAAGTTGAATATGGGGTGGGTATTAAATAATATTAGGGAATTACTTATTAATCTTAAGCATAAAATTGCCATTGTGGCAATATTAGAAAATATCCCCAAATTTCGTAAATTAATATTTAAATTTTGAAAAGTTAAATGACATCATATTTCATATTTATTATAAACTACTCCAGCCAAAAAGAAGAGGCAGGGTAAGGTGGCCAGGATGGGGAAAAGAGATGAAACAAATACAGCTGACTGTTGGGATTCACAAAAGCTGTGTAATCAATACAAGGGTATACAGGACCATTGACTCTACTTATTTGTACATTTTGAAATTTTCACAACAAATTTTTAAAGATAGAAAAATCATTTTCCACGTTTCATGAGCTTCTTGTTTACTATTCTGGGAAATAATGAGAATATTAAGAGACTTTACAATATGTGTGAGAACATGAATGCAGAGTGGATTTAATTATAAATATAGCACACATCTCTGAATTTATTCATAATTAAATAAGAAGTAAGTGGCAATTTGAAACTTTCATTATGTGAGAAGAAGGGAATGGTCATTATTCCTTTCTTGATGTGTATGTTGACTATTCAGTGACATTGTATAAACATAGAGCAAGTAATGGAAGAATATATTTGCTTTAATAAAACCCCATTATTCTGTTTGTAAAGAAGGGATTGTACATTGGACTTTTAGCCCCAAGATAAAACTGTCCAGCATCATTAAAATTCTCGCACAATCTTCTTTTAACTGAACCCCCATTAAAATATGCAGAGGAAAATTGTACTTTCTTAATCCACTTATTTCATATCAATTTCTAAGAGTTAATCTATATATTTGTATTGATTTCTACAAGTCTGTAGGCTGAGATTAAAATATGAATCTTTGATTTTGATCTTTGAATTCAAAGTATATTTGGATACTTTGAATTTTTAGATAGGATGTCATAGTATTGACTGGAAACATTGCTGATCAACTTTGGGGAGAGAAAGTAGATGATGGAGAATGCTGAGTGTCATTGGAGTCACATATTTGGGCAGAAGGAATGTATCAGCCTCCTGGCATTATAAGCCTTTAGATAGAATAGGTTCTTTCATAACTAAGGTGTTCACCATAATGGAGATCATTTGGAATCTTGATATTCTCCTTTACAAATTAAAGGTGTATAGGCAAGCCTTACCACTGTTCTTTTTTCTGTCAACATTTTAATGTTGAAAGTTTATATTCTTGAAAAAATGGTAGCTGTCACTGAAAGAATACACCTTTTCTCCAGCTCTGGACTTTTGTGATTCTGTCTTCATTGTATCACTTGTGATGGACTCACGGTCAATAATAAATGCAGTTTTATGAGATAATCCTTAATCATTCTAGGGTTACAGACCCTTTTGAGTATCTGTATCAGTTGGAGTCTAGTTACAAGTAACAAAAGTCTATTCTGCCACCTTTAAGTGTTTTTAAGTGAAATATTGATTCAGTAAGTGGATATTGGGTAGCTCACAGAATTTCTAGGTTTAGCTTTGGGATTAGGCAAACAGAAACTCCATCCAAAATCTTTCTGCAGTACCCATGCCAGTAAGGACAGCCCTGGGGCCTCTCTGACATCCTCTATGACGTCAGGACTCACTCTTGCTATGACTGCCTCCACCATCAGAGTGTTCCCCAGGTACCCCTCCCCCATGTCTTCATCTCTAATCCAGTGATAAAGGGGCCAGTGTTCACAACTCCAGCTCTGCCTCTGTCTGGTATTTTTAGGTTCAGCAATGAGAAGTGAACAATGCTGTCATTTCCCAGGAATATGAAGAAAATTTTAAACGATAAATATGTAATACAAAATGAATATAGATTCTTCACCCCCAAAACACACACACACAATTTTATGCATTTATGAAGGTTCATGAGCTTTCAAGACTCATCCTTTGGGCTCCTAGAGATAAAATGGGTCCTGAAAGTGCTGGCAGTTATCATCATTTGAGAAAACAAATCCTGCTACATAATAGGAAGTCCATAGATAATTAGCTCTAATTTTCTAAATCAACTTATTTATATATTTATTTATTTAGACTTATTTATATAACAGTTTGAGTTCTAGATGAAAAGTATGGGCATGGCTGTGTATTTAAAATAAAAAGAGTTTATATAAAGAACCTCTTTCCTTATAAGCTTTACATCTATAAAAATCCTCAATTATCATTTTAATGAAATTTTTATTACTACCTATATGTAGCCATGTAGTCAGGGCCCCATGTGTCCTGTCCTCCGCTGTGAGTCATAGCTATATATCTATATCTCTATCTATATTTATATGTAATCTGGCTCTCAGAACTACTTTCAAATGAATTTCAAATTTTTGGTTACATCTCTCAAGAAATATTAAGGATCCGATTCGCAATTGATGACAATATTTGTTAAAACCTGCTCTCCCTTACCTTTCTTTCCTCAGTCTTTCATATCCCCTAGAGTTTCTGCCATTGTGCTGTCCAGTAAAGTAGCCACTAGCCAAATATATGGCTATTTAAGTTTAAACTAATTCAATTAAGTGAGATATAGAAGTTCCTCAGTCACACGATCCATATTTGCGTACTCAACAGTCACGTGTTGCTATTGGTGAAGTTGTTTGACATTTTGAGTAGAGAACAATTCCATAACTGCAGAAAGTTCTAGTGGACAGCACTGCACTAGGGCCTCACCTCAACACACACCAAACTCTTTCTGACACTCACCCAAGTTGCCATCTGCACCTCCAACATTCTCAGCAATTTGAAATAAAACGGCAACTCTCTATTTCAGCCCTTTATCCTTACATCTCAGATCACTTCCTTCTCTAGTATATTTTTGATTTTACATCACCAGTATATCCAGAGACTGAGCTGACAAAGACTGAAAGCTCTCTAAGAGAGATACAAGCCTGGAGTCTGGCAGGAAATACATGTTAAGATGCCTTTTCACAATCACATCAGTCTAATAATACTATTATGTAGTAAACGTCTTCTGACTTTTAATGCTTAGAATAACCCTTCAGAAAAAAATTAATTTCATTTAAAAAACAAAACCCTGAGGCTTAGAGAGCTTGAATCATGTGCCTACAGTGGTACAGCTAGTAAGGAGTTAAGGCCAGGGTAGAACACATCGTTTCCTAAATATAAGGCCCACTGTCTCTCTGCTCTACCACGCTGAAAAACAGTATCTCTCTGAAGATATAAAAATGGACATTCCCATGGCAACACAAAAAAACAATGGTAAAATTCCCAAAGAGCTCCCTTAGATATGCTAAATGAGAAGCCTCTGCCACATACATTTTTAAATAAAGTCCTTGAGGAAAAAAAAACCTACTTGATCATATATCCCAACACAGTCTGGCCATGGCATTTTAAAGATTCAGAATTCACTATGAAAATGACTAGGAAAGGTTTTCCTTGTGGACTTCAATAACACTTTCCAACTCCTCTAGTTTGGCCTTTAAAAATAAGTACAAAATGTATAATCAAATAAGCAGATGGAAAAATGCCAGTTTTACCCTCATTACTGATAGTCTATGCAGAACCATCTGATTTTAATCTCCCCACTTGATTTACCTCATGTTTTAAAAATTTGTCCATCCAGTGAGGAATAAATGCAAAGCAAGTATAGTGTTATGTTCTAGGGTTTGCCAGAAATTCAGATGTGGGCATTACCAGTTTGCTATAAAAATCGAGGTAGGAAGTATTTTAATTCCACAAGCAGAAGCACAAAATGCACCTATTTTCCCTTCAAAAACCATGCTTAAGAAGAAATGTTTTTCTCTTCTGGAATTTAGGGAGAGCTTGGTTTAGAAAAATAAAATGATACATTTAGAAGAGAAGGGGGAAGCTGGACCTTACTATTCTCTCCCTTTTCCTTTTCCCAGTTCTTCAGCACATTTCCATTTTGTCAACAGCAAAATTGTTTTGGGGGACTGAAATTGGACCAAATTCTAGCCCAGAATATTGGTATTTGTCTCTTCCTGGCTTAGGAAGCATTTGTATCTCCAGACAGAATTTCACAGACATTATTTAATCAAACTATACCACAGTTTTGCATGTAAAGTGAAATTTGGGGAATTACATTCAGTAGTGTCTGAGAGCTTTTACAAGCACCATATCTGGTTTCAAATATTAACAACAATTGTTGAATGAAAGAGAATATGATTTTTCAAATACTCTGTTCAGTGAAGAAAGTGTAGATTAGATTTTACTGAATCTTGATAAGCTACAGAATGAATTTATTCTCTTAGATGTGGATTATCACAGAAGCAGGATAAGAAACAGAGACTTAAACACAGTGAGAAGAGACCACTACAGTGACTTTCAGAGTAGAAATAAACCTTGTCTCAACTGTATTACAACAGTTACATCTATAACCCTGTCTTTTCCATTTTTTAACCTAACCTATCCTGAAATATTTTCCAACTCTACTGCCCTGGGTTTGCACTTAGCAAAGCATTGAATTCTCAAGATTTGTGAACAGCTTTCTAATTAGATCACAAACTACAGAAATGACTCTGATAGTGGTCTAGAATTAGAAATAATAGGCTGTCCCCAAACTGAAAATCCTTAGTTACTTACCCTCACCCCTTTTCTAGGTCCTACTCAAATATCACCTTCTCTTTTCCCTGGCACATATATGCAAAGTGGCAACTCCTTTCCTTCAAGCTGCTGTTACCATATACACCAAGTCTAGTGAACCCATGAAGAAAAGGAGTTTAATCCCAGCTAACCCATGAGAGTTGACTAGAAGGCTGAGATTCATGGCTCAGCAGAGATCAGCAACTGTCAGCCAAAGAGGATAACAATCACTCTAGAAGACAGGCTGGTGAGCATAACCTGGTGGGCACAAGATCACATCTGGGCTAGAGAAATGCAGAGCTCCTGTAGTTACAGAGCCCCAAAACTGCAAGGGAAAGATGAATCCTAGACCAGAATTAGGCAGTATCTTGAAAGAAGGGGGAAAGCAAAATGAACAAACATCCCCTGCACCATTCATTTGGTAATTCGTCAGCCTCTGCCTATTAATGCCCTCCAGTGTTCATCTTCAAATGTTATTTGATTTGCATTTTATTATGTAACTTTTGTTTAATTTACTTACACGCTATTTTTCCTACTAAATTGTTAGTACCTCAAAGGCAAAAAAATAACATGTCTTTAAATTACCTACAGTACTTCATACAAAAGGACGTGCTGAATAAAAATTTTAAGACTAAAAGTTACAATTGCTTAAAGGATTGTTTTACATCCCTGTAAAATCACTTTCTAGGTTCTTGAACCATTTATTTTGGAAAGCCCCTTAAAAACCAGGTTTTTATATTTGCAGCTGTTTTTTTCTTTCAACAATATCTGGTATTTCCTTGGCAAGAGAAGCTGCTGGAATAGTTGCTGAGTATGGGAAGAATCTGACAACAAATGAGGAGCTTAGCATTCACATAGGGCTTATTTAAATCTTAAATATTTACTTCACACTCTAAATACATCAGTTATTGCCAAGTAATGAGACTGTGCCCAATAAACTAAAAAATCTGAGCTCCAGGAGTCAAATTATGTCAGACTGCTCTCAATTCTCCTCTGAAAATGCTGCAAATTAGACCAGGTTCTAACCATGTACAGTGAACAAAAGACTGTACAAGTGGCTATCAACCAGAGGCCCAGAGGCTTGTCTCCCACAGTTGTCCTTCACAAGCACATGTTGGCTGCAAGGCAAGCCAGGAAACATGATGTCTGCCTTTTCCACTAACTGGTTTTTTCACCTTGGGTATTACTTGCCCTCTTTAAGAATCTGCCTGCAATGCGGGAGACCTAGGTTCGATCCCTGGGTTGGGAAGATCCGCTGGAGAAGGGAACGGGTACCCACTCCAGTATTCTTGCCTGGAGCAAAGAGTGGGACACGACTGAGCGACTTTCACTTTACTTCACTTCACTTTGGTCTTCAGCTTCCTCTCCCGTAAAATAAAGATGCCAGATCAGAACATCTCTATGGCCTGTCCGGACTCGACTATTCTTTGAATCTAGGTTTCTGTGTTTCTCATCTTCAAATGAACACCAAAGCACACTTTATGCTTAGTAAAGTAATAATTATATCTAACATTTACTGAGTCCACATTATGAACAAGGCTGATAGTTTTACATAACTGTTACTATTGTTTACCATAATTATTTCAGGTGACTACAAAAGATCACCATTGTCTATGTGGAAAAAAAATGAAGCTAATATCTATATATGGGAAATTAAGGCTGCAGCTAAGTTGTTCAGTTGTTCAGTCGTGTCAGACTCTACAGTCTCATAGACTGCAGCATTCTGGCTTCCAGAGTTTGCTTAAATTCATGTTCATTGAGTCAGTGATCCCATCCAACAATCTCATCCTCTGTTATCCCCTTCTCCTGGCTTCATTCTTTCTCAGTATGAGGGTCTTTTCCAGTGAGTTAGCTCTTCGCATCCAAGTAGCAACTTAAGATCATAAAACTAAAAGGTTTTTAGGGTAAGGATTTATATCCAGTTCCATCTCATTCCAGACCTTGAATTAATTGATATAGTCTGCTGCTGCTGCTGCTAAGTTGCTTCAGTCGTGTCCGACTCTGTGCGACCCCAGAGACGGCAGCCCACCAGGCTCTGCTGTCCCTGGGATTCTCCAGGCAAGAACACTGGAGTGGGTTGCCATTTCCTTCTCCAATGCATGAAAGTGAAAATGAAGTCGTTCAGTCTTGTCCGACTCTTTGCGACCCCATGGACTGCAGCCTATCAGGTTCCTCCATCCATGGGATTTTCCAGGCAAGAGTACTGAAGTGGGGTGCCATTGTCTTCTCCTGATACAGTCTATAGCCATGCAAATTTCCAGTCACCGTATACATTCAGCCATGTTAAATGAGTAGATAAGAGGATATCAACCTAGGCTACAGACAAGAGGCAATGTTTCAGGGCATTGAGCATAGATTAATCAAATATCCACAACTACTTTAATACCAGAACGGGATACTGTTTTGCCATAGAACTACATTATCATTTCCTCATTGTAATTCCTTCACTCATCACCAGCATGTTCAAACACATGGATTATGAAAGAAGAGTAGATGAGGAAACCACTATTCAGTCTACCATTATCCACAGAATGTCTATTTCCATGGGCTGTAAGTGTCTGAAATATGACAGGAGACTTCAGTCTCAATTATTCATAGACTCATAGATATAGAAAACAAACTAGTGGTTACCAGTGGTGAGAGGGAAGGGAAGAGAGGCAAGATGGGCATAGGGATTAAGAGGTACAGACTGTTATGTATCAAATAATGTAAATAAGCTATGATGCTAAATTGTACAACACAGGGAGCATAGTCAATATTTTATAAAAACTATAAGTGAAGTATAACCTTTCAAAATTGTGAATCACCATGGTGTATACCTATGCTGCTGCTGCTGCTGCTGCTAAGTCACTTCAGTCGCACCCGACTCTGTGTGACCCCATAGATAGCAGCCCACTAGGCTCCCCATCTCTGGGATTCTCCGGGCAAGAACACTGGAGTGGGTTGCCATTTCCTTCTCCAATGCAGGAAAGTGAAAATTGAAAGTGAAGTCGCTGAGTCCTGTCCAACTCTCAGCGACTCCATGGACTGAAGGCTACCAGGCTCTTCAGTCCACGGGATTTTCCAGGCAAGAGTATTGGAGTGGGGTGCCATTGCCTTCTCCAGGTGTATATTTATAATTTACCTAATATTGTACATCAACTATACCTCAATTTAAAACATCAAAAATAAAAACCAGTGCTTGATTTTTACAAGTGATTCTCTGGGAGGGAAGATCAAACCTGTATTTCAGTAAGTATTCTGTTGGCTGAAGCAAGAACTTTACCTCAAGCAAAATTGTACAAAGGTAAGTTTATTTTTGTTACCCTCGTTTTCCCAATGCTGCCCATACTTCCGTCTTTCAGTTGTCAGGCTTTATGACTGCATCCTCTCTCCTTTCTGGAACCTGTCCTTGGAAACTACTGGGACACATAAACGTCCCAAAGTATTTAAGAGTGAGAGCAGTTAAAAGGTATGAGTGCTGAGCCCATCTGTGTCAATATGGCTTCATTAAGAATACGGATCAGCTGAGCGACCATCACCGCCCCTACCCCCACCCCCGCCCGCAGGCTTCTCACGGGTTGCCATGACGGCGGCCTTGTTCTGGGCTGCACTTGCCTTTGCACCTGTGCTCCAGTTCTACCTCTTCGCCACAGTGAAGTCGCTCAGTCGTGTCCGACTCTTTGCGACCCCACGGACTGTAGCCTGTCAGGCTCCTCCGCCCATGGGATTTTCCAGGCAAGAGTGCTGGAGTGGATTGCCATTTCCTTCTCCCCGGGGACCTTCCCGACCCAGGAATCGAACCCGAGTCTCTCGCATTGCAGGCAGACGCTTTCATGGCCACCGCCATTGCGTGGCAACTTCTCTCCCTCATCGCAGAGTTCTGGTTGGTGTCTCTGCTGCTTTCCTCCCTTGTCTGGTTTATGACAGCAGTCATTACTGACATCAAAGATGGACCCGTGTGGAAATGTCTGCCGATCTTTGGAGTGTTAGTCTGTCCTTATGCAAGAAATGTGCCGGTTTGCATGTTATAAACTTTTTTTTTTTTTTTAAGCCAGTGAGGGCTTGAAGAGGATAAACCCAGCTGAAAGCACCCTCTACGGACTGCTGGCTTACGTTTCTGGTGTGGGCTTTGAAATCATGAGTGGCGCATTTTCCTCTGTAAATACTGTCTGGCTCTCTGGGGCCAGGCACAGTAGGCATTCTTTGAGACCCTCTCCAGTGCTCCGGAAATTCAGCTTTCATGACATTGATGCGCATGTTCCAGAGCATCGTGTTTTTGGAAGTGCCTGTGAGAAGAAGAAGTGGTACACCCTTCTCGTCGCTCTCACCCATCTGCTGGTGTCAGCCTCAAGCTTCATGAATACTCACTGTGGATTAAATCTGGTGTCAGTGTGCGTCATGCTGGTACTCACAGGCATCTGGCCATTCTCCGTTTCTGCCAAAGCCTGAAATGCTGCCTTCTCTGCCAAGACTAGGACTTGCTCCTCATCACCCAGTGCTCCAGACAACCTTCAAGAACCAGCACTTTTGAAATGGTAAGTTGCATCTTTAAAAGAAGCACAACTGTGTCTTTTCTATAAATCCTTTTTCCTGGTGAAATTTGGAAAAAACAAAGCAGTCTAGATATGATATAACCTTCATGCTACAACTTTCTGAAAGGGATACATCAGTGGTATGTAGTCTGGCTGCAGGTCACAATCACCTGGTAAAACGTAGAGTACTATTTCTGGGCTCCACCTCCAGGTTTAATTGATCTGGTATTTGATAATTTTTTAAGCTTCTCAGATAATGCTGATGTGCTTCCAGGTGGAAAACCACTGATGTCAAGTAGGAACTTTCTGAGAATTCTGTAAGTAAATAAAAATGAGTGTTTAGCTGTCTCCTGACTGAGTTTGTCTCCAGTCTGCATTGAGCAAGTAACTATCTGAGTATCAAATCCTGGTTAACCTTCATCTTTCTGAGTTCTGAAGTCACAAAAGGCTAAAGGACTATCACCTCTGTGAACTGTTTCACTTCACAGTACTCTGATTTCTGAGAATGTGAAAGGATGTGCTTGTAAATACAAAATTGTACTGACTTACTATGCCAATTTAAACCAAAGTAAGCTATTGATTGTTAAACTGTATTTGTCTGTAGTTTTCCCTTATAGATTTTGCTTTTTTGAGGCATTATATTATTTTGAGCATAGATTCATTTTCTTTCAATAAAAAACCAATTATTCATGACTTCCTGGGAAGATATTATAAAACCAGGAATTTATGTGCATATGAAGAAAGTAGGGAAAACCATTAGACCATTCAGGTATGACCTAAATCAACTCCCTTAATATTATACAGTGGAAGTGAGAAACAGATTCAGGGATTAGATCTGATTAAGTGCCTAATGAGCTACGGATGGAGGTTCATGACATTGTACAGGAGATGGGGAGCAAGACCTTCCCCAGGAAAAAGAAATGCAAAAAGCAAATTGGTTTTCTGAGGAGGCCTTACAAATAGCTGTGAAAAGAAAAGAAGCTAAAGGTAAAGGAGAAAAGGAAAGATATACCCATTTGAATGCAGAGTTCCAAAGAATAGCAAGGAGAGATAAGAAAGCCTTCCTTAGCGATTAGTGCAAAGAAACAGAGGAAAACAATAGAATGGGAAAGACTGGAGATCTCTTCAAGAAAATTAGAGATACAAAGGGAATCTTTCATGCTAAGATGGGCTCAATAAAGAACAGAAATGGTATGGACCTAACAGAAGCAGAAGATATTAAGAAGAGGTGGCAAGAGTACATAGAAGAACTATATAAAAAGATCTTCACAATCCAGATACTCATGATGATGTGATCACTCACCTAGACCCAGAGATCGTGGAATGTGAAATCAAGTGGGCCTTAGGAAGCATCACTACGAACAAAGCTAGTGGAACTCATGGAATTCCAGTTGAGCTATTTCAAGTCCTAAAAGATGATGCTGTGAAAGTGCTGCACTCAATATGCCAGCAAATTCGGAAAAGTCAGCAGTGGCCACAGGACTGGAAAAGGTCATTTTCATTCCAATCCCAAAGAAAGGCAATGCCAAAGAATGCTCAAACTGCTGCACAGTTGCACTCATCTGACACGCTAGCAAAGTAATGCTCAAAATTCTCCAAGCCAGGCTTCAACAGTACATGGACAGTGAACTTCTAGATGTTCAAGCCAGATTTAGACAAGGGAAGGAACCAGAGATCAAATTGCCAACATCCACTGGATCATGGAAAAAGCGAGAGAGTTCCAGAAAAACATCTATTTCTGCTTTACTGACTATGTCAAAGCCTTTGACTCTGTGGATCACAATAAACTGTGGAAAATTCAAGAGATAGGAATATCAGACCACCTGACCTGCTTCCTGGAGAAATCTGTATGCAGGTCAGAAAGCAACAATTAGAACTGGATATGGAACAACAGACTGGTTCCAAATCAGGAAAGAAGTATATGAAGGCTGTATATTGTCACCCTGCTTATTTAACTTATATGCAGAGTATATCATGAGAAACACTGGGTTGGATGAAGCACAAGCTAGAATCGAGATTGCTGGGAGAAATATCAATAACCTCAGATATGCAGATGACACCACCCTTATGGCACAAAGCAAAGAGGAACTAAAGGTCCTCTTGATGAAAGTGAAAGAGGAAAGTGAAAAAGTTGGCTTAAAGCTCAACATTCAGAAAACGAAGATCATGGCATCTAGTCCCATCACTTCATGGCAAATAGATGGGGAAAGAGTGGAAACAGTGGCTGACTTTTTTTGGGGCTCAAAAATCACTGCAGATGGTGATTGCAGCCATGAAATTAAAAGATGCTTACTCCTTGTAAGGAAAGTTATGACCAACTTAGACAGCATATTCAAAAGCAGAGACATTACTTTGCCAACAAAGGTCCGTCTAGTCAAGGCTATGGTTTTTCCAGTAGTCACGTATGGATGTGAGAGTTGGACTGTGAAGAAGGCTGAGCACCGAAGAATTGATGCTTTTGAACTGTGGTGTTGGAGAAGACTCTTGAGAGTCCCTTGGACTTCAAGGAGCTCCAACCAGTCCATTCTGAAGGAGATCAGCCCTGGGATTTCTTTGGAAGCAATGATGCTAAAGCTGAAACTCCAGTACTTTGGCCACCTCATGAGAAGAGTTGACTCACTGGAAAAGACTTTGATGCTGGGCAGGTTGGGGGCAGGAGGAGAAGGGGACGACAGAGAATGAGATGGCTGGATGGCATCACTGACTTGATGGACGTGAGTCTGAGTGAACTCCGGGAGTTGGTGATGGACAGGGAGGCCTGGCATGCTGCGATTCATGGGGTCACAAAGAGTCTGACGTGACTGAGTGACTGAACTGAACTGAACTGAAAATCACTGCAAATGGTGACTGACTGCAGCCATGAAATTAAAAGATGCTTATTCCTTGGAAGAAAAGTTATGACCAACCTAGATAGCATATTAAAAGCAGAAACATTACCTTGCCAAAAGGTCCATCTATTCAACGTTATGGTTTTTCCAGTAGTCATATATGGATGTGAGAGTTGGACTATAAAGAAAACTGAGTGCCAAAGAATTGATGCCTTTGAACTGTCGTGTTGGAGAATACTCTTGAAAATCCCTTGGACTGCAAGGAGATCAACCGGTCCATCCTAAAGGAAATCAGTCCTGGAATATTCATTGGAAGGACTGATGTTGGAAACTGAAACTCCAATACTTTGGCCACCTGATGCAAAGACCTGACTCATTTGAAAAGACCCTGATGCCGGTAAAGATTGAAGGCGGGAGAAGGGGATGACAGAGGTTGAGATGGTTGGATAGCATCACTGACTCAATGGACGTGAGTTTGGCTAAACTCTAGGAGTTGGTGATGGACAAGGAGGCCTGGTATGCTGCAGTCCATGGGATTGCAAAGAGTCAGACATGACTGAGCAACTGAACTGAACTGCTATTAAGTCTTTTCTGGGTGCATCCCCACACAGCATTTAGCTGTTGAATGCTGGCTGCTGGATTTGTCGAGGTGAAGCCCACTGTTCTATCTCTGAGCAGCTCTGCAGGTTTGCTGAGTGATTACCCTGGGACAGGATTCACTGGAAGCTAGTGGAAGTTTGGGCAGAAAACAAGCCAGGAGGGTGGTGTTCACACTTTTAGCTTGTCCTGTATTACTAACACTTCCATCGAAATAGTATAGTGGAAAATTGGAAATATATCCTAAAATACCATATTCATGCTTTTACATAATCCGTATACTCTTTAGATATGGTAAATGCCATTAGGCTTTGGTAGCACATACAGCTTTCACTTTTTAGGGAATATCAGAGATGTTTGTTTGGGCTTCCCAGGTGGCATTAGTGATAAAGATCCTGCCTGCCAATACAGATGTAAGAGAAGCACATTCCATCCCTGGGGTGGGCACGACAACCATCTCCAGTATCCTTGCCTGGAGAATCCCATGGACAGAGGAGCCTGGGGGCTACAGTCCACAGGGTCATAAATAGTTGGATACAACAGAAGTGACTTAGCACAGAAGGTGTTTGTTCAACTTCCAAACATCACTTTTGGTTTCCTTTATAAAGGAGAATTGTGCCTTTACTAATTAGAAATTGTTCCAAGTTCATGGTTTCTAGGGAGCTAATGTTCTGTAAGAAATGGAAATTCCCTATGTATCCAAGTGGGAACGTGGTGAAGCTTGTATGTGCAGTAGAACAGCCAAAAGAAATAGAAGCAGCAATGAGAGGGCTCACCAGTGACATGAGGGATGGAAGAATTTGGTAATATTATGGTGGGGAGAGAGTAATGGACATGTTTAAAATGGAAACATGGCCAGTTAATTTGGGGCGAGCTGCACATCTGTCCAGGGACCAGAACCTTACACATAAACTAGACCTTTATCAATGAAATCCCCTCTTATGTTTAAATAATTCAAATTATTTGATCTAGGGTTTCAAGAGGAGTAGATCCCCTGGAGAAGGAAATGGCAACCCACTCCAGTACTCTTGCCCCCCCAAAATTCCATGGACAGAGGAGCCTGGTGGGCTACAGTCTATGGGGTCACAAAGAGTCGGACACGACTGAGTGACTTCACACTTCAAAAGGAGTAAGGTTTCTAGCAAGGCTGTAAACAGTTCCATAAGCAATTACAGTTATTCCCCTAAAGTCTACTTGAGCACTAATACCACTGCTCCTGCTGGGGTTTGCTGTTTTCCACTTTTATACAAGATTTTCTTTAGGTGAGTTATACAAGAGCCAAAGACATAGAGACTAAACAGTGACGTTTATTGTGCAGAGTTGAAGGGAATAAGATACCTATTGAACTAGACTTCATTCCTATTGGAGCACAGTGTTCTTTGATAAACAGGGTAAGAAAAATGTAGAGTTGGTTTATTACTGTTGACTTACAATTCTCTTAAATGGATAGTCTGATAAAACATTTGTGGATCTGTGAAGTCTAGAAAAATCTGAGAATATTAGTATTACTCATACTTGAGCTCAGAGGATGTCCTCTGTGCATTAGTAGTTTAATCTTAAGTAAGCAATCTGGACCACTGTGAAATATCATTTAAAAAAACATCTTGGACAAGAAAATTTTCTTTGATGGTGAGACTAATGTCTTAGGTTAGGAAATTGTTGGCTAATCCTTGATTGTGTGAGTGCCAAGGAAACCCAGAAGGAGAGTAGTCTTCCTTTGTTGCTGTGTATATATACACAGAGGTATAGAGTGGACTTTTGGACTCTGAGGGAGAGGAAAGGGTGGAATGGTTTGGGAGAATGGCAATGAAACATGTATATTTTCCTGTAAGAAATGAAGCGCCAATCTATGTTCAATGTAGGATGCAGGATGCATGGGGCTGATGCACAGGATGATTCAAGTAGAGGATGTGGGGTGGGGAGGTGGGAGGGGGCTTTGGCATTGGGAGATTGTGTTCACCTATGGCTGATTCGTGTCAATGTATGGCAAAACAAATACAGTATTGTAATTTTAAAAATAAATAAATTAATTAATTAATTAAAAAAAATAAAAATAAATAAATGTGCTTTATTTATTTTTATTTTTTTGCATTGTTACTTGTGATGAGTTTTCTGAGCCCTGACAGTGTCTGGAGAGGAGGTGATGGTGTTAATCTTGTGTTCTTCTCCACACAGAGCTTTCTCAGTTTGGAGGAAAATGTGGCTATGTTCCAAGTTGACCTTGGAAAGTGAATATTGTTGCAGCACCTGACTATGTTGCCATGTACATCATAGAGATTGATTTTGACTTTAATAAATTTGTATTTTTTAAACTCATTTGAATTAGGAGGTGAAGCTGGAGTTTTGTTACCTTTGATCCTGGCCTGCCTGCCTGGCACTATAATAAGGGCAGCCTCTTTTAGAGCATCTTTGTGAACACATAGCTGAAAGGAATAAATGGTGTCTGTAGACTGTATAGAAAGTAGAAAATGGCTTTTGTTCCCAATATTGTATTTTTGTTGTCAATCACTTTTCAGTGTTTGCTGAGAGTGACAGATACACAGGGACTAATGGTCAGAGTGGGCCTGAGGACTCCAGGAAGCCAGGGCGCCAGCCTGTCTCGGGCACCAGCAGCGTGCTTCCTGGGAAGAGGTCCTGAGAGTGCTGGCTTTTGTTGGCTAAGTTTTCACTGGGCCCCCCATTCCTAGCAAGAGAGACAAACTAGATGTCACAACTAAAGAATTTTAAAGTTCTTTGCTTAGAATGCTTTATTTTATGATTGTAGCTTTTAACTTCTCATTTAATAAGAGACTTCATTCCATTAAATGTAGTGTTCAGAGGAGCGGGCACTCTCTTCATGTACAATATTTATCATTTCATTTAAGTTATACTCTTATGTCATATATAGCTTGCACTAATCAGTGCACTCAATAGTATTTTCCAGCAAACAATAAAAAGATTGTTTGTCACCAAAAAAAAAAAAAGAATATAGATCTGCTCTGTCAACATGAATTAGTTGTTTGTTCCAGAAAACTTTGCCTGGGAAAGATAAAGCTATAAACCAATTAAAAAAAATTCACTGTTGGCTGCAGGAAATTTCCCACAGATAATTAATGGAAACAAGAGTCTTCTCACCTTGGCAAATACTTGCTTATCATATAAAGTTTCCTCGTGAAGGCTTGTTTCAAGACCCTTGTGTCATAGGGTCTACTAATTCCAAACTAGTACATTACAGACATTGCCCAGTCCAGACCAAGTCTTCATCTTGAAAGACCTACCTCAAAACTACTTTTGAGCTCAGACCCCAAAGCCCTAAAATTAGACAACTTCTGACTTCCATATTCTGAGACACTGCTGGGCTTGGTAACATGGTGGTCTCCCTTGCTACAGCAAGTTTTAATACATTTAGCTTTCCCTTTTTTCATACGTTGATGATTTGCTGGGGAGTCCTACGGTACTACCTATAAGATGGTAACCTATGTTTCTCTAGGTCACAGCAGGCTGAGAATAAAACTTTTGAATTCCGACAAGTTAATGGCAAAGACAGAAATCATGCATGCCCATCTAGTAATAACTGAGGAATCTCAAGTTCCCCCAAACTGCCCACCTATTGCTAGAAGATCTAAGGGTCTTCTAGATGTACTCATGAACAAATCTCAGTATCCACTCAATGCTGAGGCTTCTGCTGAATTCAAACTTAAAAAAAAAAAAAAAAAAAAAAAGGAAATGGCACTATAGTTGGAACCCATTATCAAGCTGCTTCTTTGTGTGTGGAAACTATTGGCCTCCCCTAAAGTCACTGTTTCTGCTGCCCACCACTTAGGCCATTGCTGTTTGAGTCTTCTGAAGTTGATCATGTGTCCAAAGGTGGCGGAATCAGTGCTGCTCATATCAGTGCCTCCTGGGCTGGATTCCTGGTGAGGAATGCTTGCAAAACCACTGGGTTACACTGTGTAAGCCATTACCTGCCTCCATATATGTATATGACCAGTGGGAGCCCACACAGCATATTACTGAGGCACATTTGGACAATGCGGGAAATAAGCAGAACCCAAAGGATCCGAGAAAAATCTTTCATTCATTCATTCCTTCTTTCATGCATACAACAAATATTTGAGTGTCTCCTAGCTATAACAAAAGTGAGTTTATTAATGGCCTTAAAATGTTCTCATCCATCAGGAAGTTTTGGCATGCATTCTCCATTCACCCCTGATTTTCTATGTGTCACAAACAGTGCACTGGAGATAAAATGAGCAAGACAGACAGTCCTCCACCAAGCCAAAGGGCAGAATGGGGAAAGAGATAATGAAACAATGGGAATATGGAATAGCAGATTCAGTGGAAGGAAAGTAGAGGGTGATGTAAGAGCAAAAACCAAGTAAACCAATCCAAATTTTAAAATCAGGAAGTCTCTGTGTAATAATGATCTGTGAAGTTTCAGAAACAGGAAAACATCATGTTCTCAGGGAACGAAGTTTATATGGGCAGAGTATATCCTATGAAGGAGACAAGAGGATACATGAAGCTAGAGATTGGGAAACAGACCATGGAAAGTCATGTTGAGTTTAGGATTTATTTACAGGAGAAACAAGGCTATTGATAGCTTTAACAACAGGTGCAAATCAATGAAATTTTCAGAGAGGTTACTTTGTATACATTGTGGAGAATGAATTTGAGGGAAGAAAACAGAGGCAGGAAATCTATTAAGAAGCTATTGAACATAGATTGGCGCTTCGTTTCTTACAGGATGCAGGATGCATGGGGCTGATGCACAGGATGATTCAAGTAGAGGATGTGGGGTGGGAGGTGGGAGGGGCTTCGGCATTGGAAGATTGTGTTCACCTATGGCTGATTCATGTCAATGTATGGCAAAACAAATACAGTATTGTAATTTTTAATAAATAAATTAATTAATTAAAAAAAAAAAGCTATTGAGATGACTCAAGTAGGAAATTAAGGCTTCCTGGACTAGTGTGCTGACAGTAATGATGGGGGGGTGTTGTGGGGGAAGATAGGACAGATTTGAGAAATAGGAAATAGACTTGATTGTCAATGGCAATTGGCTGGGGCAATGAAAGAGATGGGAATTCATCCTCTCAACAGATGAGTCAGGTCATGTCACCGTGCAGTGGCTTCCATCTCACACAGAATGAAAGCTAAAATCTTCACAGTGGGCCACAAGGATGAAAAAATCTGTACAACACACCCTACCCTAGCCCTGTTGCCTCAATGGATTCCCCTCTCCTGCCTTCCTGCCAGCTCATTCTACCTCACCCACTCCAATATCCTACTCTTCTCAAACATTCCAAGCATGAGCTTACCTTACAATTTTTGTTTTTGCTCTGCCCAGATACCAGTATGGTTCATACCCATGCCTTCTTCAAGTCTTTTTTAAATATCACCTTTTCAGTGAGGCTTCTCATCGTCATCCTACTAAACATTCCAACCTCTGTGACAGTATCCCAAGTTTTCTTATTACACATCACTTTTTGATTTATGGTATAGAGTAATTTACTTATTTTTTGTTATTAGAAATAATATTTTGGTTATCACTTAGAATGTAAGCTCCATGAAGGAAGGAGTTTTTGTCTTGTTTTGTTCATTATTGTACCCTCAGTTCCTAGAATACCCAGGATGTAGTAAGCACTCAATTTTTATTGAATGAATTAGTGGGCAGTCCCCATGTCTGTAGCCTGACCAACCAGTCAGATGATGGTTCTAATCACTAATCTGAAAGTATGAGAGATGGGGAAGGTTTGCACAGAAAAGCTTATGAATTCAGTTTGGGATCATTTGCTCAGTACCACAACTATTATATTAAGAGCATGATATTATTAGATAAGTCAAAACTGTTAGCAAAATTTCAACTTTCTTAGAAAAACAGGAGCCAAACTCTTCTGTAAGAGAACAACCTACAGAATTCCAAACCTGTTCTCACTGATGAGACATGTGCTCTGGTTCCCTGCAAGTCAGCCAATAAGACGGTCAATCAATATACATCAAGAAGAGGTCAGCAGCCCTGGACTGTTCAAAGTGGAGTAAGTCAGAAGTGGTGTGGATACTCAGAATAATTACATTAGGGATTCTGTTTGAGGTCTTGTATATCTTGTATATCTAGACAAAGGATTGACAAATAATCATTAGATAATGTTGAGGCAATGTACTCAATTTTTCACCTAGTAAAGGTTAACATTTACTCCCCAAATTATAAATCAGATATCAAATAAGAAATAGACTAATGGAGAATAAGATGAGCTAACTTGCAGAGAAAACGCTAGTAAAGTGCAGTCAAGTTCTTGGTACCTAAATTTGCTTTCTTTTGTTTCCTTAACAATTTAGAAACCCTGATCAACTCTAAACAATGTTTTGCAGCCCCAGATGAGAATGAGGTTTCACAAGTCTGTATTGTTTCAAACTTTAGCATGTATCAGAATCCCCTAGAAGACTTTTCATTCCTGGGCACCCAAGCCTGGAAGTTCTGATTCAGTAGATCTTGAATGGTCCCCCAAATTTACATCTGTAACAAGTTTCCAGATGGTGTAAGTGCTTCTGGTGCAGGGACCACACTTTAAGAGTTACTGTAATCCTGGGCCTATTTGAGACTTTTTGCCCATTTCAACTGGGTTCTTCACTGACTCCCAACTGAAGTTGATTGAGTTCAGTTATCTGCATATGGAACCACAGAATGGTATAAAATTAATGCAAATTATTTTTTAAACCTCTTTTTATTTAATTTCATTTAATTCTAAAGTTTTTCATCATATAGTCTGTCAGTTTCTTTTTTTCTCTCTTTTTCCATAATTTGTGGTTTAGATGGAAGTGAGCATTTACATGTGTATGATGGAACAAATATTGTTAATTCCTGAGCTAACCACAATACTATGTGCATTATGTTTTCTCTCTTATAGTAACTTCCTATTTTCTCCTAAAGTTAGTAATAGCCTCATTTTTAATCTGCTTAGTTTTCTATGATCTATCACTGATGTGATAGATCTTTCCAGTGCTTCTTGATATTTTCCAGATGATCAAATAATACAATTTTTTTCCTTAGAAACCCCACTCCAACTTCCTGTTCTAATCTGACAGGTCCTTTTCCAGGCTGGCTGCATAGTTATTATCCTAGAATATCCTTAGTCATTTTCCTGTTGGAGCCACTATTTCCTAATCCCATATTTTCCTATTTCTTGATTTATTTGCTTACTTTTTTTTGGAGCATTTAGTTCAGCTGCATCATAAGAAAGAAAACAGGGTGAGATTAATTTTTCAGCTGTCACATGCCTGCAAATTTGCACATTCTTAACTAGATGGCTACAGTATTTTGACTAAAACTTATTTTCATTTCAACTTTTAAGATTTTGCTCTATTTGGTTTCCTAACTCCAGTGTTGCTTGTGCAAATTCAGATGCTATTCTGATTTTCTTTTTCTTTCTATGTGAATTTTTACTTTTCTCTCAAACTCTTAGGATCTTCTTTTTCACCAGGTGTTATAAACTTTCACATTAATGTGCCTTATTGTGGGTTTTTCTCATGGGCTGCGCACCGCATGGGCTATTTCAATTGAGGAACTCACACATTTCAGCTCTGAGAAATTTTCTGTATATGTCTGCAGAACTCTTATAAAGTAGATTCTGAGGATCTTTTATTATCCTTTAAATTCTTTATCTACTCTTTCCAATTTTTCATCTCTTGTTTTTTAAAGCTTTATAGATACTTTTTGCAACTTTTTCTTCAAAGCCTTCTTTGAATTTTTATTTTAATTAAACTTTATTTTATTTTGTATATAATCTATTTTAATAAATTTAATTGTTTGTATTAAATATTTATCATGTATTTAATTTCTAGAAGCTATCTTTTGGAGCATCCTCTTATATCTTGAGATCATTTATTATAGCTTCTTGGGGTTTTTGCTGCTTCATATAGTATTTCTTTTTCACCAAACTTATTTTTTAATAATTGGATTTCTCTCTTTCATTTGAAAGCTATTTCTCTATATCAACAGATCTCAAATATTAACTTACATCAGAATCACCTGAAAGTCTTATTAAAACACAGACTACAGGATCTCTTCCCTAGAATGTTTGATTCAGTAGGGCTGAGGTGGGGCTAGAGAATCTGCATTTCTAACAAATGCTACTTGTGCCAGAGATCACATTTGAGAACTTTTGTTTGGGGTCACATGGGGTTGTATACTTCACAAAGTCAAAAGTACTGACATGTATACAGATTAAGTGGAGTAGGGAATGGCAATCCACTTCAGTATTCTTGCCTGGAGAATTCCATGGACAGAGAAGCCTGGCGAGCTACAGTCCATGGGGTGGCAAAGAGTCAGACAAGACTGAGCAATACACACACATACAGGTTAAGGGCCTGCTTCTGGGTTCTCCGTTTAGGGCCTTCCTCAGCAGAACCCCTTGACGCTGTAATTCTAACCAAACCCTAGAATTCAGTGCTTTGTGAATTGGGCTCAATGCTTTGTGAATGGCAATGATTTTCAATTCTTCATTGTATTTTATGCGAGTAAAATCTATAATATATACAATAATATGAACCACTATAATTCCAAAATGTATGCTTATAAAACAATAAACAGTTTTCATAGAAAAGAGCAGAGAATAAATTACCAAGAAGTTTCCAGAAAAAGTTCAGGATTTAGGATGTCACTGTGACTTTAGGCACTGTACTATAAAAGAAGGAACAAACTGCATAATGCATGCTGATTATTCTTTATTAGCTATTGAAATCTTCCTGTTGATGAGTGGAAGTTTGAAAACTGAGTTGCAGCCTCCTGAATGATAATGACAGAACAATCTGGAAATTATGTACTACCAGCAGAGAAAAGGGCACTAAGTGTGTACTTGAGTACCTGTCTCATAAAACATATTATTATTTATAGTTTTCTCTTTTCATTGCTTCTACTTCTCTTGAAAATTCTACTCTGTAGTGTTCAAAATTAAGGCAAACAGCTCTGTCTAGTGGCCAATGTGATCATTGCAGTCAAAGTCAAAAGCAGTATTCAAGTCAGACCTTTTTAAATAATCTGTCTAAAACTTGGCAAACGACTTTGACAGGAGGTGGCTCTTTTGTCCCAACTCAGAAGATGCAGTGGATAAAAGCCATCAGTCATGTCATCTCCATTTGGGACTCTTCAACAGTTAAGAGAGACAGGTGCAAAACCCAGCTCAGTAATTTAGCTTAAAAGGAAGGGATTTTTATTTGTGAAACTGTGTTTGGTAGATAACTTTTTCAAAACATAAGTATACACCGTAGCCTGTTTTTAGCTTCACTCTTCTTTGTTTCCCCCATTTTCCCCTCTCCTGCCTTTAAGAAAAATCTGGAATTGAACTGTTAGTCAGAATCTTGTCATTCTTCTTATGGCAGATGAGCTGCCCGTGGCAGCTGGGGTGTCCTGCCTTTGACAGTTGTTTCCACAGCACTGCAGAATATGAACAGGACACCATGTGGAAAAAATGAAGAGCAGCAGCTATTGGCTCCTAATTCATCATAAAGCGTTCAGAACAACAGTGGCCTTTTCTTGCAAGAACTGGTATATTGAGGCAAAATCTTGCTGTTTCCCATACATTTCCACTTCCCAAAATAATGTGAAGTATGTTAGAATAAATTTAAAAGGATAAGTAAAATCAAATATAAAGAAAAGATGAAGAATCCAATGGTGGACTAAATCTGGGCCCATGATATATCTGGGCATGGAATAGAGATGAAATCTGCTGAACTGAATTAAAATTTATTGGACATAGAGGATGAGAATTTGGTTGCTTTTTAATACATAAGTTACATGATATTAAGCATATGATTGTACCCCCAAAGTAAAATGACCTAAGAGTTAAAATACCACGTGTTTGCTAAAGATAATCTTCAAGTACATAATTAATACTAAAACAAATCAATTAGAAAATTACAGCTTAATATATACCCAAGAAACATTCCAGTGTTAAATGAATTTTTACTTTCTGAAGATAAATTTTACAACATGCTTGTTTTTAAAAATTATAGTACCCAAAAATATTAATTTAAAGAAGATAAAAGATAACCATAATATGAGATTTAAAGATAAGCACTATTAATATTTAGTATAAATCTTTTAAGGTATAATTCCTATGATAAAAGTAATTATTTATATTCTGAGGAGAAAAATTATTATTTTGTATGTGTTAATATTATGCATATTTGGGTAAAAGACTTATGGTGAACTTAGAAAAACCAGATCCAATAGAAAAACTAAATGAGCCTTGTTTTTTTAAAGTGTAATTTAAAAGATTAATTTTGAACTATTTCAAAAGGATGAATTTGTGGAGTCAGTTAACATTGTGAGGGCAAAAAGGTAGATTTAGAAACCCCCAAAATGGCAATGATGGACATGCTGTCAATTTTGACATTACATTATTACATTGAGTCTGGAAGGAGGAGAAATATGTTCCATCAAAGTTCCCCTCAGTGGCAACATTCAAATTTTTAAGATTTGATGACAATCTTGTAAAAGCAACAGACCATGAAGTCTGCGAATCCTGGGCGTGATTTAGTGCTATGATCAAATGAAAGCCGCCACAGGGCTCATGTGACACGTATTTAATGATATGCACAATCACTGTAGTATTACACAGCAATTTGGCATAAATGGCAAATGACTGCATAAATGACTAAAATTAGCATGACTTTCACATAGTCAAATTAAACATTTCTGGGGTCAGCTGGGGAGAGAGAGAACAAGACAGACTAAAACGCTGCTTCAAGAACCTGCCAAAGAAAACCAGGCAGCTGGGTCTCCCTTATTCTCTGACGACAGCACAGGGTTGAAGAGGGGGAAAAAAAGTAGGGAGTTCAACAAAGGAACCAAGAAAGTACTGTTTTGGCTCCTTGCTACTTTCTTTTGTTTGGTCTCATCTCGAAGTTTCTAGAAAATTCAAGATAATTTTATCTTCCCTGCCAGGCAAATGGTAAGACTCTCCAACCTTCAGTCTTTGGGACTCACAGAGAAAGCTTCAGAGCTGATATGTACACTTTCTGTCACTCCCATCATCACCACCAAGTAGAGCCCCTGTAACATGGTCTGAAGTATCAGCCATCTTTCCAGTTAACAAAAACAGCCCTGGAATGGTTAACAAGTGCACAACTAGATGTTCATGCTTGGATACACCAAGAACACTGGATATTTGGGTTTCTGGGAAGGAGATTACAAGGAGAAAGGGTAAAGGCAGCACAGAAACAAGACAAAATTTTGGCTCTTTCAAAAAATGTCCCAGAGCTAACTCTGCCTATTAGTGACTAAATAATAACAATAATGCTGCCTATTAATAATAGGCAGAAAATTAAGGAGTCAAAAATAATATCAAGACTATAAAATCTGAGATAATACTTAGAAAGTTCAAGTCTCAATTGCACAATATCTGTGTGAGCTTGGATTAGTTACTTAACCTCTCTGAGTTTTCATTTCTTTATGTTACTGAATGAATAAATAAGGGGAGTATGAGTGTGTACTCAGTTGCATCCAATTCTTGACTCAGGAAGATACACATGCCCATAGCTTGTCAGAGAATTTAAATAATGCTCTTTACTCTCAGACATAAAGTGGAATGTGACATTTCACAAGATAGTTGCTGAAGAATAAGCATGTGAGTGTGTCTGCCCTCCCCCACCCCCTGTTTTGTCAGCTTGGCATTCACAGTCAGTACACTGACATAATTCCCATGCTGTGCAGTGTTCGGAAGCCTCAGTATCAACCAGGCCTGAGCTGAGAAGCACTCAGACAATATCCTCAGGGAGAGAAGAGAGGCGACAACTAATTGGAGCCATAAAGTCTTAATGGAAAGTAATCAGTATTTGCCTGATGAAAATAACAAAATATTCAGTTATATAACTTCTATCTTTGTACTATACTAATGTGTGCTGCAACTTAAGCTCCACATGCAGCTGAATGCAGACAATTTCCTTTTTCAAAAGACTGGTCAACTTGTCAATGCTTGGTTCCATCTCATCACTGTAGATGACAAACATTCAACTGATGGTCAGCAGATGGACACCAAGAAAGCCTTTGGAACCCAATGTAAGCTAAAGATGGCCAGAAAACTTGAATCAACAAATGAAATATCAAATAAGAGATAAACCAATGGAGAATAAGATGGGTTAAATTGCAGAGAGAATACTAGCAAGGTACAGTTAAATTCGTGGTACCTAAATTTGTTTTCCCTTGTTTTCTTAACAATTTTAAAAACCCTAAAAAAAAAAAAAAAAACCTCAAAGTAGTGTTTTGCAGCCTCAGCTGAGAACAAGTTTTCATAAATCTGTACTTCTCAAACTTGAGCATGCATCAGAATCACATGGAAGACTTGTTATTGCTGAGCACCAAACAGAAAGTTTCTGATTAGTTAGGTCTTGGATGGGCCCCAAGAATTTGCCTCTCTAACATGTTTCCAGGCATTGTAAATTCTGCTAGTTCACAGAGGAGATTTGCTCTAATAGGAAGTGTTTTCCCCATCTCAGGAATAAGAACTCCTGGCTTAATTTTATAAGATTCAGAAAGAGAAGTAGCTTAGACCTGAGCAAGAGGGCACCTCTTCAGATCCTCACATTCTGGAGATGTCAGGAACCTGTCTCTGGCCCTCCCCGCTCAGACGGATGAGGGAGGCAACAGAGCCAGGCCTGCCCACCTGCCCTCAGGCCATGCTCTAGCTGGTCAGTACCTGGAATTCCTTGCCAAGCAGCCCAAATACACTTCTAAGGATGATGTTATCCTTTCCACAAGTCTATTCTTTCTTCCTCAGAAACATCTAGGCCTCAGGAATGAGCAAAATGTAGTTATTTTACATGATGCTTTGAGATGATGATGGAGATTGGGGTTTGGAGATGCAATCAAGGATTTCCACACTTAGCCAGCCAGGGTCTCATGGTACAGGACAAAACAAAGGATAGGAGAGAAGGATGGATGGCTGGGTGAGAAAGATCAAGATCAAGGCCCTGGGCCTTTGGTCTGCTCTACAAATACTGCCATCTTCTGCCTAACTCCAGGAAGTCCAAGAATCCTAAATGTGAACCTGGGCTTTCTATATCTTTATGAAGGTATTTTGTCAAGGTAGGCAGATAGAACATTTTCATTAACAGTTTAATAATTTGATTTGCAACTTTTAAAATACCTATGCATGTGGTACATGGGCTTCCATTTGATCTCAGAGCCCAGTTCCCACATATAAAACAAGGGGAAAGTGATTTCACTGCTCACTCATCCCACCTGCCATCATGTGTGTGCACTATTTCACTTCAGTTATGTCCAACTCTATGCTCGATAAAGGACAGAAATGGTCTGGACCTAACAGAAGCAGAAGATGTTAAGAAGAGGTGGTAAGAATACACAGAAGAACTGTCCAAAAATCTTCACAACCCAGATAATCACGATGGTGTGATCACTAACCTAGAGCCAGACATCCTGGAATGTGAAGTCAAGTGGGCCTTAGAAAGCATCACTACGAACAAAGCTAGTGAAGGTGATGAATTCCAGTTGAGCTGTTTCAAATCCTGAAAGATGATGCTGTGAAAGTGCTGCACTCAATATGCCAGCAAATTTGGAAAACTCAGCAGTGGCCACAGGACTGGAAAAGATCAGTTTTCATTCCAATCCCAAAGAAAGACAATGTGAAAGAATGCTCAAACTACCGCACAGTTGCACTCATCTCACATGCTAGTAAAGTAATGCTCAAAATTCTCCAAGCCAGGCTTCAGCAATACGTGAACCACGAACTCCTTGATGTTCAACCTTGTTTTAGTGAAGGCAGAGGAGCCAGAGATCAAATTGCCAACATCCGCTGGATCATGGAAAAAGCAAGAGAGTTCCAGAAAAACATCTACTTCTGCTTTATTGACTATGCCAAAGCCTTCGACTGTGTGGATCACAATAAACTGTGGAAAATTCTGAAAGAGATGAGAATACCAGACCACCTGACCTGCCTCTTGAGAAATCTGTAGGCAGGCCAGGAAGCAGCAGCTAGAACTGGACATGGAACAACAGACTGGTTCCAAACAGGAAAAGGAATACATCAAGGCTGTATATTGTCACCCTGCTTATTTAACTTCTATGCAGAGTACATCATGAGAAACGCTGGACTGGAAGAAACACAAGCTGGAATCAGGATTGCTGGGATAAATATCAATGACCTCAGATATGCAGATGACACCACCCTTATGGCAGAAAGTGAAGAGGAACGAAAAAGCCTCTTGATGAAAGTGAAAGAGGAGAGTGAAAAAGTTGGCTTAAAGCTCAACATTCAGAAAATGAAAACCATGGCATCCAGTCCCATCACTTCATGGGAAATAGATGAAGAAACAGTGGAAACAGTATCAGACTTTATTTTGGGGGCTCCGAAATCACTGCAGATGGTGACTGCAGCCATGAAATTAAAAACACTTACTCCTTGGAAGAAAAGTTATGACCAACCTAGATAGCATATTCAAAAGCAGAGACATTACTTTGCCAACAAAGGTCCGTCTAGTCAAGGCTATGGTTTTTCCAGTAGTCATATATGGATATGAGAGTTGGACTGTGAAGAAAGCTGAGCACCGGAAGAATTAACGCTTTTGAACTGTGGTGTTGGAGAAGACTCTTGAGAGTCCCTTGGACTGCAAGGAGATCCAACCAGTCCATTCTGAAGGAGATCCAACCAGTCCATTCTGAAGGAGATCAACCCTGGGATATCTTTGGAAGGAACGATGCTAAAGCTGAAACTCCAGTACTTTGGCCACCTCATGTGAAGAGTTGATTCATTGGAAAAGACTTTGATGCTGGGAAGGATTGGGGGCAAGAGGAGAAGGGGACAACAGAGGATGAGATGGCTGGATGGCATCACTGACTTGATGGACGTGAGTCTGAGTGAATTCCAGGAGTTGGTGATGGACAGGAAGGCCTGGCGTGCTGCAATTCATGGGGTCTCAGAGAGTCGAACACGACTGAGCGACTGAACTGAGCTGAAATGAACTATGCAACCCTATGGACTGTAGCCTGCTAGGCTCCTCTGTCCGTGGGATTCTCTAGGCAAAAATAGTAGAGTGGGTTGCCATGCCCTCCTCCATGGGATCTTAGCCCTCCAGGGAGTCCAGGGATTTAACCCACATCTCCTGTGTCTCCTGCATTGTCTGGTAGGTTCTTTACCACTAGCACCACTTGGGAAGACTTTACCCTTATATGCTGCTACTGCTAAGTCGCTTCAGTTCTGTCCGTCTCTGTGCGACCCCATAGACAGCAGCCCACCAGGCTCCTCCATCCCTGGGATTCTCTAGGCAGGAATACTGGAGTGGGTTGCCATTTCCTTCTCCAATTACCCTTATATAGCCTTTGCCTAATCTGGTTCAGTGCAGGGGCATTGCTCTCAACCCCTTTACACCTCAGCTACGTTTCCTCTGCCTTGCAGAGTTCAGATGATATCATGTATTCCAGTGTATTGGGCATTCCTGGTCTGTACTCAGAAAAGTCTGCAAAGCAGATCTTCGTCTCTAGGCAACTTCTCCAAGGAGCTTTTATCTTTGAAGCTGCTGCGTTTTGACCCTTGCCTTGCTCTTCTCAACCTCCTCTGTCCCGGGCGCCCACACGCACGCTTTCGTGCTCCTTCACTGGAACTCCTTTTATAGAGTCTGACTCATTTCAGTCCCTGTGTGTTCCTTTCTGGCTTTGTCTCTCTCCTGACTCCCTGCCAATTTCTCGAGCTTTGTCTGCTCCTCCACTCAGCGTCTTTTCTGGCGGCTTCTCCATTCTGCCTTTGGGAATTCTAATCGCTTTCCCCCATGAGCATATATTCTTCCTCCCTTTGCTTCTTGTATCTCTATAGGTCATGGGGAATTGTGGTTTTATTTCCAGTTTGGTTCTTCTCCCAACTTCTACATCCCAGATACTGAGTCTCCACCCTTTGGAAGGGGAAATTATAATAATAATAAATTTGCTTTCATGCCAAACTGACCAGATTGCAACTGGCTTTTGAAACTGGGGTATTGCCATGTTCACCAATGATTTTCCAATCATTGTTCAACTTTCATTTCCTCTCAACTTCATATTTTTTCCTTTAGTAAAATTTGCCAAACAGCTTTATAAAGTAACTGGAAACATACCAAAGTTAAGATCATTTTTTTGGCCTCAGGCTACCTTACAAAGCTAAATATGAATTACTCAGATGATGGAGGGGCTTCCCTGTTCTTCGGGCTTATGTGTTTTATTCCACAGGTAGGATTGCTATTTATTTAGGTTGATGAAATGACTTGAGACCTTTTCAAAATTAATCATGGAATTTTAAGACTGTGCTGGAAAGAAGCTTAGAGATTTTCCAGGTCCAATTTTTTTATTTGTAAGTAAGGAGATTCAGAGTAAAGAATTTAAATGGTTTGACAAATAATAAATAAGAGCTATTTTTCATAGTTTATGAGCTAATGAAGTCATTTGATACTCAAAACAAATTTGTCCTCTAGTAACTATTTAATTTTTGGTGAAACTTTAGAAACATTCTAGTCAAAGAAAGGAATGAGACAATAATGTTTGTTATCATTGCCATTCTTTTTCATCATTCTAGAGGGCTTAGAGGCCCTCTTAGGGCCACTTAGACAAGAAAATTAGATTTTTATGTAGAAGAAAGGTATACTGAGAAAATAGTTTTTAAGATCCATAAAGTGAAAGACTAACAGATTGGACCACATGAAAAAACAAAACTTTTAGGTTAAAAAAAAATGACAACATAAAGTTAGGAAACAAATGGGGGATGGGGGAAATATTTAGAGCCTATGTAGAGATAAAAGATATATATCCATAATATACAGATCCATGAAAAATAATTAATACCCAAGAGAAAAATGAGCAAAGAGTATAAATAGCTAATGTACAAGGACTGCTCTGGTGGTCTAGTGGCTAAGAATCTGCTCTCTCAACGCAGGAGGCCTAGGTTCTGTCCCTGGTCAGGGGACTAGATCCCACATGCTGCAACCAGGAGTTCACTTTCCACAGTTACAGATTTCACTCGCCACAACCAAAAAAAAAAAAAAACCACCTAACATACAAAAGAAGAACTTCAGATGATCAATAAATGTAAAGACTTGCTCATCTTTAGTTCTTTTGATATCTCATCAGTATTTGTTTTCTCTCATGTGAGGTGGCTTCTTTGGTTTTTGTCTGTTGGGTTTTGACTTAGTGACTGCCACCTTGAAGTCTCTGGCTTATATGGGAAGACCATACTCTTTTCTTTTTAAATGTTTTTTTCTTTCTCCACTATGGTTTATTATAGGATATTGAGGACAGTTCCCTGTGCTGTGCAGTGAGGGCCAGTTGTTTATCTGTCCTTTATGCAATGGTTTGCATCTACCAATCCCAAGCGCTCAGTCCTCCCCTTGTGCACCACCCCCTCCCCTTTGGCAACCTCAGGTGTGTTCTCTATGTCTGAGAGTCTGGTTTTGTTTCATAGATAAGTTCACTTGTGGTTATATTTATGATATAAGCAGTATCATATGATATTTGTCTTTTTTGTCTGACTTACTTCACTCAGTAAAACAGCTCTAGGTCCTTCCATGTTGCTGCAAATGGCATTATTTTATTCCTCATTGTGGTTGAGTAATATTCCAGTGTGTGTGTGTGTGTGTGTGTGTGTGTGTGTGTGTGTGTGTGTGCATACCACAACTTCTTTATCCATTTCTCTGTTGATGGACATCTAGGTTGCTTCCATGTACTGGCTATAGTACTGCAGTGAACATTGGGAGGCCTATATCTTTTCAAATTATGATTATCCAGATATATGCCCAAGAGTAGGATTGCTGAATCATATGGTAACTCTGTTTTTAGATTTTTAAGGAGCCTCTATACTGTTTTCCATAGTGACTGCACCAATTTACATTCCACCACAGGAAGGAGAGTTCTCTTTTCTCCACACACGCTCCAGCATTTTTATTTGTAAACTTTTAAATGATGGCCATTCTGATTGTGAGAATGGTGTATGAGGTGGTACCTCATTGTAGTTTTAATTTGCATTTCTCTAATAATTAGAGATGTTGAGCATCTTTTCATGTGCCTACTGGCCATCTTTCTCTTCTTTGGAGTTGGTAGCCTTTCCCTTCTCCAGGAGATCTTCCCATCCCAGGGATCGAACCCACGTGTATGATCCCGCATTACAGGAAGATCCCCTGAAGAAGGGAAAGGCTACCCACTCCAGTGTTCTGGCCTGGAGAATTCCATGGACTATAAAGTCCATGGGGTCACAAAGAGTCGGACATGACTGAGCTACTTTCCCTTCCCTTCCTCTTCTTTGGAGAAATGTCTGTTTAGATCTTCTACCTATTTTTTGATTGGGTCTTTTTTGTTATTGAGGTATATGAATTATTTGTATATCTTGGAAATTAAGCTCTTTTTGATCACATCATTTGCAAATATTTTCTCCCAGTCCATAGGCTGTGTTTGCTTTGTTTATGGGTTTCTTTGCTATGTAAAATTTATGTTTAATTAGGTCCCTTTTGTTTATTTTTGCTTTTATTTCTTTTGTCTTGATGTACTGACCTAAGAGAACATTGACACTGCTTATATTAGAGAATGCTTTGTCTATGTTCTTTTCTGGGAGTTTTAGGGTGTCATGCCTTACATTTAAGTGGGAAAATCATACACTTAACCTTACCTTTCCCTTAAAGCTATTTAGTTACTTGAGAGATTTTTAAAGCATTTATTTCTGAATGCCTTGGTAAATTCTCTCTTACAGTTAGGATCTCAAAGCATAGGCCAATAACGCATATGGCCATAGATCCTGTTTGCCAGAATCCTTTACTCAGCTCATCTGTCTTTTCTTATAATAATACCTTGCTAAATGAAACCAATAGCACACACAATTAACATTGTGTTTCCCACAATTTCTTTATTCTTTCTAGTCTTCAGTATTTTGAAAGATTTTGACACTGTATACATAGATCTTCATCTTCTCACCCTCTAATAAAATTTCCTTGTCACCTACTACATAAGAGTGCAGTCAATGATACATATGTTAGAAAGCAGCATCCTTCTTACAGTACCAAATTTTATACAGTCTGGGTAACAGCAAATTATACTGTCTTAACAGGTTAACCTTGGGAATCTGAGAAGGGATTTCTCATTCTCACCATTGTGAGTTTCACATCTCTCAAGAGCAGCTGCCTCAGAGCTATAGCGCTTTGTATTCTATCAGCTAAACACTGATAAAACCAGAGCCCTGCTGGTTGTTGCAACAGATAAAGAGGTGGAGCTGGAAGGTCACACACAACAACTCGTCTGTGGCTCATCTCAGACGTAACAGAAGTCATTTCTGCTCACAGTCCATGTTGGAACTGACCCCACCTAGCTGTGTAGAGGGCAGAAAATATGGGGAAGCATGTGGCTATTTGTCAGTGCTCTGACTCTGCCAAACCCCTTTTACAACAAATGTTTTGTAATACCTGTTAAATAACCTGAAGGAGGTAACCATAGACAATTTCACCTGTCTATGTACCTAATATTTGTATTAGTTTATTAGAGCTAGCATAACAAAACACCACAGCCTGGGTGGCCTAATCAATAGAAATTTAGTTTCATAGTTCTGGAGGCTGGAAGTCTGAGACCATGGTGCCAGCAGGTTTGGTTTCTCCTGAGGCCTCTCTCATTGGCTTACGGGTAGTCATCAATTTGCTATGTCCTCACGTAACCTTTTCTCCATGTGTGCGTATCCCTTGTGTCTCTTCCTCATCTTATAAAAATACCAGTCCTATGATCTAATTTTACCTTAATTACCATTTTAAAGACCTCATCTCCAAATATAGTCACATTGGGAGTTGTATTGTGGGTTAGGACTTCATCATATGAATTTTAAGGGAACACAATTCAGTACATACTAATATTAAGCAGTATAATATCATACCTATAATATGAAAGTAAATAAAAGGAACTAAATTATGGTGAAATCATATATATATATGTATATATTTTGTATTTCAAGGTATAAATTCTTGAGCATTGCTACAATAGATGATATATTGAAGTAGTCAGATGTTTGCATCTACGTATAATAAAAACACTGAGATTTAAGAAAAGTAAGATGATGATGAACTCTACAGAGTAATCGGAGGGGGAAAAAGTAGCAGCATGAATAGCAAGAGAATAAAACGTATTGAAATAAGCAACAATAGAGCGGACTTGTTTGTATAAGAATAGGGAAAGAAGAGAGTAACATTGGATGAAGGAGGGATAAATGCCAGGGTTAATTACACACTATCAAAAAGGAAAGAATGAGTAAAATATTCTCACAAATGAGCTAGACCATATTTATAAACACAGCATTAAAATGATCCTTTTGTTATGACATGGGATAGAGTAGTATTAAAACATCTCTCTCCACATGTTGAAGCATACATTTAATCTTAGAATTTGCAAAGACTCTAGAAAGCATAGATTTTGTT
The DNA here is from genome assembly GCA_917880005.1 of Nanger dama. Classification (NCBI taxonomy): domain Eukaryota; kingdom Metazoa; phylum Chordata; class Mammalia; order Artiodactyla; family Bovidae; genus Nanger; species Nanger dama. The sequence goes on from CAKJTW010000015.1 coordinate 38,501,978, forward strand.
GGATGATGGAAAATAAGGTATGATTTCCAAAAAGGAACTGAATTCAAAAAACTCAAAAGAACTGTGGGCTTCCCAGATGAGGATAATGGTAAATGACCTGCCTGCCAATGCAGGAGACGCAAGAGATGATGGTTCAATCCCTGGGTTGGGAAGATCCCCTAAAGGAGGGCATAGCAACTCACCCCAGTATTCTTCCCTGGAGAATCTCATGGACAGAGGAGCATGGTGGGCTACAGACCGTGGGGCTGCAAAGAGCTGGATATGACTGAAGCAATTTAGCACAAGAAAACTAGTATGTTAGACCTCTGGAGACAGAATCAGAGTAATGTTGAAAAGCAAAAGCCCCAAACAATAACTAATCCCATTATGTAATTTTTGAAATATGTATTTGTCACATTGTGCCACACATAAAGAAATAAAAATATATCAATTATATAATATGAAATGTTATATCATTATATATTGAATATATAATGATATAATATGAAACTTTTTCAACAGCTTATTAACAAAATTCAGTTAGATCCTCATGTTCATATGATCTCATTAGTTACATGAGATTTGATTCTAAGTCTCCTCAAAATGATCTCTTATTTTTTCTATTGCCTATGAAAGTCACAGATGAAACAATATTTCAAATCACCAGTTTTGGAGATTGATATACCATGAGCACTGCTGCTGTCAGCAAATTGATTGTCTGTAATGATGAATAATTTTGGTTAGGTTTGAAACAAAACAGTCTTCACTGAATTAACGTGGTAGTTGTACTGTTGAAAAATTCAGTGAGAAATAAAATTCTGTGGAATAAAATTAATATGTAAATTAGCTAATTTTAAATAGGTGTTTCACCCACATAAATGTCTGGGATATTTGAAAGTCATATAAGACATTAGATAGTCCTTCAAAGTATGAGCATTCTGCACATGCTAGGACATTAACCATGGCTGGCTCCCACCTATTAAATATCAGAAAAATGTTAGTCTGTTAGTTGTGTCTGACCCTATGTGATCCCATGGACTGTGTAGCTCACCAGGCTCCTCTGTTCATTGGATTCTCCAGGCAAGAATACTGGTGTAGGTAGCCATTCTCTTCTCCAGGGCATCTTCCCAACTTGGAGAATCTTCCCAACCCAGGGGTTGAAGCCAGCTCTCCTGCATTGCAGGCAGATTCTTTATCATTTGAGCCACCAGGGAAGCCCCAAATATCAGAAACTCTGCCCGATGACTAGGACAACCAAAAATACTACCACCAATTTCCAAAACACCCTCTAGGGAGCAGTATAGCTCTGTTGAGAACCAGGGCTTTACAGTAAATCCAGCTTTACTTGAATGTTTCCAACTCTCTGTAATTTACATCTCCTTTCTCTATTCTTACCACAAACTATTCTTTATCTGTTTTCTGGAATTCTTTGGAACAAAACTCGTGTCTCAGACCTCAGTGCCTTCAAAATCACTACATAGTCATTCCAGATTTATATTTCTAAAACACAAATCTGGACTTCTGGTCAACATGCTGTGGGGCTTCTTGGAAGACCACTCTCCCACCTCCCACTTCCATCCCAAAATAGCAAAGATATAATACAAGAAAATATGAAAACCCATAGTCATTCTCATAAATGGTTCCACTGGGAGGGGAAAAAAAATAGAACAAAAATACAAGATTATAAGCAGTGGCTCCGAGATCCAAAACAAGCAGAGAATTTTCACCTCTGCTGTGGTAGCTGGGCTGGAAGTGCCAGTCATGGTGGGGAAAGAAAGCAGACAGACCTCCTGTGTCAAGCCTGATTGTTCTGCCATGGGGACTTTCCCATTCATTAACCAGAGTCAGTGCTAGAGGCCTAGAAGGAGTCATTGCTTAGAGTGACCAGAAAGAAGTAGCAAGATCTCGGCCAAATGGTTACTGCCCAGAAATTAATCTGTGATATCTCCTCAAACAAAAGTCCTGGTCCAACAATATAGGTAATTTTTTTTTTAAATCGTGGGCCCTACAGAGACTGATGGAAGCAATTATAAAGCTACCAAAGACACCAATATGTGGGAAAATGGTGAGAAGTGGAGGGAAAGACATACGAAATTTCTTCACAAGATGAACTTGCAAACTAAAGTTCAGGAGCACATAAAGATAATATGATAAAAAAAAAAGATAAATTGAAAATAACAAAAACAATTTAAAACCACTTAGCAAATGAGAAGACCCAATTCCAACTAAATGAAAAAATAAAGATGTCTCCTAGAAAAAAAAAATTGTATGTCCTTAAAGTACTCAAAAATTTTTTAAAGGAATAACTTCTTCCCAAAAGCTAAATTAAAGACTATATAACAAAATAAGTAGCTATGCATTAGGGACAGTAGAGATTTTGAAAAAGCAGTAAAGGGGGAAGAAAAGGAGGAGAGAACATGAATGAGAGGAGAAACAGTACTTAGAAATCTTAGAAATTAAATTTTAATCATTCTTATTGGAAAATAAATAGATAATTCAATCCTAGCCATAGAGAGTACTAATAAATTGGAAGAGAGTATAGAAAAGGCAGAGCCTGCACAAAGATATAAAGACATTTTTTAAGATATGAAAATGATTTAAGAGTCTTGGGGGGATAGACGTAAATGTTCCAACCTTAGACTAATCAGAGCTCCAGACATGAAGAATAATGAGAGTGAGTAGGAAGCAACAACTGAAAATACAATGCTGATAATTTCCCTGACTTGCAGAAAAATGTGATCCTCACCTAGAATGTGCAATGTTGTTACGTATGATGGTGGTAGTTTAGTCACTAAATTGTGTCTGACTCTTGCAACCCCATGTACTGTAGCCTGCCAGACTTCTCCATCCATGGAATTTCCCAGGCCAGAATACTGGAGTGGGTTGCCATTTCCTTCTCCAATGGATCTTCCAGACCCAGGGATCGAACATGCATCTCCTACATTGCAGGCAGATTCTTTAATGCTGAGCCACCAGGGAAGCCCATTCAGTAGTATAGACAAAAGTAAATCCACACCTGAACTCAGCTGTTATAGAGAAATAGGGCTTCCCTGGTGGCTGAGTGGTAAAGAATCTGCCTGGAAAGGTAGGAGACCATGGATTCAGTCCCTTATCTGGGAGGATCCCACATGCTGTGGAGCATCTAAGCCCATGTACCCCAACTATTGAGCCTGTGCTCTAGAGCCTGATAGCCACAAGAGAAGCCACAGCAATGAGAAGCTGTACACTGCGACTAGAGCAAAGACTGTGCAGCATCAAAAACCTAAAACAGCCAAAATAAATAAATACATACACTTTTTAAGAAAGCAGAGAAATGGAGCCGTGAAACAGAGAGGGTCCCCCAAATAGTTCCATTCTTACATGGCACTTGATATGTGCCTCAGTTCAGTTCAGTCACTCAGTCATGTCCAACTCTGCGACCCCATGGACTGCAGCACACCAGGCCTCCCTGTCCATCACCAACTCCCAGAGTTTACTCAAACTCATGTCCACTGAGACGGTGATGCCATCCAACCATCTCATCCTCTGTCATCCCCTTCTCCTCCTGCCTTTAATCTTTCCCAGCAGCAGGGTCTTTTCATCAGTTGGCCAAAGTATTGGAGTTTTAGTTTCAGCATCAGTGCTTCCAAAGAATATTCAAGACTGATTTGCTTAAGGATGGACTGGTTGGATCTCCTTGCAGTCCAAGGGACTCTCAAGAGTCTTCTTCAGCACCACAGTTCAAAAGCATCAATTCTTCGTTGCTCAGCTTTCTTTAGAGTCCAACTCTCACATCCATACATGACTGCTGGAAAAACCATAGCTTTGACTAGATGGACCTTTGTTGGCAAAGTAATGTCTCTGCCTTTTAACATGCTATCTAGGTTGGTCATAACTTTTCTTCCAGGAGTAAGAGTCTTTTAATTTCATAGCTGCAGTCACCATCTGCAGTGATTTTGGAACCCCCAAAAATTAAGTCTGCCACTGTTTTCCCCATCTATTTCCCATGAAGTGATGGGACCAGATGCCATGATCTTAGTTTTCTGAATGTTGAGCTTTATTTTTCACTGTCCTCTTTCACTTTCATCAAGAGGCTCTTTAGTTCTTCTTCACTGTTTGCCTTAAGTGTGATGTCATCTGCATATCTGAGGTTGTTATTTCTCCCAGCAATCTTGATTCCAGCTTGTGTTTCATCCAGCCCAGCATTTCTCATGATGTGTTCTGCATAGAAGTTAAATAAGCAGAGTGACAATATACAGTCTTGACATACTTCTTTCCCGATTTGGAACCAGTCTGTTGTTCCATGTCCAGTTCTAACTGTTGCTTCCTGACCTGCATACAGGTTTCTCGGGAGTCAAGTCAGATGGTCTGATCTTTCCACCTTTTGAAGAATTTTCCACAGTTTGTGGTGATACACACAGTCAAAGGCCTTGGCATAGTCAATAAAGCAGAAATAGATATCTTTTCTGAACTTGGTTTTTCGATGATCCAATAGATATGTGCCTAGAAGGAGTTATACAAATCAGCAATTATTTTCAATTTTGATAGTTTAGCAACAATTCAGTGAGGAGAGAAACTTACACCCCATATTTTAATACATGTGTGTTCAGAGATTTGAAGAATTAGAATAAGTGAAAGTAAGTTGTGTACCTTCCTCCAGCCTGCTTGTAATACTCACTATAAGAGTCTTTTAAATACTTAATGAAATAACCATTCTAAAATTTTTCACATCAACAAAACTCTCTGGACCATTTGAGGAAATACTTTCCACTTTTCTAAATGATAATAAAATAAAAGTCATGTTATCTGGACACAATTGAGAGAACGGCAGAAGAATATTTTAATTCTATATAAAAAGAATAAAGTTCACTCATTTAAAAGTCATTGTAATTTCTGAAAAAGATAAAAAGACAATCTACATGAGAAAATTTAAGTCCCAATGAAAATAATTTTAGCATCAAACCATTCAACATTTATTTGTTGTTCAGTGAAAGAAAGTTCAGCCAAACTCCTTCTTAGGAGAACAGAGACCACACTAATTTCCATACCTTGGGATGGGCACCTGGTTTAGATACTGGAAGAAAAAAGTAGCAGCCTTTCTACAGATAGAGACATTTTACAGTGAAGAGGTGAAATTAGTCAAGCTTATGGAAAACAGGGTGGGCCAGAAAGACAGGTTGAAAATTGGAAGAGATGCAATTCCAAAAGAAATTTTTTTTCACTAGCCTTCAAATTCACCTTCTTTCACTCAATTAGAGGAAGAGTAGAGGAATCTAGAACTGTAGTCCTGCATGATTTCAAGTGGTTGGATTCCTAGAACATAATCTGAGTGACACTAACGCAAAAATATCAAACTGCAGTTCAGTCCCTTCTGAACTCAAACACAAACAAGATTAAAAAGATTAAAAAAAAAAAAGGCAGCTGTCCTAGATATGAAAGGTTAGGTTAATCACTAGTGAACTCAATTTAATTAAAGCTGTAGCCCAGTTTGAAATTTTACTTAACTTTAACAGCAATCTGCATAATCAGCTTCTCACTTTCTGTAAAAGACCAAAAACAACAACAAAAAAAAGCTTCTACTGTTTGTTTGCTTTGTACACAATGTCTGGAATACAATCAAAAATTCTAAGACACACATGGAAATTGTGCTCCATAATCAAAAGAAAACATTCAATGGAAGACGAACTATGGTGACCCAGTTAATTAAAAATCAAATAGGACTTTAAAACAAATATCGTAAATACATTTTAGAATAACAAATTAAGTGAGAACCTAGCATATTTTAGGAAAGAAGAACCAATAGAGTTCTACAACCAAGTGAAAAATACTGTATTTTAATTTCAAAATTCACTGGATGAGATTAACAACAAATTGGACACTGCAAATGAAAAGCTTAGTGAATTTGAAGATAGAGGAACAGAAATTATCTAAACTGAAATAGAAAATGAAAATAGTTTGAAAAAAATAAAACATCTGTAGTTTGTGAGAGATTTAAGTGGTGTTGCACATGTATAATTGAAAGTATAAAAGAGTAAAGAGTAGAGCAGAAAATACTGGAAATTACAGCTAAATATTTTTGCAAATTTAGTGTTAAACCATCAAGTACAGGTGCAGAAAACTCAACAAATTCCAAGCATAGTAAGTATTTTTTTAAAAAACACATCTTTAAAATCACAGTTTAAAAGAAACTAAATGTCATTGTCAACTTCCTAAAAGATCGAGTTTTAAAAGGGCTAGAGAAAGAAAATCTTAGTGCATAAAGAGGAACAATGATAAGCATAACAGCAGACTTTTGAAAGACAGCCAGAAGAAAATGAAAGGACATCTTTAAAGTACGGAAAAATACCTGCCTAAAATTTCATATTCATAAAAGTCTTGTTAAAAATTAAAGTGAAATAGAGGCGTTATGAAGGCTGAGAGAATTTTTTTCCAATAGATCCATTCCATAAGAAGCCCTTAATAAAGTCTTCAACTTGAAGACAAAGTATACTGTATGGAAACATGGATTTACGGGGAGGGGAGGAGGGGGGGAGTGGAAATGGTAAATGTGTAGGTAAATTCAAAATACTGTTCTTTTAAAAATCTTTCAAAATAATTATTTAAAGTGAAAAGACTGCATTGTGGCATTTATAACACATGTGGAAGTATAATATATGACAAAACCAAGGAGAGGAAGGGTGAATGTAGTTTCTGACATCATGTGTGAAGTGATAGAACATTAATTAAAGATAGACTGAGTGAAAATATATATTGTAATTTCTAAAGAAAATGTTTAATAAGGAAAGAGTATAACTAAGAAGCTAATAAAAGAAGTAAAATAAAAATTTTTAATTACTTGATTGAAGTGATACCAATTTCTTACTTTAGCTATATCTTATAATTGGTATTAATTTTCCATCACTGCTGTAACAAATTACCGCAAACATAATGGCCTAAAACAACTGAAATGTATTATCTTACAGTTCTCATGGTGCTTAAACCAGATTTCAGTATGCCTTTCTGGAAGCTGTAAAGAAGACTCTGTTTCCTTATTTTTTCAGCTCCTACACACTGTTCATCCATCATTCCTTGACTCTTGGTCTCCCTCCGCTGTCTTCAAAGCCAGCAACTCTCTGACCCTTCTCCCAGTCGTCACTTCTCTCTCACTGAGTGCAGATGGTCAAGTTTCTCTGATTTTAAAGGTTTATGTGATTATGATTATATTGGGTCCACATGAATAATCTCTGCAAATCAAGGTCCTTAGCCTTTATCACATCTGCAGTTTCTTTTACTATACAGTAAAAAGTAGCATACTCACAAGTTCTAAGGCTTAGGATCTAGACATCGTTAGGGGCCACTTTTCTGTCTGATACAGTTGGCATATCAGTAAGACATAAACAAAAGCTCAGGTTTAGAAACTAAATCCTAACAGGCTTAATGATAGGATCTGCAAAATCACTAAAATTGCATCAGTGCAGAGACATCAACATACGTTAGAATATCTAGTTCTCAGTGTGGATCTGCAGCCTACCTGAGGACAACAGCAATATACTCATCAGAGAAGACTAATCTAGAAGAAGAGAGAAGGGGCAAAAAGACTACCATTCAAAGTGAGACTGAAAATCTAAATATTACAACAAAATATAATGCTCAAAAAGACAACTAGCAAAATATACAATCAGAATGTTAATTTACTAAGGATAAAATTAATTTTGTTGGCAAACTGACAAAGAATTTTTAATCATATATTATTGTATTGAAATTGATAAAGGAATCTTACCCATTGAAAAAATTAAAAGTTTAGAGAAAAAGGGATAAGCATGAAGTGAAAAATATGACATCAAAAACAAAATGTGGGGGAGGGGAGCAAAAAATGTGTTTCTTTTAGAATATGTTTGAACTTAAATTACTACCAGTTCAAATCTAGTGGATATAATTATGGGTCAACATGTGTGAACTCCACGGTAACCACAAATCAAAAACCCAGAATACATACACAAAACCGAAAAGAAATCCTTTGTTACATAAGCATACTACAAAAGAAAATCATCAAATCACAATAGGAAAAGCAAAAAGAAGAAATGAACAGAGAAGAACTTCAAAAACAACTGAAAAATGCTTAGTGAAATAAGTCAGACAAAGCCAAATGCTAAATGATATCATTTATGTTTGGAACCTAAAAAGTAATACAAATGAATGTCTATGTAAACATTCATTTACATAGATATATAAGTGACTATATATATCTGAGTCTAACTCAGATATGGAAAATGAACTTTTTGGTTACTAAAGGGGGGGGATAGGAGGGAATGAACAAATTAAGGGTATTAACAGCTTAATAGATACAAACTATATATATAAAATAGTTAAACAGCAAAGGTATACTGAATAGCACAGGGAATTATACTCATTATCCTGTAATAACCTATGTTAGAGTATAATTAGCAAAAATATTGCATCACTAGCTATATTCCTGAAACTAGTATAATATTGTAAGTCAATTCTGCTTCAGTTTTAAAAAGAGTGAGAAAATATAAAATTTTTTAAAATAAAGACTTTAACAATCCAAACTTGCAAAAATTAAATAAAAACATGTTATACTTAAACAGTTAAGTTTTAAAAAGCATAGAGGTGAGAGTGTGTCCAATGTAAATCTCATAGGAATACAAGAAAAGGATAGATGAAACAATGTGAAAGTAAGAAGTGATTTTTAAAAGATAAATATCCCAAAATATAAAATCATGGTAAAATTGTAATCATCAAAGGTGAAGACTTGATTCTAAAAGCAAAAACAAATAGCAAACTATTTTTTTCTATTTGTTTTAAATAGAACAAAAATGGGACAGAAATTAAGCTGTGAATATAGAAGTTACACCACTACATTAAGAGAAATATTAAAACAGAAAATTATAGACCAATTATGCTTCTGAATATAGATGCAAATATCCTTTTGAAATATAGCAAACAATTCAGCATACTGTTTTTAAACAACAGTATAATGAACAAACAAGGTTTAGGCAAGAAGTGCAAAGATGGTTTGTATTCAGGAAGTCTATTAAATTTAATATACCATATTAACAGAAGAAAATAGAAATAACATATAAAGCTCTCCAAAGTTGCTCACATATAGCAACTCAACACTAAACATATTTGGTAAAATATAATATTAAACATTTTTATTAAAACAAAGCCATAAGCAAACTAAGAATAGATTAGAACTTTTCCAATCTAATGTTTTAGTTGGGATCCAGTCAGGAATATAAGGCTCATGCCAGAAGTCCCGTAAAGGAAATTACCTTAGGGAACAAGTTCAAGACAGTGGGGACAGCTGGAAGCCAGAGGGGTGACAGACATTAGTACAGCTCAAGAAGCTCTAACATCCTTAGTGAAGAGACAGAGGGAGGAAGCAGGGTAAGGAGAGTTCAAGATCTGAAACCTTCCAGACAGCTAGAGATACAGGGAGGCTATCATGTACAAGCTGTGACCACAAAGTACGGGACTGTCTAGCAGGAGGTGACATCATGGAGAAGATGGAGCTCTGCTGAGTCAAGAGAGGCGAAAAAACTCTCTGACTTCTCCCTTCTTGCCACTCTAGTCTCCTAGCTGTGCATTCTGTTAGCCAAGAATAGCCAAAATCCAGTTGAGAGTGTCTGGGAGATGTAGATGACAGGAAAGGGCAGAGACTGGAGAGCAAATACGCAAATGACCAGCATGCTGGATATCTATCAGCAACCCAAACAAACATTAAAGGCTTTCCCCTCAAGGTCAAAAACAAAAACACACTCATCACCACTTTTATTCAGCATCCTATTAAAATATCTAGGAAAACAATGAAAAGATGATGGAGCTCATTCCCAGTTCCCCATCTCCCTCTCAACACAGCCTTCCCACTGTCCCTCATTACTCTCCTGCTCGCTCCTCACTCTTCTGTAATAGCACCCTGGGTTACTTTACGATCACCGGAACTGACATGGCAGAGAACCTGTGAAAGGAGAGAGGAACCGGGTGGGTAGGAAGCCAAAGCCCAGAACCCAAAGGATGCCCATTTCCTAGGTGATCTAAGCACCCCATCAGACAAAGCAGAGTCTTTGTTACTCTTTGTGCTCACATCCCATGCTCTGGACTAATCCATGGGAGAGTTTTTGCATCCCTTGAAGAAAGATGAGATTATATGCCCATTTTATGCGTGAGGAAGCTGAGGTTCAAGTTGTAAGAAATTTTGCAAAGCTGTATGGCTAAAGGTAAAATTTGAACTCAAACCTCTCTAATTCTAAAGATGGGTTTCACCCTCCATAGGGCCCTCCTGCCCAAATTGGGGAAATCTTTGCAAGTATTTGACTTGATATCATAAATGAGAAAAGCAGAAAAATAAACTCTTTCCCTTGTGAAACAACCTGGGTTCAAATTCTGGCTCAGCCAGTTACTAGTTGTGTGACCTTTGTGAAATCAGTTTTCTTATCTGTAGGTAGGAATGTTCATACAGAGTTCACAAGATAAAGATAAAACAAATTAATTTATGTCAAATTTTAGAAGAGTGAATACTGCAGAAACCTACAGTCTCATCCTAACCCTGCCACTAACTTATTATCATTTGAAAAATATATTTTTTGTTGAAGATTTGGCACAATATTTTCCAAAGGAATAAATTTACAAAAGAACATTTCCAGCCATGTAATTTATGGTTCTAGTTTTCCTGCCTCTCTCTTTAGTCCAGAGGCATGAAAACAAAATTCTCAAAGCCACATTGCTTCCCTTCATCATTAGGGAGAAACTAGGTCATAAAAAGAAGATAATAATAGGAAAGGAATATACAAAACAGTCCTCTGCTGACAACATGACTGTCTACATGGAAAATCTAGAAGAGCTTTCGGACCTATCATTCAGATTAATGAGAGAGTTCAGAAGGGTTGCTGAATATAAATCAGCAAATTAAAATAGCATTTTATTGCCATTAATAAGTAGTTTAAAAGGTAATAGGAAAAAATACCATTCTCTACGGCAATAACATTTAAAAATGTTTTTAAAATCCAAAAATAAAAACTAACAAAAACTGTGCAAGGTCTTCATGGAGAAATTTGGAAGACATTATTGAAGATCTAAAAGAAAAGAATAGCAATACTGTATTTATGAATGACAAGGCTTAAAACCAGTTAAATGTAACAAGTCCCCAAATTAATATATAAACTTAATGTAATTCCAATCTAGGGCTCAACAGAGTTTTTCATCCTAAAAATCACATGAAAAATCAATGGGAAAGAATAATAACCAAAAAATATAAAGAACAAAAGCTAAACAGATATTAAGATATCTAACTTTTAAAGTTTTATCATTTAAGCTAGGAGAGCATTGACACAGGGAAACACCAACAGGCCAGGAACAGAATAGAGTTCAGAAGCAGAGAAATATACAGACTTCATCTATAACAGAGGTGGCATTGCAAATAATTTAATAAATAGGGCTAGGACAATTGGTTATTCAAAGTGAAAAAGTTACTCATGTTTCTACCCTACACCATATATCAAATAAATGTCAAAGAATTAAAAGCTAAAATGTTAAAAACAAAATTTTAAAACTTTTGAAGAGAATATAGAATTTTTATGGCATGGCATAAGAAAAATTCCCTAAACAAGACATAAACTGCACGAATCATAAAGGAAGTGAAAAAATTTGACATGAGAAAAGCTTTAGATCTAAAGCTAAGGATAGGAGGAGATATTTGCAGCACATTACTGAAAAGGCACTGGTACCCAGAATAAACACATGAATGCCTAAAATTAATAAAAATAATATTCATGGGACTTCCCTGGTGGTCCAGTGGCTGAGACTCTGTGCTGCCAATGCAGGAGACCTGGGTTCGATCCCTGGTCAGAGAACCTAGATCCCAAGTGCCACAACTAAGACCAGGTACAGTCAAACAAAAAGTATTAAAGAAAATGTATAAAAATAATTTTCATAATCAAGTTTTAAAACAGGTAAAAGAATCAGAACAGATACTAGTCACAGAATAGGAAATCTCAATGACCAAAAAAAGAAAACATGGGGAAAGATAATTACACTGACCAACAATCAGAAGAATGCAATTTAAAGCAATGAGATACCATTTCCCACTCATCAAATTAACACAAATGTAACAATATACAACTATCAAGTTTTGGCAAATATGTTGAGAAGCTGTCATAGGACTACAAAAGGTACAAACAGCTGGAAAAGCAATTTTTCAGTATTTAGTGAAATTGGTGTACATACCTTGTGTATCAGTTAGCTATTGCCATAATACAGCTACATAACAAACCACTCAACAGCCAGTGGTGTAAAGCTGTAATTATCCTCATGCTCGTAGCTCAATGGGAGAATGGATGACATTTTAGTGTATTCATATAATGGCATACTACACATCAGTTTAAATGAACTAAAGCCAAGTGTATCAGAATAAATAAATGTCTAACACATAATGTGAAGGAAAATAAATTACAAAAGAATAAAGTTTAGCAGGTAACCATTTATATTTAATGAAATTTTAAATTCAAATCGAATAAGGCAGAAGCATTTTCATGACCTTGTGCATTTATTACAGTGGCCTGTCAGACACGTGGATTAGCTGACACAGAAACATCACTTCCAGAACAGTTATTTCGAGACAGCCCAAGGATATTTTGATGGTTTCAAATTCCACATGTAGTCCCTCTAGACAGTTAATCTGCTGCATATTTTATGTCACTCCTATAGGCATCTGTACCAGAACCTGTAGGCAGCCAACCATCTGTTTGCTTTTATAAAGACCTAAGTGATAGTTTGAGGTCATGCTGGGAAAACTCAGAGCCAATAAACTGCAGCCCTGCTGTACTTAAGTCATGGCCTCCAGACGATCGTGCTGGCCTGAGTTGCCCATTTACGGTCCAACTGTACAGCAGACACATGAAAAAATACCGCAGACCTAAAAATACCCATCCTGTTATATGTTTTCTTATGGCACAGCCACCGCACTTGGAAGAGTTAACCAGATTGCAAGAGAGATGGCTTAGATGAAAACAAGTGCTGGGTGTGCCCAGTGGTGCCATGCTGCTACCAGATGGGAAGCCATTCTTGGCTCAGAAAAATTTTTCAGGAGTTAGCAGAGTCCCAGCCATAGAACCTCATGGGCAGAGCTCAAAAGCCCAGCAATGAAGGAGATGCAAAAAAAAAAAAAGGCAGGACAAGGAAAGAGGAGAAATTGAGTGCCACCCCATTTATAAGGCAGGACCTGGGGCACAAGGATCAAGGCATTCAGGCATCCATCAGTGATTCTTGAGTCCTTTACTGAGACCCAACCATGGGCCAGTCTGGGAACTAGGACCTGATCTCTTTTTTCCATCTGGGCCTAAGAATTTCTCTATTTGTATATGCAGGTAAAATTACTGAAAGTCTACAAGTTTCTAGCAAGAGGGATTATGGTGCTGTGTTTAGTCACTCAGTCACGTCCGACTCTTTGCCACCCCATGGACTGTAGCCCACCAGGCTTCTCTGTCAACAAGGATTCTCCAGGCAAGAATACTGCAGTGGGTTGCCTTGCCCTACTCCACGGGATCTACCAAAGCCAGGGGTCGAACCCAGGCCTCCCTACATTGCAGGTGGATTCTTTGCCATCTGATCCATCAGGAAGCCCAAGAATACTGGAATGGGCAGCCTATTCCTTCTCCAGGGGATCTTCCTGACCCAGGAATCAAACTGGGATTACCTGCATTGCAGGTGGATTCTTTACCAGCTGAGCTACCAGGGAAGCCCAGGAGATTATTACTGGTGAATAAAAAGTAAGAATTGGGGATCTGATAAATGCCATTTTGATACTATTTGACCTTTTACTGTGAGCTTCTGTCACTTTAATATTAGTTTATAAGCATATCTTTTCTTAAAAATAAAGTAATAGAATGATTGTTCCACAATCAGCTTTACAGATACATAAGCTGAGGCTCAGGGATATTAATTAACTTACACAAATTGAGGAGTCAAGTTAGTACTAGAGCCGATGGTAGAATTTAGGTCTTCCATGCTTTTTCTTTTATGCTCTACCTTCTGATCGAGATACATACTGTAAACACAAACATACTCAATTAATATGTGGCCTAGATTCCAAGAAACTTTATCTTAAATTTGAGAGTTCATAGAAAAAAAGACTTGATCTATAAGTTTGATAAATTGCCTTTAAGTCATGTTTTCATAATGTTCTGTTTGAGAGCCAAAATCTGCCTTATTTTTAATAATCACATTTATATTTGAGGTCTATAAATACTCCAAAGTGATGGGAACAGTATGGAGCCAATATTTCTAAAATGTATTATTTAAGATTTGATGGACAGCTTGGATTTTAGAAGAAAAATATAAACAACAACATCAAAGCCTAGTTTACTAAAAATAATTTCCAGGTTGCTTCAAAAATGCTCTATAAAACATCAGAAACAAACCTAACTTTCCAGTTCTTCATATGCACCTGGGACTTCACATCAGTTTTTCCTGTCTCATCCTTCTTGGGCCACATCAACCTTGCATACTCTCCCATGCACCTTCCACTCCCAGTTCCTCTGCTGACTTCGGTCAGTAACTAGTGCTTCAAGGGACTCTGCCCACAATAGCTTCTCATAATACCTGTTAATTTGAGATTCTTGTTTCTGGTTTAGTTTTACATCTTCAGTCTTAATTCATTTACTCTTTTTAAAAATTAATTTTATTGGGCATTAGTTGCTTTACAATGTTGTGTTAATTTCTACTGTTTAGCAAAATGAATCAGCCATGTTGTTGTTCAGTTGCTCAGTTGTGTCCAACTGTTTGTGATCCCATGGACTGCAACACGCCAGACTTCCCTGTCCTTCACCATCTCCCAGAGTTTGCTCAAACTCATGTCCATTGAGTTGGTGATGCCATCCAACCATCTCATCCTCTGTCGTCCCTTTCTCTTCCTGCCATACATATACATATATCCCCTCCCTTTGGACTTCCTTCCCATTCAGGTCACCACAGTGCATTAAGCAACATTCCCTGTGCTATGAAGTGTGTCCTCATTAGTTATTTTATAGATAGTATCAATAGTGTATATATGTCAATTACAATCTCCCAATTCTTCCTAACACCTCCCTCCACCTTGGTTTCCAAACCTTAGTTCTCTACATCTGTGTCTCTTTTTCTGCTTTGCAAATAAGATCATCTATACCCCTTTTCTAGATTTCACATATATACATTAATATATGATTATTTGTTTTTCTTTCTGGCTTCACTGTGTATGGTTTACTCTTTAACCTTATTGATTATTACATTTAGTAGCTGAGATGTAATCTTGATACTCTAGCATCCACAAAAATACCGTTACTTTTTCTTTTACTTAATATCAGTTAAAATTAAATGAGGATGCTAGAAATCACTAGCACATACGATAGTGATCAGGGGAATGCCCAGCAGAGAGCCGGAGATAGTATCAGGAAAGGGTGGCAGGAGGCAACAAGTACCTGCCCCCTTTGCCTTCCTTCTTTCTAGATCTGGCTTGCCCTGGGCCACTGACCAAGTTACTTAGACTCCCAGAAACTGTCCTCATTCTTCAGCCTGTCAGATGATTTCCTACTGTCCCCTCCAAACGTGGGCTTCCCAGTGGCTCAGTGGTAAAGAATTCACCTGCAATGAAGGAGACACAGGAAATGTGGGTCCAATCTTTGGGTTGGGAAGATCCCCTGGAGAAGGACATGGCAACTCACTTCAGTATTCTTGTCTGGGAAATCCCATGGACAGAGGAGCCTGGTGGGCTACAGTCCATAGGGTCACAAAGAGTTGGACACGACTGAGCAACTGAGCACGCACCTCCAAACATAGGTAATGTTCCCCACAATATAAAATTGATCTCCATGTCCTTTTGTTGTTATCCAGACTTAGTGTTTAGGATTTCGGTAACACAAAAAGAAAGTTTGAGTAGTCCCTATGTGTTAACATTTGATTCTCTCATCAATTAAAACCAGAGAAGGCAATGGCACCCCACTCCAGTACTCTCGCCTGGGAAATCCCATGGACAGAGGAGCCTCATAGGCTAGAGTCCATCGGGTCGCTAAGAGTTGGACACGACTGAGCGACTTCACTTTCACTTTTCACTTTCATGCATTGGAGAAGGAAATGGCAACCCACTCCAGTGTTCTTGCCTGGAGATCCCAGGGACAGAGGAGCCTGGTGGGCTTCCATCTATGGGGTCATACAGAGTCGGACACGACTGACGCGACTTAGCAGCATCAATAAAACAGCAGTGGGGAAAAATCTTGGCCAAGTTCAGTTGAATTCTTACTGCCTTGGGATAATGGGGCCTTTGAGGATAGTAACATGATGATTATATGATAAGTTTAGTGAATATGGATTTAAATTTCATTTCTATACACCTTAGTGAATATATCAACTAGATTTCCTTGGCTTCAGGAAAAGGAATGTAACTCTTGCTAACTTGAGAGGAGGAGGGAAGGAAATATACTGAAAGTCTATAGACATGGTTCAAAAAATTGAAAGAAAAGGTGTAGAAGGCTTTAGGAAGGACAAAATGTGAAAAACTCCAGGGATCTAGGTGCAGTATCAAGCTACTTATAGTAGCAGTAAATAGGCTGTTTCCTGAGAGTATCAGTACCAGGAATGTATCAGTCTCAACTGTTTTCATCCAGGAAGAAAGCATCTGATGGCTAGGGGAAAACTAAGGCAAAGGGCATAAGGGAATTTCCTAAAGGAAATGTAGTATCTGTTAAGAAAGGAACAGCCGATGAATGTTGAGTAAAGTCAAGGAATGCTCACCATAATGATAAAATTACAAAATCCCAGGCTCAATTTATATCAGCTAGCGTGTGAGATGAATGCATTTGTGTGGTAGTTTGAGCATTCTTTGGCATTATCTATTTTGGGGATTGGAATGAAAACTGATGTTTTCCAGTCATATGGCCACTGCTGAGTTTTCCAAATTTGCTGGCATATTGAGTGCAGCACTTTCACAGCATCATCTTTCAGGATTTGAAATAGCTCAACTGGAATTCCATCACCTCCACTAGCTTTGTTCATAGTGATGCTTCCGAAGGCCCACTTGACTTCACATCCCAGGATGTCTGGCTCTAGGTGAGTGACCACACCATTGTGATTATCTGGATTGTGAAGATCTTTTTTGTATTTAGTTCTGTGTATTCTTGCCACCTCTTCTTAATACCTTCTGCTTCTGTTAGGTCTATACCATATCTGTCCTTTATCGAGCCCATCTTTGCATGAAATGTTTCCTTCATATCTCTAATTTTCTTAAAGAGATCTCTAGTCTTTCCCATTCTATTGTTTTCCTCTATTCTTTGCATTGATCACTGAGGAAGCCTTTTTTATCTCTCCTTGCTATTCTTTGGGACTCTGCATTCAAATGGGAATATCTTTCCTTTTCTCCTTTGCTTTTCGCATCCCTTCTTTTCACAGCTATTTGTAAGACCTCCTCAGATAACCCTTTTGCTTTTTTGCCTTTCTTTTTCTTGGGGATGGTCTTGATCCCTGTCTCCTGTACACTGTCACAAACCTCTGTCCATAGTTCATCAGGCACTCTGTCTATCAGATCTAGTCCCTTAAATCTACTTCTGACTTCCACTGTATAATCATAAGGGATTTGATTTAGGTCATACCTGAATGGTCTAGTGGTTTTCTCCACTTTCTTCAGTTTAAGTCTGAATTTGGCAATAAGGAGTTCATGATCTGAGCCACAGCCAGCTCCTGGTCTTGTTTTTGCTGACTGTATAGAGCTTCTTCATCTTTGGCTGCAAAGAATATAATCAATCTGATTTCCGTGTTGACCATCTGGTGATGTCCATGTGTAGAGTCTTCTCTCGTGTTGTTGGAAAAGGGTGCTTGCTATGACCAGTGCTTTCTCTTGGCAAAACTCTATTAGCCTTTGCCCTGTTTCATTCTGTACTCCAAGGCCAAAGTTGCCTGTTAGTCCAGGTGTTTCCTGACTTCCTGCTTTTGCATTCCAGTCCCCTATAATGAAAAGGACATCTTTTTTGGGTGTTAGTTCTAGAAGTTCTTGCAGGTCTTCATAGAAATGTTCAACTTCAGCTACTTCAGCATTACTGGTTGGGGCATAGACTTGGATTACCATGATATTGAACGGTTTGCCTTGGGAAATGAACAGAGATCAAATTGCCAATATCTGTTGATCATCGAATAAGCAAGAGAGTTCCAGAAAAACATCTATTTCTGCTTTATTGACTATTCCAAAGCCTTTGACTCTATGGATCACAATAAACTGTGGAAAATTCTGAAAAAGATGTATACAGGTCAGGAAGCAACAGTTAGAACTAGACATGGAACAACAGACTGGTTCCAAATAGGAAAAGCAGTACGTCAAGGCTGTATATTGTCACCCTGCTTATTTAACTTATATGCAGAAACTTATCATGAGAAATGCTGGGCTGGAAGAAGCACAAGCTGGAATCTAGATTGCCGGGAGAAATATCAATAGCCTCAGATATGCAGATGACACCACCCTTATGGCAAGAAGTGAAGAGGAACTAAAAGCCTCTTGATAAAAGTGAAAGAGGAGAGTGAAAAAAATTAGCTTAAAGCTCAACACTCAGAAAACAAAGATCATGGCATCTGGTCCCATCACTTCATGAGAAATAGATGGGGAAACAGTGGGTAACTTTATTTTTCTGGACTCAAAAATCACTGCAGATGGTGACTGCAGCCATGAAATTAAGACGCTTACTCCTTGTAAAGAAAGTTATGACCAACCTAGACTTCATATTCAAAAGCAGAGACATTACTTTGCCAACAAAGGTCCATCTAGTCAAGGCTATGGTTTTCCAGTTGTCATGTGTGGATGTGAAAGTTGGACTATAAAGAAAGCTGAGCACCAAAGAATTGATGCTTTTGAACTGTGGTGTTGGAGAAGACTCTTGAGAGTCCCTTGGACTGCAAGAAGATCCAACCAGTCAATCCTAAAGGAGATCAGTTCTGGATGTTCATTGGAAGGACTGATATTGAAACTGAAACTCCAATACGTTGGCCACCTGATGCGAAGAGCTGACTCATTTGAAAAGACTCTGATGCTGGGAAAGAGTTAGGGCAGGAGGAGAAGGGGACGACAGAGGATGAGATGTTCAGATGGCGTGGCTGACTCAATGTGCAGGGGTTTGGATGGACTCTGGGTGTTGATGGACAGGGAGGCCTGGTGTGCTGTGGTTCATGGGGTCGGACAAAGAGATGGACACGACTGAGTGACTGAACTGAACTGAACTGGACTGGACTGAGGCTCAGTTTCCCTGAGGAGGACAACGTACCAATCTTATTGGGAGTTAAGTTCAGCAAAGAGATTCTGGGTCAAAACAGAGCTTGCATTCTATTCAATACACTCATCTACATTATTCTTCCTAATGTAAAGGATAGGAACTAAAATACATAATAAGAGAATTCCACTTTCTAAATTAGCATGAATCATCTCTAGATGGCAAAAAAAAAAAACACACTAAAAGTTCTTTCTGCAGTTGCTTTTCCTTGAAAATAAAATACTGTTTTTAAAGTATTTGTCCTTTGAACACAAATGGTCCTATGACTTTCATATTGGAAATGGTCAGTATTATGGTCATGTCTTTATTATAAGACTTTCTATACATTTAATTTTCATAAGTGTAAACTAAAATGCAAAGCAGGTTCATTTTATAAAAGCAAAATTTTTTTCATTTCATTAAAATAACAGGAGAGATTTAATTGCAGGAATTAGCACAATCAGAATCAACTAATGATTGTTTAATATTCTTCTGGATTCAAATCAGTATTTCCATATAATAAGAGTAGAATGCAAGTACAATCATGTATTAAATGCCACATCAATTAATCATGTTAAAGGTGCTGATTTAAATGCCAAAAGAATTAACATGACCTTTCATTTATCAGAAACTGTTAACATTTGAAAGGATTTAGAAAATAGTTTTCTGTGCTTACTTCAAGACTCTCAATAGTTATATTTGAGCATGTGTTTTTCAGTGATAGTCTTCTTCTCAAAAGTAACATTATAAAAGGAACTAAACATTTTTATGGAGGAAAAGTTAAGCATTCCTCCAAATGAGAGACTCATATTAACAGTCAATTCTTTTGAATATGTACTTATCCTTTGAATATGAAGTGTGCATGTTTCAACTACAGCATCATTTGAAATTCTGATACAAACTTTCAAGCCAGGGGTGGGGATCCATCAAAAGCCTATTTTTCAGAAGGTTTTTGGAAGCTAAATCATCCTTAAAGAACAAAGAAGGAAGTAAAAATGAGCAGGTCTGCAGTAGGCGTGACTCTAAAATCACTCCTGAAGACTCTCTTCCCTAATTCTCTGGTTTGTTAATATAATGAACTAGCACATCTGTGATATGTCATCTTACATGGGAAAGGGATTTCCAGAAGGATTTAAAGTTACTAATCAGTTGATTTTGAAATAACCAAGTTCAGTTCAGTTCAGTTGCTCAGTCGTGTCCAACTCTTTGCGAGCCCATGGACTGCAGCACAACAGGCCTCCATGTCCATCACCAACTCCCAGAGTTTACTCAAATTCATGTCCATTGAGTCAGTGATACCATCCAACCATCTCATCCTTTGTCATCCCCTTCTCCTCCCACCTTCAATCTTTCCCAGCATCAGGATCTTTTCAAATGAGTCAGTTCTTCACATCAGGTATCCAAAATATTGGAGTTTCAGCTTCAGCATCAGTCCTTCCAATGAATATTCAGGACTGATTTCTTTTAGGATGGACTGGTTGGATCTCCTTGCAGTCCAACGGACTCTCAAGAATCTTCTCCAACACCACAGTTCAAAAGCATCAATTTTTTGGCACTCAGCTTAAGCCAGGTTTATTTCCATGCACCTGATCTAATCACACAAGCCCTTCAAAGACAGAGAAGTTTGTCTGGTTGGTTGTAGAAGCAGCAGAGGGCTAAAAGCACAAGGACCTTAAGCTCCACTGATGGCTGTGAAGATGGAGAGGACCTGTGTACATTGTCTGGAGAGAGACCTCTAGGAGTGAGAGTGACTTCTAGCAGACAGCCACAGAGCAAATGTGGATCTCAGTCCTACAGTCACAAGGAACTACATTCTGCCAGTAACCTGAATTTTCTTAGAAACAGATTCTTTCTGGGACACTTCCTGTGAGTTTCCTCAGATCTTCCAGATAAGCACCCATTCTTGCTGACACTTTGTTTCAGCCTTGTGAGGCTTAGGTGGAGGACCTGAAGACCTCCTGAACTTCTGATCTCCAGAACTGTGAGATAATAAATGAGTGCTATTTTTAATTTACCTAATTTGAGGTTAGTTGTTGTCCAGCATAGACATTTAAATGTGGACCCAAGATGAAATTGTTTTTTGTTAGAGAGGATCATAACCCAACTGCCTCTGGACTCATTTTTGAGTTCTGAGGAAAATATTTTGGGTAAGATAATTTAGGATCCCATTACATGGCCTAAATATATATATTTAGACAAAAAGATGACTTGCATATAATTTGTATAAAATAATCAAGGAAAAAAGTTGGGGTTGGGTCTGAAACAAGGCTACCACAGTTGTGATCACTGATGAACATGTGTTTAAATTTTCTATATGACAGTGAATGATCTATTGCCTTATGAGAGCATATTATGTATTTCTGTATGATAGCATATGTTTCCGTATGATAACAGATATATTTGAATAGTTATTATTTGTTCAACTTGCATACATGCTAAATCACTTCAGTTGTTTTCAACTCTTTGCAACCCTGGGACTATAGCCCACTAGGCTCCTCTGTCCACGGGGTTCCCCAGGCAAGAATACTGGAGTGGATTTCCATGCAGTCCTACAGGGGATCTTCCCAACCCAGGGATCAAACCCATGTCTCTTATGTCTCCTGCATTGGCAGGCAGGTTCTTTACCACTAGTGCCACCTGGGAAGCCCTTGTTAAACTTATCATATGTTTTAAAATTTCCAAAGGAAAAACAGTGAGGGGATTTCCTGGCAGTCCAGTGGTTAGAACTATGCTCTTTCACTGCTGAAGACCTGGATTCAATCCCTGGTCTGGGAACTAACATCTCTCAAGCCATACAACATGGCCCCCCTTCATACAAACACACACACTAAAGAAACAGAACAAAGAAAAATAAATAAGAAGTGAGAACACTGGATGACCAGAAATAATAACTTTCTGAAAGACAAAATGGGTAGATATGATTGAACTGAAAGACAAAAGTACAACCCAAACACAAGAGAGCCCTCTGTTGCCAATAAGTAGGAAAGAGTAAGAACTGGACCAAACTTCTCAATTGTGAGCTAACTCTAGGACAGTGATCAGGGCAATCGATTGGGAGATTGCGGAGGTGGCAGCCGGCAAGTTTGCTCCAAACCGCTCGGACCCTCGTGCCTCATCCTTGATGTGCCAGTCATGGGGCAGTGGGCTACAGAACACAGGTGGCAACAGTGCCTGGAGGTGCTTATGGCAGAATGGGAGAAACCAAGGTGCCTCCCAGGACCCAGGAAGAAGGAAATCTTTCTAGCTCTTGGCATATCATACGCTGCCTCTATCCCATATTTACTCGATAGGCTGAAGTAAGCGGTACTTACTTAAGTACTGAAGTAAGCAGAAAAACATCTATTTCTGCTTTATTGACTATGTCAAAGCCTTTGACTGTGTGGATCATCACAAACTGTGGAAAATGCTGAAAGAGATGAGAATACCAGACCACCTGACCTGTCTCTTGAGAACTCTGTATGCAGGTCAGGAAGCAACTCGTTAGAACTGGACATGGAACAACAGACTGGTTCCAAATAGGAAAAGGTGTACGACAAGGCTGTATATTGTCACCCTGCTTATTTAACTTCTATGCGGAGTACATCATGAGAAATGCTGGGCTGGAATAAGCACAAGCTGGAATCTAGATTGCTGGGAGAAATATCAATAACCTCAGATATGCAGATGGTACCACCTTTATGGCAGAAAGTGAAGAGGAACTAAAGAGCCTCTTGATGAAAGTGAAAGAGAAGAGTGAAAATGTTGGCTTAAAGCTTAACATTCAGAAAACGATCATGGCATTCAGTCCTATTACTTCATGGCAAATAGGTGGGGAAACAGTGTCAGACTTTACTTTTCTGGGCTCCAAAATCACTGCAGATGGTGATTACAGCCATGAAATTAAAAGACACTTATTGCTTGGAAGGAAAGTTATGACCAGTATAGAGAGCATATTGAAAAGCAGAGACATTACTTTGCCAACAAAGGTCCATCTAATCAAGGCTATCGTCTTTCCAGTGGTCATGTATGGATGTGAGAGTTGGACTATAAAGAAAGCTGAGCACAGAAGATTTGATGCTTTTGAACTATGGTGTTGGAGAAGACTCTTGAGAGTCCCTTGGACTGCAGGGAGATCCAACCAGTCCATTTTAAAGGAGATCAGTCGTGGGTGTTCATTGGAAGGACTGATGTTGAAGCTGAAACTCCAATATTTTGGCCACCTGATGCTAAGAGCTGACTCATTTGAAAAGACCCTGATGTTGGGAAAGATTGAAGGCAGGAGGAGAAGGGAATGACAGATGATGAGATGGTTAGATGGCATCACCGACTCAATAGACATGAGTTTGGGTAAACTCCAGGAATTGGTGATGGACAAGGATGCCTGGTGTGCTGCGGTCCATGGAGTTGGACATGACTGTGCAACTGAATTGAACTGAACTGAAGCAGTACTACATGTTCACTCACCAGGGTAAAAGGAATCTGAAATTCAAGGATAAGCAATTTTTCAAGAAAAACCAAACTGTTAAAGTGAGGCATCATAAAAGGTAGAATAAATAGAGTCTGATGCAGTAATCATGTGGTCATGTATGGATGTGAGAGCTGGACTGTGAAGAAGGCTGAGCACTGAAGAATTGATGCTTTTGAACTATGGTGTTGGAGAGGACTCTTGAGAGTCCCTTGGACTGCAAGGAGATCCAACCAGTCCGTTCTAAAGGAGATCAGCCCTGCGTGTTCATTGGAAGGAATGATGCTAAAGCTGAAACTCCAGTACTTTGGCCACCTCATGCGAAGAGTTGACTCAGTGGAAAAGACTCTGATGCTGGGAGGGATTGGGGGCAGGAGGAAAAGGGGATAACAGAGGATGAGATGGCTGGATGGCATCACCAACTCGATGGATGTGAGTCTGAGTGAACTCCGGGAGATGGTGATGGACAGGGAGGCCTGGCGTGCTGCAATTCATGGGGTCGCGAAGAGTCGGACACGACTGAGCGACTGAACTGAACTGATGCAGTAAAGTCAACAGAACAAAAGAAATAAAACTATAAATGAAGTATAACATTCTGAGATAAATACAAGATATTACCACATCCATGAAAAAAATGACACAATTCACTATCAGTTCAGTTCAGTTAATAATATTTCTAGTTTAGAATGATTAAATATATAGGAAAAATGAATAAAAATTATGCTGTCATTAACAATCAAGATTCTGGTGAAATAGAAGATAAAATTGAAGAAATTAAAAACTCTGTAATATTCTTTTTAAAATTCCAGTAAAAATATCTTTGAGTTAAAGATATCAGTAGATAACACATTTCTTAGCTCTGTCTGCTTAAAACCCAATAGCAATGGATATGCCTAATACCAGATTATGATCTCCAAATATCTTTTATCACTGAAAAAGACCAAGATTCCTCGAAGAATGCTGAGATGAAGGCTGGCAGAAAATGTACTGGATAAGTCTAAAACATCTTATTGTGCTAAAAAGCAAGGAAGCTATCAAAGACTATTGGTATCATTTCAAATAAAATACAAAGCCAATTTTGACTCTCACTGACTACAGAATAGAAATTTGAACATTAGAAAATAATCATAACTATAATGTATAGAAACACATAATATATATAAAAATCCATGAGTTCCTAACAAAACTCCAAAATCTCTATGCCTAACAATCTTGAGAGGTTGTTAGAGCCATCAAATCTCATTTTGAAAACTATAAAATAAAGTGAAATTATCAGTATTTATCTTATCTTTTCTGTACAAACTATCGCAGGGTAACTAAGAAGTTGATAAGGGAATCTTCTCCTTTGTAGAATAATTATTTCTATTACTAGAAAAATCAAACATTTTCTGGGGCTAATAATGGTTAGTACGAGGTTATTAATGGTTGCAAAAACCACTAGATAAAAGGTTGATGAGGATCTTTCTAATGGCTGGATCAAGTAGACAATACCTAAATCCAGTGAATGATTTAGCATCACTAAGAATGAGCTATTTTTGTATTACACACCTGCTGCTGCTGCTAAGTCGCTTCAGTCATGTCCAACTCTTTGCGACCCCATAGACAGCAACCGACCAGGCTCTGCCGTCCCTGGAATTCTCCAGGCAAGAACACTGGAGTGGGTTGCCATTTCCTTCTCCGATGCAGGAAAGTGAAAAGTGTAAGTGAAGTCATTCAGTCATCTCTGACTTCTAGCAATCCCATGGACTGCAGCCTACCAGCCTCCTCCACCCATGGTATTTTCCAGGCAAGAGTACTGGAGGGGTGCCATTGCCTTCTCCGATTACACACCTAGTATCACCTATATAACCTGATACATAGGTGTCAAATACTGAATCTGAATCTCATCAAGTATTTGAATAAAAATGTTAGTTTACAGAAAAGTTAGATGACAGAAAACAGTGTTAAATGATACCACAAAATATAACCAACAAAATCCAAAATACGAGAAGTTCTACAGAACAAATAACTTAATTCATTCAATTAACAGGTAGCATTTTTTTTTAACGAGTGGGGACTATTGAGAAAAATTAACCAAATGTGCTATGTAAACTTACTCTTATTTGAACAACCCAACTGATATATGTTCTCAGAGAAAATTGTTTACTAGATGGGTTTTAAATATTAAAGAATCAGATGAATGGATAAGAAAGCTGTGGTACATATACACAATGGAGTACTACTCAGCCCTTAAAAAGAATAAATTCGACTCAGTTCTAATGAGATGGATGAAACTGGAGCCGATTATACAGAGTGAAGTAAGCCAGAAAGAAAAACACCAATACAGTATACTGACACATATATATGGAATTTAGAAAGAGAGTAATGATGACCATCTATGTGAGACAACAAAAGAGACTCAGGGGTATAGAACGGACTTTTGGACTCTGAGGGAGAGGGAGAGGGTGGGATGATTTGGGAGAATGGCATTGAAACATGTATACTATCTTGTAAGAATGAAGCACCAGTCTATGTTCAATACAGGATACAGGATGCATGGTGCTGGTGCACAGGATGATTCAGGGAGATGATGTGGGGTGGGAGGTGGGAGGGGGCTTCGGCATTGGGAGATCGTGGACACCTGTGGCTGATTCATGTCAATGTATGGCAGAACAAATACAGTATTGTAATGTAGAATAAACTATTTAAAAAATAAAAAATAAAAATAAAAAAATTTTTTTCTGGGAAAAAAAAAAGAATCTGATTGTAATTCTCTTAAAAATGATAATGGTACTGTAGTTAAATTGAAAAATCTTTCTCTCTGAGAAATATTTAAGAACTTATAAGTGGAGTGCTATATTTTGTTGTCGCTGTTGTTTAGTCACAAATTCTCATCCAGCTTTGTGACTCCATGGACTGTAGCCCACCAGGCTTTTCCATCCATGGGATTTTCCAGGCAAAAATACTGGACCAGGTTGCCCTTTCCTTCTCCAGGGGATCTTCCCAACCCAGGGATTGAACTCACAGCTACTGTGTTTCCTGCAATGGCAGGTGGATTTTTACCACTGCGCCACCTGGAAAGCCTGTGTCAAATATAGTTATACTTTAATTTTTTAAATTAGAGTGATTAATAACACCCTAAATCACTTTAGCTGAATTCAAGTTTAATCCCTACAGAATCCTTATTTATAAAATAAATAAATTCAACCTAAATTACTTGATTATTACTTTCTTTTGTTACTTATTTAAAACTATAAATTTCATGTACAAGGTTGCAATACAAGATATGTCTTGTATTTGCTTTAAAAATACCTCAGCAAATAATTATATGAGTAATATATAAAATAATTGTATGAGTAATATAATATTATTATATATAGTATATATAATTATGAGTAATATTATATTATATAATATATATATAAGTACATTATATAATATGTATGTATGTATATGGTACATGTGTAGAAATAGATTCAAACAAAGTGGAAAATGTTGACAGTTTTGAGATTGATATGTATGGGGTTTCTTTATATACAAGCAAAACCACACACATGCACATAGGCTTAATATTTCACGGAAGGGGCAGCATAAAAGGGCCAGTGAGGTAGATCTAAGGCTTTCAAAAATTTCACTGAAAATACAAATAGCTACACCAAAGAAAATAGAAAGGGGAAATAGCTATAATTTTTGTTTTAATTTCAGAATTTTTAAAAGGCAGGAAATTTAAAAATGCTTAGTGAGTAGGATACATGAAAAAGAACCATTTCCTGGACACATCATGGTGAAATTTCAAGAGACACACAAAAATTCTGAAAATCCTTCAGATAGGAGAAAAGAATTGATTTGACATATAACTTCTCTGGTAAAAATGAATACATAGCAACACAAAAAATATCTCCAGTGGTTTAAGAGAGAAATAGGTTTTTTCCAGCTTTATTGAGTTATAATTGACAAAATTATAAGTTATTTAAAGTATACAACATGTTGATTTGTTATCCTATATATTATAAATGTACCCCTCCATCTAATTAACACCTCTATCATCTCACATATTTATTCCTTTTGTGTGTGTGAGAACTTTTATAGTCTACTTTCTTTATCAAGTTTCAATTATATAATATAGTGTTATCTGCTATAGTCACCCAGTCATACATTTGGATCCTCAGCCTTATTAATCTTATAACTAAAAGTTTGTGCCCTTTTAAAAAACTCTCCATAGACAAATAATTTTGCAGCCAGAATTTCATATCATTTACATGAAAAGGCAAAGACATTCTCAGTTAATATAATATTCATAAACTCTCCCTGAAAGATTAAGAAATTTACTTAAGAAAAAAATCATATATGAAATAAAAGAAGTAATGTTAAATGTTAAATATTGTTTATACAGAGTAATAATAATAAAAATATGTAAATAAAATCCCAGATGATCACAGTATGGAAAGAGGAAGTAAGAAAAAAAAGGACTTAGGCTTTTTGGATAGGATTGTTGTTGTTCAGTCACCAAATCGTGTCCAACTCTGGAATCCCATGGACTACAGCACACCAGATTTCCCTGTCCTTCACCATATCCTAGAGTTTGCCCAAGTTCGTGTCCATTAAACTGATGATGCCTTCCAACCTTCTCATTCTCTGTTGCCCTCTTCTCCCTCTGCCTTCAGTCTTTCCCAGCATCAGAGCTTTTACCAATGAGTTGGCCGTTCACATCCACTTCTACTGCTTTCCACAGTGGTAGATATAATGGTCATCTGAATTAAATTCTCCCGTTCCCATCCATATTGGTTCACTGAATCCTAAGATGTCAGTGTTTATTCTTGCTGTCTCCTGGTTGACCATGTCCAATTTACTTTGATTCATGGACCTAACATTCCAGTTCCTATATAATACTGTTATTTTTTTTTTTTTAAATAATACTGTTCTTTACAGGACTGAATTTTACTTGCATTAACAGATGGATCCACAACTGAGTGTCATTTCAGCTTGGGCCCACCACTTCATTCTTTCTGGAGCTACTAGTAGTTGTCCTCCACTCTTACCCAAAACATATTGGACACTTTCTGACCTGGGGCTCATCTTTTGGTGTAATATCTTTTTGCCTTTTTATACAGTTTATGGGGTTCTCACAGTAAGTATACCAGGGTAGTTTGCCATTCTCTCCTCCAGTGGATCACATTTTCTCAGCACTCTCCACTATGACCCATCTGTTTTGCATGACCCTGCATGGCATGGCTCATAGCTTCACTGAGTTACCCTAGCCCCTTCACCATGACAAGGCACCGATCCATGAAGAGGATGGATAGTATTAACCCCACGTTACTTTAAAAGCATATTTAAATATGTGGTAAATTTTTAAAATATATATGCTAAAATGAAAAAGACATGTAATATCAAATGTTGACAAGAATATGGAGCAAAGAGAACTTTCCTACACCCTGGTGAAAGCTCAGATTAGTGCAATCACTTTCGGAAACTGGTCCTATCTATAAAAGCTAAACTTACACAAGCTGTATGACTCTGTAATTTCTTTAGAGAAATACAATATCAGAAATGGTACCAATGTACATCAAAAGACTTTGTGCTGCTTCTGCTAAGTTGCTTCAGTCGTGTCCGACTCTGTGCGAACCCATAGATGGCAGCCCACCAGGCTCCCCTGTCCCTGGGATTCTCCAGGCAAGAACACTGGAGTGGGTTGCCATTTCCTTCTCCAATGCATGAAAGTGAAAAGTGAAAGTGAAGTCGCTCAGTCGTGTCCGACTCTTAGCGACCCCATGGACTGCAGCTTACCAGGCTCCTCCGTCCATGGGATTTTCCAGGCAAGAGTACTGGAGTGGGTGCCATTGCCTTCTCCACAAAAGACTTTGTACTACTATACTATTCATGGCTTCCCTGGTGGCTCAGAGGTTAAAGCATCTGCCTCCAATGTGGGAGACCCAGGTTCGATCCCTGGGTCAGGAAGATCCCCTGGAGAGGGAAATGGCAACCCATTCCAGTATTCTTGCCTGGAGAAGCCCATGAACGGAGGAACCTGGTAGGCTACAGTCCACGGGGTCACAAAGAGTCAGACACAACTGAGCAACTTCACTTTCACATGCTATCATGGCTGCATTATATGTAACTGCCAAACAATAGAAGTGATCCAAATGTCCATTAACAGTAGAATGGATTTTGGCAGAGTTATATAATGATACTGTGCAATACTGAGAATGGGCAAACTAAAACTATTTATGTAACAGAATCTCACAAACATAATGTTAACAACAACAACAAAAAAAGATACTGCATGACTCCTTTTGTATAAAGTTCAAAAGTCTATATGGTAGAAGTCAGAAAAGTGGTTATTCTTGGGAAGAGGATTAGAACTGAAGGGAGCCCAGAGTGAAGGACAGGGAAGCCTGGCATGCTGCAGTCCACAGGGTCGCAAAGAGTCGGGCATGACTTAGCAACTGAACAACAGGGAATTTCAGGACTTCCCTGGTGGGCTCAGACAGTAAAGAATCTGCCTGCAATGTGGGACACCTGGGTTTGATTCCTGGGTTGGGAAGATCCCCTGGAGAAGGACATGGCAACCCCCTCCAGTACTCTTGGTTAATCCCAAGACAGAGGAGACTGGCAGGTCTATAGAGTTGGAAAGAGTTGGAGATGACTAAAGCGACTTAGCATGCATGCAGGTACAGGGAACCTCTGGATGCTACTAAGATCTCTGGTCTTCATCTGGATATGAAAAATCATGAAGTTAAAGAACTCTTAAAATTCAACAATAAGAAAACAAATGATATAATTTTTAAATGAGCCAAAGACCTTAATAGACACCTTTTCCAAAGAAGATAAACAGATGGCAAGTAAGCATGTGGTCATCCTATGTCACCATGATTTATTATAAGTTAAAAAAAAACAACAACAACAGCAACAGTGAGATACCACTATATACCTATTAGAGTGGCCAAAACTTTGCACCACAACTATGTTGGAAGATGGTTTGGAGGTTTCTTACAAAACTAAACAAATTGTTACCATATGATTCAGCCATTACGCTTCCTATTTACCCAGAGGAGTTGGAAATTTATGTCCACACAAAACCCTGCACATGCATGTTTATAGCAATTTTATTTGTAGTTGCCAAAGCTTGGAAGCAGTCAAGCTGTACTTCAGTAGGTGAATGGATAAATAAACTGTGGTACATCCAGATAATGTAATATTCAGTGCTAGAAAGAAATGAGCTATCAAGCCAAGAAAAGAAATAGAAGAATCTTAAATGCATATTACTAAGCAAAAGAAGCCAATCTGAAAAGGCTACATACTGTATAATTCCAACTATATGACATTCTGCAAAAGGCAGAACTATGGAAACAAAAAGATCTGCGGTTAGGTTGCTAGAAAAAGAGGGTGATGGGGGAGTGAACAGGCCAAGCACAGGAGAGTTTAGGGCAGTGAAAATAACTTTGCATGAAACTATAATAATGGATAAATGTCATTATACTTTTGTCCAAAATTGTAGAAGTTACATCAACAGTGAAGCTTACAGTTGTATGGACTTTAGATAATTATGATGTATCAATGTAGGTTCATCCTTGGCAATAAATGTACCAGTCTGATGAGTGCCCATGTGAGAGTAGTGGGCTTAAGGGAAAGCTCTGTACCTTTCCCTCATTTTTTAAAACCCAAAACTTCTCTTAAAGATACATTCTTTTTAAAAAATCAAGCTGTATGTTTGTGATTTCTTGCTTTTAAATCAGTAAATTTTCAAAAGTTTAGAGAACCCTAAAAAATAGAATGTATTTAAATTTAGAACTTTCAAACTATAAATGCTAATAAAAACAAATAAGAAACAGAATGACTGACCAACCCAAAAATAAATAGAAAAGGGAACACCAAAAATAAAAAACATGGTAAGGGGAGTACAAAGTATGACATGGCAAAAATAAGTCCAAACTTATCAGTAATTTTTTTTTAATTCAAGTGGCTTAAATTTACTTATTAAAAGACAGAAATTCTGAGATATAGTTCAGTTCTAAATCTAGTTTGTAGGATTTCTAAAAGGCCCATTTAAGGAGAATGATACAAAATATTTAAGATAGTTGATGAAAAATCTATAACAGGTGAATATTAACGAAGACAATATTATGTATTAATATTAGTGTTTAATATTTTTAAAGTAGATTTTAAGACACTTAAGAAGGTCACAGTTATTTCAAATTTATCAAAGAAATAATTTTACCAAGAAGGAAAAACAGTCAAGTATGTCTTCAAACTATAGAAACCAATTGAGAAATTAGCAAGACCTTATCATGTGAAGAAACTTTCATGAGTTCTCTCACAGAGAAAATATACATTCTGTTCAAAAACAAATGGGATATTTAAAAATTTAATTACATGCTACATAATTTTATTTCAAGTTATGTAAAAATAAAATTTTAAAACCCTTTACTGAAGATAAGAAGCCAAATTATCATATAATTATAGGTGCCTGTCAATAATGAGTGAAGAATTGATTTCCACAATAATTACATGGTTTTTTTTTTGTCATAACTGCAATCTGGTTTATTAAAGATAAAATTATACAAGACTGTAATAAAGCTCTAATTATTGCTTAGGAGCTGTCATTATGAAAACAAAAATGTGAATGAATAGAAATGTGAACTAAAGTCTCAGAAGTTTTCTTAGAAGCAGCTTAGAGAGAATCTTGGATTTTACTGGTCTGCGTATCAATCTCACAAGCCTCTAAAGTCAATAACTGTTAACATGTGAACTCTGGAGCAGAAGAGAGCAATTTCAGTATTACTACATTTGGAAGGCTATTTATGCACAATAGATGCTAATGTCAGCTAATTCACGGATTACCCAGTCTTACTGCACATAACTGCGAATGTGTGCAGTTCATAAGACCACCACCAATACTGACTCTTTCCTTTCCCTGTGTGTGTATTCCATTAGTTACAATGAAGGCCCTTGTAACTGGGAACAATATAAGCAATAGTATAGGGGACAGTGTGCCTTGAAGCTAATTCGTATTGGCAGAATAGCTTTTAATTCTCTTGCTTTGCCAAGAAACATTGTCTCAGATTAAATGGGAAGTAAGTCTGAGGTTGGGCTCCTTTTTGAGAACAGAAGAATCTTATAAGAAGTTTCCCATAAAAAGACAGTGGCTTAGTTGTAAACAGAGATCTTGCTTCTTAAGCTGATTAATCAGTTATTCATTTTCACTGAATATGTTTTCAGTTGAAGAGAAAATCTACAACTCTATGTTCTAAAACCAATTTATAAATTTTCTATAAGACATTCATCTTTTGTACAACCTTTATCTTCCAAGAATATTTGATTCATACTTTTACAGAGAAATAGACAATTGGATATGAATCATTGATTTTTTTAACCCCAAACCATACAAACTTCGCTCTGTGTGTGTATGTGTGTGTACATAGATATGCTGGTTAATGTTTAAGAGCTGGCTTCTCTGGAAAATAAAAATGCTGATTTATAATGTTTGCTGGTTTTCATACTCCCCTCATGACAGATACCAAGCTGCCTACATCAGTCCTGAAAATTTCACAATCTGCTCTCAAAAGCCAGTGCAAACCAGTTCCAGCACACCAGTGTGTGTGTGTCGGGAGTATAGTGGGGGATACTCTTGTACCATCAAAATTGAATTGATAGTCCTATCTGTATCTTGCTAATCTAAATATGTAGTTCAGAGTGTGATTATGGTAAATGTAACCTTTTATAATCTACTCATTATATTTTTATCTAGGTAAAAATTTTAGAGCACAAGTATAATCTTTTTATACTATCAGACCTCATCTGGAGATGGTTGAATATACTAGCACAAGAGAAAATCAATGCTATAGTCATAGGTAACTCTAAAGAATAAAAGCAGATCTTAAAGAAATATTTTATCAGGCTCCTTAAAGCAGAGCCTAAAGACAATAAGCAGATCTATGAGTCAGTGCGTTTTTTTAAAAATATGAAGTAGATAATAATCATTACCTTCATGGCTCTGTTCAGCCCTGAGAAGAGCTTCAAGCTGTATTTCAGAAATGCAACTTTTAAGTCATTCTGAGAGCTTTTCCTTTTAAAGCAGACAATAGTTTTTATAGGTGTGAAGGGATGTCATTCAGCTGTACTCCCAGTCTGTGTGACTCTGAAAAGTTTTGTATGATTTTCAGATAGGAGGAATGACCTTACCAGCATCTTCTTCCAGCCTAGAAATGGGCTTCTTTTAATTGGGAAACTAGAGGGCATGAAACCTGTTTTTTCCTTAAGTTATTCTATGATCTAATTGCTATTCAAATTTTTGAAACAAGACATCATTTTCTAAACATTGGTAAATTTGTTCTATTCAATTTTATTAATTATACCAATTCTTACATAAAGAATTTTCAAAAAGAAAGAAATTTAGATGATATGTCAAACATTAATCAATACTGCCAGTTTAACTAGCATAGCCAGGAAATTTGATAAGTAGGATGGCATTCCACCTATGAAAAGAACAAAGCAAGTTAGTGGATGATAACCACAGTAATGGTAACTAACACTTACACATATTAATGCACTTAAGGATTTTTAGATTATATTTCATGAAATTAATTAAGGTTACATTTCACTAGTAAGATTACTCCACAGTACTGATACATTAATTATCTAAGGGAAATGAAATAGCTTACAGGTAATAAGTGTCAATCTTTTTGCTATCTGTTGGCCCTTTGTATTTTTTTTTTATTTAAAAAACTGTGCTGGGTCTTTGCTGCTGCATGGGCTTTTCTCTGGTTGTGGCGAGTAGGGGTTACTCTCTAGTTGCGGTGTGCTGGCTTCTCATTGTGGGGGCTGCTCTTATTGCCAAGCACAGGCTCTAGGACATGCAAGCTTCAGTAGCTGCAACACATGGACTCAGTAGCTGCAGTTTCCGGGCCCTAGAGCACAGACTCAGTAGTTGTGGTGCAAGGGCTTAGTTGTTCTGCAGCGTGTGGGATCTTCCTGGATCAGGGATCGAACCCATGTCTCCTACACTGGCAGGTGGATTCTTTACCACTGAGCCACCAGGGAAGCCCCTGTTGTCCCTTTTTAAAAAGACATTTTATAAGACATTTTATTATAATGTTCTAACATCTTTCATGTCAGTCTATAAAAGTGATTTCTTACTTTCAGATACAGCCATAATTTTGAGCACTTAATACTGAAGAATCTGACTTTTGTACTTTCGTTTAATCGTCAAATGTTTATGAAGCCCCTACTTTAAGTCTGGGGGAGACCATGACCTTATTGCCTCAAAAATTCTTGGGTTAGATGTCATAAAATGTTGTTTATATCCCTTTTCCTAATGAATGACTAAAAGAGAGTTTTAGGTATATTGTAGTAAACAATAATTCCAAAGCATAACTTAAATGTGTTCTCTTAGTAGTAAAATAAATGAGGAACATCAATTACTCAGTTGAGTTTGGTATATTTAACTAGAAATTGTAAAATTTTATTATTAAGTACAAATGTATCAGAAGAAATTTGGTCAAAGTACTCTAGTGTTGAAATACATTTAAGTGAATATCAATAACATCATTAATATTACTAAAATATCATTACTTCCAAATAAATGATCGTCATTGGATTTTTTTCTTATTTCTAAGCTTAGTCATTCTTAGTATGTTTTATTTCTACCACAGCTGAAATGCTGTTCACAAATATATAATAGAAGACATATTTAGGAATGACACTTAGGTAGCAAGTAGAATGATACTTAGGTAGCAAGAATGATACTTAGGTAGGTAGCAAAATGGTTGACATCAGCTGTTTTCCAACTAGAATATAGTAATCCTTAAGCTACCATAGATTTTCCATGGAGTACTGGGACAAAGATTGTTTTACAAAAATAAATCTACTTAAAGTAGTTCTCTTTCATGATTGTCCTTCTGCTTCACAAGAGAAAGTACATTGCTTTAGAGATATAAAAGCCTCTGGAGCACCAAAGACACTAATCTGACATATTGGTGTAGCTGTTGAGAAAGTTAAGAAAGTAAGAAATCTTCTTCTTTTTTTAATCAGAGTACTCAGTTCCTTGTCTTAAAAAATTTAAAAAGGACCTAAATCAGATGTCATATGAAAGATCATTAAACATATTTTTAAGATTGTCAGGGTTCTCCAGAGAAACAGAACCAGTAGGAGATACATATTTTATATTATAACATTTAGGCAGATGCCAGAAAAAATGGTCTTTCCACATATTTTCATAACCTGGCTACACTGTCATCTTAAGCTTAAGAAGTCAAAAATAATTATGGAGATGGGTGTCTCTTTCTTAAGGAAAGAGTTACAGAGTATCTTGACTAGATTTATTCTTCTTGGGCAGCATGGTATCTAACTTTAGCAACTGAGCCTAAAATCAGCAGGGCAGACCAGCATGCTGAAAATTCGGGCAGAATTTCTATGCTGCAATCTTGAAGCAGAACTGCTTCTTTAGAAAACCTCAGTCTTTGCTCTTAAAGCCTTCAGGTGATTGGATGAGACCCATTATGTTAAAGTCAGATGACTATAAATGTTAATCATTTTCACAAGTGCCTTCACAGCAACATCTACATAGGATTATTTGTCTATGTCTACATAGGATTATTTGTAAAAAAAAAAAAAAAAAAAAAAAGTCCATCTATCTCCCTAAAAGGGCTTCCCCAGTGGCTCAGCAGTAAAGAATCTGTCTGCCAATGCAGGAGACAGAGGAAATGTGGGGTTTGATCCCTGGGTCAGGAAGATCTCCTGAAGGAGGAGATGGCAGCTGGCTCCAGTATTCTTGCCTGGAAAATTCCATGGACAGAGGAGCCTGGCAGAGTACAGTCCGTGGGGATGCAAAGAGTTGGACATGACTGAAGCAACTTAGCATGCACGCATATACTTCCTAAGAAATATGTTCCCTTAATAATTATGTATCAACTTTTATAATATATATTTCTGCTGCTTAGTTCAATTGTGTACTAATAACTGTAACAAGGGCTTCTGTTGCGGCTCAGCAGTAAAGAATCCGCCTGAAATACAGGATCCAAAGGAGATACGGGTTCAATCCCTGGGTCAGAAAGATCCCCTGGAGGAGGACATGGCAACACACTCCAGGATTCTTTACTGAAAAATCTCATGGACAGAGGAGCCTGGCGGGCTACAGTCCATGGAGATGCAAAGAGTTGGACATGACTGCAGCAAGTTAGTATGCACGCACAACTGTAACAAAAACTCACTTCAAAGAATCAAGTTAGACCCTCATGGACACAAATCTTTAAAAACGTATTTCCAAATTGGTACACTTAACTTTATTACAGAGTAATCTGATGATTAATAAAAGATTTTTACGCATACAATATATTACATTTGGATGAAATTCTGTGGGCGGAGTGGAATGGAAACATAAGCACAAAGCAAACTAAAAGTGGAATTTCTAGTTTGAAAGGTTTTATTCAGTGATTTTTTTAATGGATTATGGTTAGCAGCACACTGGTATGGTTTTAAGTTATACTGAGTGCTTTTTAAATAGCTTTATTTTTAAAAGGCAATATTTACATTATACTGGAAATTGTATCCTTTGTTTATAATTATGCTGAAAAATTTTAAATGTACATTTAGATGGGCAAGAGAATGTATATTTTTTCAAATTTTCTTTAACAGATATTTAAGGGGAAAATGTTAGAAGACTAGTCTCATATGTCTTGAGAACACAAAAGACATTTCTGTCTAAAAATAATCCTGTACTAAACCAAAGAAACTCTTCAAGTTCTCAACTCTACAGCCTATATTGCTGAAATAGGACAGAACCTTAGAGATCATCTAATTCTTACAAAATGTGGAAATTCTTATAAAATGTGGAAATTCTTACAAAATGTGGAAATTGGACCCCCAAAAGGGTAAAACAAGTGTCTGTGCACCTACTCCAGTATCTTTGACTACATCGTGATGTAGCAACATCCTGACAAGGTGATTTGGCACATCATCTTGCTATCTGGACAAGAATGTAAGAGGCAAATATACAGTCTCATAATGTTGGGTATATGAAAAATATGGGCATTATAATGATATCTCATTAAGAAATTTTATTTTTTGGCATTATCAGGATTATCATTTTTTCTAAGGATAAATGTAGACTTTGTCCCAGGACTTTCAGAATTTAACAGACCTTAACATGAACCTATTGAACAACCTGATTCTGACATATAAACTCCTGATGTGTATAAAATAGTGGGCTTCACAGGTAGCACTAGTGGTAAAGAACCCACCTGCCAATGCAGGAGACATAAGGGACTTGTGTTCAATCCCTGGAGTTGGGAAGATCCTCTGGAGGAGGGCATGGCAACCCATTCCAGTATTCTTGGCTGGAGAATCCCCAGGGACAGAGGAGTCTGGCAGGCTACAGTCCGTAGGGTCCCACAGAGTTGGACATGACTGAAGTCACTTAGCACAGCATAGCACATATGTATAAAATAGCTATTAACAATCATCCTCCTTAGATCCCAAATTCCTGAGACTCATTGTGTGACTCTGTAAGGTGAACCTGAATGCTTTGTCTAAGGTAAAGTATTTAATATAATAATTAATAGGATTTTATTAAACAAAAAATAAGAGATAAAATAGACAAAATAGTATCATATTCATTTGTGGCAGTTTACATCATGATAATACTATTGTAGGTGGTATTTTTCTTTTTTTCCCCCAAATTTTCTATAAATTGATTATATTTATTTTATAATGAAAGATTGTTTTCAGGAATGTTCAGAGAATATACACTACTCTGGATTCACATTTTTGAATTTTAAACAAAAGCTCAGTATTGGTGGAGGGGAAGGAAAATTTTCAGAGCTTCAGAGGTGTACTAAGGAATATAAGGTATAAAAATGAGTATTAAATGCATTTGTCTTCCTTTTTATGTAATACAATTATTGCATATATTCGATTGAAAAAGAAATGGAGTCTAACCCTTTCTGGTTGTAACCCATGAGATTTAGCCCCAGAGCAGCATCTAACAAAGATATACGTCCAAACTTGCAAATTCCATTCTTAGTTAAATCTCTGTAAAGACAGCAACATTCAGAAAACGAAGATCATGGCATCCGATCCCATCACTTCATGGGAAATAAAAGGGGAAACAGTGGAAACAGTGTCAGACTTTATTTTGGGGGCTCCAAAATCACTGCAGATGGTGACTGCAGCCATG
This sequence comes from Nanger dama, assembly GCA_917880005.1. Lineage (NCBI taxonomy): Eukaryota > Metazoa > Chordata > Mammalia > Artiodactyla > Bovidae > Nanger > Nanger dama. The sequence continues at coordinate 38,540,787 of CAKJTW010000015.1, forward strand.
AAATTAAAAGACGCTTACTCCAAAAGTTATGACCAACCTAGACAGTATATTCAAAAGCAGAGACATTACTTTGCCGACTAAGGTCCATCTAGTCAAGGCTATGGTTTTACCTGTGGTCATGTATGGATGTGAGAGTTGGACTGTGAAGAAAGCTGAGCGCTGAAGAATTGATGCTTTTGAACTGTGGTGTTGGAGAAGACTCTTGAGAGTCCCTTGGACTGCAAGGAGATCCAACCAGTCCATTCTGAAGGAGATTTCTTTGGAAGGAATGATGCTAAAGCTGAAACTCCAGTACTTTGGCCACCTCATGTGAAGAGTTGACTCATTGGAAAAGACTGTGATGCTGGGAAGGATTGGGGGCAGGAGGAGAAGGGTACAACCGAGGATGAGATGGCTGGATGGCATCACAGAATTGATGAACGTGAGTCTGATTGAACTCTGTGAGATGGTGATGGACAGGGAGGGCTGGCGTGCTGCGATTCATGGGGTCGCAAAGAGTCAGACACGACTGAGCGACTGAACTGAACTGAACTGAAAGACAGCAAAGGGGCTCCATTTCTGAGGGCTTGGCCAATTTTGCTGTTGACACGTCTCAATTCCTTATCCTTTCTAGTCCTCTCAAATTCCATACCCATTAGAGCCTCTCAATTGCCAAAACAAAGGGAAGAAAAAACAAAACAAAATGAAAAAAAAAATTATTTAAGCCCTTGTCCAGAACTGTTTGTTTCTTTGTCTCTTCTCTTTTTGCAGGAATTCAAACCCTTTCTTTGGGTCCTCCAGCCTCTTGCCCTTTTTAGCTGTATTGATGAATATAGGTAGAGTGGGAGAACACTAGCGGATTAGGAGCTGATTCTTGAATAGTTTTTCTTCACTTAAAATTATCCCACGTTCACCTCTAGAAAAAAAAAAAACAAAACTAAGTGGTTACTCACAAGACCTTAGCAAGTGCATTTTGCTTATTTTTGCAACAAAAATCAGAATTCAAAGTAAATATTTACCTCCTAAAAAAGTGGCACTAACAAAAAATCTCACAATCATTGAAGCTCTATGTAATGTGCACTTTAGGGGAAGTTTGTGTTGATGTGCATATGCAATGTGTCAGAATCACTAACTACATGTATATAGACGCAGCACACACACAAGACTACGGAAAAAATGACATAGCAGTACTTGGAAAGACCCAGCCATATGATCTTCCTCATCTTTGCTTAGCAAATTTTTCCTTTGGCTTCTATAACTTGGAGACCTTCCTGCTCAGTGATTAATCCTTTTTATTTCATAAACTGGCCTCTGAGAGTGTCTTTGTCCTCCCCATGATCATCTGCTTGATCACACCCATGTCTGGCAACAATAGCACCCGCTGTGGCTCAGCACCCACTGCCTCCTGCCCCAGGTTCTCAGCCTCCTGGATCACACCATTACCTGGTGCTAATGCACTGATGCCTAAGAGCAAATAGAAAATTATTCTTGCATGGATTTAAAAAATGAAAATGATGAATACATTTAAAAATACTTGAAAAATTCATTATATTGCCCAGATGTTTATCTTGGAGATAAATGACCTATGTAGACAAATTCCATAATTTACTATTTTAAAAGAAAGAAGAAAAGATATGAAAGGGGAGGGAGCTCTGAGAGAGAGAGAGATAGGCAGGACACTAGGTAGTTTAGCCCCTTGACGAAAATATAGTCCCTCACACTGCCTGGACTGGGTGATTTAATTAGCCAGGCTGTGTAAAATGCCACTACTAGGAACATTTTGGGGTTAACATATATGTTCCTTTAAAGTACAAACAATCTTGGAGTCATATTTAAATCAAATTACTTTCTAATCCTAAAATTTATGTGAACTATAAAAAGATAAAAAATTGCTAAAGCAATCTTGTGGAAAAAGAAGGAAGCATAACCCTCCCAGACTTCAGAAAATACTATTAAGGTACAGTAATCAAAACAGTGTGAAATTGGCACAAAACAGACATATGGATCAATGGAACAAAATAAACAGCCCAGAAATAAACCCATACACCTACCATCAAGCTTCAATAAAGGAGGCAAGAATATACAATGGAAAAAAGACAGTCTCTTCAGCAAATGGTGTTGAGAAGGTTGGACAGTCACATGAAAATAAATGAAGTTAGAACCCACCCTCACACCATACACAAAATTAAACTTGAAATGGTTTAAAGACTTAAATATAAAACATGGCACCATAAAACTCCTATAAGAAAACATAGGCATAATATTCGCTGATGTAAATTGTACCAACATTTTCTTAGATTAGTCTACCAAGGCAATAGAAACAAAAGCAAAAGAAACAAATGAAGCTAACCGAACTTACAAGTTTTGCACAGTAAAGGAAACCAGAAACAAAATGAAAAGACAACCTATAGTCTGGGAGAAAATTTTGCAAATGATACAACTGACAAGAGCTTAATTTGCAAAATTAAGCTCTTTTCTCCACATCCTCTCCAGCATTTATTGCTTGTAGACTTTTGGATCGCAGCCATTCTGACTGGTGTGAAATGGTACCTCATTGTGGTCTTGATTTGCATTTCTCTGATAATGAGTGATGTTGAACATCTTTTCATGTGTTTGTTAGCCATCCGTATGTCTTCTTTGGAGAAATGCCTATTTAGTTCTTTGGCCCATTTTTTTTTTTATTGGATCATTTATTTCTCTGGAGTTGAGCTGTATAAGTTGCTTATATATCTTTGAGATTAGTTGTTTGTCAGTTGTTTCATTTGCTATTGTTTTCTCCCATTCAGAAGGCTGTCTTTTCACCTTGCTTGTAGTTTTCTTTGTTGTGCAGAAGCTTTTAATTTTAATTAGATCCCATTTGTTTATCTTTGCTTTTATTTCCAGTATACTGGGAGTTGGATCATAGAGGATCCTGCTGTGATTTACGTCGGAGAGTGTTTTGCCTATGTTCTCCTCTAGGAGTTTTATAGTTTCTGGTCTTACATTTAGATCTTTAATCCATTTTGAGTTTATTTTTGTGTATGGTGTTAGAAAGGGGTCTAGTTTCATTCTTTTACAAGTGGTTGACCAGTTTTCCCAGCACCACCTGTTAAAGAGACTGTCTTTACTCCACTGTATATTCTTGCCTCCTTTGTCGAAGATAAGGTGTCCATAGGTGTGTGGGTTAATCTCAGGGCTTTCTATTTTGTTCCATTGATCTATATTTCTGTCTTTGTGCCAGTACCATACTGTCTTAATGACTGTGGCTTTGTAGTAGAGCCTGAAGTCAGGCAAGTTGATTCCTCCAGTTCCATTTTTCTTTCTCCAGATTGCTTTGGCTATTCGAGGCTTTTTGTATTTCCATACAAATCTTGAGATTATTTGATCTAGTTCTGTGAAAAATACTGCTAGTAGCTTGATGGGAATTGCATTGAATCTGTAGATTGCTTTAGGTAGTATACTCATTTTCACTATATTGATTCTTCCAACCCATGAGCATGGTATATTTCTCCATCTATTAGTGTCCTCTTTGATTTCTTTCATCAGTGTTTTACAGCCATTATGGAAAACAGTGTGGAGATTCCTTAAAAATTGCAAATAGAACTGCCTTATGATCCAGCAATCCCACTGCTGGGCATACACACCGAGGAAACCAGAATTGAAAGAGACACATGTACCCCAATGTTCATTGCAGCGCTGTTTATAATAGCCAGGACATGGAAGCAACCTAGATGTCCATCAGCAGATGAATGGATAAGAAAGCTGTGGTACATATACACTATGGAATACTACTCAGCCCTTAAAAAGAATAAATTCGACTCAGTTCTAATGAGATGGATGAAATTGGAGCCGATTATACAGAGTGAAGTAAGCCAGAAAGAAAAACACCAATACAGTATACTGACACATATATATGGAATTTAGAAGACAGTAATGATGACCCTATATGTGAGACAACAAAGAGACACAGAGGTATAGAGTGGACTTTTGGACTCTGAGGGAGAGGGAAAGGGTGGGATGGTTTGGGAGAATGGCAATGAAACATGTATATTTTCCTGTAGAAACGAAGCGCCAATCTATGTTCAATGTAGGATGCAGGATGCATGGGGCTGATGCACAGGATGATTCAAGTAGAGGATGTGGGGTGGGAGGTGGGAGGGGGCTTCGGCATTGGGAGATTGTGTTCACCTATGGCTGATTCATGTCAATGTATGGCAAAACAAATACACTATTGTAATTTTAATTAATTAATTAATTAATTAAAAAATAAAAAATAAAAAGCTATTTAAAAAAATATTAAGCTCATAGGGCTCAATAACGAAAACCAAGACCCAGTCAAATAATGGGCAGAAGACCTAAACAGACATTTCTCTGAAAACAAACAGTTGGCCAACAGGTGCATCAAAATGTTCAACATTGCTAATTACTAGAAAAATACAAAATAAAAATACAGTGAAGTACCAGCTTACACCAGTCATAATGGTTAACATTAGAAAGTTTATAAATAACAGTGCTGGAAAGGATGTGGAGAAAAGAGAGCTTTCTCACACTACTGGTGGGAGTAAAATTGATGCAGCTACCATGGAGAAGAGTATGGAATTTCAAAAAAAACTAATAAAAATAGTTCAATATGATCCAGCAATCCCACTTGCAGGCATACATATGGATAATACTCATAGTCAGCAGCACTATTCACAATAGCCAAGACATGGAAACAACGTAAATATCCTTAGATAAATGGATAAAGAAGTGAAAGTTGCTCATTCATGTCTGACTTTTTGTGACCCCATGGACTATATGGTCCACGGAATTCTCTAGGCCAGAATACTGGAGTAGGTAGCCTTTCCCTTCTCCAGAGGATCTTCCAAAACCAAGGATCGAACCCAGGTCTCCCACATTGCAGGCAGATTCTTTACCAGCTGAGCCACAAGATGAACTCAAATGGCTTATAGAGAAATATATATGTGAAAGTCACTCAGTCATGTCTGAGTCTTTGTGACCCCATAGACTGTAGCCCCCAGGCTCCTCTATCCATGGGATTTTTCAGGCAAAAAACTGGAGTGGGTTGCCATTTCCTTCTCCAGGGGGATAAAGAAGATGTGGTACATATATACAGTGGAATATTACTCAGTCATAAAAGGATACAATAATGTCATTTGTAACTACATGGATGTACCTAGAGATTATCATACTAAGTGAAGTAAGTCAAAAAAGAAAGACAAATACCATATGATATCACTTATATGTAGAATCTAAAATACGACACAAATGAACTTATCTGTAAACAGAAAGAGACTCACAGGCAGAGAGAACAACCTTGTGGTTACCAAGGGGGCAGAGGAGGAAAGGATCGGGGGTTTAGGATTAGCAGATGCAAACTTATATAGAGAATAGATAAACAACAAAGTCCTATCACATAGCATAGGAAACTATATTCAGTATCCTGTGATAAAACATAATGGAAAAGGGGAAAAACTTTATTCAAAATAAACAAATAAGATTATTCTCATACTAAAATATGATTAAAAGGAATTTCAGAGGCTACCCTGGTGGCTCAGTGGTGAAGAATCCATCTGCTAATGCAGGAGACACGGGTTCGACCCCTGGTCCAGTAGGATCCCACATGCCACAGAACAACTGGGCTTATGCACCACAACTATTGAATCTGTGCTCTAGAGCCCAAGATCCACAGCTACTGAGGCCACTTACTGAAACTACTGAAGCCTGAGCACCCGAGAGCCTGTTCTCAGCAACAAGAGAAACTACCGCAACAAGAAGCCTGTGCACTTCAATGAGAGAGCAGCCCCCACTCACTGCAACTGGAGAAAACCCCATGCAGCAACAAAGACCCAGCACAGTCAAAAAATAAATAATAAAATGACTTAAAAAAAAAAAAGTTTCAGAAAAGAGATGATTTTAACATATGTAGGCATGAAGAGACTTACATAAAGATAATTCAATGGTGACACACACAAAAAAATTTTTATTTAAAAAATTTTTTAAAAGAGAGATGATTTTATTTGAGAAGTATGAAGACTCTAGGGGTTTCCCTGGTGGCTCAGATAGTAAAGAATCTGTCTCCAATGCAGGAGACCTGGGTTTGATCCCTCGGTCAGAAAGATTCCCTGGAGCAGGGAATGGCCACCCACTGCAGTATTCTTACCTGGAGAATTCCATAGATACAGGAGATACTGTCCATGGGATCACAAAGAGTTGGATATAACTGAGTGACTAACACTTCAAGAAGAAATAGGCAATACTAGATCAAGGAGAGGAGAAGGCAATGGCATCCCACTCCAATACTCTTGCCTGGAAAGTCCAATGGTTGGAAGAGGCTGGTGGGCTGCAGTCCATGGGGTCGCGAAGAGTCAGACACGACTGAGCGACTTCACTTTCACTTTTCGCTTTCATGCATTGAAGAAGGAAATGGCAACACACTCCAGTATTCTTGCCTGGAGAATCCCAGGGACAGCGGAGCCTGGTGGGCTGCTGTCCATGAGGTCGCACAGAGTCGGACACGACTGAAGCGACTTAGCGGCAGAAGCAGCAGCAGCAGCAGAGCAAGGAGGCCTTCTGAGAGCAAGGCTGTAGTGATGAATGTAGGATGGTAGTGGAAAGAAGTCTTGAAGTCTTGCTTAGCTTCTATTTAGTTTTTCACTTATGCAACACTTACTAATAGTTCTGTTTATACTTTACAAGAAGCATTAAGTGGATTTAGGGGGAACCATCAATTAACCATCATTAATAGCTTCACTTTGTGGGGAAATATGCAGCAAGTACCCCCAAATGCAAACTCAGCTTGTTCTGAGAAATGCATATGAGAGGAAAGCTTAGAATTTTTATGGAGAACATGTGAAAAAGAACAAAGTATTATAATTAACTTGAATAGAATGCATAGATTTGATTATCCTATTTAAACAGTAATGCACATTAGTTAAGTCTGATTGTTTTCCCTTAATTCTTAGCTGATACTATTGCCAGGGAAGGGGGTGGTTCTTTGAAGTTTTTAGACCTAGAAGAATAGTGTTGTGCAGCATGGATTACTTTGTGGGGTCTTACAGGCCTTGATACAGAGATACTTTTTAAAAAAATCTTGGGGCAATACTAAACCTAAAGGTCTAGTATGAACTCAAACATGTGTTTGGACAACTAAGCTATATATGGTTAACTCAGGAGTTAAATGTTAAGTAGTGGGGTGGTCCTGTCATTTTTATTTGCGAAGAGTTGACTCATTGGAAAAGACTCTGATGCTGGGAGGGATTGGGGGCAGGAGGAGAAGGGGACGGCAGAGGATGAGATGGCTGGATGGCATCACGGACTCGATGGATGTGAGTCTGAGTGAACTCCGAGAGATGGTAATCAACAGGGAGGGAGGCCTGGCGTGCTGTGATTCATGGGGTTGCAAAGAGTCGGACATGACTGAGCAACTGAACTGAACTGAACAGAACTGAACTGATTCTATAGAAGAATGGAAAAAGATATTTAAGGAAAGGGAGAATTGCTAGTTAGTGAGTTTGAAAAAGAGTTTCATAGACTGGGGCAGAAAAGGGCAGGTTTAACATGTCTTACCTGGTACATTGGGCTTCCCACGTGGTACAGTGGCAAAGAATCCACCTGCCAATGCAGGAAACTCAGGAGTCATGGGTTCAATCCCTGGGTCGGAAAGATCTCTTGAAGAAGGAAATGGCAACTCACTCCAATGTTGTTGCCTGGGAAATCCACAGAGAGAGGAGCCTAGCAAGCTATAGTCCATGGAATCACAAGAATCAGATATGACTGAGCAACTGAGCATGCACGCACCTGATACGTTCACCCAGACAGGGCAAAAGGAGCAGATGGGTGAGAGGGGTTTTATGGGATTATGGTTCTTAAAGTAATTCAGTGTTAAGGCCTTAGAGAATCTTCTTTTTAAAGGGAATGAGAAACTGAGTCATAAAATGACTTAACAAAATACATTTCACACCCTGAACTATGCCTTCTGTTCTAGACAAGCTATGTATCTCTGTTTGTCTCTATCTGTAGACAGAACAACACACAGAATTAGACCATTAACAAGACACCAAGTGCAATGCCTCTATTATGTAAAACTATAAACATTCTTCCTGGGGAAAGTAACCCCATCCTTGGACATTTTAGTTGTTGAATGTTATGTCAGATTAGATTGCAAAAATTACATAATCTCTCTGAGGGCTGCAGTCCTTTCATCCTCTTAGCTGGCATAAAGACAGCTAAGCACTGTCAAACAGCACTGGAACAAATGTGCGGGTATGTTCTATCACTTCATTTATACCACAAATCCAATCTTTGGCTTTTAAAAAATGAACTTGATTTATCCTTCCTCCAAGTAATGTTCCATTGTGATCCAAGACTGGAGGAAAGTAGATTCTGATTTCAAGAGTTTTTAATCCCTTGAAAGAAGAATTCTTTAACAGGATCAGAATTGTAGAGTTCAATGGGTCTTAGAGTTTTTCTAGTGTAAGTCCCTCATTTAATAGATGAAGCCACTAAACCCCAGAAAATTATTTATCCAAGATCACCTATGCAGTTAATGGAAGAAGAGGGGACAGGTCCTAACATTTTGAGCCTCAGGTTTACATACTTATATACTGTAGTTAAAATAGTTTAACTCAATCAAAGATGTTATATTTCTCAAATCTGGCTGTACAATAGAATCAGCAGAGGAATTACTGTTTTAAAGTGAAATTCTCAGAGTTCACCCTAGATAATTCAATCAAAAATCTCTGGCAGGGATATCTGGCTTCTTTTTTTTTTTTTTATTTTTCCAGGCAAATATGATGCAAAGCCAGTTTGAAAACTACTATTTTGAGGTAGAATGACCATATACCGCCATCTTTCCCCTGCATGTTCTTGATGTGAATCTATTGTCCCACATCTAATTTTTTAACAGAGGTCCCTTTCATTAAAAGTGTCCCAGCATGTATGATAAACTACACCCTGTCTTTAATCCATCTGATTTGTAAGCATTGAAATAACATCTTCAGGGGCAAATGTAAAATTCCCCTTAAAGTGTTAAAAGGTGGAGCCAGGAATCATGATCCCCAAAGAGAACAAACCTGTTCAGCTACTCTGGAATTCTCCCCTCAGGAAAGAGACACTTTTATCTCTATTACTTTTGGCTGCCTAAGCTTAAGGTGACAGTGTAGCCAGATTATGAAAGAGTTTGCAAAGACTAATTTTCTGAGATCTACCTAAATTTAATATTGTAAAAGTTTCTCGTTTCCCTCACCAAAAAACAGAAAATTATTAATGTTGGATACATGAGGAGTAAAGGAATTCTGACACAAAACTAAGGTACAAATGAAAATGGCAAGGTCTGTACGAAAAAGATCTTCACGACCCAGATAATCATGAGAATGTGATCACTAACCAAGAGCCAGACATCTTGGAATGTGAAGTCAAGTGGGCCTTAGAAAGCATCACTATGAACAAAGCTAGTGGAGGTGATGGAATTCCAACAGAGCTGTTTCAAATCCTGAAAGATGATGCTGTGAAAGCGCTGCACTCAATATGCCAGCAAATTTGGAAAACTCAGCAGTGGCCACAGGACTGGAAAAGGTCAGTTTTTATTCCAATCTCACAGAAAGGCAATGCCAAAGAATGCTCAAACTACTGCACAATTGCATTTACATGTTAGTAAAGTAATGCTCAAAATTCCCAGGCTCCAGCAATACGTGAACTGTGAACTTCCAGATGTTCAAGCTGGTTTTAGAAAAGGAAGAGGAACCAGAGATCAAATTGCTAACATTCGCTAGATATGGAAAATGCAAGAGAGTTCCAGAAAAACATCTATTTCTGCTTTATTGACTGTGCCAAAGCCTTTGACTCTGTGGATCACAAGAAACTGTGGAAAATTCTGAAAGAGAAGGGAATACCAGACCACCTAACCTGCCCCTTGAGAAATCTGTATGCAGGTCAGGAAGCAACAGTTAGAACTGGACATGGAACAACAGACTGGTTCCAAATCAGGAAAGAAGTATGTCAAGGCTGTATATTGTCACCCTGCTTATTTAACTTATATGCAGTGTACATCATGAGAAATGCTGGGCTGGAAGAAGCAGAAGCTGGAATCAAGATTGCCAGGAGAAATATCAATAACCTCAGATACGCAGATGACAGCACCCTTATGGCAGAAAGTGAAGAGGAGCTAAAGGGCCTCTTGATGAAGGTGAAAGAGGAGAGTGAAAAAGTTGGCTGAAAGCTCAACATTCAGAAAACGAAGATCATGGCATCTGGTCCCATCACTTCATGGGAAATAGATGGGGACACAGTGGAAACAGTGTGAGACTTTATTTTTGGGGGCTCCAAAATCACTGCAGATGGTAACTGCAGCCATGAAATTAGAAGACGCTTACTCCTTGGAAGAAAAGTTATGACCAGCCTAGATAGTATATTCAAAAGCAGAGACATTACTTTGCCGACTAAGGTCCATCTAGTCAAGGCTATGGTTTTCCCTGTGGTCATGTATGGATGTGAAAGTTGGACCGTGAAGAAGGCTGAGCGCTGAAGAATTGATGCTTTTGAACTGTGGTGTTGGAGAAGACTCTTGAGAGTCCCTTGGACTGCAAGGAGATCCAACCAGTCCATTCTGAAGGAGATCAACCCTGGGATTTCTTTGAAAGGAATGATGCTAAAGCTGAAACAACAGTACTTTGGCCACCTCATGCGGAGAGTTGACTCATTGGAAGAGACTCTGATGCTGGGAGGGATTGGGGGCAGGAGGAGAAGGGGACGACCGAGGATGAGATGGCTGGATGGCATCACAGAATTGATGAACGTGAGTCTGAGTGTACTCCATGAGATGGTGTTGGACAGGGAGGCCTGGCGTGCTGCGATTCATGGAGTCGCAAAGAGTCGGACACGACTGAGCGACTAAACTGAACTGAACTGTGATCTATCTATAAAATTCATTTATACAATTCAAGAGATTATTAAATACTGTCATTTTTTTTTAAAAATTTCCATTTCTGTTTATTGCTTTTTGTCATTGCTTAGTCTGGACATTTTCATTTATAAATAACAAAATCCAATTTAACTAGCTTAAGGTTAAAAAAAAAAGGAAATTATTGACCATGTTACTGGGAAGTGAAAGCCTGGCCACAGCATCAAGCATAAACATATTTAGGACCATATCATGAGGATCCTTTCATCTACGTATTGGCTCTTCCATCTGGGGCTTCCTGGATGGCTCAGATGGTAAAGCATCTTCCTGCAATGCAGGAGACCTGGGGTTCAATCCCTGGGTTGGGAAGATTCCCCTGCAGAAGGAAATGGCAGCCCACTCCAGTACTCTTGCCTAGAAAATTCCATGGATGAAGGAGCCTGGTAGGCTACAGTCCATGGGGTCACAAAAGTGGGACACGACTGAACGACTTCACTTTCACTTTCTTCCATCTGAGGCTGGACCTCATTTTCTCTGTTGTTGGCAGATTCCATCCACGTGATGAGGAGAGTAGTTGCTAGCAATCTTAGATTTATATTCTTCTAGCAAAGGGATCACAAAATGGGAAAGAATTTTCTACCTTTTTCCCAATAGAAATACCCCAAAGAATTTGGTTGGCTAATGTCATTTAACTCAACTCTGAACATATTTATATGGCCAGGGGAGTAGGTTCACCTATTGGATAAGACTGGATCTCATTCTTATTCATGAATATTGGGGTAGATAAAGAAAGTATCCATTTTATGAAGTTGGGAGGAGCACATAGAAAAACTTACTGTATGTCTAAAAAGAATAACTGTCACATATTCATGCTGCTATCCTCATAGACCCTCAAAAACTAGATGTTTCAGTTCAATAGATTAGTAGAGGAATTCTCACAGCAGTTTTGGGATAAGGGGAAGTTTCACTTGTTTTAAAATTGAGAGTAAGAGGGTAGGCAGGGTGGAAAGCAGAAAGCTTCTCCTAAATGTATTTTAAATTCAAGATGTTTTAAGAATGGCCTTTCTTTACATGAGCACCTGCACCTCTGTTGGAAAGTTGTTATTAGAAATGCAGTTACAAACCAATGAAAGAAAGTGACCAATAAAAGAAATTTCTCTTTTATTCTATTAGAACATTTAGTGCAATATTATGGAAAGGGCATAATATTACACAGGAAGCCTAGAAAAGAATAAAATCCAGTCCCAGGATGTTGTAACCCTTCCCTGACCCCTAAAAACAAAGACTTTGCAGTCAACACTTTAATACTTTGTATTTGGGTATCAGATTTGTGGATTACTGAAATGGACCCTGAAGAAAATAGGTCATTGGAGAAGAGGTATGAGGTTAGGTAGTTAATTCTCTTTCTGATCAAATTTAGAATATATTTCTTAGCTCTTTGTCTCCCAAGTTGGGAATTACATTCAAATGTGAAAGAAATAAATATTGATTGAACACAGATGGTAAGCATTTTAATATTACTAGTCCAAAAGAATGAAGTATGGCCCAAGAACTTCTCCACAATGTAATCTCTATTTATTATCAGATATATTTAATTTCAGTTCCACTCCAGGAATGCACTTTCACCACTTTGTAAATATCAGATAGTAGGTGTGAGTCCATAATTAATTCACAGAGAAGAAAACTAGAATGTGAAGAAACTGGCCTTTCCCTGGGAATTCCAGCAAATTATTGTGGAGATTAGAAACTGGACACTGAAACAGGATATGCACTAGTCGTGTAATCAAAATGGTCAGAGAAAGAAATGTTTTATCAAATTCAGCTACTAATGACTCATTTCCATGTTTCAAGGAACAAATTGTGATTCTTCATACCGAAGTTTTCTAAGTTTGAGATGTTAGTGTAAAATGCACATTACTGACCATTTCTCCCTCCTAGCTGACTTAGAATCTCTGCTAAAGGAACTTTCCAGGAACCTTTATTTTATTAAGAATCCTTATTTTTCTAAACAAGCTAAACTTTAATAACTATTTCTTTATTGTTTATTATTAGTGTATTAGTCACCAGCTCCCATAGATCATTGTTTTTACATTTTACATTTTAATCTTAACAAAAATAATACTTGACCAGTATTAAGTTTCCTAAGGAACTTAGAGAAACTTTCCTTAAATAGACTCCAAGTCATGGCTAGCCCATGACTTAGGGACAGACAAAGCTTCTCCTATCATTTCTTCAACAAATGTTTACCAAATACTTATTATATGGCATCCTCTACTTTCTTGGGGGTAAAGCATTGAACAAAATAGGAAAAAATTCTGCTTCCATAGACCACATTTTAGGTGAAAGAGAGGCATCCAATAAGATTTATTTTAAAAAAATGAAAACATACAGTAGGTTAGATAGTAATACTTGCTGAGGAAAAAGATAAAACAATACAGCAATAGGCAGTATATCAGGTGAGAGGGAAAGAGTATTTGAAATTTAAGCTAATATCTGACTCCACAAGAGCAACAATGGAAGCTTAAAGAGTAAAATATCTTTAATATACTGAGAGAAAAATAACTGACAATGTAAAATTTTATACACAGCAATATTATTCTTCAAATATAGAGTGGAAAAGTACATTTTTATGTAATAAAAAACTTAGACTATTCAAAGTTAATTCAAGATTAACTTCTAGGAATGGTAGAGGAAAGAGAGGAAAGAGTGGTGTCATGAACCTGCAATAGATAACAATTATAAAACATGGTGGGGGAATTTAAATAAAGTTATTTAAATTCACTAAGAAATATCTAAAAGCATAAACAAACTCAAGAAAACTACAAGCACTAGAAGGACGAAGAGTTTTGAACTCACAGCACGAAAACAACAGACCCAAATTTAGAAACTAAACTTTCCAGATCCCTGACTCAAAGCTAAGCTATTCATGTGCTGTGGGGAAACCACAGAAAAGCAGATAGAAAGCAGAGAGAAGTCTATTGTAATTTGAGTGATGTTGAGCTGAATATGTGAATTTAATCCCCTCCTTAAAGGGATGTATTCCAAATTTTGGGATGATCAAGTAGCAGAAATCTCAAGATCAGAATGTAGATTGCAAAGCAAACAAATTACTTGTATCTTTAGAATCTTCCCTTGCTTTTTTGCCCTGTTCTTGTTTCTTTGCCCTCCTTTTAACTTAGTCCTCTGTGGATTTCTCCTATGTCCTATGCTATTGGCTGTGATCCAAGTATTTAGGCATTTATGGAGGCTTCACCACAGAGAGAATTATCATGTCTATAAATATCTTGAAAAAACTAAAGGAAAATATGGTATCAATGATTAAGAAGATAGGCTATCTCCATAAACTTTTAAATAATAATTAAATGATAATTATCAAGCTGTAAAGTACAAATATTAAAGTTATAAAATCTCTAGATGAACACTATAGCAGCCTGGAGATGGTAGAAAAACAAGGAGAACTTAAGGACTGCAACTGTAGTTAGAAAAACAGAAAAACAGTAAGACTAAAGAAAAGTAAATAAAACCATAGGGTCCAACGGGACAGTAAAAATTAGTGTAACACATGAGTAGCTGGAATCACAGGAAAAGAGAAGAAAAAAGGGCAGAAAAAATATTTGAAGAAATAAAGGCTGAAAACTTTGAACAAAATTGATGAAAAATTTTACATATCTAAGAAACTCAATAACTCAAGCAAGAAAAGCACAAAGACATCCCCTCCTAGACATGTTGTAGTCAGATTGCTGAAAGTCAAAAACAAAGGGAAAACCTCAAAATCAACCATAGAAAAATTACACCTATATAGAATAATAATAAGATTAAGAGCTGACTTCTCAGACACTGTGAAAGCCAGAAGACATTGGAACAACATTAAAAGGGCTGCAGAAAAGAAAAATGCTATTAGCCAACAATTTTAAGTTCAATGGAGCTTATCTTTAAAACCACAGTTTAAAAATCATACAAAAATTTCAATCATTACAAAAATAAATATATAATTAATGAAATTCAAAATGTAATCCTATTTCTTTTTAAGCCTATATTAGGTAAGAATAGAGATGATGACTTTAATCTTTAACAGAAAACACTTGTACACTATGATAAAATAATGTAAGTTTTCCTTTTCCTATAGCATTTTTAGGTTCACTGCAAAATTGAAAGTTTCTTTTCCCTTCCTCCTGCTAGAAACATGAGGGGAAATTTCTCTGATATTTACTGTGAACATCTATTTGAGCACTTGGAGTTAAAGCTGCAAAAGAATGGGGCTCCTCTATTAGTGGGACCTCCTGGAGTTTTTAATTCTCAACTTTGTCCACATTGAGCTTCCAGCAATTCATTAATTATACCTCAAGTTTTCCTACTACAGCACTGCTTCCAACAGAAATTTCTGTTCCAATATACTGTGATTCTTTGTGTCTTCCTATCTGTCTTTTCACCTTGGGAGGCAATCATTTTCCTTGTGACTTCACTTTTCTTACCTGTCTAAGAAGAGTTGATGATTTTTCAATTTGTTTGGCTTTTTACTTATTAGGACAGAGTAATCACTTCTGGACTCCTTACATACAGAATTGAAAATGTACTTTCCTTTTGAGATTGAGAACCAGACAAAGATACCTGCTGTCCTTGCTTCTATTCAACACTATATTGGTTGACCAAGCCAGTTAAATAATGAAAAGGGAATAAATAAAAAGGATAAAACTGATAAATTGGACTACATTAAAATGAAGAACTTCTGATAATCCAAAATACCATTAAAGAGTGAAAATGCAAGTTATTGAATGACAGAAAATACATAATTCTAACCAAGTGTTCATATCAGGAATATGCTAAATATTTCTGCAAACCAGTAAGAAAGAGAGATGACCACAGAAAAAAATGGATAAGAAACTTGAACAAGAAATTTAAAAAAAAGACTTTCAAATGACTAACAGAAAAAGCAGGTTCAACTTCATTAGTAATCAAGGAATTGCAAATTAAAGTCACAGTGAGTTCTCACTGTGTACTTATCAAATGACTAAATGAAAACAGTGAAAATTCTTACACTCCGCTGCTAAGAATATAAATTGGTCAACAAATTGGAAAATCATTTGGCATTAACTACAAGGTTGAACATACACATATCCTGTTACTCAGCAATTCTGCTCTTAGGTATGTCTCCTCATATGCTTCAGGAGACATGTGCCAAATGTTCATAATAACAGTCATAACAGCCAAGTACTGAAAACAACTCATGTCCATAAAAAGTAAATGGATAAAGAAGTTGTCATATATTCATTCAGTTGAATACCAAAAGCAATGACAAGGAAGGACTGTAGAAATAATTAGGATTGTGTTGTTTTGTCACTAAGTCATGTCAGACTATTTTGCTTCCAATGACACCTTTTTTCTTTGACTTGCCTTTTTATTATGGACATTTTCAAACATACACAACATGAAAGCAGAGAGATTAGGGCAAATCAAAATGTACTCACCATATAACTGTTTCTGTCTTTTCATTTTGACTTTTCTTAAATTTTTACATCTGTTTACTTTTTCGATTGGAGAATGACTGCTTTAAATATCATTAGTATCTGACATGCATCAACATGAATCAGCCATAGGTATATGTCCCCTCCCTCTTGAACCCCCCTCTCACCTCTCATCCCATCCCACTTCTCTACCCTGTCACAAAGCACCGGGTTTTAGCTCCCTTCATCATACAGCAAATTCTCTCTGGTTGTCTTTTACATATGGTAAAGATCAGCCCTGGGTGTTCTTTGGAGGGAATGATGCTGAAGCTGAAACTCCAGTACTTTGGCCACCTCATGCAAAGAGTTGACTCACTGGAAAAAGACTCTGATGCTGGGGGGATTGGGGGCAGGAGGAGAAGGGGACGACCGAGGATGAGATGGCTGGATGGCATCACTGACTCGATGGACGTGGGTCTGAGTGAACTCCGGGGAGTTGGTGATGGACAGGAAGGCCTGGTGTGCTGCAATTCATGGGGTCGCAAAGAGTCAGACACGAATGAGCGACTGAACTGAACGGAATGTATGTGTGTCAGTATTAATCTCAATTCGCCCGTCCCTCTCCTTCCCTCACTGTGTCCACAAGTCTGTGCTCTATGTCTATGTCTCCATTGCTGGCCTGCAGACAGTTTCATCAGTACCATCTTTCTAGATTTCACATATATGCATTAATATACAATATTTATCTTTTTCTGACTTACATCATTCTGTATAATAGGCCCTAGGTTTATCTACCTCATTAGAACTGACTCAAATGCATTCCTTTTTATGAATAATATTCTATTGTGTATATGTACCACAGATTCTTTATCCACTCATCTGATGATGGACATCTAGGTTGCTTTTGTGTGTATGTCTTTTTTCATTTTATATACTTCTTGGTGACAGCATATCTTAAACTCTGTTTTCTTTTAATTTAACTTAACAACATCTGTCTTCCAGTTGTGAGTTTAGCCTCTTTTCTCACTTTCTTCTTTTGTAAATTTATTTTTTTCTTTATATAGTTTTGAAAGTTGAACATACTATTTATACTCAATTGTTAGCCTTAAGATTTCAACATGCAAACTTATTTTGACATCTAAAATTTCTCACTATTTCAAACCTCTTCCCTAGCACAAATATTTTACCTTTAATTCCTATTATCTCTCCTTTTTACATGTTAATTTTGCTCCATATTTATGGTCTATCTTGATTTAATTATCCAACTCAAATATTAGTATTTTTACAATCAAATCATTTTTTCCAGATTTACCTCTAAATTTCCCAGTTTCCTTGCTCATCAGTCCTTCTTGCCTCTCATGAGTCTTGGAAATTTTACTTTCTTCTTTAAGAACATCATGTGTATCAGCTTTAGTGCCATATAATTCACATACTGTATTAATTTCCTAGGTTTGCCATAACAAATTACCACTTAAATCAATGTAAATTTATTCTCTCACAGTACAGAGGCTAGAAGTCTGAAATCAAGGTGTTGACAGCTCTTTGCTTCCTCCAGAAGCTTTAGGAAAAAACCAATTTTTTCTTCTCCCAACTTCTGATAGCTTCCAGTATTCCTTGGCTTGTGGAAGCATAATTCATTCTCTGACTCCATTCATCCTGAGAACTTTATCTAATTATATCTGCAAATACCCTATTTCCAAATAAGGTCACATTATCAGGTTCCAGGTAGACATGAATTTTGGATGGGGAGTGCAAACCTCTACACTTATGCAATTCAACCATTTGTACACAGTTAAGTGGACCTAAGCTTCTTAGGGAGTGCTAGTGGTAAAGAACCCACCAGCCACTGCAGGAGACATAAACAGACAGGGATTCAATCCCTGAGTTGGGAAGATTCCCTGGAAGAGGACAAAGCAACCCACTACAGTGCTGTTGCCTGTAGAATCCCTTGGACAGAGGAGACTGGTGTGCTACAGTCCATGGGACACAAAGAGTCAGACACAACTGAAGCAACTTAGGTTGCACACAAGTGTACAACGCAATGGGTATTTTTTGGATATTCAGAGTTTTGCAGCCATCACCACAATCAATTTTAGAACACTTTTCTCACTCCTTAAACACTATCCTCAAGCACATTTCCTAAATTTTCCTTTGCTATTGTGGTGTGCTTAGCCACTTGGTTGTGTCCAACTCTTTGTGACCCCATGGGTCGGACTGTAGCCCACCAGGCTCCTCTGTCCATGGGATTCTCCGGGCAAGAATACTAGAGTGGGTTGCCCGCCTTCCTCCAGGGGATCTTCCCAGCCCAGAGATTGTACCCAGATCTCCCGCATTGCGGGCAGATTCTTACTATCTGAGCCACCAGGGAAGCCCATTTTCCTTTAGTGAATACCTAATGGTTGCAATTTTTTTTATTCTTTATGTCTGAAAATGTCTTTATTTTTGTTCTTAAAAATTTAGCATAGGTTATAGTTCTAGATTAATGTTTATTTTGCCTCAACAGTTTAAATAAATATCCCCACCACATTCTGGGTCTGTTATTGTTGCTAAGAAGTTTGCTGTTAGTCTAATTGTCTTTCTTTTTTTAATTGCATCTGATCTCTTATTTTTAAAATCTTCTCTTTACTTTTAGACTTCTGTCATTCTACCAAGGTTTATCCAAGTATGATTAGAATTTGTTGTGATTATCTAAATCTCTAAATTTGTATATTTCATCACATTTAAGAAATCTTTCCACACATTGCCTGTTTCCATTCTTCCTACTCTGGCCTTAGTGAGGGTGGGTGGGAATTAACTTCTGGTTAGCCCAGCAGATTGCTATGTTCTGGTCCCTCTTATAGTGGAGGGATTTTCTGGGACAGCACTCTGATGGACGGTCAGCCAATTACAGATATGTGAAATTAGTTGAAGGGGAAACTGGAGAAACATGAATTCTTCAATATAAATCCATTCCATGCCACTAAGGGAAAACTCAAAATCTACCCCTTACTGAGAATGGTGGGTACAGTAAGCCATAATTACCTATGAAAGACTGTGTTGCTGTATCATAAATGAAGAGAATTATGTTACTTATGAGAGGAATTAGAAATAATTGCTTCAGTTCAGTTCAGTCACTCAGTCGTGTCCGACTCTTTGCGACCCCATGAATCGCAGCACACCAGGCCTCCCTGTTCATTACCATCTCTCAGAGTTCACTCAGACTTACGTCCATCGAGTCCGTGATGCCATCCAGCCATCTCATCCTCGGTCATCCCCTTCTCCTCCTGCCCCCAATCCCTCCCAGCATCAGAGTCTTTTCCAATGAGTCAACTCTTCGCACGAGGTGGCCAAAGTACTGGAGTTTCAGCTTTAGCATCATTCCTTCCAAAGAAATCTCAGGGTTGATCTCCTTCAGAATGGACTTTTATAATTGCTTAGCCTGTATATAAATAATTGCTTAGCCTGTATATAAATATTAGAGTTTGGCAACTGATCTCTACTGATTATTTTCCTAAATGTTCCAAGTAAAGGTGCTTCAGAAATCTCATCAATCAAAGTGATGTTTTCAAAGAAAGCATGATATTAATTGAGCAATTATTGTAGCCAATATCCCAGTATATAATTCTAGTTAATTACTTGCCAGTTAATTATGGTTTTGACAATATTTTTCTTTCAATAAGCAACACTCAGGCTCAAAATAAAACATTATCTTATTCATTATGCAAGAAATGAATTCTTAAAATAAACTGCTACAAATCCAACTGTCTAAATGGAAGTTATGTCTTTGTCATAAACCTTACTCAGGATATTTGGAAGCTATAATTTGAAAAACAGAAATCAAACGTGTCTGAGGGCAGCAATCCATTTATCTGAACATTTTTACATGCATACTTTAATTTTCTCCCCCTACATAATAAAAGATATTTACATATGTCTGGCAGAAGTTATTGGTGGATTAATCTGTTTTTTCCTTCTGTATTTTCCCTTCTTTCTTTCCAAGAAGGTGGACAGGCTCTCTCTAATATCCTTCCCTCAGTGTGGTGGCTGCTGCCAGGGCTGCCTACAGACATCCCTAAACATACTTAAATGGGAAGTTCAGATAAGGAGAGTCTATGCACTGGCAGAACAACCATTCCAAGGCCTGGAACCCATATTTCTGAACTGGTTTGCCAGGGAGGCTGAAGCATTACCTTTTATGGTAACATCTTGTTTCTGGGTGCTGATGTGGCAGGAAATATAGAAGGCAGTGACCCTCCAACCTGGTGGATATTTCTTTTTACAGGGCCTACTAAGATCCCAGAGATTGGATATGTCTCTGTCAGATACAAGGTACGCAGTGGAGAGCTGCACCTTCACATTTGTGTCATGGCCCATGCATCTATGCGCTGCTTTTACTCTGCTTCAGAAGTAAACAGGGTCTGGATTATAGTTCTTACCTATCCTCAAACCCAAACCTGACTCCACAGGGATATTTGTAGGGTGGCTGGGAGGCAATCTTTGGTGAAAGTCTATAACCAGCAGATATTCCACACTAGTTCTCCTGGAGTCCCTTTGAGGGTGTGTGTGTGTGTGTTCATCTGTGTTTGCATTGGGAGTGGGACATGGATTTTGGTGGGGGAAACAGTTTGGGGAAGGAGGGAGAGTTCTGGAAAATCTACAGCCTGCTCCCTGGTAAAGGTCCAGGGCACATGGCAAGCCCAGACAGGAGGTTTGTTCAACAGATGGCACCAAAAATAAAATTGCTGCATTCAAGGGTTCATGGGTGCTTGGGTCATAAGGATATCAGTAGCAACCACAATAGACTAGAGATCTGAGACCCAGCCTTTGTTTGCTAAGTACTGCAGAAACCTCTGAATCTCTGCCTTGTCCTAGAGAGAGGAGAGAGTCAAGATCCAGGACTGACACCTCATTTCTCAGCCAGGTCTCAGAAAATGGAGAAACCAGGGTATGGTTTAAGTTGATTTTTAGGAAGTAAAGTAATTCACTAGTCTTACAGATTTGGCCGTGTGGCTTAAGGTGAATACTTACTGATAGTATATATTTATAACTTATCTTTCAAACTGACAAAATTTCAAAAATATTCTCAATCACTTATAAAACACCACAAACACTCAAAGACATATCCACACAGGCACACATGTCCTTCTGTTTCTTTTTCATGCGTGTATGTGTGTTACATGCCTGCATGCTCAGTCGTGTCTGACTCTTTGTGACCTCATGCACTGTAGCACACCAGGCTCCTCTTTCCATGGAATTTTCCAGGCAAGACTACTGGAGTGGGTTGCTATTTCTTCTCCAGGGGATCTTTCCTACCCAGGGATCAAATTCACATCTCCTGCATCTCCAGCATGGGCAGGAGGATCTTTTACCACTGAGCCACCTAGGAGTATGTCTATATGTTTCTCATTTTCCATGGAATTAGGTGTAGTGTGGTCT